>JAUMJK010000560.1:0-1314302 GCA_033558105.1 Coccyzus lansbergi
AGGGAGCATTCGCGCCTTTGGCCGCGGGGAGGCGCACGCTGCGCGTGCGCGTCGGGTGGGGCCGAGGGGGGTATGTCGGCGCCTTGCGCCGTCGCGGCCGCTAGGGGGCGCGCGCTGCGCCTGCGCGGCGGCTTTCGTGCCTTTCAGCGCTGCGGCGGCGAGCGCGCTGCGCATGCGCCGTGGGAGTTTCCCCGCCCCTGCCTCTCGCCGCTGCGGCCGCGGGGCGCCCGGGCACTGCGCATGCGCGGGGCGTGTGGCGCTGAGGGGGTGTTCGCGCCTTTCGCCGCTGCGGCGGGAAGCGCCTACTGCGTGTGTGCGGCAGGCGGGATTGAGGGGGTGTTCCCCTCACCGTGCCTGGGCACGACCTCTGCGCATGCGCAGCGGGAGACGTCAGGGGCGGGTGGGGTGTGTTTTGTTCCCCCGCGCGCGCTTGGCGGGCTCCGCGCGCGGGTTTGGCGCCAAGGCAGCTGGGGCTGGGAAGTGCGCGGCCGCCTCGGTACCCAACGTACCGGCAAATAAACCTTCTTAAGAGTCGCTCTGGGGGCTTAGAGGGCGAGCACCGCATTATTGCAGCCCCGGGAGAGGAGAGAGGGCGCTCGGCATCGATCTGTGCAGCGATGGGGCTGGATGCATCTCCCGTTCACACCGAGATGGAGAAATTCTCCCAGGAATCTGATACATCTTCTATTCCTTCGCAAGGACTCGCTTTAATGTCATTGTGAACTTAACAACAGTCACACCTCTGGCTAATTTGGAGCCTACTCGAGCTCTGCCTGACCTTGCATTTGATACAGGGAAAGGCTGCAAACAGAGGTAATGATGGAAGACACCTGCTCAGCACAGAGCTCACTGAACACAAGGTGTAAGTGTCTGGAAAAGCACTACTTGGATAGAACATGCTGTAAAAAGGACAACATTGGTGGGATGTTACAGAATCATTAGGTTGGAAAAGACCTTTGAGATCATCAGCTCCGACAGTACCTGTCCAGAATCACAGAATCACAGAACAACCAGGTTGGAAGGGACCCATCGGATCTTCTAGTCCAACCATTCCTATCTGACACTAAACCAAGTCCCTCAATACCTCATCCACCCGTGTCTTAAACACCTCCAGGGAAGGTGAATCAACCACCTCCCTGGGCAGCCTATTCCAATGCCCAATGACCCTCTGCGTGAAAAACCTCCTCCTAATCTCTAGCCTAAATCTCCCCTGGCGGAGCTTGAGGCCATTCCCTCTCCTCCTGTCCCCTGTCACTTGGGAGAAGAGGCCAGCTCCCTCCTCTCTACAACCTAATCCATGTCCTCAACCACCTCACCTACCTGCCTTTTAAACCCTTCCAGGGATGGGGACACCAACGCCTCCCTGGGCAGCCTCTGCCAGTGCCTGAGAACCCTTTCCATAAAGAATTTTTTCCCGCTGTCCAAACTAAACCTCCCCTGATGCAGCTTGAGGCCATTTCCTCTCATCCTGTCCGTCACCTGGGAGGAGAGACCAACATCCACCCCTCTGCGACCTTCTAGGTAAAATGCAAACCATATAAAGCCAAAAACGACACTTTTGAATGACTCTAGCTTCAATAAGAATACTCCAGTTTTCTAATAGTAATATGAGAAACACTTATTCACTGGTAAAATACTGAACAAGAACAAAGTCTTTGAAGCAAAGGGAATAATATTTTTATTGTACAGTTCAGTGCTGAATTGCATGCCCTTCTGAAAAAGGCATTCCATCTTAGAAAAACAGCAGGCATATGTTAGTTTTAGTCGAAGAACCATGTAAGTCCTCAAGGAATTTTTTTTTTTTTTTATGTTATCCAACTGTGATGGATGTCTTAGAATCATAGAATCACAGAATACGAGCATAGTTTGGGCTGGAAGGGACCTTAAAGCCCATCCAGTTCCATCCCCCTGCCGTGGGCAGGGACATGTCCTACTGGATCAGGCTGCTCACATCCCCATCCAACCTGGCCTTGAACATCTCCAGGCATGGGGCAACCACAGCTTCCCTAGGCAACCTGTGCCAGTACCTCACCACCCTCATAGTGAAGAAATTCCTTGTGTCTTGTCTAAATCTGCCTCTCCAGTTCATAACCATTGCTCCTTGTCCTATCGCCACAAGCCTCTGTAAACAGTCCCTCCTCAGCTTTCTTGTAGCTTCTTCAGGTAACTTAAAGTTATCTCCTGACCCAGGACAGCTACATCTCACAAGTCAAATAAGGACATCAAAAAGCTATTAAAGCCCTAAGACAGGTTATCTCTTGACGTAAACCAGCTACATTTTACAAGACAACTGACCATATTAACAAATCGTTGCAACTCTAAGAGAGTGTTTATTCTTTCATTCATCAGTGTCTGTAGATTCTCCACGTATTATCTCTTGATTTTTCCTGATGTTCAATCTGAAACTGCCCTGTTGCAACCTGAGGACATTTCACTCTTGTCCTTTCATTTGTGACTTAACCAACCCCTTCCTTACTACGACCTCCTTTCAGGCAGTTGTAGAGAGCAGTGAGGTCTCCCCTCAGCCTCCTTCTCTTTGGACTGAACAGCCCCAGTTCCCTCAGCCATCTCTTGTAACATTTGTGCTCCAGACCCTTCCCCAGCTTCATTGCTGTTCTCTGAACATGCTTCGGTGCCTCAGTGTCCGTATAGGTCTGGAGCAGGTGGTGAGCGATGCCAGAGGGAGGTTAAAATCTGAGATCTGAGAGCAACTGGTGCTGAGCCCTGGGGGTGTGGAGGGAGGCTGGAGTCCCTGTGGGTGCCGGGAAGTGACGCAATGGGTGACACTGGCACCTCCTGCCTCCAGGGAAACATTAACCTGGGGTTATACTCTCCTCTGGGGATCCAGTGGGATAGAGAGAACCCTGCAGAAACAGCCGACCGCTAAACAAATTCAAACAGCAATGCAAATTCCCATTTTTACAGTTGATGCATTCACAAAACAGCCATTTTCTGGGAATCCTGCGGCAGTTTGTCTCCTTGAAAATGTAAGTTTAAAAAAAACCATCTAGCTTATGAAGAACTGCAGTGACATTCACTATTCTGTACCTGCCTGGAACACTTGGTGCTGTGCTAGACTTTGCCTCCTTTACACAACAATTCTGCTTTCCAGCACTGTTTGCTGTTGCTCTGGAATACTGAGAAATCAGCACAGGGACATTCTTTTTCTATCAGCATGATTTCACACAAGACACGATTTGTACTTTTTGTGGGTCTTAATTTTTTTTTTTTTTTTGATGGATATACTAGTTTTATTCTGAGTTAAGTAAAAAAGAAATGGCTTTTAAGCCGGGAGATGCAGAGCAAAATCTCTGAAAGCAAATGCAATGAGATAGGATCAGTGCTCAATATTTTTGATTGAGGTATTGAAGTTGGGTTTTGGTGTGTTTTTTTTTCTTTTATGTGTGGGTTGTTTCCCCTCCTTTTTTTTCCCTTTTTATTTGATTTTTATCCTCTTCGGGGCGGAAAGAGGGGAGTAGAGACCTTAATCTGTCTCTTTCACTGTTAATATGGCAGGTTCAGCTTTAGCCAAGTTTAAACAGTCAGTTTTTACTACTTGGAAGTTGCATGGTAGTTTCAGCACAGTCAGCAGGAGCCGTCCTCCTCCTCAATGTGTTGTGAACAGTTGGCACTAACTGGTATACTGCTGACAGCTTTTACCACAACCGAATTATTAAACTGGATTAGAAATGTATAGACCTTACATTCTTTGTATAGTGAAGTAACATGCAGAGCAGTCAATGGCAATAGCTCGTACTGACAATATGGATCCTTTCTAACTGCCCTTAAGCGTATCCAGATCTTGTACAGTTATCCTGCTTACCTAACTGCTCATGTTAAGGCATGTTATTGCTCTCTACAACTACCTGAAGGGAGGTTGTAGAGAGGAGGGTGATGGCCTCTTCTCCCAGGGGACAGGACAAGAGGGAATGACCTCAAGCTCCTCCAGGGGAGGTTCAGGCTCAACATAAGGAAAAAATTCTTCACAGAAAGGGTTAGGCACTGGAATGGGCTGCCCAGGGAGGTAGTTGACTTGCCTTCCCTGGAGGTGTTTAAGGTGAGGATGGATGAGGTACTGAGGGGCATGGCTTAGAGATTGGTGGGAATGGCTGGACTGGATGATCCGGTGGGTCTCTTCCAATCTGGTTATTCTATGATTCTATGAAAACATCTCGCTTCAGAGGTGGTTTTGACCCTCTAAAATCTAATTGCCCCCTGTCAGTACTAATTTTAAAATTATGAGCTTTTAATTATATTTTTATATTAATAGTGAGGGTGACTTATTGTCATGTTGCCTTTAGAGTGCAGAGATTTTAAAGCTTGGGGCTGGAGGCTTTAGTGTCCAAGTCAAAGCTGAGATTCAATTAAAGTAGAGATTCTAATGCAGAATTTTATCCTAAGGTCCAAGGGGCTGTGGTGCAGCTAGCAGCAATATTTCTGTTCCCTTTTCCCTTCAGAGTCTTAGCAGATGCTTCACAAAAACCGCTGGGAGTAATGCATGAATGGCAAAAGAAGCCCTCTCTGTGTTTCAAAGGTGCCACGGGATGGCAGTGTTTCGATGAAGTTCTATTATTTTTAATAGCATCTTGGCTGGTCTTTGTTCTGCTCAGAACTGTTTCCGTGGAATAAAGGAGAGGTGTGTGTTATTGTAAAAAGTTAGCATTTTGTTTCATTATATAGAATTCACTCCGCACACACAGAGCTATGATAGACACGAGCAGTTGTTTTATATCTGTAGCATGGGATCATTGGCTGAAAAGGATTGCAGTTATTAAGGGAAATAAGTAAAGTTAGCAGGGCAAATTTTTCTCTTTCAGAGCTTGGACCTGACCTTAGTTCTTTGTTTCATTTGTGTTTTAAAGACCAGGTTCTCAAACCAGTCAGCAAAATTGCGAGGAGAGGGCAGTGGAACAAGGGTTAGGTAGAATGTTGTGCAATCTCTGCCTGATGGATCCTGGAGTTGGTGTTCACTGGTTGGAATGTGCAGGCAGTTGGAGCAGGGTATAGTGAGCTGCAGCATTTTTATTTTTCAGTTTTTTCTCCTCTCATTTTTTTCCTGGCTTAACGTATTGTTACTGTTGTTCAGAGAGTGGTATTCAGGGCCTGACTGTGAGCACTGATCAGCCGTCTCGGCCGTTGCCCTGGCCATGGCCACACATCTCTTGGTGGCACGGACTTTTCACAGTTGTAAAAAGAGAGTCACAACTATTTTTAGATTATGTTAATAATGACTTCTCTGTGTGACAGAAGGAGGAATTTCTTCATGATGAGGGTGGGGAGGCCCTGGCACAGGTTGCCCAGAGAAGCTGTGGCTGCCCCGTGCCTGGAGGTGTCCAAGGCCGGGTTGGATGGGGCTGTGATCAACCTGGTGCAGTGGGAGATGTCCCTGTCCATGTCAGGGATTGGAACAAGATGGACTTTAAGGTCCTTTCCAACCCAAACCATTCTATGATTCTGTGACTTTAATCATAACTTTTAAAAAAGGTTTGTCTTCATGGAAGAACTGAGCTTGGATTTTTTTTTTTTTTGGTGCTTTTATTTTCCATGCATTCCAAGAATTTGAAAACTAGCAGGACATTTATTAGAAATGCCCACATATCACAGTGATTGAGCTAGGTATGCTTTTTATGCTTAGCTTGTTAGCTTTTTAGCTTATGCTTGTTTTCACTCTCAGAGAGAATTTAGAGATAAAACTTATTCTATTTTATTATAATAGAAGATGAAATGAGTATTTATTTGACAGAAAGTTTGATTATGTATTTTTTGGCTGGCTTTTAATTTGATTTATTGTTTCATCATTAGGACTTGCATGAAGATTTGCACCAAAAAATTGCAACAGAAATGAATCTTTCAGAAACTGCCTTCATCCGGAAACTGCGTCCTGGAGATGACTTTACCAAAAGTGAGTGGTTCTGCTTACCCTCCAAAATCCCTTACGAGGGGATAGGAAGACACTGGGGGTACATTTATAGGGAATAGTGCTAATTTGTAAGATGGCCAAAGCAAAACCTTGGATTTACAATTCATACCTCTCCTAGCTTGGATACAGGTTCCATTATACAAAAACAAAACAAACTTCAGCCTCTAAAGGGTAACCCACACTACGGACACACACCAGCCATGACCACGACTTTGTAGGAGTCCTTAATACACAAGGACATGGAAGTCTTATCTTCTAAGTTCTCTGCTTTATTAAAGATTACCACAGATACCACAACAATCACCACTAGTATGTATTTCTGTGATTAATAAAGTGAATAGATACAGGTATTTATCAAGCTATTACAAATTATCGTCAGTGCTCAGTAACATAGCAGGAGTCACTAATATCAGCAAGAAGTATGTATAGATTACAGGCTACTACAAATTTATTGCTAGTTAATAATCAAACTCATCAATAATATAACAGTAGATATACTTAAGGTAGATTACATATATATATATATATATATATATATATATATATAGTGCTAATCATACTAAATCGATTCCAGAGGGAGGACAAACAGGTTCCATAAGGGAGCCCAGGAGTGGGAGGACAAACCAAACTGAGCCCAGAAGTGGGCCCAGAGGGGGGCCAGTAAAACAACAATCTCACTTTTAAGATGATTTGTGTCATAGAGGTTGGAGTCAGGCATGTGTCCCCAACAAGGGCCTATGATCACATAGAATGTTCATACAGACCTGTTTAGGACAGGGCAACACAAAGTTATTGGAGAGACATGCTCCAATTCAGGTAAAAATTAAGTAATTTTTATCAGAGTGGCATAGAGAACGTAGGCCACCACCACTTCAAGAAGCCAGTAGATGCTGTTAATGCCTGTTTTTCACCTGGAACAGTCAATAGATGGTGGTGTTTTCTGTTCTCTCAGACCATTCCTGTTCTTTCAGTTCGGACAGCCAGTGGCAGTTACCAATTCTTCTTTTCTCAGGAAGTGTTTCCCTTTTTCCAGACTCTTTTTCACCTTTTCAGGTGATAAGTTGCTGTTGCAGTTGGTTGACTTTGTGCTTACTGATGGTGTCTCAGCATGTCTCCAATTTCTAGCTACCCAGCAGCACTTCAGAGGTGCCAACTGTGCTTCTCAAGGCTGCTGCTGGTTCCCAGGCCGGCAGGCACTTCTACTTTGCAGCTATTTTGCTGTTAGAACAAAGTAGTTGTCCTCTATTAATAGTAGACTCTTGTTGTTGACCTGACTCAAAAGCAATAGCTATTCCAAAGATAAGTACAAAACAGGTTTAAGGCAAAGACTGATTATAGCATATATCTTAATTAACTGAAATGTCATCATGCTATGTAAAGTTTTGAGATAAATTGAAGAAATAACCTTTTTCCACTTCATAATGCTAAATAAACTTTATTTTCAAGGTTCTTGCTTTGGACTTAGATGGTTCACCCCAACCAATGAAGTTCCTCTCTGCGGTCATGCTACGCTTGCATCAGCTGCTGTGTTATTTCACGTAATAAGTATGTTTACAAGCTATTTATAACTTTAGAAAATTTACTTTTAAATAAGATCATCTCTGTTTTCTTCAACAAAGGCACTGAACATTTAGAAAACACATATGGAGATACCTTAGGTATTGTCTTCTACGACTGCTCTGTAATTATAAGGTTGTGATCTGCTGCCTGTGTTGGGGTCCGAAGCCCTAGAAAAGTGCTAAAGATGCAGATGTCACCTGGGAAAAGTACAGTGGAATTTGATGAATAGGGAATGTTGCTCTTTCTGTTAAGAGGAAATTTCCATTCAACCTTGGAACATCCAATAAACATTCACTGGCAATTGTGTGTTTACTAGTGCGTGAGCTGACAGAGGCAGGATGCAGGAGCAGCCACAAATCCATGGATTAAATAAGAAGAGTAAATTTATTTTCCTTGCTTTACCAACTTAGGGGATCCCTGAAGCAGCACCTGGGCAGAGGCACACAAGCAGGGATGCAGGCACTGCAGAGCTCAGTCCTTGCTGGAGCTGAACCTTCTGATTTTGCCTGTGTTTCAGGGGCTCAAACAGGTGTCATTTACCACCACAGCAGGAATCTCAAGCGTGTTTTGTAGGTGGCCTCTAAGTCCATCATGTTTGTCCAACACACAGGCCAAACAAAAGTTATTGACACCCCATCTGCAAGCTGCTGAGAGGGTTTACTGTACCTCTTCTGCTTAGTTATTCTTGCTAATGAAGGAAGTTCGCTAATGCTAAAAATAAAGATTGCTTATGTCAGACTATCTACTTGTGATAATCTATAATCAAACTAGAATTTGACTTAACTCTAAGCCATTCATTTTGACATTTTATAAGGAAATTTAATCCCCAGTAGTTGGAAAGGACCTTAAAGATCATCCGGTTTCACCCTCCTTGCCGTGGCCAGGGACACCTTCCACAGGTCCAGGTTGCTCAAAGCTGCATCCAACCCTAGCAAGCTACCATAAGGGCTGTAGTAGAATAATTTAGATTCAAGTTCATATCCTTGTTAATGTTGCAGTGTTCTCTTTCCAGAAAACACAAATTCAGTTCTTACATTTGTGACACTGAGTGGTGAATTAAAAGCCAAACATGAAGGAGATCATATTGTCCTGGACTTGCCAGCTTACCCAACCTACCCACAGGTCAGTCAAAATTTTATTCATTGAAGAGTTTTTTATTCAATTTTATTCATTAAAGAAAAGTATGTGTTCATGTTTGTATGTGTAAGTCTAACTGTAGTTGGAAAGATACATACATAGATATGTTCCATGTTTTACAGTTGTGTTTGGTTTTTTTTTTTCAGGCACTTCCAGAAGTAGAAGAGTTAGTAAAGGTAAAAAACAATCTATATGTGGTCTTAGAAGCACATTTATATTAGCTATATTTATTTTGATATATTAAAACCCTGAGAAGTGGCAACATGGCATTGCTTGATGTACTCCTGCACTGGATGGGTCTGTGTCATGCACTGAGGAAATGGAATTCTCTGTAATGCTGCAGTTAAACTCTTGTCTCCCACTGCCATTGGCTAGAGCATCAGTATTTACTTTAGTGGCATTTTCAGCCTTCTGTATGCACGTGAGGGCAATCTGGTGTCCTTGCCCTCTTCCAGGTCTCTGAATTCCTTTCCAAGTTGACACATGCAGAGCTCTTAGCACCTACCCGTATCCATTCATGCACTCAGTGCATTTACTGTTCTTCCTTGTACTTGAAGGCTGTAAAAACCTTGCATATACCTTATTCTAGCTGGGAATTTGTTTTACAGAACTGTTGGGGAAATAATATTTCATATTCGAATGACCATGTTTTTCTTTGTCTCCTTCAACTTTTCCACCAGGCAGCTGTTGGTGATTTGGTTGTTCAAGATCTCCGTTATTCTCCTGACACAAAGAAATTCTTAGTCCGCCTGAGTGATGCTTATGAAAGGTGTCTTACCCTATTTTTTAAAAAAATCAAGCATGCAGAAACTCAGTCTTCTTGTTTAATGTCTTGCTCCCTACGTATTAGGCTCTCTGATATAATTTTAGAACAGATGGAGATTTAAAGCTCTAAACTTCAGTTTAAAATAATTATTGTCTCCTGTGAGTTTATTGAACCTGCAAAGCTACATAAGATCAATCTGAAGTCTATCTTGAAGACAAGGAGGTGTAGGGAACAGTGTTAATTATGCTTTGTTTTTCACCATCCATCTGAGTTCAAAAAAGATTAAGTATCCTAACAGGAAATCGGGAATCTTGCTTCTCAAATGGAATTGCATGGCTGTGGAGATATGAGTGAGACAGGGCACATGGACAGAATGCAGTGGATTCTAATTCCTGTTGCACTGGAATCGGCTTGCATGTACTTAACAGCATCATAAGTAGCTTTATAGAGGAAATTCCAATTCGAATGATTTCAAAGCATTTGTTAATCTTGGAGAGGGGAAGTTCATTGTTAAATCAAGCATGAGTTGGATATATATTGCTGAAACACAAATTCTTTAATCAGGCCAATTTACTGTTATTTTCACTTGAAGTTTGGCCTAAGTAGTTTGGCTGGTGGGACGAAAGGAATATTCTCAGCTGAGTACTTATTATTTTTAATCTTTGAACCATTATTTTATAGGGAGGCAGCTGCAATTTCACAGACTTAGGGGTGTTGTAGAGTGCTTTAGAATCCTGTGAAGATCTAATGGTGGTGGTGCTTTGCTTGCTCTGAAATGAGGAGGAGTGTTTACTCTCTGTATTTTGTAATAATGAAAGATTTCTTCCAGTGATTAAAATGCTGAAACAAAAGTGTGGATGCTTTGTTTGAGACATAAATAGGAAATGCATGGCTTAAGCTTTTTTTCTCTGCTCCCTTGGACTGTATTATATTCAGGGGAGTCTTCTGTGAAATGGCACAGGGAGTACAATGCCAGGAATCTTGTCTTCTCTAGCATTTTACAGTGAATGTTTTGGGACTGTAGGAAAGTTGATTTTATAGTTTTCAGCTTTTTTTCAACAAATTATTGTAGAATGAAGAATACGCAGTGTTAAAGCTCTATAATTGTATTCAAGGTCTGTACTGGAAGAACTGCAAGTTAGAGCACAACAGTTTTTGCAAGTTGAAAAGACAGGAAAGGTGAAAGGACTCATATTGACTCTGAAGGGAAAATCCAGCGGAAAAGATAAAGGCCATGATTTTTACTCCAGATATTTTGCACCTTGGTATGGAGTTCTGGAAGACCCTGTTACAGGTACGTGTTTATGTGACAAGTGACTCTTTACTGTTGTTGCAGTTCAATTAAAAGGTGCTTATTAAACTTCATTAATCTGGCTTTGTACTTTGGACTCTTTCTTCTGAATTATTGTTCCATATGGACAGCAGGAGTGTGCTCATTAAACTGAAAACTTCCATGACTGATGCCAGCTCATTCAGAAAATCGACTTCTTCCTGTCATCAGGCCAGATACTCCTGTGTCTTTTTCAAATCTTTCTGTGATGTATTCCAATTAGAGAAAAGCGAGAAACTCATGGTACTGAATGAGCGTTGCAGTAGAAGTTCACATCTACTTCTGCTGGTGTTCTTTATTTCTTTTGCAGCTCAGCTGAGGTCTCCCCTGTTTTTGTCACAGTTTTATTGTGGCTATTCTCAGGCTTACGAATAAAATGAACTCAGCTCTTATGTTTAGGGGCAGGAAGGCCTGTTCTTTTGATATTCCACTCTGTAAGGGCGATGATGATTACTGCAGAAGGATGTTGTACTGGTTAATAACAGATTAGTTATTAGTCAGCTGAGAACTGGTAAAAAATTATTAAAAAAAACCCTTGGTAAAAGATGCTCATTAAATGTTTTGCTAAAAAATGAGAAAACTTTCTTTATTGGAGTAATGCTAGTTATTCAGCACTGCTAGAAGAAAGACAGGTTAACAAAGAAATATAAGCCATGTATTTCAGTTGCTTCTTAAGCTTTCAGTCCCGCTTTCCTGATCAAGCCAGGGACTGATGGATGTATCTAATCTGACACATCTGATGGATGTATCTAATACCTGAGCGTATTTCTTAGGATTTCTGGGAGGACTCATACTGATCTGTAGGAAAAACTAGAAGCTCCCAGAATCTCTGAGGCATTTCCCTAGACTAGTTATAACTCACTGTTTCTTGTCTTCCATCTTTAAGTGTCCTTTCTTTTATAAAAAGAAACCTTTTTATTGTATTGCCAAAGTATACTTTTAACAGTGTTATGGCTTTGTATTGTATTTCTTTTGTCATGATTTCTTAGTAATGCTACATGTCCTGGTGTCCTTGAGCCCTGAGAATTGTAGTTCCTTCACAGCAGGGTTTCCAGCTGAGCATCTTTGCCCCTAGCTGCTAACATAGACTGAAGCAGCGTCTCTAGCACTGACTCTGAGAAGTGATACTGAGTTTTTAAGCCATCTGCCTGTCAGGAAACAAGAAATTGGTCTTTTAGTTTTCAGAAACCGTGGTGAGACCTTAACAATCACCTCAAGTCACATCCTGATACTTACCAGCATTCAAGACTGAAAATCCCCTGAGGTTTTATTGTGAAAATTGTTTAGGAGAGGAGATACTTTGGTTTTAGACAGGGACTTCTATCTACCTATTCCTGTTCTTCAAAAATACACAGTAGGCTGTTCAGTTTTTTGATGGGTAGCTGTTCATACTTCATTGAATACATCGTGTTTAGATGAATAATATTTCGAATTTAGTATTTTGAGATTCTGTTGTCAGGAAACTTCACATTAGGTAAACAAATGAGTAGTTTGTCTCAAGTATTTTAATTAGTGCTATTTGTTATTCCTGCCAATTGTGGCTAATCATGAAGCCTTCACCTAAGCAAAATTTCCACTGAAGCCAGAGGAGGAGGAACTAATACTGCTTTATCATAAATAAATTAAAGGGTAAAGCTGTAAGTTCTGTCTGCTGTGCAGCCTCTTAGGTGTTTTTGCTCTAAACTCTTGGTTTGTTTATGGCATTTACATTGTGAATGTGCTTGCTCTCTAAAGTGGTGATTTTAATTTAATTCTGTACTTTGTTTTCCAATTTCTTTTAAGGATCTGCCCATGCGGTTTTAAGCAGCTACTGGTCAGAGCAGCTGGGGAAGAAAGAAATGCTTGGTAAGAGAAACCTTTTTCATGCAAAGCTGCTCATTTATTTACAAGCTACTCTCTAGAAAAGAAAAGGTTTTATTATTACTGCAATCCATTCTGTAGCAATAACTCCCTATCCACTATCTCAATATGAATAGAATATTATGTAATATTGTATGTGTGAGGTAATCTTTAAGAAATTACTTTCTTTCCTACTCGCTGATGTGACACATCATGCCTGCTGGGAGTTTGAAATGTTAGTTTGTGGATTGTAACTCTCTGCAATTAGTTCTTAGTCTCAGCTTTTGGTTTTTAGTTCTCATGACCATTCATCATGACTGAAGCTTGGTGAACTTAAGGTGATTTTACTTACGTGTTTTGATTGAATTTTATTTTACTTCTTGGTCCTTATTGCTTGCATTTTGGATACTGGGTAGAGGTATTGGTATTTTCATGAATGATGTGCACTTTTCAGTACAATTTGGACAATGTCTTCCATTCCCCTCCTGCGTATTAAGATAAGATTGAAAAAAGTCATATCATGTCTGCCTGATTTGAGGATTTGCTTGAGAACTACTCCAGATTAATCCCTTCAGTGACTTCTTTAGGAATCTTAGGGTTTAGAATAGCCAGTGTTGTTACAGCTGTATAAGAAGAGGTGATGTGGTTTTAACATTCAGATTCTACTTACAGAATGTGCTTTATGGTTCTAGGTTTCTTCTTGGTTTTGATAAATCTGTGTATTTAGGAATGAATATCAGTTTTTCTCAGGATGATGATTTTTTTACACAGTAGCAAGGAGAGACGTAAGAAAGAATATTCACTTATATTACAAGAACTGAAAGAATGTGACTGACCTTAAATATAAAAGAATGAGGACAAGATATATGGGGACTGGCAAATGTTATTTATCAGTGATTTTATTTGCAGTCTTACTTTTAAATAATTAAGCCTTAAATGAATTTGAGATGATTGGACCTCTGAAGTCCTGATGTGCTTATTAGATCACTTATTTGTTGTTACGCAAGAAGAAGAGAAAGCACTGGGGAGACCTTATAGCAGCTTGCCAGTACTTAAAGGGGGCTACAGGAAGGCTGTGGAGGGCTAGCACTTGCTGACATGATAGGACAAGGGTGAATGGCTTTAAGCTGAAAGAGGGGAGGTTTAGTTAGATTTTAGGAAGAAAATGTTTTGTGTGAAGGTGGTGAGGCCCTGGCCCAGGTTGTCCACGGAAGCTGTGTCTGCCCCATCCCTGGAGGTGTTCAAGGCCAGGTTGGATGTGGCTGTGAGCAGCCTGATCCAGTGGAAGGTGTCCCCGCTCATGGCAGGGCGGTTGGAACTGGATGGGCTTTAAGGTCCTTTCCAACCCCAACCATTCTGTGATTCCTACAAGAAAGATATTTTTTTTTTATTTCCATATTTTGTGGAGATGTGTCCTCAAACTTCTTTGTGGTAGAAATCATACAAAAGAGAATTTGAGAGGACAAGTTCACTTGATGTCTGATCAACGCATGATCTCTGTGTGCTTGTGAGAAATAACTTACCCTTACATTGATGTGACTGAAGGGTATCAGGTCATACTGGGACAAATTCTGGTTCTAATTAGATTATTTGGAAAAGATGACTGGCAATTGAGAAGATTCTCTATCTCCAAAAATTTATAAATAAGCATTTTTTGAATTTTTTAGAAACCTCTGCAGTAGCTTCTGTAATATCCGATACCCTTTATTGCAAGAATAAAGGATGATTTTCTTCCATAAACTGCAAGATCTGTTAGTTCCAAAATATATCAGCTGTGAAATAATATACAAATAAGGAACATTAAATCTACTGTCAGATCTCTCTGGGTATGTGACCTGTAGGAGGAGGCCAGCTGCATCTCTGCTGAAGTGTCAGACATAATTTCCTGTGTTTTTGTTCCCTTCCTACTTTTATTAGACCAAATTGTTAAAAAACAACCTCCTCCAGCAACTACAAAGAGAATTTTCCATGCTTTTTACAAAGTGGAATACCTTATGATCGTTCCTGGAGCTATGTAGGTATCCTTGAATTCAAACTGAGCGTTAAACCAGAGTTCAGTATCTGTCCTTGCCTTCTTTTTTTCATTTGAAGAGTCTACAAGATGTAAAAAGCTGTAGTCTCTCCTTGTTGGATGTGTAGACTTTCGTAATTTCTAATGAATGTGCTATTTAGCAACTGTCTCTGTATCCAACCCTTCACATAATTAGCATATTTCATATTTATAAGTACGCTTAAGGAATTAAATACAACCAAACAGATAATAGAGGACTTTCCACATTATTGTGAAGAGAAAGGGCTTTTTCCAGGGAAATTTTTACATATTGGTTGAAGGCAGAGGAATCTTTCTGTACATGTTTACTCAGACAGCTGTATTAATTTGTGGGGAAATTTTGGTTCTTGTTGTCAGAGACTGATTTTTGCTGCTCATGGGCATGCATCAACTTTGTGATCCAAAAGGCGAGTGCACGTCATTGATGCTTGAATGTCTCTGAAGATGTTGCTATTAAATGAAATCCTGTAGTTACTGAAATGTTCCTTGCAGGAGTGTTTACTTACAGACATAGTGTGAAGTATCAGTGCTTCTGTGTGAGAGAAAGAAAAGACCACATGTTATTTTCACATAAGCTTGGGTAACATTTTCTTCTTTGTTTTTTTATTTTTCTTCTACTTTGAAGGTTTCTTTAGAAATAAAATAAACTGGACCAACATCAAAACAGTTTCAGTATTCCTACCATGAAACAGTACTGGTTTCACATTTAAAAGAGGAAAAAAAATCCCAACCAGCCTCTGATGTCCTGGAATAATTAATCTCTTTTATTTAAATCTGCTGTCATGAGGGAGTGGGAGAGGTTTGCTGCCTATCCCCACTTGGCAATAATGATTGATCAGATTTAGCGTGGTCTGAACCTTAAAGAGTCCAACATATTTCAATCGAAGGCATTTCTCCATACATAGATGTTCTGCCAAGTTAAAACCAATAACTGATAGTTCTATAAATACCGGAGAACTGAAAGTATCAGTATCAATCTCTATACAGTTTCCACTGTTTTGGAGTGTTTGCTTTGTTTGAGAATCTAGTATCCTTTTATAAGGGAAAGCTTCCTTGTCAGCTGTGGCTGAGAAATTGTTTTAAAGCACATAGTGTATACACCATCTGTTAGAGATCCTGTGCTCTGTTGGGGTCTGAATGCAGTCCCTACCCAGTTTAAAACTTGAGGGTTTGTAGAGAAAACCACACCTTTTGGCTTTGAACAACTTTTGTAGTAGTTGGAAACACATTGAGGAAGAAAACTGAACGTTAATACCTCATCATCTCCAGCCTTTCACAAAAACAGTACCTGAAACTCGATTCTTTGCTAAATGCCATCCGAACCAGACCATTTCTTGACCAAGTAGTTGTGCAGCTAAAATGGGAAAACTGACAAGTCTACATACAGACTCGGTATATTAAGTGAGCATTATCGTCCCACCTGTGTATGACTAAGTAGTTTACGCAAAAGTTTAATGTTGTAATTATTTAGAATTGGAAAGCCGTTTCTACTTAAAGTTCATCCACTGCATTAAATGATATATCCAGAACTGTATAAGCAAGATGTGTTCCTGTTTGTGTAAGATTTTGTCTCAGTTTGTGACAGCTGAGGCAGCATCTATGTTTCTTGGTAGACATTTTCTACAGGCTACTTGAGCTTTATTTACCTTTTAGCCAAAAACATTCTTTGAATGTTCTGTCTGCTTCAGATGTTCAGTACTGGTAAAGTGGTTCTTCATTCTTAGGCATCTAATACTCAATGGTCATCCTTCATATCTAGAGAAACTGTCAGTTCCACAAATGAGAGAATCCATGGCTTCTTTAAAAGGAAACTTGCTTGGCTACATCACAGCAAATGACTTCCAGGCTCAACAGAGAAGTTCTAGTCTGAGTTACGCTCTCAGCTAATCTTCATCCATAAGGACAGTCCTTCCAAGGCACAGTGCTTGCCTTGGTGCTCCTTGCTTGCTGCAGATAGAGGCCTTATTTCCCTGAGTTTTCGTGGATTTTTAAATAATATGTGATAGATACTGGGTTTTTAACTGCAGATTCTTATTTCCATTTAGCTTTTCAATGTTCCCGCCGTGGAGGAGAGTTGAAGATTTCACTGCGTGATGATGGAAGAGTGGACATTGCGGGGAAAAGTGCTGTTGTATTAAAAGGGAACCTGACTTTCTGAAAAAATTGGCACTACCGATTTAATCTTCTACACCTTCAAATTATTCATATGCTGGTTGTTTCTCAGCTCTAGGCAGTGAATCATTGCTGGCCTCAAAAGGCTTTGCTTACTTATGGTCCATTTAAACAAATTGCTTGAAAACGCTCTCTTCCGGTCTTCAAGACCCTTGGTGTTGTTTTCTTCGCTTTCATCTTGCCACTTCATACGTACACTGACCTCAGAAACTGTCCAAGGACAGCTGTCTTGTTTTTTTCTGCTTCTAAATGATTCTTTTCTTTATTTCCAAATGCCATGTTAGAAGCCATTCCGGCTTCCTGGATTGAATTGTCTTTTTACTGTTATGTGAAATCTGACTACAGTTCTTCCTTAAAACAAAGTCAAATCACTTTTCTCCGCTGTAGATTGAAATGATGTTCTAATGTTCATTAATTTACTTGAATTAAAGTATGGAAAAAAATATAAATGGCTTAGAGATGTGCTTTATGGTTGACTTCTATGAACAGTGCATTTCAAAGATGGATAGTATCACAGTGGCTTGGAGTACTGCAGCTTAGTCAATATTTTTAATTAAAATTTTAGCAGAAAGATTTAAGAGATTGACATAGCGATGCACATAAATCTGGTTAAAATCTGAAAGAAAACTTTATTGGTTACAGTAAATATCATTCAGTTTTCAAAGACTGAAGATGTGCTCCTAAATTAAAAGTTTCTTCTGTAGTTTTCTTAATGATGTGTGCTGCTTCAGGGATTTTCGCTTTTTCCGTTAGTGTGCTCGTCTTTCTCAGGATTTATTAGGAATATTGAAGTGTTTCAGTTATTCTTGGCAAAACTCTGTTTTCCCTTTCAAATTACTTTTGTCCTAAACTTTGCTTTAGTTCTTTTTCTTTGTCGTATTTCATGATGAAGTATTTTCAATTTTCATGCCGTGGGAACAGCTGGATGTCAGCCCTTTATGAATGATGAGGAACTTAGTTGTGCCAAGTTCTCCTCTTTCCAGTTACTTTGAATTTTATTGTAAGTCATAACTTAAACGTTACTTATGTCCAAGTAGCAGGAGGCAAATTACAGTGTGAGAATTGTAGGATTCATTTGAAATGGAAGTTTCTAGCTCCTGCTGCTACATGGAGCAGAGTTAAACGCACTACGAAGCTCAAGCTGGGTCCAAGAAAAGCAGCCTTCAAATGGAAATGCTTGTCCTTCTTCCATTCAATCTTGCTGAAGTTCATAGATCTGAAACGTGCTTTATGAACATGGAATTATCACCAGGTGCCAGACACGGCTGTGGAGGCAGTGTAACAGCAATGGGCACACTTAGCAGCCACCCCAACCTTGCACTCTCACAAATCAAGTTGCTCTCTTTGGTTTGGGACCTGGATCTTCTTGAGGAGCAACAGCAAAAGCTTGTTCAGCTGCAGTGGCTGCTTCCTCCTGGCTTATGCAGAGTGAGCCTGGCCCATAGTCTGAGGTGCTTTGGAAAAAAAGCAACCTTCCTTAAGAATATAAATGAACTAAAGAAGCAATTATTGTTCACCTGCTCACATTTAACAAATAGACAGTGCAATTACTTTTTTTTACACAAGAGGACTAATAGTTAACAAAGCCCAGTAAATTTTAAATATACCTGCTCTCTGAATTTCCTGACCAAACCAATATCCTTGCTGCTTAATGCATTTTTTTTAATAGTTCACTCCTACTTAGTCTCTATTTCTGTTCGGGATAGAAAAATCACCAGAGCTCAGGTGGGAGACCATGCAGTAATGTGTTTGTAATCAACAGATTAGTTAATCAGCCATGATTTATTAATGATGAATTAATTATACCTGATTGTGCAGTTCTGCTGCCTAAATGGAGCTTTAAAGGAGTTATTTTATTAATCATCATTGTGCTAATTGCAGACACAGAAGGATTGCTAATTAAACATGCAACCATATGCAAAAAAGGTAGGGCTGCTGAGGGTGGCAAGAAAAAAAGCACTCGTATTCTGAGTAGCAACTTTATTCTCCTGAAATATCTGACCTGGTGTAGCTGACCTGCTGGTCCGAACTATTCACCAAAACTTATTTTAGTACATTTCACAATTTCAGTCAACAGTTAAGGAAATGAGTAGTTGTGACAAATTCCACCTGACTTACTAGTGCAAAAAAAGGGTTGCATGAACTTGAAATAAAACTATTTAGAATTTGTGTGGCCTTGATTCATGGTTTCATGTGAAGGATTTACCTGTTGGTTTTATTAGCTGTGTATAGTTAACAGCAAGATCCTGAATACAGTTACCTTAGCACTAAATGCAATGTCTGATTATGCTTTAAATGAGAATTCAGCCTCAAAATCGTGTGAGTTTCACATCAGGAAAAAGAGGAACATATTGCTGTTTAACAAAATTAATTTCCAAGACCCAAATTCAGCAGAAAGGAAACCTTGCTGAAGGTAGATTTCTGTGAAAACACTACTGTAATTTAAATAAACATCAGTGCCATTTGATCTTTAACCTGTGCAGCACTATTCTTGGTTCTTTACAATGCAAAATACAGTCTTTATGTGCTGTAGAGTTTCATGAAGACTTCATCATCATGAACTTTCCGTAGACTCTTTTAATGCAAGTTGTGAGGCCTTCCTAATAACAAACTGCAGGCACTTTCTCAATAAAGTTACAATTTCAGCAGAAAAAAAAATGTAGATGAAAAAGAAACACCTGCTCCTGTAAATTGCTGTGCTGCAGGTACCAGCCCAGGAGACTCCGCAGATGGTTCAGTATTTGCAAACCTGACCTCCCCACCCCTTCATCAATCTCTCACTGATTGATTCTCTCCAAAGTAGAACACAGCATATCCCAAGGTACCAGAAGGCACCTTTGAATTAGTCCCAGTCAGAGTACCAATTAATTGGTACTTTTGTTTCATTTTGGAAGTCCTTAACAAAGGATGCAGTTTTCTCATCAAGTGCAAGCACTGACTAGAAGGTGGTACAATCAGGCAGTGGCAGGAAGGGCTCCAAAGGGGCTTGGATTTCAGGAGGTGTGATCTTTGCTGGATTTCTGTACTGACTGAGAGCATGGATTAAGTTGTGCTATGCCCAAGAATTTTGAGATGGACAAAAGAGGGTGGAATCTTGAGCGATACATTTGGGGCTTCAGTGGTACCAGTGAAATATTTGGGTCTGTTTCCTCTTCACTGAGCACTTGGAATTTCACAGCTCTGTTATTCTCTGAATACCTGAGATAAACTGGAAGGCTTCCAGTCACCTTAGAGAAGATACATGCTTTCCCTGAAGGGGAATTCTTTGTATTTCCGATTATTGAGTCACTATCTTGGATTATTAAGCAACTCTGGTGTCTTTTCTGCCATTTCACAGTTATACATTGATAAGGGCATCATCTAATCTGATGACCTTAACATGTGTCACAGACAGTAATATTCCCCAAAGCAATCTGTGCTCTGAAATCAGTGCTTTGTGGTGTAAGGTATGGAAAGGTAAGGTATATAATTGAATATAAAAAATGTAAGCTTATGAACAATCTACCATATTCCTTGATAAGATATCTAGGACTTTTCAGTTAGAAATATATTCTCTGTTTCCAGTTTTTTGTTTTCAAACTTTATCCTCCAGCTGTTGGATCTCTTCATGGGTTTGTCTGTTGGATTAGACACCCTTTGCTGTAAACCTCGTATGCTTGGCTTTTTGGTACTCTAGAACATGGGTGGGAAATCTTCCTGGTGTTTTTGACTCTAAAAGCATCCCTGGTTCTATTAACTGTTTGTCAGTCAGTCTGAATGACAAAAATGTAGTTACTGTGATGCTCAGGCAATTTTTTAAAGCTGTAATGGAAACCGAAGTAGTATCTTTTTGCTTCTCAATTGTATATGAAGACAACCATCTGTGATGGAAGTACAGCTGCCTTACTACATTTTTTGCAATAGGAATAAAGGTCCTCAAGTAGTTGATGACATAAACCACAGTGAATGCAATTAAATGAGCAAGAATATATCATTTATTTTGCATCTCTAAAAGGAAGCCTGTGTAACAGAAGTGGCTGGATATCTTGCTGTGAAAAGCTTTTCATCTGATATATCCAATGTGGTGTTCAGTCTAAGAAAACTTCCCCATCCTCAAATTTGGATAATTCAAGAGAAAACTCCACTGAAATCTGATAGAAGGCTGTCATTTGAGATTCTTGAAGTCTCTAAAATAATAAGGAATGAAAAGAAGCAACTGGCTTCATGGGAGAAAAAAACAAACAACAAGATTTTTGATACCAAATATTCTATCATTTTTCTACACACATTGGATGAAGTAGGATTTTTGCTCTCCTAGTCATGATTCATCAATTTCTGTTCTCGTGTACTTGGTGGGAAACATTGTCCTTTGTGCATTCTAAATCCAGCGTTATCTGTTAGCAATCACTACATCAAGTGTTTCTTTATTCACCGTCGGCTTTCCTAGTAGCTTTTAGAATATACCTGTCACATCTAATTCATTACTGTTTGGAAACGTGACACTTGGGAGACTGGAAAATCTGAAACATCAAATGCTACCATGTGCCTAACTAGAACATCTTAATCTTTTAGAGTTGCCTTTCTTTTGATGGAGGAACCTCTTTGGCGTCCTGCTGTCCGTTTGGACAAAAGAGCAGATGTGTTATACGCATCCGTGCGTGGGCGCTCATCTGTCTGTGGCAGGATGCAAACCAAAGCAGCCACAAACATTCCGAGTTAATTTGGGAAGCATTCATTACAACATCAGCCCTTAAAGTTAATAGTGTGAACTTTTACTTAAACTGATGGTGGGTTGCTTGGTTTGTATAATGATTTAATGAGAAAGTAAAAATGTAATGGTAAAACACTATTACAAATGAAGTGAGAGGTATATTTATATAATCTATTATGTATATATTTATAATTTTCTTTTAAGATTTGTTTTCCTGTTAGCCATATATATGATCCTTGCCATTTTTTAACACTTCTCAAATTTCTGTAAGTAAAGATAACCTTATTGTAAAGGCTTCTTAAAAAGCAAGTAAAAATGTGCTTTTGGAGAACATGGAGATTACACTTGTGCCCTCCCAGAAAAGGTGAATGTTCTCCTTGCATTAAACCAGCCACTTTCCAGTTCACACCCACAGCATCATCAGCTGAGATCCTGGGTGACCAAAACTTAGTTATTTTTCACTTTGTCCTGTTTGCTGCAGTTGGATGTCGAAACATGAACTTGAGCATGTGTGTAAAATTAATGCATGGAATATCTTTTTGGAATTCTCACTGTCTTTACTGACAGCAGGTCTGCAGAAGAGTTCTTCATTTAACATTGTAAACATATTTATGGGATGTTTACGTGGTAACTATTATCCATTACTAAAAGAAAAAAGAAGTTAAATCTGCAATAGTGTGCTCTAAAATATCATACACCCTTATGAACATGGAATATCTAAAATGGCATGAGAGAGGAGGTTTGATTTACAGAACTGAACACATTAAACTGAATGATATATATCAAAAGCATTTGTTCCAGTATTTAAATAATTCAGCTGATTTCTTTAAATACATATTACTCTGTATTTAAATAATTTAAAGGAATTATTTGTATATATAATTCTCTAGATATTCTCTATGTATTTCTTGAAATAGAAGCGCCTTGAAAAAGACACTTAGCTAACAGTTTTTTAAAAGATGATTCTAACTGTGTTGTTAAATAAGAGAATTCTTAATGAAGCACCATTTAACAATTCCGAAGCTTGAAAATCTTGCTGAAAATACTGTTGCTTCTTGTTAGATTTATTTTCTGTGGTTTTTTTTTCCATGCAAAAGTGAAAGGCAAGGGTGCCTCCAAATAAATATCTGGACTGTGTGTCTCTTATCCCGGAAGCGCTGTTGTGAAATACTCTGAGAACTGGTAGTAAGTAAATTTATGTAACAGTTTTGCAAGTGTATGAAGTGAAAGATAATCGACAAAAGTCTCATTTGTGTAACAGCTTTGACCCATTAGGGGCTTTTAAATCATGCATCACTGACTTCAGGGTTGCGTTGGTCGAGCTACTTACGGATCCTAGTTAAATCAGGCATTTCATATTTTTGCCCTCATTTGCTTTTGTTTACCAGCAGGAGACAAAATATTTAATTAGTTTTGGGGCATTTCTAATCTCCTCTGGGCCAGCTCCAGCCACAATGCCGGACGCCACTTCTGAGTTAATTCCAGCCAGGCTGGCCCCTCCAGTACAACATATGGGGAACCTACAAGCCTTTAGCAAAAGTTGCAACTGAACTATGAGAGGGGTGGGACCTCCCTGCTGGGAAAATACTGCACAACAAAGCAAAAAGGGGCCAGCGTCACCAGTGGAGGTCAAGGCAACACTTAGACCAAACAGCATCTGGCAAACTGTGCCAAGTAGAAATCAATGAGAAGCAGAGCAGTGAGTAGTAATTTTATGCCTGTTTGCACGAGAAAATAACTCCTTCTGAGCTGAAAAATTGTCTTATAAAAAGCTTACAACATCCTTTGGCATCACCGTCTTTGTTGTTGCTTCAGATACTTTTATGTCAGTCAGTAAGCTGTATGACACTACCTGTACGTGACTCTGTTTTCGACAAGTAACTTTAATTGTAGCATTAATTCTGTTTTGGAAGATGAGGAGTTTTGAGAGTGTTCTTCCTAGCTGGTTAGGAGCCAGATGTGTAACTGCAATTCATTTCCAAAATGCATTATGTTCTCTTCTTCATGTTACAATGAGTCGAAGTGTTTGAGGAGAAAATAATAGTTCCTAATACTATAGATTATAGACACTGTCAACTGTTGCAGCTCAGGTTACTTGAAACCTGCCCTTGTTTTTAATCTTTCTTTCATTCCTACTTTCTGTTCCTGCCTGTATCTCTGCTTATGTCTCATCTTGTTTTTCCCCATTGTCTTTCTTTGCTTTTTCGCTTTTCCCTGAAATTCCAAGTACTGGTGATATCTTAAACATTGTAAGCAGGCTGCCATGGAATTCTGTGGGATTACACAGGCCTTAATACTAAACATACTCAGTCCTTACGGGTTTGTGACATTAGGCACCATATTTTATCCCTTATAGAGCTTGTTTCTCCTGCACTTTTCTGCTTCTCAAAACAGGAACCATTCTATGTGGTTTCTGTTATTTATCTACTTGTTGAGAAGTATTTTCAATGACTTCAGCACTTATTTTTATACCTGAATTACCTTGGAATTTCCTTCACATTATTTCTTTTTGTCCTTGGAGAGAAGGAGGTTGCAGGTTGCAGGTTGCAGATTGCAAAGCCTTTATGCTATAGAAATGCTGGGCACATAATAGTGTTCCCTAGAGAGATTGACTGTCTTGCAGCACCCACGTAGCTGTCTCCTCAGTTTCCTGTGGCTGTAGGTGCTGGGAAGACATCAACTTCAGTCTCAGGTCTTCATACCTCTTGACAGAGAAAAGAACAGGCCACAGACAGCAACTTTTCACTGTAGGATAGAAAAAAATGGAGAAAATGAGTGTTCCAGCACTCTGGTGGAAGGAATAGACAGTGGAATGTTTGTAGAGTCTGTTATTGGTCCTGTCCCGCAGAAGGTGCCCCGTGAGAGAAAAAGAGCTCTTTAGGAGTGAAGTGTTTAGACGGTTGGTATCTGATAAGAGGATCAGGACTTTTCCTCAGAAAAGTTTTAATACAAAAGGTAAAATGCTGCATTTTTTTTTTGTTCTGCTTTTGAAGTGTGTTGAGCTACTTGCTCGACCAAAATCTGAGTGTGCAAGCAGTTTTTTCCTTTGTTGTATTTTAAATAAGATATTTTCTGCTGATTTATCTGGGAAACTCAGTGGGAGTACATTCTTACATTCACCTCCTTTGATGCCATGAAGCACCTTTTATATCTCCCTTTCTCTCCTACTCTTTCTCCCCTCAACAGTAAACAGAAACCTCCACACGCGCAGCAGCTGGCTCTTCCCTGGGCTCTTGTGGGTTCCTTTCCCATGCAAAGAGTTTGTGCTACTGTGTGAACAGCTTTAATTTTCTCCCATATGTCAGGAACGCAATCCCCACATATTAAGAGAAAAAGGCTTATGAGAAAATAAAAAGGAGTTGTAATTTCAGACACTGATAATCAGTGATCTCGAACAGCCAACTGGGAAAAGCCCTAACCCCACCCCAGCTGTAAGAACCTGCTGTGATGCCTGCAACCTGCAGTTACTGTGGTTGCCTGTGGTCTTGAGAAAGCTGGAAACCACTGCTCTCAAAAAGCCCAAGTGAAATGCGTAGTTACTGATTAGCAAGTAGGTTGGATACAGGCATAATTGACTTGGAAACAATAGTATTCGCTGGTTTAGGTATAGAATTATACGTATTCATAGAATGATAGATACATTCTCGGGACGGATTTTGGTAATGCAATCTTTGCACTGAATAAAACGTATAGATACTTCCAGGATGAAATTCTGAATGGTCTTGTAGCATAGTTACTTGCTCAGTTTCTGTATTTTGGATTTTTTGAGGATTTTGTTCTGAATCCCAAAGAAAAAAAGCACTTAAAAATGTAATTTGTGAGTGATCTTGGTATTTTTTGTCTAATTAAAACATGTGAAAGGTGTTTTTGAATGTAGGATAATGGGTTTCTTTTAAACAGTGATTATTTGCAACAAAATAAGTGTGTTCCAAATGCTTCAGCTGGCATAGCAGATGGGTAATTTCAACGTTATTTTCTATTATGTAAGAAAGAATGTATTTTCACCAAGTCAGCCTGGGACCTGACTCGCCGTGTGGCTGCATTATTGACAAGCTTTCCAATGTCTGGAAAGAATTAAGCACCTAGGGATGGGAAAGGAGTACAACCTCCTGTTTCAGGCTAAGCCTGACCTGTCAGCTGGTCAGATGTAATGACACATCACACCTTTTGCTAAGATGAGATGACACCATAAACTGTGTTGTCTCTGTTGCTGGAAACTGTCTGACTGTATCTTTTGGTTAAAGAAGAACACTGACCCAGTTTTCCTCTTAAGTAGTTTTAGTTCAACCATTCTTTGTAACGAGCTTAGGACTTTTTGCGTTTGTTTTATTTGTAGCACTGGTGTTGCTTCAGTGTCAGGGATCTCATTAAATGTAGTTACATTGGTAGACTTCTCAAAATAAGGGCGTGGATCCTAGTTCACACATGCTGGCTCATAAATTGTTGGGCTTTGGCTGTTACCATCTCTGCAGAATCCATTTGGAGCAAACTTCTCTTGTTTGAGCTTAAAAGGACCATCTCATTGTATTGGGAGGGCACTGGGCACAGGAGGTGAAACATGGGAGTTACCTCTGTTATCTCAAAGATGTCCTTACATATACAGGGGTGATTATGAATGAGGAATGGGCAGGGTGGTAACTGGGTGAGAAACATCTGAAAAAGAGAGAGTGTAAGGGCTGCAACAGCGGGAAGTAAGGACTGAGAGGCAGAGAACTCCTGGAGTTAGGAATGGTTGGACTCAATGATCTAGTGGGTCTGTTCCAACCTGGTGATTCTATGATTCTGTGATTCTATGATTCTGCTCCGTCCAGAGTCTGGAGTTGAACCCAAGAGTCCTGAGTTTGTACTTTCTTCTGCTTTGAGGAAATACGGTCAAAACAGCTGATGAAATATGTCCCAGCCACCTGCTTCATCCTGAGGTTCCTGGTATATTAAAAGACAACTCTTTATCACTTGTGCTGACAGTTACCCTGCTAGAGGTTTTTAAGAACAGGTTAGAAAAACACCTATCAGAGATCGTAAAACCAGTAATTTCTGACTGGAGTTGGGAGGGTAAACGACATCCCCCCTCATCTGTTTCTCAGTGCATGGCTTGGATAATACTTTTAGTAAGCCTAAAGCTGTGTTGTAGAGGAAGGTCTTCTCTGGAAGACTCTTACCTCATTGAAATTGGATATATAGGAAAATAAAAGATGGTTAAAGAAACTGAATTACATCTTAAACAGATAGATTCTGCTCTTGTCTGTGCCAGAGTGCCTATGTAACGCCTACCAAATAATTCTGATTTTTTGGAAGTGGTTGCTGTGGCCATATTTGTACTGCTCAGCGCCACTGAAGCCAATGCCCAACAAGTCAATTCACTGTAATTCATGAACAGAGGAAGCGTGTTTTGCCCAGGCTCATTAGTTCAGCTGTAGAGCAAAACTTCCACAGCTTCAATATCCAGGCTTCCTTCTCAGGGATGGTGTGGCCAGCAGGAGCAGGGATGTGGTTGACCCCCTGTGCTCGGCACTGGTGAGGCTGCAACTCACCTGGAATCCTGTGTTCAGTTTTGGGTGCCTCAGGACAAGAAAGACATTGAGGGGCTGGAGCACGTGCAGAGCGGGGAACGGAGCTGGGGGAGTGTTTGAGGAAGAAGTCTTATGAGGAGCAGCTGAGGGAACTGGAATTGTCTATTCTGGAGAAGAGAAGGCTGAAAGGCAACCTTCTCGCTGTCTACAGCTGCCTGAAAGGAGGTTGTAGTGAGATGGCTGTTGGTCTCTTCTCCCAAGTAACAAGAAATAGGACGAGAGGGAATGGCCACCAGTTGTACCAGGGGAGGTTCAGATTGGATATTAAGAAAAATATTTTCCCCAAAAGGGTTGTCAAGCACTGGCAGAGGCTGCCCAAGGAACTGGTGGAGACCCCATCTCTGGAGGTGTTTAAAAGACGTGTAGGTGTGGTGCTTAGGGACATGGTTTAGTGGTGGACTTGGCAGCGTTAAGTTAATGACTGGAGTCGATGATCTTAAAGGTCTTTTTCAACCTAAATGGTTCTGTGATTTTTGGGTATTTTTGGTTTTAGACCTCCTGTTATAGAACCATGCTTTAAAACAAACTTAGGTTGAAAGGATATTTTGGTGCAGGATTACTGGGCAAAGCTATGCTTTTAAAGCTACTTAAGAAAGATAGCGTGGAACAGAAAAGGGTGAGTGGCAGGAGTAAATTGAGAAAAAAGTGGTAGCTGGAGTGTAGTACAGCAAATAGAGGCTTAAATGTGGTTGGGAGACTTGTTGAACTGTTAGAAAGAAAAGTTCACCCAGAGAGATTTAAGAGGAAAATGAAATGTTCTAAGCACTCTCTAGAAAAGGGCATCCAGTGTGAGGTTGGGAAGTTTCAGGTGAAGTGACTGTAAGCTCATCTTACTGCTGTCTGTTGCTACTCAGCTTCACAGAATGAGTTAGTGTCTGAATTTCTCTTCAGTTCAGGAAAACCTGTGAATTCTGTTCTGTGGTTGTTCTTTAGCCCTTATAGAGAAAACAGTGGAAATAATCAAAGAGGGAAAACACCTTCCTCTGCACACCCTGGATTTCTAACCTGTCTGGTGAGCTGAGTCAAACATTAGTAGAGACAGGGACCTGAAGGATGGTGATATTCTGGTAGTTACCCACCTGCTCCTAATTAAGCAGCACACACCGTGCTGGTCCTTCAGCTTCTCTCAGTGTGAGCTACAGAGGTGAGAAGCCTTGATGAGGCTTTAGAAAGGATCTACTTGAGACAAGTGTGAGCTCTGGCTAGAAGGAAGAGGTAAGAGTCTTGCTTTGATATATTGCTTGTATACGTTATTTTCAGTACAACTAGAGAAGAGAAAGTACTGAGGAACTGGACTTTAACCAGAAATAGTAGTTTCACTTCCTTTTAATATTAGTGCTTGGCCACAGTTGTTCCACAACAAAAGTAATTAGCTTGTGTTTGCCATAGTAGCACAGGTGGAAGGTATCCAGCTCTTCTTAGTGGGTGCTGTGGTAATCACGGCTGAATTATTATCCTGGATGTCTAGCAGACAATTTGTAATGTATTTCTGTGTGTAGTCATAAATCCTGAAACTCTTGTAGTTAATTTCTTTAAAAAACTGAAGCTAACCCTCATTTTCCTGACATCAGTGGTGATGCAAAGAAGCTAAAACGTTTTAGTTTGTGATTGAAATAGCATTCTTACCTGCCTTCCTTGTTTTTCTCTGAAAAAAATAATATTTTGATTGAAAATATTGTTTTAGAATGAAAATATGAATCAAATAATGCTTTTTGGGTTGTGAAATAGCACTAAATTTTTACCTGCACAGTGAGAGATTCAAAGATTGAAATCTGAATAATTGAGTAGACAGCTGCTTTCTGGTGATTCTAATGTTACTCTGACTTGAGATTATGTTATTAGAATAAAATAAGAGTAAAAGGGAAGTTCCTGAGAAATTATTTCTATATACAGTTAATTAATCTCTTAATAAAATTAATAGCTTTTTGAAAACTTATAAAAATCTTGAGATAATATATTTTCATATGGCTGGTGGGTGATGCAGATGAACTAAATTAACTGGTGTGGATAAGACCATGATAGTTAATTTTCTTATTTCTCTTTCATAGAGCAAAAATGGGTCTGCCATAGAACAAGTTTTAGCCTTGCTTCTGAGCTATAAAATCCTTCTAGGGATTTGTTGCTAATCCAGATAGATTTGGGCCCTTGTCCTGTGATTTGATAGTAAATCATTTAAGGTAAAGTTGCGTTTTGTTCCATAAAAGGGATAAATCACTGCTTCTCTCTTGAGATTGTACCAGAGTGTTAGTCAAAGCAAGAGAATGGTAATGAATCAATTAGGAGGGGAAAATTAACAGCACTGTCATGTAGTACTGTCATGTGTTACTGTGCAGTAGCAGAGTAAATGATAAAGTTTTTAAAAAGTGTGATTTTAATTATATTTGAAGCCTTCATTGTAATTCACACTGGCAGGGCATACTAAGATAAAAATAGGAAAAAGGCTGACAAAAAAAATATGGTATTACACCATATGGTATTTTAAATGGGTGCATTTTCATATTTCTTAACACTAAGAGTGATTAATTACCTGAACTGAGTAATAGCCATCTCATGAGAATGCGTAATATTTGTTAACTTACACAAATCCCTTGATTTTGTTGTGTTCTTTTGCATTAAAAATCTGTTGAGGTTTGTTTTAAGAGACAAAGGATTTAACTAACGAACTTATTTGGGTATAGAAGGCTGCAGCACTGAAATAGGAAGATGAGAGGTGTATTTTTTTTTCCTAGTGCATATGCAGTTCTTCCCATGAAGTGTCTTCAGAAAAAGAAACCTCTCACGAGTTTTAATTGCTGACCCCTCTGTGAAGGACATATGGTTATGTGGCTTTTCTGAAAGGTGCTGTTCTCAACTCTCTCACCCAAATAGTCAGAAATGGTCACTCGGAAAGGAGCATGTTAACGTGTGGTGGTAGCTCTTTATGTCTAGAGAACAGGTCAGTGCACACAGATAGGGATGTCCAACATTTATAATGAAATGTGGTGCAGTTGTACTTCTTTAAAAATTGAAGAGGTGGCATACATTTTGATAATGGAATAATGGAGACTCCCTACCCCAACCATCATCTCTGTTCAAGACCATTAGGATTCAGAATATTAAGAGCAGAGCAACTGGGCGTAACAGCCTACGTTCAACATCTGTCATGCTGGAGTCCATTAGTGTTCAATTGCATCCCATTGTTTTTGGATTATTCACCCTCATTTCATTGTCATTGCTTCTGCTGGGGATTAATCAGCTGTTTACAACTACACCAAGTTTAGGAGTCATCATGAAAACAATTGAGCTATAGTTCTAAATAAATATACAGTATTCACTCTCTAATGAAAAAAGGTACTTTTTTGTGAATGCTGCTAACAATTTAATTAAGCTTGAAATCAATACAGATAATAAATCATTGTGTGGCAGGGCTTTTTTTTTTACCTTTTGAACATATTGTAAAATGATCATACCATGTTTCCTTGCAAGTTGATGTAGATGGTGGTTTTAATAATACAAGTACAGTAAAACAAAGATGTTTTGGTTATGGCTGTGGGGGGTGTGTGTATCCTCTGTCATCACAAGTGGCAGCAGAAACGATCCCTTACTGTCAGCAAGTGGATTTCTTTTTTTACATCCCCTTTAATTTTCTTCACTCTTACTAAAAAGAGACTTTTTAAAAAAAAATTCACAGAAAACACCCATGTATACTTTTATACAGTGTATTAAGAAGAACAGTTTTCAGACTATTTGTATACCTACATGTTTTTGTATATGTCTGTGTCCCAAGCTATACAAATACAGTCTTTACCAGATGAATAACAGAGCTGCATTTTAACTATTTGAATATATTTGAAATTATTTTAAAGGCATTGGTTTTGCTGAATACAAAATCCCCATCATTCTGAAGGTGCCACTCTCTCTGCAATGTTATATACTTTATACAATATTAAAACTATGAGTCCTGAAGGGTTTCTAATAATACGAGTCAACTTATTTTGGGGCTGTAGAGTGCAAACCAGTGGTGTTCTCGACCACATACCAAGAAGCTAATTCTCTGTTTCGTGAGAACAGTTTTTTCTTCTACCCTTAATACCATCTAACCAGAATTATCACGTGTTTTAATATACAAATATCACAATGCCCAGAGATTTTTTTTTTTCCTGAGTTGCAACAGATTATCCATTGAAAGGATCTTTTGCTTAACTGCCCAGAGCCTTGTGGGGCCAGCCAGACACTGCTCCAGATGGCAAGTTGTTAGGGCTGGACAGAATGGCTTCGGAAGACTTCTCAGCAGATGAAGGCTGTAATGTTCGGATTTTACTGTTTTGGTTTTTTTTTCCCCCCGTAGTTCCCAGGGTGGGAAGGTAGTGGGATGGGAGCTGCGTGCCGCCCGCCCACCTGCTACCACCTGTTTAGCTTTTGCAGTTCCTATAAAGCCTCATCTTCTCTGTAAGACGCAGTCTTTGCTTGCCAGCAGGAGCCAAAAAAAGGAGAGATTTCTGTTAGGAAGTTACGTCTGCAGATTGCAACGGTTCGTCATTTCAAAGTGCTCTCCTAAACTGAATCAGAACTTCTTTCATTTGAAATGGTCACTTGGAATCGATGTGGTTTTAACCCATTGAGGCCCTTTTTGGATTAAATGAACCATTTTCTTCAGTAACATACTTTTTGAGAATGGAGATTTCATTGTTTTCTGTCTCTTCAAATTTAAAGAAAATCAAAGAATGAAAGCACAAGACATTAAAAACTCTTTATTCTTTCTTTAAACAATAAGAAGCAATTTTCAGACATTTCCAGAACCAGAAGACCTTTTATTTCTTTTTCTTTTATTGTTTTTTTCATTTTAAACGCTAAGAAGAACAACCTATCATTGATATCTGGAAACAGAGTCAGGAGGCACTCAGGTTACCTGTGTGAGTGCTTTCCTTACCGCTTTTTAGATACCTCATTTTTAAAAACTCATCTTTTTGCGTGTGTGAAACTGAAACTGCATTGAATATGAAAACTTGTAAACCCAGTCATTTGGATTCAGGCGTAGAATCCGACATCCAGTGCAGAAGTGGACCGGGCTGTGTTGTGAAGTGCAGTTCGGAGAGGATGGAGAATGCTGCGAAGAGAAGACTGGCTGCCAACGCCAGGGAGAGGCGGCGGATGCAAGGGCTCAACACAGCCTTCGATCGCTTGAGGAAGGTGGTTCCACAGTGGGGCCAAGATAAGAAGCTGTCCAAGTATGAGACCCTTCAGATGGCTCTGAGTTACATCATGGCTCTCACTAGGATCCTCGCCGAGGCAGAACGATACAGCACTGAACGAGACTGGATTAGCCTCCACTGTGAACGCTTCCATCCGGAGAGCTACCACCAGTACACAGGACAGAAAATGGCAGCAGACAGCGATCCTTATGCACAGCGAATATTCAGCTACCACCCTGAACACTTTCAAATAGCTAATTAGTGCTAATTAGAGCTAAGAATAAGCAAACCAGATGTGTAATTTAATAACTAGCAAGAGTTAATCTGCTTGATTAAGGTAATATTGGCATTCTAATAGCTCATTCTTGTTTGCATCTTATACTAATTTGACAAAATAGATTTGCTTTGGGAACTTCAAATCACTAAGCATTTAAGAAGACTGCATTTATTTAATGCTGGTGGAATCATGCTTTTAATTTGAAATCTTTCTGACTGTTGCTTCCTAGTTCATGCGGTTCATCTCATTCTTTTATTAAATAAGTTTTTGGTGGTTTTTTTTAACTGTGATGAATCATGACAGTATTTTCTTCAGACCATGGGCCAAATTGACCCATGGTGTAACTGAACAGAGTAACACCAGAAAAGAACTCCATTCCATGTTTTTATTTTGATGTCAGCTTTAAAGTTATCTTTTTAGTTTGTTTCCTTATCAATGGCTGCCACGGAAAAAGCTTTATAATGGACTGGAATTCTAGTCCCCAGAGAACCGGCTTCCTTAAACTTTGTAAGTTTGATGTATGGGTTCCAAGGTTGTGTAGGTTTGCTTTAATCCAATTTATGGTGTCTCTTGTATGCTCGAAAAAGAGCTGGTTTCAAGTCATGGAAGGAATGATTTTATTTTTGGATGGCTGTTACAGCACATGTGTTTATATACTGTGAATGAGATCGCGCACATGGAAATAATCTAAATGTCTAGATTTTTGTAGACTTTAAATGTTTGGATTTTATTTTTTGATTTTGTGTTATCTGGAAACAAGAACAGATTTTGTAAATCATAAATAAAGTGTTTTCTATGATATGTCCTCACCAACTACCTGCAATTCCTGGTTTAGGAATTCCTTACTAGTGGCTTTCCCTCCCTAGATGATACACTGCATCCAACCCAGTCCCAGCAGTTGAATTGTGCGGTGGAATCAAATGGTGCTTCCTTCCCAGTTAGGGTGAGAGGTGGGGGGTTATTTACTCACTGAAAAACACCCTTTAAAGATAAGAGCTTGGTAAAAAGTTACAGGGAATTCTTGCAGAGCGGCTGAGCTCATTCCAGCCCTGGTGATGCCCTGTAATGCCTTTTGTCTGTTTGCTTCTTTCACTCGTGAAGGACAGAGGGATCTCATTTAGTAGAGAAGGCAGAAGAGGCGAGGAGGCTGGGAAGGTCGACAAATGAGTAGGAGCAGGACAGCTGGAGAAGCAGATGTGTTTGTAGCAGGATGTAGAGCCCACAAAGGTTGTACTGCTGATGTCTGTTGCGATGGCAGCGGACTGTGATGCTGAAGGGTTCTTCTGCTGGTACTTGTTTCCCCAAACAAACCCTTGCTGCTGTCAGCTGTGAGGGAGAAGGAGAAAAGGAGCTGCTGTCCCAGAACAGCTGTTGGTGGGTTTCCAGCAGGGAAGGCTGGCGGGTTCCCTGCTGGCTGCTGCCATAGCTTGTATTTTAGAATTCTTTCAAATGGCAAATGAACAGCTTTGATAGGAGTTATTTTCTACAATTAAGCAGCTTTCAGTGAGAAACAAAAGCATCAATAGGACCTTAGCTCTGTTTGGGAGGAGAGACTGCTGCAGGAACTGATCCATACTGAGAGCTGACCTTCCTGTCTGTCTTTTCTCAGAACCCTGACTGACGTTTTGCCCTTGGTTGCCTTAGCGCAGACTGGTGCCTTTCCTGAGGCAGGAGCGGGACTGTTCCTGGAGAGAAAGCAGCTGGGACAGACCCTCGGGCTGAGTTAAACCGTACAGGAGAGGCACTGTGTGTCCTGAGCAACTGTCTCCTTCAAGTGCTGGTATTCAGGGAGGTTTTTTTTTAATATATATAGCCTCTCTGAAGTTAATGCACAGTGTTAATTATTAAATTGTGGAATTTTGCTTCTCGTGAACCACATTAAGCACACACAAAATGGATTCAACCTTCTGGGAACATGTGGTCATGTTCCTTAGTGATTTCTTTTTAGAAATTTATAGAGAGGGAATAGAATTAGTTGTTGTCCGTCATACAGCCAAGTAAATACTGTTTGAATATTACTTACCATTAAGTATGTAATAACAATACAATACTTAAATAATTAAACAAAGTGCCATCTTATGCTGATTTATTAGCTGTAAATATTAGTCAGATGTCTCACCTGCACTGCTAGTGCAGTAGTGGATTTTCCATTGTGAAACAGGAATATAATTGTGTAATTCTATGACATGGAAAACTGGGCTTAGTGAAAGATAACCTTCTAAACCTTAGGTGGGAAGGTAATACAATACGAAAGTATAAACACCGGAGCAGTGTGTAAGAACAGTATTGATGTCTTTCTGCTCCACTGACATATAATTTGATTTTGTGTGACACGACATTGCAGTTTATATGTGATTTATGTAAAAGTACTTAACATCTATTTCTCTTCCAATTTCTTCCATACTGCATTGTAATTTGGCATCTACTGCATATCGTGAGATATATGAAAATAAGAGGTCAGGATGCAGTGAATGGTTAAATGACAGGAAGCTCACATAGGGAGTAGCAAACAACACAAAACATAAATATCTGTAATTTTGTTACCAAAAGTGATTAAGAACTGAAATTTAAGTCCTAGACAGCACGTCAGTGCAGTCGATAGGTATCTTGTGAACACTTTGTAAATCAGGTCATTGCCTCCGTCTCTGCTGTTGAGCAATATGATAAAACTATAATCCCATTCTCTTGGAGTTAGTTATGCTAATGGGAGGTGAGTGAGATCTCTTTATTGAAAAATTAGAAACATTACTAGTAGAAGCGCAATTTTATATAATTCTGTGGTATTTCTCTTTAGTGGGAGGGTGCAGCTTTGAGCTGGAAGTTGGTATTTTGCATTTACTGTAGCACTGAAGGCAGCAGGTCAAGTTCTTTGTAGTGTGTAGACGGCTGTCTGGCTGCTGCTGATCTGGGGAGTGAGCGGTGTTGAGGTGGAAGGTTAATAATTCAAAATTATTTCTGAAGGCAGTCTGAAAAGCGGATGTTATCCGTGCTGGTTTGGACTTTTCATACTCAGCTCTTCAGGAGTACATCCATTTCTTTTCATGGCTTTTCTTTACAAGTACGTTGATGACACTTTGTGAAATGTAAACTTACCGTTTAACTTGGGTTTTCAATTATTACTCCCAAATATTTGTTCCCCACTGGCTGCTCAATGCTTGTCAGATAATGGCCGTGACCCTTCTTCTGTACTGGACTTTACTGGTGGGGGCATTTGAAGCCCCATCCCCTTAAGTTGTTACTACTTCCAGTGGATCTCCAGATGAAGGAAAACTTTAGATGCTCAGAGCTTTGTCTAACTGAGCAAACGTAACTCAAAAGCTCAGAACTGAGGTTTGTCTGCTCATAAATATTTGTCCCACTGAACAGCAGTGCAAACCTGAAATATTTGTATTTGTACTGTTAGTACATTGTAATTCTAGAATGATGTTACTGTAAAAGCATTGGGGATGAGTTTTGTTTGCTTCATTAAATATTAGTTGCGTGTTCCATACTTGCATCTCACTATTGAAATTCAGTGTGAAATTCTAATGAACTCTTTGTGGGAAATCAGAGATTCATACTGCAGAGTTTTCTGTTTGAAGGAACTACAGATACTCAGCTTCTGTGAGTCTTTGAACCACATTCCCGTATTTTGACAAGGTGATGAGAGTTATTTTGAAATTGGAACTGGAGTGACATTTTTAACTGCAGAGACTTTTCAGGGGTTGAAAGCAGAACGAGGGTAGCACGTTCCCAAAACGCAAATAAGTGATGAAAAGCCAGTGGTTTCTTCCCGTCTTAAGTATTGAGCTCATCAGTGGATATGCATTAGCAAGTCTTACAACTTCAGTTCATTCCATTTTTTTTTTAAGTTTCTATTTTCCATCTCACCATTTCTATCTCACCTGGCTGCCCCATTGCTGGAGGTGTTCAAGGCCAGGTTGGATATGGCTTTGAGCAGCCTGATCCAGTGGGAAGTGTCCCTGCCATGGGAATGTTTCAACCTTTGAATACACATGTACCACTTGAACAAATGAAAGGGGAATATGGGCCAATCAAACACACAAACCGCACTGGATTTCATTCTTCCCTGTACATATCTTTAACTTGAATGACTGAGTGTATTCCTTGGATAAATGTCCATTAGGAGACTTGGGAATGCAGTCCCTCCTCAGGTTTCTTGTAGGTGTTGGAGGGTCACTGTAAGATCTCCTTGAAGCCTTCTCCAGGCTGAATAAGCCCAACTTGACCAATAATAGAATCATATATACGGTGGAGTTCAGCTCTGACAGCCTCTAGGCAGAAGTATATGCTCAAGTGTGGGCTTTGGAGACTGATCCTCCAAGATACTGAGGATCTGGCACAGCTATTGACCTTTAAGACATACAAATTGCCCTGTAGACCCCTTGGCTTCTGCTCTGCCACTCCTAAGAAACCTTATACTTTCAAACTTTGATGAAGGGGCTGAGGTAATCAGAAAAAGAAAACTTGGTTTAAACCCAAAGCAAATAGATCTTGAGAGTTGCTTAAAAAAGTACCAAGGGTGTTTCGCAGTTTCCAGCTGGTCTATGCCTTGATCCTATTTTATGATTTCCTTCTACATGAGGTCATCAACTGGCACAGCGAAGTTCTGAGAAAACCTCTGGTCTTGTTGCACACATTCACAATTACTTGAACATGTAAAGGACACACTGTTGTATGCAACTCTGAAGCATTTATTTAAGTTTAGGTGAGACAAAGGGAAATACATTACCGAACAGGCAGGTGCTTGTTTTTTTCCTTTCATATGCACTTCAAATATACTTTAAAACTGACATCAACACTTGACTTCCCAGTGAGAATGCCTTTGGATCAAAAATTAGAAAGTACCAACCATAATCAAGAAAAAAGTACAAAATAGAATTTTAAGGCTTAAAGTGAACATCTCTGTATTGGAAATAATAAGGCACTTAACAACAAATCGTTTCTCCAATATTGAACAGTTAGAATATTTCATTAGGTCTTGCCGATCATTTTCTTTGAAGACATTTTCCAAAAAATAATGCTTTTAAACCAGGTAGCATTAAGAGCACAGTTCTTAAAGGAATTCTTATTGGAAATTTTTTGCTTTGGAGAACCTAGGATTACTGTAAACAGTTGGGATTGGCAGTTGTTTACATATTAAGATAAAGACTGCAGGCTTGGCTTTTCCTACTTGAAGTGTGGGCAGGAGGAGTGAGGCGTCCCGGAGGTGAGCTGCATCTTCCAAACAAAAGCAAAAGAACTTGGTGCAGCTGTTTTAAGGCAGGCAGTCTGACAGCATCAACACAAACTGCTATGGGATGCTGCTGAGAGCTGGATTTGTGCCAAGCTGGACTGTGATTTTAAAGCAAAGGTAATACAGTTGTCATTTCTGCTCTTTGAGATAGACCATGCCTCTGTTTGATTGTGTACAAACCCAGGGCTAGAAGGAAATAGGAAACTAAATAAACCTGGAAGACTCTGAATTATAAAACACTGAGAGGTTATGAAACTGAGGATTTTTGTATCTCGCTGATAAAATGTCATGCTCCACATTGTGGGGATTTCATGGGCTTTTGGAAGACAATAGCTAACACTGACTTCAGAGGAGGTTCTGACACGGATTTTCGTTGTTGCAGTAGCCTGCCCTGAATAAAAGAATGCGGTACCATGGCAGTGTTGCAATACCTTGGATCAAAATTTATGCTTCCATTCTGGCACGAAATAATGGGAGACTTTGTGTCTCAGTTTCCTCTCTTCTCACCTCCCAACAGCACTCGATTAAATAAGCAAAATCCAATTACTTGGCTTAGGCTATTTTCCCAAGAGTAGTTAATAATATGGGAAGCTTTCAGTTTTGGATTGCCTAACTCCAACTCAGTCTGGGTTTAGTTTTAGGATCCCAAAGCCATCCTAAAATCAGCTGAAGAGGAGTAATAGGTCCTCTGTGCTGGAAAATCAGACCCACAATGTGTCTTCAGCTGGGCATCCTGTATCTGAAGTCACTTGAATCAATGCATCACATGTAATAGCTGTGAATTTGGTTTTGTTTTGTTTGTTGGGGAGGAGGTACAAGATGGGTTCAAGAATATATTTTAGTTTCCTGGCCTGCTCAATCTGAGGTGAAATGCCTGGGATTTCTAACAAGAGTGTAAAAATTACAGCGATCTTTTTGTTTCATCTTCTTCACTCAGGTGGGAAGAGGAACAATAAGAGAAATTCCCTTCCTCTAAACCCTTAGGAAACCCCCAGTTGGAGACACTATAATCCCTGCTTGTAGGAAACCAAATGAAAGGCTGTCTCTCAGGCTCTGGCCATGCCAGTATCCTTTTGTACACTTTGCATGTGTAATTTTTTTTTAAAGTTACATTTTTAACTTCAAAAAAATCCAAATAAGGTCTAAAATGAAAGTCTCTGTTAACTTTTCATCTCTGTGACTCTGATCAGGACTTTGTTGCATTCTCCAGCTGGGTTGAAAGCCAGAACTGCTTGAAGAAATGTCCAAAGAAAAAGGATAGCAATATTTTCAAGATGTGGTAAATCATCTTAGACATTCACAGACTCTAAGTGCTGTGGGTATGAACACAACTGTACAGGTGCTAAATATATTCAAATCAATCATTAATCATTGTCACTTAACACCTTCTGTTTTGTTTTCATTAAATTACCTTATTTATTGCTACTATGAGTTACAGTAGGGTTTTTAGCTCTTTGCTTAACTTCATGACATCTGTATATTAACAGAATTTTCTCCATCTTTACAGTAGACCTCACACATGTGGTTGTTTCCTAAACCATGGTGAAAATTTAAATTCCACCAGATCATAATTCCTTTCAGTTAGTTACAAAATGAGCTAGGTGGGAGATACACTTTTCTTTTAGTCAAAAATTAGGAAAAAGAAACTGATTTAAAAACGGTGAAGTTACAAGCTTGGTATCATCTGTCTTTAAAAGCAGAGAATCACTATCATCGTGAAGAAAAAAATAATGAAGCACATCTGGAGAACAGTTTCAGCTACGGGCTCTAGGGAACCTGTGTCAGACAACAGGAATTCTGGATTCCTGTGTTAGCGTCCTATGCACGTGCCCTGTACCTCGCTTTATGAATCCTTACACCATGAGTACACGGTTCATGGAGCGCACACACACACAAATATAAATATATAGGGTATTCAGTGGTACCTACATGAAACACTATTGTCTTGAGTTCAAAAATTCTAATGTTATCTTGCATAATAATAATAATATATAAAAATGAGTTACATCTTTTCCCTTTAACTTGTGCTTTGTGATTATCTGGCATGTTTTTTAGAGTTACATTCAAAGTCATGTTGTTTACCTTCAGTCAAGATTGTTGCTACTCTGATGTCAATGTGTTCATCGGCTGTGCTCCAGCTGAGCATCATCCATCCTCAGCACGGCTTGGTACAGTACAGTAGCTTTCATTCAAACAGTAAAAGCGGTATTGGCTTTTAAGTGCTGAAAACCATGTTTACTATGTAATTCTTAGTAAACTACACAGTACTGAATTTATTGCACAACACTATATACCACGATTATCCTGCAGTAAAACAATACGCAGAAGTCTTGCACGATGTGTTACTTGCAACACTTGCAGCAGCAGTACACTTAATTACAAACCAATTGCTTGTAAACCTTGAGCATCTTGACTTGTACCTCCTTTTTTTTTTTTCCTTTTTTTTTTTTTTTTTTCACAGTTCCAGAATCTCTGCAGGTGTAATTGCAACAGTTGTTTGTTTGGGTTTCACAGTTCGTCACTCTCCACCACCTTCTGGGTTGGGGATGAAAACAGCACAGGGCTTTCCGTAGTTGGGAAGGCAGGAAAAATGTCAAGTCCTTGGCTGGTGAGATTTGCGTACCGGCTGCCACCAGGTCGAAGCTTTACTTGCTGTGGGATTTGGCGGTGCCACTGGGCTGTAGCAATAGAAACAAAGCAGGCTGTATAAACCCCTAATTCAGTTTGCAGTAAAACAACAGAAATCAATGCACACAGCTGAAAAGTTGCTTTCAGCATCCTTGAAGAGAGCACAGTGTTGTACCCTATTTTTTTTTGAGTCTTGTTCCTTCAAATGTAATAATTTATGTTATGCATTGAGTATTTTTACTGGGACCTGCAGGTGGGATTCCATCCCTACTTAATTCAATGGCAATTGAATTCATGGATTTTGTGAGTCCAACATTTAATCACTGAATCTTTTAAAGCCTTCTCCAAAACTCCTGCCATGAAAACTAAAACCATACTGTGTCATGAACAGAGATAGAAAAACTTGACACGACTCTGTTTTTGTGCTGCTAAGTCCTCTGGGGGACTTTTCTTCCTGATACTTCTTTTGATGGTATTTAATTCCAAAATAATTATGTAGGTATTTTTGTTTTACTGAAATTATTACAATTTCTATGTTTTATTAGTGACAAGCAGTAATGTTCCTTGCACTTTTTAAAGATATTGAAAGAAATGTAATCCAAACCCACATATTCAATAACTTATAAGTAACCTCCAACCACGTGAACAAATACCGTTGCAACTCTGTAAGAATATCTAGCTCTTAGATAGTACTTAACAGTTCTCATTCTTGACATACTCCAGGACGGGGAAATTGCTATTATCTTTGCAAGTATTTATCCATACATCACCTTGAGGTCTGCACCCTGTCGGCAATTAAAACAAAAGGGAAGTTCAGGGTACAACACTCTGAGAACAGCTTAGTGTGGGGGACTTGGATTGACAGGAGATGTTTGTTAGCTTTCTGTGCTGAGTTTTAATGCTGTCTATCTGGAAATATTTGAAAAAGAGCCTCCTATTTTTATTGCGTTGCCCAGTTTGTTTAAAATACGTTGTTTTTTTTCCTTTGAGGGTATAATCCTCAATATATAATCCTCAATATATAAACTATATTCCGATAGTTTGTGGAATGTGTTTTCTATGTTTTTATGCTGCTTAAGTGATCAAAGTGCCCTTTTGTTCTGAAGAAATTGTCTTAATGATTATACCTCACATAGATTCAGTGAATAATGATGTGCTGTAGATTTTGAACTGGGCTGGAGCCTCCCAAGTCCTAGACAAACACATTAGATGCAAACTAGCCTCATTAATTAGGTATAATTAGTTTGCATCATAGATACTCCATAGAAGAAGGGGTCTGCTTTTGTGTGTGGAATTCATTGTTCCAGCTCAGGTCAGGGCTGTAGCGCAGGTGTGTGCGTCAGAGGGAACAGAGTACAGTTCAACTTGAGTACATGTTTATTATACACTTATGTGACCAGGGAATTTGGAAGGTGGGAAGTGAGAGTAGAGAATGCTGTATAAAACTCCTCCTCCCTTTTTTTCTCTTTACCTGCCTTTAAGCTGATGCAGGAGAGCTATTTTGGCCATTTAGCTGTATCATTATATCATATCTCCTCCTGGTGGCCCTGTTAAGCTGTGGCCACGCTGTGACACCAAGTTCTAACCTACATCAAACCTAGCAATTTACGGATTAAGAACTAGGGGAGGGCTGGGACTAGTCCAAGAAAAGAAATCCGGATTTTGATTTACTTACTAGCCCACACCTACCGTATATGTCAAGCCTGGCAGTACAAGAGACAATACCAGCTTCATTTTTTGCAGACAAGGTGTACCAACCGGCATCTGCTTTCCTGGCAGGTTGAATCAGGAGGCAGACGTACCCTGTTGTATCTTGGTGCATGCTGGGAAAACAAGTAGTTTGGAATTAGTTCTTCTCAAGAGCATATCAGCTCTGGGATTTTACAATGTGTACATTGAATATGGAGCAGATAAATTGTAACTTCTGTTCTCAAAGAGGGAGCAGTCCAAGACATTTGTAATCAAGAGATTTTCAGTATGGCCTCAACTAATAATCAGAGGAGCTAGAATCTGTTCCTGATCCTCTCAGCTGTGCAAAGCCATGAGGATACGACAGTGTGAGCTGAACTGCACAATGAAGCTGGGGAAAGGTCTGGAGCACAGGTCTCCTGAAGAACAGCTGAGGGAACTGAGGATTGTTTAGTCTGGAAGGGGCTGAGGGGAGACCTTATCACTCTCGACAACCACCTGAAAGGATGTTGTAGAGAGGTGGGAGTTGGTCTCTTTTCCCCAAGTAACAAATGATAGGACAAGAGGAAATGGCCTCAAGTTGCACTAGGGGAGGGTTAGATTGGATATTAGGAAAAATGTTTTCACTAAAAGAGTGGTGAAGCATTGGAACCAGTTGCCCAGAGAAGCGGTGGAATCTGCATCCCTGGAGGTGTTCAAAATATGTGTAGATATAGCACTTCATGGCATGGTACTGTTGGCATGGTACTGTTGGGCTGATGGTTGGACTGATGGATGATCTTAGAGGTCTTTTACAACCTTAATGACTTGATTCTGTGATTCTATGAACTGTTGCTCTGTATGTGTTAATTCTGCAATTGTTTATTAGGCATGGAAAGATGCTGCATGCTCATATTGCCTTTTTTTCCTAGTTCAGAAGCTGGAAGAAAAACATAACAGAATATTAAGAGCATTTGTACAAAGTTGTGATCTTTTCCACAACAGAAACCAGAGCAAGTCAAAAACTTTCTTGGGGCACCCTTTTCCATGATAAAATGCCTGAGTGGCCAAATCTTAAAGATGCGTTTGGCCAGTGTGCTAGAAGAAACCTGCTTCATTATTCCTTCCTCTTCCTTTGCTCTTCAGTGATTCAAGACTTTCTGACTGCAGTTACCAGGGAAAGCTATTGAGTAGTTTAGTAGAGAAGATCAGAGTCAGGTGGGCTTTCTGAAGATGGACAGCAATCTCTGATTTGGGTTGGGGAAACCACTGAAATATTTTGACAAGTGAGCTTTCCCCCATGGAAGGGAGAAGTGGAAGCAGTGTTCTTTACAGCAACCCACGTGGTATGCATGTGAAAATGTAGTGCTTCTGGAAGCTGGTGTCAGGGAGCTAATGACTGCATCTAATCATTAGTTGGAGCCAAGGCGCAAATAATGTATTAAAAATCAGATCTATGCTGAACTAACAACCTTAAAAAAAAAAAAAGCAATTAATTTCTCATTATTCACAGCCAGGCACATTATTTCATCAGTTTTTCTTTTGCAAAACCTAAAAAATAGTGATGAGTTTGTATGCAGGAGATGAACCCAAACACTGCTGTATTTTGTAAGTGTGGATTAAAGTCTTTACCTACATTTGTGACCAAACTTTGTTATCAGCCTCTGTATCTGGTACACTAAACTCTCTATTATCCTGTGCTTTAGGGCATTCTTATGCTGTTCTGATTTGAATTCATCTGTAGTTAGGACTAAACCGAGGAAAAAATAGTTTAAAGAGAGAATAAGGTGCTATAATGCATGAAACAGTGCAATATCATAGTGTCTTGGATAACAAGCTGCATTTGCTGTATCAGACCTCTGGCTCGAAAGGTCTAGCACCTCTTTCTGAAGCAGTGGCACATTCTGCTCCATGCTTTTATTCTGAACCGAGGAAACAGCTGTTGATCACTTCACAGTGAAACCAGCTTTTTAAAACATATTGTGGATGAAGGGAGTTGTTTCAAGAAGAACACATACAGGTTTGCATGGAAACAATTGGTGCAGCCACAAGCTTGGGTACAATGGCACAGTACCTGATCCTGTCTCTGTTTGATGGGATGGTCTCGTTGTCCTTCTTCCAGTAAAATACAGGGGGTGGCATTCCCACAACTCTGCACTCTAATCTGACGGGATACCCTTCAGGAACGCCAGAGTTCTGAAGCTTCTCCAAAAACATGGGGGCTTTTTTTACTTCCTTTGCTGGAAAAAGAGAATTATTGAACAACAGATATTTTCTTCATTGTTTCACTTGCAGTAATATGTCAGGACACGACCAAAAATTATTCTTGTGATATCAAAACAGGTTGTGGATTTTTAATAGGATCTTAGAAAGGAGGTGAAATGCCACGATATAGCCTCTGTGAGGGAAAATAAAGAAAGTAACAGGCAGAGCTGATGTTCATAAAAGAATGTATGCATATCTAATGGGTCTAAAGATGCTACCACTGCAGGAAGTTAATGCCAGATCTATGGATTTGAAGAGCTTGCATCTTGTAAAGCTTTATTATAGAAAAATATTCAGATTTGTAGTTTTTCCTATTCAAAAACATTTTGAAACCAATAAAATCAAGGCTGACATCTAGCAGACCTCAACATATGTTATGAATTCAAGCATTTTATGGGGACAAAACTAAGAATGCTGTTTTGCCAAGACAAGGTGAAGCGATGACAAGATGGAGTCCTTACAGCTCTCTATTAATAACTAGTGTGCACCTATTGACTGAGCACCAGGTCCATTTCCCTCCTCACTTAAGTTTCATAGCTTTTGAACTTTCCTATGATCAGTGGATTAACTATTCACTTGCCTGTAGGGAAACAAAAGTCCTTCTGAAGAAATGTGCGCAAATAACCACAGCATTGTGACCTACCAAGGTTCTTACCTACAACAGTGAGCTCCAGGCTAAACGAATTCTGTCCTGTTTTATTAGTGGCAAGGCAAGTATAAGTTCCAGCATCATTTTGTGAGAGAGGATCAATAAGCAGTGAGTGAACTCCAGTCTCTCTGACCAGCATCTTGTGGGTGGCATCTGGTAGCACGGGTTTGCCGTTCAGAAGCCACGTCAGGTCTGGAGTTGGTAACCCGCTCACCTAACAGACAGAGAAACAGCTAGAGGCAAATGTCAAACTGACAAAGAGGTTTTAGTAAATTCATTGGTGAGCCTTGCTTCAGCTGCCACCTGAGTGATCTCAGAGTCACAACCTCTGTTTTTCTGCTGGTTAGTTCCAAAAGGGACAAAATCAGAAAACAAACAAGCAACAAAATCCCAGGAGAAACAAATACATGAAATGCCTTCATTTGTCTTAGTTAGAAAGGAAGAAACTTGGTTATCTATGAGATTCACAGAAGACTCCTAGTAATCTGCTACAGAATTTAATAGAGATGAAAGAGTTCCACACAAATGACTTGGTATTTCATAAAATTTGATGAAGAATGCTGCAGTCCTTGTAGCTGTTAAACTTACGTGCTTTAGAACACTATATTAAGTATTTTATGGAAAGATTATTAGGCTGCATTATACTCTCAAAGATTTTTCCAGCAGATAGCAGTACTTTACTCATGTCTACATTCCTGCTCTCCAAATACTGTTCTACAAAATAGAGAATGAGGGAAGTGGAACTTGCCTGAACGAGGGCTGCTGTCTTCCAGGTTTGTACAATACCAGACATGCCCTAAGGCTTCACAAGCTCTGCCAGGGTGGTAGAGCTAAGAATAACCAAATTCTTTGGCATGCTCTCTACTAAACTTGACATTGTAAACGAAGTAGTAATGAATCTTGTTCATCTTCAGGGCATTAACTTCTGCTTCAGCACTTCTACCCTCCTGAGGGTAGGAGACATTCTGGAGCTTGGAAGAGGTCGGTGTCAGCACTGCTGCCTTCGCTGTGCTACTGGGACACAGAGGGGCTACCAAAATATGTTGAGCAGATGAGTTTCTTAAAGCTGTTCAATAACAGGATGTTCACTGTGTGTACTCTAATCTCTGACAGCTCTCTCCTATGGGGATTTGAATCTGTTAATGGGGATCTTTTTGCATCTGTGCATGCCAGGGAAGCATAAAACTAACTGAGCTCTGTTCCCTCTTTTCAGAGAGTATTAATCTTCAATTATTCAGTCCAATACAATGGGAACATGCTGAATCCTCTCTTTCTTACGGTTTTGTGCTATTCTGGATTATGTTCAAGAATCTGATAATGGAGCAGAAGGACCTGTCATTCTCAGATGAGCTTCTGAAGTTCGGACTGGTAAAGGACATGGTGAACATATCTAGTAATTTGAACAACCTTGTAAGAGAGCCTTCTATTTCTGGGGTTGCGTTTTCTGTGTTCTTCATTCCATATAGCATGTGGTAAAAATAAATCCCCTGAGCCAGCTCAGAGACAATAGCAATGAGAAATTAGTTTTAAAAATTAAGCGTTAAGACTTTAACAGAAAATATTCATGCATGCAATAAAGAACATGAAAACACCTGGCAGTACATGTGCAGAGGTAGGAAAAGTGAGAATGAACAGAGGAAACAGTGAATACCTTACAATCCAACCTGCAAAGTCCCCCTTCATGTGCTACCATGTCACCTGGAGCCTGTAGAAAGTATGGCCTGAAAAAGCGTTCTTGAACTGCCTCTTTGTCTCCTTCTGGCACCCAGGGTCGTGTTCTGCAACACAGAAATTGTTTGCATATCTTTGGAACCCAAACTTGTTTTCACTAATACTTTAAAAGAAGGAGAAATTGTGGAAAAGGGTGAGCCAATAGCTTGAGATTAATAAAAAGGCAGGAAGAGATGGACTGATTTAATTAATACTGGCACACTTTCTATTTAGAAAAGTTATCAAATTAAATATATTGTGTATTATGGGTGGGTTCCCAAACTGTCCTTTGCTGCTTTTTACTTTTTTTTGGCTGAATTTCATCTTGCTAGTCCATCTCTTGCCTTTAACTCCTCTGCAACAGGTAAACAAAATAATATGTTACACTTAAACTTATTGTATTTGAAGATGAGCTTCAAAGACATTAAATTCTAGAGGTGATATGTTGGGAGGGAACTGCTGCAATTATTTCCATTTTATGGGTGAGACCTGAAGTATGGAGCACATTGAAGTACAGTAGTGAATTATTTTTAAAGCCTTTAGTAAGAATTAAAAGAGAGCCTGAAGGACTTTTCTTTCCTTTTACCTGTGAGGCTGAATTGTTGATATTCGGCCCCGAACAGGGATACTCTGAACCATCAAGTGGCCCGAACAACTGATTCTCCCCTGCGAATTACAATTGAAACAGAATTAATAGTTGGGTAGTAGCTCATTTAATTTTAAAGTATAAATATTTAACATTTATGATGCATTAGGATTTATCTTTATAAAGTAACTGGGCAATAGTGTAAACTTTACTTTTCAAAGCAACTGCTATTGGTACGCGATGGAGTGTGGTTGGGGCAGGAGTTTCTCTGAGTGCCTAGAGCAGCGTGTTTATCAGACTCATCCAGGCTGTGTCTTTAGCAGTGCAACCCAGCTTCTGTCCCAGCAACATCTGTCCCTGCTAGCTCATTCCTGCCACTGCATCCCTGCAGGTGCTACCAGTACATGCTAATGTGAAAAAATGGCCTTAGTGAGTGTGACTGGGATATGTAAGAGCAGGTGAGCAGTTTTGTCATTCCTTTTACATGGTTTCCGTTCCTACCCTCTGAAGCATCTGGTTTTTGCTACAGTCACTGCTCCGTGTCAGACCAGGTCTGTGTTTCTATTAATGCATATTAGAAAAAAAGCATTTTTTATAGAGGAAAATAAAACACGTTACCTGTGGGTTTGCAGCCATGATTGTGTAGTTGCCATCATCATCACTAGTAGTAGCTTCAATATGTAAAGAACACGTTCCATCTTCTTCTCTGCTCATTTTGAAATGCGGGTTTTTCTTTGAAATCTGCTTGCCATCCTTGAACCAGTAAACCTGTAGTGATCAGACCCCCCCCAGTGACTTAACACTTACTCTGTGGTGGAATAGTGACTAGAAAAATTGTAGATAAGAACATGACATAAGTTGGCCAATTGCTAGTAGAATTTTAGAGTCTTAAAAAATTTGTAGATCAGGTGCAATGTGAAATGGAATGATTCCAGGTTCTTTTTTCTTGGCTAGAGACACATTAGTGGTATTAAATCAGTTCTCATCTTTCTGAGAAGTTAATTTTCTGGGGGCTTCTGAAGGTCTGTTTCCCTTGGATTTAGGTGGCTTTGAAGCAGTCCATACAGTGCACCATGTCCGAGAGAGGTGCAGGAGCAGATACTGTTATTGGAAAGCAGAGCAGGGACATAATTTGTTTTAGAAATCTCTCCACAGAGCTGTGTTCTTAGGAGTGAGACTTTCCAGAGGGTTGTATAGAAAATAACAGGTAATTGGTCTTTATTCCTTTACTGCTAACAGTGAGAATGACCTACCTTGGGAACGGGTATCCCAACTATTTTGCATGTGAATGTAGTAGGAGATCCTTCCATTACCCGAAAATGCTTGAGTCTCTTATCAAAGATAGGTGCTATGTATTTGCCTGTAGGGATTTCCTCGTGTTGGACTTCATCGTCTGATTCATCCACTGGGGTACGTTCAAGGCGAAATTCTATTTCGTTCATCAGCCTCTGCTCAAAGCTTGAAATCCTGTATTCCTGCAGAGCGAGAGTGAGACAATTGTAAACAGGAGGAGTTGTGTTCTGTGGTATTTGCAGTTATTTGAGCTTTTAGACCACTCTCAATAGGAGTGAAAATTTGAAAGTCTACATAAATTATGGCCTGTTGAAACAGTCTGGATTTGGTCTGCAGACACAGATTCTCCCTGTATCTTAGGTTTGCAGGATGTAAATCATGAAACTGAGTTTTTTCAAAGGCAGATTAAAAATCAAGCATGTAATTCCTCTAAGTCCCTATGGGAAAACTGTAGTTTTGCACACTGCCAGTCATTAAAATGTACCAATTTTTTGAGGATTTTGTGCACAAGTACTAGTGACCTGCTAATTACAGAAATTAACACCTCTACATATTTCAATTCAGAGTGAAATAAGGAAAACTGTAGCTACTAAAAGAGAAAACTAGGAAGAAAGTGAAATATTTGCAGAGTAGTTTACCTTCAGGCTAAGACTTGACCAGCTTTCTAGCTAGTGTAACTGCGAAAGGAAATCATATCGCATTTAAATCCTTAGAAGATGAACCAGATGATGCAAGAACGAGTGTATACATAAATGGTGAGGACAGCTTTGCCATGTTTTTGAGCTAGCAGCTCTGCAGAAGAGCACAAGATGTGCACCAAAGGGGAAGATCCAGCCAGTAGATGGAATCAGCCACTCTGTGTTGGCTTTGTCTGCTCTGTGGACCAGCAACAGCTGGTGATCGGCAAACAGCCTTATAGAGTTTCATCTTGTTGAACATTTCTTCTTTCACACAGCATGTCTCAACAAATCACTCTACTAGATCAAATTCTAATCTCAGCTAAGCCAGTGTAAAACCAGAGATTCTCATTTCTGCACCAATCAAAGCTATCAGTTTTCCCTTTAGATGGCAGGAGTTGATTACAGTGTTCTAAGGGGAAGTTAAGGAACTGGTCTTTCACCCTTGATACTGACAAAAAACCTCCGTGCTTTTAGGAATGAAGAATCAAGTAAAAATCAGGGAGGGAGTACTACTTTTTAAGCATCATCCAAGTCATCGAAATGGAGCACAATCATATTTTGTTTCTAAAGTCTTCCATAAATGAAGGGATGTCATCAATGGGTATGATGTTAAAACTAGGCTGCAGTTCAGCATAGAGGAGACTGAGGGAAAAAGTACAAAGGTGCAGGCTCTGGTTTTGGGTCAAAAATGTAGAGTTCCAGCTGCTTTCTGGCAACTTTTCTGGAACCTGAAATTTTTGCAGCCAAGAAAGAACACGCTTGTTTAATACAGTAGCCAGATGTTTAAAACTGTGCTGTCTCCTAGCTAGAAAACGGTAAAATTCAAGTTCCTGTGTAGAAGTGTAAATGTTCTGTACAAATTAGAGTATATATTATGATTTTATATGATCATAACTCCACTTGGAGTTTCTTTCCAGCGTTGGAGAAAAGGGTTATAACAGCTTCCTCAAGCAACCCTAATCATTAGTATTCCACACTATCTGAAAGTCTTAGGACCTCGTGGAGCTGGAGAAGGTGAGAGAAAGGCTCAGGACTGCTGTTAAGGAAGCTGAAAGGTGGAATTTCACTGGCAAGGAGTGAGGCTGTCCTTACGAGAGGTAAGAGTTAGGAATTCAACTGGCCAAGGAAGAAGCTTGAGTTAAGTCTCCCATATCCTGGGATTGGTCCAAAACTTCCTGCAATTGCCTAAAACTAATCCTCCTTTACTGTATCTTCTCTTTGAAAGAACTGAGCAAATTTAACTGAAGATGTGGAACTGAACCTTTTTTTTTTCCTACAGTCTTATTTGTGATGCAGTTTCCCCATCTAGCGATCTAGCACACTACCATCTGCATAAATGACAGCTGTGGTGCTTTTTTCTGGTAAAAATGACAGCTTGTAAGTGCATGTTCTTGATCAAAGTTGCTGCTAGAATCTTAGCACAACCATATTTGTACTTCTGTCAGCTCTGTGTGGCTATCACAGCTGCAGAAGACCAGAGGCTGATCTGTTCTGTCTCCTGCAACATCAGCAAAACTAGCAACTGTGTTCTGATTCTGGATTTCTCTGTTGTTGGTGATGAATGATCACTAGATGAAACAGCAGGAGTGCATCTGGATTATTAGATATCACGCTGAGTGCATAATGCTGACACTCAGGAAAATCTTGACTTGTAAGCTGAACACTTCTCATGTGGAAGTCAGTGCTAGGAAATAAATGGAGCACTAAGATGTAAATCACTCATGCTCCTTACTGCACTTTATACGGTAATATAAGACAATATCAGTGCTTTAAGGTACAGGGTTGTCATCTGCAGCTTGCGTTTTGGATGATCCTTGCATGCTCTGCAGATACCGAGGCCAAATGCTCCTGCTGAAATATGGAGTTACTATTACTGAAAAATATGGAGTTAAAATTCCATTCTGTACATAAAAATATGATAAGGAGGTTTTTAAAGTAGCACAAAGAAAATAAAAGGAAGCCAATGCTTTGAGAGCCTTTTTGGCTGCTATACTCCATTCATTATGCAGTGATCTCTCACACAGAGGAGACTTGCATTTGTATTTATATGAAAATGAATAAGAAGGCCATCCCTACCATTATGAGAATCAATTTAATGTAGATGTGCTTTGTATAGGATGAAACAGACTGCTTTTTAATTGTGTAAACTATAAGAGGAAGAAACAGGACAAAACCTATGGGTGAGAATCCAACACTCCAACATATTATTCTCATGATGTTGATTGTTCTGTAAATGGCAAAGCAACAGGAATTTTGGAAAATACTAGGCATCCTCTCATCTCTTTAAATAACCATTGCTTTTGCTTGAGGAGAAAACTCAAATTTAGTCAGTCTGAGCAGTGGTTTTCCTGGATGTAGAAGAATAAAATCAGAAGTGATTAAAGGTGGGAACTGAGGGAATGTTTATGGAACAGTCCTACAAAGGTTTTCAACTTCATATCTGTTGGCATTCTAATTACCATAGCAATTAGAGAAGTGCCAGCTCTGAAGACTTTCAGTGTTTGGGGGATTTGGGAATCAAGATTTTGGTTAGGTGTCATACAGTGCAGCAAATAAGTGTATAAATAACTTTTTCTGTCAGCAGATAACTTTGACACTAGCAGTGATCATTGTTTCTAAAGGGGTTGTCATGCAGTTAATTCAAAGGACTGATGAGTATTTCACAGTAGCTCTCTAAATAATTTGCCTTACTACCATAGCAAGTACAAATTGTAACACTTGCAGTTCATCTGCAAAGTGTCCTGCTTGCCAGTTGTTTTACTCAAAGCGCTTTGGCAGCGTCATCTGCCAGAAAGAAAGGTCACCAGCAATATTAAAAAAACAGGGATTACACTGCAGTTGTCCACGGAGGGTAATTTACTCCAGGGAGTCCATGGCTTTTTGCTTATCTTTGCATGTTCTCTGTCAGAAGGGCTAACAGACCTTGTGAAAAGTTCCCTTGTTGACGACAGATCAGGCTAAACCGTTATTTGCTGCACTAAGCCTGAGCTGGCGGGAGCGCTATGGAGGGCACTACGGCCAAGGTGAGAGGAGCGCATTCGCTTGTGGACAGAAAGCTGTCTAGCAGTCCTCACTGTGTCCTGTGTTATTTGAAGGGGGTCGAACCTGATTTACAAGGGTTTCAACCTCAAAATACTATCTTGATTTTTATTTCCTCTTCAATTTCTAGGACATTGCCCAGATCTGATAAACTGGTAAATTGCAGTTAAGAATGAACTGATTTTAAGTTCCTTGAACTGTGTAAATGGCTTGTTATTTGTTAAACTCTAATAATGCTAGGACTAATGTTCAGTGTAACCGCTACCAAAAACTTTCTTAAATTCCTAATAAGTCCTTGTCAATTCACGTAAGTCATGAGATTTGGAAAAACAGGTTTAATGATAAAAATGGAATACTGTATTTTAGTTCAGCCCAAGTAAACCCCAAAATAATTTCTTAAACAGTTTGATTACTTTACTACTTAATTAGTGTTAAAAATATACTCTGTATGAATGTGTGTGTGTGTGAAATGAGCTGAACAACTTGTAAAGTGAAAAAATGAAATTCAATATACAGAAGCTTCCACAAAAAGAAAAAAAGTTTTACACTCCAACCCTTCTCTAACAGAGGTGATCAGCATTAAAAAAATGCTCCCAGTCACAAAGTAAACACTGTACAACTGCAGCCCCTCTGACCTCCTACTTAAAGCTCCAGTTTGCTGTTCCAAGCCTGTACTTACTACAAACCTTTACTCTGCAAAACCGTCCTTACCACACAGCCACACAAACACCATCTGTTTCACAAATAATACATTTCTTGTTCAGGAGCAAAATTTATTTTAATACCACTATTTTCTTACCTGCTGGCCATTTTGTTGATAAGTATCGTCTCTGAAATGCAGTTTTCTTTCCAGGTCCCTTACAAGTGCAGCTTTATTTTCCTGAATAGAATCATCTGTTGCTAACGACAGAGGCTTCAGGTTTTTCTTTGTTAGTCCCTGGGTTGGGCTGTTAAACAAAAATTCCGATACTAACATGCTGCAACCAGTATGTATTTTTTGTCATCTGTGAGATGGGGACACCTTCCGCTGGATCAGGTTGCTACAAGCCCCATCGAACTTGGTCTTGAACACCCCCAGGGACGGGGCAGCCACAGCCTCTCTGGGCAACCTGGGCCAGGGCCTCCCACTCTCACAGTAAAATATTTCTTCCTAATATTTAATTTAAATCTTCCATCTTTCAGCTGTAAACCATTACCCCTTGTTCTATCTGTGCACTCCCAGATGAAAAATCCCTCCACAGCTTTCCTGCAGGCCCCCCTTAAGTTCTGGCAGGCTGTTATAAGTTATCTTTGGTTCCTTTTCTTCTCTCGGCTAAACCACCCCATTTCCCTCAGCCTGTCCTCATATGGGAGGTTCTCCAGACCTCTGATCATTTTTGTGGCCTCCTCTGGACTCACTCTAGCAGATCTGTGTTTGATGTTTGATAGGAATGGTTGGACTAGATGATGCGATGGGTCCCTTCCGACCTGGTTGTTCTATGATTCTATGATCTTCATTGATCTTTTACTCTTCCCATGAACTTTTACTCCTTTTACTTCTCTGTCCCTTTTATGACACCTAACACCAACAGTTCTTTTTACTTTTATTTTATAGACATAGTCTGTTTTATTTTAGTAAGGATTGAAAAGAGTTAAATTTTTAACTGACATTGTCAGGAGACTGTGAGAGTGCAAAGCGGAAAGGGTGGAACTTCTGGTACTTTACAGGAGCTAGCATCTCAGTAAAAAGGAGATCTAGGTAAGAGGCATAACTAACGATTGCTGTGCGACATGTCTTCCTTTTGCTGTTCTGCAGGCAGGGTGATCTCTCACTGCTTTTGTAACCAGAATTATTATAATTGGTAATGCCAAAAAAGGAAGCTGAAACTTCAAAAGATATTCACAGACAATCACAGATATTCTTCAGGTTCCTTCCTGCCCTCTGGGCCCTCACTTTGATTCTTTCCCATGTAAAGATCTACATTTGAAAATGAGCATGATGAGCTTGAGTTACGAGAAGTCAGCTCTGGGCTGGGACCCAGGAAAGGTGAGATGCAGAATACAATATTTAACTACTCTATAAATCTGAAGATTTATTTGGTAAAGCCTGTAAAACCGCTATTAAAAGTAAAGTAGTTGGCAAGGGTTAAGTGTTGTTGATGCAAAGAGAACAGTGCTTGAGCACCAGCTCTGCGGGGAGAACATGGACAGTTGCAGTTGATTTTTCTTCCTGTTGCAATGTTGTGAAAGCAGAGCAAAGGCTTCAGTTGGGCAGAGTTAAAATCCTTGCTGTGAGCCTTATAACTTTATTATGTGTGCCAGGGCTGTGAAGACCTCTAGGCATGTGCCACAGGCTGACTGGGATTATGCGGCTGTGCTGGGCAGTTAGGAAGTGTGGGAGGAGGAGTACAGTAAAGGCAGGGTTTCTTGGGACTCCTCAGGGTGTCCCTCTGCTACATCCCTTTTCCCTGTTAGAAGTACAAATTGGCTGATGCAAGATGGTTAGGAGATCGTGGCTTACTGTTGGCTACCACTACCTTGACATATACCATCAATAAAAGGAGGAAACTTCCTTACTTTGTGCAGGATTTGGATTTCTATAGATAACAAGTTGTTGTATCAATCTTGTGGTGCTAGCTGTGCTACTGCAGGGTTTGTGTAGCCCACAAACAGAATACTTAGAATCATAGAACAACCAGGTTGGAAGAGACCCACCGGATGATTGAGTCCAACTGTTTGTATCAAACACTAATTTCAACTTATTTTAAGTTATTATTATCAAGTTATATTACTTATTTCAACTCTACTAGTGAAGAAGGAACTCTTAAAGCTACAACATTTTCAGTAGGCCACTTCTTCACAGGAATCCTGCTCATTTAAAAAATTATGTGCAAACCGTTAACTCTCCTGAGATTTTCTGGGGGGACTTAAAATATAGAAGGTATTGCAATCAGAAAAAGATCTCTGTATAAGTGATTTCTTAGATTTACCTGGATTAAGAAATAACTTACTTTATGAGGTACCTTTTAAAATTTTACTTGTTGCTTACAGTATGTAGAATGTTTTATAGCTCATATGGGCAAATGGTCTTAGGTGACTTATCCTGCAAGCTCATGTAATCTCTTTGCTCCTATTAGTACAGTCTTATGAATCTCTGAGCCCCCAAATTCTTGTATGTATCTGTTTATAAACTCCCATTTCTCTGCCTTGAATTTATCTTATTCTTTATGTATCCTATTATAGAATTTAGTGTCTCTTTCTTTCTTAACTGAAAGAAAAGCTTAAATGAAATGATCAGAATATATGAATAACTGGCTTTTGTATTTTATGAATGACCTAAACTTCAGTAAACTCCCAACTGAACCCTTGAACAGAAATGTGTCCTAGTTTGTTTGATGAGTATTTTGCTACTTACGTGGCTGGTGTACTTTTGGGCAGTCCCATAGCATTGGTTGATGGTGCAGTAGGAAGTGAAGGAAGAACAGAACTAAGGAAAGCTACTGGATTCTGAATCCGGCCAGTTGGGGACATCGGAGCAGGAGTCAAGCTCTGCGGCTGAAACTGTTTTACGCTGGATGTATAAAGTGTTAATGGAGGCAACATAGACTCCCTAGGGCTTGGCAGAGACTGCTCATTTTTGCTTGTAAATCCTCCTGAAGACCTTGACTGGGCAGGTGGAGGATTTCCTGTGAAATTTTCCTTGTTATTTGTTCTTTGAGTTCCTTGAGGGATGTTGCTGTATGTTGTGACAGAGGAGCTAGAAGAGTAGCTGTTTGACAGCGTGGTTTGCGATGGCAGGTACTGCTTAGATCGGGAATAGCTGAAGGCTTGGGAAGCGGAGGCTTGGCTTTGCTTGTACATAGTCGAGGTGGACTGTTGATAGAGTGAAGTAGCAGAATTCAATAAAGTTGTGTTGAATGACAACTCTCTTGCAGATGTCTGCACTTGCTGTTGTTCAAGCAAGACCTGGTTGTGGAGTTGTTTTAACTGGGTCTGATCCCTGTATATAAAACAAAGATGAGCAGAATTGGTCATCAGCCCTGAACTTGCCAGCTGACTACATTTCCATATGTGACTTGCAAGAGAAAAATTATGTGTCCTGTGACACAATAAGAGGTAGGGGAAACCACTACAGAGCATATTTTCTATGCCATGAGAAGTGCATAATATTAGTTTGCTACTAAAATAAACTTACCTTCCTCTCCTCCTATTTGCCAGCGGCACAAATGCTTTTCATCTGAAAATTATTTGACTGAAGATGATTCTTACACACAAAACATAAATACAGATCTTATCTGCTCCCCGCTTAAACACACTATGGCTCTGAAAGGAAATAGGGGCTTCACAAATTAGGAAGACCACTGCTTCAAGTTCTATCTCTGCTACATGGTGTGTGAGTTCTCTGCTTACTTGTAATGTTTATGCTATGAAATACAGTCCTGCTTAAGAGTACCAATGAATTACTCTATAAAGTCTTTCCTGAGCCTTTAGTTAAAGCATCTGTGTATTTAAGAAATGAAACAAAGGACTCGGTATGCTTTTGGTTAAACTAGATTAAGGAGGTTTCAAAAATGCTGAAAAAATATTTGCTAATAACTGCAATGTTAATTCCATAAATCATCCTGTAAGAAAGCTTTACTACTTCTTTGAATTTCCCCTTGAGTTCTCAGTGCATCAGTTGTGCAGGTGCTTCTCAGTTAAGTGGTTTCACATTTGCAAGTATTGTATCTGTTTTAGGAGGAGATAATGTTTTTGAGACATAGAAGTCATGAGGCCTGGCCTTTGGGACAATAGTTGCTAGCTCGTTGCTAGCCCATGACATGCGTAAGACTAAATATATCTGGCTTTGGCAAAATTGCATTGAGTGAGATATATCTGGAGAACCTGCTTTTGTTTTGTCTGCATAAAAGTGGCATTGTTCACCTTCCGTTTGCAGCAGAGAACATTATGTAATTAAATAAAATTTCAAAAAGAAAGCATTTTCCTCTCAAATCTGGAGAATGCATTTCCCAAGAGGGATATACAGAGAAAAAAATCCAGCTCTTTAGGATATGTTTTCTAGGAGTCTGGTTAATTAGGTGAGCACCTTGAATACTGGCCATGTCTTTGTTCTGTGTTTGAGTTTTTTGCTGTAATGCAGTAGTGTCCTGGTTTGTGAATACTAAATAATATTAGTGGTTCTTCTGAGACTTGGAATCTCTTTCACTTACAGCTTTGGTTTAGCCAGTACAGGTGGAGGCTCCTTGGATGGTGATGTTGGCTCTGGTACTTTCATGGGCTGTCCATTTATCCTCTCTTGAAAAGAGTTGGGTCTGATTTGGTTTGTGGCAACAGGTCCACCCTCTGATGATGATTCGCTTCCTTTATCATCTTCAGGCAACTTGAAGTGCACACGGAGACCTATCTTGGAACTCGATCGGGGTTCATTGTGGTTCACAAGAACACCTTCAAGTTTAGGTTTGGAGGTTTGGTTTACTGCACGATGGGAAGGAGTACGTGGGGGAGATTGACGTTCAGCAGCAGTTAAGTTGACTGAGCTCGGGTTGTGAGGGGTAGCAGCATTACTACTGTCTTCAGATGCTGAAATAGCAAATATCAAACTTTTAGTGTTATGAAATACCATAAATGATAGTGACATGAAATCACAAAAGTTACAGTTGCAAAAGCTCTCACTGACATCCTTACAGCTTTGGAAGGACAAGTTGTTTGACCTCATTTGTTTATCATATTTAAGAAAGGAATATTGTAAAGGTAGGGGAAAAAGAACCACAGTTATAGCTTGGAAGATCCAAGCTATCAGTGGTGGTCTTCAGCCACATCCCACCAGCATCTTTGAAATACAAACTTTCTTTTCAGAGACTTCTCTAACATTTTAATTCTGAAGAACACTGCCAGCTCTTGAGCGGAATTGGAGTTGATGGTGCACTGTGCTTGACTGCACTTTGCTCGCCTAACTGCCCAGTGCCTTGGCAGTGTAAATCGTGTTGGTGGCATGGAAGAGTCTGTTTTGAGGTTTCCTCCTCTGGGCTCTACACCAGACAGACCATACTGATTCCAGAAATGACTGCTGCCCAGATCTTGAGGTCAGCAAGAGCTGTATTTTTGGAAAGCCTGTGTGGCTTCCCTAATGCTTCTACTTCCTTCACATTTCTAACAGGGGAAGGACACTTTGCAAAAAAGACAGCAACCTGTGTGTCCAAGAAGCAGCTTGGACTGCACAGTGCAACAGCCTCCTCCGCTCTCTTTACTGGCAAGCAAAGGACTGACCCAGACTCTTACCCTTGACAACCAGACGAGCTGTACTAGAAACCGTGCCGTATTTATTGCTTGCGGTGCAGGTGAAACTGCCAGAATCTTCTGAAAACACTTCAGCAATGACGAGAGTACAAATTTCCTCTGCAAAGCATCACAGCAGTGTTACAACTTCAAGTGGACGTGGGTCCAACAAGCACACAAAGCCTTGACTGCCCTCAGAGACATTTCCTTAAGATTTTCCACCTTGCTGAGTTTGATTTTAATTTCATTTCAGTGTTATCAATTTTGGCAGCCTTTGTGTGCAGCAGCTGCTATCAGCATTGTCTGCTGCAACTGGAACCCTCTGTGCTCCAACATGCCCAATGGAAGGGAAGAACAGGTGTCAGCAGGGCTTGGGAAGCATTAGAAAACGTGTTCCTGATCACGTGAAGCACAGCCTTTCTCTCTGAAGAGCTTAGAATTTAATTTGGAGAAATATAGTGTACTCTATACTCACAACTCACTAAAATACTGGTATTTTTATCTCTCAATTGAAATGCAAGTTATAATTAACTGGGAACAATGCAAGTGGAGTCACTCTGTAAGGTGAAGAAATACAAAACACATACATAGAGGCTGGCAGTTTCCAGAAGTGCCAGTGCAGAGCTGCAGGTAGGGGGATGTTGTGCTGATTGTGCTACTAGAAAGATGCTTTTTTCGCTTCTAGGTGAAGACTAACAGGCACCAAACTTGTGCTACCAAAACTGTACTAGCAAAATTTAAGTCCTGTCTTGAAAAAATCAGTCTGGCCTTATGACATTCCTGCCTGACCGGTATCTGGCATGTCTTGGCAACACCTGAAGTGTACTGAGATGGGGGCTGGTGACATTTCTTTAACCAGTCAGGTACTATTGTGCTAGCATTTTGCAAGAAGCTTTCCTAAACCCCTGCAGGATGAATATTTTATGAGTATTTCCATAGAACACTGTACCACAGTTAAACGTGATTGTTCTATGTCATCACTGAGGAAAAATCAAGTAGCAACAAAAAGATTATTTGCTAACAACCACAGGAGAATAATAGTTTATTCTAGTACTAGGATTACAGAACTAGTTTAAGGCATTATAGTATGTAGTTTATAGTACTTGGATTTGCCAACCACTGCATGCATGGAAATCCAGATTCCTTCTGAATGAGCAGCAGGTGATGGGGCAGTGACAACTGCACCCAACTGATGACCCTCTCAAAACTGCTTCACATTACTCAGCAGTGATGCCACTGGACAGTAAAGGAACAGCATCGGTGTGTTCTGGCTGAAGCTCTATTTATTCATTTCATTCCTAAGTCTCAGTGAGAGATATAGCAGAGAGAGAGAGAAAGAGTTTCTTTCAAGACATGTTTTGGGGTAAGAATATTTTAATAGGGCAAAGAGAAGAGTTATGGAAGTTCGTACTGCGTAAGAATTAATGGTCTTGTGGTAATTCTCTGTCTTAAGAGGGGCAGCTTTATTTTTTCAATAGTGAAAAGCACAGTGGCGAGAGTAACTGTCTCGTGGAGAAGTGATCAAAATCTCTAAGGCCCCTTTGCTTAAATCATGCAGAGTGGCTTACATTCTACTCTGACCCTTGAAAATAGCAAATCCAGCCACTTCTATAGGATTTGCTGATCTCAGGGGTGGAACACCTGATGTGATACTCTCATATTACGCTGGTAGGGAGCAAAGGGAATGGCTGACATGGTTAAACATCTGATGCAATGTTCCGTAACTGGTAGGCTAGATAAAAATAGTTCAGTCCTACATCATCTCGTGTGTTTCTGAACCTCAGATATACAGGGGATCCTCAGGAATTAGTTTTGTTGATCTTTAGCTTATAAGGTGGTAGCATTTAGGTCCTAAGTAAGAGCTGGGTCAAAGCAGAATGGAAACGTACAGAATTAATTCAAATGACATTATTATAGAATAACCTACAATGAGATGCATCTCACTAAAAGCTGTAGAACATGGGGAAAAGAAGTAATTATGTTAATTAAATTTTGTAGTTTAAATAATTAATATTTTGTGAGGTTAAATCACCACATTTGTATATTTAAAGAAGAATGAGCCTTTTGATGATCCTTACCTGGTTCAGCCATAGATCGTGGCTCTAAAGGGAAGAAGAAAAGAATTAGTAAACTGAATATACTTACTTTTGCCATTTTTTTTAAAGCACTAAATATGAAGCTTGTTCTTCTCAATACGATGGATACTCCTTTCGATACAATTTTCTGTTTAAGGGGCGATGGAGACAGCCAGGCCTTGCGCTCCAGGGTATCTCAAATCCACTGAACAATATGAACACTTTTGAGAACTTATGAATAGGAAATAAATTCTGCAAGAAGTACTTTTCTGCAATCTTAGTGCTACTTTATTGTGCCTTGAAGACAATTTCTGAAACTATTACACACATGAACATTACTTCATGTAGGTTTGATTTAGTGAGGTATTTAAGGAATTTCTATTGAGTTTTAGCAATTTCAGCATTCCAGTGACTTACGAGGAAACTGCAGATGTTTGAAATGCATTTGAAAATTAAAGTAGTAATTTTTACAACCTACCATGTGTCATATGTGCACACGTGTATGGCTAAGCATGCTATTGTGTACATCATATTATTTTTTGGGATAAATAAGCAACCCGCTGCCCAGAAGCTCTATTATAATAGCACATAATTGAAAGATGAGGGATTTATAGGCAATGGAACTCTACATAAATGGTGCAAACCCAAAAACAAACAGCAGAAGTAAGGCTGAATTAGGAAAAGACAATGAAGTGGCCAAGAGGTCAAAATAAAAGACAAAACAGTTCAATACTTTGGGGAATCTCAGATAAATACTATCTGTCCATTTGTAACTCATCCATATTTTTGGCTCCTGGAACACAGATTTATTGCCAGAAATATGACTTATATAGTTCTTACCACTGTAAGAAGAAATTCAAAGTATTGCTATGTTAGCAATTTGGTTGCTTGCCTATATTTTATGAGACACAATATTTCCACACAAGAAACATACTTTTCTGTAATATCCTAAAATCTGGAGAGTCTTCTATCAGTGTTCCTTCTCTATACCATTCAACCTTTGGGGAAGGAGCTCCTTTCACCCGACATTCAAAGACAACAAGCTGCCCCTCAGAAGCTGAAATATCCTGTAACATCTAATGGAGAAAATGAATAGACAGTCAGTAAATGTCTTATTGGTCTGGAAGAAATACTGATTTAAGTAAGATTTCATAAAGCCATTTAAATTCTTGAATGGCTTATGAAATGCATAATTTCCTTTTTTTATCTTTGACAGCTAGAAAATGTTAATTATCTCTCCATACAATTAATTGACCTCTTTAGTTTTCAAATGTGTCATAGATCAAATTACCTTTGTAAATACAGGAGCAGCAATTATAGGTCTTCCATCCAGCCCTTGCAAATAGTTAGTGGGGCTTTGAGCCTGTAGATTGCAAAACATCACATGATGAATTGATCACTGGACAGTCTTTGAGATCCCTTCCAACCCAAACCATGCTATGATTCTATGATTCTTTGTCTAGGTGTGCAGAGGATATTTTCCATACACAGGAGGAAAAATTTTTTTGGAGTGACACAAGAGAAATTTAGGTGACTGAAGTCTAAACAAAAATATTTTATGCAATGAATAAAAGTTGCTCTGTTGTAGACAAATGCTAGTGATCGTCCTGCTTGAGTAACGAAAATGCTGTTCTTGCCTTATTGTTAAGTTCAGTTCAGTTAGTCATGTATGTGACTGCTACTGTAATTCCTCTCCTTTGGCAAAACCAAACAATTGAGAGAGCTGGAATAACACCCTACTGATCCTACACAGTGAAATCGGAATGAAATTATTCTCCTCCAGGAAAATTTCCATATATAACTTGTTTAATTGAGGTTTTCATTTTAGTGAAATGGAACAGCGGAATTAGTGATTTGGTATCTCAAGAAACAGAGTCAAATTTTTTAGATGGTGCCTTATAAACTAATAAGATTAAAAGTGGTAATTTTTGAGATAACTATTTCTCTTGATTTAGGCAACCTCTGCCTAAATAGCAAAATGTCACAAAGGCTCAGTTCTGTTCACTTTGAAGTCCAAAGTAAACATACATTACTTCACCTATTCAGTATTTTTATTAGTTATCACCTAATTCTAGGCTGTAAACATTGACAAGGCAGCATGAAGAGAGCTTCCCATTGCCTCTCCAATTTTATTTCTAAGTAAATGTGTCTCTTCTTTCCTATAAGGAAAGAATTCACAGTTATGAATATTCTGATAGTTTGCAACTAAAAGGACTTGAAATGCATGGCTACATTAATTAAAACCTCTTTGATATGGGTATGAAAATGTGATGTGGTAAATAAGCATATCTACATATAAAGCAAACACAGTAGTGAAATGATTCAGCTTAAAATAAATTTCATTGAAAGAAAATGATTTCAAGTGAGTTCTGCAGAGAGGGAGAGGAAGAAGTCATGGGCTGCCACTATTGAGAGTGAGCAAGTCAGTCTGCAATGTGAAGAGGCCAGTGAATTGACTTTTGCATCCAAGTGCCCTTCATGGCACGCAGTCTCTGACCTGCTGGAGTGCACACAGATTCCTGCCGCTGGCTGAGCTAGTGGCAGCTGCTCCTTCTGCTCAGTGCCATGGAGATGCCTCCAACCTGGGGATGAAAGCTCCCCTTGCCTTTGCCAGGTGCTTAAAGGTTAGCTAGGAGGCAGGATCTCTCTTCTGCTCATGCAACTACTGTATAGCTGTAAGGTTCAAAATAGAAGCTCAACAGCGAAAGCTCAAACTAGAAAGTTTGGAGGTTCTGAGTCACAAACCATAGAAGAAACATCTTCTTAAGAGCTTGCTTTAGGTCCTTGAAGTTCACTGTATTGTCTCCCCTACCTGGTGAACTGGTGTTGACACAGGCTGGACAGGTACAGACACAGGCTGAACCATTGCAGGTGGCGCCTTGGAGGTTTCTTGATGCTTGGCTGCAGTTCTCACAGCAGGAGATGCTGTGGTTGAGTTGGTGTCAGCTGGCTTCTGTTTGCTGTGAAACATTAACCAAAACCACATTCTCTAACTGGAAGCTCTGTGTGTCACTTAGTTAAGTCTGTCCCAGTTACGCCTCGACCCCAGCCTCACTTGTGGGATTGAATTCCAGTTGATCGAAACTGATACACACTCCCAGATAAACTGCATTCTGTAAGAACCAGACCGTATGTCCTGCCCTTTCAATCTCTTATACTTAATTCAGTTACATCAAATATAATTAATGGCTTCGATTAACCCAGCTGTGGCTTGAAAGCTGCTCTTGCCAGCTCTGAATAGCATGAGAGAGAAGTGCTGCTTTCTTGGAGGACAATGCTAGTTTCTCTTGCGTTGGCCCCTGAGTTTGTATGCAGATTCAGGCCTAAAGATAATGGAAATACTGTAGTCTGCTTGGATACAGGTTCAATAATTTACTGCTGAACAATAACAGGCCTTATGAGGAACAGCTGAGAGAGCTGGGATTGTTTAGCCTGGAGAAGAGGAGGCTGAGGGGAGACCTCATTGCTCTCTACAACTACCCGAAACAAGGTCGTAGAGAGAAGGGAGCTGGGCTCTTCTCCCAAGTGACAGGGGACAGGACAAGAGGAAATGGCCTCAAGCTCCACCAGCGGAGATTTAGACTAGACATTAGGAAACAAATTTTCACGGAAAGGGTCATTGGGCACTGGAACAGGCTGCCAGAGAGATGGTTGATTCACCTTCCCTGGAGGCACGGGTGGACAAGGCTCTGAGGGGCATGGTTTAGTGTTTGATAGGAATGGTTGGACTCGATGATCCAGTGGGTCTCTTCCAACCTGGTTGTTCTATGATTCTATGAATAACAAAGAGAGGTATGCTCTCTGACCAACATATGCAGTTTTTTGGTAGCACCTGTTCACTTCTTCTAGCTTGTTTCTACATGGAAGTGAAAGAGTTGATCCCCTTTATTTTTATTGCTAATTAAAATAATGCAGACAATGAAAAGGAGGTCTTTTTATTCAATCTGAAGTATGCAATGCCTGCTTTCAAATGTACCATACGTGCCTCAAGGAAAGCCAGACTTCAAACCAGAGGAAACTCTACTCAGGGTGAACACATGGTTGTTGTGATCACTGATTTCTCTTTTGAAATTATGAACTTTTTACCCCCACCTGTTCTCATATTAATTCCCTTTCATTACAGGTGTTCAGATTCATGTGATGACAGCTAGAAGCTAAGCAAAAATAAAGATACTCTCATTGTACCCAAACCTGATTTTTCATAATTCTATCGTTTTAAGGACATCCTGCTACAATGTCAGAGCAGTAATTTTTTTTCCTAAGAAATAAAGAAAATAATGCATCACTCTGCAATTTAATGAGGTAAGCAACTTAGAGATGCCATGAAGTCATCAGGATCATGGTTAACATTATATTAACACATAATGAGATGAATAAAGAAAAACTCTATGTCTGAGACACCTGGAAAAATCTGAGTGAGCTAGAACTGTGAAAAACAGCACTTTGTCCCAGAACCTTTGAGATCTTCTTGATCTTAAGTTTTATATTAAGCCCTTACATTTATAAAAGTCCATAAACCAATCCAGTCTGGAGTATTTTATGACTTTGAAGTGAAAATCACCTAATACAGGATTTGCTGTCAGCCTGAGGTCTTCAGGCAAACACACCATGGTGTTTTGTATTTGCATTTCAAAAGCAAATGACAGTTGTAATAAGTATAAGCCTCCTTGATAAATAATGAAAAAAATCCCCATCCCAAAGTGTATAAGTCTATCTGATTAAAATTTCCTCTTTATAAAACACTGGTTGCTTTTGGGGTTGAATTAAAGCATGCAACAGAGTTCAAAATAATAGACTGATTATTTTAGTTTTCAACCAGTCTCCTTTCCAGCAGTATAAAGACTTTGATTATGAAAGAAAGATTTTAAAAGCATTGGATCATGTTCTAAACGCACAGTGAATGGATTTCAGGTAGGAAAACCCCCTATTTCCCAGGTTTTCAATTGTATCTGACACATTTTCTTCCTTTTTATAATTAAGTAGTCTTTTATACCCATATTAATATGTATTCATTTCCTTATCTTAAATCTAATTAATCCATGCTGTCTCCTGCCAAAACCTTCATCACATACCATATTTTCATGTGAGAAATATTACTACACTGTTTTTCCAAATCAGATGCTTAAATCAGCATTTAAGTTGGGTCCAGTCAAATGGCATGTTTTAGTAAATTAATTTTAATGGTTTAATCTTTAAGATAACATATTTCTTCTTATGTTTATATTTAATGTTAAAGTTTCAATTCTTAAGCTAGATTTGAAGGCGTATAAACCAATGTGGTTTTGCTCCATACTATTTGTTAAGCAAACAAACAAACAAACCCCAACCCAACCAGTCCAAACAAATCCCAACCAAAAGCCTAATGTGTTGGAAGACACAAAATATTAATGGAAATGAAAATGTCTGCACTTGTGGGGTTTTTAACTGTAAGAAATACAGAAGATGTAATTGATTTCAAACTTACTGATCCATTTCGTCTTTGATGATTTCACCGTCAGAGTCAGAAGAAGAGACTCCTTTTGAAAAGAAAAAAAAATCATGTAGCAGATGGGGTTTTGGACAAGTTTATCTATGACTAGTACAAACCTTTAAGCAAATTTCCTCTAGAGCATTCTAATGATATATATTACAAAGCTATGGCAGAAGACAAGATGCCATTGCAGGGGAAATGCACTGATGTCGCTCGCATGCCTTGGGAAGTGCAGAGCTGCTGTTGGCATAGGACAGATTGGAATGAGGTGCAACTAAAATAAGGAAAAATGTGTACCTGGCTCTTCCTCACATTCTCTTTAAAATGCCACTAGTATGATGCAGTCTGTAATGGCTGCTGTGAATCAAGCAGGAGCCTTTTCTTCCCCAGATCCCTGATACTACCATTTGTTTTCAAAAAAAAGGAAAAAAAGAGAGACTTGGAATCACAGCTATTATTCTTAAACTAGTGCCTTGTAGCACAGCTGGGAGAAGTTACCAGCTTGGTTTACTAACAGCTGTCTCACTGAGACATTTTACTCTTCTGATTCAGCCTTCACTGCATTTGGAATGTACATTTTCTCTGCAGTTCTGCCAGTCAGCATCTCCATCGGCCACTGAGCTGTGGAAAGACAGGCCTTGGCCCCAGTCTCAAGAGCTAGTAAATCTGCCAAGCACAGACATCTCCTATTAATGTCAGGGGCAGTGCAGATACCAAAATAGGATTTGTCCTTTCACCATCAGATTAGAGATGTGAAAGAACAACAACAGTGGGTTAAAGTAGGGTGGGTGCTTTAATTTGTGAGTGGTCCCACTGGTGACAGTGATGGCGCTTGCTGTATGTTTATCTGCTTGAGAAAGGGAAAAAAGGACAACAGGGAAAAGAAAAGATTCTATGTGTTTTAAATATTTTAGATTTGTAATCCTGCTAGCCCTGTGATGCAATCTGTAACCTTATCTGAAAAGGTGTGAAAAAGAAATAAGCTTAAGCCAAGCAAGATACATTAAAAAGCACAAGGAGAAAGAACAGAGACACATATTCTATTTGCAACATGTCTTGTGCAAGTAAAATATCAAATTGTCGGCATATTTATTTTGGTTACAAGGTCCCAGTAACAGTTTAAGGATGAAGCTATCCTATATTCAATTTGTAGTAATGACTGTAGGGAAAAGGAACTGATGAGAATAAGAGACGAAGTTTAGATTCTTACATTTTTGTAGAGTACCACAGACAAAAAATATAAGGAGACATCAGAATCTGAATGTTTCTAGACATCGATCACAGAATCACTAGGTTGGAAAGGACCCACTGGATCATTTGGTCCAACCATTGATCTTGCAGTGAGATATATATATATCTCATCTCTGGAAGCAAAACAATAAAACTATATGCAAAGGACAGTCACTTGCTGTAGGGTGTTTTACACATCTTTTACAGAGAAATAATAAATTTATGAATAATGGCAAAAAGTGTTGACTCCCTGCTGTGTATCTTTTGTGACAAATCAGTTACACAGTGAATGCACAAAATACATAATTGTATCTTAATCCTATATGATAAATTTCAACTAGACATCTCCACAATTCTCACATTACCTTCTATGTAAATCTCTGCAGAAGTGGAGTCCGTTCCATAGATGTTTGAAGCGAAGCACGAGTAACGTCCTGTATCCTCCTCAAAAGCTTCAACAATAATCAGTGAGTGTTGATCACCTGCCTGGATAATTTGAATGTCTGGTGAGTTTTCAAGCTCTTTCCCTTCACAGTACCACCTGCAAGACAAAAAAAAATCTTTTATTAATGCAAACAACCTGACAACTTGGATCATGGTATTTGAAATCTTTCTGAGATAAGATGGGTGGGTTTTGGTCTGAAAGTTCTGACAGAAAATTGCAGGGAAGAGTTAGATCAACAGTTGTAGGAATAAAATGTTTATTATTGTCATAATCTTAAATAAGAGCAAATAACAGAGCTCCTTTGTTAGCTGTATTTAAATATGCTACAAAACTAGTTTATGTAAAGGACTCTAGCATGTATTTTTCTTGAAATAGTGATTTGAGGAGAGTAGAAGAGCTCTGAATTTGGTACACTATCAGTCCAGCTCTGAATTTCAGTCGAGATACATTAAGAGCCATGTTGGGGGAAAAAACCCAAACCTATAAGAGAGCCTATATGAAAGGAAACCCAGAAGTTAATAGAGGTATAATGTAGGATTGCAAAAAGGAACCTGCAAGGGACTACGTGGCATGAAGGAGTACAGCTCTGGAACTTGAATGCTGATTGCATAGCTAAGAAGTAAACCATGCACTATTTGTGCACCACCAGTCCTAGCTGTCCAACGTGGCTTTCTTAAAGTAGACATGGCATTCCATGGCCCACTTTGAGCTGCACATTACTGTAATCTGTAGCTGTACAGTGAACTGACTTGAATGTACAGCTTGGAAACCGTACAGGTCTGCATGTTACGAAGGGAAGCTCTCACACAGCAGAAGGAAACATACTGCTTAACACAATTTCCCCTTTTAGAAAGGCAAACCTTGTAGCTAGAGATCTAGAACTTAAAAGCCTTGGTTCATGCCTACATCTTGTACTATTTTACAAGCTGCCATTGTAACTGGAATTGAATTGGGTCACAGAAAATACTTTAATGAATTTAACATTTCCCTCTGCAATGGAGAGTCACTTAGTAAAGATCTTCAAGGTAAAAGAGGATGCCAGCAGGGTGTAAAATGTCCCAGCTCTCTTCCCTGGTATTTCACAGCTGAAATACATCTTTGTTTTACTAAAATACATGCACATCCATCTTGCAGGGTTTTACCAATGAAAAACTGGCACTGCTTTATGTGGAGAACTTCAGCTGAAGTTACTAATTTCTCTTCCATTTGAGCCCTGGAGCTCTGATAGACAAGGTCCTGCAGCCCTGGCAGCAGTACTTAAAAATGTTAAAATCCTGATGCTGACTTAATTGCTGGAGGTTTCTCACTCTGAAGCGAGAATGGCAGCTTCAGGTGTGCTTCCTGTCCCAGCTGCCCTAGTTCAGGTCTAATGAAAATGGGTTTGCACCAGGATGCTAATGATGGATCTAGGCTAGCTCACGCATAAAATTCTGGGAGTCAGGAGGCTACAGCTGCATCTTAAATTGCTGCAGGTGTTTGTCTGTGTTGAAGGAGTGTTTCTCCATCTGTTTTGAAGCTTGACACAGTTAGTTTGCTAGATTTTTCTACCACTTTGTGGGCAAAATGAGATTCTCTGAGGTACATTCTGTCATTAGGAACCTGCCTAGAACAGCCCTTTACTCCAGGATAGCTTTTGGCAGCCCTCTATGCTGCTTCTCAGAACTCTGTGGAGCTTGCGGTGCTTCACAATACAGTTGTAAACACTGTTCTGGGTATAAGCAAACCCCTACAACTTGCAGCACCTTTGGAAATTCAAGACACAACTGTTGCCATAAGAAAGAGAGTAATAACATCAACACATATCGCAGGATGCCAGGTGAGGTAGCACATGTTATAAGAAGTAAGAAATCACTGGTTTTAAAATAATTATTTATGAACTACCTCTCTTTTAAAGGATTTCAATGTCACAGTACAGCACCATTTTCTTCTATTAGATCAGATTGTATGTTTCTTGATTAACACTTAGTCTGCAAATCCTGCTTTTTTATAATATTTCTGTCATCTTTATCTTAAAACAATTGGTTCACACTTCCATTGTTCACACTTCCATTCAAAACACGTTTTCTTTAAAGAAAAAGATCTTTCTAGCTTCTTCTCATTAAGACATAGTGTTCATACTCCATAATAGTCCACTCAGGAACCTTCGTATCCTCTAATAAAAACAGAAGGAACAGCTGCATCTATTGTAGACTTTGCCCAAAGTGATTTGCACCTATCTGTTACTTTCCCCAGTAATAATTAGATAGAGTGGGATTTTTTTTTTACTGACTTCCCAGGAGCACATATCAGGTTTGTTTTTTTTCTATTCAGTGATGTTCATAAACATGTAGATACAGATGTCATAACTTTACAGAGGTGATTGGAAAGATCCTTTGAGATTGATCAGTGCCTGTTTAAGTTCCAGACCAAGAAATTATAGAGTATTTTTGTGATCCTGAAGAAGGATTTTTTTTTTTTTTATTCTGTGTGCAATAGGATTTATTCTTCTGTTGTTTTCAAGATTTGCAACTGATGTTAATTGACAATAGTCACATTCTCAGGAGAGAAGACCTCAGGTTCATGCACAGTTGTATGACTACAAGCACAAATTTGGTATATGAATGTACAAGTTGCTTTTTAGATTCGTAATTCATGTAGGCAAGTGTGTACTTTGGGAGGTGAGTCATGGCACTTACTCACATCTTTTTATATACCTCACTCATACCTCTTCCTTATAATATGGCCTTGTTTTAGCATGTTAACTTTAGCAGATATGGAAAACTATTAAAGAGAATACCTATGTTTTAGGATTTGATGTCATTTTCAGCAACATCTTTTCAGAACTCTAAAATACTTCATACAGCACAGTGATATTATAGGTTTGTGTCCTCTCAAATGTGGCTCCTCACTTGAGTGACACATAAAGCAAATCACATTACACAAAATGTTGCAATATGATCATAGATGGGATAGAACAACTCTGTGTTGCTGCTGATCAGCTTTTTCTATTAACCCATTGTGTTTGGGCAGAGATAGTTCTGTAGTGGATGCCTTTGTGAGGCACAGCTCTAATTTCCTGCAAGCAAATTTCAAACCACAATTTAAACTATTTCTTCTGGTTATTTTAGTATCATGTGAGCAGTGTATTCCTATAGAAGACTCAGACAGACAGCAAAGACATCTTTTGAGCCATAAGGCATACCATTATTTTTTCCTTTGACTAAAACAAAATTTGCACCGTAAGTGATTTAGAACTTCAGGAATGAACTTCTGTTTCAAACCTGTGTTTAGTTCTCCTATGCAGTGTGTTCTTCAGTCAGTATTTTCACCGTAATGTTAACATATTTTGAGATTAAGCTGAGAAAAAGAGTGTTCACTGTCTCCTTGCAATGCTTATAAAGAAAAACCAATGAAAACTAAGCTTTATGTAAACCTGTGGTATGGCCATATCTACTCCTTGCTTATTAACACTTTATTTTATTCTTACCATCAAAACATTGTACATGGTAGCAATGAAATGTCAGTTCCAAGGGGAGTTCTGACATTGAGATACGTGTCATGACTGAAGTAGCAATAGTCTCTGCCACTGACATTTCATTCCTGCCATGAATTTTAATGATAGCTTCATCATACAAGGCAAGTTCACATTAAGCACAAGCAGTGTCATGCACTGTGCCAAATTCATTGTAGGTCTTAATCCATTGGCTTGACTGGAGTTGCATGTAAGAGAAGTTTGGCTCTCTAGGCTTCGACAACTAAGACAGAAAAATATTTTCATTTGGCAGCCAGGAAGAAAAAAAAGTCTTCATTGATTTTATGTAGCTTCAGAGTCTCTAAAAATCTGTGATTACTTGCAGCTGTAGTCCCCTTAAACAAAGGGGCACTAAAATGCAGTTTTTAAGCTTTGTACATCTATGTCAAAGAATCCTTTCATGGAAACCTTATGACATACAGCCTGTTTTTAGAACATCAAATCCTCATGACACTTCCAGGATAGCTGTGGATGCCAAACCATGCAATGTGATTCATAATTAAAATTAACCTAGGAGTGATGTGCCAAACAGTTTGGAAAAATGTAGGCACCTCTGAACTTGAGGGAATAAGGAGTGATCTCCACACAGAGAGGAGTGACTGTCACACCTATCATTACTCATATAGAAACTGAGCTGTAGAAGGAACCATGAGAAGATGATCAAAACACTTCCCTTAAATGCTTAATTCTAATCTGCAGTAGAGTCAGAGTAATCAGCTAGTAGCTCTCTTTAATTGCAGCAAATGTTTGAGTTAGCTGGAGGCCTATGTACTGTAGTATCAATTGTTATTCCTCTCTTCTGTGTCACTGCATTCAGCTGATGATATTGAAAAAAGGGTTAGATTTCACTGAAGCTTCTACTAGATGGGTAGGCTCAATGAGCTGCCTCCAAAGTCTGGGCTTGGTACATCAAGGCTGAATTATTTAGAAAATGGTTGGATGGGGTCTATCTATATTCAGCCAAGCAGGATTTAGCTTTCCATATAACAATACTTCAAATCAGTTCCCACTTCTCTTGCTGTACCATCTGATTTTCTGTCCATCAGTGAGTCCTCATGTATGCCAGGCGGTGACCTACCAAGCCTGTAAATTATACTATTTTATCATCACCAGTGATATTTTGATCCTGATCCTTCATGAATGTCATTTACACCATTTTTTACATCATCGGCTTTGTTCTGTACTGTCTTGCTTTCAGACATGGTATCTGTCCATCCTGTTTTCCAGTCTTTTCCATTCCTGTGATCAGCTTCTTTCTAAATCCCCTGTCTCTAATTTCTCTTTTATAATCCCCATTACATCAGTTTAACCATCCGATTGCTTCTAGTGTTGACTGAGAAACCACATTACAGAGCTTGTTGAATCTTGTGCTTGTTTCACAACACCCTGGGTTCCCACAGAGCCACTTCTGCATTGTAAGCGTATATACCATAAGCATTATAAATAACTCGGGATTCCTTTCTGTAGATAGGAAGTCCATTTTAAGTCAAGGGGCATTCTGCTAAGTTCAAGGAATAAGAAATAAAGCCAGCCAGCATCAAGTTTGCTTTCATCAGTCATCACTTTGCCAGTTAGTCCTTACCTGGAACTACTGATATTTGCGTTTGTCTTGCTTATCTATTAGAATTCTTCTCTCTTTCCCCAGCTCCACAAATACTGAACTAACTCACCACAAAACTTGGAAAGCTGTTACCCTCAAAGCAGATGGTTGTCAGTTCTGAGCCCAGTTCTGGACACAGTTCCATAGCTGTGGCCAACAAGGTGCTTCCTTCACTATTTAGGAAGCTTTGCACAGCAGATCAAAGGCAAGCACTGGTTTTAGTGAAAAAAACCTGCATTCTCATGGTGCCCATGGCCATTGGAACACATACCCCAAAGTACATTACGTTCTCTGGTTTCCTCACCTGCAGCAGTGACTAAAAAGGCCACAACCATTGGAAAGACATGAATATTTATCAATCAGGCAAGTGAATTTTTTTACATCCTTTCTTAATTTACTCCTACACATTGGTGGAGTTGAAAGAATCTTGGATGAACACAGCAAAAGTTATGTAAAGAAATAGTTATTATCAAGAAACTCTATTGAAGAAGCTAATGTTCCCAGTATTCTTAATACAGCTCGTTCATACACACACGTGCACAAAAACACAATGAGAGGAAAAGCTCAAGCTAACCCCCCTGTGATTTATCTTTTATTTGTTAGTTTAAATCGTGAAACCAGAAGCTGAGCCTGATTTTTTTCTTGAGCTTGACTACTTGAGACTGATTTTCCTTATGGGACTTCTTTCTGTCCCTACTTCCATTGCCATTGAGGCATCAGCATGTGAGTTCTGGACTTCTGTGTTGGCTCCTCTAAGACTTTGCTGTGGCTACAAGCATGAGTCAGTAAACTAAGCGTGTTTCTGTTTGGAGCAATCCAGTGACTGACAGCAGTGTATCGTCATTGGAAAAGTCTGATGGATGCTTATAAAGGTGTAGCAACTCCTGTGCAGACCTTCATTCACCTAGATAAGCTATTTTCCTATTTAAAAGAAACAAAATCAAATGTTGAAACAGAAATTTCAATGGAGAAGCTTCTCTTTTCTCAGGACAACACTAGACCCTGTTTGCAAAGATACTTGTCATTCAATTCTGTGGAATCAAGCGGCCCCCGAGCCGGGTGCACAGGCATCCTGGCCATCCCTGGATACTCCATGAGGTGACTCATTGTTCCTGGGTTCTCTGATCTGTCCTTGCGAGGCTTCAGAGACTTTATAGTGTCAGCTTCTAATTCAGATGGTTGTTAAATGCCTAAACTTAGATGGCACAGACACCTTGTCAGCGTGTGCCAGCGGCACAGGCATGAGGTGCTGCTGCAAGGATGGCAGCTTGGCCTTCTGGAGAAATACGTAAAATTAATGTTATGTGGTGGAGTGTCTGCCTGTAAACAAGAAATTTGGTGTTCACCTTTTCTGAATACAAAGAAAGCCAAATTGAGTTTGGACACAGGTTTGTATACGTAAGAGATTATTTCAGTTGTTTTCTTTGTGTTATAAACTATGAAAGATGAGAGAAAAGAAAATTATTTCTCATGCCCAGGGATCCTTCTGACCATTTTAATATAAAACAGATTTATTATGGTAAATGCCTGGAGTAGTAAGTCTCAAAGTCCTTAAGAGCAAGAGAAGTGTTCAGAGTGTTGCTAATATCTGGGGGATGGTGATAGTTCCTGCCTGTTTCCTGTCAACTCCCCCAAAGTTCCGGCACTGTTTTCTCTTTTAATGAGAGTCCTGTATGAATGTAAGGGCTGAACCCAATATAACACTTCTAATTGCATAAGTTCCACAAAGTTAATGCCTCAAAATGGTTAATTCACGCAGTGAGTTTAGACATGAAGCGTAGTAGAACGCATAAAGGTATTTCCTCCAGCTTTAGAATAGATTCCTTTTCTCTAAATAAATTATTAATCCTCTGAAAGTTCATGTTACTTTCAAGGACTGAGAACCTACGTGTTCCTACAGAAGACACTTGGGGGGCAAAAATGCTCAGGCAGTTACAGTTCAGGGATCCTATGAACTCAGTAACTTCTTGCCTGTCCATAACAAGAGGATTCATTTGTAGATCCTTGTTCCTACGTACTGAACAGAGCGTTGTAAAAGCTTCTTCCTTCTGAAATGTGTCAGAAATCCAAGGGAGTGGAAAACAAAGACTCTTTACCACAAAAATCTATGGAGCTCCTGTCTTTGGATGTTGAGGTGGTTTTCATTTGATGATTGTGCCTATTAGTTCAGGGAGAAAGGTGATAGAAGGTGTTGATGCAGTAGAAGTGGCAGTACTGCTTACTCAGCATTGTTGAAGTATGCAAGGAAGACAATGAGCTGACAATTGGAAACAGCAGAGCATCTGTGAAGCACAGAGTCCTTTAATTGGATGCTGAAGATGCAAATAGTTCTTTTAAATATTCAGAAAAGCAACACAGTTTTCTAAAATGCCTAGAAAAGGGCAGGTAACCATCTAGACTAAGAGTTTCTATTGATAAAACTGCAGATATCAGGATGCAGATATGTACGGTATGTCCCTAAGACAGATAATGGTTTCCTTTCTGTTGGATTGGTACAGCCCCATTAAAGGACATAAGAGTTCCACCACCGTAAAGGGGAGATAAATCTGACTAATGAGTTCTATATGAACAAATTTAGATTTAGAAAGACTGATGAGATCTAAGAATTTTCAAGACAAATTTGAAAGTTAGAATAATCTGTTTCTCATTCCATTGATGTCATTGATGAATGAAGTGTAGATTTCCACATTTCCCTTCCTCTCCAGTAATCTTTGCAAATGTTACTTATTTAACTTTCAAAATTCTCATAGATGTAGGTGAAAACTGAAACAGCAGAATTAGCAGGCTAGGCACACAACACATAAGGGTAAATTGATGAGAGTATCTTATACTTGATAAAACAGAAATATTTCTTTTTCTAAGGCCACAGCAGAATCATTGTCAGAATCTGAATTAGAACTGAGCTGCTCCTGATTATTTGTATAATAACTTAAATGAACTCCTTTCTTCTCTGTTCATATGTGGATGGTTTTGATTTATAGGATCCTATGTTCACTCATCTCAAATGCCTTCAGATGACAGTGTGAAGTATCATAGCCCTCGGTGTTTTTAGTTGGTTTACACAATCAGTCTTGATTTCCATAAAGATAACTAACATGTCCTCCTGAGGAGTTAGCACTTTCTTTTATTTACGGTGGTGCAGTATTTGAAAAACAGTTCTTTAAAATTCAAAGAAACAATTATGTCCCAAAATATGTTGTCTTAAAATACAAGCAACCTTTTGTATGATTTAAAGAAAGCAATATTTTTCTCTTAATTAATTTTAATAACCAAGATCAAGAGAATTCTGCTGCGCATTACTGAAACCTATACATCAAACTACCTGGAAAGAGTAAGTCATACACCTACTGTCACAGAAATAGAAAACGACAAGTGCAGAATATGTTTACCTGACTTCAGGTGCTGGGATTCCTACCACAATGCAGTCCAATTGCACTTTGGTTCCTTCAGGAACTTCCCTGCTCTTCAGTTTTTGAGTAAAGCGTGGTGGTTGTCCAATAGGCTCATCAGAGTATATGGATGCAGATTCTGAGTCTGATTTTAGCTCTGCACTTGTTAACTGATTGATAGATTCCAAGTTTGACACCTGTTGATCATCTGCTTGTTCAAATTTTTTCTCTGCTTTGCTTTCCAGGTCTTGAGGTACCGGAATGGAAATTCTTTCTCTGTTTTCTGATGTGCTAGATAGGCCACAGGTACCTTTTTGAGCAGATTTGTTCTTAGAATCGATTTTGCTCCTGTAGTTTTTGCACGTTCGGGGTCTTATTCTCTCAGAGTTGTGTGCTTTGAAAAGTGAGGAGAGCTCCTCAATAAAATCTGCCGCCTTGTTTAGGAATTCCTTTTTAGATTCTGATTCAGAAGGGAGGTGTTTCTTTAGGTCTTGAGGGCTCCCTCTGGAGCCTTTTGTATTTCTGACTTGGTCCTGACAAAAGTTGGAGTGTGGGCCATTGTCTGATGTTTTCAAAGCTGCAGGCTGGGCCATTTGTTTGTGTTTTCCTGTGTTTTTTAGCTGATCTGGTGGATGCTGTGAATATGCCTGAAGCTCATCCTGTTTAGTTTCCAGTGGATTCTGATCGATAGCTTGTCGGGCCAGGTTTACACTTTCATTTAGCTCTTCTTGGCTCAAAAAGGCAGAGAGATCTGGAAGGTCATCTTGGGCAGCTACCTCATCCCCATCACTGGAAGCGTTGCCGTAATGAAAATTCCGAGAAGCTGGTTCTGATCTGTTCCTTTCACTCTTCCCTTGATGTTTAGTTTCAGCTAAATAACTTTCTCTCAGAAGTTGAGATATTGAAGTTGAGGATTCTAAACTGTCGTCTTGCATGCTGCCAACAAAAAGGACAAATAGGACCACACCTTATCAACGGCAATTTTTTTGATTGCACACAAGTACAGGCTTCTGAAAAGCAGAACATGACATTTTCAAAGTGCGTCTGTGTGCTGAATATTAACTTGTAAGTATGGCCTAGCTTTAGAGGCCTGCTTCTGTACCTGCTGCCAGACACAATGGCCTTTACACAGTGAAATTCATCTTTTATCACTTTCTACCCTTGCTAGCCTTGCCTGGCTACTGCAAGTGTGATAATTTATACTTTGTTCCAGGCAAACCTTCAACTATGGAGCTATTAACTGAGTTTCAAAGTTAAATCTTTGTCATTGCTGATGTGGGTTTCCTAGCAAAGAAACAACCTCATCAGATAGATCAAATGCTGGGGATGTCAAGGACTGAAAGTCATGAGAGAATAACGTGACTTTTAAATTAAGTAAATTTAGCTTAGAAGATACTGAAGCAGTAAGTAAACGAACCCTGAAAAGCTTTTGAGGGATGAAAGGAGGAAGTAGAAGGGGAGAGAAGAACAAAAATATTCTGTAAAGATAATTTTTCATTTTAAATTCTAAAAGACATTGCAATATAGGAAGCAATAATGATACTAATGGTTCTATACCTTCCTAAATTCAGCATTATTTCTAATAAACTATTTAAAGCAAGTCACTGTTTGGTACAAACATCATTTGTCCTACTGGCCTTTAGGTCAACCTGATTCTGAAAAAATGTATCACAGATGAGAAGGCAGTATCAGAAAGCCCATACTTAACCTGCATGCCTGATAAGCAAAGCTGAGATATGCCTTTTGATACTCAAGCTAGTATTTCTGCACAATATTCTCCCTTTTATTTACTTGTGAATGTAGGGGGATTCAGACATCCTATTAACATACTTGTCTTGACATTGCTTAAGTATGAAGACAAATAAGACAAATACTCTTCACAGCCTTCCAGAGAGCTGGTATCTCACAGACACTGAAACCAGTGCATGTTTATTCACTGGATCTGCCTCCCAGGATGCAGTGCACAGCATCCCTCTCTGACTTCATTTATGGCCTGGCAAGTCTTGCTGTGACGGTTTCCCAAATTCCTACCCCAAGGTGTCTGACTTGTCGCACTGCAAAAGGTTCTGTTTCTGTCGTGGCATCAAGAGAAGGGAACATGCATGCCCTGCCTCTGCCATCTCCATTCGTAGCCTTGTGCAAGAGCTCAAGGTGCCAGAGAAAGAAAAGGAAAGTACAAAAAGTATCTCTGCTGTGAAAGGCTTTCCGCTCTGCTCGCAGGACACTTGTCCCTGGAAAAAGGACTGGTAAAAAGGAAATGAGATTGCTATATTTCATACTCCTGTAGTATTTCTTCCTGGATTGTGAATGGTAGCCCTTCTTCATTATTTACAAAAAAGAAACCTTCAATTTAAACTGTTTATGTTCTTCTTCAGTGAATGAATGTGAAGCTATCATATGCTGATGTGCATTTTGAAACCTCAATCCCTCTGCCCGAGGCATAGTTTGCTATATTGAAATTCTTTTTCTTACCTAAATGTTTGGCATTTTAGATTTATTGATTTTGGTTTGTTGCAGAAATATGACACAAGCAAAATCAGTAAGACAGCAAAGACAACCAACCAAATTATTGATAAGTTTGCGCTTGTATGCAAACTGACAAATGAAATGCTGTATGAATTATCTGTACCTAAGCACCCAATCTAGTCCCTGCGGCTGAGCCAGGGTCTGCAACACTAATTGAACACTTGGCATTAAGTTATCTGGCACAGCGTTTCAGCGAAGCCGTGACACGCAAGAGAACATTGATTTGGGAATCCCACATGAGATAATGTGAGCTGTTCCATGACTGGACAGAGTATGTAATTTAAGCTCTTAAGAGAACAAAGAGGTCTCCATGAGGCTTGAAGTTCCTGCTCTATGAATACTACTTTTGCTTGCTCAGCTTTTGCTTCTGACACAGCTGTGCAATCTTACTGAAGCTGAACATGCTTAAGGGGTTATATTATCTTGTTTATGTGCTGATAGCATACTATGTGCTGTAAAGGTCACAGCTAAAGCTAGTTTCAACTCTGAAGAGTTCAAATGCATTCTAACACAAAGAGTTTACAGCCTGGAAGACAAACCTGGCACATGAATGAACTGCAGAGCTAGAATATAGCTGCAACGTAGGCAAGTTTGCTTTAGACCTCCTCCTTGTGTGCTGCTTTGTACTTATGTAAAAGCAGAAAAGAAGAAAGCCAAGCCACAGCCAGTATTTTTCTCTGCACGGTGCAGCTGGCTTAACCCGTGTGCTTTTAGAGGGGTGTCATAGGAGGTACAGTCTCTCAGGGTATCTCCAGAGCAATATAGCTCCATTCTAACCTCTCTATGTGTCACTGTGGCTAAATTATAACATCCAGCTGAACGTATCTCTGTGCAGCTTTAGACGCCACAGCGGAAGGCTCTATTTTATGTGGCTGGAGAAGTATGTGTTTTACTTTTAGCTCACTACATTTCTTGGCCACTCTTCCTGAAACCTTGCAGAACTGCACATCTTCATTTCATCTCAATGTCTGTAAAGGTCATCAGAGCTGAAAGCGATGAGGCAGGTCTTTAGAGAACACCGGACACTAAGGAGGAGTTGCAAGTAGGGAAATAATACTATGTGGCCAAAACCTACCAAAATCAAATGTAGTTAAGGAACTCATGCAATAATTTTGTTGAGAGAGTATGTGAAGATCACATGACCGTGACTATTTAGGGTTTCATTTTCCTTTGTTATACAGATATTGCTCGATTCTCCCATTTAGGTGCTACATCTATTTCAATGGAGGTTGTTAATCACAGTGCAGCTTTTCTGCAGATAAACACAGCAAAGCAACTGGTGTTCAGGGTGGTTATTCGAGACTTTGTTCTGGGTCTTGCATATCTTCTATTTATCTTTAGAACAAAGCTTTGACACACGAAAGAAATAATTTCTGCTAATTCCCTTAAGCAATATTACTGCGATGTGAGAAGATGCTCTCAAAGATATGTTTAGATTGGTAAAACAGCTTTGTAATTCTAGTTTGCAAAAAAAAGTATAGTAAGTGAAGAAGCCACGATCTGATAGTACAAGGAGGAAAACTACATGCAAATTACTGCAACTTAACAAACCCAGAGATGCCCATACCTGGTAAAAGTAGAAAAATATAAACAAAATTAAAGTAGGTAACCCCAGACTTCCTTGTACTGGTGGTTCTTTTTGGTAGGCTGAAATGCAGTTGCCTAAAGCATCTTCCACAGGGAAGATGAGGCCAGACAGCACAGCCGTATGTGGAAGAGCAAAACCCACTTATCTGTCACACTCCTGAGTGAACAGATAAGAAACAAATGGACAAAGGGCTGGTTCAATCCCATCTCTGCCCCTCTGAGGGTAGCTGAGCAGGTGTGCATGGGAAAAAACTAGCTTCCCAGTAAAGAAGCTGAAACAACTTCCTTCCTTCTGCCCATTGGAGCAGAAGAGGTAGAAGGGAGCAGAGTGCTCCTTCTGATGTTGGGAAGCAAGATACTGATGGGAATGAATCTGATGCCAAATTCTTAATCCTTAGAGAGCTGCTACTTTTCCTCAGAGCTCATACAGGGTCATAATCTTATATCTAACTCTTCTCTATTTTCAGCTTCTGTAGAAGATAACTTTTTATTCTATTTTTAGGAAGGAAGTTGGGTACTCGTCAAATGTAGCACTTTGAGGCAGTGCTTGGCTACTGTGCTTTTAAAATATTTTGAATTATGTGATATTTCTAATTAAGTAGAAAGTGTGGACCAAATGTTGCTGTGAGGCTATTGGACAATCCACTTACAAATATTAATTATGCCTTGCTCATGCATTGAGATGTGTCCAGTTTCTTTATTTTTTCATTCCTACAAAGAGTTATAGTCTCTAAGGACTACAGAGGGTTGATGACTGAGGGAAGCACTGGGTAGGCTGAGCCATTCAGATTTCACAGTCAGGAGACAACAGCTTCTGTTAAAATGAAACCAAAGAGTCTCACAGGGTCTTTGGGCTAGACAGCAGTAAGGCTAAATTCAATATATATTCTAAAATATCTGTTAAACTACCTTTCTAGTGAGCCAAAAGATATCACCAGTGGAGCAGCTATGCTATTACAAATTTGCTTAATGATAATTAGTAATAATTTAGTCTTTCTATAGCCATAATTGGAATCTACATTCCAAAAATAAGATCTAGTCTTGAATTCAGGCTTCCTCTTTGCCTAACTTTCTGGATTACTTAGACTGAGGTGTGGAATGGCCTTGTTATGATTTGAGCCTTCCTTTTAATTTTTCCTAATTGGGACTTTGGAACATAATTATCTTTGTGCTTGCACAGAAACCTTCCTGCGGTCCTGCAGTGTGCTTGCTGCGATACAGAATGCTGGCACCGAGTGGCAGTGCCTGGCACGCCACTTGTGTGTCGTGGGGCCAGCAAAATGTAAGCAGTGCTTGCAGATATCACTGGTGAGCAGATAACTGCCAACAGCTTTACAGATACCTGTGTGGAGTAAGTAGTAAGAAGGACAAACTCATAAAAGCACAGTAGATGGCAATCTGTGGTGTCAATGGAAGCACTGATAATTCCACAGACTGTAAAAATCTGTTTTATAATGAACTAGTATTAAGAGGAAGAATTATAATGCTAGTTACAAATGACAGCCCTAAACTCCTGTTGGTTTGGATTGAAAGTGGGATGCTTGACTCCAGCAGTCAGCAGTTCTCTACCCTTGACTGGCTCGTTACCTGCAGCACCAAAGCCGTGCTTTGAGGGCAATGGATTTTGCTCCTCGGGACACAAACAGCAGTGGCCTTGGGTGCCTCTTGTCTTGAGAGGCATCAGAGGATGTCATGAACAAAACTGACTGTGTGAACTTCATCAGTCTACTAATTCCGTTTCCACTGTGCAGGCTTTGAGTTTCCAAGAGCCTGTATTCAGGGCAATGTTCTCTCACCAAACAAGTGACCTTTAGGATACAATATTTAGGATACAAAGGGGGAATAGTTTCCACAGTTGGTTTTGGCAGTGGCTGGACCTGAAAACTCTTGTATAGAAGGGACGAAAATCACTGCTGAAAGTTTGCACAGTGACACCAAACCCTCTCCTTTCCTCTTGCTTGAGGCTCATTAGACTTATTGCTGAGTCACCACTGCAAGAATTGGAGCTTTTCCTAAGAAAACAGAGGTAGTGAAATCTCTGCCAACCTGAAGGGAATTCTGGATATATCTTAGTGCAAATCCTCTGTTGTGTTTGGTCAGAAACAGCTTTGAATGCTTGATGCCCTCTGGATGTTTTTTTAAACACTCCTTCACTTAAATATAACAGAGGTTATCTGAAAGCAGCAGATTTAATGCAAAAAGTGTTTAGACATCTTTTTGGCCCTTGTTTTTTGTTAAAAATGATCTGGCCTCTGAGCTCAGTGCTGCAGCACTGGGCATCCTTAGCAGAATAAAACGAGCAACAGTTCTTCAAGGGAAAAACACATTCAGATCAAAAAAGCTCTAAGTTTTTCAACATTTCCTTTGTACTCTTATATAATGACATGATCTTTGGTTTTGATTCTGATCACAAAAAGTCTTCAATATCTCATAATTAATATTGTCCCTTAATAGTTTCCAAATCGAGAACCGAGACCCTTTCTTACCCTTGTCTCAAGTTCTCTGCCTCCTGCAAATCTCCTTGAACTGCAAGTAAAAAAATATCTTGAAGAAACTCCATATAAAATCGAGACTGAAATAAATTAAAGCTGTTTTTTAAATTAGAAGGTCAGGAAGGGAAACAGATGACGGCTGCCTCTGAGACCTCCCTGGGATGCTCCCCATCCTCCTCTCCCTTTGGTCTTTGAAGTCTGAGTGGGCCTCAGATGTCAGGACAAGCTCTGAGTGTAGGACTTCAAGTGCATATAATGTAGGACACGTTTTTATTCAAACAAGTTTTGTTGAGACAGATCAAGTAACATCTGCAGTCCAGTTTCCTTTAAGAATTCCCTATATGAGAAAGACTTTATATGAAAGGCCTAAAAAGATACAGCAGAGGCCCACAATTTGGTACTGAATGTACATATGAAAGTCCTTAATGAAAAATATAGAAGGCAACGATATTAATTTATCCTTGTCAGAACACAGGCCACTCTGAAAGCCTTTCACATGTAAAACTGCAAACTCACTTGCACAGACTCTGACCCAAATCATTTAGGCTGGGTAATTGCTATTATTCCTGCCAGCAGCGCATGAGGTTGAGGACTGCTGTAAAGTTTTAGTTTGGGACTGAAGCTACAGCTTGGATCTCAATGTTAAAAAGAGATTTATGTATTCCATGGGCTCAGTTTAGATGGACAAATTACAGTGCTGCACAAGGGGCTGTAATGAGATTCTGCATGACTTAAAATGCTGAGCAAAAGTCTCTGTGTCAGGGGAGTCATACACCTGTGTCTGAGGACCAGAGAACCAACTGCTCGTGTAGGAGGTTGAGCAACACAAACTGGACAAAGGAAAGCCCTGAAAAGCACGGGTGTGCAAGCTAAATGGCATTGTGACATCTTTTTGACTGGTAATTTCAAATCTATGTGCTGTTTTGCTTTTAAAATGAGGTTCATTTTTCATACATATACTGGTTCCTACTGAAGAAGGGAACTTAAGCCTTAAATTAGACATAAAAGAAATCTGGCTTGCATTCCTCCCCCACTCCCAAAGTTTTTCAGTTGTGCCTTTCTTTCTTCATTCTCTGTTGGTTACTTTTTGTCTGCTGTTCTGTCTTTTTAATGCCTTTTTCATCAGTCTTCCCTAACTTTGTAACATAAAATCCTTCACATTTTAATCATATTTCCAAACTGTGATGTTTGAACGAGATTTATATTAGGGAGAGTTAAGTTGCCTGTCCCCATAGAATATTACTGTTTATGAAAACAAATGCTGAATCAATTGTTTTAAACAGAAAAGTAAGATTTAGGTTACATTGCCCAATTGCTGTTATGGTATAGTGGAAATATTTAACAAACCATCTTAATGTTGTATTTATGTGCAAATCTACCTAGCCTGCAGATTCTTAGCAGCTGTTGATAAGGAACATTCCTTTGGTACCACAGCAAGACCTGCTGTAAAATCTCTAATGAATGCACAGGGATAGCAAACCAGCACAGAGCACACAGCTCTCCTTTGTTTTGGATCCTTGGTCAGGTACAAACCCCATTTAACTCCTGAATTGACTATAGATTATTTCTGACATGTAAATATCGTCCTGCTCAGCTACAGGAACAGCCACACTTCCCAGGGCTGTTTAATTTTGTCATATGTTTCTGAAAACGAGACAGACAGAAGGAACTATCCTGACCTCAGGAACCTTCAGGAGGTGTAGGAGAGGGAGAAGAGCAGCATTGAAGTGCATGAAATTGTTCCAGTAACGTTTGCTGACTTTTTTTCCACTCTTAAACACTAGTGCATCTTCACAAACACAAACCTTCACAAAACAAAACTGCTGGTAAAGTCATCAATACCTTCATCATGATTTTACAATGTTCTATTGACGTAAATGCAAGAGCCACTCTGTTCTCTTCTCAATTATTGACATATTATTTTGTAAAACTTAAGATGGGCTTCTGATTACTGCTTAATGTTGCAATATATTGGGCCAAACATTTGCTACTGACAGTCAAATACTTTTCTGAGAGAAAGAGAGCAAGGGAGATAGAGAGAGCTCAAGGGGGAGAGCTATGCCCTTCTAGCAGGACTGTTTCTGCAGCTGTTGTGTACATTAATCCAGAGAGCAGATCTCCCAGCACTAAATATAGCCAGTGGGGTCATTTTACACCACAAAATAAATAAATAAATAAATAAATAGAAAGTATTTAACTATGGGGGCATGTTAAATTAGGTTTGATTTTGCTTAAGAAGGAAATAAAAAGTATGTGATCTTGGTTTAAAGGTGAAAACCAGAATGTAAATATTTTAGAACATGGAGGGAAAATAAGTGGGAAGAAGAATACAGACCTGGCAGGGAACTTTTCAGGTCGTCATAATCTTCTGCTGGAGGATCAAACTGGCCCTACGGATTCTGAGAACCCCTCCAATGCTATTCCAACTCTTTATAATGCTGCTGAGCATTGTTTCTTTTTCACAGCAATACACATGCCTCAGCATAATTTAACTCAGTCCATTTAACAATGATTTGCTCCCTGTATATATGTCTTATCAGCAATAATCAGCATTCAAATACACATGCGTTCAAACCCCTCTGCATCTGTGCTGCAAAATCAAACTGTAGACCGATCTAAAGTTGAAGGATTACCTTTTTTAATTCCTCTAGATGTTGCTGCCCAACCCTGGCAGTTTGTAGCGATGACAATTATCCAGAAGTGTAAGATTAAAGTTAAGGAAGGGAGGGAATTCTTCGAATCCTCAGGAACAGGAATGGTTAGGAGTCCATACAGTGAAGGAAGTTAACCTTCGTTACTGAGGATGGCTGTAAGAAGCTGGACAACCTGTCACCACCGGAGCAATAGCATTTGTCAGTTTGCAGGTCCCAAGTTATTTTGAGCAGCGTAAACCATGTGCCCGCGGAGCATTCCACCTCATTGGACAGGGAATCCATGGCTCTGACAGCACCTATGGGCACTGAGCGCCTTCTCCTCGCTCACGAAACGTCCCTTATAGATGCTTATGTGGGTTTTGTGGATTTATCTGAGAAGCACTGTAGTGGCATTGTATTATTCTTGTCAGCTGGTAGACTTCAGCCTTTTTAAATGACTGGTTATTGCTTTGGTCTTTGTTTTGGATTAGAACTCAGAGATTACAGTCGCTGGGAAACCCATCATCCAGTAACCATGTAAAGGTTTTGCTACTCCAAAGGCAAACTCAGCAAACGTGTGTGATTTAATAGTAAAATATTCCTGATTTCTTTGAGATGTTTGTTTTAATAAACACAGTGCAACAATGCAGAAATGCTTAAGAATGGCCTGAAACTGCAAAGCTGAAAAAGTCAGAACTTCTAAATGTTATTGGATGCAAAGAAATAAACTGTTGGGGAAAAGTAATTAAAAGAGGCAAGTGAAACGCAGCTGTAAATAAAACTGAGATATAAACACAGGTGGAATAATTTCAGAATTCTTTAAGCAGTTCACAGAGATACTCTGTTACTATATACAATTTCATTGTGTAGAACTGAGCTACTGCTTAAAACCTTGACTAAACCCTCCCACAAAACTTGGAAAATGCCAAGACTAGATTTTCCTTTCTAATTATCCTACTAATCAGCAACAGAAAATAATCTGCAATTCTGAACAGTTCAGCTTAGCAGAAATGCTGCTTGATTGCTGACTTATTATTTTATTAAAAATGTTCACCACCATTCTGGTTTGAGACATTATCAAAGTGTAATGTATTTGCTATGTGGAATTGATATATAACCCTTTCCACCACTACTTGGCTGGCTTTTTTTCTTTCTTCCAGTTCTCTCAAAATGTTATTGAGTGAGCACCTTGACTGGAAAAGAGGTTCTCCTGTGGGATGTAGTTCTTCAGAAAGATATTTTGTGAGGCATAACAGTATGCAAAATCAGAGATAAAGGCAATTCTTTTATGGAAAAACTCCTGATGCATTGGAAGTAGTTTTGTTTTTCTCTCTCTTTATGACACAGCATTGTCAGAACAGCTTGTGGTGTGGGCTCTTCAGTGAAATGGAAGAGTTAGATAGTGAGGTCAGCCCTTCTTTTGGTGGCAGGTTAGACATTTTATGGGTTGAGTGAAGTCTAATGTCACTTTATACCCAGAATAGAGATCCAATGCTTTCTTTTTAATATCTGTAACAGTAGATGTGAGCCAAACAGTGCTGACAGGACCTACATGCAGACACTGTGCCGCATGCCACTGGAGCTTGGACATCACGGTACATGCAGATCCATAGCCTATGAAGTCTGAAGCCTGAAAAGAAAGTCTGATGTGTCTGATAAAACAACTATAAATCTATGTGGACTTCTGCTGAGATGCAAGTATTATAAGTTGTACATGGAGTCTTGCTGAGCTGTGAACTGCTGTTTGTACCTGATACACAAAATTAAGCAATCCAAAGTGAGTATTGAATCTAAACCAAAAACCCATGCAGACATTTTCCATTTAAAGAGAAATTTCTATGTAAAATGCTAGAATTGCAAAATCATTGAATAATCTGTGCAACAAATGAGCTGAGGCTTATGCAGGAACAACAGCACTAAGAAACTTGGGAGCCTTCACTGTGGCGAACTGACTGACCAGTGTAACAGCAGGTGGTAGAAGGACAAAACTTCCAGGAACCACAAGTAGTAAGAGCATATACAGTAAACGTACCAGGTCTTGCAGACCTGTCATTTTGATAGAGCAACATCAGAGAATTTCAGATTCACTAGTTTGCAAATAATGGCATAAACCCCATGCAAATACTGTTCTTCTGTCTGCTTTTTTAGAATTAAGGTTTTTGAATGTTGAATACTAAAAAACCACTTCAAGATATCATGACTTTCTGTCCTTTTGTCTTTACTGGCCAGCAGAAGGAAACATCTACCTCTAGGATCAGGTGCAGTGTCCTAGAACAAATTACATGACTGCTACTTCTTTCCAGATCTTGTCTGCTGAAGTACCTTTACAAGCAGGAGTGACTCTTAAAATGGAGCTTTGTGCACAGCTGTTATTCTACAGAAGGATAGTCAGACTGCAATTGTAAACCCTCAGGATTTATCATAAATGGAAAATTCTTGATTTTTCTAGGTATTAGGATGAAATTAATGCAATATCACTAATGACATATGCTGAACCATGACTGAGAAATGAGATGGGTTACACATTATTCAGCAGAGAGAAACTATTAGACATCTGTGTGGACTGCCTAAAACTATACAAGGAGTCTGTGCCATCTTTTGGGAATCATCTTAAGGCATCTCTTAATACCACACATATTGTCCAGCCTGACAGTTCAGCTTGTGAATACGGCTAGGACTGGAAGAAGCCATCTAAAGTACCGTATTGGAGAGTTTTGGAGCCTTAGAACATAACAAGGAAAAGGCATCTGAAGATCTGAAGAAGTCATTGTCCTTTACAATACTGATCTACAACCCCTGTTTTTTCAAACAGCTCAGAGAAGAAGCAGGGCTTAGCTTGCTATCCCAGAATAGCTGGGGCAGATGAGCCCTTCTCTGGGGCATTGGCTTATCACAGAATCATAGAATCACCTGCTTGGAAAAGATCCACCGGATCATCAAGTCCAACCATTCCTATCAAACACTAAACCATGTCCCTCAGTGCCGGATCCACTCATCCCTTAAACACCTCCAGGGAAGGTGCTGTAGTCACAGTGATTTCAAGGTTGTAATTAAGCCCATAGTCCATATAGATCATGTACATAGCAGTTAGCACGTATTTGTTTAATTAGTTTGAAATAAGAAATTCTCCATTTCAAGCTACCTCAAGCTCACAAGTACACGTGTAGAGAAGTTTATTTTGTCTTTAGAGGTTAGTGCTGAAAATAGTGCTGACAGCTGCAAGTTGGCAGTAAGCTTTGGGACATATATTACAGGGCATCCTGATTAGTAAGATACATATCACAGAAGCTAGGGATGAAAAACAGCTGGAAAAACCTCAATATTGTATTCTGAGCAGGAATAGCACCTTAGAACAGAAATGCTGCTGAGGTTTAGTTAGGCTGGAAGCAGAGAGATGGTGGCAGGACTGGAAGACTGGGAGCCAGCTGAGTGGCTGAATGCATGGAGCCAGACTGAGCCTCAGGCAGTCTGAGAAAGGAGAAAATACCCTGCCAAGCTGAACAGGAGCAGTGCAGCTCACAGGAGGGCATCAGGTCAACAAAGAAAAACTTGCTGGCGGTGTTTTAACAGCTACTTTGTGAAGTGACTCTGACTTTAGTTGAGCTCAATTGGAGTAGACCAAGCCACTTTCCAATCAGCTCCAGTCGGTTTACACACAGTCCATGTGCCTGTGGGGAGATCCAAGTAGTGAGTTTCTGCTCATACTCTTTAAGGGCAAGTAAAATGTAAAATGGTACTGTAGCTCAGGTGGCGCTTCCTAACTCATTTAACCATTATAACTTGATCTGAATTCTTAGGGAAAATGTAAATTCATCAGGGATTTAATTGCATTTCCATTTCTTTGAAAGCTTCCTTAAGGTTCTTTGCAGTCAAGTTCTAGTGAGGCTAGATTTTGCAGATCTCTCCAGAACTGTGGAACAGAGGGTTACCCCCACTTTTGCACCAAACACTGCTCTTGCTTATCCCAAGGCTGAACTCATTTCTTTCTAATGGGGAGCAGGCAACAGGCAGTGAGTTAGAAAGGCTTGCCCCAATGGGCTGAAGGAGTAACTTCAGAGGCAAGGCTTAGCAGGCCTGTCACCATTTTGCTGGTCAAAAAAGAATGCTAGCTTATGGAGCACCTTCTTTCTCTTTAGTCACACCAGCCTAGTCATCCTAGCTTCCTCCAAGGCACTGGTTTGCTCCCTAGGACAGCAGCAATGATGTCTCCTCTCAAAGCATCAGTGACTCGTTACTACTTGAGGCACTACGTTTAAAGGTCCAGTAATTGGAACAGCAGTGGCCAGCTCTGTTTCTCTTTTAGATTGTAAACTTCAATGAACTCTCTTAAGGCCATTATCGCTTTGGTAAGAAACGCATTCATAGCAATTCCCTGGATGTTTCTGGTAAAGCTCGTTCAGGAGTGATTTGCAAACCTTGTGTAAGATAATATGAGTTGGATATTTTCTATTCATATCGTTATGCAGTGCATGTCTTAGCATGAGTCTGCCAGGTATTGTGTGATTCTAACTCAGATTCTAATTTTAGAAGGGGAGACATATCAGAAGGATGAAAGAAATGGTAACTCTTTTCTGGAGAAGACACACATAAAATGCTGAACCCTTCCTTCAGCGCCTATTTCTTTTTCATCCAGCCTCAAACATGCTTTATCATTTAACAGAGCCGTGCTCATGTGGGGTTTGCCTGAGTGTTACTATCGAATTTTTCAGTCTCATTAATTTTTTAAATAAAATTTAATAGTAATTTATGGTTCCTGGTGCTGTTTCCAATGAAATCAGTGAGTGTTCTGTCATTAACATCAACACGAGGGGTGTCTGGCTTTTCCAAAAAGTTACTTATAACCACAGTAATGAAAGCAGGCTTTGAGCTGTCCACACAAAGCCACAGTCTCTTGTACTGTCTTTATCAAATTTCACCCAATGTTCTGTCTATTTGCTTTTCAAAATGAATCAATGTGTAAAAATTTACCAGTATTTTGCTTTGTTGTAGAATAAATGGTACAGATGAAAAGTGTTACAAAGATATCTATAAAACACAGAGGAAAAGTCCAGAACATTAAATAATTGATGTTATGGGTGGCAATTGTAAAGGGGGATTTGTAAAGCCCCTATTTTGTAAAAACCTTTTACTCAATTATATAAGGGTCAGATTCTTTAAGGTGAATTTCCTGCCTTAAAAAAATGGAAGACATCCTGTCCTTCTTTTAAATTATCATCTTTCTTTCCCTTGTGCAGTATTATCCATTGTGTAATACTGTCTTGTATAGAATTAGCCTTTCAAATAACTGGGCCAACTTGCAAAGATGCCTGTAATACAGAAGAGTTAGAAGAAAGTGGCTGTTCACAACCATTTTTACCGTTCCTTCTGTTCCCTGTATAGTTAATATTTTATTAGGTTCTCCTACAGTCTTCCTTTTGCAAGGGATTTTTTTTTGTGTGTGTTGGGATATCTAAACAGCCTAGGTTCTTTAATTTGGCAGCATTCACATTTTAAAGTGGATAGTAATAGAAATCTAATGTTTAATTTTCCTCCTGGTACGTATTTCTATGGGGGATATTAAACAGACCTGACATCTACACTGTCTTCCTTGAGAACCGCTCACTGTTGTCCAGAGAGAGGGTCATATACATGAATGTTTTTGACTTGAGATCAACAGCAAAACGTTATGGATTGTATTTTCAAACGTGGGTTAAGAGTCAGTCCAGTATAATATTTTGCAACCACACAGTCTCCATTTCCAATTACATATTTATCAAACACAGATTTATAGTGCAGTCCTTGTTCTTATCACTTAAATGGCATTGCACATCTAGAACAGAGAGCAGAACTCCATCCAGGCTACTTGTAAAGAAATTTCAAAATCTTTAAAGACCTGACAGACTTCACTGACAGACCATCAATAAATGCTTTTCACATAAAAGAACAAAATAAGTGCAGCCATTATTTGCGGAAAATTGATTAACGTGAGTTGCAAGGCTATGAGGAAAATATACTCGGAGGTTCTTGCCTTCCATCTGAATTTATAACATATATGCTACATATATAGTATAGAGAGTAGACATTTTCTAATTAGATATAGTGGCTTTCCAGTGTATTTCTTTATTTTCTGCCAAGCAGCAGGCAGCAGCCTGAGGCAGCTCAGCCTAACGGTGGTACAGATCAGGACATCTAGGATTTCAGAGTAACCAATACCAGAATGAGAGGCTGGTGTGTTGAGCATCAGAGGTTTTGGCACCTCTTACAGGCAACTAAAACTGCAGAGAAAATCTACTTTAGTCAGATGCTTAATAGGACAAAGCATTCAATAACTTCATTGTTAATATTATACTTTATGAGATACAGGCCTAGATCAAATATCTTCAATGACTGTTGCTAGAAGAGAATAAAGAGAGTGAGTTAGAGTAAGGAGAGAATAAGAGACAATAAGGAGAGAGAGGTTAGAGCTAGTCCAGAGGAGATGATCAAAGGAGTTGATCCTATGAGGACAGGCTGAGAGAGTTTGGGTCATTCAGCCTGGAAAAGAAAAAGCTCTGGAGAAACCTCATAGCAGCCTCCCAGTACTGAAAGGGGCTCCAGGAAAGCTTGGAGGGGCTCTTTGTCAGGAAGTGCAGGGATAGGACGAGGGGGAATGGTTTTAAGCTGAAAAAGGGGAGATTTAGGTGAGATAATAAGAGGAAATGTTTTCCTGTGAGGGTGGTGAGACACTGGCACAGGTTGCCCAGGGAAGCTGTGGCTGCTCCATCCCTGGGATTGTTCAAGACCACACTGGATGGGGCTTTGAGCAGCCTTATCCTGTGGGAGGTGTCCCTGACCATGGCAGGGGTGGAACTGGATGGGCTTTAAGGTCCCTTCCAACCCAAACCATTCTGTGATTTTATGGTAGGGCGTCCATGAATAGTCTATATGTCTAATTTCTTGAGAGCTAAAGCTTGGATCTGGTAGCAGGAGAGTATAATCTGATAACAGTTTGCTAAAACAAGACAGAAAGGAGAGACTGTGTTGTGTATTACAGTGGTGCAATGGATAAACTCAGAAATGGTCCATCTGAAGGGCCACAGCAGGGGCAGAGGGGTTGTACCCATGCTGAGGTGGAACCTGCTATCTGGACACACGGTGGCAGCAGAAAAGCACGGCCACCCTTGTGCCACCAACTAAAGAGCAGGGATGGCCTGTGGGAGAGGGGAATCGTGGGTCTGGTGGTGCTGGGAGGATGAGGTCTAGCAGCTTCTCTAACCCCCTGTGCAGGGCCTTCGGAAAGCACTGCCTACCCAGCTCGCTGATCCCACAGACAAGCGGAAAACCCCAATTTCTGCAGTTCTGTGGCTGTTAAAATTGTCCTCCTTTGCAGTCAAAGTGCAGTTTTGTGATAAGAACACAACTAGGGTGTCGTTCCCAAACTCCGAATCTCATTAGGTGAAAGGTTTGAGAAATAATTACTGTTTTACCAGCACGTTCATGTGTCGCCGTATTACGTACACTTGAGATCAGTTTACCAGCCGCTCCCCAGGACTCTGGCACTGTGCCCCTTCTGCTGCCTCATCTGTCTGGAACGCCTCCCCTCAGGGCACTGAGTCACCATCCCACTTTAAATGTTGCTTTTTTCATTGTAATTTTAAACTGTCTGGCATTACAACATAATTTGTAAAAATTTATATGAAGATGCACTTCAAAAATTGTATGTATAGGTACTAATGAAGCTTCAAAAATCCCTGGGTTTTTTTAGGATGTGACTTTACTAAAAGGAAATTGGTAGTACCAGCTCATTAAACTCCAGAAGTATCAGAAAGGCTCTAGCTAAAGAATGAGTGATATCCAGATAATGTAAACTCATGGAAGTAAGGACCGTGACCCAGAAAATAAACTCAGGACAAAACCAGCAGGAGGTACTGACCATTCTGATTAGCCATGGAAATGGTTAACTATGCCAAAGGTGACTCTTAATAAGAATATAAGACAGAGAAAGAGAGAGTGACAATATAAGAGAACAATATAAGTTTTCTAATAGGAAGCTAAGACCTCTAATTAATTTCAGATAGATTACATAGTAATCAAAAATGTCTGACAGCTTTCCCAGTCCACACTTGAGCCAGTTATTCTGCTTGTGTAGTTGTTAGTCTCCAAAACTATCTAATTTTCAAATAAACAAAATATCAATTTACTTATTGGAAGGAGTCAAAAGATGTAGCACAGGATCTAAGATATATTCTGATCTGATAAAACACGCATGCATATTACAAGCCATGTTTAGATCGACTGGTACATCAGTGACATACAGTAATGCCATGTGTTATCACACAAGTTATAAATAGGAATTTTATTACTGCCTAGGGTGCCTTTGAAAATGCCTCTTTAAATGTGTGATTTCTTTTTGCTTTAGAAAAGGAAGAATATTTAAAGACTCCAAACTGTGACATTCACTTAGAAAGCAAATGCAAATATTACGGTGTTTTCACTTGCTCTAAACAATGAAGGCCTATTAAAGCACAACCAAACCCAAAACTCGATATTTGAACTAAATTTTAGAAATATTGCTTAATGTTAAATCAGAATAACATAGTAAATCGAGAAAACATCTGTTTTACAAATAAATATTTACTAGTCTGGAAATCCAAATATAGGCTATGAAGACTAAGCCTATGAACTCATTAAATAGTTAAAAAGATATACTTCCAATATTCTTACATATTTGTTGAAAAGCTAAGCAATTAATTGTTTATATCCTGTTGTATCTTCTCATATGGGGTGTTTATATAACTTCATATTCATGAAGTTTTTGACATTTGAGTGACTAGAGGCAGTCACCTAAATCTTCACTCACCATTTTTTTTAAAATCAAGATGTGTATTTTGAAGAGGCAAACTCTAGAAAGCCTCAACCATAATGATTATAAACCACAGATATTGTACATGAAAACTATTCCTCCTGCATAGAGTGAATTTCCTTTGTTGTGTATTGAGCTGCTGAACAGCCTGTAAGGTGTCTGAGTGAAGTTTAAGTGGGGGCTGGAGCAAGAAGGGGAGCCAGAACTGCTGGTATCATAGAATCATAGAATAGTTTGGGTTGGAAGAGACCTTAAAGATTGTCCGGTTCCAAGCCGCTGCCATGGGCAGGGACATCCTACTAGATCAGGTTAGCCAAGGACCATCCAATTTGGCCTTAAAAACCTCCAGGGATGGGGCAGCCACTACCTCCCTTGGTAACCTGTTCCAGTGTCTCACTATTCTCGTGGTGAATAAATACTTTCTAATGTCTAGTCTAAATCTGCCCCTCTCCAGTTTATACCTGTTCCCTCTAGTCCTATCACCACAAGCCTTTGTGAACAGGTCCTCTCCAGCTTTCTTGTAGGCTCCTTTCAGGTACTGAAAGGTTGCTATAAAGTCTCCTTGGAGCCTTCTCTTCTCCAGGCTGAAAAACCTCAACTCTCAGCCTGTCCTCATATGGGAGGTGCTCCAGCCCTCAGATCATCTTTGTAGCCTACTCTGGACCCATTCCAACAGCTACATCTCCTACTTATGTTGAGGACCCCAGAACTGTATCAATTGTAAAACTGATGGTGTGGCAACTTTTAAAGCAAAGGCTTTTAAAATTGTATGTCTTGTCAACTATTCTAAATGAAATCTTCACTGAAAGAGAGAAATTTTCATAGATTTGACTTGAAAATGTGCAGGCACTGTTATCCAAAACATTAGATACTTAAGTGATCACTGCAGATAAAACTTACTGGAAATTATTACTACTTGTAATGGCTATAAAGAAAATGCTTCTAGATTCCTGACTCTTATAATTCTGCAGGGAAGACAGTAGAGATTATTATAGTTATGAACAGACTATTTTAATGCTTATGGTTATTATAAACTCAGAAGATAGCACAAAAAGGTTTATAATGGTGACAAGCTATTTAGAGGCTCAAACTTGAACAAGAGGTCAGGAAAAATTATAAAGATCACGTCACTTGCTTCTCAGGAAAAGTGATTTTTAATCCTAATGCTGTTTATTACAAAGCAACTGCTTGGCTGTAAGGCCAAATAAACATTATTTTCATTCATTTTATTATGAAAAAAAGTTATACTAAAAGGAATTTAATTTGTAACATTCATACTATCTGTCAAAGAGCCAGTTTGCCTGGCTGAGTTTGCTACAAGCTTACAAGTACACAATATTGTTTGCATTGAATTGTTTGTGTTTGTAAAAGTTTTATCACATGGGGCATGGTGTTTTCTTACAAGTCTACTGGCTAAAAAATGTTGTGGAAATGTTTTGTGATGAAATTGGAGTTTCAAACTGACTTTCCTGCTGGTAACCTGTTTTGGATGTCTCCACTGCATCACGAGGTGAACAGAAGCAGCTCTGCCTCAGTTGGATACTGTGGGAATGCTGTGTCTTTTATTGACACAGTCTAGGAACAACCTTCTTTGAATATCCATGGGTCCCAGCTACCTCAGTTTCCCTCAAGATCCTCAAATCCTCAAGATCCTCAAATGGATGTCTGTGTTTAAGAGTAGTTTTCCTGCTCTAGAGCCCAGCCCAGGAGCTGGAAATAGCCCTGTATTCTTCTTTTATGGAAGTAAACATAAGTGTGTTAAGTGGGGACTATCCTTAAATTATCATTTCAGACAAGGATCAGTGATCATATTTAGTGGTGTCCAAGTGGCTTGGTGACATTAATGACAAGGAAGCCTTCATCAGTCAGACATAGGTGATGAATCACTGCTACCTCCCTCCCTATCCAAGAAAAAAAAGGCAGCTAAATGCAATGGACATTTGGCACAGGTGGCTGCTCTACTGTTTCTGCTCCCAAATGATATACAGTTGCTCTGGCCTCCCCTTTACAAGCTTGAAATTTCCAATTGAAACAGATTTTGTATGCTGGGAGGCCAAACAAGCAAAGAGTCATCCCAAAAACACTATTCCGAGATTTTCTGGAGAGGAATAAGGGCCTCTAAATCACTCATATTAAAAAAAAACAACAACAAGATTATCTGCATCTTGCACAACTCCAGTGTCAGTAAGTAGAAACTGAAGATTAAAAATTTGTGGCAGTTTTTCTTTCTTAAATGCAAATATTGGCACAGGAGATCTCTGGGAACAGAAGGAATCAATAAGTTTCCCTTTCCAGTACAAATTGAGGTTATGTAGCAGCAGTGATTCCATTTCTCACATGGTTACGAGGGTTTGATTGCTCATCACATACAGCTCACTACCCTTCTGTCTCCAAAATCAATTGAGGTTTTTTTAGAAACATTTTATTCTAATGCTGAGATTGAGACTTCCATCCTAGGAAATTCAGCGTTTCACTCCTCCAAGGCCTCCAAGCTCTGACTGCTCACACATAATTTCTGTGGCACTCCTTAACAACCTTTGCAAGAGGAATCTGATTTCCCATCTTTTCAAAAGTCTTTGCTCATGGTGACTATTTAATCCATGTTTTGACTCGAGATGTCCTGTGCTGTAGTTGATACGAATGGTACAGATTCATTACCACTTTGTCACCACGTAGTCTGTGCTACACCAAACACATAACAGTTGCTAACTGCACCAAAATAGATCTCCCAGTATCCTGCCTCTGTGGGTTTCAGTAATACACGTGAATTCATGAGTCTTAGACTGAATTCAATCACAGAAGCTTCAGAACACTGTCCAGCCATCTCTACTAAACAGAAATAATTTTGTTTCAAAATAATGCCATATTTTTGAGTGATAACTACTAGCAGAAACAGCTGGATGTAGTTCACACGTACTGGTCACAGTTTATGCCTTGGGGTTATTTTCTCCCCAGCTCTTTGTTGCAGATTCCTAGCACAGGAAAAGAGAGCACAGCACGGCCTGACAATTGTTCAGGACCACAGGCTATTGCACCTCGCTGATGGAGAGTCCTCTGCTTCCTAGAGACTCATGCTGTGCCATTTTCTATCCTAGCAATCAGCACTAACATCCATGTTTTTTGTCATGCTCATTACACCTCTGGTATTCAACTGTTTCCTTACAGTTTCTTTTTTTCTCCTCATCTGCAAGTGATGTTCTGGTCTAGAACCTTTTCCATCACTATTTCTGTTCCCATACTGGGGGACATCCTACACATCCATGCCTGTCTTCCTTTTTTTCCTCTCAAATCTTAATCCTTGTAAAGCCAAGGACTTTATCACCCAAAAAAAAGGGTGGAGAGATGAATACTGGGAAAAAAAAATCATTCTGGCTCAACAGAGAGGGGGCTTTAGCATGGTATTTCTGGTTTCTGTAGCAGTACAATTTTTCTTCCATTCTCAGTTCTATACCAGCAACAACAAACTTAATTCTATGAATTAATTATCAGCTCACACCATACCTCTAAGAAAGGAGACCATCCGTGCCATTTTCACAGTTTTCCTGTCTATTGCCTCCCAAGCCCCGAGAGAACAGATCCCTTCACCCCACCTCTGTTTATGCAAGCACCTTTCTTCTTTCATAACCATGTCACCCCATACTTGGGATAAGAAACGACACCCAACAATCCAACGCGGAAATTTGCAAAGAAGCCAAGAGCGCTCACCATGAAGTATCGTGACCAGCCTGTGTGTGAGACTCAGCTCTGGTCCTCTCTCATGCCTCTTTGTTTTCCTCAGTGCAGGCTGCTACCTTTCTGCTTGCTCTTTACGAAATAGTAAGGCGGCTAATTTTAGGGTGCTTCATCATCCTGCCATGCAAAGACACAGTGTCATGTCAGAATCAGCAGCATGTGGCACCACTTGGAGCTGCTATTTTATAAGCTGAGGTTCAGCGTGTTCTCAAATTGGTCTCTGCAGGGCAGAACTGGCTCCATTTATTGATCCTGTATTCCTGTAGGATTGCATCTTAAAAAATCAAAGGTCAGTTTCAGCCTGACCAAAACCCCAGTTTAATGACATGAGAAGTGGTGACTCGGCATCCAACACTTAAGCCAAATACCCCAAAACATTATGTGGGAATTTCCTGCTGTTCAATTAGGAATTGGCCTGCTGATCCATTTATAACAAGAAAAATTCATGTAACAGCGCAGAATATCACTGAAATTGGGGGAGAATGTGCCACGTGCGAGAAGGGGCTGCACTCTTTTTGTGCAGGATGCTCAAAAACATTCAGTATTTTCAGCCTCAACCTGTAGGTGCCTGGGCTTCTGCCCTACTGACAGGGTCCAGGGGAGTCACTCTGAGTATCATTCGCGTGGGCTTGGGAATATTGGATCCACGCCTGCTTTTGTGAGCACCAGAGCTTCATACCTGACACAAGGGCCAGCTTGTTCCCTTCATTGTAGCCTTCCTGTCCAGGATTCATCTTTCTCATTCACTGCTTTTCCCCTGTCTTTGCAAGCCATCCTATGAATGGCATTGTTTTGGCTATTTCAGCTATATTGGGTGGCCAGAGAGGATCAGAGGAATGAGGTTTTGCAGGTTTTAATTTTTGTTTATCTTATTTGGAGGTGCAGCTCCTCAGCTTATCCATAAATCTCTCAAATGCCTCAAGTTACACGCAGAGCTTGCAGTCTTGTCAATTTAGTATTTATATAGTGATTTACCTTCACAAAGAGGTAAACTGTGGATTTTTTTCACCATATATGACCACCAGTTAAAAAAGAATTGATTTTACTGGTAAGTGCATTTGCATTTGAGCTAACCAGAATCATTACTGTGAGCAGGGTGGGCAGACAGAAAACTAAAACGTGCTCTGCTATGAAGTTGCAGAGCGTATGAAACAAGTACTTTGTGTGTCTGTAAGAGTTATGTCCCTCTGTCTACATACAGACTTTTGTTAATTCACTAACATCTGAATATTGATCCTGTGAAGAATATAAGGATAAAATGTAAAACTGAAACGGCATGAAAAAGCCTGACGTACCTTGTTTGTGAGGCTATTTGCATTCTAAAGCCTTTCTTTTGTCTTAATCAAGAATATTCTACACAAAGGCTTCACACAAAGGTTAGTAATTTCTCACAGCAAAATGCTGACATCTTTCATTTCACGCTATCAGCTGTTCTGGACACCTATTTCTATTTTCTGTCGTCCATGACACATCAAAGTATAAAACAAAGGGATTTGAAATGAGGAATTAATGTTTATAAAGTATGTACTGACTCTTGCCAGAAGAACTCGGAGGCAGAGAGCAGAGTCCACATCTGTTATTGGCTATACAGAAAGTTTTGTGCCGCAACACAGAAGCCTTCAAAAACACGTATATTAACTGTCAGATGTTTTCCAGTAACGAAGCGCAGTTAACACTACATATAATTTCTTTTACTTTTTTTTTTTTTTTTGTTCTCTGAAGGAGTGATTAACCAGGGCTCAATTTAAAAACCACAACTGTGCTGACAGCAGTCACCAGGCAGTAGCCAAACACTGCTATTTTCATAGGGGCAGGGCAACTGAAAATAGTTTCTTGCTTGTTGCGACCGTCAGTAAGAAAATCATACAGTTGTACCAGGAAACCCTCTGTGCTAAGGCACTTAGGAGGAATAAATCCCTTCCCTGAAGTTAACCATATTAATATTTCTTGTTATTTCCATATTTTGCATTACTGCATAATTAATATTGTATCTTTTTCAGAAGTACTAGGATGGACATTGGGAATTTTGAGGTGCAAGCCTGCTCATCCATGGTTTCCTTGACCAATGCAACTGCAGAACCACATTTTGGCTGGTTTAATGCCAGTAGATGCAAAGTTGATCGTACTGAGTGGCAGGGAGTCCAAGCAGTGATGTGGCATCGGAGCAGTCGTCCCTTTCCCCCCTGTGTGGGTGTCTTTAGCCCCAGGCAGGAAGGGACTTTCTCAAGGCATTAAGACAGGCAGGAAATGGACTCCTGGCAGATAGAAGAAAAGGTGCTAAGAGAAGTGGTAAGTAGAATAAAAATATTTCAACTTACAGTAATCTGGTTTTAGGACTAAAATAATTATTTTAAATGAGACAGCTATGTTTATTACAGAAGGAAGCTGAGATTTGTGGAACATTGTACATTGTTTCACACTTTATATGTTTCTTATTTAATGCATCAGGCCAGTCATACCAAAATACTTTTCTACGTAAAAATTGTACTGGGCTTATAATGTTCTGTTCAAGTACATGGCCATATCCCCACACGCTGGTCAGAGGACACATTGCACAACCAATGACAATATTTAAATTCTACTTCACAATGTAATTATTCGCAGTTACTGCTCTGATGGTCTCACAAATAAAGAGAAAAGGAAGTTTAGAAGGTAATGGATGAAATGTTTTCCTCCAATGGCTACTGCTGACCTTCCATTCTTACATGCAGAACAGAAAAAAGCAAATCACCTTGCTCCTTTAAATAACAAAACCGTGTTTGGTACCCTGAAAAGTGCTGCATCATTTAGCCTTTGCCAGCTATGCAGCCATCTCATTTTCTCCATGTATTAACTTAATATTTCTGGTTTGGATCTTTACTGATAAATTTACCACCACAGATCCTGAGAAGTCCTGTAGGATCTCACCTGTTTCGAGACACAAAGGAGGGTTTAACAGCTGGAGCAACACATCCTCTATCCTGTTGGTTTTTTGGGTTTTTTTTTAAATGCCTTTTGTTACAGGGCAAACTGACATCAAACCCAGCACTTTTCTTACCCATAGTTTGCAGAATCCCATGCTTTGAAGTGTGCCTGCCTGGTCCTGGCCTTCTTTTCCTTCCTGACCTACATAAAGGTGGATTGAAGAGCTAGTAAAGAGAGGCAGAACTATTAAAGAGAGGCAGAACTAGTAAAGAGAGGCTGCTAAATAAGGAAACCACATCTGGATTCCCAAATCAGTCCACTTAAATAAATTGCAATGGATTTTCCTCCCAGTACTAAGCAAAGTCCCAGGAAAAAGGCTTCAAAACATCTCTAGCGCATAAACTTGGACTCTGTAGCAGTGGCTGCACTGCAAGCTTCAGCCCACAATACATGAAGCTAGAAAAGATGTATGGGTACAGTGCTTCAGGATTTCTGCAGTCAAGATTTATCTCTAGTGGAGCAAGGTTGAACCAGCTGCCTTCTGTGTGTTCTGACACAGAGAAAAGCGTGTCCCTGGGGTGCAGAACTTGGAAAACTAGATCTACCTCTGCTGGAGGGGCTCAGCCAACACCTCCAGCACCCTCTACCTGGCCCAGAAGGGCCAGCGGCAGAGCTGGTGCTGCCACAGATGCCTCACACCACAGCCATGCCAGCTGGGGCACCCTCGGGAAAGAGTCAGAAGTTAATGACAGGTAATTGGAGTATGAGGAACAGTTTGTCCCTGCTCCTCCTGAGCAGATCTAGTTCCTTCTCGCTCACCAATCTCATTCTTTTCATGCCCTCAGAGATAAAGCAGTTACTTCTGCAGCTCCCTGTAGATTGTGGATAAGGAAGAGTAACACAGCCAAGTTTCTTCACCTCCAGACAAGGAAGGAGAACCATGCCGTCACCAAGACAAACACAGGGAGTGATTTACCGGAGAACACAGGCATTCCTTTTAATTCCTGATTTAAGGATGGTGATGCAATACAACAATGGGATGTTTTACAGCTGCTGTATTTTCTGTGCTTGCTTGTTTCCAAGCCAGAGCATGGTTAGTCCCAGACACCATCCTGGATCAAGCCCTGCATTATCAGCCCCTTCCCACTCTGCTCGCTGCTCTCCAGTACCCTAAACAGGCAGGCACTGCTCCAGGCTTGGTACAAGAAGTAGTTACTATTACAAAAAGTGGAATATTTTCGATTTAAGCTTAAGTAGAGTGAAGCTTCAATTCAGCTACTGTATTTTTTTGAAAGTTATACAGAATACCCCTCTGACAGTGCATTTTGCTTCAGGCAGCGTTTTCCTAGTGTTTTTCATTCTTTGGAGATGATAATGCCTTGTGTGGCCCAGGTTGCCCAGAGAAGCCGTGGCTGCTCTATCCCTGGAGGTGTCCAAGGCCAGGGTGGATGGAGTTGGGAGCAACCTGATCCAGTGGGAGATGTCCCTGCCCATGGCAGGGGGATGGAACTGGCTTTGAGGTCCCTTCCAACCCAAACCATTCTGTGATTCTGTGTGTCCAGTGTGCTCTGTGCTGAGCAGGTGTCTCCTGCAATCACCTGTTTGCAGCCTTTCCCTGTCTCAAATGCAAAGTCAGCCAGAGCTGGAGCCGGCTCCAAATTAGCCAGAGATGTGACTGTTGTGAAGTTCATAGAATCATAGAACCAGGTTGGAAGAGACCCACGGAATCATCGAGTCCAACCATTCCTATCAAATCCTAAACCATGGCCCTTAGCACCTTGTCCACCCGTGCCTTAAACGCCTCCAGAGAAGGTGAATCAATGTGCCTAATGACCCTTTCTGTGAAAATTTTTTTCCTAATGTCCAGCCTAAATCTCCCCTGGTGGAGCTTGAGGCCATTCCCTCTTGTCCTGTTCCCCATCACGTGGGAGAAGAGGCCATCACCCTCCTCTCCACAACCTCCTTTCAGGTAGCTGTAGAGAGCAATGAGGTCTCTTCTCAGCCTCCTCTTCTCCAGGCTAAACACCCCCAGCTCTCTCAGCCGTTCCTCATAAGGCCTGTAACGTAATAACGTTAAAGTGAGTTCTTGGGAAGGAACAGAAGATGCATAAGATTCCTGTGAGAATTTCTCCATGTCCGTGTGAGCGGGAGATGCATCCTGCCCCATGACTTCGCAGACGGACACCGAGCACTCCGTGCCGCTCGGCCTAATGACTCGAACCCGCGCCCCACCCCGAGCCCCCCTCCCTGTGCCGACGTCACGCCGCGCCGCCGCTGACGTCACACGGCGCGGCGGGTCCGGCGCGTGCGCGGGTGAGCGGCGGGCGGGCTTCGCCCTCCCCTCCCCACCTCTCCCTTCCCCCGCCAGCGCTCCGCGGGGCGGCCGGCGGCTGCTGCGCCGGGGCTGGGGCGCGGCCTCCGGAGCCGAAGGAAGACGAGGCGAGACGAGAGGAGACGTAGACGGTGAGGCTCTGCCGAGCTCTGCGGGACAGGGAGGGAAAGCGCGCGGCGGGCGGGGCCGTTACGGGCGCGCGCGGGGGCCACGCGCCCCCCGCCTCCCTTCCCGCCTTCCCTCAGGGGACCACGCGCTATCCCCCGTCACCCCCCTACCCCTCCGCCCTCCCTCACGGAACCTTGCGCCCCCTCCTCCCCCTCCCTCAGAAGACTCCCTCCCTCCCTCAGGGGAGTTCCCCCTCTCTCAGAGGACTCCCCTCCCCGGGGGCTCTCCCCTTGTCAGGTACCACCCCTCCCATGGCCGGAGACCCCCCAGCTGTGCCCGCTGAGGCGGCTTGTGTGTCGGGTTGAGCCGTGACGCGGCGGTGTCCGTCGGGCGGTAGCGTGACTTGGCTGCCGGGGCTGCCGCCGGGGCCGAAACGCAGCCCCGAGTCGAGAGCAAAGGGCAGGACCGCGCTGGGGGGCTGGATCTTCCACGAAATCAACTGAAATATCCCCCCGGGAACGGGCGAGAAGGGCCTCGCGTTGCACCAGGGAGGTTCACATTGAACGTAGTCATGGAATGGTTTGGGTTGGAAGGGACCTTAAAGCCCATCCAGTTCCATCCCCCTGCTCTGGGCAGGGACACCTCCCACTGGATCAGGCTGCCCAAGACCCCATCCAACCTGGCATGAGCACCTCCAGGGATGGGGCAGCCTCAGCTTCCCCAGGCAACCTGGGCTAGTGCCTCCCCACCCACATTAGGAAGAAATTATTCACCAAAAGGTTCTCAGGCACTGGAAACGATACGCAGGGAGGTGGTAGAGTCACCATTCCTGGTGGGGTTTCAAAGACAGGTAGATGACGCACTCAGGGGTCTAGTTTAGTAGTGCATGTGTACTGTTAGACTCAACAATCATGAAGGTCTTTTCCAGCAAAACAATTCTGTAGTGACCCCACCCTCTCTGGAAATGCATATCGGTTCAAATAGAAGCTAGAAAAGTAGAAAGGAGAACTTCTTTTTGCTCCTCTGGAGATGGAGATAAATCTTGATTAAGGAAGTCCTATAACCAAACATCTTTTCCAACTTCTTGTGTTGTAGGTTGAAGCTTGCATTGCAGTGCCTGCTATGGATGTGTGAAATACGCTGTTGTGAAGCTATGTCTTAACCCAAGACGCCTTCATTTCCCTGTCCCCTTCTGACTGTGGTAGGATATAGCTAGGGAAATATTTGACCATGCGTCATTGCCTGAGATAGGTAAACGGAATGCAATATATTTTAAGCTGTTTGGGTTTTTTTGGTGGTGTTGTTTTTAATGAGATCACAAAAATAAGCATCTTGTTTACTGCATTTTGACTCTTGCAGAGAAAAATAGTTCATCCTGTTGTGCTGGCAAGAATTCTGCCCTTCTTTGGTTTACGTAACACTTAGGTGCTAACTGATGGTTGCTTTTCTATATCTAGGCAGTTCATATGTGTTATGACCCTGCAGAATGCAAGACTGAATGTATTTTTAGTGCATTGTATTCCACATTCCGTCATTCATGCTGCTTTCCAAGTAGAGGACACAGATGAGAATTTATAGCAATTTTGATGTATATTGCATTGATTTTTAAATTGCTCTGAATTATGGGGAAACTTACTGTTACAGAAGCGTAATAGTGAAAACATTGCCATAATCCTTCATCATATGCAATACTGAAAATGAGGGAGAAGCATAGCTGTGTGTGCTTTCCAAACAGGTGTAGAGTCTGTCAGCACAGACACTGGGAATTGCAATTTGGGCTTTGAGGGTGGGGGTTTGTATGGGTGAATGTGCAGGTGTGTCCTCTTGCTGCTGCTGCAGAGTAGCTGTGTGAAGCTCTAGCCAGTGGTCCAAGGTTGAGGACTTGAGTTTCGGCTCCTTATTTTATTTTAAATTGTAATTTTAGTTGACTCATAGTTGGTTTAAATGTAATGATTGACACATCACATTATTCTTCGTGTTGCATAACTGGATGTATCAGAGCTGACCAGTCTTCTCCAAGCTATGAGTCGAGTGTTGTTCTTGGGAATGATCTTGATACTGCTCACAGTTCTTTCTGGAGTCATGCAGCAACTTGGGTACAGAAACTAACCTGTACTGTGTCCTAAAAAGGTGTTTGAGCTCATTTCTACTGACTAGAATTGGTTGTGACACTGCCATTTGTGAGGGTCTGGGGTAAGGCTTAGAGAAGTTTGCTACAAAAAATTATATTTTAAGTTTTTGAAAGAAAGTTTTGTAAAACCAAGGACCTGCACTTCTTAAAAGTTCTGTCTGAAATGGGAATGAAAGCTTTTTATTTCAGTGTTAACGTACACACTGTCCAAGAAAGTAAATCATACTCTTAGAAACTGTTCAATGTTTCAATATGTTAGCATATAGTATACATACTACATACGTATATGTGTATATATATATACATAGATGATATGCTGTATAGAAGATAGCAAATGTTGGGGCCAATACTGAAAAACTGTACATTTTCCTGTTCTTTTTTTTGGACAGCTACACAGAAGGGATATTCTAGAAAGGCGAAGTTGGAAGATCTGTGTTATCAAGAGGAGCTTAAAGATGTTGTGCTGGGGAAATGCATCTTTTGGACAGCTTGGATTGGGTGGAATTGATGAAGAGATTGTTTTAGAACCCAGAAAAAGTGACTTTTTCTTAAATAAAAGGGTCAGAGACGTAGGATGTGGACTCAGACATACTGTTTTTGTCCTGGATGATGGGACAGTTTATACATGTGGTTGCAATGATCTAGGACAACTAGGACATGAAAAAGCCAGGAAAAGACCCGGTAAGTTCAGAAGTAATGAGTTGTGGAGAGTACATGTGGTTGTGCCTGTATTTTATGTTTCATTCTACTGCATCAGAGCCAGAAGTGCCAGTGTCAGTGCCTTGCAAGTGTTCCTTTGCTTGAATCCCACCTTGTGACTGTTGGGAACGAGCAACTCTGAAACATGTCTGTCCCCATATTTTTGCCTCCCATGCTGGTGGACAGTGCTACTATTTCTTTTATTTCCAGCTTGAAATTACTTTACCTGAGGCTGTGGGAGACTCAGTGGCTGTTTTTAGTCTCAAAGGAAGGTGACCTGCTTCCATATGTGGATTAGCCTTGTGCTATATCTATGGGTTTGGCTACTGGGATATGGTAGAAATGAATATTGGGCATATCATAGTTGAAAAACACGCTTTATGTTTTTTAATTCTCTTGACATGGGGCGTAGAACCAGTGTGATTAAAGGCGTGTTCTACCTTTTCTTTTTAACTAAAAATAAAACTTACAGCAAAAGACTTAAGCATATGCGGGAAGACAATTTGGAAAAACCTAAAGGATGCAATGTGAATCTTCTTTAGTTTTTTTTCTTCCTATCGGTTATGTGTGTTTCTGCTTCCTGCCGGTGGAGTTCTGTAGCACAAGCGGGTAAACATCTTGCAGGGACTGCAGAGGAGTGTGCACATGGGCTCCCTTCAGAGCCGTGCATGTGAGTCATATCTGCGTGCTGCTGGGAGATAGGGAACGGTGCTTCCGACAGTACTTACGGCATAACACAAGCACTGGGAAGGCTTAGTAATTGTTCATTCTGATCACTGCTATAGCAATTTTACAAGTTACTTGGCACAATAATTGATGCAAATATTTCAAAGAGAAATACGGCACTATGCAGTATTTTAGTAGTTTTCCCTAATTCAGAGTTTCGGATTTGGTGCCAAGTAAAGATTTTTTTGTGTAGTTGATGTGTAACTTTTTAAAACTAATTTTGACTTCTATTGGGAAACAGTAAATGCATATTAAAACTGATAAACTTTAATCCTGTGCAAACATCTGCCTCATAAACATGAATAGAAACTCAGCTTGTCACACTAACTGTGAATACTTGTTACCCACATTGAAAATTATGTGGAATTGTCTTCTGAATTTAAAAGTTACCAAAAAAAAGACTTTTAGTATTTGGGGTTTTTTTAAACAACTTTATATCGGCTTTCATGTTTGGTGGATGAACACCTACAATAAGTCTTTGTTTTTTTAACGTGCTCAGATGCAGCAGTCATAAGGATTGTAATGTCCTCAATTTTTCTTCCATCTAGAGGTCACTGACAATATTGTTGAGTGTTCTAATGTGAAGTCAGTGCGTTGGTATAAATTTACTTGCTGACATAACACTTGCACAGTCTGAAGAGGCTCAGTATCTTGACAATGGGAAAATGTTCTTTTTCAAATGTATTTCTGCTAACTGGAGATAATGTTGCTGACTGCAGGTCTTGCCACCTTTGTGTCACCAGTGGGATTATTCAGCTGTGCCTTCCCTCTTCCGTACCCACAGAGCTCTGCTTGCCATAGAGATTGTGTGGATGTTTCTTAATCCATGTTAGGCAAAGTCAGCCTGGCTAGTTCAGCAGCTGGTGAAGAGAGCCTGAGCTAATCTGCATGCTTCATGCGTGAACTGGAGCGTGTTTAAGTGACCTCTTCCACTGGCAGAGCTGTGGAGGCCTTAATGGGCTGAACTGGGGTGGTAACCCCTTTAATCACACCAGCTGTTTAAAAAATGAACTTAGTCTGCTGCCTTTGTTACTTTATGGTGGAAACTGAGTGCTTGTCATATTGCAAATAATTTCTAAACAATAGCCAGCACTAACTTAGGCTGTGCTGGGCTGTATTTACAGTGCGTTTTACATTGATGATTCACAGGCTTTTTCAGTGGCATGCCCTGCTTAGGCAGGATTAAAATGTATGTTATTTGAAAACCAGGCATAAAATGTCCAAGCAGGCTCTTGTTTGAGGGAACTGTTGAAACTTCCAGCCTTAATGACAGGCCCTGATGATATTTCTCCACTTTACTGTTGCTGAAATGAGGACATTAGACTTCTGATCACAAATTATAAACTCAAACCCAAACTTTGAGTTTTCCAGATGTATGTGAAGGTATGTGCATTGTGTGTACAGGCTACTGGAAAAAACCCAGGTATTTTAGTGTTTGCTTTTCAGAGGTGTTTGCTGTATATCTAGAAAAAATTACTCTTTAGGATCTATTTCTACAGTATTTTGCATTATAAAGAGGACATTGTGTAGCTCGTTGCAAAATCAGTAGCTTTAGTCTTGAATTTGCCCTGCCTTGTTTTACAGGCCTTTTTTGTTAATAATGAATAGGTGAATTTAACTTGCTGTGGTGGAACGTTTTCCTCTTACATAATATCTACACGTGTAGTCATTTGACAGTAATCTGTTCGACCTTAACGTTAATTGAGTTTCTGCACTCATTTTCAGATGGTAAGATTAGAAGCAACCATTATGATCAAGCCATGTTTTTTGGTTGTTTACATTGAGGCGTCAAATTTAACTCACCACTTCTAGAATAGCACGCTTATAATTTTAAATAAAGGATGTTTTGACAGACTTCTGGGCTTACTTCTGCGTCATTTCAATTCATACCTTAGTGCTGCTCGTAACTGTCTTGAACAACGCTAGCTTGTTAATAGCTTTTTTTTTTTTTAAACATTTAACTTCTCTGTTTGTTTTTAGAGCATGTTGGTGCACTGGATGCCCAAAATATTGTAGCTGTATCCTGTGGAGAAGCTCACACTCTTGCATTAAATGACAAGGGTCAGGTATATGCTTGGGGTCTGGCTACTGATGGACAGCTTGGCTTGCCGGGAACAGAGGACTGCATCAGAGTGCCCAGGTTAAAAATAATCTGTGTATAATAAGTGTTTGAATCACATTGGTTATTCTGCTGTTAGGATTAAAAGCACACATTAGAAAGTGTATTTTAGCTATGGCACTTGCGTGCTGTGGGCAGTTTTCTGTCTCAGAAAGTCAGCTCATATGAGAAGTGTGTTATGAGTTGCTTGGTTTGTCTTTTTGGTGTCTTTTTTTTTAGTAGTCATCTGTTAAGAATGAGAGTTATGTTCGAAAAGTAGGATGGGTATTTTAAGAATGTGAATGGGGATTGATAACTACCATTTAAGAGAAATTAAAGAGAAATAGATTATTTGTAGGAGTGTGCTTGAAGATTGTGTTTCTTATCTGATCTTCGTACTTCAGTTTTCACCCCGAGGTTTTTTAGCTGGGATGAGATGATAAGCCTTCTAATTATAAAAATGAACACTAGCCAGATTCACTTGCTTGTTGTCGGAATGCAGTGAGCATTCTAGCTAGCTGTAGTCCACACTTTTACTGTGATGAATAGGTTCACTGGAATCAGTGGAACTGTCTGTAATAGTAAGTTTGGATATTTGCAAGCTGGAGGCTTTCTTTTCTAGTTTTTTGCATGGGGAAAAAGGCACGTGAAAGAAATATTTTCTTCAAGCATCAGTAATTTATATATTTGTCAGGGCTACCTGTGACACATTTATAAATATGAAAGATAGAAATAACTGATATAAAGTTTATTTATTTCTGTATCAAACTTAAAAGCCCACAGGCCTTTCAGAAACTCCTCAAAAGTTGAAAGCGTACTAGATTTAATGCACATTTATGTGTATCTGCAAGCTATTTATTATTTTGTGCAGTACTTAAGAGCTCTGTAAAGTCTGAAGTTAATGTTGGTAGAGATGAAGAACTAGTGTTCAAATTTTAATAGGTAGTAATTCAGCCTTTGTATGTGATACTGATATGAAGAAGATTGTAAAGCTTGTTCTCTTTTGGAAACTGGAAAGTAAGCATAATTTTCTGTTTGCATCTGGTATTAATTTCCTCTACTCAGCTGTGTGACGTCTCCTCCCTAGCACATGAGCCTTCCTAATTTTTTTTTTTTATAGTCTTTTACTTACATTGTTAATTAAAGAAGAATAGAACTTGACCTTGAAGGTATTAGGAAAGTAGCAATTTTGACTTAAGACTTTACTAAAGAGCTTCTATTTAAAGACAGGATATTTAAATTAGTTTCATATATCTTTTGGTGAAAAGATTTCTCTTTTTGTATGTTACCCTTTGGCATGGATTTATTTTTTATACCATGACTCTGTAGCTTAATTCTTTTTCTGTTTTCTTACCCTGATAGAAATATTAAAAGCTTATCAGAAATCCAAATTGTTCAAGTTGCTTGTGGCTATTATCACTCGCTAGCACTCTCAAAAGGTAAGCCAAATTTCTAATCAGGTAATTCTAAAGTTTTCAACGTTTATTTTGTCTTTTTAAGACAAATGAAATGTTTCTTTTAAACATACTACCACTTAATGCAGGTGGGATTTCAAGTTGGTAGGACGAGTGAAATTTAGTGATAGAAGCCTGAATTTAAAAATTAAACGTACAAACAAATGTATTGTTCTGCTTTTTTCTTAGGTTTTTTTTTCTTTTTATTATCTTGCTATCTTTTAATTCATTTTTGCTTCTCTCCTTTTTTTTTGGTCCCATATAATTTCCATCCTGCTATCATGCTGCTTTGTCACAAATCTATTTTACTGTGTAAATTCAAGTTACAGAAGCTTACAGGCAACGACTTCCTTGTCCACTTTTCTGTTGCAAAGCCTCCTCTCTTCTGTTGGTGCTTCTGTACGTAAAATGCAATGCCATGTTCTAACCCACCTTTTGAACAGTTTAAACATTTCTCTTAAGAATTTTGCTGGGGCTGGTAAGTGTGGCTATCCAGAAATAAATATGAATTTAAATTTACTGCTTGTTTGTTTCCCTGTGGCAAAGGAGAGCTGTAGCCAAAGCTTCCATTTGGAAGATGTGGCGGGTGGATGAGGTTAATAGAAACTGAGAAACTTAAACCAAAAATTCCAGAAAGATTGTAAAGCTTTATTGTGTTTCTTAACAATGTGTGGTTACAATATAAACTAAATAAACTGTAGGGAGGGAGGTGTTGACTGTGTTGAATAATTTGTTTTTTCCCCCCCTTTAAATATACTATTTCATACTGACTCTGTGCCTTCATTCTGTACATGACTTTTCATGGGCACGTATTGAGTGTTTTCTGTGCCTTATGTATTCCGAGGTGTCGTTACCGTTATAACCTCATGAAATTCCTTTGTTCTCAGGACAGTCAGTCAGAAGTTTACAAATTATCCATTGCCTGGGCCAAGAACAGTGGTAGAATGTGGGGAGGATCAGAGTTGTGCTCTTAAGTGTTGTGTCGGTCAAAGGTGCAGGAGTGTAGTAGGAGTTTGTAATTTTAAATGCCCCAGCCCCTGAGAGGACTGCAGAGAATCATAGAATCACCATGAAGCAGAGCGGCAGGATGTCTCTCTTTACAGGTTGCTTCTGTGCTGGGGACCATTCTGCAGCCTAGACCACACACTTCAGCTACAGGCTGAAAGCAGAAAACGTCCCCAGATGGGGTCACATTTGGCTGCATACCGTGCTCTAGGTTTCATTGCACCCTCTGCTTGTTTGTAAAGTTAGAACAGCATTAACTACCAGTAAAGGCACATTACCAGGGACGCGGTTGACTTGCCTTCCCTGGAGGTGTTTAAGGTGCGGGTGGATGAGGTGCTGAGGGAAATGGGTTAGAGATTGGTGGGAATGGATGGACTCAATGATCTGGTGAGTTTCTTCCAACCTGGCAATTCTATGATTCAAGTAAGTCATCTCTGTTCTCTTGCAGATTCATGGACTGCAGCTCTGTGGCTGTTCTTCACGTGTATTGTAGGGTGTTCTTTTGTTGTTTTTGTTCTGGGAGTAAGAGATCCTGCAGAATTCTTTCTGACGTAGCAAGGTCAATCACAGTTATGGCCTTAAAAATAGACCCACACAGGGAGGAAAATAGCTTGAGTTTATTTGAATCAGGCATTTTGAGAAAAGGTGTCATAGTGGTTTTAGATCTCTGTGTGGGATATTGATCAGGTGGATTAGTTCATGTGATTATAAATGATTGGCATAGGATTTCTTTGGTGTTAGAATATTGTTTTGTAAGAAATAGTGGTTTTTTTTTTTTTTGTTTTTTTTTCTGATATGTTTTGTTCTGTTTTGGGTTTTTTGTTGTCGTTTAAATAAAGAAATAAAATCTAGGAGACCTGTGCCCCAAGGGGTGGGTTTCATTGTTTTCTGTCTTGATAAAACTGTAATTGGAAAGGCAAGGTAGGAGATAGAAACATTACTGCCTGAAGGTAACAATGCTGTTTGAAATGTAGCACATAGTAAAAGCAAAATGTTTCTGTGATTAGGTATTGATCCTTGGGATAGGAAATACTTTGGCAGAATGTTGGTTGTTTCATTTGGAGACAGCCTTAATATGAACAGCTCTTTTCTTTATAAGTCATCAAATGACATTACAAACCTCTTTCATAGATCATATCATTAGTATAATATTTTAAAATTTAAAATATGTGTCACTTCAGTTGTATGTGAACATTAAGTATGTTACTATATGAAAGCTTAAATGAGATTTGTGATTGGAAATTGGAAGCTTTTGCGTGTCCAGTATGCAGATTTGACAAGATTTCTGCTTAAAAATTTAGGCAATAGTGGAACTCTTAGTGGAACAGCATCTTGTATTGTAATAACCCAACTCAACTTATGGTTGAACTTGATGATCCGAGAGGTCTTTTCCTGCCTGATGATTCTATGATTCGACTGATCTAGCACTCTTTAACAGGAATGTTAAAAACAGTTTAGAGGGGCTTGAATGTGATTTAAATATTTTCAGTCTGCTTAAGTGCTTGCATTGTATGTGTGCATTTTCAAATACAGAAATATTTGAAGTGTAACTGTCTAACTTTAGCTTTTCTTACAGTAAATAAACTTCATATAATTAAACTTTATTGATTGTATTTCTTTAATTTTTCTTTAAACAGGAAGTGAAGTATTTTCCTGGGGACAAAATAAATATGGCCAGTTGGGCCTAGGTTACGAGTATAAGAAACAAAACTCACCCCAAGTGATAAAATCTCTGCTGGGAATCCCTTTTGCACAGATTGCGGCAGGAGGAGCTCATAGTTTTGTACTAACTCTTTCTGGAGCCATTTTTGGATGGGGACGCAACAAATTTGGGCAGCTGGGTCTTAATGATGATAATGGTAAGTAAACATTACTTGAGTAAAGTTTTGTGATGAAAGTATTGGTTTGTGAAGCTAAAGAGAGCGATATTCCTAGAAAAGGAGCAGACAGAACAAACCTGTATTGAATGTTGTTGGAGAGTGCCAGTGTCATGTAGGATTGCATAAGGAAGACAGTTTTTTTTCCCTTTAGCTGTTTTGTAGTGAAAATTCTGGCAGTTATGTTGAATTCTAGCTTACTTCATTTGTTACCTTTCCTTGTTCCAGATTTTTTTGTAGCTTAAACTTTCTGAATGGGATTGAATTAAGATACTGTGTGGTAGTTAACAGTTTGAATTGAATTTTCAGTAGATGAAATTGCTTTACAAAACCAGTCATCTGTCGATACTATTTGATTGTTCTTAGTAGATGCGCTTGAGGAATCTTCATTGTTTGTTAGTGTCATGTGGGTATCTGCCTTTCACAGGCTGCTTTTGATAATGGTTCGTGGTTTTCAGCTGACCAGTTCCAAAATTTCTTCTTCTAGGGTGTCAATATTCATGAATGGTTTTAAGCAAATATTTAGATTAGACAAAAATTTGTCCTGCTGTTATATTGCATTACATGCAGACTGTTGGGACACAGAGTTACAGAGTGGGAGTATATGCTGTGAGATTCCTGCAATACACAGTTTAGAATAGGGTAAACAACAGTCTAATGAGTTCAAATCTTCTCATTGGTTTCCTGTTCTGAACACCATTTAAAATAAGAACAATTCATTGTAGCTAAAATACATATCTGAATTAATGCTTTAAATGTGGTCACACTCATGTAATTAGAGAATGACATACTTTTCAGAAATAAAATTTTCATGAGAAACTTCAATTGCTTCTACAAATTCTTTGGATTTCATGTGACCAACTCTTTTTTTTTTTTTTTTTAAAATAGCTTCCCTCCCCAGTAAAATCCTTTTTATGTCTTGGTAGAGCCTCTTCCAGGCATGTTGGTTTACCTGACAAATTTTAAGGATTAAAATGTTAGGATTAACGTTTACAATAAAATACTTCTGTCCAATCGAATGGCAAAGTTGATTTGTTCTGGCAATGCAGGACAGGTAGTTCTACTTCCTAATTATTCAGGGTTCCATTCTATAATACATTCAGTAGTATTGAACTATAACCAACTGATACCAACATACAGGAACACTTCAGAAACATGAAACACATAAGCAACTCAAAACAATGGTCATTTTGGTTTTTTGTGGTCTGTGGCAGGGCTAGCATACTGTTCTGTTTCATGATTTGTATATATTGGCTAGTGAAAATGCAACTATTTGGTACAAAATAGCTGTGGATGTATCTTCCTAGACTTCAGTAAAGCCTTTGACACAGTTTCTCACAGCATTCTGCTAGGGAAACTGTCAGCCCAGTCTGGCCTGGACAGGTGCGCACTCTCCTGAGTGGAAAACTGGTTAGATGGCCGGGCCCAGAGGGTGGTGGGAAGTGGTGTTAACTCCAGCTGGAGGCCAGTTACAAGTGGGGTTCCCCAGGGCTCAGTGCTGGGTCCAGCACTGTTCAATGTCTTCATCAATGATCTGGATGAGGGCAATGAGGGTACCCTTAGCAAGTTTGCAGATGACGCTAAACTGGGTGGAAGTGTCGATCTGCTGGAGGGTAGGGAGGCTCTGCAAAGGGATCTGAACAGGCTGGACCACTGGGTTCAGTTCTGAACTGCGTTCGGTTCTGGGCCCCTCACCACAAGAAGGATGTTGAGGCTCTGGAGTGAGTCCAGAGAAGAGCAACGAAGCTGGTGAAGGGGCTGGAGAACAGGCCTTATGAGGAACGGCTGAGAGAGCTGGAGGTGTTTAGCCTGGAGAAGAGGAGGCTGAGGGGAGACCTCATTGCTCTCTACAACTACCTGAAGGGAGGTTGTAGAGAGAAGGGTGCTGGCCTTTTCTCCCAAGTGACAGGGGACAGGACAAGAGGGAATAGGCTCAAGCTCTGCCAGGGGAGATTTAGGCTGGAGATAAGGAAAAAAAATTCATGGAAAGGGTCATTGGGCATTGGAATAGGCTGCCCAGGGAGGTGGTTGATTCACCTTCCCTGGAGGTGTTTAAGGGATGGGTGGATGAGGTGCTGAGGGGCATGGTTTAGTGTTTGAAAGGAACAGCTGGACTCGATTATCTGGTGGGTCTCTTCCAACCTGGTTGTTCTATGATTCTATGAAAATATTTTGGTGTAGTAGTTTCTTTTTGAGAACAAAGTGTTATTATAGCAAAACAGACAATAATTGTGTTATGCTAACGAATATAAACTGCTTGTCTGGAACTGTTTGTTTTCCGATTTTTATTTTCAAAATAAGAAATCTACTACTCTATTAAACCTTTCAGACAGGTACGTTCCCACGCTGCTAAAGTCGCTGAGAAGTCAGAAAGTTGTTCATATAAGTTGTGGAGAAGATCATACAGCTGCCCTTACAAAGGTATGATATTTAAAGACGTGTTTAAACTTTGATTTATTTTTACTGTTTTTAGGAGAAACTGCTACTTGAATAGGAAATAATAAACACATTTCCACATAAAATTTCTTTGATTGTTGGATGAAGTTGAACAAAGGCTTGAAGAATAGTTTTAAATTTTGTGACAAATTGATCATACAGATATAGAATGTTTTTGATACGACAGTTCAGATTGTATTATTAAAGCTGTGCAGAGACTGAAATTTACATTGGTGGATCCTACAGAGATCCACTGTTTTCTGACTGTAATGCCTCTGATATTACCATAATCACTGATCAGACCAAGTTAATTTTGAATTTAAATGAAAGGGGGACACCTTATTGCTCTTTACAACTACCTAAGAGAAGGTTGTAGAGAGGTGGGAGTTGGTCTCTTCTCCCAAGTTATAAGTGATAAGATGAAATGAAATGGCTTCAAGTTGTGCCAGGTTTAGATTAACTATTAGGAAAACTGTCTTTACTGAGTATAGCCAAGCATTGGGGCAGTCTGCCCAGTGAAGTGGTGGAGTCACCATTCCTTGGGGTGTTCAGAAAGCAAGTAGACATGGACATTGTGGTGTAATTTAGTAGGCCCAGTGGAGATGGGCTGCTGTTTGGACTTGGATGATCTTAGAGGTCTTTTCCAACTTCAGTGGTTGTATGATTATGTGAAATGCTGGGGGAATTTGTGTGTATAATTGTTTAAAGTTGTGTTAGTGAGTTTGTTAGTGTTTGCTGTTGTGGTGGGTTGACCCTGCCTGGATTCCAGGTACCCATCAAGATGCTATTATCTCTCCCCTTCCTCAGCTGGACAGGGGAGAGAAAATATAACATAAAAGCCTGTGGCTCAAGATAATGACAGGGAGAGATCACTCAGCAATTGCCATCACAGGCAGAACAGATTCAACTTCAGGAAATTAATTTAATTTATTGCCAATCAAATTCAGAGTAGAGGAATGAGAAATAAACCCAAATCTTAAAACACCTTCTTCCTGGACTCAGTTTTGCTCCAGAGTTTTTCTCTCTTCCCTCCCCTTAAGCAGTGCAGGGAGATGAGAAATAGGGGTTGCAGTCAGTTCATCACATGTTGTCTCTTCAGCTTCTTCCTTCTCAGGGGCAGACTGCCACACATTCTTCTGCTCCATCATGTAGTCTCTCGAATGAGAGAATTCGTCACAAATCTGTCCAATGCGAGTTCTTCCCATGGGTTGCAGTTCTTCACGAACTGCCCCAGTGTGGGTCCCCCCATGGGGTCAGCATGGGTTGCTCCTCCCATGGGACCACAGGAGCCTGCTCTTGTGCAGGCTTGCCACAGGGTTGCACTTTCCCTCGGACATCCCCCTGCTCCACTGTGAGGTCCTCCACTGGCTGCAGGTGGATATCTGCTCCGTTGTGTACCTCCATGGGCTGCAGTGGGACAGCCTGCCTCACCGTGGTCTTCACCACAGGCTGCCAGGGAATCTCTACTCTGCTGCCTGGAGCACCTCCTCCCCTTCCTTCTTAATTGACCTTGCTGTCTGCAGGGTTGTTTCACTCACGTGCTCTCACTCCTCTCTGGCTGCTGTTGCACAGCAGCTATTTATGTACTATTGACAAACTAATACAAGAAATTGAAGATTTGCGTAATTCACTGTCTGCTACACTGTGAGGTCCTGTGCAAAGTTAGTCATTTATTTTAAAGCTTATTTGGAAAAAAAGCCTGTGTTCTGTGTCAGCATGGCATATTCACACAGAGAAGTGGCAACTTGTTCAAATAGAGAGTTGAAATGTGTCACATTGCCTTATATCTAACTGTTGGCTCTATGCACAGTTTGGAGTCTTATTTTTTAATTTTTAAACTTCTTCCAGTAAAGTTTTTGCTTAATTTCTTGTTTAAATCAATCAAAACCAGTTTTTAAAAATACTGGTATTACAACAGCATTGAAATTTTCTGATTTCTTATGTTTTCAAATAATGAAGCTATTTCAGTCATACTCTGCATCATCTACCTAAGAATGGCAACTTCCTATTTAGTACTTGCTTTAAAATTTGTGTTCAGAATTTAAAAGCCAAAGTATAGCATTTATATAGTGTGAGATTATATACTGTTCATCAAGAAAACTGACAAAGAGGGAAAATGAGAATTATTAATGATACAAGGTAAGGGCAGGACTATTGTACAGTAATGTGGAAATTACAAGAATGCCATTCAGCACAAACGAGGTTATGATTGATACCTGTGCCGTCTGACATATATTATCAGTTTAATGCAAATCATTTATTTGTTCAGGAAGGTGGGGTTTTTACATTTGGAGCTGGAGGCTATGGTCAGTTGGGTCATAACTCTACCAGCCATGAAATAAACCCGAGGAAAGTTTTTGAACTTATGGGAAGTGTTGTGACGCAAATCACTTGTGGCAGGTAAGGTCTATTCTGTGTTATCACTATGAATCTTACAAATAACTTGTTCTGTGTAAAGCTTCATATGTATTGTAGTATGAAGTAGTTAGAGAAGACAGGATAGTCTCCAACAAAGGTATTTAGAAACCTTACTGGGATTCTAAAAACATTCATTAGAAGAATTGAAGGAAGTTAAGCTGTTTGAGAGGCTCTAATTGTCTAAGCTGAAAGTGTGGAATGTCAGTGTGAAGTGTGGAGCTGTAGTTTATTTATTGCTGTCACTTTATCATTTTCTATTAAAGAACAGGTTTGTTTAGGAAGGTACGTGAGCATTACTGAAGATAAGTGTAAAGTTTGGAAACATAACTTGTTTTGTGAAATAAGTGTACCCCTTCACGGCACTTCAATTCCTAATGGGTTTTTGTTGTGTATATTATACTAGCACCTAAGAGCTGGGAAAAATTCCCAGCACACATGAAATTAAAATGTTCTTGTCCAAAGAATTGCATTCCAAGAAGGCAAAATGAGGGAGGCAATGTAGTTTAAGAGATGCGTGCACTTTATTAGTTGGGTTAAAAAAATATGTAAATGTAAACTGATCTTTCTAGCAGTTTGGTTGACCTTGAGTTAGACTCATCCCCTTCTCACAGTTCACATAATGCAATACTTGTTCTTCCCAGGCTCGTTATAGGAGAGAGCACTTACAAGTTGAGGAGGTGGGAGGGAAAGGATTCAGCCAGCCTGGTAGAGGCTTCATGTTTCTGAATGTCTAGAGATATGCTCTAAACATCAGACTGTGGTGAAGCAGGGGTTCAAGGCAGAACCTGGCATCCATGACCTTTTCCACAAAAATGGAGCATTGCCTATTGGAGTGTTGCCAGTGGCAGCACGTTGCGATGGGGAAGTGGAGCATTTGATAGTGTGGGACCTTTAACATACTGTTTGACACAGTTCTTAGACTGGCCTGTACAAAGCATGTTGTAATGCTTAGGGTTTTATTACTTAATTCTGTTTGCCCTAGGCAGCACACTACTGCGTTTGTTCCTTCATCTGGAAGAATTTATTCTTTTGGACTTGGAGGTAACGGGCAATTAGGTACAGGAACAACCAGTAACAGGAAGAGCCCCTTCACGGTGAAAGGAAACTGGCTTCCTTACAGCAGTCAGTGCCTAGTAACTACAGGTAAGCATCATCTGGCATATTTACTTCTTGGATTCCTTTTCCGTTATAGTGTCCTACAGATCTTAAGATTTAAACTAGATATGTACTATAATCACTTTCTTTCAAATGTTTGTTTTCGCTATTCCCTAAAGTCTGTTTCTGCATGTAGGAAATACGTGCCTGCTTGTGTTGTTGGGTTAGATCCTTTGTTAGCACTACAGCTAAAACTCATGGCTATTAGAGTTTATGTACGTTTAAGATAACCTTAACTACCACATTGCAAAGATCTGCATCAAGGAGTTACCTAATGAAAGAGCCTTTTTCTAATTGGATGTTGATTGCAGTGTCTTAATCGTTTCTCAAATTCACATTTTCAGTTGCCTGTTTTTTATTCCTATTGCAGACAATGAGGAGTGTTACTGTGTAAAGAGAATTTTCTCTGGTGGGGACCAAAGTTTTGCACACTACTTTTATCCTCAGGTAACAAGTATGCTTTGGTTCCAGAGTCTGTCAAAGTCTTTAGTTTTTTCTGATGTATTTTAATAGTTTTTCATATTGAAGGTGCATGACTAAATTGTAAAGTTTGTTGGAGCAGTGTGGAAGCAGAAGATATTAAGTCAGTTTAGCAGTTGGAGGTCTTGGATCCAGTTATTTTTAGCTGTCAGTAAGCTCTTGAGGCTTTTTGGTGTAATCTTTTTTCCCCTAAGTGATGGATGCAGGCTCTTCTTTTCCTTATTATAAAGAAAGAGGTGATTAAATATTTGAGTGCTTCATGCCTGCCCAGTCCTCCTCAGTAATACCTGATTGTGGCTTTGCTGTCTGATGCTCTGTAACCATTTTTGCATAGCACAGTGATGAGTAAACAAATGGAGCTTTTTGCTAGCAGTGATAGGCAGCGACAGAGTGGAGTTTCATGCTAGTCTTAAAACTTAAAAAGGCAAGAGTTATCTGTTTAAATTCTAGTATGGAAAGAGAGTCTAAAAGGACTTTACATGAAAAATGGCAGTGTGGGAGTACCAACAGAAAGGAGATGCTATTAGAGGATGAATCGGGAGGAAAAAAACAAGAGGAAGAGATATCACTGGATTCACACAGGGCTTATTTTCAGTACAGCCCAGCAGATATTAGACCACAGGGATTTATGAAGCATCAAGAGTTGAGTATGTGGTGTAGAAACTAATTTGGACACAAAGCAAAACAGATTTTAGTGGGTAACACATTTGTCAAAAATCACTGAACACGGGTCAGGCTTTTGTCAACCCTTAGCTCCCAGAGTGTGTTCTGGTTGTATAAAATTAACAATTTTTCTAAAGTTGTTTTTTTCCCTTCTTTTTCATTGAGTTGTGGTAACTGTTGCTATATTTGAGAGAAGCTTGCTTACCAGATACAGGCTGGAAAATTATTGATAACACAGGCTCAAAAGTTCTCTATTAAAACTCTTTTATGAAAATTGCCCACAAGACAGTTTAAGAATTACCGAAGGAGATTCTGACTGACTAATGAAAGTGAACTGGAGACTGTGTATGCAGTTATTGTGACTTATTCTGTACAGAAATATGAGCAATAGATGGACTTGATGCTGCAAAAGTGTCTCTCTTAGTACTTCTTAGTTTGGTAATTTGTACTGAATTCTTTCAAAGTTAAGTGAGTACTGGACCTCTGGGACTTAGGTGTCCTTGTCAGTTAAGGTGTCTTGGCCAAAATCTGTTTGTTTCCTCAAGTCAGTTTTTGGGAGCTCAGTTCCCCGAGTCGTTTCATTGTGGGTTTCAGTGACACTCCTGCTCAGTAATAAATGAAATGGCAAAAAGGCTTCTCATCCTGTTCCTGTGGGATGGGATCGGAAGTACTTATTTTTGGCAGCAGCTAGTCATCATTATACCAAGTCAGCTATGTTGTCGTATGCACCCCCAGAAGATACAAGTTTCATTTCACTAGTTTAACCTTATTTCTCGTGCCATTTGGCATCTTTTTTTTGAACCATAGCTCCTACTCAGAATAATGGCTATCAGTTCTGTTTCTCTTTAGTATTAGAAATCTTACTGGAATTCATTTGACATGAGCATCAAAACACAGCTCATCTGATAACGGAGTAAATATGCTGAGAAAGATAATTAATTCTCAGAGAAGTCTGATGGAAGTAGAGTGGGAGAGCAGCTGTCCAAAAAAATGAATAGCTATTTTTCTGTATACTCACAGTCTGGCAGCAAGCTAACCAGCTTGTAGTGACGAGGCAGAAGAGATGCTACTCCTGTGAAAAGCTAATTTAGTGTTCATCTTCTAGAACAGTGCATTTATGTTTAGGGAGTTTACCATGGAGGAAGCTGTGGTGTGAATTAACACACTGATCTAGGTGGTTTTAGTGTATGCTTTGCTTTTATAGTGAATGCAGAAGTGCTAGAATATAGTGAATCTATCTTTGGGCTTGTTTCATAGTAATAGTCTGGGTAGGCAAACTGTCAGTCAATGAAGAGATAACGTGCTCAACCACAGGGTGATTTTTCTGGAAGTCAGTTGTGTGTGCCTAATTTTTCACACTTTCATTTAAATTTAGAACATGGTGCCACCAGATGATTTTAGGTATCCTGACTTCTTGAAGCAGATTTGGACTGTGAATGAAACATTTATTCAAAGATTGCTGACTTTCCCATCTGGAAGACTTCCCGTAGAGATAGCTAAGTAAGTGATATTGTAGAAGGGAGTTGTCTTTTATTGCTTTACCTCTGGGTTGGGCATTAACAGGGTTCTGTGCATAAATAGCAAAGCTATTTGTAAGTACTGATTTTATTAAGTGTAGAGCTTTTACTGTACTTTTATTGTTATGCTTGTCAAGTAGTTTTGGTTCTTTAGTCCCTGTAATTTCTGTCACATTTTAGATGACTGTACAAGATTAAATTATGTATCTAGTTTGGTGCTGAAAAATAATAGTATATGTAAAAAGAAAACAAAATAAATGTAACATATTTCATATGAACAATTTCAGTGAAATTGATGGAACATTCTCCTCAGCTGGATGCCTGAATGGGAGCTTTTTGGCTTTGAGGTAAGCAGTCAGGCTTTTAAACAAGTATTCCTGTGAACAGAATAAATGGTGGCTGCCTTCCTACTGTCTCTTATTTCAGCTGTAACACCTTCACAGTATTTTCTTATTGTACTGATACTCTGATACCTGCAGTTTAAACTCCTGACTCCTTTATTACCTTATTGTTTCTCAGCGGGCCCAAACGCCTTCAGCTCTTCTTTGGAAGTGTGTGCCACCTGGCTGCTGCCATGTCAGCAAGCAAACCTCATTGCTTCACAGCCACAGGTTATATATAATTCAAGAGGAATGTATTTCACAGGCTGGCTAAGATGCTGGTGTGTTTACGTGGCTGTCTTGCAATTAGGAGATTTTATTTCATTTACTTCAAAGACCGTGTAAGAAATGCAAGTCTGAGACTGTAATCTTTCCTGGTTTAATTCCTTCGTAAATAGGGCTGGGCTAAAAATTAAAGATGGAAAAAATCCTTGGGTTGGTGAGAATAAAGGATTCAGTATTTTTCTCTGTATTTTTTTTTCTTGCTGCAGCAATGATGATCATTACAAAACCAGCGCTAGATTCTCAGGGGTTGATATGAATGCTGCTAGGCTACTGTTTCACAAACTTATACAGCCTGACCATGCTCATATATCACAACAGGTTTGTGATGCACATTTTCTTTGTTTGGGATTATCTTTCTATGTTATGCTTACTCTGACCATTTTAATAACTTTCTGCAGTCAATATATCAATTGCAAATGTGTAAAACTGTTGTGTTTTGCCAGTTGAGTAACACATCAGCATATTGTATGTGCCTGCGTTTTAATATGTAATATGCTGTCTTTTAATAATCTAATTTAAACTCTTGATGATTGTTTTCTAGATTATTTTTTATCTGGATGGACATTTGTTTGAGTTCACAATTTCATTAAAATAAACTGAATTTTATGATGTGCTGTAGGTGGCAGCTAGTTTGGAAAAGAACCTTATTCCCAAATTGACCAGCTCCCTACCAGATGTTGAAGCTTTGAGGCTATATCTCACTCTACCAGAGTGCCCACTGATGAGTGATGCAAACAATTTCACAACATTAGCTATTCCTTTTGGAACAGCTATTCTGAACCTAGAAAAAGCTCCTCTGAAAGTTCTTGGTAAGAAACTGAATTCTTTATTGTTTGAACTAGGAATTTCCGGATGAAAAAGTATAGAAATTCCATTAGGGAAGGCATGGTCTCGGCAACACCTGCTGTGTATTTACAGTTCTGTAGAATTCTCCACTGAGAAATGTACGGGTTAATGTTAGTGTGTAAGAAAACACCTATTTTGTTGCTTCTGGGTGAGCTAACTGGCCTTCCACATGAATTCATGTGGTATTGTAATTTTTGGACTGATGCCATTGGGGAAGAATTAAACTGTACTTCACTGTATTTGATAGGTGTCTTCGCACTTTAAAGTGACATTTATGTGGTCAGACAGCTAACAACCTCTGAGGAATTTACAGAAGTATTGTAGAGCAGATGTTAAATTGACTGCAGCACTTATTTTGTTTCTTCTGAGCAGTTCATGTTTTCTCACTGATCTTAAGATGTGGTCTTTAATTATGTGGCTGACAATAGCTCTGGTTTTTTAACTCTGTTTCCTGACACATGATTCTGACTCCTGTCACCTGCAATTCAGCTTAAAGAGTTGAAGTTTCAGTATATTTTAATTGCTAACTTTTTGAGAGGGTGCTATCTTACTTAGTTATTTCTTGCCTTGTATATCATCTCTTGTTTTTCAGTAGTTTTTGGTGAGACCAAAGGGCTTGTATACTGTAAAGAAAAACAAACCGATAATTTCTTCAAACTGTATATCTTTTTTTTTTTTTCACATTGCTTCCATTTCCATTGCTCTCAGGACTGTTTGCTTAAGTCAAGGATTCAGGATTTGTGTCATCTGGATTTATGTCTAAAGTTCCTTTGATACTGTTTTGTGATCTGGACTAACAGACAATTTAAAGAGTTTGTGTGTAACAGTAGAGCATTTGAATAGAGGCTTTGTTATTTATACAAAGAACAGTTTCTTGTTTTAGTCTGCACCACTTGCTGTGTTAAACTTTCTTGCGGTGGAAGGGGCAGAGTCTTCAGTAATTGACAAGTACACTTTCTAGCGAGACATGGTTTTTAGGTAAAAGGGTAGCATAACATAATATTGTAGTGGCAAGTACTAAGTTCATTTGTTCACCATTTATTGACAGAAAATTGGTGGTCTATACTTGAACCTCCATTGTTCCTCAAGATAGTGGAACTCTACAAGGATGTCGTAGTCCACCTCTTGAGATTGTGCAAGATTGGCATTCCAGCTTCTGAAAGAAGAATACTTACCAATTTCCTGCACACGGCTTTCAGAGTTTTGGAGATACTGCATAGAGTAGGTTTACATCCATTTTAACCGATTACTTATCACTTTATTTTTGTTAGTACTTGTATTCTGCAGTTGTTCAAAGAAGTTACTAAGGAGTTTCAAATACTTAGACTGCATGTACAGATATATCTGTAGTTATTCCATCTGGATCTGTGAACCATTAGAATTCTAAGTTCCAGTCTGACATGGTGATGGGATTACCTATTGTCTTGGGAACACAGACTGACCCAGTCAGTTGTATCTGTGAGGGAACTTTGGAAAAAAAAATGCATGTTAAGCTTGAAAAGATGGCAAATAAGGTCACAAAGGGAAGAGCAAGCTGTGTTTTGAACAAGAAAAATCTGCACAGTTTCAGCAAGAGGAACATTTGTTTTCTTATTTGTTTTATTTGTTAGTATTGCAACTGAATTAATGAAAACTAATGGGTTGATGAACTCAGAACAAAAATAGTCTAAATCATTTGGAGTAACCAGAGAGCACCCATCAGTGTGTATTATCTCATTACTGCTAAGGTTCCCCTTCCCACCCCCTTTTTTTTCCCCTCTGTAGTTTATTCTGGCCCCGTGGCATGATGTTTCTGTGCTAAAAGAGCATTTTTGGGTGCTCCTTAAAGTGCTTGTCAAGCATTGTGTTTGTACAATCTAGCAAAATGGGCCCAGGTGTTTAAATTGGGACTCTCGGCATTCTACGTAACAGCCCTCCTCTCTAAGCTGTCAGAAAGAATGGAAGTAATTTCTGCTTTGGAAGTTAGAATTTGTATGCTTTGATGTTTGCTCAGCTTTTTATTCTTTTTGGAGACCATCAAATGAAAGCTGAGAATAAGACTGGTTAGGAATTATCATGTGTTAGAAGTGCAAGATGTCCGATAGAGATTCCATTATGAAAAGCTGTAGGAAGATAATAAATCATTGTTTTGCTGCCTGTAGGATTTCTGTCATTACTCAGGCTTGTAGTAGCTGTAAATCTTTAACAGCTGAAGTTCATCTTAAAGCCTTGTGGGTAATTGTAGAATTGTAATATGATGCTCCTCTAAGTTCCTATTTTTTAAAGACTCATCTTTGTATAATACGTAGAAATAATTACCTTTGTACCTACCCTGCTGCACAGCTTTTAGTCTTGGTATAGTATTAAGTAGCTGATTTAGATTGAAGTAAAAGGAAAAAAATGGAGCAATGTATCTGGTGTATTTCAGGCACTTAGTATCTGGTGTTGTGGTGGGGTGGTTGTTGGTGAAGTTGTTAGAGAAAAGCAGGCTTAGATCATCTGGACATAAAGACAGAATGTTGCTGTTTGAGCAGTTAGGGGTGCCTAACAATCCCTGGGAAAAGAAGTGTGGGTGCTTCTAGTTTAAAATTGTACTGTAGGCAAGCATTTGTTTGAAGTTACTTTTCCACACCTTGCTTCTTGAAGCTTAATGTTTTTACATAGAAACTGTTCCTCTGCTGGCATGCAATAGAGACAGTATTCATAGTGTGATTAAGAACAGAGGTCTCAGTCATATGTCTTACGCTTGTGCCTGGTTTTGTTCCATTGTGTACATGAATATGCAAATTCATCACTGTTCCTGTAGATCATAGGATGTTTCTAAGTGGCAGCACTGTACTGGGTGATACTGCATGCTCAGTTAATTTTTTTTATCTTCAAAATTGTGAATAATCCATATATTCGTGTCTTCAGTGTTGGTTTTGCATTTTTATAGGCATTTTTAGTTTTCTAGAATTTTTTTTTAGTTGGGTATCTGACACGAAATGTTTGAAAAATTAAGGAAACGTCCTTTTGAAAACAGTTATAAAAAGTACTAATTAAAAAATACAATGCAATTCTTTAGGTAAATGAAAGAGGACAAGTTATACAGTATGACAAATTTTACATCCATGAGATCCAAGATTTGATAGATATCAGAAATGACTATGTCAACTGGGTCCAGCACCAGGTGTTTGGAATGGTAAGTTGTGTTGGTTTTGTCTTTTTTGTGGGTTTTTTTCCCCCCTGTGTTTTGGTTTTGTCCCTTTAGAGAAGCCTGTAGATTCTCTACGTATGGGCACTTTCATTCCACAAGAATATCTTCAGAGATTGCTGATGCTGAACACACTCATCTTATGTCAGGTACTGCTAAAGAAGAATTGTTAAGTAAGTGTGCTTCTTGCTCAATGTCATTCTGAAAACTGACACTGTTAAATATTTTAATCAGTCATTTAAGAAGTGAGTGAAAGTGCTGTCACTTGGAGTGTGCCATGTCAAAAAAGTTAAGGGAATGATAATTCATGATAGGAAAATATCCTGAATAACCCGAATTGCCGTATAAGGTGGATTTGGTCAATGAGGAAGCTGAAGCTGTCTTGGAGAGCTAAGTCTGGAAGCGTAGTATGGAGCTAGAGGGGACTAACATAGTTTTTCTGCTGTCAGTATAGCAAGAAGAGCTGAGATGATTAATTCCTGGATCTGTAAACAGAAGAGTGGTAAGTGGGAGTAAATTAATGACTGTGCAGAGAATTAGTGAGATGGATAGGGTTTTGCCTCAGAGTTCTTTGACTTGTACTTTGAAAGAATGTTGAGTAAGTTAATGTGCTTTCTATACACCTAGGTATAATATTTTTGCAGCAGTACCTGAGGTCCTGAGCATAGGAAGACTACTTTTGTTGTATTTTATAAATATAAAGCAAGTGATACTGTCTACCAAAGAATTAACATGGGAATGTAAAGTAACAACAGCAAGGGGATTGGGGAGTGTAAAAAAAAATGATGAATCAGTGTTGGCAGTCGTGACAGACATTTGTTTCAGCCAAGCCTGTGTGAAAAAATAATTGGTGCGATTTACAGGCTGGTAGCTGAGTGATGGAATGCTGAATGAGATTGAGACACTGGGGCTAAGCGTTGCAGGGCCTTGTCACTGGAGACAGGCTGTGTATTGGAAGCAGAGAAGGGTATGTCAGTGAAAGGTACAGGAGCAGCACAGTTTAAAAGATGTGACCTTCACAACTGTGCTTCACATGGATGTAAACAAACCCCAATTATACATGTAGTAATCGGAGAAGAAGATACTGAATATGGGAAAATGAAAGCTGGAAGATTGCTTTGTAATGCAAGTTTCATGCTCATTTGTTAATTAAATCAGAAGATTGAGCAGTTGTGTGATGTTACTGAGAAAATGCTAGATACCAACTTGCATAAACCTGTCTTTGAATGGGATACTCAAATCTGATGTTTCCTATAGGAATTAGGGACAGAAATACAAAGCAATGTGTTCTGGCCTTTGCTTCTGTGAGGCAGTGTTGTCTATATCTTCTGAGAATCATGTGCGTATATAGGGTTAAATATAACATCTGTTAGCTTGTCATTACCTTTTGTTCGTTTTCGGTTTCCTACCTGCAGAGTGGAAACAAACTTAGCTTTCAGCACAGGGTAAGAAGGATAACATGGCACCAGATGGGCAAATATATTTTTTAGTACATTGAGTTCATTTTTGTACAGTTTTTGATGTACATTGAAGTGGATGCTTCCATACAGTCCCAGCCATTTGTATCGGTCAGTCTGAAATTTCGAGAGTCAGTTGCTTTTATTGTATCATTTCTTACCAGACCCAAATGATTCTTGTGACTTTATGGTAAAGTAGGGGGATTCTTTAGTATTTATAAAGTTTTACTCATTGAAAGTAATTTACATTCAGTTTGTCATGCTATAGTCATCTGAGAATGAAAATACAACATACAAGTAAATGTCATGTATTAATGTATGAAAATAAGCATATTAAATGTTTAATTATTTGCATCCAAGAAAATGTGATGCTTCAATTGTCTTTTTTTTAAAGACTGATACATATATACACACACGTACTATTTTTTAAAGGCTATTTTGAAGATAAATAATGTGTTGAAAGGCATGGTTGTGTTTAATGGATTAAGTAGAATGTTTATGGTTGATATTTATTTCTCAGTAAACTGTAGATATTTTTATTTCTACATCAGAGATGAATAATTAATGCAGACACTAATGCTGCTTTTTCATCTTAATTATTGCTGCCTTTGTACAAATGCTGTCATAGGATGTCAACCATGGATTAACTGAGGTAAGATTGGTTGCAATCTGATTTCTTTGGTAGAATGTAAGGAAATCAGAATCCCTGAATGTGAGGGATTGTCTGTGTTCTCTTGGGAGTAAAGCTTTGAGTTAGTATGACTGTAATCCTGAAAGGTTTTTGTGGGGCAAAAATATGTAATTCTTTGTATTGCAGATTCAGGGTAGCATTTGAAAACAAATATTACTTTGATATCTACTAGCCATAATAAAACTTGGAAATTAAAGTGTACTAAGTTAGTCGTGTTTGTGTGGTTTTGTTGTGTTGTTTTTGCTGAAGTGCTAAAAAGCTGAAAATCTACTTAATTTTGCTAAGATGCTTTGGTCCTGTGTTGACAATGAGCAAAGATGACTTTCTTTTTTCGGTAAAATAGGTGCACTGAATGAGTACTCTTGCAGTGGCTTCTTTAACCATGATTGTGGTTTTAAAATATGTAGAGATGACATGGTTCTTTTCATTCTAGTTAACAGATGTTCCTGTTACAATTTGCACATACCCATTTGTATTTGATGCTCAGGCAAAGACAACCCTCCTACAAACAGATGCAGTCATACAGATGCAGGTGGGAGTCTTCTTTTAATGTTACAATTTTTTTTTGGGGGGGGGGGGGTTTCTGTTAATGGTGGGGGATTGTGTTTTTTTTATCTTTTTATTTAGTTTTTGTTTTGTTTTGATTTGTATTTTTCTGTGTAGTCTCCATAAGAAAGGGGGATCTAGTTTTAGTCCCAGCGTATATACATGGTAGAAACCAGTGGTTCTGTGAGTTTGGGATCTCACTGAAACTAGATTGTTAAATAATCGTGAATTTCTAAGCAACGTCTTTTCCTTGCTTTAATGACCTTTTTGAGGTGATAGCAACCTACAGTGTAGAAGTAAAAAACCCAACCAAACAAAAAATCCACCATCACTCCAGTCAAACAATCTCACCTCCATTAAAGAAGACCAAAAAAAGATGTATGTGTAGAGCCCAGGGCTGGAAGTTGTTCTGTCTTTTCAGAGACAGCAACCAGTTAGTTACATTTCTCTTGGCTAGAGGCAGCTACACCAGACAGCCCTAAAGTAACGGAGAGGATCTTAGGTGCTTCCCTGATCCTATAGGTAGAGCTGAAACCAGTGTGATGTGGTGGGTTATACTTATATTGTTCAATGTTGGGAAATTCTGTTTGTATAAATATAATCCATACCTAATCATATGCTGTAAGAGTATAATACAGCATTTTTTTTTAAAATCATGTTCAAGTAACGGGCTCATGTAGAAAAATGAGCTTGCTTTTGTGGTTCATAACAAACATAGTTTCTTATGCCTTAAAAATGTGTATATGTGGTCAATACTAACATGATGGATTCAAGGAAATATATCGAATGTTTCTATTAACAATACTAAATAGTATTGAAACACACAAAATTCCAGTACTTCTATGCCATATTCAGAACACTTGCAACAGTATTTTGGTTTTAATCAATTGTAATAGAAAAATTATAATACAGATTAAACAGATAAACAAATCACTTCTCAACCTCTGAATTATTTTTAATGGATATTTTAATGTCAGACTTACATCGAACAGCTTACTCTTCATTACATGAAGTGCAGTATTTTTTTGCTTCCTTTTGTTGTCCAAATTATTTTGGCTGGAATGTCAAAAACTATTCTTTTAACTGCCCTGAGCATTGGTGAGGCTAATGGGTAAAGGAAAAATGTTCCCTGCAATAAAAGGAATATGAAGAAGTTTTGGTCAGATTCAGTAGCTTTCACAATGGCTGTTCTCATTTGTGTCTTCTGCACTTTGTAAGACAGGACTGATGGGCATCTAATGTTGACAGGAATCTTTTGTTCCCTCGTGACACTTTCACTATATTTTTTTCCAGATGGCTGTTGATCAGGCTCACAGGCAGAATTTGTCTTCCCTCTTTCTGCCAGTATTTGAATCTGTCAACCCATGCCTGATATTAATGGTAAGAAGAGACAATATTGTGGGAGATGCTGTGGAAGTCCTAAGGAAAACAAAGAATGTAGACTACAAAAAGCCACTCAAGGTATGAGCAGTATGTGTTTGCTCAGTGTCCTCCTCTGCTCTGCAAGTAACTGAGAATATTTTTTGGCAAATCTTGTTTCACAGTGCATTTTTAATGCAGAACTAACTGAATTGTGTGCTTCAGGTTATTTTTGTAGGGGAAGAAGCTGTTGATGCTGGAGGTGTTCGCAAAGAATTTTTTTTGCTCATCATGAGGGAGTTACTGGATCCTAAATATGGAATGTTCAGGTATTATGAGGAGTCCAGGCTGATCTGGTTCTCTGATAAGGTATGGTGTGATCTGAAGCCATTAATTTTCAACTTAAAATATTTGTATTAATAATTTATGAGCACAGTATTTTGTGGTGGTTTTATTTCAGCAGGAGAAGCTGAAATAATTGTTACCGAAAAACATTTAGTTTTGTCATTGTTACAAGGAAACTTTCCCCTTTAGTTTTAACCCATGCCTCATGTGCTCCTTACCAGTTGTCCCCAACCCAGACAAGTTTAGTAGGATGAGGTACCAGTCAGAGTAAGGGAAAATGAGTAAACTGAGATGGCAGAGAAAAATTGTTTCAGTGCCCTGTTCAAGAGGTCTATCTCTGTTCAGTCACATTTATGGGTCTGTTTCATAGCTGCTCATCTGGTCATACTCACTGACTTATTAGTCCTCTTTTAGAGAAAAACGCTGACTAGGGAGGCCAGATACCTGAATGTTAACATTTCAGCAGTTGTGTTTTAAGCTTTGGCTGTTAACTCCAAGGGAGTCAATAGTGAGCTTCTCCCTCCTCCTCCCTCAAATGTTTTTGATTTTTTTAAAAAAGAAGTGACACTGAGTACTGCAATAATAACTCACTGACAAAGACAGACTCTTATCACAATATTTCAGCAGTTTGTGCCACTTGGAACACAAAGTTAGTTTTATCTTGGTGTTTTTTTGAAACAGAAAAGGTTTTATTTCCTTGGATTTCAATCTTTCTCAGCTGGTTGTAGCTCTCTCCTGTTTTCCTCAGTACTTATAGATGCATACGTATTGAAAGAAAACATAGATGAAACTCACTCAGATTGTATTGCACTGTAAACTTTTTCTGGACTGTGCAAGATTAAAGTAAATTCTTTATTTTAAAGCATCTTGTCTGTTTTCTGTTCTTAGACCTTTGAAGACAGTGACTTATTTCATTTGATTGGTGTTGTCTGTGGACTAGCAATATATAATTTTACTATTGTAGACCTTCATTTCCCTTTGGCTTTGTACAAAAAGCTATTGAATAAGAAACCATCCCTGGATGACCTAAAAGAGCTGATGCCAGATGTTGGCAGGTAAGGAAGTAAGAAAAATGAGTGTTCCTAGGAGTAAGTTTTTAATTCAACATTTTCCTTTAAGAACATAAAAAATGTGTTATTTTTGCACTAACAGGATAAACAGCTCAGAGTAATTGCAGATATTGTGTCATTTGAGAAAAGATACCTGCATCTAAATATTTGAGTTTAGTATTTGTGTCTTCTGTTGTATTGTCCTACAAGAATTGTAGGAGAAAATAATGTTTTAAATTCAAAACCTTTGCATTTTAGACATGAATTTTATATGCCTAAGTGTGAATATAGTTTTAGTTCTGAACAGACTTTTTAGTTGATCAAGGAAATGTTTTTGTTTATTTTTGAGTTGGGATTTGAGTAGCGCTGACTGGTGAGGGGCTCGGGTGAGGGGAAACGGGTGTTCGATTTTTTCAGTATTTTGAATGTTAAAGTTTTCATGGATTCAAGGAGAAATCAAACTAGTTGATTGTAGTTCGTCCTTGGTTATTATGTACTTGCCACCTCTGGGGTGGGAATTCTTTAGCTGAAGATTAGGATATGAATCTTTTCAAAGGATTTCCCAGCACTGCGCAAGGTGCAAGTCAATGAACCGGCAAATGAAATAACAAAGAAAGATTTTTGTATTTTTATTTTTAAGTGGAGTTATCAAAGCCTGAACAGTACTTGAGGAAAATTCAAGTTCATCTTTCTTTCCATTGGTACAAGTACTTTCTAACTTATTTTGCAGGGGGATGCAACAGTTACTGGATTATCCAGAGGATGACATAGAAGAAGCATTTTGTCTTAATTTTACTGTAAGTGTTATGTAGTGTATATAAATATAAATACTGTGGCTGTTTGTATAGTATTTCTTGCCAAGCTCACACCATCTATTATAACTGCTTCTGATGGTGCTTTGAGCAAAGGCATCAACTGCTGATTCCTGTGAATTTTAGCATCTGGATCTGCTGTTTGTGTTGCAGGTTGCTAAGTGGTGGGCAGAAAAGTACTCTGTGCAGTGAATAAAATCTATACTATTTTTGTTTGTTTTAAACAGATCACTGTGGAAAATTTTGGTACAACAGAAATTAAAGAGCTTGTTCCTAATGGTGCTGACATTCCTGTAGTCAAACAAAATAGGTGAGTTTTGTGGTTCACGGGGTAGTTCAGGGATTCTGCCTGTCTTGGGAGTGTAACTGGGCTGCTCTAACTATCCTGTGGCAAGCTGTTAAGCTAATGTTAAAGGCAAAACTGCTTTGGTTGTTTTTCCAAGCTGTTATGTGTATTGTTAAAAGAGTTGTGGTATATAAGGATTTTGCCAGCTGTGGAGAGGCTAATTTTACTCCAAATATGTCATGCTCTTTTTTTTACCACTTTGAACTTATGAGAATTCTTAGGCTCTGTAGGGCCCATTTTGACGATGTGGTCTTCAAGTGGTTGTGGTTCTGCAGGAGGTGATGATGAATTGAGTGAGTGATGATGAAAACTTCAACCTAGATGCCATCATGTGGCAACTATTCATATATGAAATATTATTTCAGAGAAGTCTTGCTCTGTGGAGTGGATAACTTTAGTGTTAACTGGTAATATTGTCAGAAGAGTGTGTGAGGTGTGGGGTTGTCTTCCTTTGCCAAGGATTCTGTTACTCTTTATGTATAAAACTGCCTCTCCCATTTTTTTGTTCCCTTTTCGCTCCTAGACAGGCAGAATGTATCTGGTGGTGCGTTTTTCCCTTTTTGCAGAACACTATTATTTTCCTTTCTCCTTCTGTCTGTTCTTCTCATGCATTCTAGTTGGTTCTTTAATCTTCATGAATTCTCTGTGCTTTTACTTCTCCCAGAGTAATGGGAGAATTGAATAGAAAGAATGTTCTCTTTAAGAACAGAACATACCTATGCTGTACTTGGGAGGAGTGAGGGAGAAAATGTAGCTCTAAGCATTTTTCCTAAAGGGTAAATGTTTTGGGCAGTGTTTTCTGTAATTGCCTTAGTGTGTTGTAAAGGAAAGAGTGATGAAAGAAGATTCTGAGGTCATCATGGTATGTAGCCATGTGCAATGACAGTTCCCCCAGTGGAGTGGCTTTTATCCTCTGACTTACCCTACTGTTAAGAGCTGCAGTTGCCACCTAGACCTGTAGAACTTTGGGGGTTTTTTTGGTTTGTTTTTTTTTATTTTTTATTGTTTTTAAATCTTTGTCTTGTAGCTGAGGATTTGTGATGCTTGAACAGGATGGCTTTGAAGTTCTCTGGTGGTGGTTTGATGTTCTTTCACAAAGTGACAGTGAATTTGGAGTTGGGTTACAAGAAAAGTTTCAGGGTGCCTATGGTATGTCTGCTGTACTGTTGTCGCCCATTGTTCTGCAGCAATGAAAAGTTCCTGTTTCTCAAGATCCAAATATTCCATGATGCTTTAATTCAGTTTTAAAAATATTAACATAGGGTACAGTTATGCTAACTAGTTTACTACTATGAATTTTCTCCAGAGCAGCCATTCTTTCCACTGTTAGTGTTACCTAAGTTACCTGCTTCTCTGCTAATTACATAGCATGCATAGAATGGATGTGTCATTGAGTGTGGCAAGAGGAGGAGCGTGATTCACTACTCTGCTCATCTCCAGTATTTTCAGTTCAACAACTTTAATTAAAATGTGTTTGGATGATCCTTTAAATTATTGGTGATGTTATTAAAATATTGTGGATGTTGTTCAAACAAATACTGTGAGCTTCGACAGAGAATGTGAGTTTATAGGGTAATTGTAATCTATAACTAGAGTCACTCTGCCAGTGTGGAAACAAGCAGTGTTAGCTAGGATTAATTAAAATGATAATTAAAAAAAAATCATAATCATAAATACTGCATCACATCAAGGAATTTTAGTTCTCCTACATGCTCTAGAAGATGTTTCCAACAAGGTACAAGAACTTAGACTGAAACACAGATACCAGGCAACCTGTTTTTCAGCATCCTAGTTTCTTTGCACTGGTATTTGTAATGTTTAGGACTCAAATGTCCATTTGAGGGTGATTTGCGTGTTCATGGTAGATATGGTAATCGTTCCTTAAAAAAAAATACAACAGCTAATTTGATCAGTTTGAGGATACTGAGGTACTTGGCCTATAAGCTTGTTTCAGTGCAGTCCAATTCACTGCAGTGCGTACAAATAAGACAAATGTTTGTAGGGCCTGAAATAAATAACACTGTTACTGTTTCTGTTGCACATTATGGACTGTTCCTGGGGGTTGTGGAGGGGAAATACATTGATGTTCCATTTTCAGTGAGGTTATCTTCACTGTGGTTGTAACATGAAGCAGGGAATATATTAGGATCATTTTTGCTTAACTTTATGTTGTGTACTGTACAGAAGTGACTGTTCTGTTGCTATAAGGGTGAGGTGCTTCCCCCCAGGGTAATTCTTTCTTCTTCTTTGTACAGGCAAGATTTTGTAGATGCATATGTGGATTACATCTTCAATAAATCCGTGGCTTCCTTGTTCAGTGCATTCCATGCAGGCTTCCATAAAGTATGTGGAGGTAAAGTTCTTCAGCTCTTCCAGCCCAGTGAGTTGCAGGCAATGGTGATTGGGAACACAAATTATGATTGGAAAGAATTGGAGAAGGTAAGAATCATAGTTAGCTATTTGTTTCATTTATTTTTAATTTCAAGATGCAAACCCAAGATCTCAGTCCTTTGAGCTCTGTTTTAGTTATATGTGATTTCCAGACTTCACTGGATTGACTGCATGAGCTAGAACCTTTTTATAAATAGCAGTGAATGAAGGCACTAAAGCATTATTTGCTTCCCTGCCTTTTTTCCATCTAATTTCTGAGGGAAATTAAGCTTACAAGGAGGGGAAGAAAAATCCACAGAACCAAAAAGCAGCTGTGTAATATATTGTATAACATATATATAAAATAATATGTTAAAGGGGGAAGTGAACAAAATGCACACAGTTTATAAAAGAAAATAATCTTGATTGCTAAAGTGTGTGTTGAGACTCTATTATTATTTTCTTTGGATTGAAAATGCTTCGGAGTACATGCATCTGTTCATAGAGCTGAAGTCAGACTGAACAGCTGAAAAAAAATTGACTAAGGAAGACAGTAGTGTGTCACTTGCAGTATCTGTTTACAGAAACTCCTTTCATTCTACTTTAATGTCAGGTTATCCTACTAGTTCTACATGTGGCCAGTAACATGGTTCTTTTTTTTTTTCCTTCCCATTTTAGAATACAGAATACAAAGGAGAGTACTGGGCAGACCATGCAACAATAAAGATATTCTGGGAGGTTTTTCATGAGTTGTCTTTGGAGAAGAAAAAACAGTTTTTGTGTAAGTATTTGAAACTACTTTGCGGAATTTGCTAACTGAACAGGATCACTGATTCCAGGTTCTTGCTATAAGAGGGCAGATGTAAGTATTTGTCTGTAGTGATGTGATTAACTTTATTTGGAATTAAAAAAAGTCATAGCAGAAGAAATTTAGTTTTGGTTTGGGTTGTCCTGAATAATTCTGGGTGGCAGGCAGTTAGAAGATCACAGAAGACCAGAGCAGTATTAAAAAAAGATAAAACAGGGAGGAGGAAGCAAACTCAAACCCAAGAAAACCCCAGCAACCTAAACTGCATTTACCGGATGAGTAGGTGTTTCTTCTGTGCTTTGACATATAGTTCACATCCTCCATTTTTTTCATTGCATGTAGATGGAATTTTGGAGTTATAACTGATATAGGTAAATACTTTGAGGTACTGATATGGTTAGAAATATATAGGGAAAAAATTCAAGTTAGGGAAGCTTCCTGTGCAAGTAGATCATAGGTTACTCTCCAATTCAAGTAAATTTCTTATTGAACAAACTAATTCTGTGTATTTACAAGGTGCTTGCAAATGCTCACTAAGGGTACAGCCAGTGGATCCTAAGTAACAAATTCTGATGCATGAAGAACTACTCTTTAGTTGTTTTATCTAGGACTGCTTGGTTTCATGCACTAAAATTAAATGATTGCCTTGATAGTATCACTTGTGTTAGAGTTCATATGTCTAAGCTGAAGATCAGGTGTAGGCGTTATTCTCTGTTTTTCAGACTTGGCACAACTTCATTGTGAAAAGCCAATCACTGCTGGAATAATTAAAAAATGCAGATATTGATTACAACTACGTGTATGATATGTGCATTGTTAGTCTTGCACTACTTTCAAGCCTTTGTTTTTTCTTGGCAGTGTTTCTTACAGGCAGTGATCGTATTCCAATTCTTGGAATGAAGTGTCTTAAACTAGTCATCCAGCCAACAGGAGGTGGAGAAGATTACCTTCCAGTAGCTCACACTTGCTTTAATCTTCTTGATCTTCCAAAATACACAGATAAAGAAACCCTAAGATCTAAATTGATCCAGGCTATAGATCACTACGAAGGTTTCAGTTTGGTATAACTTCAGAAGTTAGAGTTCTGTGTAACGTGGGATCATTAAACTAACTTTTCGTGTCTTTCTTGTGGTGGTAAATTCAGTGGATTAAATGATGGAGTTGATGATATATAACTGATTATTTGCAAAAACATTCAATGGTCTGGATATTCATGGGAGCCAAAAAACCATTTACAAAACCGAGGACTGTCTTAATACACATCTTCCTGTACAGAACCATGTGGATTTCGCCATCTTACAATAAAAAGGAGAATATTGTGAATGGGAGTCAAGTTTCACTAACATGAATTAACATTTCACCTAAAGCAAACAATTCGGCGTGTGAGTGCATGAGAGACTTGCTTAAGGTTTTCAGATCACTTAGTGTAAGAACATTTAACTTTTTCCCTGATAAATTCACTTGGTAACTTTTCCTTTTGTAAATAATAAATTTTTGTGATAAAACAATTATGTTCCAATAGCAGTATGGTTTCTATTGCTTGTAACTGAATATGAGCTTATTTTATGGCTTTTAACAAAAAAATGACTACTCTGATTTCTGAAAATATATTTTTCTGGTTTGTTTTAAGAACCTTAGTAATGAAAGCGATTGAGACATTCATCTTCACAATGTACAATCCATGGAACAGTCGCTTAGTGGCGATACAAAGCAGCATAACAATGGCGTTTTTAATACGTGGATGGACAAGCTGACTTAATACACTGCTTTATTTCTAAAGACTGATTCTGTAATTAAGTGGACAGAGTTATAAAAGAGGTTAATTTATCATTTGAAACCTCTGCAGCCATGTGTCAAGAGTACAGCTTAAAAGAAAAAGATGCACCAAACATTTGTTGCTGTCAAGAGGTTAAACATTTATTTTTAAATGCTGAAAGTGTAGTTTATGGTTTCTAATAGAATTTTCACTTTTTTCCAGATAAATGCATTTGAAATAACTCTTTAACACCCCTCTTCCCTTTTCTTAAGATTTTATTTTTAGTATAATTGCCCTGAGATGATTGTGCTTAGCTGGACACGTTCGGATTTGAATTTCCTTCTCTGGTTAAATTCCAGATGTTGTGGTGTTAATGCATATGTGACTTGCAGCTGTGAAACAAATATTTATTTTTTTTAGATTTTTAAATGCAGTGAAAAAATTCAAGCTATAATAAAAGACTTGACTGAAAACCTTTGTCGGTCACTGTATGTGGATGCATATTTCTTCAGCTGGAGGACTACTTTTGCATGCGTTATATCGAGAATACAGCTAAGATAACCTGATGTCACATGAAAAGCAGGGAAATGCATTCACTGTCACAAACCATATGACGTGCAGTTTCTGTGCTGGCGGTAGATGTGGATATAATGCAAAGCAGTCAGGACAGGTAAAATATTTTTTTCCTTAATGCTGTGTTTTTACAGCTTTCTCATGCAGTGTAACCTCTAGTAATTTCTTTGTATACAGCCCATATTCCATCTTTTCCAACGTTTGTTACCTGGCTGGGAGATTCTCGCTCTTGTGAAAAACAAGCCACCAACAAATACTAAAGCAGCTTTACTCTCACTGTATATGGAAGAAAGAAAAGGAAGGAAAAAAATTATGCCTTCATTTTACCAGGTAACATTAAAACTCCATTTTAAAATTATGAAACAGCAAGATTGCAAAGGTAGATACTCAAAAATAAGGAGGTGGCTGATGTAAAGCTGACTGCTTCCTTTTTTCATTGTGCGTTAGTATATGATTGAGTGCTGGATTTTCTTCGGTGGGACTCGGGCTTCATTCAGTGTGCGCTGTTGATAGTGTTCACTGGATAATAGGGGTTTGTCGTGTTCAGTTGTGCAGGTACAAGTCTCACTTAATGTTTATCATCTAAACCCCACAGTGTATTTATGTGTGTGTGAGTTTAATTTCCCTATGCAGCTTCCTCTGATTTTTTTGCTGCATTGGATTTTTCATAGATACCAGTATTAATTTGAAAGATGAGTCACAGCCTTATTGTGCAGGTGCATGGAATCCAAGCCATGACTGCTGAATACTTGCCGATTTCTGGTACCTAGGTCAGAATGTGCTAGAAAATCTTGATGTCCTTTATCTTCTAAGTGCAGTTGTTGACTAAACTTGCTGTGGCAATTTCTTTGCACTGCTGCAAAAGTTTCTCATGGTATTACTCTCTTGGAATGCTGGTGGACATCACTAAGTATTGGGTGGGTGAGGGGTGTCGACTGGTTGGTTAAAAGTTGTGTTACGAACCCACCAGCAAAGTAGGGCTGGAATTGCTTTCCTCAGGGCAGTGTTCAATCCAGTCTTGTTTTTGTGACTTCTCCAAGAGATAGTGTTGGATCCTGCAGAGCATGATCCCATTTGCTTAAATGCTCCTGATTACCTTGCAGGCATTGGCTCAGTCTGTGCAGGAAGAGAGCTGCAAAGCAGACATGACTCACCTAACGAGGCAAAAGACTTTTCTGCAGTGCTAGGACAACTCCTGGTCATTGTGCCGCTTCTGTCAAAGTGGGCTAGGGTTGCAATCTGCATTATGTTTTTGCTCCAGCCACAGGAACGTGTGTCAGTCTCTGATTGTCAGAAAGAACAATGAGGTTTGAGTCTTGTTCCATGTTTGAACTGCAGAGCCCTGCTTGGCATAGTTCATGTGTGGTGCTAGCAGGGATCCTCATCTCACAGAGGCTCCTGAGGGCTTTGAATGTCTTGCAGGTGTTCAGGGAGAAAACAAGGTTAATATTAGGTGAAGATTTCTGTTTGAACAGAGTGCAGAAGTTAAGTTTCTTTCCCATTTTTTGGCAAATGCACCACCTTTTCTATTGAAAGGAACAGAGCTGGCAGGTTGTAGCTAAAGCTCAGCTTCTGATAGGAATTGTATTTACCACATCTTTGAATGCTTTTAACGGTAAAAGTAATTCTTTTAATTATTTGTGTGTTAATTCTGTACAGAGGCTGGTGGAGGTGCACCTGCTAACAACAGTGGTGCTGGAGTGCTTGAGGGGCTACTGATAGCACCTCACCAGGCCTGAGCTGTCTAGAGCAAGGTCTGGTTATTCTAATGCACACTGAGATGTGACATTAAACTGTCAGGAAATGAGGGGAGAGGGTACCTGAGGAAATGAGGGAGCAGCAATCCTTTGGATGAGGGAGTATCAGAGACTGGTTGAGTGCGTGGGATGGGATGAGGAAGTAGTGATGCCTGCTGTAAGGACCAAGGGTGAGCCCTGCCCCTCCTTTTTAGTGTGTGGTGGTTGTGGAGCCCTGTGTGGGGATGTGGATCACCTCCTGTGGAGGTGGTAACGGGGGCTGGGTGGATGCATGGTGTGCCGCTGCTGGGCTCCAGCCTGCATGTGACACCAGTTACCAAGACCTCTGCCAGCAGGGAGCTGCCCTTGGCTGCAGGGTGGGCTGTGAGTGGGGCTCTGCTGCTGGGAAGGGTTAATAAGAATCACACAGAGTTAAAAAAGCCATACCAGAGCAAAAACTACAGAACCCCTGAATGACACTCCTGTGTTGTTTATAAGGACTACACCCTATGCTTGATCTTAGCCAAAAGGCTGAGAAGCATGAATGAGAGGGAATGGCCTCAAGTTGCTCCAGGGCAGGTTCAGATTTGACATCAGGAGCAATTTCTTCACTGAAAGGGTTGTGAGGCACTGGCAGAGGCTGCCCAGGGCGTGGAGTCTCCATCCCTGGAGGTGCTCAAAAGCCGGGTGGATGAAGTGCTTAAGGCTGTGATTCAGGAGTCGACAGGAATGGTTGTACTTGATGATTTCAAAGGTCTTCTCCAGCCAAGTGATTCTGTGACTTCGGAATGGTGCTTCCTTGTGAATTTTGAATACTTATTGACCAGGAATGCCTGCAGCTGGGACTGTGGGATGCAGGATTCACAGGGACAGCCGAGGGTTGCTTGGCTGTGTTGGGGTCTGAATGGCACAGAGTGCTTGGGTTTGTGGTGTCTCCTTAGAGCTTAGTCCCTGGCAGCCCAGCAGTCGTGGGTCTGCTCCTGCCGCCTCCGAGGCTGGGTGGTTGTGCCTCTGGAGAGCTTACATTGTGGTTCAAGTGGTCGTTTTACTAAAGGCAGGGCCCATCAGCTTAACGCGGGCTTTTTTTCTACCCCAGGGAACAGATGAGGGGGGAAAAGCGATTGCCTGCATAGCACCCCACATGGGTCAGGGTGGGCCCTGACTTTGTAGGGCCAATTCTGCAAAGTTTTTAGTACCTAACTAGAAATTAACAGAAACCAGAAATCAAATGATGTTTTTAATAGTCTTTAGAACAGAGCGTACGAGTATAAAACACTGGTTTTGTATTTCAAAAGTTGCAGGAAGATAGCCAGTCATTTTAAACAGTCTTCTACAAAACATAGGCCAGTAGATTACATAAAAGACACTATATACAATATAAAAGAGCAGAAAACAATCCTCACTGTAAAAATAATTTAAAACAAAGTATTTCAATTTAAAATATCTCCTATAGCACAAACTAATACATTGTGACATGCAAGTGAAAACTAAACATATTGCATTCTTTAATGTAGCCAAATAAGAGCTGTATTAAATTTGGACAATGAGACAACATGCCAGCAGGTTCTGATGGAATACAGGAGGCTGTTCTTAAATATTTATTAGCCGCTGTAGCTTATTTTCAAGAACAGCTACTATACATCTTCCAAAATGTAATAAATATTAAAGCAAAATATATGAATAATCTACATCGTAGAGTTTGTTTGGGCTAATATTGAAAAAGTGGTTTATAGAAAAACGTCGCTTTGCTTACTACTGCACTGTGCAATGTTACAAAATAGCGCTGAAGGCTGGAAACAATCTGCACTTGGATATTTGCAGTGTCCAGATTAAAGGCAGCCTAACTGCTAAAAGCTTAACTGGAGCAGCTGCTTGGCTTTTAAAATACAAGGTGGAACCAGCAGGCAGGAAATCATATTCCCGACCTCAGACGTGACCAGTGTCCATCCAGATTAGGATCTTAATCTGTGTTTTCTCCACCTGGCGGTGCAAGCGGAGGTTCTCTGTATTCAAGAGTTTCTCCTGGTTTCATTGCATCAATAAGTATAAAGAAGAGCTTCTATTTTTGTGCCTTCTCACACACTGGTCGAAACATGATTCTGAACTCGGCAGCACTTCCCCAGTAGAGCCATGGCAATTTACCAAATGCTATTTTTAATGCAAGCTGTGCTATATTTGACATTTGCGTACAACGTGAAAGACTTCTACTGCAGGGGATCCATTTTGTTTAAAATGCCATTATTATAATCACTAAGGAGCAGATGTCAACATCGCTTGGTGTCCACAGGAAGTATTAAACTCAGCAACCTAAGCATTTTCACAGCACTTCTTCATCAATCTAAAAAATGTAGGATTTGTCAAGTGCTCGCTCTTTCTGTCTCGCTAGCTACTCACATTTAAGTATGTCTCAAACATACAAAATAACTGCTAAAGCAAAAAATCAGCTGCCACAGTCGGTCTTAGAAAATGCCAGTGTTTAATGACAGACGAGGCGTGAATGAAAGGTTTAGCAGAAGCGTTAAGAAGGTTTTAAATAAAATTGTTACAAAGCAAGAGGTGTGAAAATACCATTCTTTGGTCTAAATTAGCTGTTCCCTTTATATTAGTTTAACATTCCAATGGCTTTTTCAAAACTGTTTAAAAATAATACAAGCTGAAATTCTTAAGCAAAAATATGCATTATATACATGGGTGCCTGATTAGACAGAGGAACTTAAAAGTGATCGGTGACAATTGTTTAGATAGTCCTAGTACCTTAAAAAAAAAAAAGATGAGTTAGTGTTGAGTGCGCAGTAATAGACTTTTATTGAAAAAGGTAAAAAACTAAGCATGAAAATCTGTTTTAGTTGTTTATAAACACTACGTCCTTATGGTTTTGTTACTCTAAATTCAGACGTAAACATTCATTCTGACATGCCAAAGCTCCAACTGCTGGTGGAAAGTTCCTGTAACCAGTCAGTGGTCACTTCACAACTTGTTGCTTGGATGCTCAGTCCCTGCTGCTTCATTTGTATATGCCGACACATCAGCTGCCGCTTCCTCTTGTTCAACTCCATCTTCCCCAAATCCAGGTTCCTCTTCCCTCTCAGGAGCATCCTCGTCCTCTATGCCATTATAAAACTCTTCGATCTCGCTCTCATCCTCCACATCTAAACTCTGACTACGACAGGAACCACTTTCACTACTGCTCCCGCAAGAGCTAGAAGATATGATATCATCTTCAGAATCTGAGTAAACCTCGGCACCATGGAAAATATAGCGATTTGGTGGTAAAAACAGATACTGAGTACCTGAAACAGAATTTTACAAGTCAATCAAAGGCTGAAATAAATTATTCCTACAAGGCCTTGCAAGTGCCTGTCTGCATGCATACAGATCTATTTCCAACAGTGAAACTTAGCTGACATGAGAAATGCCTTTTATTTCCATGCATGCATTTATTTTGAAGCACACGACTGCTTCTCTGGAAAGCTCAGCATTCCTCCCACCCCGCCTTTGTCACAAATGAACATTTAAACTCTGGTGTTCAGCAGCTTTTTTCTATGGGTGCCCATAGTCACAGCCAGGTTTCCAGTATTTGACAACACAACTGGAACCCACTGCATGCAGCACTTGACAAAAACAGCCTTGGCTTTAGAAAGCTGCAAAGTAACCCCTGGTTCTTCATCCCCTCTGCTGTTCTAGCATGGTAACTGGTTACATCAGTTCAGAGACTGCGTACTGGAAAGGGTAAAGTGCCATCAAACCACGCCTGGCCCCAGCTGAGAGATCTGCTTTTCAACTCCTACCCTGACCTCATCCTTCAGACCTACACAATGCCTGCCACATGGAGTATGATCTGCTGTGCCTGGATTCCAAGCACCGAACGACTAAACTAAGTTTTCTGAAACTGATTTATCCGAACTCCACTGGTTCTGCCAAGGGTACCTTATTGGTTGTTTCAAAGCAAGTCTAGAACAAACATCAACACTGAAATGCATTAGCACTTACCATCCAGCCTTTTGCTAATCTGTTCTTTTGCAGATCTGTTTACCCAGCACTTCTTCAGTATTTCATTTTTTTCTTTATTTTCTCCATTGTTAGACCCGTTTTCCTTCATTGTTTCAGAGTTCATTAATTCACTAGTAGGGTTTTCAGGGTTTTCTGATGGGGTGCGTGTGTCCTGAAGCTTTTCCTCTGGGCAGGTCCCTTTAGTTTCTGAGGCAGGGTCACAGTTTTCTACCTTACATTCAGATGTCTGTTCTGAAGACGCCACCGAAGTAGCTGGTGGGGTCATTCTCTCTGGTGAACTAGAGCCTTCTGAAATGTTCAAAGGTGTAGGCGGTAGCTCAGATGAGTGCGTTTCAAGCTCCTTGTGCATCCGTGGAGGCTTTTCTGTTATTTCTGAAAGTTTTACTGAGTTGTAGCAAAGTTTTGTGTATTCGCTACCTAGCCTTTGACATAATTCATTAATAATAACATCACAGTCTCCGAGAAGCTCCACGTCAAAGTGTAGATGAGGCAAAGGTTCCCTATTAATTAAGATCTGAGGCACTTCATGGGGGATGGAACCTAGAACAGAAAGAGATTAAAGGTAGTCACTTCAGTTTCACTTCAGCAAAGATTTACTTGAAACTCTGGTTCCGCAGACTTCATCCATTCACTTTCAACAAGACCTGCACAGACCCATGAGGAACATGATGAGCGAATCTTAGGTTTAACAGCAGCTGTTTGAGGTGCTATGCTTGCTATAGCCTAGCTAGAACACTGACTACTGCAGGGTCTGGTCAAGTGCTTAAAAGGTTATTAATATTAGTACTGTAATCTCTTAGAAGAATTGCATTGATTCCGTGCATTCGTTTTATGTCCTTAAGTGCATGTGAATGTACAGCTAGTAAATGACATCCCATTAATGAGGTTGAAGTATTTCCAAGTACAGCCTACACCATGTCAGGTTGCTCAAGCCATTTCTGACATTTAAGGCTTTCAAAACCCATCAGTTTGGTCACCAAGCATTGATTCCTCAGGTAACAAACTAATGAAATCCAGTTCTAGTGGTCTGTGTAGTGGATCGTATCTTTCCAGTCCTTACACATTTCCCATCAGCCTAAACACTTGGCTTTGCCTCTTGTACAGCAAAGAGGATGTTATTATAATGTCCACGAGTACGATACTGCTGAGCATACGTCTTTCGCAGGCTTACAGGTGAAGAGAATTTCTTTTGTACCAGGAAGATTTGCACTCAGTGGGCAAGTAAATCATCTGTCATGGTATTTTCTCAGCCTGAAGGGCATTTTTCTATTATGTGTATTAGTAGAGACGTTTTTCCATATCACTTTTAGAAGTTAAGGATCCAGCTGGTCTCACACTATATAATGTGCACTGTGTACCACTTAGTAGTATCAAGTACAGACGTAAAGCAGCTACAGCTCAAACACCTGCTGTGCTTTATTTGATTTTCTGATACTACACGAAATTGTTATGGTACTAAAGGAATCATCTTTTTAAAGACGACTCCTTTCTAAATTTTTCAAGTAATTCTAAAAGCCAATTACTGCAAGCAGGGAGAGAAATGAATCTCAGAACAAAGTCACTTAAGTTTTAGGATAGCAGTTCTTGAGATTGTAATTTTATGACACTGAGATCTGCCTGGAGTGTAGAAAAAGCACTTTAGAGTTTGTTACTTTCTTTGTTTTGCATTCGAGCTTTACACAGGCAACCAGCTTTCACCATGGACAACTCGATGCTTATTCTAGTTTCTTCACTGTATTGAGCCAAAAGCACTTCTGAGAGCACTTAATTAAGACTTTCACTTCTGATCCAAGATTTTGGAAGAAAGTATTACTAGTAAATCACTTACTTGGAATCAATGCTACTGGTCTTACTTTCAGCGAAGATCCAATGACAATAAGGAGATCAACTTCATTTTTGTCATACTTCATGGCACGGTGGAACTGTTCAGGTAAGTTCTCTCCAAAGAACACTATGTCTGGCTTCATGATGGCAAGTGGTTCATCAGGTGGACATCTGGGACATCTAGGTACAACCTGCATTAGAATAACTTCTATTACTACAGTTCAAAGCTGTGCCCTTGAAAACATCGGATTTTAGCAATTCACAGATGTACTTTGGCAAGAGACAAGGAAGTTTCAATGCCATTTCCTCATTTCAGTCTTCTGGGGATATAAAGGCAAGTCCATTTGTTACTCCAGCCTGCAGCAACTGCACACAGAAATAAAACTGCAGCAGGAGAAAAGAGGAGTCCTCTTAAGTCAAAAGGGAGAAACCACACAGACCTACACCTCAGCCATGCACCGATGACTAATAGCCTCCTATCTGATACGAATACATTTTTCTTGGTTTCATCAAAGCAAAAACTTAGATTTCACAGTCAGTTGCCATTATAGGATCTGATGTAAACTCCTTCCTAATCAAAGAGTATATTGTAGAGCCTCTATGCTTTTTCCTCTCCTCCAAGAAGTTATGTGTGTTCTACACATAAAGCAACACAGCACATAGCAGTTGCAAGCAGAAAGTGTGCAGGACAAGAACAGATGGAAGAACTTCTATTTGGTCCCCCTTTTAAACTTTTTCAATTCCTCCAAAAACAGAGCAGAAGCCTCTTTCACTAAAAAACGTAGAGTTTGTGTATGGAGAAGCAGGCTCCATTTCCTCCCAACATCAGAGGATTTTCTGATCTTTGGGACCTCTTCCAACTCTTACCCATCTTAAAGACTTTTTCAGAGAGAAGAGAAACAAGAATGTGAATGATGTATGTACAGACAATACTCCAATTACTACTGAGTAATTTTTCTTTCAAGTAGTTCAAGTCCTCTCAGCTGTAGCATTAAAATATGATACCCCAGAATAAATCTAAGGAGCTAAATGTAGCTGCAGTCCTCTAGCAGTCACTACAAGCAAATCAGTGCTCTGTAAAGGAGATGTATGTTACGTATTGCAATAGGAAAATATATTAAAACTGACACTTAAATACAAAACAACTCCCTCTTGTATACAGAACACATGCAGAAAAAGTAGTACAGAACTGAGAAAGTTTAAATTAAAGAAGTAGTTTATGGATACCTGCAGCAGGACAAAAGACAATGCTTTCCATATGAGGAAAGATCACAAGTCAAAGGCCCTCCTCTAGTGTCAAAGGGCTTTTCCCAAAAATGTAAGTTTTTGAACAAAGAACCCAATCCTTTGAAGAAAACCTTGTGGGAGGGATGCCCAAGAAGCAGTATGGTACGAGAACTAGGAAGTGGTATGGAAGGAACCTTCTTTGCATATCCAAGCTGAAGAGCCCGTAGGGACCCCACACTAAGGGGAAAACCATCCACGGAAACCCCTAAAAATGAGCAGATATATCTTGAACTTTAGCTTCAGATCATTATGTATTAGAAGATCTCATAATGGACACACAGCTTAAACTTTTCTGAAGCTTTTTACCCTGCTGAACCTTCTGTTGATGCTAGTGATGCCTTTGTACTTTCAGTCTGAAGCTTAAGGAGGGAAAATAAGTTGCTCTGTATTAGGAGGAAGGTGAAATGAAGACCTCTGACTTCTGATTTAAAAAGACCACATAACATTAACTCTGTTTCCATCCCTTCTCACACAAAGTCCAGTGACTTAATATATCTCTGTAGAGCAACTCATGTTCCAATCCAAATCATGAGTCACTGTAATGGGCCCATAAGTGCATTTCAACACTACACTACTCACCAGCTTCTCTGCTAATCCTCAGAAAGGTCGTCAGTAAAGGGGAAGATCTACTCCAAAAGCTGAAATTGATACCAAGAAGTTAAAGCTAGTAACTGGCCATTCAATTGCCTAGGGTCCTCTTTCCTTCAAGAAGAAGCAGTCCCCAGACCTCCCCAACCACTTCTGCCAGTGTATTTCTCCAGTGAGAGAAATGGAATTCCTCATTGACTACTGCTGTTATCCTTATATCAAAACCAAGATTAATAAAGATTAGATTAGCTTAAGAATACCCAAGAACTACTACATGTTTTCTGTTTCTTGGGCCTTTTCTTCCTAAATATGAGAACCTTTCACTATTTTCTAGCTGCCTGAGACAATCAAAAGCAAACTGAAAGTGTTATTTTGGGAAGTGACTGACAATTGTTTAACTCCTATATGTCATAGAAACTGCTGCTTCTCATGCAGAAGGCTGGTTGTATACAGCAACCACGAGAAAGAACCACGCTGTTGGGAACCAGCACATTATCTTGGATGTAATGGAAGAATGAAAAGCAGCAACAAGAAATTAGTAGATTTCTAAACAGATGATCTCAATTCTCAGTCTTTAATATGCTGAAAGGAAATCCTGGCAGAAAGATGCTAGCTAGACTCACTTCCTTGGAAGCACTTAAAAACTATCAGACAATGGACCAGAGCAAAGGACAGGTGGTATTTTTAGGGAAAATTAAGGATGTATAACTGAACTTGGAAGTAGTGGAGGAGAGCAGAGACTAGAAGCTGGACTATTGCAATTCAGATGCCAAAACCATTTCCATGATGAGGGAACTGTTCTATAACAAAGCTTCAAAAATTGACAGTGTCTTGTTTTGGAAATGCTGTTAGGAATAGGATACTTGACTGCTAACAATTAAACCACAAAATTACAGAATGCTTAGGAAGCTTATTAAAAAAGCAGAAAGCCTAAACTCCAGCCAGCTGGCTTTGAAGGCACAGGAGCGGTGAACATCTGTAAGAAAAATAGTTCTCAAAAATAATATGTTCTTAAAAGCCAAGTAAAACAGATTTCATGTTCAATATTTCAGCGTTGCAAAGCTTCAGGCTTACAAGATTAAGATTTCTTAAGGCTTTAACTCAAAAATCTCTTCTGAAAGGCTTTCATTGAGGTCCATGTCAAATGCAATACATAAAAGATTTACATCCCTTCCATGTTTCTCATGTTAAGTTGCAACATGCATCTGTCAAAAAATGTAAGCCTGCATAAAGAGTCCCCTTCCATTTGTATAAATAAGATCTTTGTGATCTCTGTCCCTTCAAAAGAAGGGGAAGAAGAGCAAAGAAGGTCTTGCCAAGCCAAAGGTTCATCTGCTCTGACAGAGCACACCTAACTCCTGCCTTGGCCCTGAAGCACTTCATACCCAAGTGTGGGGAGTTTGGAATACAGAATAGTTCAGAAGGCCTAGAACACAACATCTGACACCTCATCTGATCCTGTTCCATGCTCAGAGGCTGCTCTGTAGTTAACAGTTTCTCTGTGCATCATCTACTGTTATAATATATTTTTAACCTAAGTAAATGCTCAAAGAGCAACCAATGTTACAAGTAGCTAAGAATGCTTTCTCAGAGTAACTGTGAGTTCAGATTAACATAAAATAAGTATAAATTCAACCTTCTACTTACCACTTCAACCTCTGTTTTTCCTGGAGGTGCATTAAAAATGGACTTGTATGGTTTTTTTCTGCTTTTTCCCCATGACCTAATTTTTGCAGTACAGTATTTGAGTGTACTTTTAAATAGTACAGGAAATGCTAAAATACAGACAGGCACTTTTATGACACATGCAGAGATATGTAGCCTTTTAAAAGCCAATCCTTAAAAGGAAATCCAAAGGTGGGGGTTTTTTGGGGGGAATGTTGAGAGTTACTTACTAGAAAGCAAAAGTGAGTTAAAGTAAATTTTTACCTGATTGAAAATATCTCCTCGAACAACTTCACAATCAACTTTGTATTTACAGATCAGGCAGGAAGCTGTTGCAAAGGAACCTGAGGGGAAAAACCCGTACAGTAGAAAAAAAGGATTTTCGGTCATTCAGGTTTGGTCTTTTTGCTCAAGTTGTTTTGACACAAAGGCTGTTACATTGCAGTGCTGTAAAAACAGGTCATTACAAAGTAATTTAAAATTAAGAGAAGATACCTGTAGTACTAAAAGTAGTTCTTCCAGATGTTAGTCAGCAGAAATCTCATTTTAGGAGTAGGATATACCACATGCATGTCAACAAAAACTGTATTGTGTCTTCTCATTCCCCCAATCAGTGCAAGTGTATGCAAAGAGAGGAGAACAGAACCTCCCCTTTTCCTTTTTACAAAACCACTCACAGTAGTGCCACCAGCTCTGCAAACAGAACCCATGTGAACTCAAGAAATGGTAGGGCAAAATAACCAGGAAAATGCATTAGTAAAAACTTTGCAACAGGCAACTGAATAGCAGCAGTGTTCCTTCCAGCAGAAGTGAGAAGTTACAGGTATATTGCTGTGCACTTGGTTTCCAGCTTAGCCAGCGCTTATTGCTTGGCAAGACCACGTTAAGTTGGTTGCTCCCTCCATCCAGCCACTTGCTAGCTCTGACTGGCCAGTTCCTGAAGCAGATGAAAGTGATGCTAGAGTATCGCGTACAGTACCCGTGTCTTTTAGCTCTCTAAAGGGAAACCTTATCAGGTAGCTACACACATGTGAAAATACGCAGTGTAAAGTCAGTGTGGTAAACAAGAGTGGCCTTTTTGTGTGCACAAATCCAGAAGTGACAGGCACACAAGGCCTGTTATGTGTAGGAATGCTTAGAAGCTGACAGAATGCTGAGGAGCAATGTAAAGACTTGACAGATTTTCTCCTAACCATGAAATAAGGCTTGAAAAAATCTGTATAACTGGGGGATCTTTTTGATCCTGCACTGGAATACACCACTCATATAGTAACAGTCTGGACTCTCCAATTCTAATGGTGATGCAAGGGCAGTAAGAAGGCCCTGTGGCTGAGTAACGTACAGAGTGGGTACAGCAGACCATCTTCAAAAGGAAATTTGAAGAAAGGTAACCATTAAGATATTGAAAGCTTTGCAGGAGCTAGGAACAGCTGAAAACCTCTGGTACGAAAACTTTATCTAGAATATTATTTTAAATCACCCAAGATAAAGATATTTTCTGCTCATAACCTACTTAGAGCTGCCAACCAACACTTACACTGCTAAATGGAAGGGATTGTGCAACTAAGTACAGTATCAAAAGATGCTCTGGGAATATTGATGTAAAATGGAGTGAGAGCACAGAAGAACCTGGGGCAGATCACTTGTGAACAACTGCCAGTTCTGGTCTGCCTAAGTGTGGCAGTGATGTGCAAACAACCACATAAGAACTTCATGATAAATGTCTTGTATGCAATAACAACCAAAAGAAAGCGCATGACACACTAAATACAAATGGAACCTGCACTAGACATGGGTTATTCAACAGGTAGGGTGCTACCGTGTGCTGTTTATCACCATGTTGACTTTGTCTGACAAAAGAAAACATGATTTTTCACAGAAAGGCTGATTGGGCACTGGAACAGGCTGCCCAGGGAGGTGGTTGATTCACCTTCCCTGGAGGTGTTTAAGGCACAGGTGGATGAGGTGCTAAGGGGCATGGTTCAGTGTTTGACAGGAATGGTTAGACTCGATGATCCGGTGGGTCTCTTCCAACCTGGTGATTCTATGATTCTATGAATCTAGCACTGAGCTAACTTTTGCAGATAAGGAAACCAAACTAGTTTGGTCTGTGTAAAAGGTATCATTAGACAGACAGCTCTTACAAACATGTCAGTGCTGCTTTTATACAATGTATTTGCCAGAAGTCTACTAAATGATCCAAAGGTGCACTTCAAGAACTGATTTTCTTTATCCTTTCTTCAAAAATGAAACCTTAGACTTTTTGCCGGACATTTACAAGTCCTTGGAAATGGAAAGCATATCAAGCAACTAATGAAGAGTTGCCACTTAATTTGGTATCACAGTTTCAGAACACGTATCATACCAAAGATGTAAGAAGATGATCTTCAACAGAACTGAACTGAAAGATTTCAGTGCAATGTAATGTGAATAATCAGACAGCAGCCACATTCTGTCATTGACAGACAGTGAGAGGGACCTATGAAAAGACCCATTTCCACACTGTTCTCATACTTCAATATAAAGAAACACCAAACACATTTTAAAAGTTCAGGTCTAAGCTTGTGTGAACAGGGGTCAGTGAAGGTAGATCTTCACTGACAAAGACGACCATTTAACAAGTATAATTTCTAGAAGAAGTACTTGCATTTGAAATGCTTCCAATTTAAATACTTAAGCTACCTAAAAAAAATTCAGTATTATAAAAGGGGGATATTTGGTGCCAAGAGATATTAATACAAGAAAAACACCCAAACTAATTCCAATAGTGATTACCTTGTCATACGCACCACTAAAATCATTACTACACATAAAATAAGAAAAACAAAACTAAAACCACTAACCATGACACTGTATTATCCTTTGGATTCCTGCAACCTGTTCCAATGTGTCTATGTTCTGAGTATAGTTGCGAAGCAGTTTTCCTTCTTTATCCATCAAAGCTATGAACTTGTGACAGAGAGATGGCTGAAATTGTCCTGGATAGATTTCCTAGGGAATTCAGAAGTACATTAGAAAGCATAAATGGATACACAATGTCTTTATTCCAACAGCAGCAATTCACACTGAGCTAAATATAACCAGTAATGATTACAACAGCAGTTAATATTGCCACTCTTTTTGCATTTTGCCATTTCTCAGGTCCAACTTTTCCTTCCACAGCAGAGCATCTGATCATGCCAAGATGAATTGCTCCATGGAAGTTGGTTTTTTTTTTTTTCTTCGCACAGCATAAAAGCAAGGTTTAGATCCTTTTGGGTTTTGAGAATTATGAAATAGGAAAGCTTTGTTTTCCTTTGTCAGTGTAAAGTAACTGCAATATTCATTATTAGAAACATATATGGTTTAACTGCAGTTTGAGAAAATATTCATGAGGAATTTGGATTCTGGTCTTTTGGTTTGGGATGAGGAGTTTTTACTCCTCAGCACTATCAGCAGCTGCTTCTAGAATATGGAAGCCCAGAAAGTAGAATGGCATTAGACGTAAAGGGGAAGACAGGTGGTACTCAGACCGGTTTTGCCAATTCATCCAGTTGCTGTAGGCAAGTTAAAACCATGTGGCTCAGAGCAATCCACCGTGCCTGACAGATGCTGAGCCCTTCCATTCGAGCAGGGTAGGGGAGGTAGGGTCTATCTAAAGGGCACACAGAGAAAACATCAGCACTTTTGTAGAGTGATTTGCAGTTTGCTCACAGTGAACAAGGAGCCTGCCAAAAGGAAAAACTAAATGTGGGCAGCCAGCTGAAAGCTTCACCCTAGGAACCTCTATCTAGACCACTGTGGGTGGTACTTCTTGTTGCTGAGGACATCAGTAGGAACACCACTGCTATTGCTCAGGAGCACTTATTTAGGGGAGGAACTTGAATTCCAGACCCTCTGCTGTCCAGTCACTCTCTCATCACTGAACAGCAGCGGGGCTGGAGTTTCACCAGGGAAACTGAGGCCTTTTTATGAAAAAGCACAAAAGTCACTGGCCAAAAGAAAGTTCACAATAACTGCCGCTGCCTACCTTTACCTGTAGATACTTAAAGCTGAACCAAAAGTCCTAGCACAACAGTGAACTGTTACAATAATCTTTGTGACAGCTCTGCCTTCAGCTACCATATAGCCTACCTGTTAACAAACAAAAGAGACTTTTTGAAAGTGTTTGTTTTTCCCCAAAATATTTCAAGTTACTCATAATTCTGAAGCTACACGTGGGTCTCTGAACTGCAGCAATGACCAGTGATTGCTACTACTTAGATTACAAGTATTCATGTGGTCCTAACAGTTTCTGTAGTGTGAAGAAGACATGTTCTGTCACGGAACTCTGCACATTTATTTGGCTGCTCTTTGCCTCTTGAATGAAGTGAATTTAAGATTCCATGAACTAAGAAAAATCAATATTCTAACTGTGCTGATGGAAAGAAAAGGAGGAGAAATTATTTTAGTAAAAAAAGTATCAGCCACATTTACTATGGACTGTTCTGGTAAAACCTGTATAGAGACAGGCTTCAAGTTCAGGGTTTTTTTGTTTGTTTGTTTCTTTGCTGTGGGGGTTTGGGGGAAATGATGAGATTTAAAAAAAAAAATTAAAACCCAAGGAACCGAGTATATTAATGAGCACCAAAATATCTGGACAAGAGGCTTTCAGACAAAGCCAAGCAGCTGAAGAATGCATTGATTTTTCTTCTCCAATCTTTATAACGCAAGAGCAGTAGTGTAAGTTGTGAGCAAATGGAAGAAAGAGTGAGCACTGCTAGTAGCGATTGATTTTCACAAGTCTACTGCTCCTGTAATAATTCTTATATTTTAATATTTTTTGTACTGAGGCTACAGTACAGACTAAAAGCAGTTATTTTTTTGTTTCTACATGTCTACAGCTCCTACAATTCCTTCTTCTCTCAAAAACATATTCCCTGCATTGTAAGCTGTTTAATATAACTAACAACTTTCCAAAAACTGATGCATTCTCCCTTTCAAACACAGTCCCTGCAAAAAGGCTTTAATTCACTAAGATGTACAGATCCTTGTGACAGCCATAACAAAACTTGAACAAGTGCATATTTACTTGTGCACGAAGCTGCTTTAGTCCTCTTTATTTTAAATACAGTGATTAAATGTGAATGCATTGTACAACACTGAAGGGTGTGCCACCGCACACCAAATTCAAACATAGCTTTCCACATAACTCGTGTGCTGGCCAAAAGTTTCTCATATTCCTTCATTTCACAGAAAGCAAGAGCAGCTAAGATTATTGGGATTTGATCAAATCACTACAAGTTTTTATTTATCCTCCTTGAAAACCACCTAGAAAGGTTGCATATACAATGACCCTGTAACAGGAACAGTAATAATAAGCTTAAAAAAAGAAAGGACAATGTTGCTAAATACTTCTAATAAGGCAAACAGGCAACTGCATACAATGACTGAAGTAACACTGAGGATGTAAAATTGATATATAGCAAAGACCTGCCCAAGGAGAGAGGAATTACGCCACCAAATGATGCCTCATTAAAGTAAATTAAAAATATTAAAATATTCTTCTATAGCTGATAAAAAAGACAAAGATCCTATTTTATTAACAGAATAGTTTAATATCAGATTTATGTATTTCAATGTTATCTGTCTTTACTGACCAAGATAACTGCTGGAAGACCATACCTTTGAAAACTTAAAAAAAGGCCTGGGATCCTTTCTGAAGTATTCTATATCAAACATTGCTTGAGGATCTGGAAGGTCTGGAAAGTCTACAGCAAGGCGTGCATAGATGCCATCTCTTGATCTAAAGTCAGGTATTCCACAAGACACCGACACCTGAAATAGATTTTTGCAATCTGAAATAAGCAAAACTACATTTGGCTGTAAAGAGCTGCTATGATACAGACTACCTGGGAAATTACGTTTCTGTACACTCAGAGTGCTCAGAGACATTTAAGAGCAAAACCAGTCTGCATTCTCTCTATTTACTTTTCCTTTTTTTTTTTCCTTTTCGCCTTTTTTCAGACCAATATAACGATTCCCAAATCACAAGTAGGAAGAACAGCACAGAAACAAAGTTGGACAACTGGGTAAGAAAAGTAGTACAATCCATAGAGGCAATAATAGGGCACCAGAACTTATTTTGTGGCAGGAAGTTTTGTAAGAAGTAAACAAAAATTTTAAATGTGGTTCCATTGAATTTGATCAGTAAGTGTTAACTGATCTGCCAACTCAGGCTGGGACAAGGTGGTTGATATTTTCTTTTTTTACATACTAACACAGTAACAGAATAGAGTCTTGCTTTTGATGAATAAACTCCTTATGATAAACATTGCTTATCAAAGCAATGCAATATAAGACTAAAATTTGTGTTGCAGACTATCCCCAAAAAACTATACAGAGAGGAGGAAGAGCAGGTGTGTGACAGCAATTATAGAAAGAACATGATTGGGTAACAGAAGTAGCAATGCTTTTCTAACAAGATGATTTGAATTGCTCATCTTTTCTGAATGTTGTTGTACCCTTTGGGTACAAACAGAAGCTAAACCCAATCACCTTCTGTATCGTGATCTTATACATAGGTTTACAGCTGCAATTGCACAACAGTTTAAAAATGTTCTTTAGTAAAAGAGTGAGCAATCTTATTCCCCTCATACAGTGGCACGTGTTGAAAGTAAAATTCAGTGTACCGAATCCAAACTCTCCTTCTAATCCTCCACCCCCAACTCCTTTTTTCTCCCTAGGTCCCCCAACTCCATCAGGTATTCTAAGAGACCCACTGACATTTTGTTTAATAAATCATTACCTTTGTTTAAACTGAAATATGACAGGGACAATAAGTATTCTGGAACAGAGAGATGGGACCTTAGTCCATAACTGCTGTGCATGGAAGGAAGTGTTTAAGAGTTTAAATCATAAAGAGTATTTTCTTATAAGAATAGAGACCTTGTACTTTCCAACTTAAGCTCCAGTCTTGCAGCGTGCATGGTTCTAGTGGGCAGCTGTGCCTCCTCTTCCCATCTAGCACAATTATTTGATTATGAATGTTGCGAGGGTCACATCACCTGCATGCTGTACAGCACTGGGTAAGTATTTAACCAGCCGTCATTGAGGCAATACATACCCCAGCTCCAGTCAAGACCATTATTTTTTTGCATTCTTGTAAAAGTTTCACAGCATCATCAATTGTATTTATATCTTTCCGTTTTTTTCTTTTTGGTGGTTCTGAAAGAATGTTTATAACAATTTGCCACAGTGTCATATCATCCAGTTCTGGTGGAGGGATGGTTTCTGGTAGCAGATCTTTCAGAATTGTCCGTGGGTCTGTGCCTAACATGAGATGCTGCTGAACATAAGTGTAGGGACCTAACACACAAAAAAAAAAAAAACAAAAAACCAAATTAAAACTAAGTATTTCAGATGATTATGATCATCCCATCTATTAATGCCAATTTAATACTTTGTTCATCAAAAACCCTGTACATTTTGATCTAAATTCTGAACTGATAGTATGACAAGGTTTTGACTTCTTTATTTTATGTTAACCCATGAAGGATTTCACAGGAAGTTCAGCAAGGTAGAAATCCCAGTTCATAGCAAACTTGATGGCTCTTAGACTTGCACTTATTTAGCAACAAGATTTTCACAATGTATCTCCATTGTATGGTTTCATTTGTATTTTTCCAACATTTTAAAAGGAATTTATAGTAATAAGTGGGAGAGACAACAAACATACATATACTTTCTAGTCAGACTATAAAATATCACTCTCAAGAGACAAACAGGGCTCACCAATCCACGGATTTTTGTTTTTCTTTTAGTCAACTAACACTAATGATTTCGGACATGACCTCCTAAAGCCATCAACTCAATCCTTCCAGAAACACTTAAGATTAGAGCAGTAGAAGAAAAATAGGTAAACTGACTCATAACAGCTCTCACTAAGGCTACTTAAAGCACACACAAAGAAAACAATTGTTATACATATTTACCCAAAAAGTACCAACAGTGATCCTGTGACAAGGGATCAGTAAATGCAACACGGGCAGATTTTAAGTGGAATATTGCGTTGACATCATGTGTTGTCTTGCTGCTATTTTTATCAATAATGGCAAAATGAACGCTGTGGTATTGTCACACCAGTGTAAGAAAGTCCCAACCCCACGGCACCCTGGAAGCCAGTGTCCCACACAAATCACCCATGAATTTAGCAGTAACTTCCCTCTGTAGGAAGCAAGAACTTTCTATGAGCTCCTAACTGTCATGTTTATCTGTTGCTAATGTGCAACACTACAGGCTAATAATTCCCAAACTGATGTAACACTCAGGGCCCTCCAGATTGACTAAATCATACAATAATCACCTTCTTGTTCCTTAAAGAATTAATACTAAGTAACCAGGCTAGAAATATGCCATAGATCAGTTCAGTTTAGTGAGTCTGTGTGCGCGCTTTTAATATCACAGCAGGAATTCTACACAAAATAGACACTGAAAATTTAAATCAAATACAGCAATTTTAAAAAGGTTCGTTTTTGAGCTCTTTAAGGAGCATACAGAATACAATCAATGCTCTAAGCTGTACAAAGGCAGTAACTGCAATTTTTTTGCAACAGAAGAAATCGTTTGAAGACTAGGAAAAATTAAGTAACTGTTCAAAGTCAAACAGCATCCAAGAACATTATATAGGCTTCTACCTATACGTGGTCTTGGGGTCCAGTCACTAGAACTTGCATGAGAGGCTCTGTCGTCTTCATCGCTATCGCAGGAGTGAAAACCATTGGCTATGATTTCATCACTGAAAAGGAAGTTATCTGCAAGACAGCACAACGACGACAGGTTACATCCGAGCCAAATGGCACAGATTTAAAGATATCAGAAAAGCTAAAATTACATGCTTTTAAATCTGATTCCAATGCATCACAAATAGCTAGCTTTGTCACTTAGACACAAAAAAAAGTACTTTTTTCTTTTTTGAGTTTATAGACATACTTTCAAGTCTTCAGAACATTTACTGCAGGATTTGCTATCTTAATGCTGGGCGTCAGTGGACTAGATATTGACTGGGCATTAAGGATTGTACATCTTGAAAAAATCCAAATGTTTTAAAAGCACAATTAAAAGTTCCTTTCTCTTACAATTCTCACTTCACTGAGCTCACTGAGAAATTGGATAAATTGAAAATGTGTCACCATTTATAGACTGATCTTCGACCAGGTTAAAAGCACAGCATTTTAAAACACTCACAAATACACATCTGGATACAGGCAAGTTACAGAATGTTGTTAGGCTGTTGTCTTGCTAAGTGAGCACATATGCACTTCTACGATATTTCAGTTATGACAGAAACTGTGCTACCTTGAACCACCTTCCTAAGTTTATCTCATCCATTTTACCCTGCAGCTGGGTTTGGCTTAGAGCACTAGATAGTTAGCTCAGCTCAGCTTGTGGCTGTAAGCCAGAGTAACTCAATCAGTCTTCATCATGTATCTAGATGAAGGAGTCTAAAGAAGAACAAGTTGTTTGTCTTACAGCATGCATTACTAAGCTAACATTTAAGGGAAAAATCTAAATTTTAACTTGAGCAGCTTATCAGAATTTAAACTACTAAAGCTTTTTATTTGCTTTATTAGAAATAGCCAGAGCAACCATAGCTTAATTTGTTGAAAAGCTAAGATCACAAATAATGGACTGTTAGGAGCCTTAAGCTGCTTCAGTGGACATTCAGATTGGACACTAGGAAAAACTTCTTCATCAAAAGGGTTATCAAGCATAGAACAGGCTGCCCAGGGAGGTGGTTGAGTCACCATCCCTGGAGGTATTTAAAAGGCAGGTAGATTAAGTGCTTGGTTGTAGGATTTAGTAGCGGACAGGTACGGTTGGGCTTGATCTCAAAGGTTTTTTCCAACCCAGTGACCCTATGATGCTATGAAGTTGCAGTCATAGTTTCTAAAGCAAAAATCAAAAATTACCACAATAGTTTTCAATCTGTACTTGAATAAACCTACAATATTTTAGGTAGGTTGCTCTACATTACTCTTAAATAAAGCACATGACAAAACAGTATCATTTATTATTCAGAGATCATGCTGTCCTGTACTTTCCTTTGTTGGCATAAATACTTTATTCTGATAAGAATGGGAAGAGGTAGAGGACACAAATTTGCTTTTTGTACCTGCTGTCTTGTTCTTCTGATACCACAGGTGCTCATTGACATTACTATTTCTTATTAATCTATGTATTTACAGCATTTCACTTCCATCTCATTATGCATGAAGTCAGTGAACACATTACGCAAAAAGCATTATGAAGAAGAAAAAAGTTGATTAGTACACATCAGTAAGTGTAAGTACAAGTTTTAGTAAAACAACCTTTACGTCTACTCTACCAGAATCAAATCTTATACTGTTAAAGGCCCATCCCACACAGGTTACATTGTCTGGCATTTAAGAAACACCTTGGCAGATACAATCAGGCTAAACTAAGAGTTTAAATCCTAACACTCCCTGCATATTGATTTGATTCCTCAAAGGACTAAAGGAACTAATCACTTGCTGGAACTAAGCAATCCACAGCGAAACATGCCCAAGGATTATCAGTAACCTGAGCATAAAAGCTTCATATAAGGCATCAATAAGAGATCATTAGCTTTACTATCATGCTGTTCCAATGAAGTTTTTGAATCCCATGGCTGTTCTGAGCTTATCTGCAGCTCTGTTCGCCTTTGGATTGCTTTTGCCCAGACAGAAACTTTCTGTGAAGTTTTACTATAAAGGCAAAATTATCTGTAACTGCATTTCAAGATATTATGCAAAGACTTTACTGGCAAAACGCAGCATTTTATCTCTTTTAAGAAGTCTTTCCAATGCAGCAATTAAAAAACAAAACAAAAAAAGCCCGCAACACAAGGTGCTTTCATACCTATACCACCCAAACCACGCTCCAAACCTGATCCGCAAAGAAACTTCTTAAGAAGATTATAGTTTAGTTTTGCGCTGCCGTCACTGAAATCTTAACCAGGACTGGCAAGAATTAACTGTTCAAAGGCAAAGAGCATCCACGAACATTACGCAGGCTTCTACCAATATGTGGTCTCTGGGTCCAGTCGCTGATATTTTAAGTGGGACCGTGACCTTAAGTTCTTTTAAAAGTTGCTTATGGCTTATTTTGTGCTGCAGTCGCTGAGGTCTATGCCGGGACTGCGACCTGAAGTTATTTAGAGTCGTTCAACACTGCTGCTCCTGTGCAAGCTCCAAAGGAACAGAAATAAAAGAGATTACCGCGGCAGAAACCGGGAAAAGTTAACGGGTAGCATCGCTTTTGGTAACTTTTTGCCGGCGACACGGCAAAATAAAGGCTGTCAGGAGGGCAGCGAGTCGCCCTCCGGCCGGAGAGGCCGCGGGTCCTGACAGGGGCGATAGGAAGGCCGATCGGTCGGGGTTGGGAGGGTTGGGGGGGTCGGAGGAGCCGCCGGGAGGTCGGCGCGGGGCGGGGGGAGGGTCGTGGGCGGAGCCTCCGCGCGGGGGGCGGGTGTTTGCTCACCAGGCTGCAGGGCCGGCGCCGCCGCGTCTTCTCCGGGCGCCGCCTCCGCCCCCTCCCCCCTGCTCCTGGGGCAGGCCCCGCCGCCCGGCCCCGCCGTCCGCGCCGCTCCACGCCGCCTCGCCGCCGCCGCCGCCCTCCTCCGCGGGGCCGCCGCCTGTCGTCACGACCGCCGCCTCGCCCGGCGGCTCCGCGGCGGCGGCGGCGGGGGGCGGCGGCCCCGCCGGGCCGGTGTTGCGCGGCCTCGCAGCCGGCGTCTTCCGATTCCAGGCGCTGGCGCTTGGGAGCGGGCTCGGCGCTGCCGGCCGCGCCGCCGTGGCGGAGACGGAGGAGCGGTGCCTCCTCGTCCGCCATCTTGGAGTGGGAACCGCCGCCCCGCTCCCTCCCTCCCGCCCGGCGCCGCGCGCAGCCGCCGCCCCCTCTCCCGCCCTCGGGGGGGGTGCGATTTAAACCCGGCACGTGACCCGGCCGCCGCCCACGCGAGAGGCCGCAACAACAACAAACCGGGGCACGTGACGAAGGAGGGGGCGCGAGCCGTCAGTTCGTCACGTGACGCCCGCCCCCGCCCGCCCCTCAGCCGGGCGCGTTCCTGCGCTCGCCATGGCGGCTGCCGGTCACGTGGGGCAGGGCCCGCCTCCTACGCGCGGCGGGGCTCGAGCCGTGGGGGACTCAGCGCACGGAGACCGTGTCGTGGGGCTTCTCGGATCCAAAATGCCCCAAATGAACTCCATAAGGCTCAGTTTGGGGCTTGGGAAAGCGAGCGTCCTTCGTCAGCGCTGGGCGAGGCGGCGGCGCTGTCGGTCTATGCCGAGATGGGGCAGGATGCATCTCCCGCTCACACGGAGATGGAGAAATTTTCCCGGGAACCTCATGCATCTTTTGTTCCTTCCCGAGGATTTGCTTTAATATTGTCGTGAACTTCACAACAGTCATATCTCTGCAAAGGGATCTGAACAGGCTGGACCACTGGGCTGAGTCCAGTGGCATGAGGTTTAACACGGCCAAATGCCGGCTCGTGCACTTGGGGCACAACAACCCTATGCACAGCTACAGACTAGGAGAAGGACCTGGGGTGTTGGTTGACAGCGACTGAACATGAGCCAACAGTGTGCCCAGGTGGCCAGGAAGGCCAATGGCATCCTGGCTTGTATCAGAAATGGTGTGACCAGCAGGTCCAGGGAGGTTATCCACCCTCTGTACTTGGCACTGGTGAGACTGCTCCTTGAATACTGTGTTCAGTTGTGGGCCCCTCACCACAAGAAGGATGTTGAGGCTCTGGAGTGAGTCCAGAGAAGAGCAATGAAGCTGGTGAAGGGGCTGGAGAACAGGCCTTATGAGGAATGGCTGAGAGAGCTGGGGGTGTTTAGCCTGGAGAAGAGGAGGCTGAGAGGAGACCTCATTGTTCTCTACAAGTACCTGAAAGGAGGTTGTGGAGAGGAGGGAGCTGGCCTCTTCTCCCAAGTGACAGGGGACAGGACGAGAGGGAAAGGCCTCAAGCTCCACCAGGGGAGGTTTAGGCTGGACATTAGGAAAAAAAATTTCACAGAAAGGGTCATTTGGTATTGGAACGGTCTGCCCAGGGAGGTGGTTGATTCACCCTCCCTGGAGGTGTTTAAGGGATGAGGTGCTGAGGGGCGTGATCTAGTGTGTGATGGGAATGGTTGGACTCAGTGATCCTGTGGGTCTTTTCCAACCTGGTGATCCCATGACTCTACAATCTCTGGGTAATTTGGAGCAGGATCCAGCTCTGCCTGACCTTGCATTTGAGACAGGGAAAGGCTGCAGAGGGGATTGCAGGAGACACCTCTGCTCAGCACAGAGCACACTGAACACAAGGTGTAACTGTGTCTGGAAAAGCACTATCTGAAAAAACATGCCCTAAAAACCCCCCATGCTACAAACCCCTATGGTATCAGAGGGTCATTCTGTCTAACTTTCAAAAAACACAGTTCCCTGAATGGTCACCAGATATGAACCACAACAACTTCTCTATTATTCTGTGCAAGGTTGTATGCAAACCTTTTCCCCTATTGAAGCTGAAGCAGGGGTCAGATTTCTTAAAACGTATGTGCAAGATGCTTTTAATGAGCACGTAGAGGAGAGCTGTGCCTTTAATGCTGTCATTTTGCTGCTTATTTTCCTGAAGCCTGTTACTCTGAGGAAGAAATTTTAACAGTGATATGGGAGCATGATCTAAGGTTTTCTGAGAATGCTTGGTAAGGAACTGATTCAAGGATCCTAAAGCTGACTCTTAATAGTCTATCTGCTTACATGGATTAGTGATGTTGAGGGAGTTGCTCTTAAATTGGGAAGTTGGGTTGGTAGTGCTTTCTGCAACTCTGAACATGAAATTTGTGCAAAATGCAAAACTAATTTGTGTTATGTTATACCTTGAGCTTCTTGCAAATGCATACTTAGTCCAAAACAGTTAATGTCAGTTGACAAGAACCAATATTGGAAGTTTTGATGTATTCTATCAGAATAAATTCAAATACAGATCTCCAGATCTGGCTGTTTTATTTAAAGGGCCATTCATGAGTTTTACAAGTTTATTGTAAACCTCCTGTTGTGCTGAACCAGAACTTAGTCTTGACTCTTAAATGAGCAATATTGTTGATGATGTGTTAGGAATGAATGGACATGTTTTGTTCGTGTTTGAGTACAGAAAACAAATACGAGATTTCCTCACTTTCAGTACTGTTTGTACGCTCTGAGCAGTGCTCACCAAAACACGACTGCGCACGTAAGCTGTGCATTCTCCTGCACTGTGTCTCTCATTCAGATAAAGTTTATGTCCCGAAGGTGATCTATATATTTTTTTCTGTGCATTATGTGCAAGTTCTTACGCCCTTCTTTTGTGATGCTTTGTTCTGTGAGTTATCCCACTGAAGACAGTAGGAGCAACAAAAGTCCGAGTTATTATTCAGGATCAGTATTTTCTGTCCTCTGCATGCAAACTGGATCAGGCTGTTTTGGGACACTTTGTGCTCTTGGACCTGCAGTTCACCTTGCAGCACAGAAACAGCTACTGAAAGCCAGAGGGTAAAAGGGTTAAAGAACCTTCCCTTTCACCTTGCGCAAATATACAAGAAATACTTGGACAGAATGGTTAGTCAGGAGTGCTGTTAGGAAGAGGGACTGCTGTTTGTTTTTTATCCTCCCCCAGAGTACAATCTATTTAAATATTTACATAGTCTCTTGCTAAAAGACTTTCTTTTCTTTCCTATACTTCTCTGGTTTATTCTTAAGTGATGAATAGGAGAGAGGGAGAGATTTGTAATTGCGAGTTACATAAGGAATATAGTAGTAGTGCTTTTGCACAGATGTAAGTGGTTTAACTGAGGCTTTTGCTTTGCTGTTTAGTACTATTGCTTCTTTTCTGGTGCTTTATGTATTTTATAATGTTAATAGTGCATCTGAACATGCAGTAAAAATAGAAGATGCCAGACAGTACAACCTCGAGGAGAAAGCAGTTAAGAATAACACGATATGTAGATAATTTCAGAAGATAAATACTATATTTAATAAAGCACTTGGAAATGTAAATTATTTTATAAACCATTCTGAGTGGCCACTGGGTCCTCCACTCATTAACACAGCCCTGCTCTTGCCTTGCTGTCCCTGTTCTGTGTAGGCTCTCCTACCAGGTCTCTGCATCTAAAATTGTATAACTATTCAAGGCATCTATTTGTAAGGGCTACTTTAAAGAATGAGCGATTTTTAACAACATTAAACATCTTGGATTAAAAAGCTCTTGCAGGGACAGGGCAAGCAAAAATATAGCTCCTTAGGCTCCAAAGGAAAGCCTTCAGCAAGTGGTTAGTATTACACCTAAGTAATCTTTTTCAATCAATAGCTCATAGAAGACACAACAGTTAAACGTGTCTGTAAAGTCTTTGCTGGACTAAGACCTTGATTGTTAATCACAGTTTAAAATTAAAAGTTTTATTTTGCTGTGAAATGAGTTTTACAAGGAATGTATTCTGCACACCACACAGTCCTTCAAGATGCAATTTAATGTGAGAAAGAATATTTAATGTGATAGTAGGCAGTAGGTATTTCGTGTTGTCTTTTTATAGTCTTAATTTTGGTGGACATAAACTGATGTACAAGAGCTGTTTGCTTTTGAAGAGTAGCGTTTATGTATCCTTGGTAGCCTTCAAGGAGTAAAGAATTAGCCTTTTCTGTTGAAGTGACTGACAAAACGCTGAGAGGCTTTGGCAAGGTCAGTACTTCATTCTCAAAAGCTTGCAGCCCTACAATCATTGATTTTCAAGTAACCCTTACTCTTTTCTGTAATTACCTGTACAATCCACTCGTCAAAGATGGTAGCAAAAGTTGCAATTAAAAATCAAATAGAAAATGTATTTCAGTATATGTAGGCTCAGGTGGAGGAAAGCCTTTAAGTATATGCCTGATTTTAAGTGGCTCTACACGTGATGGCTTGATATAAATCTCAAGTAGGTTTTTGTTCGCATCCAGAACTCTTTTCAGCCTGGATGAAGCCCAGAGTTTTCTGTTGAAGTGACTTTGGCAACTACAAATCCCAGGGAGCATTGCCTTTAGCAGGTTTGTGCAAGCGGATTGGCATCCTGCAGGGACCAATGGCAGGCAGGGAATGCAAGAAAATCCATGTGTGTCAGCTGCCAGTATTAAAAAGCACCAGAGAGAGCTGCAGACCTGAGTGCGAATTGCCCGTTTTCCTGGGTCACTTGTCACCCCCCTGTGAGCTTTGTGTCGATATTGTATTTTACACCCTCTGTGCTTGCTGCAGCAGTTGGGATGGATGCAATTCTGAACTGCAGACCGGATGATTTGGAGGATTACTACAACTTGCTAGGATGTGATGAACTGTCTACGGTAAGAGCCTTCCCCACCTTCCCTCCAGGTCGATAGCATTTTGAATGCACTTCTCTCTCTACAGGGGGGATTTGAAGTATTTATCTTTACAGGCTGGACTACTTGAAATGCATTGTGAACCTTCTTTCTTGTCACTTTTAGCATCTCCCTCCGCAAAGCTCAATTTTCTGATCTGTATCCTAGAATAGGGCTTATATTAAAAGTGTCATATAAACCAGAATAATGTTACAGAATCATAGAATCATTAGGCTGGAAAAGACCTTAGAGATCATCAGCTCCAACCGTACCTACCTTCTACTAAATCATGTCCCCAAGCACCTCATCTACTTGCTTTTTGAACACCTCCAGGGATGGTGACTCAACCACCTCCCTGGGCAGCCTGTTCAAATGAAATAATGCCTTTTTCATTAACGTAGTTCCACATGTGATGTGGTTATGAATCATGAGCCGACTGCATCAACAACATCCAAATAATATTTTGGAGTGTATTTTCTGTTTTAAAAGGTGCAAAACGCTATTTGTATGCAGTTAAGGCAGTGAATGTTCATGTATTGTTGCTCACTGATAATGCTGTTGAGCTTCTCAGGTTTTATACCTATTTTTTACATTTTTTTTAAAAAACCTATTCATCTGTTGGGAGAAAACAAAAAAATATCCTTTACATTCATCATATTAATGATATTTAAATACTAATTTAAAATACATTCAAATATTAGCTTTACTTGTCTGTCTAGGCAGGAGATACCTACTCTCTAGAGTAGAGACTTTACAATGGGATCTAGCTAAGCAATTGTTGAATGATTTGTAGTGCAGCAAGTGTTCTTCCTAAAGATGCCTGTGTGATGTTTTTTGTGTAATTTGGGTAACAGTTTTTAATCTAGTAGCTGTATTAACTGGAATTGTGTTTTGATTTTGGAAAAGGAGTTTTGGTTGCTCTGCTATAATGCAGGGTGCATTCAGCATAGATAAAAGCTCTGTTTTGGTCAGTAAATTTAATCAGGTGCTTCCAACTGTCTTAGTGATCAAATGCTGGGAAAATACTTAAGTCTTTTCTATCGCTGAAAGCATACTAGTAAGTATCTTCGATTTGTTACAGTAGGCAGTTTAAAGCTGTTCCTGAGAGAACTCTTAAATAAAAGGCATATCCCAGCAGAGGGCGGTGGTAAAGCTTCTGTGTAGGCTTGTTTCCCAGACACTGTTTCTAATTTTCTATCTCACATTAATTCTTTAAGGGCTTAGTGATTCATGAATGGTTCAAGTATGCAAGATAATGATTTTTCAGATTTCTTCAAAATTAAGTTTAAAAGATGGAATAAATGCCAAAGGGTCCTGAGAAATAATCTGCCAAGTGTTATTTGTTACTAATTATTTGTTACTAGATTATTGTTGACGTGGGAGTGGGAACTGAGATGACAGGTTGGCTGAGGACTGTGATTGCCTTCCTTCTGGATGGTGCACACGATTACTTCTAATGTTTAACAGAAAATTGTAGCATTACTGATGGTTTGCGATCACATTACTTTGAACGTGCAGTCAAGTATTTGTGGCAGCGCAGGATTCTTCGGGCACATGCAACACATTCCCAGCTGCAGTGCTTGCATCTAAGGGGCTGAAAATTCTGCTCTTGAGCTAATCTGATTAAATTTAAGCACAAATAGTCTCAATTTCTACAGATCTTCCCTGCATTCAAGCAAACACCCATGTTCGTTCTTGGCTTCTTGTAGAATTGAGCTCATGGACTCCTAGTTTATCTTTAGATTTGAGAGGGAGAGGGGAGATGTGATTTGTATCCTCTCCCAGGAATAGTGTTACTCACCTACAGTGGATCTTGGATACCTTCCTCGGTAAACCATCTCACTGAATACTTTATATAAATTTCATATATTTTGTATAAACTTCCCATAAGTGTTTCCTTCTGCTGATACTCTGCTACTTTACATATTTAAAGTTCTCCTTTACGTAACTGAGTTTTAGAGATGGTAGCTGGCTATATACTAACCAGTTCCAGCGCTTCTCTGTACAATATATAAATTCTTTTAAGTGTCTTACTGACTGGAAATAAACCACCTTATATCTGTCCCTCTGGAAGAAGTTCCTAGGGAAAAAAAATTGTAGAATGCTTAAAATACCACTGTAGACCATGTTTTCCCCAGCACATGACAACATTTTTGTCAGCTAGTTGAGCAAACTGTAATTCTGAAGAAAAAAAGGTTACGAGTCTTAATTTTGAAATAAATAATTTAAATTGTGTATGGATGTCAGAGGTTTAAAGGATGAGGAATTTACATGAACAGCCTTCCTAGCATGGAAAAGAATAGTAGCTGATTGATATCCTAGGGCAAATTGTTGTGAAAGCCTAAGCTGTATGGGAAAGATGCAAAGAAGTTTTGTTTTCTGAATTATAATAAGAAGCAGATAATGTGAAAAATCAGAAAACATGGGAATCGAAGCTGATGCTCACTCCTGTGGCTTCCTGTATTTTGTTAACTGCTAGTATGTCTTCGTTTTTCCAGTGGTTGTTAATACTTTATGGTACTATAAACTGTGCAAGAACTTCTCATTAACTGATAAACTAATACATGGCAATTTTCTAATATTGATTATAGATTTATTCTATTCCAAGCCAACCTTTTTGCACAGAAAATCAACTTAACAGGAAGAACAGGAACTGCTGGTTACCTAGCTTTATGGTATCCAAGGTGGGAAGGTTATGTGGCACTACGGAGAAAGCTGTCACCAATTGAACTTCAGCAGTGAGATTTTATTAAAAATTAGACAAGTGAAGAGCAGCTGAATCATTTTCCCAGCATGATCAAATGTAAAGAAAGACTTTCACATGTATGATCTTTACACATTTTTCTTAAAGCCGCCCTGTGGTATTGGATGACTGAGCTTCACAAAAACAAGGATAAAGATTAGTGCATGGAAATAAAGTCAAGTTAGCAGTGTCACTGACAGATGATTGTTACCTATTTTGCTCATACTAAAGCTTGTAAAAATGAATAGGAACCCCCCCACCTTTCAGCATTCTTTGTTGTTCCTCCTGACCCTTTTCAAAAAACAAATTTGAAAACCTTTTCTGCGTATGGTTGGACTAGAAGATCCGATGGGTCCCTTCCAACCTGGTTGTTCTGTGATTCTGTATTTGTATTTACTCACTGTAAATCTCAATATTCTGTTTAGGTTGAACAAATTCTTGCAGAATTTAAGATTAAAGCCCTTGAATGCCATCCTGACAAACATCCTGGGAACCCCAGAGCAGGTATATATTCTTTCCTGTTTAAAAACTATCTTTTTTTTCTTACGTTAACATGACTAAGATAAATTCAGCCTTATGACTTCATTGAATGTTCTTTCCCTCCGATATATCTTAATTCTCATATGTATTGAGTGTATTGTGTTTAGGTAGCAAGCTTCAGTGTTCTTTTCTAACACTTGCACACTTCTAGGTGGCAGAACAGGAAGACAGTTGAATGATTTCCCCCTGTGGCCCTCACACTCCAGGACTTTTAGCGTTTTTTTACTTTCTATGGTGGAATATCTTTTAATCAAGAAGTTACTTATGGAGCATACCCCTTTCTTGACCCGTGAAGTTGGCCTGCATTCAAGCACAATACTTGTGTCAACTAGGTAATTTACTTCCATAAACAAGCCCATCAGGAACACATAAAATGTACTTTAGTTTCTTTTAATGAAATTTAGTGACTGGAAAATAAAGAGAAGCCAGCACCACATGAGTAGCCATCTGTTTGCAGAACAACCGCGAACGTTTGTGTTTATGAAAGTGTGCAGATCATCGTACCTGTGACAGCAGGGCAGCATCTGTGAGATCTGGAGACAATCTTACCCATACATAACCACAAGATAGCCCTGATCATCGCTCACTGACATCTGAATGACTTGTATTATAATAAAGTTTGTTCTTATCATAATTATGGTCCCCACCAAAAATGTATTGTGGAATAATTAAATACACTTCTCATTTGGCACCGAACTTTTCCTTTGAGTTGTTTCTTTTACTATAAACTGAACAATGTAAGCATAAACTGAATACCATATCATAGAATCACCAGGTTGGAAGAGACCTACTGGATCATCGAGTCCAACCATATCCTACCTACCTGTCCAAGTCTGGCTTCTTCCGCAGCCTCCCCAGAGGTAGCAGAACTAGGGGTAGCAGGTGTTAAATGAGACTCGTGCTCCACTGCCTGGAGCAAAGCTCTCAGCAAGGCTTGGCTTTTCCTAAGTGTGCCTTCCTAGCTGAGTCTCAGAGAGCTGACAAGGCAGGGGTTAATAGGTGAAACAGGTGGGATTTTTCACTTTGAGATTCCCTGAGAAGGAACTCCCTCGGAAATGATGTTTGAGGGACAATCTATCCCCTGTTAACAATAACCTGATCACTGATATTTCAATTATTCTAAATTATAGCACAAGTACCAATGAAACCAAATGGGAACAACTTTATTTGCAGAAAATTCTGGCTATTGCAGCAGAGAACTAAGAAATTATTCCAGTGCATGGTCCTGTCTGTCTGCACCACTATCCCCTGCTCCTACCCAATTTGATTGAAATGAAGTAATGCAAAAAAAGAAGGCCAAGTCCAAATGTTGGAGCAGTTTTGTTTGTCAAGGAGAAATATTTTATGCTCTATCTTACAGAATGTGAAAGTTTATATTTTTCTTTCATCAGCTTAAAGCTCTATAAAGAGTAATTAAAGTAACCTTTTTATTTGTTGAAAACTACTGACACTAGAAAAAGGAAACTTAACAGAACTGTCCTCTCAGCCTGTTGTCTGTTGTTTGATTTATAGTTATTTCTTTTGATTAGTGTTTGAGCTTAGTGTATTTCAAAAGAAATCTCTGTAAAATGTAAACTGGAATAAATGAATAATAATACATCATTGTAACACAGGTGACTCATAGATAAAATCTTTGTAACCCTTCTCTAAATAGTAACAGGCAGCTGCATCCTTAGTAACCATGTAATGAACAATTATCCTGTAGGGAATAATAAGAGCTCTCATTCATGTGGTCTGGTATTCCAGATAACACTTTACCATATGTAGAAGTCATACCTAATATAACGCACACGTTAGTTAATTTGAACTACATTTAGATTACTCTTCTTCCTTATAACTTTTTTCTTGTCCTTTTTTTTTTTTTGTCCCCCTCATGTTTTCTTGGTGTTGTGCTTTGCTTTGACTTCCTTGCTGCTGTGGATGTAAGTGTATTCCTTCTAAAAACTATCACTCTGTTTTTAATTTCCCCTTTTATGGTTGTGTGCATGGGGTGACTTGTGCCTTTTGCCTGATGTGCTCTGTAAGTTTCTCTAAAATGACGTTTAGGAGATTTTGAAGCCAGTACTCAAGTGAGCTTCTTATTCCTGGCTTGGAAAAGATGTCAGTTGTCAACCAAAGGTGCTAAATCCAGCTAAAACTGTGCAAAGCTATAGGCAGAACCACCCCATACCATCATTCAGCTCTCCTTCTGTCTCCTCTACTGTCCTTGCTCTAAGCCATTGTTGGCAGCTACTTGTTCACATCTGAATTCATTTCTTCGAAAACAAATATTGTCTTCAGTATCTATTTGGTTTGTGTTCTAGTGGAGAATTTCCAGAGGCTGCAGCAAGCTAAGGAGATTCTTACTAATGACGAGAGTCGAGCGCGCTACGATTACTGGCGACGGAGCAAAATCACCATTCCCTTCCAGCAGTGGGAGGCCCTGAGCAGTTCAGTGAAAACGGTTAGTGTTGCCCAAGTTTGGGCTGTCAGGAGGAGGAAGGGGTAGGGCTGGTTCAGAGGAAATATTGCTGTGAGTTGAGGGGATGAGTTTCACCACTTCTGCTGAAGGGGTGGGTTTTGGGGACAGGCATAGTGCAGAATGATTCCTGCTCTGAGGAAGGTAGGGAGGTTCAAGTAAAATTAGAAGGCTGTAGGAGCCCATTCACAGAATGCTTTTAGGCTAGTGATTTTAAAGTGAATTTATCAAGTTGCTGCTTTTATGTGTATTATATGACATTTAAGTAACTTAAGAGCTGTTTTCAAATGCACTTTTTTAGGAACCTTGTTAAACGTTAAAATTAAAAAAAATTAGCTTAAATGTTTGCTGGAAGTATCCCATCAGGCTTAGCTCAATTCCAAACTGAAGTCATTCCACAGACTTCAGTAGTAAAGCTTTTAAAATTGTCTTATTTGCATTGCCTTATTTACAAAGGACATCTTGAAGGCTTTGAAAATAGGTACTCTCTAAGTCACCTGAACTCACATAAGACAGTGTTGTGACAGAAGAAACTGGAAAAAAGACCCTTAGAATCCTTTGATGCATTCGTACATGTTTTTCTTCATCCCCATCTGATATAAGGTATCCTCTCAAGTGCTGTTGGCAGTGGTAAATATGCTTTCCCCTAGGCTGTTGATCTGCAAGCTTCTCTCTAATGTGTGTTTTATTTAAACTATTTGTTACTACAATATAAGAAATAAAAGAGAAGTTTAATAGAATTCTTTTAAGGCATAGGAATTAGTTCTTTGTTATTTATGCATTTCTTTAGTCAATGCACTGGGCTGTCCAAAGTAAGAAGGACCAAATGCTGGAAGCTCCTGACTTGAATAATAGCAACAACATAAATAATGAGATTTGGACCCAACAGACTGAAAACAATGAAGAGGGCTTGTCAGATGGGGACAGGGAGCAAGAAGATGTTGCAATTCCTGATGTGAAACCACAGCCTTCAAGTAATCCAGACTCCCCAAGTAAGTGCAAACAGCAGTTACAGAAAATTGCATTATCCAGGGACTGGCCTGCAGTGGAGGCTTTTAGTCATGAGAAATTCTTCTCCAGAATAAAATCTTTAATTGGTAGCTTTTTTTGATGTGGTTTTTGGGTTGGGGTTTTGTTTTGGGTTTTATGTTGTTTATTCAGTTTTTAAGCTTTCAGACCTTTGTTCTTCCCTACCCCACATCTGCTCACTTGTTTGTTAGGAAAACAAAAAAATGAAAAAGGAAAAAACCCAATTTCTTCTAAATTCAAAAGGAAAAGTTCAGTTTTGCTGCTATATCAAAATTTAAAAAGGCAATTATTTTCAGTGATTTTTAAAAAATAACTTTAAAAATGGGAAAGAAAACATTTTGGTATTAAATATGTTTATTTTTTTTCCTCTGGCATTCAGTATTTACGCCTAGTTTGCATCTGATGAGTTAGCGAGGACTAAAAACTTGAAGCTTGAAGGCTTCTTTGGTATTTGAACAAGTTTTGTAAAAAATTGTCCATGTACCAGAATAAAAGTGTGTTTCAAAAGCCGTCATCTGGCCTGTTAGTATTCGCTGTCTGTTGTTTAGGTTAATACACCTGTATCAAAGTTTAATAATGACAGTGGCCACCCTCTCTTCTGCTTGATCCTTCAGGAGCTTCATAATCTTAGGCTTATGTTATCAGAGAAATATTAAACAAAGTCCTGGCATTTCTTCCCAACTTCATCAAACAGGAAATTAAGTTGAACAGTGAGGGTAGCAAAACCTAATTTAATCCCAAACATTTGTGAAATGAAGAAAATAGATAAGAAAATTCTACAAACAAATGTGTGCGAGGAATAACTGAGAAATTTATATTGAAAAATTATGCTCTATGAAATTCTATGATACCTTTTTTTTTTTGTTATTAAATCATCACTGTATCCTTTGTAAACAGTAAAATTTCACTGTAAAGAAAACATCAACCTGTTCCTTATAGTCGCAGACTCATAGAATAGGTCTTAATGGGTCTCATAGAATTTTGGGTTGGAAAGGACCTTAAAGATCATCTAGTTGCAGCCTCCCTGCCATGGGCAGGGGCACCTCCCACTAGATCAGGCTGCCCAAGCCCCCATCCAACCTGGCCTTGAACATTCTCAGTGTTAGGGTGTTGATAGTGCTTTTGCTTCAGTCCAGGAAAATTTATTATATTGGATTCCACTTTTAAACAGGGATATTCTCAGTTAGTGTCTGCTGGTCTGTGAGAACTGTGGACTGCTACTCCATGTAGCTATTTCAGCCAGAATAAGAAATTGTAACACTAAGTCTGGTAACAGGCTTCATCTTCCTGAAACAGGAAGATCATCTTTTAGTTATTAACGGCCCATGATCCTAAAAATATAGCGCAGGGGCTGAAAAGCACCTGTACTCCCCTGCGCGTGGAAAGGATCATCTCTGCCTTGCCTCACACTGCTGCCTTTCATGTACTTGGAGATATATCATGTCACCCTCTATCTTATCTTTAGTATAAGCAAATGCAACTTTTTCAGCTCTTCTTTAGAAGTCCTATTTCCTGCATTGCCATCATTCTTCCTCTTCTCTTTCGGACTCTTCCCAGCTGATTTGAAGTTTGGTGTTCACTTGAGTTCTTGTTCAAATGGTGCCAAGAACACAGAGATTGTCTCTGCTAGTCAAGAGCACCAGAAGTGAACAATTTTTTACATACTTTTTGGGGGGGAAGATTGTCAAGTATTGTTTCAGACAACTTAGTTTTACATATGTTTATAATAATTTACTTGCCTTTCTCTTATTTGTCCTCAGGATTTTCAGAGGCAAGCTACCTGCACTTGCGCTTCCGCTGGTCAGGGGATGCTCCATCAGAGCTTCTGAGGAAGTTCAGAAACTATGAGATCTAAAACGCCAACTACGCAAGACTGTGAGATCATCTGTTCAACAACGCAGTATTTCTTCTTGTCAGCAGTTATAAGTTATTTGTATTTTGTATTCCTTCATTGTGATACGAAAGTTGTTTGAATAAATGTCTTGATACTGATTTGTTAGCACACATGCTATGAGCATTACACAGGGAGGTCTTTTTGGTCAATAAGGAAAATTTAATAAGCAAAGCCCTTTTCAGTATTAACATGAAGTGCTTTTGTGAAGTTATCTAGAATTTTATATAGTTTTGTATCCTTAGATATCGTGTAGCGAATAGTGTTTCTCAGTACTTTGATATTATAAAGAATTACTCTTGGTAGAACCAGAAGTCAGTGTTAGACTCCAGCATATAATCCTATTTGATGATGTCCCAAAAAGCTGTATGAGAATGAACTTTAAGCAAAGATGTGCTTATTTCTGAACTACGTACCTGGTTCACTTCTCTATCGCGTTGTGCTTTGCTGTAGTGATTTGTAATGCACCCATGCACAAAACTGTTGCAAACATAACTTGTTGGAGAATTGTGATCTTTCCATACAGATGAAATAAGAACTATTTATTATCCAAGAAGGTCACTGTGATTGATCGAACACTTTTAAAAATCCCTTTCTGTCTATTTTAACAAGTACACTTTTTGCACCAGCTATTTATTTTGGAAGGCAGTTGCAGAACTTCACTTCTCTCATTAACAACTGTTTTCTTAAGGTTTATTGATGGTCCTGATGGCCCTTGTACGTGTGCCAGCGTTGTCCTGTGGCTTAATAGTAATTTTCCTCCCTGCTCTGGCCTGGCAGACAGTGTCTTATCAGGGTTTTATATTGTGAGGAATGAAGAATTAGGCCGGACAGCATTAATGTGTGCAAAATCTCACATTTAAGGTTTTTTTATGTTTTGGGCAACTTTTCAGATTCTGCGTCGTGTTTATTTATTTTGTATTTGCTTTTTTCTTTGTAAACCTGACTAATGTGTCAGGTACTGACACTGTGGTTTTGTGCAGGCAAGTAATTCCATCAGCAACAAATAAAGCTTCATGCATACAGATAGGGGTTGTTTTCATGTTTCAAAATTGAAATCCTCTACGCACCAGAGGATTTTGAGTTTCTTGTTTCTTATTCCTTTAGTGGGTCAAAGCTTAAGGGAGTCCAGTTATAAATCCTGGGTATATTTGTGGAAAGTCTAACCTAACTAACAGTCTTCTCCCAACACAAAAACAATACTGTGATGTGTCTCTCCCCAGAGTAACGTGTTTAGCTCTGCTGTACAGGGTATGAGGTGCTGACTGGCCTACTCTGCTTCTATTTGCTACAAATCGTAACACAAGTGCATGCCAATGGGCCTCTGATAATAAGTACATCTTGTTAACTGTGTTTATTTTCTTTATTATTTATCTTGTTACTGTGTTTATTCTGATGCCAGTTTTCTTTAAAGGGGATGAAACCAGTGTTAATGCTGGTGGTGTTTGTACGTATTTATAAAAGCTCAAAGTACTGACGTTCTGATGTGGTTGCATCAATTCTAGATTTGATGGCATCATGAGCAACAGCGACTTCTACTGCACATCATCCTGCTTATCTGAAATCTGTGGGCTTTTTTTAATTATCCTACATGCTTTTTCCTTGCATATTTTGCAGCAGAAAATATTATAGAGATGAGATTAATAATTCTCTGTACTATCTGCTAAATGTAATTACAAATTTTCTTCTAGTGCTTGTTTCCTTCATATAAAGGTGTTTGCTCCAGAAAGGCTTTTAATCAATTTTATAAGGAGGGACTGTGAAGAATATCAAACGGTAGTGACAGAAAAAGCTCTAATTCATGTGAAGAATACGAAGTAGTAGCATACAACTTCTCTTTCTTCAACAAAATGATAGAAATGCAGCCAGCTGAAGTATTTTACTTCAAATCCAAGGGCAGCTCAGAATCTCTGCTCCCCATTTCACTTGTTCATAAAGGTGGAAGGGAGTAGTTAAACGGGTGATTTAGCACCTAACCAGCTGGTTTTCATTGAGAAGTGAGTATACAATAGACCTCTGAACAGCAAACTCATTTCTCATGTCGTTGAAACTGATGTCATTATTAGCCAATTATGACATGGTTTGTTTTGGTCAAAGCACCTTTAGATATTTGTTCTGGATGAAAAATTGCAGATATTTGGAAGACTCTTAGCCCAGCAGAAGGTGATGGCAAAACTTGCATTTTACAACGCACCTGCTAGGGATCAGAACTGTAATTAGCATTTGCCCTAGTGAAGGAGGCAGGTTATTGCCTGATGCACACTGATACAGAGGTTTTTGTGTTTATATATAGATTTAACTTGAAATGGACTGATTTTGTGTATTTCTCAAATAGAGTTGAATTATCCTGTTCCTAGTAGAGAAAACCCAGAGGTACAGGAAAGCAGCCAGTGCTGCTTTTGGGGCAGCATTGGTGCTACCCAACCTGTTGGCTAGTAAGAACAATTAGTGGGAATAAGTGCCTAGGCATAACTCATGTGAGAAAGGAAAATTCAAATTCATCAGTGTCACATCACTCAGGGCACACCCTCCTCCCCCAAGCATAAACTGCTTATCTGGTTTTGGTTGTTTTTTTTTATTTTTTTAAATATGTAGTATTTTTAGAAGGTTTTTTTTTTTTTGTAAATAGCATGAAAAGATGTAGAAAATGTCCCACGTGGTGTTCACAACAATAATGTGGTGGCTTGGGCTATGCACTGCAAAGAACATAACATGCTTAAATATAAGCTGGAGCAGGGGTTGTAAAGCGGATCTCAGTTTCTGGGACGTTGTGATTAAGAGGCAACAGAGTCAGGTGCAGGTGGTTTTTCAGTGGTCACCAGAGAGTTTCACTTCCACAAAGTGGGAACAGGTGCAAGAGGACTGTTCTTTGGGTGGGATCAACAGCAACAGCCCCAGCTGGAATGTATTAGGATCAGGGAGGGTGAGTCTCAGGCTGTGGGAGAAAGCAGGGATCTGTGAGGGAGGGCAAGGCTGTCTCCTGACTGTTTGGTGGGGTGTTTTTTTGGTGTGTGTGTTTTTTTTTTTTTTTTTTTTTTTTTTTTCCCCCTTTGAGTGAGATGGGAGGAAAAAAAAAGAAAAAGGCAATTTATGTCTTGTAATAGAAGTGAGTATATTGATGATTAAACCAGATACTAGGCAGCTTTAATTTCCTGACCATGAGCATTGTTATCTTACACTTCCATATCCTGAAATGAGAAACAAGACTGCTGGGAAGGTAAGCAGTGAAGCTACTGTAAAGCTGATGAAATTACACAGCGAAAGATAAAGCAACTTGGTAAGTTATCAGCCTCTGCCCCTCCCTGATGGGGTGATATTTATCAGTTAGTTTATGCTGGGAGTTTTTATTGCAGCCTAGCGTATGTGCTTATCCTGCTGTTCTAAGAGTTGCCAAGCCTCCTCCTGATGGCAGGCGCTGTGTATGTTTGTTCTTTCACCTTTGCTATATTGGCCTCTTCTCCCTCCTATGTTAATGATGATGAGGTTTGTCATATGTTCTGTTTGTCCCAGCTCTGAAAGCCTCATGTCCTGAGTCATTACAGTGGTGCACAACATACACTGGGAACTCTTACATATTTTAGGTGTATATTGTAACCTGTTATTGGTGATGGATGCTGGAGAAAACTCATTTTCTTTCCTCTCTATCTTCATGGTGGTTTGCTCTTGCTACTTTCTCTTAGTAGGAGAGGGCCTGCTAGGAAAAGCAACTTGCTGCCCTTATTGACAAGGTTTTCAGTCTTGATGTGCACTGTGGATCTCTGTGCTTTCAACAAAATGATTTCCTTGTTGATTTTCAAACCATTTCTCTGAAGATATTAATACCAAAGGCCTCTTTGTACCAAAGGCTGACAGCTCTTCTAAGGAGGTATAATTTGATTTTCGGGCATCAGTCCTTGCAGAAAGTAGATTTACTTTCTTACAGGATTGTCAGAGTTGGTCCTTAACTAACAGTTAATTTCCATGGGGCCCCCAAGTTCTTGCCATGTAGAGAATTGTCAGCTCCTTCTCTTTCTCACAAATAGCTTTGTATAAATGAGTCTGATGGGATGGGGGAAGTAGGAGAATGAGCAGAAGGATTTGGTGGAGTAATAGACTGTTCCAGCTGGTTGGGTTCTGGGTGCTTTTCTGCGACTTGTGGTACCGACTCTCCAAGGACCCGAGTCCTCCTCAGGATTCTTGTGTCCAGGCTTGTTACTGCTGAATGACTAGGCTGCTCGCTTCCATGTAGATAACTGATGATTAAGAGGAACCTGCATATCATGTGTCTCTCATCTTATCTGGATGGAGGCTTCTTGAAGGGACGGTGCAGTGGGCCTGAGCCAGGTTTGGGGTGGAAAATTCCACCAAGTGGAAGAGAGATGGAGCCAGTACCTTGTTGAGCCTGTATTCATTATTGTCTTGGTCTTTCTCCCCCTCGTAGATGAGGTTTAAGAAGGGAAGATCGTTAGAACAGCAGTACTTCATCTCCATTTTGTAGCAAAGAGTTAGTGTGATGAGAGCCAAGAGGAGAGCACTGAACCCAGAGCACTGGTGTGTATATAGCTGTAGTGGGCTGTTTGGCAGTCCCTGCTTACTTCTTCTGTGATTATAAGAAAATAATTGCAATTAAAACCATATGGTTCTTCCCCTTTAGTGCCTTGCTGGGAACGTTTTCATAAATCTTGCTGAAGGGTAAGGGTGGGGAAAAAACTTGGGTGTTCTCTGCTGCTCTCTTTTATTTTTTCAACTGCAAATGGGAAAATTGGTTTCAAGGAAAAAAGGTTCACCTAATGCAAATATTTTTTAGAGGATACTTTTGATGCTTTTCTAACCTCTTATTTTTCAATATAAATTTAAAACAATCGCATATTTTGGTGTAGATCACTTGACACTTCCATCCCCAGCAAGTTCCCACGAAAAGCACATTTTGAAGTTTCAGACTTCCTAATAAATAAATATTCATTGGGTTGGTGCTTTGTCTTCAGATCTGTTAAAGCAATAAAACATGTCTTTTGGAAATCAGATGCTTGAAGTGATCAGTTAAAAAAACTGGCAACTTTTTCAGTGGTGCAGTTGAAAAGAAAGACTTGGTGCAAAGCTTGCCCACTGTGTTTAGGTTTTTGACTCTCTTAATACTGTCTTTTTATTAATTTGGAATGCTACCCAAAACTGTGTTATGTGAAGTGGAGTTTCATCTGCTCCAGATTACAGGGGTGGGATCTTTGAGTTATAAGAGAACAAAAGAGCTTCAATTCTTGACTGATTAAATGAAATCAAGCCTTATACGTGGAAAATAAGTGATTTTCTTTTAAATATGGTATTTTGCAAAGTGACTAGCGTTTACTGCTCTAAGCATACACTTCTAAGCTGCTGTTAGAATACAAATATGCTAAGGTGAAGGTAGCACATTGAGTTGCATCTTAGCAAAGGAGGCTTAAGTTGGTGCTCTTGAATTTAAAAGCTATCTTGGCTGCGTTGTCTGAGATGCCCGATTCCAGTGTTCCTTGGCAGGTACCTTCATATGTGAACTTAGACCTTCCATTTTAAGGTTATGGTTGCATGTTACACGGTACCATTGTCAGATATTTACTAGTTTAACTTTCCTTCTGAAATCTAACCTCCAATGTTTGCACGTAACCTAACGGAGAAAAGCATCTAAACCTGAAATCTATGGAAGACTTGCTAGGGAGACTTTGAAATGATTATTTTTGATGCTAGCTTAAACAATTTTACCTTTGTCCTCTTCCTTTTATTTTATTCTGTGCAGGAATATTTCAATGCTTCTTCTTCCCCTGGTTCCATTATTTGGCTAAATTTAAATTGCATTAAGAGAACATGTTGCTAGAAACTGTGTGTGTGTTTGGGGTTTTGGTTATGAGCTATGGGAGTGAAAAGTGGCTGTTCCTACTCCAGCCTATTTTGGCCTCTGTGGAAAGGGCATTTTTCCTATTTCTAGCCTTCTCTTACCTGGCTCTAGGAATGTTTCAGCTCTTCACTACTGCTGAGGTCACATATAAAAGAAGAGTGATGCATCTGGCGGGTGGAAGTTGTACTAGGGCAGGTTCAGGTTAGGTATTGGGTAAAATTCCTTCACTGAAAGGGTTCTTGGGCACTGGCAGAGGCTGCGCAGGGAGGAGGTCAAGCCACCATCCATGAGTGTTCAAAAGATGGGTAGATGAGTTGCTTAGGAATACGGTTTAGTGATGGACAGGTACGGTTGGACTTGATGATATCAAGGTCTTTTCCAACCAAATGATTTTCTGTGATCCAAAGGTCAGGTCATGGCAGTCAGAAAGGAGTGTGTGTATGCGTGTACCTCATGCCTGTGCAGAAGGCCAGGAAAAGGTGATCTATGTCCATCTCACTGGGGGTCTAGGAGAGAACTAGACCAGCTTTCTTCATGAAAGAGAAGCAAATGCATTCATAGAATCATAGAACAACCAGGTTGGAAGAGACCCATTGGATCATCGAGTCCAACCATTCCTATCAAACACTAAACCATGTCCCTCAGCCCCTCATCTACCAGTGCCTTAAACACCTCCAGGGAAGGTGAATCAACCACCTCCCTGGGCAGCCTATTCCAATGCCCAATGACCCTTTCAGTGAAAAACTTCCTCCTAATCTCTAGCCTAAATCTCCCCTGGCAGAGCTTGAGGCTATTCCCTCTTGTCCTGTCACTTGGAAGAAGAGGCCAGCTCCCTCCTCTCTACAACCTCCTTTCAGGTACTCGTAGAGAGCAATGAGATCTCCTCTCAGCCTCCTCTTCTCTAAGCTAAACAACCCCAGTTCTCTCAGCCGCTCCTCATAGGGCCTGTTCTCCAGCCCCTTCACCAGCTTCGTTGCTCTTCTCTGCTCTTCAATGCAGAGGAGCCTGTGGCTGCCAAGCAGTATTTTGTATCAGCTGCTGGCCATGCGCACAGGACGCTGGCCTTTGGGGCAAAGTGGGACACTGTGTAATGCCCTGGATTAATTGTGAGTTTTGCACTTATCCAGTGCCTGTCCTGTCTGCAGAGGGCCTAGAGGGTGACCAGTGGAAAGCACCTAGATCCCATGTCCCCTTCTCCCACCTCCATCAAGTGCTGTTTATCTCAAGTGGTTTAGAGACAAGGCTGGAAGGATTTGGGGGTGCTGGCTGATGAAAAGCTTGATGTGAGCCGGCAGTGTGTGCTCACAGCTGTGGAACGGGTCCAGAGGAAGCTACAAAGATGATCTGAGGGCTGGAGCACCTTTCCTCTGAGGACAGGCTGAGAGAGCTGGTTCAGCCTGGAGAAGAGAAGGCTCTGAGGAGACCTTATAGTGATCGGTCAGTGCCTGAAGGGGCTGCCAGAACACTGGGGAGGGGCTGTTTACAAAGGTTTGTGGTGGTAGGATGAGGGGTAATGGGGATAAAGCAGAGAGGGGAAGATTTAGACTACAGATAAGGAGGAATTTCTTCCCACTGAGGGCGACGAGGCACTGGCCCAGCTTGCCCAGGGAAGCTGTGGCTGCCCCATCGCTGGAGGTGTTCAAGGCCAGGGCTCAGAGGACTCTGATGCAGTTGGAGGTCTCTCCCCTGGCAGGGGAGTTGGAACTGGGTGGGCTGTGAGGCCGCTTCTAACTCCAACCGTTCCATGATCTGGTGGTGATCCTTTTATTTCTTCATAGAAACCGCGGAGGGGTCGGGGGGGTGGGTGTGTGCACGGTCTGCTGAGCTATAATAGCATAAATACTAGATCAGCGCCTCTGCAGCAATAAGAGGGGTTAACTGAGAGTTCATGGTAAGAATAACGACGTGCACAGCAGGAGCAATAAAGGAGACCAAGTTAAAAATCAGCCCCCGTGGGCCCGCAGCGAGCAGGGTTCGAACCTGCGCGGGGAGACCCCATTGGATTTCAAGTCCAACGCCTTAACCACTCGGCCATCGCTGCTGCCGGTGCTGGAGAGGCCCGCCCTGAAAGCCTTATGGAGCGGCAGAGGGCGGGAGCAATGGTCCGGGGGGCGGGGCCAGGGAGCGCAGGCGCATGGGCCCTCTGAGGCGTTTCAGGCGCGCGGGCCTAAGAGGCGTGTTTTTAGTTTTTTCCTCTTTTCAGTTATATATTATGTATCAAATGTATGTATTTTTAAACGTTTTAAATAGAAAAAAAACCCCTCTCCCACCTACTACGAAAGTTCTCTGTTCTCCGGCTACTACTACATATTAGTGATTTTTTTTTTTTTTCTTTTCCCTTCCATGCTGGGTCCAGCCCTGTTCAATGTCTTCATCAATGACCTGGATGAGGGCATTAAGGGTACCCTTAGCAAGTTTGCAGATGACGCTAAGCTGTGTGGAAGTGTCGATCTGCTGGAGGGTAGGGAGGCTCTGCAAGGGGACCTAAACAGGCTGGACCACTGGGCAGAGTCCAATGGCATGAGGTTTAACACGGCCAAATGCTGGGTCCTGCACTTGGGGCACAACAACCCTAAGCAGAGCTACAGACTGGGAGAAGCCTGGCTGGAAAACTGCCAGGAGGAGAGGGACTTGGGGGTGTTGGTCGACAGCCAACTGAACATGAGCCAGCAGTGTGCCCAGGTGGCCAAGAAGGCCAATGGCATCCTGGCTTGGATCAGAAATGGTGTGACCAGCAGGGCCAGAGGGGTTCTTCTCCCTCTGTACTCGGCACTGGTGAGACCGCTCCTTGAATCCTGTGTTCAGTTGTGGGCCCCTCACCACAAGAAGGATGTTGAGGCTCTGGAGTGAGTCCAGAGAAGAGCAACAAAGCTGGTGAAGGGGCTGGAGAACAGGCCCTATGAGGAGCGTCTGAGAGAGCTGGGGTTGTTTAGCCTGGAGAAGAGGAGGCTGAGAGGAGACCTCATTGCTCTCTACAACTCCCTGAAAGGAGGTTGTGGAGAGGAGGGAGCTGGCCTCTTCTCCCTAGTGACAGGGGACAGGACAAGAGGGAATGGCCTCAAGCTCCGCCAGGGTAGATTTAGGCTGGAGATTAGGAGGAAGTTTTTCATGGAAAGGGTCATTGGGCACTGGAACAGGCTGCCCAGGGAGGTGGTTGATTCACCTTCCCTGGAGGTGTTTAAGGCACAGGTAGATGAGGTCCTGAGGGACATGGTTTAGTGTTTGATAGGAATGGTTGGACTCGATCCAGTGGGTCTCTTCTAAGCTGGTGATTCTATGATTCATTTGGAGTTTACGTTTAAGTGTAGACAGTCACAGACCGTGTCTACTGATGGAAAATTTGATAATCCCCTTTCAAGTAAGGGTGTTTTAACTGTTCCTGAAGGGATTGAACGACATCTAGGTTTTTTCCACCTCTTTCTTTCTTTCCTTTTTTCCCCTGGGGGCAGAAACTGTGCTTGTCTCTCTTTAGAGAAAACTTTTACTTGAGCAGTGCTAGAGTGACCCCCAGTGTTCTCTGTGCAGGCTGCAGGTGGGATGCATCAGGTACTACGTGAAGAAGGAGCAATTTTAAGCTCTTTTTGAAGATGCTCAGTAACTAAAAAGACTATCTAATTAAAACCTCAAATACAAGCTTGAAGTAAAACAGGAACAAATTCCTACAGTGTAATAAGATCTGTTATCAATTGCTGGAGAGCCTTTGCATGTGCAGGCTTTTCATTAATAAAGCATGCTATCTGCTGAACATAATCTTATTTTAAAGACTAAAAGCTTGTCTCTAAAACCTTCCCTGGAGGTGTTTAAGGCACAGGTAGACGAGGTGCTGAGGGACGTGGTTTAGTGTTTGATAGGAATAGTTGGACTCGATGATCCGGTGGGTCTCTTCCAACCTGGTGATTCTGTGATTTAGTACGTCACGGGCTAAATGTTTAAGCACATATTTAATTCATTTTCATGCAAAATAATCACAAAGTAAAACAATGGTTAAGAAGAGTGTAATATGGATCATCTGCATAACTCTGCTTGTCTCTTTTGAATCCTGCAGTTAAGAAACAATAAAAATGCAATTCACTTAACTTTCAGATAATGTTCCTGAAGTAAAGAAGAGAACTAAGAAGTGCTGAGAAATACTAACTACTCCTAGATTTAAGCTTGGGTTGCAGTATGTGCTCAGAAAATTAGATCTTTCTTAGTCCAGCAGCTTCTTCTCTGGATTTTGTTATTTATATCTTATAAATTCATGAGTTGAAGATGAGCAAAGAAGGATTTTCTTTTGGGGTTAAAGCTTTAAAAAATGGAGGGGAAAGTTATGGGTAAAATTGTAAACTTAACATGGCAGTATCAGTGAAGTTCCCCAGTAAATTATTGCATCATCTAGAAAAGTCTGATTATTTTCTATGTATAGTATTTGATGCTTTTGTGGGGGAACAAAAATCTTCTTACAGAAGTTCTGTATACACCTTTTGTCTGACATCTGTATAGTTTGAAGTACGGAAGACACTATTGAAATTGCTTGGCTGTTGTGCAATAGGTTCCAAATAACCTGGTGTGAGGTTATTTCACCCTTCAAGGCACCTCTGCCCTTTTTACCTCTAAATCCACCAAAAACAGCAGAACTGCTGTGGTTGAAATTTTCCAAAAAGAAAATTCAGCCTGATGCATGGACCACATACATATTTTCACACTGAAATTCAGACCGTTAAGATCTAAAGCAGCAGAACAGAAAGTCTCTAGCAGAATAAATAAGATTATTGAGCAGCTTATGCCTTTTTGGCGTTTCTGGAGCTTTTTACGTGAACACACTTGCTACACCTCAGGGGACTTCAATTTGCTCTAATATAGCAAATGGGCAAAAGCTTCACTCATGTTTATTTCTTAAATGGCTGCCTTAGAAAAATTTACAGAAGTGGGATTATTGATCTGGAAATATTTTTGAATGTTTTGAGAGGTAACTGAAGAAAATCGTGAACAGCATAGTATATGTGAACTTTTATGGTAGGAGCATTGCAGCTATATGTGATCTGGGTCTTATGATAATGGTCTTTGCTTTTGTTCTTCCCCTTTCCCCTCTCATGTTCAACCTAAACCTTGTCAGCGTCTAAGGAAGTGTTGCCATTGACCTCAGTGGAGTCTGATTTAGGGTCTAAAAGCTCTGTGCCAAACTATGTTTGCAAGACTAGGGATGAGCTTGGTGTTTCTTTACGTGATACTTTCAGTAGCAAGTTCTTAATGAAGTCAGGAGCTAACAGCGTAGGAGGAGGTGCCAGATGGGTACTGCCCTCCCTGTTTTGACTCTTTACCCCTCCTATTATGTTCCTCATAGACTAGGAATGACAGATAACCACTTGCTGTCTCACTGTCAGTGCCTCTAGAGTCAAGCTGCATCAAGAGAGTTCTTCACAGAGCTATTTCTAGAATCTTGTTAAATTCTTGATACAGACGGTAAGTTTGAAGAGGAATAAGGGGAATTTTCTACTTGGTTAAAGAATATGAAGCTGTGACTGGAAATCTAGCTGCTTAATCAAACAATGATCTCAGAATTTTGAGTTAAAAAGTCGGTTTTCTCAACCAAATTTCTAGAAGAACAACATTTAAGCATTTTTTAAGATTCTGAACATTTTGAATCCTCATAATTGTGTACTCGATGCCAATGGCCAAAGTTGTACAATGTGTTTGCATATTTTCCAAATATGAAAAATCACAAGGGAATATTGGAAAAGGAAAGGATGAAGTGTTGGATGAATGCTGTTATTTTTAAAAGTTTTGCATCTATTGCAGGAAGGCTTATGTAAATGTACACTTATCACTTCAGTGGGGGAAAGTACTGAATTCAATAGAAAAACTTTATGCGCACTAAGGCAATTTTCCTTTATGAAAAATCCATTTGGATTCCTCTTTTATAAAATGAGAATTATGTTCTGAGCTAGTGAAGCCCAAAAGGCATCCAACAGCAAAGAACTGGTCCTGATGACAGGCATTCAGAAAAAATACATAATGAATTGTTGCCATTCAATCCTATTCCTAATCACTTGGTCGATGTTATTGAGCTAATCCACCTTGGACAAAATTTGGCTGATTTTGTGTTTGTTTGTTTTATAGTTGTTCTGTAGCCAAATCGTTTTGATTTCAAATGAGAGCAAAGGTCAAAATGGACAGGAATGTCATCTTTATTTCTGAAACTATTTCTCCAGAAATGATGTATTAACTAAGTAGGATTTTAATTCTGAGCCGTGTTTTGATTTGAAACTGGTTGTGTGAGGACACCGGGAACCCAGCTAGAAGAATTAATCTGCGTGTGAGAGGTCTGTTGGTGTGTACAGCCATGCCATGTGGGATTGTAATTTTGCTTAAATATTGGTTTTCTGTCACCTATTTTTTAGATCGTAGGTGCTAGCTAACTGACTGCTTGCCAGCATCCAAAATGATGGAGTTTGAGAGTATTTTATTTTCCTGCAAAGCTCAGAATTAATGAATGCTTAAGAAATATCAATCACGTTTACTACCCGTAATTTAGGAGTTTTGTGTGTGTCCATAGACAACAGGGAAGAATAATTATACTATTTGGGTCACTGGGCAAAACAAATGCAAACCTTTATATGAATTTGAAAATAGTTATGTAAAATGGTATGTGATGGTGAAGCATCCTGGGGTAATGCATGGCTATGAAGCAATAAGATCTGTTGGGAAGAGTAGCAACTCTAAATGGAGAAGAGAAAAACGTGTTTTTTTCACCTCATTGTGACAGAGTAAGTGGTATTTGTTAAGCAAAACACTGTAGTACAGTGTGCAATAGATACCTGTCAGCAAATAACAGAAAGGGGAGAAGAGAAGATTGTGTTTATCAAAACTAAATTAAAAAAACCCTTTTAATAACACTCTATGGAATCTTTTTTTTTTTTTTTTTTAGTGACTTGAACAATATCCTATTTTTAGAGGAAGGTCAATCGGAACTTTATTTAAACAGAGTCTCTGGTTCTGAGTAGAGATAGGAACACTTTAAAAGTGATAACAAAAAGGAGGGCTTGGAGCCAGACCTTCTTAACCTTTCACTACCAGCACAGGGTAGCCATCCACATAAGAACTGTCTGGCACTTAAGCAGAGAGAGGTCCTTGTTCCATGCTCCAAGTGCATGCAGTGAAAATAGCACACAGACTCATGTGAAAGGAATTTTTTTCCTTAAGAATTTGAAATGAGTCCAAAGAGTATTTATGAAAACCTTTTCTTTTTGAATGAAATGCTGCTGTCTGATGCCACTTCACCTTCTTTTTTTGTCCTTCTTGAAATAAATGCTTTTGTATTATGTTAAATGTTACAACTATGGTTCTGAGACCAAAAACTCCAGTATCCGCAAAAATGTACCTGGAAGAAGTGTTATGTAGGGAAGATCAGTAAAGCATTTCTAAACCAAGTGGGATTGTTTTGATTCTGCTGTCTCCCATAATGGTGTATATTCACTTCATTGGTATTGGTGGAATGCTTTTATTTACTCCGTTATAGTAAGAACATGGTCAGGTTCACAAGTTTCCATGGTCATGCTTCAGTGTAGAATGTTTTCCTTGCTATGGCTGTAGGCTCAGGACTGTAACATGCGTTTTTGGATGGCTTTTGGTTGAAATGCAGTCTGGTATGCTAGTATGAAGCCAACAGTTTGGTAGCTGCTCAGGCTGTAGGATTCACACCTCTCCTGGAACGTCTCCTACAATTTGTCAGTGTTGTAGCTCGCTGGAAGCGCGCGTGAACCAAGGCAGTAATTTTGATAATATGTTTAAGGGAGAAGAATGTATAAACTGGCCTTACTAAGAATAAGGAATACTAATATCTGTGTAACTTCAACATAAGTATGGAAGATGAGATTATAATCTATAGATTTATAGTGCAAATTATGAACCAGTTTATTGACCTCAGTTATGGAAGGACTGAGGAAGGTGCTCTAGTGACTGGGTAGCTGTATACCAGCTCTCCATCCCTGATTCTGCCGCCAGCATTATTCTGTGTGATCTTGAGTAAATATTTTTTTCCACTGTAATTGTTTCCTTATGTGATATTGAAAGATGACCTCTGCTTGAAAAAGTGCTTTGATGGATTGCACTGTAGAAAAAGTAGGTATGACTATTAAACAGGGAGAAGAGACTATGTTCTGAATCTTAAATGAAGGGAAAAAATTGCACTTGCAATCTTGCTGGACATCAGAAAGCCTGTATGAGGCAGCTTCATTGATGTGTAATGCTTTTCCCATCTCAAGCTTTTTTCACTCTAGAGCTTTTCATGCAGCTAGGTCTGTCATAATCTGTTCTTTGCATGTGGATTTTCTGGTATCTGGTAACGTGCTGCGTTCTTTTCCTTGACAGATTAATTATCAAGGATTGATATATGACTCTCTGCTGAGAATTTTGTTGAACTTCGTGGAAATGTTGTGTCCTTGGGAATTTCAGGTGCTTCTCAGGTGTTAAGCTGGCTAGTCGATTAAAAAGTTGCTTTAGGAAGAAAGTAAGCACAGGGAAGTGAAAGCGAATGTGAAAAATACAGAAATCCAAACCCCTTTGTGTTCTTTTCTTTTTTGCTCTAGGAGTTAAAAGGTTAGTCACTTCAGGGCAAATCTACGACTAAATGCAAAGCCTGTTTAAATAAATTAACATTCAGTGAATAGATATTAATAACAGATGGGAATCTTGCTACTTTCTTCAGTTATTCAGCTCTTCTTTCCTTTGTGGTGTCTTTGCATCAACACATATATTTCCTCTTACAGTGATAGGAAGTGATAAAATCTGAGGTGATAGAGTGTAACCTGACAGCTTTGTATGGAAATCTAAATAATTTTTCAAGTACACTATAGATTTTCCCTGGAGTTAAATGAACCAGGTCCTTCCCAGGTGTCAGATATTGCTTTGTTATGGGGCATGGTCTGACCCATGAAGTACAGCAGGTCTTCAAGCAAAAAAAAAAAAAGTCTATGTTGTGGTACTGCAAACAAAACTAGTACATTTTAGCTTTCTGTACATCTTAACGTATTAACTAAAAGATTAAAGAAAAATGCAGTGACTGTTTTTGTGGCTTCTGTACAGCCCATTTTGTACTTGCCACACTGACTCTGTAGCAAAAGGACCAATAAATTTTATTCCCAGAGGGACGTAGGCCCCAACTGATGAAGCTATGTAATAAATACTGAAATTAAGAATAAATAATAAAACACATTCTATTACATATTCTCAGCACTGTTTCAAGTCTAGGAAGTTCTTGGGTGTCCTATCCATGTGTATCTTGTTAAAAATGCTAATCTGGACTACCTAAAATATTTTATCTTGTGTCTCCTCTTTTTTTTTTTTTTTTTTTTTTTTTTTTAAGAAAGCAAGAAGCCTGTGTGCTTTATGAAGTTAAGATAATGTATTGTATGTCAGTGTAGAGTAGCATGTAATAGAAAAAAATTTAAACAGAGAAGATAACAAATTGGATGCCAATTTACTGGCACCCTTATGAATCCCTTTGCTGTTTAGCTCAAAAGTCTGAGACTGAGTCATTGCCTCAAGGCAGAAGTTGGCACACAATCAGAATGTGTGGGAAAACAATAGCTGTGCTGACAGTTATGAGAATAAGCACCAGAAGTATTGGTAATGATATGTTTCATGTAATCCAATTGTTCAACAATTTTTAAACTTTATATGCTTTGGGTGTTATTTGTGCTCCAGTATATAGCTTTAAGGATGCCCATCCCCCTACCAGCCCTCCAGCGGCCGCTGTGTCCCGTCCATCATCCCGAAATACACTGGACAGCTTGTCAGGCAGTCCCTTCAGATGCTTCAGAAGCCAAATAGTGAGCTATAGCAGTTGCACTGAAGTTCCTAACGCAAGGAAATTGCATAGACAATTGCTTTAGTGCTGAATATGGACCGTTTGTATTCTAGGATAGGTGAGTGATGTGCTTTCTAATGATCGAGCAGGAAATGGAATCTAAAGTTAACCTCTTCTAATTTATGCAGAATATCTTTGGCTCTGCTTTCTGACACTAATGTCTGTATACAGTGTACTTAAAAATGATATAAAAACTGCAGGTACTATGTTCACATCGTATTGCAGATTGATACAAACTTTGCTTTTCATATTCCCTTTTTTTTCTTTCACCAAAAGACTAGGTGGTTTCAGTTTGGACACGTCTACTGAAAAGACAAAATTCTTATTATCTTCAAGTTTGTAGCACTTGGTAGGAGTCTGCAGGTGGTTGCTTTTCTGATTGTTCTGAGGCGCAACTGTCTTGCGACACGTGCTTAACATCTGAAGTGTTAGAAGCGCTGCTTGTCTACAGTGCTGAAATCGCCTACTGTAAAGGTTAATATAAGTGAGTGTGAGGTTATAACAGCCTTTTACAAAAATATCTTGTAGTCAAGATGCCTGCTGTAATTCGAGGGCATGTTATACTGGAGTAGACGTATGCATTTGAAAAAAAAAAAATAGAAGATGGACTGTGATTCTCATTTTTTTAATTTTTTTTTTTAATTTCCTGAGACCACCACCAAAATTCATTGACTTAACAAAGATGATGTGGAAGGACCGAATTTTACTTTCTAGGTGGAAATACGAGAGAAAAGCCCTACATGATCTTCACTAGCTGCCTATTTTTCTTTCTATACCTACTATCCTTGTTTTAATTTGAAAAGAAAAATCCTATTTGAATACTGATTGGCTAATATAGTAAACACCAGTAAGGGGACCTTGGCAAGTTAGAAGTATGGAGTCAAGGAATGCAAATAATTAGGTTTTGTTTTGTTTTCCTTGCATTGACTTGCAGGACCATATTCATATTTTGTCTTCTTAAGAGAAATTTCAGGAAGCACTAGAATTTTACTTTAAAAAAAGAGACTAGAATCAGCAATTGAGCCCATGAGTATTTTATTTATACCTTAGAATGTAACTGAAATTTTCAAACCATATAATTTTTGTGACTATCAGCTGATGATAGATTGTGGGCCTGATGCAAGGCTAAAAATCTGTTGTTGAGTTCAAAATCCAATTGAGCCAGGGCTCAAGTGAAGAATAAAAAAAGCTTATGTTTGACAAGACATTAAGGTTAAGAACAAACAAACAATTTTCTCTTGAAACAATCCCAAAACCCAGAAAAGGAAAAGTCATAGCATATTGATTCACAGTTTCTTGATCTGCAAAAATAGGGTTGGATTTGTAATGCATCTGAAGTTTGAGACTGCTTGGTTGTAGGTTTCTGGAACATAGTGATCTCTAGTGAGATGAAGTGACCACGATTACACCACGTTTTTATCTACCAAATCAGAAATGATCTGATCATTCTGGATGGCCTGTGGAGTAGGAAGTTGTGCTGAGAGAATGAGGAGCAGCTCTTGCTGTGATCTGCAGAGGTTTCATTTTCCTTCTGTCAGGGAATTGAGAGGAAGCCACTTCAAAGTTAAAGCACAAGTGTATCTGTAGTAAAAATAACCTGAAAATCATCTAGGGATTTCCCCAAATCTCAGTGGAAGCATGAAGTGCTGTCTCCATCCACTTCTTACCTGTCCTTTTGCAACTGATGTGTATCTTGACTAGAAAATAAAATCCACAGCACAATAAAAAGCATATTTTTTTGCTACTGTTGTGGTGGATTTTAACAAGTACCTGGATACTGGGAGGCTTGTGAAAATGTTAAAGATATTGTGAACTGGTGACATCATAAACACTTTTTTTTATTAAAAAAAAAAGGTGGATTAAAGGCAGATTCACTGAAGTGTTGGTCAAAGAAATAGGTAAACAGCTGAGGGTAAAACCAAATCTGTCTTTTTCAAGACTGTGAAATGATGTGGTTTGATGCAATCCCAGCAAAGCTGGAGGAGAGCATCTTGTGGAATTAAAAAGGCTTTTGATTCAGGGATGGACGCAGCAGAAACTCTTTTCATGGCTGTGAATGTTTATCTGCTGTACATTCATAAGCTGCACCAACATGCTGACAGGTAGGCATAGACATAACCCACTGTTTGCAACACTGCAGAGTCAAACAATGTTGTGTGCACTGCTGCTTCATTATGGGAGATGCAGTTTAAGAAGCTATTAAACAGCAATGTGATTTGGAACTGAAAATAACTAGGAAGAGCAAACATTTGTGACTTTCAGAGCAAGTTATTAGTTTTGTAGGAAAGGTACTTTAACGGGTTAAAAAGCATCTCCTGTTAGTATCTATCTTGAATTCAAGAGGTCATGTGGAGTTCTGAATGTTGGTAGGAACCTGGCTTTCCAGTATAGCAAATGTTGCTGGAAATAACTCTGTACAAGAAAACTTGAATTTCAATCTACTTTGCAAATGCAGAACCTTTTTGAATGTTCATTTTTCAATAAAATGATGCAGTTGGAGTTGGCCCAGTTCTGGTGTCTGTGTGCATACTGTGTTGTATTTTACCACTCAAATTGCTTGCGTGGTGTCATTACCCTCAAACTAAAAACCAAAACAACCTGAAAAAAAGAGAAAAATGCTTTATGCAACCCTGCCTTTGCTTTTGTGTGGGCAGCTTTTGTTGTGCATAAGGAGACTGTGAAAGTGGCACATGTAAAACTAAGGAGTGCAAAACAATTGTTTGATTTATCAGCGCAGTGGAGAGTTAGGACTGATACATCACCAAACTCAGCGTTAATATTCCCTCTGTTCCTAATGAATCAGATAAGGAACTGTTGGCTCCTGTTAATTCTCTGTAATGGACTTCAACTCGATGATAGAGTTGCTCTTCTGGTTCTTTTTTTCCTAATACTGTAGAGTTTTATACCTTTTCATGCCAGTACTTTTCCTCTTGATTTATTAAACTTCTGAATATTACCAACCTGACAAGTTTCTGTGTATTTTGTTTTGCTTATTTTTAATCAAAAAGTTTTAAGATTTTACAGGTTCATGAATGGGGCACTAGGTAGTGACACTGTCCTCTTATCTATCATAAACAGTTCAGGATGCTAGAGAAGTATTGGAAGAACGAACAGCAGGAAACAGCAGGGCTAGTGTGCACTTTTCAAATACTCTTACCATAACGACCAGACTGGGCTACAGGGAACGGTTGATTCAGTAGGACGTTTACTATGTTGAGCATGCTTGTAGATATTTTGACTTCTTTGTTTTTTGATGTCTTCTGTCTCTTGTCATTCTCCTTGGTCTGAAATTCTGAAAACATTCATTAAGAAAAGTTTGGAAACAAAATATTTTGCCTTCTGGGAGCATGGCTTAACCACCAGCCTCTACAGCTATGTTTTGCTCTGAGCTCAACGTGTTTTCAGTCTGTTTTACTCTGAGCTTAGTGAGTTGATAAGGATTTTACACTGAGTAGAACAGAACCAACAGGAGATATTGTCATCCATCTCAAAGCACTTTGTACCAGCTGCAGTGAGACTTTGTGAATAAGAGATGAGGTCTGTATACTTGCATAGCTACAACTTCATCACACGAGGGAGGATGTGTAATGATTTTAGCTGGCAGAAGGGTTACAGTCTGTTCTCCATTGAGGAGCCATCACTTGTTTCTCAGGAAGTGAGTGATGAGGCGATTCAGTTCCCCTCAAACAGAGGGATATGTTAAACTGGTGCATTTACAACTGTGGAAGTATTCTGTGTTACTGTTTTGCTGGACAGAAAGGGAACCACTGACACTGGTGATTTTGAGAGTCTCAAATTTAATTTCCTTTAAATTTGGCGTTTGTTACAAGCATCTAAAAGTTAAACATGTAAAATGTGGCCTAATAATTTGCACTGACATTTCTAGAGTTTGGTTTCTATTAGTAATTTCCTCCTGTGGAAGGACAAGTGTAATTGTAGTCACTCTATCTCAAATTTTTCTTCTCTTTATCTTTTGACTTGGAATTAAAAATGAGAAATTGGTTCTTATGCTGTCACCTGCTCAGGAATTTAGGGCTGCGACTGGTGTGGCTCCTAATAAAGAACAAACTTGGCATTTCTATAACCTTTCCTAAAAATGACAATACCTTAAACTGCCTTTAACCTTAATTCTTTAATTATCAGTCATATTATCTTTGCAAATGAAGTGTGGATAACTATTCTGCGATAAACCATTTAGATAGATTTGTGTAGAAATCATTCTTGCTATAGAAACCCTAAACCTACTGTATTGTATTAAATCAACGCTAGGTTCACTAAAAGGTGACAATATATCTCTTCAGCCTGCACAATTGCAGTTCCTTATTACTTTATTATACAGCTGCAATGGCTGTAATAAGTCCTGCTTAAAAAGGACAGATATCCATTCTTTGTGTGTGTGAAGACTTATTGGCTAAAAAGGCTTTGCTGAGTTGTGCTTTATGGGGAGTTAAGTTACTGGAAAATTTAAAATGTCTTTTATTTTGAGGGAATAATCAGTGGCATTCCCACTAAGGCACAGTTGTAATTCTTTGTTGGCGTACACACATTTCACTGTAGGTAAAGGCCTGAACCATGGCCTGGTGAACTCAATGAAAACCCTTAAATTAACATCAGTGGACTTTGGATCAAGGTCCTAATGAATGATTTAGTCACTTTAAAGACCTTACTTAGCTTTAATTACATTTTATTGACTTAGGTAATAGGCTTTCCTGAGTTAATCTGGCTTGACACTTAGAAAATATTTGTTGTTACAGGGTATAAATAACTAAATGTTTCACTTTCTCCTGCTGTTAATTGTCATGAATTTTAAGAGCTGCTGTATATATTGTTGTTCATGATATGTTTATTATGACCAATTTGACACATGGAATAAGATACAGGTATTGTGCATCTAGCTTTAATGGTTTTTTTTTGTGCTAAGTTCAGTAATGTAATATATAATTTTTGCTTTAAAGGCCCTTTTTATTGACTACTAGAACTTTTTATTGAACTTAGATTCAGACGTCTTCTAATGCAATTATCCTTGTATTTCTTAATGTGGTTAGCTCATAATTCTGGAAGGGAAGACAAGGAGTTATATGCATTTAAAATCTATTCTTTTACAGTTTATACCAGTATCTGCGTATTTTTTTCACAATTTAGAAATGGGGAATCAGGAATATTAAGTTTATCTCTTGAAATCCCTGTTTTCGAAACAAGTCTATACTCTAGTCGGCAGTTTCTTGGCCCCTGGCAGCGGAAAATGAGACTTGCGGTCATGGCTCTTAATTGCTTATTGCAGTGGTTTTTATTTATTTATTTATTTTTTTTACCTAGGTGAAATGTCAACAAAAGGGCCAAGCATTAAACTGAAAATTGATCCTCGGGATCTGCAAATCCAGACGTTTACAGTGGAGAAATTATTGGAACCACTGATAATTCAGGTATTGTGCTATTGCAGAAAATAAATTGGATAACCATAGGGGGAAGGGAATAAGACTGAAAACTTCAGCTAAGGACACCATTATACAAGGCAGTATATCCACAGCTCTTCTGTACTTGGTGTTTACTCTGGTTCAGAAACCGCCCAGGGGGAATCTGTTTTCTTCCAGATTTGGTTGTTTATTTGCTGACTTCAATTTCTTGCTGATGCCACACAGTATATCTTAATGCTGCATGATCTAGTTAATCTCCTGTATGATATTATCTAGTTGATATTTAAGTACAGAATACATTGCAAATAGATTTCCAGTCCATGAAAAGTAAGTAGTGGGCACAGTGGAAAAAAGCCTTGAAATCTGTAGATGAGTTTCTTTATCTGAATTATTAAAAAAAAATTGCATTCTGTTGCAGTTTAGAAGAGATACCCCAAGAACAGTGTAACAGTTCCATGTTGTTTAAACATGGTAAGTCTTAGAGCCATCGTTAGGTTAACAGCATCATCATGGGAGAAAACATGGGCAGAACCAGCCTATGTGGAAGTAACTTTGCAAACTACTTTGCTAGGTCCTCTCTCTTCTCCGCTGTCTCTGGTTGGCAGTGGTGATTGCTTTGAAACAGAAAAGTATGACAGGTTTTGTGGTAGAATGCTGTCTTGGCAACTTCTCCATCCCTGGAATAAAACAGTACCCTTAAATCGCAGTGTTTAGGGAACTGCACAGGCTGCAGTCTTGCTGCATTTCCCTCTTTGTGTCCCAAACAGTGGCCTAACCCAGGGTGGTGAGTTCAAATAGCGCTGTGTAGGGCTCTGCAGGGACAGAAACTCATACATTGGAAATGGTGTAGCTGCCCTGGTGTAATTCTGTGTCCTGCCTTAGAAACTCTGCTCTCGTGGGGACTTACTACTAGCTGCACTAGCTGCTTTTTATGTATTTCAAAACAGTTTCTTCAATCCTATCTGATTGCCTACTCACCAGAAGGGGTTCCCTCTGTCTGTGGTCCTTATTTGATTCTATTCCAGGTGCTTTGAGGACATTAGTTTTGAAAGGAGAGCTTTTAGATGAAGTTGTTTATCAATGCATATGTTACATTAAAAATGACAGCTGTCAAAACTGACAGAATTCAGCTAGCAGCTGCCTGCATGTAAATTGGATATGTGCTCAGACAAACCATCTTTCCTTAATTCTGGGCTTTTATTAGAGATGCAGTCTGTTATGGAGCAATTAGCATGAAGCAATCAGAAGATCATAAAGCATTTTCATTTGCTTAGCTGGTGTCTAATATTTGTCATGCTTGTGCTGCATGTACTCACAAAATATAACAATGAACGTAATGGAAAATATCTTCTTGTTTTATCTTGCCCTCAGAGACTGAGGTCTATTTAACCTCTTTGCTATATACTGTATACCGATTACAGTTCTGGCTAGGTATAAATTTACTTCAGTAGTGAACAGACTTTTTTCCTTTTGGATTTATGTACCAGCAAAAGTTTTGAAAGACATGACTTAATGAGATTCATATAGCTTCATTAATTCACACAGGGAACGCTTCATAACTGTCTTTACTCCGCAGTCATTGCAAGCCTTATAAACTGCAAATTTGCCATTTATTTGGATATTGTATGTTAAGTTCTCTTATATTTGGGGGGGTTGTGCGTGTATACATAAGAGAATACTTTTAAGATTTTTTTTTTCTTGCCAAACCTCTTGTTTCCCATTGCTTTGTTTTAGACATACGTGTAAACTAAGGTAAGTTTATGGTTGCAAGAGGTGTAAATTTTACAGAATATGTAGAAACATCCATGTAATTTAGTCCCTTGCGTCACTGATAAAGAATAGGCAAGTGAAAAGGTATTTATTCTCATCTGTCATCTGCACCAACAGAAATCTGCTCACACAGAAAACCTATGCTGTAGGTTTCAATTCTGTGTGTGGTGGGATTAACCAGTATTTATTTGTATAGGCATTACTTTGTTATCCCCAAGCCCCTAACTCTGATTTGAAACAGCAGCCAGGGGGTTCTGCTGTTCTCATTGGATCACTGAGTTTGTGTCTCTCTCTCTCTCTTTTTTTTCTTATGTCTAGGGATTACAGTTGCAGTGAACTGTATTTTAAATGAAAAAGAATGTTTTATGATTGATACCTTGAAATACTTTTAAATTTATATCAAAGTGAACCAAATCCTTTCATTGTCAAGGTATCAGAACATTGTTTTCTTAACTACTACAATATTAGAAGATTTTCGGTAAGTGCTGTCAGGAGTCAAGTGTAGCATTGGAAGAACTGCAGCACATTTCCTTAGGAATTCAGTATTTAGAATAACCACAACAAAAAAATCCTACCCCTTCAGATTAATAAGTAGTGGCAATAACAGTCAACAACAGCAACATGATTCAGCTTTGCAGCTGTGATGGCATATGGGCTCGAAAATCTCACTTAAAAAAACCTTGTGCATTTAGGATGGCTGTGTTGTTCCTGCCAGAGATACAAAACAGATTCTTAACAATTATTTCCATTGAGGGCTGAGAGACCTGTTGTATGTGTGGCAATAAGGTGTTAATAACTGGGAAATGCAGTTGGGCATGAGCAGGATTAATGGGGATATGTTTTTCTTTTGTCTTGTAATGTTATCATTTTGACTGTGCATTCTGCCACTACAGTGCAAGCTGTGTTGATGGGATCAAAAGGACACACTGTGTTAGCTGCTGTGTAGTTCAATTCTTTGTGCGAGATCTGCATAATGTTTTTGGGATCCTTGTTGGGATTCTGTGTTGAAGAATTCAGCGTAGTTTTTTTGTATTTCTTAATCTCCATGAGGCAAGTACTCTCTATTAACTTTTTTTTTTACTAGTTATTGAAATCGAAAGGTGCCTCCAATATTTCCTGACAGCAATGCTGAAGATGAAGGGTCTTACTCAGGAGTTTTCACCTGCAAGAATAATTTTTTTCATATTTTTCCATTTGTTTCATTTCCTCCTTCTTCAAAATGTGAATGAACAGTACTTAGAATGGTATTTTATGTAAAAAGGAGACTACAGTAGAACTCTGGGAATGGTAATTAAGTAGTTAAGACAAAAAATATCTTTTTTTTGATCAGTTTTTAAGGCAGCTTCTATTTTTTTATGCCTTTATTGTTGGAAGTATCAGCCTATAATATCTTTAAATCACTCTTAAAGTTATGGTCACTGAAACGACATTAAATGCTCAAGAACTGATGTTAGAGGCTTTGTTAAAAAAAAAGATATTAAGATTCTTATTCCCAGTGTGTTCTCTACTAGCTGGCTGATTTATGTGCAATAAATAATTTCATTTACTTTCTCTGAGCTGCAGTCAGAAAAATATCCAAGCCCTCTTTAACAATCTGAGCCAGTTATTTATGCTGCTGCCTCCCTTGTGACGTACCAAGGCGGTTGATGTCAAGTGACTCGTCCTTTTTTCCCCGCAGAATTCCATGTGAATGATGCAGGGGCAGGGCTTTTGTTTTTCAAAGGTGTGTTTATAGAAATACTTCCCAGAGGATGTTTGTCAGTTACTTTTTAAAAAAGTACTTGTTCATGAAAAGCACTAAAGTGCATCTATTCATGAACAAGATCTAAAGGTGAACTGGGGCACAGCTCACACACTTCTTATTTATTATGTACCTGTGATTACAACCCTTTTCCACAGACCAGCTCAAACCACAGGCTGTGCTGCAGCCGTTCACTAAGTTTGCCTGCTGGGCTGAGAAATTAATCCACATCTTTTGCTTATGCAGTATTGTTGATTACTGGAATGCCATTTAATAAAACAAAGCAGTTGTACAAGATGTGTTTGCTGACCTCCAAGATAGAATCTGCACTTAGCACTATAATAGCCACATTCTGGTACAGAGAACAGAATAGAAGGAGAATTAGAAAACATCAGTGAACTTAATGAAAATAAAGTATGTTTTAAAATATCTATACAACACTTTTCTCTTAAAATCTTTTAGGAGTCTTTCCTTACTGTGACAGCCTGGGCAGTGCCTTAGTTGGAAGCTTTCTGATGGAGTGTGGGGGCTGTGCTCGAATGATGAGGAATGTAGAGTGGGAAGCTGTGTAAAAATAAGTTCTTTATGGATGTTGAAGTGCCTTGTTAACAAAATCTAGTTTAGAAAACACTGCAGTAAACCTGCTTTCTGCATAAAATGTACAATTTTAATGTTGAGAGCCCCCCTGATAATTCCAAGGCACTGTGTTCTGACCACTGTGATCCTATGTTGTGAGAAGAGAAAGCATTTTGAAATATGTCTATACCTGTTTTGAGTATTTCCTTCTGAGTTAACTTGGGAGGTGGGGAAGATTCAGTACTGATACTTACTGCCCTGGCTTAAGGCCCCTTACATAACATTAGTTATTTTATTTTTTTATTTATTTATTTTATAATGAGATTTTAAAATAAGCAATGTCAGGAGTTTGGATCAGAGTTAATCTGACAGTGAGATTTCTATTGACTTTACTTTGATCATACAGAAATAAGAAAACAAAGATGAGACACGAAGTAAAATTATCTGTCAAATTTCATTCAATAAGTTTTGTCCGTTCTCAGCACGTCTTGCTCTAAAGCAAGGGGAACCTCATTGCTTATTTTCAAGTATATACTTGATTAATATGAGGAAAACTGTGAGGGACTCCTTATCAGGGAGTGGAGTAATAGGATGAAGGGTAGTGTTTTTAAGTGGAAAGACGGGAGCTTTAGCTTAGGTATTAGGAAGAAATTTTTTCCTCTATGGGCGGGGAGGACTGGCACAGGTTGCCCGGAGAAGTCATGGATGCCCCTGGAGGTGTTAACGACCAGGCAAGATGAGGCTTTGAGCAACCTGATCCAGTGGGTGGTGTCCCTGCAGAGGAGTTGGAACTGGATGGGTGCCACTTAGAACTCATGCCACTTTTGTCTTTTTTTGTTTCTCTTAAATGTAGGTTACAACACTAGTGAACTGTCCAGAGAATCCTTCTAGTAAGAAAAAGGGCCGTTCCAAAAGAGCTTGTGTCCTGCTAGCTTCTGTGGAAAAAGCCACTTGGAATCTGTTGGACAAAGGGGAAAAAATTGCCAAGGAAGCAGCTGTTTTAAAAGAGGAACTTCATGCAGCACTTGCTGATGTCCAGAAAGAGAGTAAGTATATGACAAACAGTTTAGGCACCACAAGGAATTAGTTTAACTCTGTAATATTTTTATCAAAATGAAGCTAGGATGTCTATGAGAAATATGTTTTGATGTGCAAGTGTCTGAACTTTGAGTTGTCTAATTGTATGTTCTCAGATATGACATATAAAGTAAGGTCTTTAAGCTGAGTCCCATTGTGGAAAACACTTCTGTCAGTGGAAGTCCTGTTGGTTTTTCTTTTTTCAGTGAAGGTAGGATGCCCCTTGTTAATTATAGTGGCTGTTAAACATGAGTTTAAATTAATTCACGCTTTAATCCTTTTCTTGAAAAGAACTGCATTTGAATCAGAGATTAAGGCCTCTTGGTTAAACAAGGAGTAAGACTTCTGGTTTTAAGTCTTTGAGTGGTAAGGACTTAATTTGGGAAGGGTTAATAGCTATTTTGGAGGTGTGTTTTGAGACTTCAGTAGGAGGAGGGTGGATTCTATCATGTACTGCTAGAGTTATCCCCTTGTGATAGAGCAGCTCATCAGGCAGCCACAGCCTCTTCGTGAAACCTGTGCCAGTGCTTCACTAACCTCAGCATGAGGAAATTCCTCCTAATGTCTAGTCCAAATCTTCCCCTCTCTGGTTTGTACCCATTCCCCCTAGTCTTATCATTACAAATCTTTGTAAACAGCCCCTCCAGCTTTCATGTGGACCCGCTGCAGGTACATTTATTTTTAGTTTATTTTAGCCTTCCTTCACGTGTAGATGGGATGGTTTCTGAGTCTCTGCTGTTGTACAGGATAGTGATTAGTAGCTGTTGGCTTCCTCTGGATCCAGAGATGGTTGCATTTTGGAGTTTGATATATGCATATGGTGTCTGAGATGTCTCAAGTCCCTTTGTTATTAAAAGCATTATGACCAGCAAATATCACTATGTCACACTGATCAGATGAGGCTTTTTGAAACATCTTTCATTTCAGAATACTCTTAAGATGTTAGCCTGTCCATTCCAGGCTGATAACACAAGACAAGAATAAAATATTAATTTATAGTTTTATATTGATTTTTATATATGGATAATATAAAAATATTCCACTTTTTCAATTTATTTATTGATTCTAAGAGAAGACCAGAGATAACTGAAAAAAATACATAAAGTATATTATATACACCTCATACATTTTAAAAGAAAGTTCAGTCCATGTTATCAACTATCATTATGTGATGACAAATTGAATGTTCACAGCTGATTTTCTTCTAAGGATTTGCCAAAATGCTGAAGTTAATTTTAAGGTGTTGGTGAACAGTTGTGAAATGCCTCATGTTATGTGCTTCATGCTCTTTGAAAGGGTACGGGTTGTAAATGATGCTTGAATGCAGTCACCTGGCATACATGTCATAGTATATAGAACTTACTTTTCTGTGGACACATTTTTCTGTGGTGACTGGCAAATATCTTTATTAATATACTCTTAAATTATGAATATTTGCATGTGACTGCAGCTTGAATTTGCTTGTGTAGTGACAGTTTGAAATGCAGATAACTTTACTCACATGTGAATCAAGGTATCAGTCCCAGTGTTGCACCCCAACATCTGGAAAGAGAAATTACTCTCTTGCCTCTTCTCATATTTTAGCTTGTGTTGATCACCAAGCTTGTTGTGTTGAAGACTAATGTGCTTATTTTTTAATGTCAATTACCAGCGTGAAAATGCTTCTTTGTTGCTTTTGGAGCTTTATTAATAGACTCTTTTTAGAGGTTATAGGCTTCTTTCAAGTTGCTGCTGGTAATCCTGTTCATAATAACATTTTGGAGAATAAGAGGGCAAATTAATAGGCTAAAAGTCAAAAGTGGTGGCAAGATAAATAGAAGATTTGTTATATTTAAATAGTAGAACAATCAGGTTGGAAGAGACCCACTGGATCATCGAGTCCAACCATTCCTATTAAACACTAAACCATGTCCCTCAGCACTTTGTCCACCCATGCCTTAAACACCTCCAGGGAAGGTGAATCAACCATCTCCCTCGGTAGCCTGTTCCAGTGCTCAATGACCCTTTCTGTTAAAATTTTTTTCCTAATCTCTAGCCTAAATCTCAACTGGCAGAGCTTGAGGCCATTCCCTCTTGTCCTGTCCCCTGTCACTAAATCATGTGGTGTGTTAGTGACTAATCAAATGTCTCTAGCAATGGGAATGACTTCACTGACTACAGTTCAGTCCTGACAAACACTGCTGCTAGATGAAATTTTGGTCTCTCAAATTCAACTGAGTCCTGGTAGAGATCTGAGGTAAAAAAAAATAAGTGTTGCTGTAATGATTGGCAGGCACATTCCCTGGATTAATCTGGTTTCTTCTTCCTTTGATGTCTGAAGTTCTACTGAAGATTTGCATCTTTGGAGCTGATCATTTTAGTACAGATGTCCTCCACATTTTCCTTTGAGATTCCTCTTGAGAAAGTACTTTTTAAGACCCATACTGCCCACCTCTTGATTCACCTTCTCTGGAACAGTAAGTCACCAGGCAGTCCTCAGGGTGCTGTACTACGTACATCACCCAGAAATCCACTCACCTAGCAACTGAAGAGCTGCAAAGTTTTCCAGTTGATCTGATTTGGTGAAGCTTTGTTGAAGGGCACTTGTGTACATTTTTATTCTAAAATAATGTAATAAACCTAAATATAAGTATTTTGAAAAATTCTTACTGCTGGATTTCCTGTATACAGCATTTCAGAAACTGCCTTCTGACTCGTAATATTCTGTGAATTAACAGTAAAATAATTGAACCATATACAAAGGAATAAGAAGTGTTGCTCAGCAAGGAATGCTTCTGACACTAAACATCAGATATCAGAATCGGGACATGATTTATTATTTAATCAGTTTTATAGTGATGCGGTTCATTTAGGGAAGCATTATATAAGGAATTTGCATTTATAGGATAATGCTTTTTTACATTCACGTCAAGGTGTGATTACTCATAGTTTTTGGAGTTGTTAGGCATAGCTAAAATGTTTGGTATTTATTTCCATTGCTTACGGACTATATATGGTCAGAAACACAACAGTTGTTGTCTGTGTTGTTTCTATCTATTGCAGTGTTAGCATTTAGCTGTTATCATGCTCAAGTGTGTTTCCTAGATAAGCCTTTCATCACATGTAACACTGAATTGAAAGCAAGTTACATGCTCGAGTTACATTTTGAGCCTTGTTACTCTTTAAAAGGAAATTAGAAAAAATAATTTGATGTTCCAAATGCCTGTATTTAATTTTTTTTTTTTGACATTAAACAGGGGATGCAAGACCTTGATGGCATGGAAGAAACTACCCCTCACTGGCAAGGAATAGGGAGTGTACTATAAGGATGCTTACTAATGGAAGGAGATAGTGATCTCTAGTATTGTATGATATTCTCTTCTCTTTACCCCAAAATTGTAAGAATTTCTCATTCTCATTCTACATTCTCATTCTCTTTCTCATTCTACATTGAGGTACACGTTTATGCTCTACATCTAAGGGACTTTCATTCTGGGCTGGGAGGCAGAATTTAGATATCCCAGTGACTTAAAATAACCTGTGCTGTACACCCTTTTCATCGAACAAAGAACAGATCCCTTGTAGAAAAAGCTTCTGACATCACCATCGCTGGATCAGGTGTCCCTGAGTGGGAAAGGGGGAATGAAGAGATGGGTGTAAGGCATGAAGAGGGCGTGTGGTGGCTCTGATTACACATTAGGCAGAACAGTATCAGATGTGGAAGTGAAACTTCCTGGTATGCAGTGGTGAAATAATTGTAGTGCAACAGAATACAGTGGTATCTGAATAGGGCAGGAGACCATGTGGTAAGAGAAAAAAGTGTCCTGTAACAGCTACAGGAAGCTATTGTGAGGATCTGAGTTATCATAGTGTTGAATAGTAGGAACATGCAGGAGGTATCGATCTGATTATCCTGACCCTGATAGCATCACTTCCAGCTGACTGACTGAAGCAGAGGCCTTTATTTGCTGTAGCAGATGGAGATGGGATTTGTGGGAGCAGAACAGGGGAGGTTTAGGCTGAGCATTAGGAAAAAAAAAATTCACAGAAAGGGTCATTAGGAGCTGGAACAGACTGCCCAGGGAGGTGATTGAGTCACCTTCCCTAGAGGCATTTAAGGCATGGGTGGACGAGGTGCTGAGGGACATGGTTTAGTGTTTGATAGGAATGGTTGGACTCGATGATCCGATGGGTCTCTTCCAACCTGGTTGTTCTATGCTTGCATAACTTGAGGCTGTAAATACTAGGGTAAATCAGAGTTCGTAAGTCTGCTGTTATTGATATAAATGGTTGATAGACTCTCTTTGACAGCTGTGTTTCTCTGGAACTGTAAATCCACCAGCTTCTAGGGGTGCAGTTCATAGGAGTGGGTGACAGGACTTTCTTGGCAACAACGCTTTCTTGTGGGAGGGCACAAGAATGGCATAAAATTCACTGCATTCCATGTGGATTTTGCACTACCACAATTAAAAATAAGGGAGAGGAGAAAAAAAACAGAAGATGGAGAAATCTGATATTTACAGAGGATTCAGCAGAAGGAAAAAAAGTCTATTCAAAAAGATGAAAGCATACTTGTGATGCTCTCGTCTAAAACAATACAGGATATCTAGTTGTAGTCAGTGTGTGATGTTGAGCACTGTCTCTGAGGGGTGCTCGCTGACTGCAGTTAGTGGTATTATTGCAAGTACCTGTACAGATTGCCTGCAGCCCAGCAGAAGTGTGTACTTTTGGTCAGCTATTTGCCAGTAGCAAATTTGCCAACAGACTTACAGTTGACTTGTTTTTAAAGGAATTTTCATGTACGTTTTTAGATATTTTTTTGTGCTGGATAAAATGCATGAGTTGTCTTACTTTTTAGAAAATTTCTTGTGGCTGAACTGTGTATTTACCTTTCCCTATCCCCAAGCCTAGATTTCTGTAAGCACATGCGTACCTAATAGTCATTTGATATTAGCAGTAGCAGTCAGTTGCTGATCAGCTAATGGCAGTAACACAATTTACTTTAGAAGCCATTTATCTGTGTGTGGTAAATAGTCTTGGAAGCACCTGCCTTGCAATGATTATGTAGTTACACTATATCTTTACTTTGGTTCTTTGAATTACTTCAGATTTGACTGTCTGAAGTAGATGAAATACTATGAATACTCCCATCTTTCTGCTTCCTTATTTGTGCCTCTAAAAGGGCACTGTCTTTCATATTTCATTGTTTGTGACAAATATAATTATGGAAGAGTATCCAGTTGATGGGAATTACAATAAAATGGATGAAATTGCATTGAACTGTCATGCTGTCTACTGCATTTTAAGAAAGTTGTAACATCATATTGTTATTGGAGCTGTCATTTTTTGCTGCTTGTACTCAGAGCTCCTATCTGCCTAGGCTGTATCATAGCTCTGTTTTAGGGTCATGACTTTGTACTTGTTCATCTGGCTATTCCAGCTTATATCTGACTCATTTCTAAAAGGCTGGTCCTATTTCAGGCCCTTCTGGCTTGTCTTTTCCCATGCACTCACTCACAAAATCACAGTATGGCTGAAATTGGAAGTTTCAGCTCACTTGGCCTTTCCTCATATGAGAAGTCTCCAGTCCCCTAATTGTTTTTGTAGCTCGATTACCTAGAAGATATCAGTGTTGAAATGGTACTAAAAAGTGAACTTGGGTGTTTGTCATTGTTAAATAAAATTGCAAAACTTCATGTTGAAGAGCAATATATTGTCTGCTGGCACAGTTGCTGGTTCCATTGAATAGATTTCACATATTTTATGTCAATTAGATGTATGAGTGTGAGATTTTCATTCCCTTAACTTATTTATATAATTATTTTATTTATAATGAGAAGAACAATATTTGATTTCCTGTGACCAGGAATTATTTATAGCAAGGACAGCAATTTAGTAGCAAGTACATAGTAGTATAAAAAACAGTGACTAGAAAAGGTTAACATGGCACTCCTGGCCTTGTCTGCAGTTAAGAGTAATAGTGTTATTGCCAAGGGAATCATTTCAGAATTAAATGATTCAGAAGAACAGAAAGAGAACATAATTCAAAATGTGGAACATTCTGCATCATCTGTAATAATTGACCTTCATTTCAAGGCTCTAGGGTAACAACGAGATGCCAGATTTATTGGCAATACTTGTGATTTGCCAAATAACTGATTGAGTTTTTCTTCCTGAGTGTTGTCATGTAACCTAGAGGAATTTGTCTTCATTTTGCAGGTCAAGCCTTAAAGGTATCAGCAGAGGCATTTACCAGTGATCCCTGCTACCTGCCTAAGAGGCAGGCGGTTGTCCAAGCAGCACGATCCCTGCTTACAGCTGTCACAAGGCTTCTAATTCTTGCAGACATGGTTGATGTGGCATATCTACTCGAACATCTAACTGTGGTGAGTAGACTTTGACTTAACTCAGACTTCCTTTAGCCAGAGAAATGCCTGCTAATGGTTATTTCTGCATTGAAAATTCTTTTTGTACTCAGGAATTGCAGATCTCATGGACATAACTCCTTGGCAGTTGGGAAAAGTGTAGCTGCTGGGTGAGATTTGTAGAACGTACCAAAAAAATTCTACTTCTAACTCAACATATTTGATCTGGGGAAGCAGATGGTTATCCATAAAATTGTATTTTAATTTCCTTTTTTTACTTCCTATTTTCTTATTTGTATTGTATAGCTTTTGATGCATGAAACTTTCTTGATGCTTTTGGCAGAAATAGGGAATAATTTATTTCAAGAGAATCTTAAAGGTGGAATTTTCTGTCAGTATTTACAGACAGAAAGAACTGAGTAGGTAAGGATCTATCTCTGTATTCAAGTCAGCTTTTGAGAGAGATTAACTAAAAGGAGAGGGAGGTGTGTGAGTGGCACCTCAGGCAACTCTCCAGCTATAGATTTGGCCGTGGCAGGCAGAAGGCTAGAAAGTCTTAATATTGGCCAGGCTTCAAAAATTGTACTGTGGAAAACACTCTCTAAAAGCCACTTATTTCTCTTCCTCAAGGGAATAATGTATTTTGGAATTGTGTATCATGACAGCGCTATGCCATCTTTTTTTTCTACCTGCCTGCCTTTTATTTCCATATAAAACTAACCGATAGTTGTGCCACTACTGCTGAATGAGGGGAAATGTCCACACTGCTGTTGTACAACATTAAAATACTTCCCCGTCTACATAAACTCAAGTTTTTTAAATGTCAGTGTAGTGTCTCATGTGAACAAGCTTCCTCCCTTTTTTGAACAGTGTGATTTTAATCTTGCCAACATTGTTTGACAACAAAAATGCTTCCTTGGGTGTTCACTCCATCCAGTCTGGTGTGTGTCTTTGCTGGGAAGAGCAAAGTGGTGTTTTATTTGTTTCCTTCCCTCTAAAATCTTGAATAATGTGTGACATACTGATAAAACTTCAGTTTTATGAACTTATTAATGTTTTGGGGCAGAGGTGAATAATCAGTGCCATCTCTAATAATACCTCATGCCACAGGAGGAACCTCATTTAAAATGGACCATTTTAGAGCAAACTCAGTTTGGTGAGGACAAGGAAATGAAAACTTAGCTCCCTGACAGAGCAGGAACAGTATTTTGTAATAAAACAAGGTTGTGTGGGTTTCAGTGCTGCGTTCAAAACATCCAACATTGACAATTGTTGGAGATGCGGTACAGGCTAAATGAACAGTGACTTGTAGAAGCTTCTATGTTCTTATATATTTATATGAAATTTACCATCTGGAAGAGTAGTGGCTGGTGCCTTTTTTGCTGTTTGTGGAAGGTTTTCTTAAATTGTGGTATTTTTTGTTGCTAGCCTATTAGATTTTTACGTGTGTATTTTTGTAATCCTAGATGCAACTGTTTAAAATGCTTTCAGTATGTTATACGCGAAAGAACTGAAATTGGGTTGTTTTCTTTCCTGGAGTATTTCTAAACAACCATATAATTTACTTCATGATTTCCATTTGAAAATGAAAACAATAACTGAAAATAATAAAAAACCTGAACAGAATTGTTTAGGAAAAATTCTAGCACTGCAAAGACTGTTATCTTCTAGTTGTTTTCTTTTTCCATACTTTAATTTAGTTCCTTTAATAGGACCAACAACTGAATTGTTCAATTTAGTCTTAGAATAAATTGGTGTGGTGTAACACTCTAAAATGCCTAAATGAGAAGAGTCACTCTAGTCCTTAGAGGAATGTGGTACATTTTCCATACCTGTTTAGTCTCTAGCCTGGCTGTTGAACTTGCCAACAATGGCTCTTAGCTGTAGTGGTGTCTTTCTATGCTAACATTTAATTAGGAAATTATTTAAATATTGCAGTATGAAATTAAATATTTTAATGTGTCTCACTATTGCTCTTTTCAAAGTCCTTAATTTTTATTATTATACTTCAAAACTCCCTTAGGAATTCAGTTTCTCTTCAATGAGCATTTGCTCCAATAAAAAGATGTATTCACACAGTTGCTTCAATGTAGACAGCAGACTTTCTTTGCTGTATCAGCTTTAACATTCTTCGTGTTTGCAAGTTCATGTAACTTAAAAATCAACTTCCTTTTAAAAGTCATTAGCAGTTTTTCTTTGAACTTGTTCTAAAATTGTAGTACTTCTACCCATTTATCCTCTTCTTAACAAAGACATACATGTTACTGCTCTTAATCATTTAAGACATGAGAAATCTCATTGGTCTTTATTTCCATAACTCTGAGCTCCATAATAAAATGAAGAAATTTAAAGCACTGAGCCCCAGTTTTAAAAATGAAAAAACCTTATAGAAGAATAAATGAAAGTTCTAACCAAGTAAGTTTTCTTCTTTTTATGTTTAAAGTGAAAAAAGTGGTCCAGCATCATCAAAGAATTCTGTAGGTTGTTAATCAGATCTTATTCAGAAGAGAAGTTTTTAATAGGGAATTATCTACTTATGTATCTAATATTTTTCAAACTCATTTCTCAAAGAGTGTTGAAAGTTTTTAATCTTGCTTATTCAGTGAAACTGGCTGATTCCAGCACTGACATTCAAAACAATTGAAGCTGTACTTACTTCTATAGACAGAACACATTTTGGTTCATTAAACTTTAATTTTGTCTTTAATCTGTGAATAAAAACAGAAAGGAAGCAATGACAATGTGAGTAGCTGTCACATAAAGCCTCATGTAGTGCTGCCTGTCACATCTGTCCATTCTAAGTATATCTAGGAAAAAAGATGAACCTCAGCTACTTCCTTTTAGTTCATGTAGTCCATAAAACTGTTGCTTTCGGTACACTTCCCTTAGGGTTTGGAGTCTTTTTGACTTCCATGTAATTAAATGTTTATTTAAAACATTCTTAAAATAATGATCGTTTTTGTCACAAAAATACTGAAATGCAACTTTTAAACTAGAAATGACAGGAATTTCACTCCAAATGTCCAAACCAATGTCTTTATGAATGTGAGTTTAGCTTTTCGAAATTTAGCTAAAAAAGTGGAGAGAATTTTGGTTGTTTTATGGATTCCATAGAATCCCTGCTTAGCAAAGCGTGTATAGAACAACGTGGTACAGAAGACAAGTGCAATACTGAGTGACTGATCATATTCTGGCATAGTTCACTTTAGTCATTTGTGGAATTTATGGCTTATAAGGAGTATGATGATGTGATACAAACAGCAAGCTCATTTTAGAGTCGACAGAGAAAATAAAGTACATCACACTGATAAAGGCTTTGATTTTTAAAGTAACGTAAAATTTTTTAAACAGGGAAGAGTTCAAATAAATAGCTATATCTGTCTCTGAGTTTCCCTACTTTAGAGTTTGAAACCTCTAATCAAGCAACTGAGTTGTGAAAATATAGTCAGACAAAGGGCTATCTCATGTATTGCACTCCTTGATTCAGGGCTGTATCACCAGCCTTGTTCATTAAGGTTAGTAATGCTCTATATTATTTAATTAAGTGAATTAAAAGACTAATTGAATTACTTGAATGTATTGATCAGAAGAGAACAGCAAGAAGGTAACAAGTTCTGAGAGTTTCACTCAAAGTGCGTTGGCAGCCTGTCTTTCTCTAATCTATTTCAGAACATGCTGAGCCAACATGTTTTATCTGTCTTTATTCCCTTCTTGTCATGTTGGTAGATTTACTGTTTAAGTCTTCATGTTTTTCATGAATGCCTCAGACAGTGTGATCTTTATTAAATGCTTTCTTAGTTATTTAAAACTTTTGTCAGGAAAAAAAAAATAAAAAAGAGGATGGCTACAGATAAGAAGCAACTTGTGAACTTGGGCCTGTGGGCATAGCACTGTCTGTTCCTTCCCTCTCTTCAGAGCATAAATCAGCATTTAAAATGTTTTGAGCCAGAGAAAAACAATATGGTTATATAAAAGTAGAGGTAAGTTATCTCAGGCTTACTTACTATTCAGGGTTGGGTTGGTTCAATTTGCATAACTGCGTAAATTAGAATTTGTCTTTCCTGCATTACTTTGTCACTGGTTTGGTATTGTGGTATCACAGGGTAGACCATTAAAAAATGAAAAAAGGGTGAAAAAGAACATAGGGGACCCTGGGGCTACAGGACCAGGCTGTGAAACTGAAAATGATCAGAATTGTAGAATCATAGAATAATTTAGGTTAGAAAAGACTTTTATGATCATCAAATCCAGCTGTTAAATATAATATTGGCAAGTGTAGCACATCACTGACCATTTCCCCTTGGATTATGGGGGCTCTATTCTGCTTCCCATCCCTGCCTTCCAGTTCAAGGGCCTGGGCACACTAAGAGCAAGTGACCTTACTATTAAAGGCTGAGGTGAAGACAGCATTAAGTACCTCAGCCTTTTCCTTATCCTTGGTCACTGTTTCCTCCTGTGTCCAATAAAGTATAGAGATTCCTCCTGGCCCTCCTTTTCTTGTGAATGTATTTCTAGAAACTTTTTTATGGCAGTAGCCAGATTAAGTTATACCTTCTTCACACCTTCCTTCTGGTGGGTATGGCTCACTCTTATGGCAAGAGAAATCTCTGAAAATAAGGAGCGTTAAGATGATGACAGGAATGTTTGGGAAGGGGTTTGGCTCATATATTAAGGTATTTTTGGTTCATACTCATTTATTTTCTCATCAACCAGCAGAAATGGATTCTTGCTACCAATCTGAAGTCAGTTTATGGTAGGTGAGATGTAGTTATTTATTATCAGGGCTACAGTGTTTACCATTTCTCCCTGCAAAATCTCTGTGGCAGTCTGTAATGTGCAATAAATGACAAAGTAAAAGCAACTCCTGAGGAATTACTCTTAAGAGTTAGGTTTTTCAAAGTGCACATCCTTCTCAGTGCAAGAGGAACCCGAATCCACTTGTGTTCTTGGTTTAGTGGCCTCTTGACTGCTGCTTTGTAACTCCATAATGACTCCCAGCTTAACAGCCCCTAGGGTTTCCTTTGAAACAGCCATATTCTTAATGACTCTTCTAACAAACTACTGTGAAGGAATTAGCTCCCTAGTGGCTGCATTTCTGTTTATATAATATCTGGGTTTGGTCTTAGCATAGGAATCACTGAAAAAAAGAGCATTATTCTTTTCTTGCTGGTCAGAAACATGACTTTGCAGAAGAAAATAAGGCTTTTTTGAAGAAAACCACAACTGCTGGGTTAAAAGGTTTAAAACTTACTTAAATTAAAAGGTCTCAAAAAAACCCCAAACCGCCAAACAATCTAGTCCTCATTTCATTGCAGTGTAGAGCATTCCCTTCAGTCTTATTTCTAGTTCAGTATCTCTTAGCATATTTGTCTGCAATAGACTCCTCACTGTTGTCGTTATGTGCATTGAAGCCTTTTCTTTGCTGTCACATATAAGACTTAGGTTTGGGTCAGCTGCCTTGAGAATTTCTGCTTCTCAGGAATTTCTTAGTTTGGCTTTTGCTGCAGGTGCCCTTGTCTACTGTTTTTCACCATTTCCTGTCACCATTTCTGTCTATTTTCAACTTTTTCTAATCCACGTGAAAACAGAGAGAAGTATTTCACAAATGGATAAATAGTTCAGCACTATTTTGCTTCCCTGCAAAGTGGAAGATGATAATATTGGTATTCTGATAAAACAAATACTCTTTCACTTCTGCAGCTCTAGACAAACCAGAAAAGAGCTATGTCTCCATATTCTTGAATAACAGACTGGCTTTTTGCAGCATTGGCACTAAATCTGAACCAAGTATGCAGGTGGGGACCAAGTAAAGGATGTGCAGCAGGACATTTGATTACGTCACCCTTATTGACGTAGCTAGACTCCCAGGCAAATGACATTAAAGATATGTGGTTTGCCAAACTGCACGGTTCACAAACTGAAGTAGCAATATCTGCTGCTTCTCATACCTCTTTCTGTATAAAGACCATAAAATTATTACCAGGACTAAGACTTTGTACTCCAAATTTAATGAGGTCTCCTGCATCTCTGAATTGTAAGCAATAAAGTACTTTCTGCTGCATATTTATGATCTCACATTTTTGTGGCCAGATAGTTTGCCTACTCGTGCCAGAGACAGTGAAAATAGTTAAAGGAATGCTACTTCTCAACTTCCAGAATCTATATTTAAAGTACTTTGAAAAAGAGGCAAAAGGAGCTTCTGTGGACCTTTAGTGATAACTTACATTTGGTTTACAGTGTGAGAGAGGAAAAAATGTTCTAGAGTACTAGTATTTTTCACCTCTAGAAAGTATAAGTGTTGGCTAGAGAGGTTTTATTGGCATTCACCCAAAACCAGTGGTCCCCTCTGATAGTAGAATGATACAGAAAGATCCAGATATGGTTTTAAGTTTAAAACCCATTCACTGATGATCTTTGTACATTCAAAGCAGATTTTTCTGATTTCCTGTTTAAATTGGAGTAAAATTAAAAAAAAAAAGTGTTTATACCTTGCATCTAAAGACGGACTTTTTCTAAGTGGTGATCCTGGCTATTACCCATCTGTTCATTGAAGTCTGTTACACTTACAGTTATGCATTTGGGTTGTATTTTACTCATCCTTGTTTGCTGGTTCTTGTATCTCCCTTCCCAGAGAGGCAAATGCATCGTTAGTGGTTGGGTTACTTCAGGACATAAGGAAGCACATGGGCTTGGTAGTAGAGTTCCTACCAAAGGAAGACTTGAAGCTATGGGATTAAGTGCATCCTTAAGAGGATGATAATAATGATGATAGCAAAATATTTCTAAACTACTTACAGCTTTAAAGCTGTCACATGCTAATAAGGTGAAGAAGAATATTTACCGATGGGGAAAGAAGAGAGCGTCAGAGGAGAAGGTTCTTGATTTCCTGAAGGTAGAAAGGAAGGTGTAACCCTCCTTCTCCTTTCTATTACCTACAGCTGACTTGGTATCATTCATCTCTCTGGAAAATACCAATACTGTTTTTAATAACAGTGCATGGACAAAATAAGTTTTAAAATTAAGAGTAATGAAGGGTAACTAATGTTGTCACAGCTTGCGTACAGAATGTGAGCATATTGCCTAAGGTGAGTATCCAGTCTTGCAAATTACTCTTAAATATGTTAACTTCATAGGGAGTACCATGTTATTTATGAGATCTACTGTTATGCCTGATTGAATGAGGAGTTCATGGCCTGTATAATGTTGTATATGCTTTTATTATTTAAAAAAAAAATTTATAACTATATGACTATATTCCATCTTGTGACATGGCATAGAGGAAGAACTAACCTTTAGAGACTGTGTTGATTGCTAATGTTTTGTCTTATGTGAGTCTGACCTCTGAAGTTAAAGGATTTAATTTAATTAAACAGGGCATATGCACTATGCTGTGAATTTTGGGATTGATTAAAAAAAAAATCAAAAATCCTAGGAATTCCTAGAAGGTGGTATAGTCAAAGGTGACACCGCTCCAGTGAAAAATAGAGCAAGTGTGTGAATAATGGTATTTGTGTGTTTTTTTTTTCTTTTTTTTACCATCACAGTTTCAAAGAACGTTTGAATCTTTAAGAAATGTGTCGAGTAAATCTGATCTACAAAAAACGTACCAGAAGTTTCGGAAAGATCTAGAAAATCTTGATTATTTGGCATACAAACGTCAGCAGGTAAGAACATGAAAGCTTGGCAGGAAGACATAGAATACTAGGCAGAAATGCTGTGGATGGTAAAACTGATGGGTTTTGGGGAGTCATGGCTCCATCTCTAGGATTTTATACATTGTAAAGTCATCATGAAGCCAATAGAGGGGGTGGCAGTTCCATTTAATGCATTTGGTCATAGAATCATGGAATAATTAGGGTTGGAAGGGACCTTAAAGATCATCCAGCTCCAACCCCTTTGCTATGGGGTTTGCTATCTATGTCCCATTAGATCAGGCTGTCCAAGGACCATCCAACCTGGCCTTGAACACCTTCAGGGATGAGGCAGCCACAGCTTCCCTGGGAAACCTATTCCAGTGCCTCAACCACCCTCATCGTGAAGAAGTTCTTCCTAATGTCTAGTCTAAATCTGCCCCTCTCCAATTTATACCCATTGCCCCTCATCCTATCACCACAAGCCTTTGTAAAAAGCCCCTCCCCAGCTTTCTTGTAGCCACTTCAGGCACTAGAAGATCTCTATAAGATCTCCTCAGAGCCTTCCCATTCTCCAGATGGAACAAACCCAACTCTCTCAGCCTGTTCTCATAGCAGAAGTGCTGCAGACCTCAGATCATCTTTGTACCCTCCTCTGGAGCTGTTCCAACAGCTTCATCTCCTTCTTACATTGAGGATTCCAGAACTGGACACAACACTCCAGATGAGGTCTCACAAGAGAGGAATAGAGGGGCAGAACCCCCTCCCTCTCCTTGCTGGCCACTCTGCTTTTGATACAGCCCAGAACATGGTTGTCCTTCTGGACTGCAAGTGCACATTGCTGGCTCATGTCACAACGTATGATGTTGAACTCCATATTGTATTCATTTCTGAATGGAGAGAAAGATAGTTAAAACAATTAAGTATGGCTTAGACTCTTAAACTTTTCATTAACAATTTTTTTTAACAAAGGGCATTAAAATACTGTTTGCATTTTTTGACTTGAAAAATGAACTAAATCCACATAAGTTGATGGAATTGGATATTGACCGTGCACATGAACTTCTATTTTCTTCATTAAAAGTGAATTTGCAAGGCTAGATTGCATAAAACTTCGAAATGTACATGGTCTTTGACTACTGCTGCTTGCAAGATCCAGATTAAATTGTATTCTTAACATGTATTTAATGTTGGGAGTACTTTGTCAGTTATGCATAGCTTCCGTGAAAATGTCAGCTCTCATAATAGATCTTAATTCTTTTTTGTCGTCCTGGTAAAATAAGATTTTTGTCTCTTTCATAGCATACTGATGAAGTGATTTAATATTTCTGTGTGTGAGGGTGGTTTTTAATATTTTTCTGAATTCTGTCACTTGGTGTCAGTGTTGTCAAACACTTTCCTTGAGGACGGATCACAGTTGTTTATATCAGGTAATTGATTAGGTAGTTAAAAATTAGGAAAAAGCTCAGGGACAGATGGTATCTGAGCACATGAATGTTTGATTCTTGAGACAAGGAGGTCAGAGAGCAATTGGCTTGGGTTGGTTTCAGTGCAGTGGGAGCTGTTATTCTGGTAGCTCTATAGCGCTGTTGTTTGTACCCTTTGACATGAGGCTGCCAAAAACCAAAAGGCAGTGTTTTAACTGGCAACTAATGTAGGTTTATGCTATCTGATCTCATAATTATGTCAGACATAATGAATGTCACATCTGCAAGGGCTTAGAGAGGGTTTCCGAGCGAGGGAAGTGTAAATTCTTTAATTACTTCTTGGGCCATCATCACATTTTTATCGGGATCAGCTTTCTGTAGTCTGCATTCTGACTCTTGACTTTGAAATTCCTTGTTATTTCAAGAGATGTAACATCTACTGCTCTAGCAGACTCTGTATATGCTTCAATAACATACTACATTTCACCTTGAGCAGGGCATCTTTTCTCCTGTTTTTGAATATTAACTACCCTTACCAGCTAAATACTTTGCACTTTCAAGCCATTTGGAGAATCTCAACATTCTCATTTAATATCAGGAATGCATATTTCTCCCTGTGCTGTTTCTGCTCTATATTTAACTGTATTGGCAGAAGCTTTTGCATTTGGAGGTACTAAAGATGTATTAGGTGTAAAATCACTTCCTGCTTTCAATTACAGAACAGAAGACAGGCTGTTCTGTTCTATGATTGAATCTTTCTGAAATGTTATACAATACTATTAAGGAAATAAACTAGATAAAGGATGAAATTAATAGAAAAATCCAGCCTCTAACCAAAACCAAATGAGGGAGTCTATAGATTTCTGTGTCTTAGTTAATTTGTGTTGTATACCTGATCAGTAGTTTTATGGTTTTCTTTACTAGTATTTTACTGGTTTCGATACTGAAATTTTCATCTTACTTTCATCAGCTTGCTGGAGAATCTAGAGTGAGGATCTATTTATTATAGAGCATGCTTAGAAAAAAAAAAAGTGATCTCTCTGTAAAAACATTAGGATTTGGTTTAATTGCTGTGCAAAAATCACAGACGTGGATTGGGATTGGAGCAGCCCTGAGTTTGTGACACTTGTATCCGAGTTTGTGGAGTGTGTTGATTTAATTGATAATGACTTACATGCTCTCTTATTAGATTAAGGATATATTAATAGGGGCACTGGCAAAATGTTGAGTCACTACCATCTGCTTGGAGACAAACAATTGTGTACAATATGAATCCATTCATGGTAAAGTAAGTCTTTAATGTAATCAAATTATTTTGAATGAAATGTGATTATCTGCTTCTGTATCTGTTTTTTTAGACATGAGATGTGAAGTGTAATATAGCAATATAGTTCTTCAGTGGTGAAGTTTACAGGACAGATGGGAAATTAAAACTGTGCTTGTTAAAGGATGTTTAAAACGACCCATGTTGACTCTGATTTGTAAATATAGACCAAACTTTTATGAGTGGTAGAAACGTAAGAGGAAAATATGTGGGATGATGGTTTATAATAAGTAATTTTTGACTGGCAATTTTCAGAAAGGAACGGAAGGTCTTGAATTTTCATATGGCCAGCAGATTGCCAACAGAAAAGCCTCCTTAAAATAGACAGTAAGGTCAAGAATTCAGTTCTGGCTTTCTTTATACCAAACCTTCAAAGTTGCTAGCATATGTTGATCCAACTTCTCAGAGCTTTCAGATTCTAATTTTGCAAATAGGCTGAATGTATGTATGAGCTGGCATGGAATGGGTTAGGGTGGCTAAATTCTTCAGTAATTAACAGAGGAGGAAGATGGAAAGTACTTGGAGTTGGAGGCTTTAATGTTGCAAAGCTGAACTGTGTGGATGACATCTAGTATTGTGGTCAAGAAGCCTCTTTACTATACTTCTATATCCTACACACAATTTGAAGTATTGAATTGCATCTGTATGCCAGGTCTAGTTGCTGTACTGTTGCTGTCTGTGATGAGCTCCCACCATACTCAAGTCTACTCCCAAGTATATATAGCTGTGTTTCGGAGTTTTCCTTCTTATTGCTGGTTAGAGCTGTACACGTTTCCATTTCTACAACCTCTTCACGTAGTTTGCCAAGAGACGATTTATTCTCCAAATTAGTTGAAAGTATGTTTAACTTGGGCTAAATGAAGATGAAATACAAACAAAACATTATACTCAACAGTTGAATGTAGGCCAATCCCTGGCAAATGTTGATAAATGATGCAGGTGAAGAAATGCACAGAATCTGCTATGGTTGTGGTGACTTGATTGGCCAAGTTGAGCGTGGGCTACTGCTGACTCACCTGCAGCTCTTGCATGGGCATCACGTTAGCGTGGTTTTCATTCTTCCCATTCTGACATTAGCGTAATCCCTGTGGAGAGAAATGCTTCAGTGTGCTAAACTGACCAAAAATTACATGATTTTGGTGATCTCATTATGTTGTTAATCAGTTACTTAGCACTCTCTCCCCATCCTGATGGATGTCCTTTGATCCTTCCAGCCTGTGATGATGTAATCTTTCTACATGCTTTAAAGAGTGGGTTGCGCTCACTAGAGAAATTAATTTGGGTTGAGAATATCAGCTTATAACCAGTCTATCATTCTGAAGCATTCCTGAAAATACCTGTCACACAGTAATAGAGTTTTTCTTTTCTTGTTTAGTCCGAAAATTCCTTTGAATTAAAGTAAACTTTTAATTTCCTTGACATATTGGAATGATTCCAATAAGAGTTAAGTCAGCTTTACCTTGAGAGTTGTTTTGTGTCAATCTAAATATTAACACGTCTGCAATATGAATGCTTCCAGGGGAAATGAGATGGAACAAAATGATTGAGTACTTTGGGCAGAGGGGACTTAGTGATAGAACCCAACACTCTCCTTGGGATACTGTAATAGGTGCAAACTTCCTTTTTTCTTATATAGGACCTTGTTTCTATTGAAGGGAAGTTGTCAGTATATTGTTCAATGGAAACGGTACTGGTTTAAGGCTATTCATGATGACAATCTTACTGTGAGGTCATTTCAGGAGTGTTGGGCAATAGCTACAGTAAAAATGGATTTATAATCAAATTCAGTGGTATTTAGCACCTGTCAAACTGAAAAATTAACGCTGCTGCTGCTGTTCTTAGTGTTAGCAATGCCGTAGGATGCCGGTAGCAGTGTTGGCTGCAATTCAAAGGCAATTAGTTTTTGCCTAGAAGTCTCCAGCGATGTGGTAATCTAACAGTTGACAGCAGAGCTTTAGTATGTGCATACACACGAAACCAGTGTCCTGTTGTAAAGGTATGCTTAATTTGATTTTGCTTGTATGCCCTTGAGGTAATAGTTAGAGGGCTGAATCTGTGTGAAACCGTTCTTGTTATGCCATTTTAGATCTTTTTAGGGTTGCTTCCTGGTGATTGTTGTGTTTAGAAATGTTTTAAGTAATTGTGTTAGCAACTGAAGGAGGCTCTATCAGAGATGTTTATTGGGCACACAGTAATTTACTTATGGGAAATAATGCTTCTAGGAGATGGAGCAGAGCCCTTAACCTATTTTACTTTGAAGCAGTCCATTGTACTACATTTGTCTTCATGATTAAACAGGTCAAATTTTCTTTTTTAAATTTTTTACTTTGAGATGAAGACTTGTTTTCGTACAGTCAAATGGTGTTTCTTAAAATGGAATAAGTGCACTCTTATTCTCTGCCTTTGATTGTTCATTTTGCTTTTTAAGATAGCATTGTATTGAGCATGATATTTGTTCCCCAAAGTACTCTATTCCAGAAACTGGAGTCAAGTTTTCAAAAGAGATCATGACCTATAAACTGATAGGTTTATCGTGTGACTACACTTCAAAAAGTAGGCTGGGAATTGGAGGGAATTCAGGATAAGGATGAACTGATTGTTGCCAAGAAAATAAGCATTCTGATGGAAAACTTAAGGAGCTCTCTCATCATAGTTTATCTGGAAAAGGTTTTGGCTTGGAAAGGCCACAAACAAAGGTACTTAACTAAATCTTTATTCTAGCACACAGAAGTATGACAAGGTTCAATGGCTGGAAATGAGAAAAGTTCAAACCAGAAATCCAATGAGCATTCTTGACAATTAACTACTGTGATGGCTTAGTTAAGAGGTGCAGTACATTAATCACTACTTGTAGCCTTCATATCCATAATCCCTACCTTTCTATAAGATGTGCAGTAACTGAGATACATGTCAAAGGGCAGGAATTATTATGGAAATTTGTAAGGCTTGTGCTGCTCAATGAATTTGAATGAGGATGCATATTTTTTTTTTCTGGACTTAAGTATGACGGTACATTTGCTTGTGTATTTGAGGGTAAAGGCAGAATTATGTCTTTTGAATTGCCATCCTGGATTAAAAAATATGAGTGAGTTTGTTTACTGTTGTTTGTCACTCTGCCACTGTCCATTCTTCTCCACAGTTGGATATGTTGTTCTTAGGAATTTCAAACAAGCCTAGCTCTTCAACTTGGAGTAATTTTAAGGACGTAATGTCTTTTGATTCCTGTAGACTTTTTCTGCAAATGCCTTCTTTCCTTATCCTTAATATTTAGTCGCACAATATAAAATGCAAGTATTGGCTGTATTTCTGGTATTCTAGTTTATTATCGCTCCTTGACATAAAACCAACTATTTATCATGTTGTTGTGTAATTAAAATACTTGATTATGCATTCATTTTAGAAAAAAACAAATAGCAACTCAGTCTCAGTAGCCAAGAAAGTGAAAAATTATGATGTTTCTCTTTTCATCCACCTGACGTTTTTTGGTAGTTCCATAACTACAGCTCTGTAATTCAACCATTGCTTCTGTCTCTCCTTTGTCTATACAGTTTGCTTAATGTCTCTTACCCCATGTAGCAACGGCAGGAGTAAAATCCAAAATGCTAATTTTTGGCTTTTAACTGTCAAAGGCAGGTGAAGATAAAGCACCTCATCCACCCGCACCTTAAACACCTCCAGGGAAGGCAAGTCAACCCCTTCCCTGGGCAGCCTGTTCCAGTGCCCAGTGATCCTTTCTGTTAAGTTATTTTCTAGAAGTTTTGTATATCTTATGTGAAGTTTTTTTTTACTCTGACTTTCCCTCTGATTTTCAGCACTTAAAAACTAATTTCCAGATTCTCTCTGTGAACACAGTTCTGATGAATGCAGCTTGGAGCTCAAGCACAGACAGACTGCTGGTGATATCTTTTTTATTTCCGTTTACCAGTGTGTTGCTGGACAAGCTGCTTATTCTTGCCAGTAATGTGTTAAAGCCAATCTGATATTTGTTGCTGCTGAACCTATAACATACAGGTCCAGGTGAGGCAGAGGAAAATATACAAAAGAAAAAAGGATACCTGCCAGCATGAGTCTTCCTGCTGCCACTGTGAGAACCAGCTATTACATGTTACTCTCAACTCTCAGTAAGTCACCACAGTGAAGACTGTAAGAAAATGAAATACATCAAGGTTCCATCTTATTTCTTGTGTGAATGTGGTCAGGGTGAAATGAATGTTCTCACTGCTGAATGAGAAAAAGAATCACAAGCCTAGATGTCACTGAAGGTAAAATAGAAATACATTACATTGTCAAATGTACAACTGAAAAATCTGCTGTCTTCTGAGGATTAATATGTGAACATATAAACTCCTTGGTGTTCTAATAACCCCTAAATAAGTCAATGCTTTTTCCACTAATGAACTGAAACCACATTTTTCTTGTATATACGTATAATTAGTTACAGACTCGGCCAGATATTTCATGTTGGAGCAATTTCATAGGAGAAAAATGTTCCTTTCTTAAATTAAGGTTTTTTTTTTTCCCCTCTTGTGGAATTGCATTTCAGGGGCATCAAGTTGACTAAATCCAAGCTATTAAGAAAGATTACTTTATATCTTAAACTGTGGCATTCAGCTGAATTCAGTGCAGCTAAAGATGTAATATGAAGAGGGGGGAAAAAGAAGTGGACTACTCCTAACATGCAGAAAGTAAAAAATTGGGGGAGGGCCATGAAGCATTTACTGAAACTTGAATTAAGCAAGTCAGATTTATATCTAATGTTAGACTTTCCTTACTGATATGAACAATTCTAAAGTAATTAGTGGGCCTAGATAACTTCTTAAATTAGTGAGAACATTCTGTTTATAGTTGTACTCCTGGAAAAATATTCATGACAAATACTGTTCCTTAGACTCAAATCTGTCTCATTCCTACAGATGGCAAAGATCTGTTCCTTGGGAGTTCATGCAGATATGTTGTCTTGAGGCGAGCTGCAGACTACTAGCTATACCAAAAGTTGTGCTCCTTGAAGCAGGCAGTACATACATTTGTTCAATGCTCTAAATGTAACTAAGTGCATTCATTTGTGAGGATCTGCATTATACCTTGATTTTGCATACAGGTGCAATCCATAATGTTGGCACATTAACGTCAGACTACAGTTTTGCTTTAATGCAGATGAGGTGTATTTAATATATTCTAGCTGTTATCTTCCTCACTGGAAGTGCTCCGTATACTTGGTAGGACTGTATATGAGATTTCTGTATGTTAACAAGCAAGGGCACTAAATTATTAATCTCATAAATTGTTGTTGAATATGTATTTCAAAAAGAAGTGAATGCAAAATAGAAATGGGTTTCTTTTTCATTTGTTCTTTCTGTGCCACGGAGCACACAGGTAATTAACAACCTGAGTAGGGTAACAATCCACATTTCAGTTCGAAAAGAGAGAGGAGAGGAGCAGTCTTAAGTTAGAAGATTAGACCAGCTAAGGAGAAAAAAAATCTAGGAATGTATTGCAGATAAGAACATAATATACTTTGGGTGAAGATTTTACTGTCACTGTCAAATTCCCTCCAGCTAACTCAGTTTAGGGTAGTGGGTTTACAGCATGAATTACAGACAGAGCTTGTAAAATACAAATTTGAAGCTGCAGCCTCAAATCAATGTTACAACAGAGTACTGAGACCCAAATTTTTTCAGCATTTAGGATGTAGTTGGTTGTTCACAACAATGCACTCTCTAAGTATCTAATGATGTTTATGAAGCCTTTGTTTTGTAACGGTTATATGTGTACAGGGGTAAAAAGAGGTGAGAGCCTACTAATACAGCAAACTAGAGACCGTAGAATCACCAGGTTGGAAAAGACCCATCAGATCATTGAGTCCAACCGTTCCTATCACGCCCTAAACCATGACCCTCAGCACCTCATCCACCTGCCCCTTCAACACCTTCAGGGAAGGTGACTCAACCACCTCCCTGGGTAGCCTGTTCCAGTGCCCAATGACCCTTTCTGTGAAATTTTTTTCCTAATGTTCAGCTTGAACCTCCCCTGGCAGAGCTTGAGGCCATTCCCTCTTGTCCTGTCCCCTGTCACTTGGGAGAAGAGGCCAGCACCTTCCTCTCCACAACTATGAAGGCTGCAGAGCAGATGATTGTGGTGAAGGAATATGTAGGCTTGTTATAGCTTCTTCTGTATGGATATTATGGGATCCTTATTTAGGAGAATATAAAGAAAGCCGCCTTTCTTCGATGCAACTTGTGTATAGTATTTAATGATAAGATTTTGGTTTGGTTTTCTCTCTGTGTACCTATTGAGTTAAAATGATTAAAAATAATCTTGGGTTTTCTTTCTGATCTGCAGAAGTCTATGTAGGCTTACTTCATGGCTACTTGCAGTGAAATTAAATTTATTGAATGAAGTGTTCTGATTGCCTTTCATATAATGTAGAAATTACTCTTGGATTTTTCAAAATTATTATTGCCACTTAAACAGGACTGGTTTGTAATTAGAATCATAGAATTGTAGAATAGTTAGGACTGGAAGGGACCTTAAAGATCATCTAGTTCCAGCCCCCCTGCTGTGGGCAGGGATATCCCACTAGATCATCCCCATCCAAGCTGGCATTAACACCTCCAGTGGGCAAGTATTTGGTTTGTGTGGATGAGTGATTTAGAAGAAAATGTTTGCTCTTGTATGTTTTCAGACTGCATAAGTTCATGCAGTGGAGATGCCAAAACAAGTAGAGTTGTATGAAAATAAAATATTGGAAGGGAGTAGAGTGTTCCATAAGTGCAAGCTTAATGCTTTGTGGGAGTTACCTGCTTGGTTGTGAGAAAGTGATTGTGTCTTCATTTTAATGAGGACTGTGACAAACTTGCAAGTTGCAGTGGTGCTTCTTCTTGATACTGAATTTGGTTGTCAGATGTTAAATAATTTGTGACTTATTTTTCCTTATTTACTCTCAAAGTTTGTTCAGACTGAGTCCGCCTGTATCCTCAAACTGAATGACTGAATATTTTCAGAAGTAATTTCCATGTTCGGGTGTGATATATTTGATTTACTTACTCTGTGATTTGTGCATATGCATTTCTTTTTGTATTTGGCATTTACATATAATGTGTATATGGGAGTTTTATGAATGAGGAGAAGATTGCAGCTATCCCTGCTGAGAATAACCTGTTGAGTTTTTATGTGTTGCAGAGTTACGTGCAAACCCTGTGAGGCTTAATGAAGCAGTAATTTTATTGACTTATGGTCCTTGTTGCCCTATCTCTTAACCCAACAAGGATGTCTACAAGCATGTGCTTTCTCACAAAAGTCAGTAATCTTTTTTTTAATCATTTTTTGAGGGCTGAGGTAGCAAGGTTGGTATTGAAACAGTTGCTATTTGAGTAAATTTTCCTTGTTTCTGCTATCTAGGCTATCTCACAAGGAGGCATCATCTTGTTTGCAAGGAAATTATAAATCTCATTCCAGGTAGGTCTTTCCACAGCATAGCTAATCTCTCTGACAAGAAATAAGCTCCTGCATTAGATGGAGTCATAGTGTGATAATGGCTCTATAAAGCTGTGATATATGCAGAGTCAAAGTTTTATTGGTAACATCTTTACCGTAAAAAAGTTGAGTCACATTTCAGTTGCTCTGTGAAATTCAGAATTTTGAGAACTCGGGTTAGTTTTCTCACAATAAAAGACTGCAATATGCAGGAAAATTAAGTCAATCATACATAGTTTGCTTCAAAATATATTCTCAATTTCATGGAAGAGGAGGTGTGGTAGTGTCTGGCTTTGACTTGGAGAATCCCTATGTCAATGGGGACAGACCACTCCAAATTTTAATTTCCCTCTGATATTAAAAGCATTACAAAATCATAATTTTCTAAAAATAACTGTACAAGCAAAGTTCTCCATCTAGGTACAATTTGTACCAAGGAGGATAGCTTATTTGATGATCTAAATGATACCTTTTCTGGAGAGAATTTTGTTGGCATGAATATGTTGATGAAGTACTTGTATTAGTCTTTGTGTCAAAATGCTTTGTGAATTCCTACAAGTATGGAAAAAATCAGAAGAAAAAATATATTGAAATCTATTTGTGGTTTATTTGGTTTTTGTTCTTGATTTTAACATAAACTAACAGGTACACCAATAGAACAATTATTCTGATTTTCCAGTACAGAGTTAAACTGTAACAATAATGTCAGACTGTGACCTACTCTGACAGTTGTCTTTATCTAAAATTTTGTTAAAACCTCAGATTCCACAGGTTATGAGAGATTCCACAATGTCCCTGACTGTCCTTATGTTTCACTGAAAGTTCTTTTTCCTAATGTCTAATCTGAATCCTCTTTAATACATTTAAGATCACTGCATCTTGTAATTTCTACTATGGACATAATTGGATTATTCCTGTTGCTTTGCTGTAGTCTTGTGTATATTCTCATGTCTTCTCTCAGGCTTTCCTGCTTTAAAATAGCTACACACAAATCACTCAGTCTTTCCTCCTTGGTCATGTTTTGACACTTTCTCTTATATCCCGGGGCTCAAATACTTGTACACTTTTATTAAAGGATGCTCTTGATAAGTAGAATGGAAGGATTTCTTCTGGTGTCTTCTTTTTACTCTTATATGATTTGACTTTCCTTTTAAACATGATAATTTTTATGATCCTTGAATGATTTCTTATGGAGTGTTGCCTAATCGGTTATTTGTAATCACACATTGTGCATCTGCCTCTTCCTGCCTACGTGTGATGACTTGTACTCATCCTTACTAAACTGTATCCTATCTGAGAGCATCACATCTATTTATAAACATTAAGTTCAAATCTGGCCCTCCAGTGCACTAAGAGTTCCTTTTCCTCCTCTGCAATACATCCATTTATGGTTTCTTATCTAGATTATGTTGCATAGTGAGACACACAAGACAGACCCCTGCAGAAAATGGTTTAAAGCATTCTTCTGTAGTGGCACTTAATTGTTGGCGACTGCTCTTAAGAAATGTCCATTGATTCTAGAGTCATGTCGTCTTTTTTTTTTTTTTTTTTTTAAATCCTCATTTATGAGAAAGGCACTGACTGTAAATACCTAATTATTTTATGAGACATTTGCCACTAATCCTGTGACTAGGAGAGTAGAGGGAGAATGAAATTAGACTGGTTTGGCAAGGCTTGCTCTGGACAATCCTTTTATTTTTAGGGGGCTGGAGAACAGGCCTTATGAGGAGCAGCTGGGGTGCTGGGATTGTTTAGCCTGGAGAAGAGGAGGCTGAGGGGAGACCTCGTTGCTCTCTACAAATACCTGGAAGGAGGTTGTAGAGAGGAGGGTGCTGGGCTCTTCTCCCAAGTGACAGGGGACAGGACAAGAGGGAATGGCCTCAAGCTCCTCCAGGGGAGATTTAGGTTGGACATTAGGAAAAAAAAATTTGCAGAAAGGGTCCTTGGGCACTGGAACAGGCTACCCAGGGAGGTGGTTGATTCACCTTCCCTGGAGGTGTTTAAGGGATGAGTGGACAAGATGCTGAGGGGCATGATTTAGTGATTGATAGGAATGGTTGGACTCGATGATCTGGTGGGTCTTTTCCAACCTGGTGATTCTATGATTATTCGTTCTATTCTCCTACACCTTCCCCCCCACTCCCAAATTTAAGTGTAACTGCCTGGTCCAATTCCTTCGTTTCTTTCTTTGTAAAAGGTCGTGTTTACCTCCTTTCACTCTTCCATTTTGATGCAGAACTCCTTGCTCTCTTACACGGGACTATTGGTAGCAAGGAACATTGAGTAGCTGTGTCACCAATGTGTGAGTTTTCTGTTGTCATAGCATGATGTTCACTCAGCCTGCCTGCTTGAATGGAGCACAGTACTGTTTAGTTTGCAAGTGTTCTTTCCAAGAGTAATGACTGCCATCATGAAGTGCCTTTCAGAACTTCACAGTTTCTTCATCTTGGTTAAAAAAATCAGTTTCCCTGTCACTATTTTTGCTCCACCTTCCTTATCAAACACTAATGCATTTCAAAAATCTTGCTGAGCAGTTTCTATGCTGCTGAATTCTGTTTCCCACTGGGTAGTTCAAAGCCTGCGTTGTAAGTCTTGCACTTTGGATGCTTCTACCAGCCGTATATAGAAAATTTTCCTTTGTGTTATGTTCTCTGTATGGTTTGCTGTACAGATTTTCCTCTCCCCTGCTGGCTCACTCCTGAAGAGCTCCTGTTTACTGCAGGACTGCTGGGTTTTAATGTCTTTATTCACCCAACTGTCAAGATTCCTATATTATATAAGCCTTCTGTAAAAGCTTATGTGGCATTATGCTCTGTAAATTCTTACACTCTAAGAAACTATGACAAAGATTTTTGTCAAAAATATTATAAAACATAAAGCTTTCATATTTGTCCATGAGAAGCAGTATTTATATTTGGACTAGGTGGAAGTGCTGGCTTTATGTCTCCAGGAATAATAAAAATTTTGCTTAAAATCTGAACTACTTAAGGGATGTTATTTTCTAGGACTGTACCAAGTTCTTCATCTCTGTCTTTTGGATCTACATCCCAGTTTGATTTTATTGGTTGAAATAATCACCTAGTGAAGAGATGTGTGATTCTTAGCCATAGTTGAAAATACATTACCTAATTTTCTGGAAAGTAACATATCTCAATGTTCTACAGGAGATGCAAGAATAATAGAAGATGCTTCATTTGTTGAACACTATGAAAGATGATGTATGCACTGCTTTGATTTGACCTTCCTTTCTGTTTTTAATTAAACCAATCTGGACCAGTAGGGGGTAGTGGGGCTAGAATAAGATTTTTACTTACTGAAAAGTGAAGAAAAAGAAAGAGAAGAGGGAGTTATTATTTTATGTGTCACAAACATCTCCAGTTTCTTCTGTAACTCAGCAAGCCTGCTGCTGAATTTCTTGTTTGCAGACACCTAGGTGTGCTCTACCCCAGTATGTAGTTGTACTCAGAAATAACTAGTTGCATCCTCTGAACTGTTCTTATATTCACAAATCATTGCAGGAAGTGGGGAAGGCAAAGTATGAAGCAGAAGGCCTTGTAGGTGATATGTTGATAATTTGGATATATATTTCAAGTAACAGCTTGCTGCTTTGGTGCTTATTGATACACTAAATAGAAGTATTATACATTCAGATATGTAGGCTAATGTTAAATTAGTCTTTGCTTGAGCAACTTGAGAAAATACTTCAGTATTTCTCCTCTTCTGCTAAGTTAGTAGGTCCAGGATCTGAACAGAGTGTACAGCATTGCATTTAACTTCCTTACTGATTATTAGCTTATAGACAAATAACAGATGTGCAAAGAATGAGCTGCTAACCATGTGTCTCTGGGTAAGATTCCTGGCAAAGGTTTCACTAATACTAATAGCTATTAAAGCAGTACTTTGTTTTGCCAAGGATCTGAACCTGAAGTGCATGGAAATGAAATCTGATTGCAGATCCAAACTTTGGAGATGCTGATTATGTTTTATTGTTAAATTGATAGATAGAGAGGACAGCATAGGTACAGAGACTATATAAGGAATAACATTGCCACGTTTTTCTTCTTTCTTTCCCCCTTCTTCTTCCTCCCCCTTTTTACAAGTATGTTATAATTTTTAAACCAAAGTGAAATGGTAGCAAAATGTCCTGTTATGCTTGAGCCTATGCCCTCTGAACTCAACATCAAGTTTCTATTAGAGAAGTGGACTACATTTTATCCCAGGAATGGGAGGAAAAATTCATTACTATGGTATGTATAAAATAGAACCTAAGAGGTCAAGGAAAGGAGTTAGTGAGAAAGCTATCTGAAAGCGTACTGAAGAGTTCTTGATCCTGGCCTTGGCCACTTTCTTGGCCTATTGGAAATGAAATGGGTAGGTTTTATGTTGCCCTGGAAAATGATTGATTAGAATTTCAAAAAGCTAGCTGAGAAGCTCTTAAGAATCTTGAAAAGGTTAGGAAAAAAAGAAGACTAATTAAAAGTAGTGTATGTATCTGTGCCTGCAAACTGCATGAATCTTGCCTAATGTTTTCTACCACTACTGTCAGCAGTAAGAGTAGTCCAGAAAGGCAAGGTGCTCCCTTTCCAAGTGTCTTTAATAGCTTAGGGGAGAAGTGACAGTTGCTTCTGACATAGGTGTGAAATTAAAAGTTGTCAGGAGGAAGGAAAGAAGGCAATTCTGAAAATAAAATATGAACTGATATAATGTAATATAGATTTGAGCACTGTCCTCATAAGAAGATGCAGAAAAGAAACATTTTAAGAAAATTCAAAATAATTTCAATGCATTCTCTCTTTATCCTTTTTTCACTGCTTTTACCAGTCTCGGTAAGACAACTCCTAATCTTTGTCTTTGTCTGCAAGTAGAGATAAACCTTAACTCATCTTACAGGAGTCTTGAAAGGAGTGCTACTAGGAGATTTTAAAAAATGTTATTAAAGATGACACCTTCAAGTATTTATGCAGGCAGCTGTCACCTCTCCACTGAGCGATTTTACCCTTCCCTCTAGGAACCAGCAACCATAGGGGAAGTAGAACTGAGGATACCGACCACCCCCACATCTTAGCAGTTAGTGGGTTGCTGGTAAGTCAGGCTGCCATAGGTGCAATTGTACTGGTGACGCGTAAGGCTGTTGTTCATACATCTGTTCCTGCTAGTCTATATTATTCTCATGGTCCCACGCTTCATGGATCTTTGCCCAGGGCAAACTCCCTAGTGTGGGATGATGGCTGTCAGGAGTTGTCATGCACATCTGAATGGTGTGGGAACTAGACAAGAAAAAAGTAGTAGCGTTTATTTAGTCTCCAGCTAGTCAGCTGACTAGTATAGAGATCAACCTATCTATCTAAAAATAAAAAAGTTAAAGCTATAAAGAAGTTTTTTTTCTTTTTTCAGTTGGGCAACAATGTACTTGACAGCCAGGAAAGAAAAAAGTGCTTCCTTGGGTTAAGTATTTAAGTACTTCCTGCCAATTGTTTTCAATGACCATTGTTTGCATGGCTTTTAACAAAGAGCTCTGTGGTGCTCATTCCTAAACTGAATCAGAAGTTTATGAAGGTATGTGAGGCATACGGTGAGCTACACATATGAATATTTCTACTTTTCTAAGTACTACTGTAGGAAGTGCCCTAAAACCCCAACCAGAGAAGTTAGACTCCGGTTCATTGATATTCTTTGAAGCAACTGTGGTTGGCCTACTCCCGTTGAGATGTCAGAGACAGGATACTTGACTAAATATACATTTAGTCTGATCCATGTAGGTTGTTCTTTTTTTTCCTTTATGGCTGTTGCTTTGTGCGTGTGTCCTGAAAGCAAAGTGTTCTGCCAAGACCGTGCTTTTTCCAGCTGCTTCTGGTACAGAGTTTGACAGGTGTACAAACCTGAGTGCATGCTTTGAAAAAGCTGCTTTGGGGATGGTACTGAACCATGTTTGGTGTAGTAAGGTAAAAGAACATTAAGGGATATCTCACACTTCTTAAAAAAAAATCCCAACATGACAAACATCTCGCTTTTGGTGGGTTCAGCTGAACTGAAGTTAACTGTACTATAAACAGAATTCCAGGTTATTGAAGCACATGTGCTGTTCTGGTAGTTAAGTTGGAAAGACAGGCTTAGGGGACAAAATGAAAAGAACAGTCCTAGTTAAAGAATCTAGTTTGAATTAGAGCTTCCACTGGCATTGTTAATGTGAGTTCAGTAGAGGCAGTACTAGCACTGGTGGGAATTGTTCTGTTAAGATTTTTCTGGCACAGACAAAATTTATTTAGTTAGAAAATCAAAGTTAAAAGCTGAAGCACGTCCATTATTTAAATGCATACTTAAAAATGCATACTTGACTTTAAGCAAGATGTGCTTAATTGTAATACTTAATCCTCTTTTGGGGAAGGAAGTAATGCTGGTAAAATGTAGCTAGTTAAATCTTACAAAAGTCTTAAATAAGTCATTTTACTATGCATATAAATTTTACTGTGTTCATACATATTATAAGAATGGTTTGTGAACCTTGTCTAAAGACTTCAAACTCATACAATAATTTTGCTGCAGTATTATTTTATACGTCACAAAAATGTCTCAGTGATTTATTTATGACTATCGGCTCCTCTAGTTTCTCCTTATAACGGTAGAGTCGCAGACTAAATCACATTGAAAGAGACCTCATGGGAGTTGTAGTGCAATCTCCTGCTTGAATTGGGGACAGCTTGGGGGTCAGAGGAGGTTGCTCAGGGCTTTACCTAGTTGCATATTGGAAGTCTCTGAGGACAGAGATTACATGGCCTTTCTGGGTAACTTGCTTCACTTTTAGAGTGTCCACTTGGGGGAAAAAAAGTTTTTTCTTACATCTAATCTGGTGCTTTCTTTTTTCATTTTATGCCTGTTGTTTTCCATTCTCCTACCATGCATTGCTGTGCAGAGGTCTTATTGACCTCCCTGTAGGTACAGAAAAAGCTGCTATTAAGTAAACCTAAAGCTGCCTCCTCTCCAGGCAGAGCAAGCCCTGTTCTCTGCTGCTCCTTACAGTGAAGTGCTCCAGCCCCTGGCGATTTGATGGCCCTTTGCTTACATCACTGCAGCTTACTGGCATCAGAGGGCTCAAAACTAGTCATCGTTTTCTGGGTGTGGTCTAACGAGTCCCAGGTGGAAGGGAATACCCACTTTCCTTGGCTTCACGGCTACAATTCTGCTAATACTGCCCAGGATACTTTTGATCCCTCAATGACTTTAGAATCTTTGCAGTAAAGCACTGTGGATTGCATCTGCAAGCTCACAGCTTTGTTGTCATTACCAGTGTTGGTCAAGTATGTGTTTGAGGGGCTGTGGCCTTATAAATATATAGTGTGTGTAAATTATACAGCAGATCTGTTTTTCTGTGGAAGATGCATTTAAATAAGATACAGTGCATAGGCTTTATAAATTCCATTCTATAAATAACATGTTATATACGCTTATGGTCTAGGTGCTGTTAGAGGCAGTATCCTGGTACTATATTCTGTATTCCTTTATACATGAAGAAACTACAGCCTTGTACGCTGCTTCTTTTTGCACCTTCCAGTAGTGGCAGACCAAATGACTTGAAATTTGATTGGCTGATAGAGTCAGTGGTCAATCCAACGTATGGTTATCTTAAATGGAAGAGACTTTAGTCTTATTTAACAAGTGTTTTGCAGTTGTCTTAATGGAGAACAGTTAATCTTCTACGTTTAGTCCATACGGGTTTTCTTTTTGAGTATGAGAGTCATCTCGAAACTAAGGGAAGAAAATACTTGCCTGACTAGGAAGAAATGCCGTCTTGTGGCTTATGTTTTGTAAGTCATAATAAGTATTCTAAAAAAATAAATTAATCAGTAATACTTGTTCTTCGTTGCAATGGGACTGGGAACTGCTAGATAGGAACACGATACTGTTTCATGGTGGACATCTCCTCTATATTTGTTACCTCCATAACACATTGTGGTACTGTAATTGGGGTGGAACAAGAATGGTGAAAGGCAGTCTGACTGATTATAGACTCCTTTTCATGTGTTGGTTCACTCATATCTCTGGAAAGAGTGTGTTTCCTTGACAACATCTAAATCTTTGGGCACCTTTGAGGAGACATGAATGCTACTGAGGGGGCATCTATTTTTATGTCCCTTTCTGAAAATTCAATTTTAATGCTTTCTCCTCAGTGTTGTTTTTATTTCTCCTCTTAGCTCCTTGGAAGCATTGTACCTGAGTCTCAGGAGAGGGGCAACCTCTGGGTAGTTTGCATTTTCTGGTAGGCATTGAAATATTGTGTCAGCCTGTTTATCCAGAATAATTATTGCTAGTGAAATTTTTACCAGGTGTCCCAGTTTGATACCTGTACGCCTTTGCTGCAAAAATTATCTGTGTAAAAGTTTACTCAGAATTACTGTGGAACACGGAGCTATGTGGTTGTAGACCTATCCATAGTGCATTAACAAATAACTTGTGGAAATAATGTTTTTTTTCATAAGACAGAACTTCTGCTACCTGCACTGTTAAATTATTCCACAGATACGGGCAGAGACTTGGAGAAGTTTGTGAACTGACAGGTTTCAACATTGTAATTAATTCTGATAATGATGAGAATTTGGCACAGAGGACAAGTTATTTTCATAATAGAAAATGTAAAATTGCATTTTCATATCATGTCCATTCAACGTAATCCTGTCATGCCTAGAAGAGGCGAATGTGGCTGCTGCACTAGTAATACAACGAATGGCAATATCTCTCTGCTACACAGGATCATTTACTGTTGCTTTTTAAAATACCATTATTAAGAGGAACAAATGAGAAATTTTATATATAAATACTTTATGAACAGAACTTTGAGACAGCGTTAGTAGTCATCACATCTGTTTCCCATAAGCTTTTCACTCCATGAGCTGGACAGTGGGTTATTAGAATTTTAGTGTTGAGTACAGTTTTATAATTATATTTTTCTGTGAAAACATATAAGGCAGACAGGGAGATGGTGTGTATTGTACGTGCTTATGCTATCAATTAAAAAAATTTAAACACAGAGACAGTGCAGAGATGTGTACCTTTTCTGTTTCATGTCTGATGCTACCTGTCAAATATATATCTATTAGATTTATTTCTGTTGTATTGATTAATTCTGATCATATAGAAAAGTCCCTTCTAACCCAAGCAGACAAAAAAACATAAAGGCATGTAACTGTGCCAAATGAAGACTTTTTTTTTTTCTTTAATTCTCTTTCATTTCTTTTCTGTTATCTCAGAAGCAGTCTTTCAAACACCTCGGAAATTATTTCACTTCAGCCCATTAATTTTTGGCTGTGATTATAATTTGTCCAGTCAAAGCTAATAATTTCAGAGTGGGTAATGTCTTATTAAACAGAATGTTCTTTCACAGTTACATGTTTTGTTTCCCTCATTGGACTTTTTTCTCTTCACCTTCTCAGTCATATAGTTAAGTATATGTTTTCTGAATATTTGCAATAATTTTCTAGAATGCCTTCATATAGATATGTTATAGATGTTAACTTCAGTTTGGTTTTGTTCCTGTTAAATTCTCTTAATGGATGGACCACTCAGTACAAGGTGTAGTCCTTGAAATGTTCTGGCATGTAAAGAATATGAGGTACTGATTTGATATTTAGTTGGGTTTTTATGTGAGCTCCTGCAACTTGCTAGCTTTTCCTGCCTATATGTCTTTTTTTATAATGGTTTCTTCAAAAATACCAATTTACATAGATTTCCATGCCCAAGAAAGCTTTTATCAAGTGCAGTCTTGTTCTTTGGGTGAGTTAAACCTACATGAAGAACACAACTTTGTGCTGCAAAGTTATGTCCTAGCATGAAGCTTTAAAGGCAGCGATTGTGTTGTAACTGTAGCAGTCTGAAGGTAAAAACTTGTCCAGGCCTTAGGAGAGCTAATGCTTTTATTAGGCTGATAGATGATACTCTTGAACATAACCATGCTTACTTTTTTCTGCAGATTTATGAATTGTTCTGGTAAAATACGTTATCGGCCCATAAAAAAAATCCCACTGTTTATATGATTGCTTTTTCTTTTCCTTTCCCTTCTCAGAAAGATCTAAAATAAATGTTTTCTCCTGTCCAAAGTTACTGGTTTTTTCAGAACAGAAACAGAAATCATTTTTTTCACAAAATCTGTTTTCTTTCTCATCACCCTATGCTACTCTCTTCTTACCTTAAATTGGCACTCGAGCATTCGTGGGTCAGAGCGGGATTGAGATCTAAGGATTTCAGTCTAGCATTGGCTTGCTTTTATGAGCAAAATCCAAAAATTCTGCTTTTCATCAGAGCTTATGGAAGCAACTACCTCTCTCTGACAGTCCTAATTGTTGTGAAACTCATTTTTGTGTTTGCTTCTCGTGTGTCTGATTCTGTTCATATGAATAGTCTTACTGATAAGATGGGGGCTATATGTGTAAGTGAAGCTTTAAGGTCTTCTCTCAGTAAAAACGCTGATGTTTAAAGTCTAGATGTGCATGAGGAAACAGACAGCTCTTTTCAATATCCTAGCAAGTCTGGTCTGAAAACTTTCATGGTATGTTGTGTGTCTCTAAAATAAACACCTCTCCCAGTCTACAAAAGCATTGCTAGCTTATTGTCAAATACTGCACTTCTTCATTATTGTATTTAATTATATTGCATAAATACTAAACAAACATACACGATTCCTTGAGTTTTTCATATGATGCTTGATTTGTGCCAACAATTATTTAGCTTTCTGGCTGTAGGGCTTTTTCCTTAGAATCATAGAATAACCAGGTTGTAAGAGACTCACCGGATTATCGAGTCCAACCATTCCTACCAAACACTAAACCATGTCCCTCAGGACCTTGTCTAACCGTGCCTTAAACACCTCCAGCGAAGGTGACTCAACCACCTCCCTGGGCAGCCTATTCCAATGACCCTTTCTGTGAAAATTTTTTCCTAATGTCCAGCCTAAATCTCCCATTTCCTACATCTCCTTAATGTTTCTCCACTGTGTATGGTCAGAAAATGCTTTATTTTAGGATTAGGATATTTTATTTGTCCATAAATAATCCCATCATTTATATAACTGCTTTTTCTTCTATTTTCTCTTATCAGAGAAATTTAAAATAAATGATTTCTCTAGTCCATATTTTTAGCAAGCCACTAAACCAGATGTTGGCTTTATCTTGTGACTGAAGATAGCATACAGTTATGGAAGCATTTCTATTTAGCAAAACCTTTTTTTTTCCTTAATCTGGAATAATTTGAATAAGATAACCTTTATTCAAGTGACCTTTTTCTGATTTGTTTTTTTTCAGTACTGCTAAAACTCAACAGAGCTTAGTGTGAAAATTTAGCACGTTATAAATATCTTGTATTCATATTTTTAATGGCTTATACATTCTTGGGAATTTAATTATATGGATGGTGCTATTGTAAGGTATTCAGGAAGGAATTAAAACACAGTAGCAGAATAAATCTTATATGACAGGTATTCAGTGTTTTGGGATTCTCTCTTCAGCTGGGAAATAAGTTGTTTCAGTGGACGTAATTGCTTGAAACACAGTGTTAATAAACAAAAAACAGTGTTTCAAGGGGGTAGAGTGAAAGAGATTTTGTTGTGTTCTAAAATCTGCCATTTTAAAAATGGAAAGCCACTTTGCTAGGCTTACAATTTCTAACCACTTGACTCTACAAATATTTTATTACAGGGTCTTAGGGGAAGTCAAAATGTGAAGAAGCAAAACATTTTGAAGGTAAAATTTGAACAGATGCACTGGGCAACAGGAGGGCTGTGTCAGGCAGTCTGCAGGTGGACAGAGTAGCAGGAGGTTTACAGTGGTCAACATTTATCTTCATTCTGAAAAATTCAGTAGTAAAAGCTGGAAGAACTACATTAACATGTTCATAATAAGCAAGTCATTAATTACTACTGAGTTGCAGTGCATTGGACAAGACTGATCTAAATATAAACTATTTTTTTAATAAAGTTGAATATGTCTGAGGATGTAAATTATATGTATTTATTTATGGCAGAAATAAGACCAACCATTTAGGAATATGGGCCATCATTTATTTTTCATTATATCTGTGGAAGTCTGCAGGTTGTTAATGGTTTGTTCATTAAAGTCTTCCTCACACAAGTAATTTTATTGGAAGTCCTGTATTAGCCACCTTAGCAGAACAGACAACCTTTAAACTGATTACTTCTAAAAGATTAAGCTGTTCATGTGCAGGTAAAGAAAAACCAAACAAACCCAGGAAAATTAAGTTATATATTTGCAGTCACTGCCTAAAATCCAGGGGTTTACTTTAGGAATATTTGTGAAAGAAAAGGCCTTGTGATTTCTAAGTCAGCTCTAGCTTTTGGGCACAAATATTTTGTTAGGGTACTGTGCATATTCCATGACTACGTTGATTCACCCTTAGGTGGAGGAAAAGTCAATATTCATATGCTAGTATAAACAAAGCCAAAAGGCCATATGGCTTTGGTTCTGCCATTTTTTTAGCCAATAAAAATCTTGAATTGAATAAGATTTCTGTATATGGAGACTTAAAGCATTAGTCTTTGCGGCTGTGATCCAATAAAGCTGTTTGAAGTATAAGTAGATTTGCATGCATGGAGTGGTGGTGTAAATGTAAACAAGAATACATTTATATATTGCAGAATTGCTTCTAGGGACCAGCCAGCTCTCTATAAGCGTACAACTTCTGTATACCTTGAAAAAAATCGGAGAATATATTTTTAATTTTAAAATGCATTTCCATTGAAACAAACTTACACAAAATTCTTTTTGTATTGTCAACATTTAATTTCTGAGAAACTCTTTAAAACAAAAAAAGTAAAAGGAGGAGTGGGTGGGAAAGAGTTTTGACCAGATGGAATTGATGGGTTCTGACATTCATTGTTAAAGTAATATTTGTCACCTATAGCTAGTTTGGAAGTTCAGTCCAACACAGCTCAATCACTTACTGAACAAGACCACAGTTAACCATTCAAACATATCTGGTATCTGAACCCTGCAGCACAGTCCAGTGACCTTATCTCTGAAGACCCATTAAAATATCTCAGTCATGTTGCCCTAAAGAACTTCTGTAAGATGAGTAAGGAGTCAAGTAGGAAACCAGTAATGTCAGAACCCATGTAAACAGAGAGTGATGACTCAGAAAATTCTGTCTTTATTGACTAATAATATTTAAACTGTAATTCTTAGGAAACAGGGAAATATTGTGCTAGTCTGTAAGTGTTCATTGACTAAGAAAGGCAACAGCATCCTGGCTTGGATCAGAAATGGTGTGACCAGCAGGTCCAGGGAGGTTATTCTCCCTCTGTACTCTGCACTGGTGAGACTGCTCCTTGAATCCTGTGTTCATTTCTGGGCCCCTCACCACAAGAAGGATGTTGAGGCTCTGGAGCGAGTCCAGAGAAAAGCAATGAAGCTGGTGAAGGGTCTGGAGAACAGGCCTTATGAGGAACGGCTGAGAGAGCTGGGGGTGTTTAGCCTGGAGAAGAGGAGGCTGAGAGGAGACCTCATTGCTCTCTACAACTACCTGAAAGGAGGTTGTAGAGTGGAGGGTGCTGGTCTCTTCTCCCAAGTGACAGGGGACAGGACAAGAGGGAATGGCCTCAAGCTCCGCCAGGGTAGATTTAGGCTAGACATTAGGAGGAAGTTTTTTGCAGAAGGGATCATTGGGTATTGGAACGGTCTGCCCAGGGAGGTGGTTGAGTCACCTTCCCTGGAGGTGTTTAAGGCATGGGTAGATGAGGTATTGAGGGACATGGTTTGATGTTTGATGGGAATGGTTGGACTCAATGATCTGATGGGTCTATTCCAACCTGGAGATTCTATGATTCTATGAAATAAACTGCTAGGTTGATAGTTGGTTTAAACTGAGTAAATAGAGGTTGTTATGGTTGTTAAATTTACTAGACTTGCTTTTAAGAAGTGAAAGGATGTAAGATTGTGAGTGATGGAAGTTCAGGGGTATTGTTAGCATTTTTTATTGCTAAAGTTGAAGTGATGTTGCACAAGTCTGTAGTATGTAGCGCTTGGAGTTTAAAAAACCCCAAAGTTTATCAACTGACAAGTTATCTGCTGTTCTTTGGCACGTTTGTGGGGGTTTATCACAGGGTACTAGCTGCTTTGTTCCAAGCTGTAAAGCTGTGTTGGAAAGGAGCTAAATCATGGAGTGTCTCTCTTCTGAAAAGCAATTTAGTAGCTATGGGACAGTGCAGCTCTATATTTATGTCTGACTTCTCTGTTGATTATACTTACCAGGGAAGTGGAAAATTCACTATAATAATCTCCGGTCTTAAAACTAGCATTTGTTTGGAATGTGGTCCTTTAGATGTTACTACAGTAATAAAAATGCATTGGTGTGACAGTCAAGTTTTAGTCTGCATGAACGATGAGGCTGGTGAAGGGGCTGGAGAACAGACCCTATGAGGAGTGACTGAGAGAGCTGGGGTTGTTTAGCCTGGAGAAGAGGAGGCTGAGAGGAGACCTCATTACTCTCTACAAGTACCTGAAAGGAGGTTGTAGAGAGGAGGGAGCTGGCCTCTTCTCCCAAGTGACAGGGGACAGGACAAGAGGGAATGGCCTCAAGCTCCGTCAGGGGAGATTTAGGCTGGAGATTAGGCGGAGGTTTTTCACACAGAGGGCCATTGGGCATTGGAATAGGCTGCCCAGGGAGGTGGTTGAGTCACCTTCCCTGGAGGTGTTTAAGACACGGGTGGATGAGGTATTGAGGGACTTGGTTTAGTTTTAGGTAGGAATGGTTGGACTAGAAGATCCGATGGGTTCATTCCAACCTGGTTGTTCTGTGATTCTGTGGTTCTGTAATAATATATACAATTAATGAGAAAATTAAGTAAAAAAAAAACTAAAACAAAACAAAAAAACCCTTAAACCCTACAAACTTTTATCTCGAAATTCAGATTGGTTTTGATTTGGTACCTGCAACTAATCCTATTAATATATTATACAAGCAGAGAAATTTGCACAGATGTGTCAGTTCTGTCTTTACCTAACTATTTACCTCACTATTGCAAAGGGCTGTGAAAAGGCTTTTGGGGCAAAGTTCACTGGTTTCAAAATAATTCTAGAAGGCATAATTCTGGTGATTGGCAGCAACTCCAACTTTGAAATTGGGCTCTCAGTTCAGCTCTCTAGTGTAATTTTCTTCCTGTAAAAGGACTATCAGGCTTCAAGACTCTACATTGTGTGCACAGCAACTGCACCTTCCCTGTTCCTTGCTTTTAAACATGTTTTACCGCAACGCTGTATCCGAGCCTTCAGCAGTGCTGGAATTGAGTCTTTTTATTATGGATTTTGAACTGATTACAACTTTGAATGTAACATAGAGGCACTTTGTGCTTTCCTGCTAGATAAAATACTCAAGTTCCGCTAACCTCCTCCCTTTTAAATTTGATAGTTTTAAACTATACTAACAGGCTGTGATATTTATACACAGGTTTGAGGGATTACTTGTACTCTTTGTAAGCACTGAAACACAGCTTAAGCTCTGATAACTGATGTAGCTCTTTCAGCTCTTCTTCAAAGTACTCCAGCAGATGTTCCTCATCTTGGACTTAATAGGTTCATAATTTCCTTGTGCATCTATTGAGCACTCCCTTAAACAGTGTTGATACTTAGTGTTCCTTACTCATTCATGGTCAGTCTTGAGAATGTTTTATTTATGAATGAAAGATATGGTTGGTAAAAAACCTAATCTCCCTAACCCTGTTAAAAAAAGCCACCCACCCAACCAAGCCAAACAAAAAATTTGCATGCAACGAAGTTTTGGATTCCTTTTGAGCTTTTGGTAGCTCAGTACAGTTCTGATTCTTTAGGCAGTTATTGGCAGGAACTATAGTTAAACAGCATAGTTTGTCTGTCAAGAGAAAAGTGATACAATTTTATTTTGGTTCTTTTATTACTGCAGTAGCAGAGACTTTGATTAGGTGAATCTTAAGGTTTTCAGTACTATGTAATGAAATTCTGTGTTAGATTTGGTGCTTCATTTTTATAAAACAGTGCCTTAACTTGATTTAACATAAACTGCAATTCTCTAGTTTTTCTTAAAGTCAATCTGTTTTATGAGACTTTATGGTGAATGGAGTCTCTTCTTGTATACAAAGTAAAGAGACCTAAGTATATGGAGCACTTAATAATGTAATGTAGCAGCATTGCTGACATACAAGTATGTCCTGTTTTCTGCTAAGATATGTTAATAATTCACATGAAAGTAATGTGAGCCTTGACTGTGTCTGAAAATTCTTGAGGGTGTAATATACTGTGAAGATCCATGTTTGGTAAACTGTATGCATTGCATTTAATTCTGTATAAATTTTCATGACAACAAAGCAGATTAGCACTTTTCAGTGCAAATAATGGAGGAAACGGATTATGTAAAATGCATACAGAAATGGAAAATTCCTTTTTAAGACCTGCTATTCCTTCTATGACTTATCCTTGAAAATGCCAGAGCAGAAAGAGTTTTCAACCATGTTGGTTTTAATGTACAGAATGTACTTGTGGTTTATTCACCATCAGCAGTCGAATTGAAAATATACTTTATATAAAATGAAAATGCAAGAAAAAGCACACATATCTATATGTACTTACTGTTCAGTTGTGAAACTACAACTTTAATTAGTCTAGATTTGGAAGATTGTGTTTCATTTAATTGCAACCTTGGAATGGGTGATAGTGAACCTGGAATAGTATTAAAAGGTTTTAACTAAGCAGATAAATCAATAAAATTTTACTTAATATTGTTTATCCAGTATACTTTCCCATACAGGGTGGATTTGCAGGGTATAATCTTTGTAATGAAGTGGCTGAGAGAGAGACTTCCTGGTCTCTATTGTGTTTTATTAAAAGGGAGTGCAAAACAGACAAGGATGTAACTCATTAGAATTCTCTATTGGGGGGAGAAAAGTCTACCTATAGGTTACAAATGTTAGTTCTAGAAATAAAATTAATCAGGTAACCCACTATTATAGTTTGTGCCCTATATTTGTACATGAATTCTGCATCCTTATCAGTTTTATAAAGCAGTTGAAAACGTGCTCTCCTGTAACTTTAGATAAGCTTTTCGTTATTATGTGCAGCTTATCCAGGAAGGAAGTCAGTAAGTCTTTGACAAAATAGTTTAAACAAAAATTTTTTGTTTTCCAAAATGAGTGGCTTTTCAAGGAAAATAAATTCCTTCAGTGAGGGCATATATTTCTCCTTCAAAATTTGCTGGTTCAAAACACCCGTCTGTGATTTGTGTTGCAATAATATTTCTCTTTGGCATTTTATTTTATATGCTCAGAGCTTTCCAAATATTCATCCTTAAGGCTGAAATTTTTCATGGATGACCTTTTTCTCAGAGGTGAAAATATTTTTGATGCAGGAGAAAACGTTGTCTAGTCTCTTTATTCATGAAGTTATGGGGGCGACACAGAAATTTAATCTAGTCTGGAAGATTTTTAGATGTTACTTTTGTGTTTAGTATGTTATATGGTCAGTATAGAGTGCTGATATGCATTTTGGTGCTTTTAAGATTAAAATTTCCTTTTGAAATGCCAGACAGTATATATCTTGAGATAGTCTTAGTGTTTCATAGAATCAACAGGTTGGAAGAGACCCACCGGATCATCGAGTCCAACCATTCCTATCAAAATTTATTTAGAAGTCTAAACAATCTAAACAGTTTAAAGAACTACGATATCCACATTTGGACTTAATTTTAAGATAACTTCTAAAGAACTTTCTTGTACTAGTTTTCCGTCCTGACTGACTCGTGTAACACTTATGTGCTAATAACAGCATCTTCTGCAGGTCAACAAATACATTTTCTCTTTAAATAAATTATCATTTCAACAGTTCCAAATCATTCTTATGCTGGAGATTCTAGAACTGGACACAAGACTCCAGGTGGGGTCTCACGGAGGTGGAATGAAGGAGAAACATCTCTCTTACTCTGCTGGCCATGCTTCTTTTGATGCAGCCCAGGACACGGTTGCCTTCTGGGCTGTGAGTGCACATTGCCGGTTCATGTTGAGATTCTTGTCAACCAGCACCACAAGTCCTCCTCTGCAGGGCTGCTCTTAATAGTGTCACCCCATAGCTTAATGTGCGATTATGTATTTTCAATGATGATTCTTGTGTCATGCAGACAGATCAGTGGTTTCAATGCAGTAGCCACTTCTTTTTTTATTACAGAATTGTTAGTGTGGCATGTCTAATGCTTCTTAAAAACGTATCTCACTGATATCAGATCTCAATATCTAACTGGCTGACCACACTTGAAAAACATAATGCCTGTTGAGAGCCTTGACAGCAGTATAGTCCATAAAATTACTACAAAAACCCACTGTATATTTGTATGGTCAGGCAGCAAGTGCTGTAAAACCCAAATCAGTTGTGTTTATAGCAAGACAGTAAAGAGGGATATGGGATAGTGTTTTAAAAGTGAATTTTACTGGATTTTAAAACGGTGATGAGTGACATCTGCATGGAGAGAACTTTGTTATAAGGAGTTTGTCTGTACTGTGGTGCTAATTGTGACGCTTGGATGCGTAAGTTTTCAATGATAGGATGATTTTTCTTCTTTGTGGGCCTGTTCTGCAACCCTCCTTGTGCTGAGTTCTAGAGTTATAACCTGATGTGTACACACCATATATATGGTCAGCATACCTGCTTTTGATGTACTGGTGTAGTTGCAGCCACTAAAAGTTTATGGCAAGAAATCCCAATTTTCTAATGTAGATTTAAAATTAAAATGGCCTGCAGGATAGCTTTGATTTTACATGGTTCTTTAGTTCCTGGCTTGTTAGTGAAATCAGCAGGAACTTTATTAGCAATATTAAGCTACAACAAAATGCAGTGCGTTATGACTGATGGCTGCACTTGTGAACTGAATTCGTATTTTGAGTAGAAGGGGTCGTTTCCTGCCATAGAATAAAATCAAAGCATTGATTAAGAACTTTGTTTTGCGTCAAAGAACACAATTAACATATTAACTTTAGCAGAGTGTGGCACTGAGAAGATAGTATTCCACAAGTCTATTGCCATGTAGCTTTGTCAGTCTGATACTAGCAGTGTGGAAGAGCAGTAAGTAGAGAGAAAATGTTTTTATTCCTCAGTCCTTCTTCAGTTAACTGTATTTTCTAATGTCCAAGACTGCAAATATTGTAGCAATTTTACACCATGCTGATGACTGTCGCTTAATGTTAACATAATACTCAAATATCTGGTAATGCTTCTTATGCCAAACTCACATTCTGACTACAATCAGGGACAGGAACACAGCACTGAGTTGTTGCACCATTGTCCATCTGCCAAATTTTTAATGCTACCACCTCCAAAAGTGCACAGAAGGATCAGATACGAGCTTTCTCTTATTGCTGTTGTTTCTGGCTTGTGTTGCTTCAGACCTTGTGCTTTTCTCTCAGGAGCGATGTAGAGAGAAAAGGGAGTGCTCAGATGCAAATAAAAAGGATTTTTTTTAAATAATCTTTTTGCAGAAGATTGTGTACTATCTAGAGAGTCCCTTTGTGTCTGAAAATAAGTAACAATAGACATGGTAGAGCAGGCAAGCTGCTGCAGATTCAACTTAATCACTCCCAATTAAAGAATAAACAATCAAGTGAAAATAATACAATGCTGTTCTGTAAGTACTCATCTAGTACATTGCATCAACAAAATTGAACATAAGGATTCTTTCAGCTGTTGTAACCAAAAACTTTTGAAACAGAAAATGTAAGAAATGCTCTAGCAGTCTTGTCTGTAGGTGTGTTTGGAATGTATGCATAAATGTTTTTTTTTTTTTACTTTTTCATTTTTCACCTAGGCAAAACTGAATATCTTGCCTAAATGACCATTGTGTCTTATAACACATGTTAAGCTGTTTTGCTTCTTGCATTCTTTCCTCAAACAGTAGCCAGGAAAGAATATATATGAAATTCACTGGGGTTTTGGTTAGTAGCCCTCCAGGGCTGTGATAAACTAGTAATACTGGAACAAATTTTAGAGCTGCTGCTTCTGAGTGACCTTGAGACCTGCAGGTCTTGTGCTTCCCTACAGTAATTCTGGCTCTATGGGTCTGCGTTTATGCCAGAGATATTTTAGCCAACTGAGTGTCTGTATTAGATGTTTGCCTAATCTCTCACTGTTTTAAGAACTGGCATAAGGTTTTACTCCAGCTCCACTGTGTTCTCAGTGGGGTGTATGTGCCTCTCATTGAAGCCATAATTATCTTCTGGTGGTCTTGCTTGAAGATATGAGGGTAGAAAGCTTTGGTCTGGATTTTCTCTAGATAAGATAAATAGGGGAGTTTACCTCTTCTCTTATTGCAACAGGCTCTATTAAAAAGTTTATCCCCATCATTCTTATAAGCCCCCTCTAAGTACTTGAAGGTTGCAATAAGGTCTTCCTGGAGCCTTTTCTTCTCCAGGCTGAAGAACCCAAACTCTCTCAGCCTGTCCTCATAGAAGTGCTCCAGCCCTCTGATAATTTTTGTGGCCTTCCCAGGGGCCTTTGGAGCAGGTCTTAATCTAATAATTCTCGGTACAATGAAGCGATTGTTGGTGGGAAGTATAATCTTTTGTGTGTGTTTTCATCGTCATCTTGAATGTTCAATAAACACAGGAAAGGGTAAGCGGAATAGTATAGATGCCAGTACCCTACTTTCTTGAAGATCCAGGGCTTTTGATTATCTAATATCTCCCCTTGCATTCCTGTTCCCCTAGCTGGAGGCTACTCATATGATGAGGAATGTTGGAGGGACATTTAAACCGTATTTAAGTCACCTGCAGTTCAAGGGGCACAGACACCCTATTTGTGTGTAGTGAAACATGTCTGTGTTTCAAATGGACATAACACATGAGAAGAAAAGAGTTTACTCAGGCACTGCAACAGTGCCTCAAACAAATCAAGGAAACTAAACCTATTTGGAATAGTAGAGTATACAAGTGCAGAGGAGGGCAGGCATCTCTGATGAGAAGTGATAACCACACATACTCTTTTTAAGAATGGCTTTTTAAAGCTTCTGGTAGTCATGTGATAATGAAAAATGAAGGGAATGAGGGAATGCCATACAGCTTATCCTGGCAAAAATTCAGTAATCACTGAAGATGGAGCTCAGTATGATGCCAAATTGTTTAGTTAAATTATCATCTTCTACAAAGAGAAGAGATATGCAAGTATTAAGACCTTCAGCTTTCTCTGGAAAACCTATTTACTGTTTAATTACTACAACATTAAGTGCTTGATAAACATAAAAATAGCAACAGCTATATGACTATTGGGCTAATGTGAAATCTGTTGCTATCAGAGAAGGACCTGTCTGTTGGGGTTTGGATCAAACTGGATTCAACAGGAACTTGCCAGCAGTCCTGTTAGTACTGGCCTAAATTCTCATGGACAGCATTTCAGAAGCTTGTGAAAAGAAGAGTTGGAACATAACCCATTCTTTCCAAAACATTCTCAAAAAATAAATGAGAGCCATTCAGCCAATACACGATGCGCAGTGGGTATAAATCTTACAGGGCTGCAGATGAAATCCTGTGTGAAAAAAAAAATCTTAGAGTTGAACTGCACTCTATTTGGCTCTGTGGGAAGAGAAGTCTAACTGTTCCTGTGTGCCATGGAATATGGCTACCTTCCATTTTGTTAGAAGAAATTATTTTGGCTTCCACAGTCATTAATTTTTTTATGAATAAATTTTACAAAAATTAAGCTGCTTCAGTTGAAAGAAACTTACTACAGCAATATGGAGTTCAGTGGATTTCTATTCATCCTACAATGTCAGACAAAATGTAAGATTTTTAACATTACACAGCTCCTTGGTACATGAGAGGTGTTTATTCCCCTTCTAGCTCATGACCTATTTAAAACTGAGCTATGTGATATTATTTACATATCCCTTCTAGTACAACCTCAATTAATCTAAGTTTTTTTTTCTAATTTCAACTTTTACTGCAGTACATTTCACACGATTGATCACGGCAACCATTAGGGGGTTATAAGGTTACAGGAGTTTGCAACAAAAATCTTGTAAGACAACATTAGACCAGGTTGTTTTCAATGAAAAGTATGATGAGCAGTGCTATTCTGACCATTAGCATCTCTGACCTACAGATTCAAGAAAAGTGTAAGTGTTGGAAGAAAACAACATCCTTAAAATTTTTGTTCAAACTTTATTACGTAACTTAGCATTTGTGGTGTTCAAGTATATTTATAAATCTCTTTTTGGGTCATGTATTTTTGCCATCTCAAAAGTGTTTTCTGTATGAGGTGATTTTACAGATTTAATGGAAACATGGATTTAAGTTCTCATGAATAACCTCTCAGATTTTTTCTTGGCTCAGTGAAACGACTGAAGCTCTTTTTGATGTATTACTATATATGGTTCCAGTTTTCTTGTGAAATTGCTATGACCATAAAAGATGATACACAGTGATAAAACTTTTTTGTCCTTTTTGTATGCATGGAATATTAGGAAAAAAGCTGTGCTTTTCCTAGAGTTTGTTTTATGTTAATACATTTTAGTGTCTGAATCTTAATTATCTGATTGTAGCTGCCAATTGGACAAGAGCCCTGTTTACACAGCTGCTCCTACAGGCATCCTCTCTGTTTTATCTTTTGGGTGGCATAGTGATCTTAGGGATCATTAGGTGTCTCCTTCTGCTCTGCAGTCCCTTCCAGTTGGTGTGGTATGTAGGCTAGGAAGCTGAAGTCTTCCCTCCAGCAGAACAACAGAAGATAGGAAAACTTCTATTATTCCTATAGACATCCAAAGAAGATGGAAATAGAAGATGCTTTGTCTCCCTTGTAGCCCTTACCCCTTCTTTAATCCTTGATGCAGTAGCTAGGAATTATTATAGAATACCTTTGGCAACTGTAGAAAGGTAAAGCTTGGTTATCATTAATGTGTGGTTGCTAAGGAACTCCTGATAGTTTCCTAGGTGTCATGATTGGGACTACAGGAATTTTTCTTTATTCCTACAAGTGAATCTCTCCATCCTACCACTCAAAAAGAAAGCTACTTCCCTTTCCCTCTCCTCAGAGTTGCTGACTGGCTTGTTGTTGTAGAGGAGGAGAGAATAGGGCTAGGGGAGAAATAGTGTAGTTGTACTGCACCATGAAGACACTGTGATGTGTGATAAGGGTTGGCTTTCAGATCTCTGGGACAATGGGTTCCATGGACAATTTTTACATGGCTGAATTAAGGCTTTTGTAAATTACAGAGTTTTAATCTATACCGCTTGTTAAACCTTTCAACTATTTATTAATGCATGTACATATTATATATTGACAGGGTGTGTTTCTAACATAGATATTTAAGAAGAATGCCCTTATACAATGTTTATTTTCTATCACTCATGGGTTTTCAGGAGTGTTAGGTTGTATATTCAATAATACATATTTTCAACACTAATAGTTGTAAAATATTCAAGAATTGCTTGACTTTACAGCTTGTCAAAGAATGTGCTATTATTAAGTAGACATTTTTGGTTACCTTGCTGAAGTTAAATTTTTATCACATTCACCTATTTTCCAAATAATCAGTGAACTAATCAGTAGACATATTTAAAATTATTTACTGAAAACTCTCTGAAGAAATGTTACTTTTTTTTAAATGTATTTTCCTAGTCTTTCATTCTTTGTAGCAGCTGTGAAAGAATGTAAGGTTTAATCTATTCTGCTGCTCTTATAAACTATTTTTAGCTTGAGCCAGTGGTAGCACAACTGTATTACCAATGTATGGTCTTCTGTGGGATTTAAAAATCCTAGTTGTTAATGGATAGATTAAAATTGTGTATGGGTTCACTGCTTTATTTGGATAATTCTCTATTTTCTAGAGATTATTTTGATTTTATCATATTTGTAGGAGTAACTTTCCAATTGAAATGTCTGCTTAATAACATTGTAATTGTTTTCCATTTAAATGGGCAGACTTCTCAAATGTTAGAATTTCTTTTTATGGTCAGGTAAAGCAAAGTAATTTTGGACTTTTTCTTTTCTCGTGTAAAATACCATTGAGGTCAGCAAGTTTTTTTCTTTATAAATGATGCAAGATACTTAGAATGTATTTTCTCCCATTCTCCATTAAAGTCAGTACTTAAGGTCTGATGGGACCAGGATGCCAAGCCCAAATATTTTGAAGGTGTTCAATTAAAGCTATTCCTTAGCACTGTGCGAAAATGTTTAGGAAATTTGTTGCAAAATGGCTAGCAGTCTGCTGTGACTGGTGTTCATAAAATATACAGGCATGTGTCAAGGTAGCTTTGTTAATTCTCAGCTTGTGAATTGTGTCAGAATTTCCAGAGTCTCATTTAAGCTTTACTTTTAGGATTTTCAGTTCTTGGTCTTGGACAATATCGATAAGGACAGTGAATACAAAACACAAATATAGGTGTAAATGTCTTTAATGTAAGAGCCAGACACTGCCTTTTCAGATAAATTCTTCCCTACTTCTGGTAGGCTGTGAGCAAGAATAATTTCCAGGAGATTGCATGGAGTGTAATTTCTGTGTGAAAAGCAGGGCTGAGGTATTGAAGTCTGTATTCATCAAGGTTGGGTTTGATATTTCCATCTACACATGTTATATTTTTTAAGTGCTGAAGTGAATGAGAGCGTGCAAGTTGATTTGCATGAAACATGACCAATGTCTCACCATATTCAGCCACTGATCAATGTTTCATATATGAGTATATTACACTTCTATTGTGCCAGACTGGAGCTAATGAACTGAGAAGACAGTCTTCAGATGAATAGATGGAGGTGGTGTCATGAAATTCTGAGGTTGTAGGATAGACTCCCAAACAGTGAAAATTATTTGAAAATTAGTTCAGTTCAGGAATGTCCATGTTGAAATGAAAAAGGCAGTTTTTCACACTTAGCACAGGACTCACAAAAGGAGTGTAACTACTAGAGAGATCTTAGTGAAAAAAAATTTTTTTCTTAAAATTTCCATTAATTTCCAAATCTACCCAGGCTTTCCAAGAGATGAAAATGACTCGTTCACTGTCAACATGGAATTGAAACCAAAATATATCGAAGTCTATGAGTCTTCATCCTCTATCCATCCACGTGTGCTTTTAAAAAGCAATCATTTTATATTGTCATGCTGATTTATACAAACATATAGCTAAGAAATGCATTAATTGAGTTAACTTTTCTACCCTCCTCCTTTCAAAAGAAAGGAATTTTTACAACAAGACTTTGAAACCTTAGAACAGATTATTGTGATATCTGCATTTTGCCTACCTCGCTCATGAGACAAAGCAAGTAAAGAGAAGACTCAGATGAGGAAATTGAGATGACAACACTAGTGAGATGAAGATACCTGGGACCAAAACACAAGCATTCTGTTCCATGTTAGGTAATTTACTTACTCAGGCATAGTGAATGATAAGAAAACTTACATGTGCAATATATAGTTGTTCTGAAATGTGTTCTTTTTACTTGTCTACTTCACATGCAGCTTACACATTAGAATGTAGTTGTGATTCCTGTGTGTTTTGTATTATTTACATTAATGGTTGTGCAAGCTCCTGCATTGTAGAAAATGCACATACATGGATCTGTTTAGCCACAATTCTGGTAGAGCGGATGCATGGACCCTGGGTACTTCTGGCTTGTTCTGACAACACGCCTAATATTTTTACGCAAATCTGTGTAAGGCAGTTATTTTGGTCGTGACCAGAGAAACTGAACTCCAGTTTACTGACCTAGAATGAAAATCTCTTCATGCCTTTGTAACTCTCTTCTGTTAGTCTGACACATTTCCTTCTGTATCAGACATGAAATCTCTCTTTGCTTAGGCTCGTGGAGAGTTGTGATATTTGATATCTGTTTGAAAATGCGTGTTCATAGAATCACAAAAGTAGACCTGAAAGAAATGTGGGATGTCATCCAGTATCCATGCATCCCAAACCACAATTATATGCAAGTGAGCAATTCCAATATATTTTGCTTTAAAATACTTATCCCCATCTGTGCTACAACACCTCTGTAAAATCCATCCCTGTGTTTCACTATTCTTACTTTTTTCCTTAATTTTTTTCCCCTTTTAGTAAAGTCTTTTGTTGTTTTTGTTTGATTTTTTTCTACTTATCTACTGTCCACAGTGATCACAGAACAGATGATTCATTTCCTTTTTAAATATTTAAAAAAGGTCCATAATTACCTGTAACTTTTCTCTTTGCAGCCTCAGTCTCCTCAGTTATTACTCTAAATTAAAGTGGTTATTTTAGGACTCCTGTGCATGATCAGTGCTCTTTTCCCTCTTGTTTTGAAGAGATGTTCGTGAAGGGGGGCAGGGGTTATAGTGCTCATGACTATTCACGATGCTTAAGCTCTGGATTTATCATTTTTATCATTTATGTGCAGAAAAGGGAGCCAGGAAAGAAGGCGAGTGTCCTGGCTACATAGAGAGCTTTGGCTGGAGGTCTGGAAGAAAAGGAGAGTTTATGCCCTTTGGAAGAAGGGACAGGCTCTTCAGGAGGAGTACAAATGTGTTGTGAAGTTATGCAGGGAGAAAATTAGAAGAGCAAAAGCCCAACTAGAAGTTAATCTGGCATAAAAGACAATAAAAACCAACTGTATAAATACATAACAACAAAAGGAGGGATAAAGAAAATCTCTCTTCCTTTATTAGACTGGGGTGGGGGGGAAGCACAGTGACAAAGGATGAGGAAAATTTGAGATGCTTAATGCCATCTTCACTTAAGTCTTTAATAAGAAGGCTGTTTTTTCTTAAGGTACTCATCCCCCTGAGCTCAATGACAGGGTTGGAGAGCAGAATGGAATAAGGACAGGGAGAAATCACTCAACAATTACCATCATGAGCAGAATAGACTCAACTCGGAGAAATGAATTTATTCCTAATCAAAATCAGAGTAGACAAATAAGAAATAAACTTAAATCTTAAAACACCTTCCTCCCACCCCTGTCTTCTTCCTAGGCTCAACATCACTTCTGATTTCTATACCTCCTCCCCCTGAGCAGCACAAGGTGATGGAGAATGGGGGTTGTGGTCTGTCCATCACACACGGGCTCTGCTGATCCTTCCTCCACAAGGAGTAGAATTCCACACAATCCTTCCCCCTTCTAGTGTAGGATCCTGGATTGCCCTTGACCAGCAATGGGTGTGAATTGGAGCTGGCTGGTATTGGCTTTGTTGAACCTAGGGGACGCTTCTTACCAAAGTCACCCTTGCAGCCCCCAGTGCTGCCAAAGCATTGCTATGCAAATCCAGTGCACAGTATATTGAGCTTTCATTTGAAGACCAGAGTTTCAAATCTGATTTATTTCCCCTCCCCTGATTATTAGAGATGATGTCTAACAGCTGTTCTGTCTTACTGGAAATCATCTCTGTCCATTTATTAGTCTACCAAAGCCCACGTCATAATTATTTTAAATTGAGCAGGAAGTATTTCTCTAGTCCCATGGAGGCTGATGACATCACTCATGTTTTCAGTTAGATTTATGTAGCCCTTTGCTGAATCAGAACCTGTGTAAGAAAATGACTTCAGTAGAGAGTAGGCACTAAGTCTCACATGAATTAGATCCCTTTGTTATCTTAAAAAAGTTATTTCTAAAAAATGTTCCTTGAAGAAAACGAATGAGCTTTAATGACTTTGGAACAGTTATTTCCCAGTGTTAATGGATAAATAGGGAGATAGTCTATTAAAAATTTCTGTACCTCTCCCTGGAGAGAAGCTGCAGAATAAATTATTACTTAACCTAACAATAAAGTGTGGGTCAATTCTTTGAAAATAAATTATTCCTCATTTGAAGGGCATGCTGTGGCTGGGTCTATTTCCAGCTCAATGATTAAAAGCTTAGTCATCCTCTTCAGTTTCTCCTGGATTAGTGCCCTATGTGTGGGAACCGAGCCTGAGCTTGACGTGGACCAATAGGCCAGTATATTGTCTTGTGTATTGATAAGGAGCCTTTTAAAGGGCAAAATATTAGGAACATTTTTTTTTTTTTTTTAAAAATTTTATTGTCTTTAAGAACACTTACATTTTTCAAGCAATTTTTCTTTATACACTAAAAGTAGTTGAACATGTTGTACTTATTTATCCTTTCAAAATTTCTCTTGCCCCCGTCTACCCCTTCTGTTTTATAACATGAAAGAACCAAACCTGTTTTACATTTGAAATTGAAAGCTTAGGAAAACATGGATTTGGTAGTTACACTTTCTGTCTGATTTTCCAGTTGCACAGAAAGGTTCTGTATGGTTCCTTCACTCCAGACTCTTCCTCTAACTGGAGAAGGAGAAGAGGAGGCTGAGGGGAGACCTTATTGCTCTCTACAACTACTGGAAAGGAGGTTGTGGAGAGGAGGGTTATGGGCTCTTCTCCCAGGTGACAGGGGACAGGACAAGGGGGAATGGCCTCAAGCCGTGCCAGGGGAGGTTCAGGCTTGACATAAGGAAAACATTCTTGACAGAAAGGGTCGTTAGGCACTGGAACGAGCTGCCCAGGGAAGTGGTTGACTCGCCTTCCCTGGAGGTGTTTAAGGTGTGGGTGGATGAGGTACTGAGGGGCATGGTTTAGAGATTGGTGGGGATAGTTGGACTCAGTGATCCGGTGGGTCTCTTCCAACCTGGTGATTCTATGATTCTATGTGTTCAGTTGGTGGAGGTCACAGCTCTCACTGGTTTTCCAGCATTGCCCTTTAGTCCCATCCATGTCCCACTCAGAGCAAGCTGGAGCTCAGTGAGTTTCTGTTTCATGTGTGATTTCTCATCAGAGAGGGGACAATAAGACAGGACATAATGCTATTTTGAGTTTCACCTTTGTAAAGCTTTCCAAAAGCTACTAATTAATCCCTGCAGGTTTCAGTTAAGCGCTGAGTGTTAATGTTACCAAAGTTTTGCACACTGTGGTAGCTTTCAGGAAGGAGCAGGAGCTCCCCCCTTATCTGTTAGAGGAAGCAATGATGATTATACCATTATTTCTAGAAGGGAGTAACAACTGTTGCAGTTCCTACAAGTTGACAACACGTCACGTATCCTAATCTTTTTTGCACAAATTTGACTCAGAAATTTTACTTGGGGTGGATGTCCTTTAATTCAGGCATTCTGTGATGTATCGCACGCCTGCAGCAATTCTGATAACACAGCAATGGGGTAGATTATCTTTATTTAATTGTAAAGATAATGGGATTTAGCTACCCTTATCTTATCATTTATTATAAATTGGCTATGTAGTTTTCTGACAATAATTGTGGGTTTTTTCCCCTATGTATATCCATTTATACCACTTTTTGCAATTTACTGAAATTGCAAATTTAGCTAGGTCAGATAAAATGTGCATTTTGATTTTGCTAGTTGCTGTCTAATTACTGTAATTGGTTGTGATTATCACAATTGGAATATTTGGAATTATTTTGTTATGATTAAAAATGTTTATTAATTTTTATTTTAAATATTGTTTAAAATTACATTTAGAAAGGGTTTAAGTTGTTTTTTCCTTGACTATCTGTTGAGACTGTAATTATCAAAATTGTTTTCCAGTGGGAATTGTTATTATAGAGTTGGATTTTTTGGCAATCTTCTGTTCTTACTATGGCATTAACAGGGTGAATCAGCAGTGGAATTGAACATATTTCACTGGCTTTCACAAATAGAATTTTCAGGTCTGTTTAATACAGTGCTTAAAAGCATTTCAAATGTTTTGCATTTGGGATATTTTTCTATGCTGAAGTGATTGATGAGACCCATTTTAAATCTAGGAGTTGGCATTCTGTGACTGCTTAACAAGGACAAATTATTGTTGTCTAAATTAGAAGAAGAGTGTCTAAAAATCAGGAAAAATATAATGACAGCCATTCCACAGCTGTTGTGTGGGTGTTGTAAGCTGAGTAAGTATACAGAATGCAGGTGTATGTATTTTAAGTATCTCTTTTTTGGGGTGAGTTGGTTGTTGCTAGTGTGAGAGTAGCGCTTTAACAGGAGAATATTTTTTCCTAATTCTATGGAGAGTATGTGGGATGCAGAACATTGAAATAATGTTGGAAATTTGGGCATTTCTTAAATAGGTTTCTTTAGTTTCAGTAGATGGTTCTGTTAAAAAAAAAAAAACCAACCAAAATCCAAAAGAACAAAAAATAAAAAATGCAAGCAAAATAAAAACCTCACCATATATATAATATATGGCTTCGAATGTGATAGGAATGGTTTTTACTGATACTCGATTAGCATGAAAAATGCTTGTTATGAAGGATTATTTAACTTTTGAAGAATATGGTTGGCAAGGTTCTGTGGGACTCTGTGTGCAGAACCTTCTTCACTCTGTGTCACAAGCTGTGGAGGGAGTGCACAGTGCAGTTGGCCTGTTCAGAGCCTCACAACTGTCTGAAGGCTTGCAGTAACCTAGGTGGCTTTGGTTACTTTTTGTTCTTTTCGTAGAATCATAGAACAACCAGGTTGGAAGAGACCCATCGGATCATTGAGTCCAACCATTCCTATCAAACATTCATTTTGTTCTCCATTAGATGACTCCAGTGCCAGGTGCTATTCTTTCCATTAAGAGGATTGAGATTTCTTTTTTTTGCTCTTACTATTACTGCTATATGAGGATGCCAAAGCTTCCTAAGTCTACTACAACCCCATATAGTTATAAACTCATATTGCCTCCTCCTAGTCCGTTCCTTTCTCCCCTTAGCCTGATTGTGCTCAGGAGACCAAAAAGCAGAACACATGACTAAAATTATTTATCCTTGTTTATTCTTAGGATTTTTTCCTTTTTTACATGTAGTTTCTTTTATAATGTGACCTGTTAGTGTTACGTTGCGTTGGGAGCAGTGTCCCTCCTGTTAGTGCCTGTACACTGAGGCTTTGATCCTAGCTCTTACTACATGATCCTACAGCAAATTGTTCCAGCAGAGGAGCAGAGATTCCTCTTCTCTTAATGGGTCTATATTGCAGAATTGGAGTATGGTTCATAAATTTAAAATCTTTGGTGCAGGGGGGATAACCTGTGGAACTCGCTTTTGCTTCTCCTGTTCATAATGAAAGAAGTTCATATTAGAAATGTTGGAACTTTTTTCCTAAGTAAGAACAACTTTTCCAATATTGTGTGAAAATTAACTATGATAATAAAATACAAAAGATGTATTCTCTTTCAGAAGGCAGTTATGCTTCTTAGCTTTGAAGTTTGGGTCTCTGAAGGATTACGTTTTTAGAAACCGTGTTCGCTTTTCAGAAATGATGTTCTAATAATAATCTAAAAAGTAAATTGATTAGACAACCATTGAGTGTGATTTGTCATTTTAACAATGAGGTATTGTCTAATGAAAAAAGATTTAATGTTGCATTAATATATCACAAGAATAATCTAGAAGAAAGGAAACGTTCAGAAAGGTTATTTTCATGTTAAGTAAACTTTCCAAGACAAAAGAACTCCACTGGAATTTTTCTAAAAATATAATTTACAGTCCTGAAATTGTAAGATATTATGTTGATTGTAGTGCGGCTTAGGGTGGGTAATGATATAATTTGGTGTGTTCTAGTCTCAGCAATCCAGGAAATGACACCACTCATCCAGAATTATAAAGGAAAAGCACTCTGCATGCTTGGAGATCTTAGAATTTGTGAATGTGTTACGAAAAAAACCCCCTGATACTGTAATGTGATGAAAATAATAAAAGTCAAATTAATTGGGCAATACTTAACTAGTCAGTGAAAGAAATGCCTAAGTCAACTTCTTAAAAAACAGATCCAGAAATAGGAATGATGACTCTGTTTATATTACGGTATTTTGTCCATACTTTTTTGTGAAGACATATAGTGGTTTTCCCTTGGTTTGAGGGGATTTTGAGAAGTATACAGCTACACCAAGTCCTAATGCTGAAGTATTAAGCACTTGCTGGGCACGTGAAACTAAGTCTGCATGAAATATGGAAATGTTTAAAGTTTTTAAATGCTACCTGGATCAAGAAATTGTTTGGTCATGTGAAGTACAGTGCTGCTTAGATTCATTTTACTACTGAGGCCTTGCAAACTGAAATCTAAGAAGGTTATATCTAAGGTGGTAGTTTCAGTGATGGTTGCTGAGCCTCTGTTGCCATCGGTTGTGTTATTTCCTTCATTGACATATGGCTGGTTAGAAGGGATGAGCATGTTGCAAAGGAAACCAGGAGACAGAGGAACTCCAGTTTCTCTGTGTTCTGTGACAGATAGGATGTTGGAATCTGTCTTTCCCCCTTTATCAGAAGGGACTACTGTGTTTACCTGTCAACTCACATGCCCTGAGAAGATATTAGGTTTCAATGGTGATGCTTGATGGCCATATGTAGCAGTCTCTTCCATCTGCTTGTTGCCTTTGACTTTTTCATAGAATCATAGAATCACTAGATTGGAAAAGACCCATCGGCTCATCGAGTCAAACCATTCCTCTACCTCTTTCCTTAATTTAGCATTTCTGCTTCTAAACTTATTTTTCTTCCATGTTTTCTTCATCTTTATATACTTCTTAATGTATTTTTCCTTAGTTTTCCTCCTTGTTTTTGTTTCCTCTCATGTGTGTCAGAACCTATACTGCAATCAGTCTCTCTCATTCTCCAAAGCTCATGGAGAATATGTGAGGACTGGAGGAAATCACTTCTTTTGACTGGTCATAATTGATTAACTTCTGCTGTGTGATATGTAGCCATATTATTGAGGAGTCTTCTCTCGTTAGAGGCTGGGGGAGGTGGGCTTCTGTGCACGTCTTGTTCATGGCTGTAGCTGTGAGCAGCAAAGGGAAGCTGATAGAGCAGATCAAAGTGTGGGCAGATGTGTCATTAAGAAAAGTATGTGGCAAGCACCAGGAAATTTGCAAGAAGTATGATTTCTGATGATGGGTAGCCTTTGATGGGATGCAGATAGAAAAAATAAGCATACAGACAGCAGAACACCAGGCCTCCAAAGGCTAACGTGGCAATTACAGATAATTGCTTTAATTCTGTAGAGCTTTGCTCTTACTTTGTGAGAATTAGCCAAACTGTGCACTGAGTGACTAACTGGAAGAACAGTGTGTTTGCTTCAATATGATGTGTTATAATTAGTATGGTGGAATAATTTACTTGCCTAAAGAACAGTTTTGAAAACAATTTAGATAAAATTGCTTTTTCACATTGAGTTTGTGACATAAGCTGGAAGTTAAAAAGTATTTTCAATGTGACAAAACAAATAAGGAAGAGGTGGAGGTAGTGACTATTCCTTTAATTTGTCTACCCTGGTGTACTTATATGATGTGGCTTCTTTGTCAGAGCAGTCTCCCAGGACAATTGATTCTGAATCCTAACCATTATGCTGCAGAGTGTTTTGTACTGGATCTTTATTATTGCAACTGCAAATTTATATAACATTAGGCAAAGTAAATTTGAAGCCAGTTCTTTAAAAAAAAAAAAAAGTTAATTTTTTTTTTTTTAGAAGGAAACATTGTTCTAACCGTATTAACATGGGGAGAATGCTTTCCTTAGCCTTTAAGTTGAAAGAGCCTGAACCCATCTTCTCTATAAGCAAAGAATCAAATAATAACAAAACCAATCCCCCCCTGTCAGATCTCTGGTGTGATTAGTTTTAGTCCAACCTATTCGTTTATCAAAGTTATGAACAGCTGAAAGCAGTTTTTTCTGTAATGGAAAATGTTACAGAAGCCAATGCAAAACAAGTCAATTTGTCTTTCATGTTTTATATCTCACCTGCAATCTGTGGTTTATTTTTTCTTCGTTAAGTTTCTCCAGACAAACTTATTTTAAGTTCTACATGATAGAGGAGATCTAGTAAAACATATCCTCCTCCTAGTGTGTCCCATTTGTGGAATCTGGGGTACTTAGCCTTTCACCATTACAAGCTTTGCATATCCTGAATACTAGGAGCTTTGTGTTAAAGATACAGATGCAGGGCCTTGAAGTACTTTGAGGTTAGTAATTTACGTGTATATGGTCTTGAGTCTTCCATAATAAGAATCTGCTGCTTCTTTAACCTGATGAGGACCATCCAAGCAGGTCTTGGTTATTACATAATTCCCTGAAAAGGAAGATTCCTGTTTTTTTTGCCATAAAACTACAGATTATTCACTTTCAGCCCTTGAACAATGAAAGTTAATATCCTATTTTAGATGAAAGAGACCTGCAGAGATCTAGTCCAATGTTTTGCTCAAGGCAGGGCTAATTTCTAAGTTAGATTGGGCTGCTCAGGTCCTGTCTGGTTGACTTCTGAATGTCATTGAGGATAAAAATGTCATTGTCTCTCTTGGTCCTTGTTGCACTGCATCACCAACTTATGGTGAACTTTTGTCAGTGTCAGTGTTCGAAACTATGTATTAGAACTATTCTGATTTTCTGCAATGAAGATGATAATGAAATATCTTCTTTCATATCAGCTTACCTCAGCTGGGTTTTTTTCCATGGGAGTTGAAGGTCTTATTTTCCCTGTATTTAGAGATTAGGAGAACTGCTTTAAGACTTTATATGAAAAGGACTATGACACTTGCTATGAGATGAGGAAGATGGTCTCCTACTGCATCATTTCAAATATAAAAAAAGTTGGAAGCTGACCTAGTAGTTAAAATGAGGTTTAAACTACTGCTAACAGATGGTAGACTTAAGGTAATGGACTTACTAGGCAATGCAGTTTCAGACTGATCTTTTCATTGTGGTTCCATAGATTTTGAAATTACTTGTATTAATAAAGTTGTTATTACAGAATGTTTTTTATAAAGAAAACTTTTATAATGCTTGTTGTTGGGGGGGAAAAAACCCAAACAGAACTTTTCCCTCATTTTCCGAATCAAAACCACAAACTGATAAGTCGTATTTCCACCTTTGAGAAAAATTTACATCTTGTGCATCCCATAAAAGTCCATTGCTTGGTGCTCACAAGTAAGCAATTGGATATTCTGTAAATTTAATGAAATTCTGCAGTTTTTAGATACAGGTTACCGTGTAGACTTGCAATATGCTGTGAAGGTGATGCAAAATTCTCTCAAGCACAGAGAAGAATAAGAGCGTACGATGTGGCGGCTGTCAGTACTTATTGGTAGGGATGTATCTTGAAAAGTCCAGCTGTTTAAATCTTTGCCCCTAAGGTTTGCTTTTGTGGGTTTGCAGAGCATACCTCTGCTCTGTGGTATAAATGATCTGATCAGTACTATGCTTTTCTGATTTTCTCAGTGTATATTCCATGCAAAATATAAATGCTAATCATAAACTTTTTACAACTTTCTTATATTTATTTTATAAAACTCTTTAACATTTATACTTCTTTAATCTCATTTGACACCGGTAAGATTTCTGCATAGAAATGAAGTGCCATCGAGAAATATGAATAAAAGTTCTAATCTAAACAGTACCTATGTAAGGATGAACTCTTTAACATTTATACTTTTTAATCTCATTTGACACCAGTAAGATTTCTGCATAGTCTGTTGAAGTACTATCAAGGAACATCAATAAAATTTCTAATCTAAACAGCACATATGTAAGGATGATTTCTAATTTTTTATAGTAATATTAAAACGAAGAAATCAAGTTCTGTATTTGCAGCATTTCTTGACAGATACTGATGCTGTAAATTATACAGCAGTTCTTCCTCTGTATGGATTTTGTAGTACTCGCAGCGATTTATAGGTCCAGAGTGCAGCTGCTAGAAGTCATTTATTCTCAGTTCTGTATTAAATCTATCATAGTCAAATGCATTAACATTCAGTACAGAGCTCAAGGGCTTATGGCTTTTTCTTTCTTGCATTGAGCTGCTGCCGTGTAAGTGTTTGCAAGGTATGCAGAAAACAACCTAAAACCCCTTAAATTGATATACAAGAGAAAAAAGGAGACAGTATTGTCTATTAGAAATACTTGAAACCAGCTCATTTTGTGATTTAAGCTGAACAAGAAAACCAAAACCTACTGTTAATACTTCTGAAATTGGTAATGCTAATAAGCTTGTTTTGATGGATTAGCACTTCGGTTCCATTTATTTGAGTGCCATGCTAATCATGTCAATTTTATGTGTCTTCATATTACAGGAACTTAAATATTCCCAGCAGTGTTTGAATTTTTTGCATCTTGACTATTTGAGGCTGTCATTGATTTACTTGATTCAGCTTGTTTTAGTTTTGTGATTTTTTTAATTAGAAAAAACCCCCTATCTTATTCTAGGTATTTGAGAAATATTTATAATGCATGTTTAAAAATAGTTCAATTGTTAACTGGAGTTTGACAGAAGAATACAGGCAGGGGCCATGAGTACTTGTTGAGTGTATAATCTGCCAGAAATCAGCAGCTGGAACAGGCTTCCTGATAATTATGTACCTGTTTGTGGCTGATTTCTTTTACATCTTTCATATTGGGATATTAAATCTAGGAAAACTGAACTGTGCTCTGTTCAAGACGAGGAGAAGCCTGTACCTAGCGAAACTTGAGCTGATTTGTTGGAAAACGAGATTCTGAACCCTTGCAGCAGATGGAATATATTTAGATGTAATTATATGTATAAAAAGAAGGCTAAACTGCAACAAGCTAAATATGAACGATTTTTTTGTTTAGTGTTTGTTAAACTGTGTCAGTCAAAATCCTAATGAACCATATATAACATGGTCTTCTGCTACTAATAGTTTTACTGAAGTTGTTTCTAAGTAGGCTAATATATGTAAGCCTGAGAATGAATCAGGTTTTCAAACTAATAAATATCCGCTAATCCCACTTCTAAAATCTCAAAAAGGAAGCAAGTAAAAAAAAATCACATATGGTATTATGAGAATTTAATAAAATTGTAGAGATAAGTAATAGCGGATGAATGTCATTCTGCCACATTTTTCAATGACTCATCTTCCATTGAAAGAATTCCAGGCCAAAATATTTCCTGAAAGCTTTAGCAGCTCTATTTTCTGCATTTTACTATCTGTGGATGTTGGTACTTGATGTTTTCCATGTCTTTGGCCAGCACTTGAGCCACAAGAAGCCCAAGCAAAGCTACAGACTTGGTGATGAATGCCTGGTGGAAAAGGAGCTGGGGCTGTTGGTTGACAGTAGCTGAACATGAGCCAGCGGTGTGCTTACGCAACCAAGAAGGCCAACAGCATCCTGGCTTGTATCAGGAATAGTGTAGCCAGCAGGCTCGGGAAGGGACTGTCCCCCTGTACTCTGTTGCGGTGAGGCTGCATCTCGTATACTGCATTCAGTTTGGGGCCGCTCAGTACAAGAAAGACATTAAAGCACTGGAGCATGTTCAGAGGAGGGAACAGAGATGGTGAAGGGTCTGGAGCACAAGCGTTAGGGGGAGTAGCTGAGGGAAGTGGGGTGTTTGGAGAAAAGGACACTGACAGGGGGACCTTATTGCTCTCTACAGCTACCTGAAAGGAGATTGGAATGAGGTGGGTGTTGGTGTCTTATCCTAAGTCATAAGTGATAGAATGAGCGGAAATGGCTGCAAGATGCAGCGTTGAGGCTGAGATTGAATATTAGGAAAAATTTCTTCACCAAATGGCTGTCAAGCATTGGAACTGGCTACCCAGGAAAGTGGTTAAGTCACCACCTCAGAGGTATTTGAAAGATGTATCGATGTGGTGCTTAGGGCAGTGGTTTAGGATGGACTTGGCAGTAGAGATTAAGGGCTGGACTTGGTCTTAAAGGCCTTTTCCAACCTAAACAATTCTGTGAGAGAGCTTGTATTGAGTCTTGCTAAATATGTTTGATGTTTTTGCATGAATATTTACTGGTATTTTTAACCTATCATTTCTCACAAATGCTCATTTTCAGTTGTCTTTACTCCTGTGAAAGAAGTTAGGTCCTGCTTTGGCATATCTTCTGAACTTAGTACTTTGCAGACTCCATATTCTGCATTGCTTGTGCTGTATTCCTTTACTTATATAGATGCGTAAGCACAGATTCCTTGTCTATGGAAAACTGTAATAGGTTGCTTTAGTGTTAAACTTTACATTAAATTTGAAATTCTCTTGACAACCAGAAATATGCATCAATCTGAGCTCTCTTCTCTCAAGGATCAACATTAACAACAGATTATTTGGCTTTAAGTGCAAGATGGTATTTTAAATAACACAGATCATACACAACACACTTCTGAAACTGTTACACCTACCACCTCTTCAGGAAACAGATTTGTCTCCAAGTCCCGTTAAAAACTAAGCACTGAAAACAAAACAAGTTTAAGTAGGAAAAGAAGATTATTCCACTGGACTGCTGAAAATTTTAAACTGTATTTGACAGCAGCATAAAGAGAAGGTGTTCCTTAGGTAGAAATGCTAACAAAGGAAGAAATTGCTGCTTTACTTATTTTTTTTCTTTACAAAGAATAAATTTCTGCTTATCTCATTAAATTATATAACAGGACTGTAGGCTGCTGCTGCCCTACTTTTACATGCTTCTACACTGGCTATCCTAATTTTGCATGCTCAGAATTAAGTAGGGTTGGTATATCACTGACTCCATAATCCATTATTTCTGCACCTTAGTCTTTCTTAGACTTTTACTCTCTCTTCTGTGTTGTAGAACTGCTTTCCTCTTTTTAAATTAATTTGTATTTCTGCTGTATTTCCCCTCTCTCTTTTCCCTTGCTTCCTCTCATTCGCATCTTTGTTACCTATGTCCTTCTCTTTAAGGTGTGGTAAGACCTGGAAGTTCTGAACTTCGGAGTCACCTCCTTGATGAATGCTTCCTGCTCTAATTCCAGGCAAACTCATTCATGGCAGATGTGACCATAACTGTACTAAGAGAAAACCTTTGTGAGCTAATATATATAAGTGGTATATGTTTGTAGAAAAAGGGTTGCTGGACTTAAAGAAAAATTCTTACATTAATTTTTACAGGGAAAAATTGCTTTCCTACCTTTCAAAATTAGCTACTTCATCTAGGAGACTGATGGTTAACAGAGAAGGATCTTAAAAATGTGGGGACAGAAACCTGAAATAACGGATGGAGAAATGACAGCAAGTTGTTGCTCTGTCATCTGTAACTGGGCTAGAAGTTGCTGAAGCATGAGAGAGACAGAATATTGTGCAGTACGTGCGATCTGATGCAGCAAAGTCATCAAAAGAAACTGCATTTTGTCCCTAGCTTAACAACAAATTCTGAAGAAAAGTAGTAAACTGAAAAAGCTGGGATGGTAATTAGTCATGGGCATTTTTTGATACTTTGTAATACTGTGGTATTATGTAACAGTTAAGTATGACTGATAATAAATAAGTGTAGATGCTGAAGGAAAGTTGCGAAGATTCACTTTTGTTGGAAACCTCATTCCTGTGTTTCCTGCTCTAAATTGACTGAAAGTTACCATTGCAGGAAGATAGTACAGAGGATATTACTTAAAATATAGTCCTATGAAAACATTGACTCAGCGTTGTAGTGTAACACTTCTTATTTTGTGCTTTTGTGCATAAGATTTATGCAAACTCTGCCTCTAGCACACAGCCACACAGATTGTTTTATACACTATAAATACATACAATTATTTTGAGTGTATATGTTTATATATGTATATATAATGTATGTGTACTCAGTATACATGCTGCTGTGTAGTTTAGCATGAGTCTAAGTACTGGTGATGACTTCTGAAGTCAGAAAAATAAATCTAGGGGCTAGTTAAAATTTTTTAGTCAAAAGTTAGCTTGAAATTCCTGATAATCAAGCACATACTCTCTGCTTTGTAAAGACAGGTTTGTATTTTTGTCCCCAGAATTGGTCAATCTATAAGATACGTGTTTTAAAACAGCTTACTTCTGTGATGCCTGCAAACCCTGGTGTTCTGTGGAATGTCAGTGTTTCAGCATTGTCTGTCTATTGGAGAAGAGAAATGAGAAAGGAAAAAATTTTAAGTTTGTGGAGTGTAATAGTGTTAATTTATTTCATCTACTTGCTTGGACTGAACTTCTCCCTGGAAACTTTTGTGTTTAAAAAGAAAAAGCAAAAAGCAAACAAACTAGCTTTGGGAATGCATGCCTTCTCTGTGAAGCAGTAGAGGACATACTTCTAAGAAGAGTTTCTAGTGAGTTTCCATCTCTATGCCACTGGAAGATCTAATCATTTCCATTCTAGAAGTAATAGGAGGATTTTGATTGAGTCAATGAGAAATGCACAAAGGTGTGTTTAATCAAATGCCTTTGATTCAGTGTGATTCTGAATTTACTGGCATACCTCCTCAGCGGTGTTTAACTTGCCGTGAATGCATGTAGGTTAACCGTTCACAGTGTTGTACAACTAGTGATCTACTGATATTTTGTTTGAGCTAACAAAACCATTCTCTGAAGTTGGCAGTGGTACAAAATTGTGGGGATTTGAATGTCTGTTTTCATGGATGTAGAATTTGGTTTAATGATGTCTGCCCCTGCAAAGAGTGAGCTAGGGGACTGCAGGACTCTTTATTAGAAGCTGCCTTTGTAAACCTTGCGTTTACTGCAGGTAGTGCAAAATATGGCACTATGATTGATACCCACACTGATACCTGGATCCCATGAGCTGTGCTGATACAAACACTCAGTGAACAAGAGCTGGCTTCCTGGTGTATTGTGCTGTAAAACTTTAAATGTATTAACTGATAAAGAACATATTTTTCCCCGTCTTCTTATCAAAGTAGTGCAACCAAAGCTTAAGGTTTCTATTCAAAGCCATATTGTCCATTCCCTGTGTTTGGCTGGAACAATCCACAGCTGGGAATCTGTGTCTATTCATTCATTTTCCACTCTTATCAGGGACAACCAAGTATGAAGAAGACAAAAATATGTCCCAGAAGTGGCTGGGACAGCAGCTTCAGGAAGTATCACTATAATGGGACTCAGCTTGGCAGTGTTGGTGACAGGATTACCTTTGATCTCATCAGGTATCCTGTGATATATCTAGAGCTCAGTGGCTGACTTAGTATGGAAGAACACATCCCAGACCAGTCAAAATGGTCCACTACCTTAAAAAGCAGTTGGAATAAGAGGAAAGTGATATGCTGTCAAGAAAATAGAAAAATAGACTAAAGCTCAGTAATGTAGGTGGGCTAACTACATATGCTCAGAAGAGAGTTCTTTTTTTCTTCTGTCTCTGTGCAGGTGAAAGATAGTGTGTCCATACTCGCAACAATCTTTGAGGAAATATACTGCTTCCTTACAAGGGGAGGAGGAGGAGCAGGTGCTGATCTCTTCTCTCTGGTGACCAATGATGATAGGACCCAAAGGAATAGCAGGAAGATGTACCTGGGAAGGTTTATGTTTGATATTAGGAAAAGATTCTTCACTGAGAGGGTGGTGAAGTACTGGAACAGGCTCCTCAGGGAAGGAGTCATTGTGCCAAGCCTGCCAGTATTCAAGGAGTATTTGGATGACACACTCTGACACATGGTGTAAATTTTGGGGTTGTTCTTATGCAGGAATAAGAGTTGGACTAGATGATCCTTGTGGCCTCTTCCAACTCTAGCCATTCTATGGTTCAATGAATCCCAGAGTAACAAGAAAACATAGCTGTAGTATGTGTTCTCCTGTTCCTTTTTTTTTTCTGGTGCCATGCTTTGCAGTTATTTAGTCCTCCATGTGCATACTTTTCCCTGTATGATTCTTTTGCGTGCTTCAGTAACATGTCTCATTGCATTCTGTGACAAAACTAATGTAGTATATTGGGGCAAGGATCAGACACATTTTGATTGAGTACAACTTTTAGCGCTGCTAGATTAGGCACACCTTTACACGTTTGAAAAGTAGTATTTGGATTTGAGCACACTGGGCAATGAATTCATGCCTGCACAATGGTAAGTCATTTATATATTTGTTTATTGAAAATGTAAAAATATGTTAAATATTAATATGCCCAAGAAAACTCTGTTTTCAAATGCAAATGATCAGGTGGCTAAACCACTGTCTGCTTCTGTTTAAAGCTCCATTTCTCTCTCTCTCTCTTTCTGTGTCTCATTTGTGGTGTTTTTTTGGTTGGTTTGTTTTCTTTTACTGTCCCTGAGATTTCCAACTTAGCCTGAGGAAGTAAGATGCAGTCCTGTGTCCAATGCGTATCTTGCAGTAAATGAGATTTTAAAAACATAGGACTGGTTCATTTAATATTGAATGCTCTTTTCTTCAGCCATAAACTCACGAACTTCATGCAGTGAGAGGCGGGTACAGTGATGCTTTTGTAAATAATGCATATAGAGCCTGATGCAATGCAAAGGAAAATAATTAGAAAGACTTCAGCTTGCTTTAGAGCAGCCTATGAGCAGTTTTGTACACATTTTGTTGTTCATTCTTCATTGTGTCTCTTCTCATCATTTGAAGCTGGTGCCACAGGCTTTTATTGTTCTGATGTGCTATTTTCCCTTCTTTTTTTATTCCCCCTCTGAATTTAACTGTCTCCTTCACTGAAGCCATTTTGCATATATGTAGTAGATTTTTTTTCCAAGGGACAAGATGCAGACACGAAGTGGGGAGAATGTCTAGAGGAAAATTGGATGAGACAGGAGGCTCCTTAAATCCTGGTGTTGACTGGATGGTTGTCCTGAAGTCCATAAATTTCATCTATCCAAATAACTGCTCTCAAGCTTGATTCCTAGAAATGGTTAAATCTGACTTGCCAGCTCTGTTGAGCTGTGTGTTCCTTGTTGTTTCTTGTTGTCTGAGGAGGCAGTGTAATTCCCAGATCTGGGGGAGAAGTGAGGAACAAGGTGAGTGTGGTAAGATCCTTGAGTGCTTTAGGTGTGTACGTAACAGGGAGAAAGGAGAAACAGGCAGTGGCACTTCACAGACATAGCTTCTCTCAAGCACCTTTTTGATTTTAATATCTTCCATGCTTCCCATTACCCAGCAGTACAGGATTGTCATCTCTAATTTTTTGTTCCTTTCTCAAGTGTGCTCTGGATATACTGGTGGGGCAGTGAAGCAAGTACAGGATATTTGTTTAGATGCAACAATCACAGAATTCTTTGCTTAATCCTGTCTGTACCTATGTCCTTCTCTGCTGCTTATGAAATAGACATGTCTGTGAGGAAAGACAGGTAATTTCCAGGCCAGTTTTCTCATAGGAAAACCGTGCCTAAAAGCAAGTAATATGTGGACAGTTCATGGTGCTGGTTATGAGACGCAACAAAAATTTGTGTTGTTTCTATTCATTTCTCACGAGATGATGATAATTCAATGGTAAGTACTGTTGTAGTCCATTTTCACAGTCTTTGATGAATTTAACTTGATGTTTTCTTAGAACGGAGATAGAAAATATTGTTTATATGCTACTTGTCAGTTTTGAAGAGCTTTTGGAAATACACATAATGTTCTTTCGCTGGCAGGACTTGAAATCTAGCAATCAGCGAGATGAAATTGCTGCAGCACGTGCATCCCTGAAGGAAAATTCCTCTCTCCTCCATTCAATATGTTCAGCTTGCTTGGAACATTCAGATGTTGCATCCCTTACAGCCAGTAAGGATTCAATTTGCAATGAAATACAGAATGCTCTCAATGTAATTTCTAATGCTTCCCAAGGAGTTGGAAATAAAATAGGACAGCCTACATCTCACACAGCTACTCTTGGAAGTGCACTTGATGAGCTTGAGGTATGTAAACCTGTGAGACTGCAATATTTTTTTAAAATGTTTTATTTATTTATTTTAAAAATTTACTATTGCTGTCATAAGTGATGGCCCTAAAGACATTTGAAATTGATGTTCTGCTTAGTCCCAGACTGAATAGTATCGCTCTGAATTACTTCACTGGGCGAGATCACTTCCTTCAGAAGAGTTTGTAATTAAGTCTTCATATATGTTCAATACTTGGCTTCCTTGGAACTGCAGGGAAGAATTAGTTCCCAGTATGCGATGATGATCATTGAGTAAGTAGGCAGGACCCCTGAGTTTAGTTTACAAATAACACTAATTATTAGATGATGGTGATCACTACTACCTTAACGCATTTGTACTGGTACAACAGACACTGAAGTCCTTTTTTCCAAATCTTATTATTGTCAACGATCATTATGTTACTTATATAACTGAAAGATTTAGAAACCCAATTATGTTTTCTGCTTATCATTAAATAGTGACACAATCGATGTGCTTTCTCAAATTGTGCATTTCTGCTTATTTAAGCAAATACTTGGAGAAAGTTAGTTTTTTCTCTATCCCTGACCTGATCCTGACCTTTTGTATGGAGCTTTTCCTTTTTTCTCGTGGCTGCTCTGGCTCTTACCACTGTTATTTTCCACTGTCCTGCCAAAAATGGCAAAAAACCTCATGTAGATAAGATGATGGACTGTGGTCCTCATCTGGTGTAACTGATATAGGCCCAGATCAATAAGAGGAATGAAAGTTTCTAAACACGTTTGCAAGAAGGGGCGTTTTTGGCTGTAAATTCACAGACTTATCAGATCTTAGCCTCAGAACCCCAGTATTGTTGATGCATTTCTGGGAGAATTGGTTTTATGACTGATGGTAATAGATTTTGTCTGAAAAGAAAGGTTAGTGTAATGCACTGAAATATGACACAAATTTTTTAATAGCAGTTTATTGATCAAAACAGACCTCTCAGTCATGCTCAAAGTTGAATCTGATGGATGTTCCTTCCCCTGAAATAAGGAGCGTGATACAACTACAATGTTGCACGTCATCCTTCTTTGATTCTCACACTGGGTTTTAAAATTATAATTTTTAGTCTATTTTCTTAACAAATGGGGAAAAAGAGGAGGAATGTGTAAGAATAATATATGTTTTGTTAAAATGAAACTCTAAATGATAAATAATGTACTTTAAATGAGAGGTATTATTTACTTGCTTTACTTACAATATTTTAAAACAAAATTTGGTACAAGAATTGCATCTTCTGACTACAGATGAATTCATTTTGATTGTATGTGAACAGTGCTATTTAAATGACTTTTTAAAAAAGTAATTAAATTTATTATTTTTTTAAATGTCAAGTTTTGTGATAATTGTAAAATGGAAAAAAATATCTTTTGGGTTGAATTTGTTGTTATACTGAATCATAAGAACACAGAAGTCTGACTGTTGTAAGAAGTTATGGAGTTATGGAGTTTTGAATATATTTTTACCTGGATAACATAAAAGGAAATTGAAGCTGTGTGAGATAAAGCACAAATTATAGAGCATTAAACTCTTAAAATGATTTTATGAGTTAGATACTTGTACTTTTCTTTCTTTACAGAAAGTTCTATTGGCCAAGGACCTGAAATAACCTTTGCTCTATCTTCTTGTTGCAAATATTGTGCTGTGAAATAGGTTGATGTAGTAAATAATCTGTTGGGAACAGATCTCATTAAATGTTTATAGTGTCGAAATCACTGAGCTTATCCAAAAACGTAGTATCTAGATGTTTTGCAATGTTGTTCTTTCTTTGGGAGTATGGAAGCTATTGCAGTTTTATAGGTGGGGAAGCCACCAGTAAAATTAGAGCAACTAACTCTTAAATCACTAGATTCTCAAGAAATCCTCTTAAAGGCTCCATGTAACTACCATGTCAATCATAACTAAACAGAAAATACATGTAGATGCAGGTTATCTGATGCCTTTCACTGGCCTTGCATCTTCTCAATGTAAAGAGATTTCTCACAAAGTGATGCAGATGTTGCATGGCTGACTGTCAGCATATTCATCTGGTATGTGATCTAGCAGAACGCACGAGAGATGTCAAAATACTGTAAATCAATCCAAAATGTCAGGAAATATAACCAGATTTCTGGATACAGGCTTCGCAAATCGGAAGACCAATGAAGGAGAAAGTAATGATCTAGTAATTGTTTTAAATGCTTGCTTATGTTTAAGAACTTGGGTAGTGAACCAGTGCTTAGCATATCTGGTGTCTTCTGATTGGTTGGACATTGTAACATCTTTTCTGCATAGATGTACTGAGAATAAATATGTGATGGAATTGCTTGAAGAATTTAATCTGTGGACAGAATCTTAAGTCATGGTTTCCTAGTTGTTATTGCCAGGATTTTTTTCTTTATTTAGAGCTAAACTGTAGTAGCTTTTTTTACCAGTGCTATTTGTCCATCTTTGTATAAGCATCTACATTGTCTCCTAAACGAAGATATTACTTCTATTTCATTTGCGATTTGAAGGCAGTCATTTTGCTTAGTTAAATGGCTAATTTACTGTAGCCTTCAGGTGTGCCTTAGTCTTCCACAATGAATGAAGCTGTTTCTTTCTGTAGTAACACTTAAATATTCTACTTGCCAGGCGTGTTTTACGTGATGATGGAAATTGTATGTATAGCCTAGCATTAGGAGTGCTTACTTGAGAGATAGGACCACAGCAATGAAGATGCTGCTCCAGTGAGTGCTGACAAAGTGGCTCAACTCCAACAGAGGGGGGTACTACAGAACACTTCAGTATTAAGGACTGCACTGTGAATGAGGGAGAGTGAATTTCAAAACTCTAACGCACATAAACCTGTCTCCCACACCAGAAATGAATGTCCTGATCTCTGGATACCAGCTATCTTGGAATATCTACCCTTGTTACTCTTAGAAAATCACTGTGGATGAGTTTTCTATGCGTAAGATTAGTTTGAAATTATCTATTGGATATAAGCTAATTACATTTATTTAAAAGCAAGTATTTAAACATAACTAGTTTTATCCAGTTTTCCAGTCCTAGGTTAATACACTAGTTATTGAAGTCAAAGCTTTTCCATTTTTAATTTTGCTATGTCTTTGGACATAGCCAAAGTAATGAAGACCTAGATAATGCAGTTATTAAATACTTGTTATGCAGGAAAACACAGTTCCAACTGATAAAAACTGTTTTGTTTCTGCTTTTAAAGTTATTCATTCTTAGAGAGGTGATAGCTGAAAGGAGTTAATTTTCCCTGTATTTCAGAGTCCTTAATGGCATTTTTTACCAACTACTTACAATCTCCTGTACCACATTTCCCTCATTTCCTGCAATGCATATTGTGTTTGAGACATGTATTAATTTAACTTGCCTCCAGGTAAACTGGATTCAGTTTTCCTTTGCATTCAGCCATGATTTTATTTTAAGGAAGCTCAGCAGAGAGAAGAAAATGAGCAAAAAATGTATGTCCTATACTATTGCTCTTAATGTATTTCTAAGTTATCCTTGTGAACAAATGGTATCTTTCTGCCTTCACCCTTCCAGAAAAGTGTCTTCAGATATATTTCCTTCCTTCTGTTGAAACAGCTATTATAGAAAAGGACATGGGAATCCTAATGTTTTAATAGCTTCAGAGGACGACACCAGGAGCTGGATTACTGCTCCTATCAGGCCTGGCTGTAGGCATTGGCAGTTAAGAAGCTGCCTGCAAAAGTAAAATGACTTCCTATGCTAATACCCAGGAGAGCTGTCCTGGCTCCATCAGCTGCCAGGGTATATGGAGATATTTCAGAGTAGGAGAGCGAGCCATCTTCATTCTGTCCAAGCCTTCTTTCCTTTGGATTTTAGCATTCACGGCAAGGTCCACCAGGCTCTGGCAAAATTTCAGCTTTCCCTCTCACTTTCTCAGAAAGAGCAAAAGTTGGATTTTTTTGTAATTACTAAGTAGTTGTTAACTGGCTCCAGCTTCTTCTGCAAAAGATAAAAAGGATGAAAGAAGCGGAGTGCCTGTTTCCTTTGCTCTATCTTTGCTAGTGGGCAGATTATGGTTCCATCCCATGTTAGCTTGTTCCAAGCTGCAGATGAGATTGATGTTTACATAACCAACATGTTTTTATACATCTTTCAACTGAGAAATAATTAGGAGATACAAATAGGGTTATTATATACCTGTGGTTTTCATCTTCAGTGTATTTAAGCTTTCCCTCCTGCTTGCATATTAACTCCTTTTCATTATATAGTGTGTATCTAGATAGGTGGATGTTGGTTTGAGAAAATCCAATAACTTGGAAATACATACTTAATACTTTTACTTAATCTGAAGTTGCATCTGCTGGATGCATATGAACACCAGACATAGACCTGTAAACCATTTTAATGATCTATCCTGTCAGTTGCTGCAGCAAGTGAATAAACTTACTTTTAGACTTTTTATAGTCTCTCAGAGTTGGCAACAGAAAATTTCATTAGCGGTAGCACTGGCCTGATTTTTTGTGACACTGCAGCCTATCAAAATCCAACATGGAAAATGTAGAGACAGACAAATTCACTAGTACCTTTTCTTTCTAGTCACTCTCCGGAAATTCAAGGACTGTATTTCATGTAGTCCTGGTTTCTGGTACAAAACATAACATAATCCTAGAACTTTAGGCCACAGAAGGTCTTACAGAGGTTGAGAAGGTTCACTGTCCACTAATTTTATATATGTTAACAGGTAGTGAGTATGGGGTTGAAGTGCTGAGAATACTTCAATTTGCTAGTGAAAAGCAAAGGGACACATATCTATGTCCTTTGAAAAAAACCAATTGTTGAACAAAAGCTAATCTTTTGATCTTCCCCCAAATTCAGCCTGTTACAGGTAGCAGCAGTGACTTTCTGCCAGTGTGGGATTCCATTATGCTAAAACTCAGCATAATACTCATGTAATATGATTTACCATTCTCAGCTGTAAGCTGGCTCCTCTGTGTTTGTGCTGAATGCTCTCAGGAGTGATCCTAATCTCAAAAAAACAAATTTTGGAGGTTTTGAACCCCTCTTTCAAACAAACTGAGATTCTGGTCTGAAAGACTTAGACAAAACATGGACTATGACTGAGTAGTAAACTCATACAGTGTCATAAATTGTACACAGAGATTACAGGCTCAGTGGGAGATACGTATCTTTTTAAGGATTTGCCAGATAAACGTACAAGACAAGGCCCAGTGTATAGGAGAGAGGATAAAGAAGATGGAGGACCCTCAAGCAGTAGAGACAGATATAGGAAAGAAAAAAAAAATCTTTTTTTATGGCCTCAGTGACAAAACTTGAAGAGGAAGAATAATATTGTCTGAGAAGATGTCACACAGTTGCCTGTTTTAAGACATAACTTCTGTGTGGCCATGAACCTGACTGTGCAGACCTTAGTTCTTTGCTTATAAAATGGGGTTGATAACTTTTCTTTGCTTATAAAATGGGGTTGATAGCTTTTCTTTATAGATTGTTATGAAGATGAGTAGATCAAATACTTACTGCAGTGAGAAGAATGCCACTGTATTTAAAAAGGTAGATAAATAGCTGTTTCCAGGAGAAGAGAAATGCCTTGTAGAAGAAGAAATGCTGGATACAGATGTAAAAGAGACTAAAGCAGAGGATGAAAATCTTGAATCTCATGAAGCAAAAGTAAGAAATGGAGAAAGGATATAGAGACAAGACAGTTGTAGTGATAAGATGTAAACGTGACCTGCAGGTAAATGTGGTCTTGTTCTGTGAACTGCTTAGCTGTGAGCCAGCTCCGGCTGGAAAGCTCTGTTGCCATCTTAGTAACTTGGGTCCAGGCCAGTAGCATTTGATAACATGGATATTGGCTTAGGACTAGTGAAATCTGAACGGCAGAAACAACTCTGCTTTGTTTGCAGGTGACCTGTATGCATAATCCTAGTAGGGGAAAAAAAGTCTGCCATAGTCATAAGTATTTTGGATACTTTGAGAAGAAGGGGCTATTTGCAAGTCTAGTAAGCACAATATCACTGTATTTCATGCAATTAAAAAATAAAGCAGCAACTTAATCAGGCTGACTTTTCTTACCTGTACTCCTAATGTTTTCCAGAATTTAATTAACCTGGATCCTCTGGTAGTGAATGAAGAGAAAATAAGGCCATCACTAGAGAAACGTCTGGAAGCTATTATCAGTGGAGCAGCTTTGCTAGCTGATTCTTCCTGCACGCGTGATTTTCATCGAGAACGCATCATTGCTGAATGCAACGCTATCCGGCAAGCTCTCCAGGACCTGCTTTCTGAATACATAAACAATGTAGGTAACCAGAGCGTTCTCAGGTTTGTTTTTTTAATGCACATCTCAAAACCTGTTTTATTGTATGCTAGAATTTAATATATAATTAATGTACATTAGAATGTAACCTTTATTTCTCACATGCTTTTTAGAAGGTTGAAAGGAACACTTTTCTACATAAATTTAAGCAAAAGCTACTTACATGTCTCCAGAATGAGTATGAATCGTATTATATCATACAGTTTGTGGAAAATGCTGTCTCACAGATACAGTGGACACGTTTAGGTTATTTTACGCTTATTGAGAAGTGCCACTAGTACAGAACAGATATAATCCTTCATCTTCAAGCAACAAGATTATTTTTGTAATTAGTCTCCTAGACCAGAGTTTTAAAAAGTAATCTCTGTTCCTGTGGAATGCAAGAATTTAAATAACAATTTGTTAAAATGTCAGTAGTGTGTTAGTATCATTTTTAAGGAGCATGTTCACACTACTACATTTGACCTGTGTAAAAGCACCAAATTACGAGTGTAAAAATGACTTAATTGCTAAATTAGAAAGCTAGGACTGTTCAGTAAATCCAGAAATCTGGTTGTTTGGCATGTTTATAGGCCAATTCATCTGTGAATTTTTGAAAAGGAATTGAGTTCGATTGTTTTAAAAATAACTAAGATTTAAAGAGTGGATTTGGCACTTCTTGTGTCTGGCAGTTAAATGATAAAACAGTTTAGATACTATTTATATGGGTACACAGTGTTAACATCCCCCTTTTCCTCTGGAAATTATTTTTGTATACATACTGTTCTTTTCTAAAGATACTTCAAGTGATTCATCAAACCCATTGAGAGGCTAATTGTATAATACAGCTATTTGTTTCTTTCGCTTTTTTTTTTTTTTTAAAACTGAAGTTCCTTTTTACTCTAAGTCATACTAGTTAACCCAGTCCAAAGCTGTTCTAATGAGACTATTTTCTTTGTCTTCTCCTGTTGTTGGTAGGATAATGAAATGTAGGAACTAAGCTAATCTTTGCATATGAAATTTTTTAAAATTTCACAGCCACTGTACTTTTTTATATTTTCCTCTTTAATTACTGGGGGGCAGGGCACAGATGGGATATACAGCCAATTTATTTAATTTTCTGTGAATTCACATTGCTCTTCCAGTCGCTATAACAGAAGAAGATACTTTTATATTTTTACTCAAAACTTAGCTGCAATTTCTGTTGATTGCAACATAATTCTTAAACCTTTAAGTGGTGCTTTGCACCTGTGTCAGATAAGAGATTTCTTTAGTTCTGGTTAGTTTGGGATATTAGTCATTGACACCTTGTAGCAGATGTCTATGGTGATATCTGTTCTAGAGTGGATCAGGCTTAATGTTAAACAATTGAGATTTTAATAGGGGAAAGAGCTAACCTTTTACAGTTGGACTCAGTGATTTTAAATAACTTTACTAAGCTAAATGATTCTATGCTTCTAACCTGTAGAAGTCAGAGCACATGGGAGGTTGCAGATGTGGTGTATAGCAACATGTGTTAGTCCAAAAGATCACTGTGGGTTTGTCACAATGACGCTTTATGGAAATTCCATGCCTTGCAGAAGTAAAAATTACAGGATTGTAAGTCAAATGGTCTTAAATTCTTGGACTCCTGAAGCAGAATTGTGATTATATTTTCTGCTTCAGAAATGGTTTAAGGGTTACATAATGCAGACCAAGGGGAAAAGAATACATAACCCACTTCACTGGCTTGAGAAAGCTAGGAGGCACTTGTTTAAATATAGCAGAAATGAAGAAGTGTGATATAATCTGCTGCAGAATACAGGGCCTGTATAAGGCATTGAAGAACAATGTATAAGACGACAAAGATGAGGAGGGAAGCAGAAATGAAAAACTACAAAAGATTTAAAGGCATGAGGGATTATGCTAGAGTTAAATGACAGGAGCGAATTTAAAGTTTTTAGTTTCTTTTAGCACTCTTGGTCTACTTATACAAATAATATTGATCTCATTGGGAAAGCCCTCACCAAGTATAGTTTATGGCTATTACTGAGAATAAATTAAATACATTTTTTCAATGAGATTATCACGTGTCAGGTACTTTATTTCACATCTGTAAGTCACTGGAAAATAGATACTAGATCCAGGGGACAGTGCTGATTTATCACTGTCATCTAGGCTCTTCTATTAATAATTCCAGTAAGCTAGGACTGTGAATTGAACACGATAAAATATTATGCCAGCTATTTTTTAACGTAGTACAATTTAAGGAGTAGGTTGTGATTCTCTTTCTCTCCTTGGGAATACTGCTCTACTCCATGAGCAATTGTACTGTCTGCATAATACTTCATGTGAGTTTGTGTTTGTTATTTCTGCCCCATGCCCGGAGGCTCCTTACCACAGCTTGTACATGGGTAGGAAATTTTCCTTGTGTAATAGCCATGAGGGACATTCTTTGGTTCCTATCTTTATCCTGATCACGTATGGTTCACAAAACATAGCCTACTCACTGTCATTTCAGTTCTTTTCAGTCACTATCATGAGCTGTAGTAGTCAGCTGCTTGGAAGATTTTTTTTCTGGATGTATTCCTCATTTCTTGCTAGGTTTGATTAGGTTTCTTAAGGTGTCTTCCTTCTTGAGTGTTACTAGTGGGAGCTGCATTGTTTCAGAGACACCATATGCAGTAAGTGCAGCCCTTGTAAATCCTCCCAGCAGCTGGTTCGCCAGAAAGTCATACGAGCTTCACTGACACTGATAACATCCAAGGTCTCTCTAAGGACCATGAGTCTGGTGCTGATAGTAGATGTGATCTGCCTGGTAAGTGTTTAGCTTTAACAGATTCATTGCTAAGGACCAGAGTGCCTAAATTCTAAGTTCTGCATGGTTTGGTTTAGATTTTTTTTTTCTTTTTCTTTTAAACTAGCCCTCAGTGCCTAAAAAAAAAAAAAAATATGCAAACTTATGATTTAGCCCTGACTACTTGAAACTCTGTAAGGAACACGTATTTTGTGGTTCCTAAATTTGTTTTTTTTTTCTCTCAGTTATTCAAAGTTGCCAATAAGCCTTAAGGACATCAAGTGCAATCAAGGGCCTATTGGTATCAGTGATAAAATGTAGAGTTTTTACTGCAAGCTGAGAGAAACATCTTTTCAGCAGATACTGCCTTTTATGTAAGTGGCTGTTTTTCACAGAGGTCATATCACAGTTAGCTAATGCAATGGAAAGTTAAGCAAAATGTTCTCTACGTTAATAAAGACACACTCTGTCTCCAAGATGCTTTAAGTTTTCTGTTCACAAAGTAATTCAGACACATAGTAAATTGCAAATATATTTATAATTCTTTTGAAAGGCAGTAATTTTTCTTCTGGCATTTCAGAACTTTTTGTGTACTATTATCCTCTCTGACTTTTACTCGTAGGCATATATTGTTGAGGCATGTATTTGCATTTCAGGACATCAAATAACAAGAATTACTACTGTAAATTTGGATAGCTTATCAATGGCAGAATCATGCTGTGATGTGTGGGTAATAATGTATCCACAGGGAGAATCATTTTGTTCTAGTAATAAGCACTTGCATTTTCCTAATGATGAGCTCTTGTCTCTGCTTATCCTTTAAAATGAAAAGTTATTGAATACATTGGAGTGCAGCTATACTAACTCCATGTGTCTTGAGTTCTCTGTCTGCTTTTACTCCCAGTCACAATAGGGATATGCACTTATCTAGATGATCGAAAGGGATAATAGAGTTGTGACTGAGTGTGGGTTAAAGTGGCTGTTGTGAGCAGCAATTAGGATGATTGCAGGCATTGCTTTCTCTGCCTACATTAAATAGGGAGAGTATGTCTGGATAATTATCCTGCACCCACCTGCGGGTTTGAATAAGATCATTGGATTGATTGCTCAGACAAGGCTGAAAAAGGGTTGGTGAAGAAAGGTCAGATATAGTGATGGTATGAGAACTGCTTTCTCGAATTAAATTTCCTTGGTTTTGTAATGTTTTTTGATGATATTTCAGCTTTATTAGTTTCTCAGCTTATCGTGGGTATTGGTTGAATGTGTGTAGGTGCGTTTGTGTGTGTATACATATATAAAAACTTACATATATGTATATATACACACGCATACAGGCACAGTTTTGCATGATGGGCCGTTATACTTTGTGCCTTTTCTGGAAGGCTGTGATTTCATTCTTTCATGTTTTGTATTTCAAAAAAATCTGTTCCTTAATGGAGTTTTGGTGTTAAGATTTCCCAAGATTTTTGGTCAAACAATGTCAGTAAGATAGTTTCCATTTTCAGCGTAATATTACAGTTTTTTTTACATGTTTTCAGACTTGTCACTTTAAAAACAGTTTCAAATGAAAATCTGAAACACTGAAATCTGGAAGCGTATTTATAGAAACACTATTGTTATATAAAACACTGGTCAACTTCATAATAATTGAAAAATGTGTCCACGCCACAGAATAATTTCTCTTATTAAAAATATTTCGCAGAATATTTCACAAAGAATTCACAGAAGTATATGACTGTGCAAACTAGCAGCAACTCAGTGATTTAGTCAGCAATTGTGGAGGTCCCTGTGCTTTTTGTGCCAGAGGTAGGGTGGCTGCTGTCCCTTGCTGTACCACAGCTTTACCAGGTGTGTGGCACAGCTGTTCTGAGAGTTATGTGGAGCCAAGCCATCCCTTTTCACACTAGTGTTGGTTTCAGTCTCTTAATGAGACATTCAAGGAAAAGGAGGGAGTTGAATGATACATTTTATCATGAGAGCAGATCAGGAAGTGGACTGAGGTTGACCACGTTGTATGTATTTATATTGCATGTCTACAGTACTGATAATTAAGCCCATCCATGTAGGATAAGGGCAGGCCTAGCTCAGGCTGACAATAAATCTCATCTGCTTTGTGGCAGAAAGCATTGGACCACTCCGGGAGCAATGCTGCAAGGGAGATGTAGTTGGTGGCAGATAGTGAAGCAGCCATATTGTGCGTAAGGCAGACTCGAATCTCAGTGCGAAGGTAGCTGCTGGAGCTTTATCTCCTTGGGTTCCCTGAAGGTTCTCTGAAGCCTGTTGCATCACCATAGGTTTGTGTCCGCAACTTCGGGATATGAAACACATTTGGATTTGAGGTGTATTTGGATCTGAGTGCATGAACTGAAATGCTGTGAGGATAGGACGTAGGATCCGTGCAGGTAGGAGGACACTTGAGGCAGGGAGTCAGCTGGACTTTGCTGAGCCCTCCAAGGAAAAGGTATGCAGTACAGAGCCTTCCCTTATCATGGGGAAGGTCCAGCTGTGGGAAAGATGATACAGTGGAGAGCTGGGACTTGTGCAGTTGTCTCTCTAGATTTCAAGTGGTAATTGTTGTTCACTTACTGGAACCTGAGCACTGGAAATTCAAGCCCAGAAAATAGATGGAACACCAGGAGTCTTTATTTATTGATGGCATGGTTCTGAGCCTTACCTTTATCTGAACTCGTAAATTTGAGATCTGTGGAGCGTGACTGCCTTGCTTTCCTCCTGTATTGAGTTCTCTTCAATGCTGGCCTAAGGTCTGACCCACTGCCTCTATGTAGAGACTGCCTGTGATTGGTAATGTTTTCTGTAGTATTTTATTGCTATTCTTACTCTTTGAGTGGAAGGAGAGATAGATACCTCAAGCAGACAGATACCTCTAAGTTCACATTACTGGATTGTTTCCTGATGAAGACTTAATGCTTCTATGGATGGAGGGAAGACAAGACGCTTTGGTTTATCATCACAGTGGTGCAATGTATCCTGCATTTAAGCTACTTAATCTTGCTCGGGGTAGTGGATTTTTCATTTCAGTGCTCCAGGGGAACATTTTTGGTAGTTCTGGAAATTGCAAGAATACCTCCAAAAGAGTTATTTCAGACCAAAGAAAAAAATTTTGTTCTGCTTAAAAAGGGAATGTTTTGTATTTTTAATTTAAAGAATTGGCTGGTTGGTTGTCTTTACTAGATATTTGCATCTGTTTGTGCTATTTTCCCTTAATTGTCCATGTGCTATAGCTGAGAAAAGTGGATTACTGATGGATAATAATATGTATATGAAGACTGTTACTCCATAAATAAGAAATTAGAGCACAAAAATGTATCCCTTACCAGAGAACATTCACATTGCATGAATCAAATAACTGAACTTGTGAGAAAGCTCATGACACTTTTCATATCTGCTACAACTCTTTAAAGTTTGTTCTCCATTTATTAAGGGTTTATCTAACCTGTTCCTCTCAGATGGGATCAAGAGAACACAGTCTATTTTAGAAAACTTAGTGTTTGTTACTTCATAAGTTTCATTTATTTGGTAGTAATTCATATTTATGTTTTGAAGTGGGAGTATAGTGAGCAGTCCAGTATGAATATTTTTCAATAGAATCCTGAAAATATATTTGGAATGTATAATTTCTCTCATTAATACATTTTTCATGACTGAAAAAACTTAAACCTCATTATCTCATCAGAAGTAGCTACTTCTTGCTCTTCTATAGAAAACTTCTAAGGTGATTGTTAAATTTTTGTCATAAGGGATCTTGCCAGATATCAGAAGTACTACAACCAGTCCACAGATTGTGTATCGATACGTGTTTGAATGTGTTTATTTTACCATTTTTGTGTTGTTTGTCCTTTTTTGCTATTGATAGTGAAACTGCTGGAAGTTTGTTACCAATTCTAAGACACATACATTGTTTTACAGAGCTCCGAAGTATGTTTTGATTGATGCTTCCAGTGAAATTGCATGTGTTGCCACATATTGGATGTCATGATATTGTGAATCTGTAAAATTGATAATTGGGCTCATTAATTAAAGAATCTAGGAGCTATAACTGAAGAAATTCATCATCATATGCTTTAGTATTGGATGCTCAAAATTGTTGCCAGTGGCGTCTGGGAAGCTAAGAATAGGTCTGACTTGTCCTTTTTGTGTATTAATGCTTATTTTCACTAAAAGAAAAGGTTGAAGAAATGAGCCCCAGGAGTTCAAAGAAGTTCCTTGTTAAAGTCTTAAAGAACAGAATAGCTGGTGGTTATTTATGCAAGTGGTTGAACTGACTTACTGAAAACCTTCTGTATTTCAATATAGGAACACAAAACCCCAGACTTTGTATTCATGTCTTTTTGTAAAAAGAATAGATTCAAATATTCTTACTTTACTGTTCTCTTCATTTTCAAACATTTTAAAAAAACTGCTGTTGCAGAGCAGTTTGAAAGTCAGGTACAGCAAAATGTAAACTATAAAAATTTCAGTGCATGATGTGTGGGTGGGAAGTGTCACTCAGATTTCTCTTATTCAGGATTTTTTAAATGACTTTATTGAGTACTGTGTTTTCAAAGAAAAGATTCATTCCAGTAAAACTGTTATGTCCATATGGCATATTATTCTGGCATTTATGCAGGAAAACATGTAGCTTTCATAATTCTGTTGTTGACATTGGCCGAATACTTAGTTCAGTTGACTTTGAACACTCCTACACTGGGTTTTCTTACATTTTGTATGCAGAACGTGTAAGTGAAAATTGTTTTTCTAAATAATAACTTTTGTCAAACACTTAGTTTTATAGGGAAATTAGATATGAACTGTTCAGCAAGGTGATTTTTAGTGTGCTGAAAAGACAAAAATAATCCAATGAATTCCCTGAATAGATTTACAGTTGAAAAATAAGCCACAGTTAAATTTACCTGATTATAGATAGTCTTGCAGAATTTGCAATAAACTGGGATCTATGCACGTGAGCTACAGAAAGATAATGAAAGTTATTCTATTCTTAAGCGCTGTTTTTCATTTAATGTTTCTGAACCAAGCTATTTCAGGATTAATTGGATCTTAACTTTAGGCTTGCACTGGAGTAATGTAGCGTGATGAGAGACTCATGGCTCTGTAGAGGATGATTCAGTACAATAGTTAGTAATTTATATTTGGTATACCTGACAGAACTGAAAATATATTGGGTTGCTGAAGACTAATTTTTTTCCAGGGAACCTTCAATAAAGTAGCATTTTCTCTTTCTGAGATGAAATAAATCTTTGATTATGGTAATCAACAAGCATTACAAATGAACGTTAAAGTATTTGTTAACTCAACATCTCCCTAGCTCTTTAACTTACAATAATTTATTATTATTGGGTTTTTTTACAGTTTATGGAAAATGGTTGTCATTACATGAGTTTTTTCTTGACCAGTTTCCTGTTTTCTGGAGGATGTTAAAGACTGATCATTTTTCTGACTGTTACCATGCCATTTCTAGGAACAATACTGAAGGCTGATGTTTCAGAATGCATTCACCTTATTTTTTTGTATACTCTATTCAGGACAGTTGATTTTTGTTGTCCCAAATATATTTCTAAATGGTTTTATTTTTCAGACTAAAAGCTATTTCCTTCTAGTTTATGTAACAATTACTATTAAAAAGATCAGAGGTTGATAGATTCGGGAACTCTTAATAGAATATTGATATTGCAACAAATGAAGACCAAATCTAACCTTTTAATGAAGGAATTTTTTTTTTCTAAACAAATCCAAAATGCCTTGAATTCTTCTCTTAAAAACATTGACTGTGAAATACATAAGCTACGCTACCCCAAATGTTTCATCAGCTAGAGTGTTGAGGTCTATTACATGGCTAAAAGCAAATGTTTCTGTCTTGTAGTGACTCAGATTTAAGATATTTGTATGCTAGCAACCTCTGAAATTCAGCAATTCTTCATTTACAGACTTCTCTTTGATAGAAGTGGAGATACTTGCATAGTACTCGCCTGACATTTCTTGCCTGACTTGGCAAGGTTTGATGAGATTTAGAGCAAGCTGATTTAACAGTTGTCCCTGCCCATGGCAGGTAGGTTGGAACTGGATGATCATTAAAGAGATTAGGGACCTGAGGATCGAAATCTGACTTCATTGTAATAAACAGTGTTTTGGGGTTTTTTTTCCCCAAACTTTCATTTCACTGAATTAATTTCCAGCTGTTTTTTCCGTGTGCTGTGCTAGTCTTCTTAATTTTAAGTAATTAAAAAGGAAGAATATTCTGTTGTATCGTTTCATTTGTGACCAGTGTGTATGATTAGAAGGCTGCCAAAGTAAACAACCCAACCTACCCCCACCATCATGTTAATTAAAAAAAAAAATAGTCCTTTCAAGATCAGCTTTTCTCAAGAAGTGCTTCTCTCAGTTGTTTGCTAAGCTTGTGCTGCCAATTGGCACATTTTCTTTCTGAGTATGTGAAGAAAATAAATGTCTCAAATCAGACAGCTGCAATGCTTGGTAGAATATATTAAATAAAGTAAATGATTCTAATTACCCTATTTACTGGAAAATCTATGCTCTCTTAGGTTATTCTAATTATTTTTAACCATTATTTCATTATCGGTAGCAAAAATTAAAGAAAATTTATATGAAGATGGAAAGAAGGAATATGATACTAGGGGCTTTACTTAGGAATAATCTAGCATTATCTTTTCTATCAAGAAGTGATAGAAATGTTTCTATTTTCTATTTTCTATTTTTTTTCGAAACATTAATGGGGAATTATCAGTCTGTAAAAGGAGATAACTGGTAAAGGAATCCCTCCCTCCATTTTCTTACTGAATATGTTGAGCTCTCTCCAGGAGAAATGAAAAATAATCAATTCGATTTCCACATAAACAGGAGAAAGAAGGAAATCTAATACACCCTGGAAGCAGTTAATTGAAAACAGAACTAGAGCCCAGTGTCTTCTCTAGAAACTTGATTAGTACTTTTTCTTTTTTCTCTTAATACAGTGACAGAGCACTGTTTTATTACTGTGACTTTACTAACTGCGCACGTGAACAAATGAACAATGTGTACATTGAGAATGCGTATGCACACAGGCAGGGCCATTTTGATTTGGTAATGATGTTTCCAGTTGCCTGTTTGGAGTAAGGAGGAAGAGAAATAGATGAAAGTTTGTGAAGTTCCAGTAGAAAATGTGATCTAAATAAAGGCAGACAATGACTAGGTGAAGGAATGGCAAAATGCTATATGAGAACTTGTAGATCTTTTTTAAGGAGGCAAGTTCATCGTGACTTTTTTTATACTTGCTACTATTGGCGAGGTAATGGAGGTATTTATTTCTTGACTTTGAAGTTATTGCAAGATTTTTTGTTTCTAATATGAGCAACAAAGCTGGTGAAGGGGCTGAAAAACAGGCCCTATGAGGAGTGGCTGAGAGAGCTGGGGGTGTTTAGCCTGGAGAAGAGGAGGCTGAGAGGAGACCTCATTACTCTCTACAAGTACCTGAAAGGAGGTTGTAGAGAGGAGGGAGCTGGCCTCTTCTCCCAAGTGACAGGGGACAGGACAAGAGGGAATGGCCTCAAGCCTCCACCAGGGGAGATTTAGGCTGGAGATTAGGAGGAAGTTTTTCACAGAAAGGGTCACTGGGCACTGGAACAGGCTGCCCAGGGAGGTGGTTGATTCACCTTCCCTGGAGGTGTTTAAGGCACGGGTAGATGAGGTCCTGAGGGACATGTTTTAGTGTTTGATAGGAATGGTTGGACTTGATCATCTGATGGGTCTCTTCCACCCTGGTGATTCTATTATTCCTCATATGGCTTCTATGATTCTATGAAAAGGGGCTGAATAATCTTCTGGATTCTGTCAGCCACCTCCTATGCTCAACTATGCTCACATTAAAGCAAGATTTTGAACTGAAATACACTGGGATGTCTTGGGTGATGTTGACTGATATTGCCAAATTTATTATCAGTTTTATACCTGTCCAGTACTGAACAGCTGCGCACCAACTGACCAGATTGTTGAGATGAGAGCTGATTATTTTACATCCCAATGGGAAAACAGAGTGCTGTTGTATATGAATAATCATGAAATATATGAATAAAACCCAGGTAAGGCTGCCAGGTTCTTAGGCTGTTTGGCTCTTTAGTTATTGTGCTCCTGAGAACACCTGCCTCTCTGAGCTGTGAGAACTGGATTTTTGTACAGCAAGTTGACTCAGGGACAGGTACCTCCAAGTTCTTCCCAGAGGAGACTGGGAGCAGTGGATCTAAATTTTTCAGATTTTGGATCCAAGGCCATCTTGCAGAGTTGGCAGTGCATATGTCTGAGTTTTGTCAGAAGATCTGTTGTTCTTGCTACGTGTCCACAGAATATTCTGCTTTTATTAAATTGGCAAAATTCACTAGAAGAAAGATTGCTCTGAGGATTTTCCAGTCAGCTGAATTCTTGATTTCTGATGTTGTGCTTTGATTCTTACTGTGTTTGTTTTCTAGTTAGTCTGTAGCATTGCTAATGTGATTTGGAATGAATTGCTTGTTAGCAAGCAGTAAGCCCTCTGACTACTTAATTTTGTCTCTATAGCTTTCATTAATATTAGCTTAAGAGTTGAAACTATTAGTAACATAAAATGTTATATGATTGTGTTTTATCAGGGACATCTGACTTCTGATGATTTTTCCTGCTCAAAAAATGGCTCACTACAAAGTTAGATCAGGGTCATGTTCATTCAGGTGAAATTTCTAAGGATACAAATCTCAATAACTCTCTGGGTTTGTATTCCAGTGTTTTATCATACTCCTTGTGAAACAGGATTTTTTTCCCCCCTCTCTCTCACAGGAGTTTCCCTTTCCTTTTGCTTTGGTGTAAATGCTCACTTCAGCTGGAACAGGTAGCCCCTTTGTATACTCACTATGTTTGTGCTTCAGCTACTCAGATATGTCCCCTTCCTTGTGCTAGCTCTGATTAGGTCAGCTTGCCGAACTAAATATTTACTTGTTCTTGTTGGATTAATTTTCCTTTACCTTTACTGAGCTGAGTCAAACTCTGAGAAGGGCACACAAGCTTCATAGACATTCCCAGGGAAACAGGAGTGAGTAACTGAGAGTGCAGAAGTAGACTAGCTGAGCGGAATCATCCCTTTTGTGATCCGTTGGCTCAGTCCACTCTGGTAAATCAGAAAGACCCTTGCACTCTTTCCCTCATATGACTTGTCATCCACTTCTGGCAATGTTTGTGTCACGGATTCATTCTTGGTACATGTCTTGAGCCTCAGGTTGCACCTACAGGAGGTTCTCATTAGAGAACTTCCTGCCTAGCACCTGTCAGTTCTTGCAGAAAATTCCTCCTTAGAAAGCTTAGATGAGTTTTTCCTTCCTAATTTTTCTCTATTTTTCACTTCCATAGAAAAATAATGCTTATTTTATGCAGAAACGTGAGCCTGCTTTATTTTTTTGGGTATACCAAATGCTTTATTTAAATTTACAGCTCTTCCACTCAGAAACAGCAGAGGCCTCCTTCCTCATTTCACTTGTTTTTGTTCCTTAACGACTGGTTTCAGTATGAAATGTGTTTTATGCTACTCTATATGTTCTATATGTACCTGTGGACTATAATAGACTCTCGGTGAGACAAAAAGTAAAGATGTAACTAGCCAGGTTGGAGAAACAGTGTTTTTCAGAAACACACTGTGACCGAGTGCCATGTGGGTTGTGTATGAGTGAATTGATGGCAGTTTCCGGGGATAAGGTTGAAGGAGGAGGCAGATGATACTCCCTTTGAATATACATTAAAAAACCCCATTCCAGTGGAATACTACTACAAACCCAAATAGTTATTGTCTCTTAGTTAAAATAGGAAGGCTGAAAAAAATAACCAGGAGCAGTAGTTTTAGATTTTTGGTTTGATCACTGATTCAGAGTGAAAGAATTTTTTAATTCTCTAGTTTATTATTGTATTGAAGAGTCTGTGATACAGACCTATAGACCAGCCTGAAAATGTGGAATCACAGATTGCTTGCAAACAGATGGAATATGATCCTGTCCTTGGTATTCTCTCTGACTAGTGGTGAAGTGGCTCTTCAGAGACTCTGTGTGGTTCCCAGGTCAGAATAGCTGTTTGCTCCTCTGTCTGAATAATAGTCTGTTGCAAAAATAACACAATGAGGCACACTCCAACAACATTTTATATAGTATCAGAGAACTTTTTGTGAAGAGGAGGGTGGAAATATTAGCACTGGAAGTTATTTAGTCGAAAATACTATGAGAAAATAAGAAACATTCTAAAGATTACAAGTGGATAATGATTCATTAAAAAAATCATAGAACAACCAGGTTGGAAGAGACCCACCGGATCATCGAGTCCAACCATTCAATCTTCTTAGTAAGGCACGGCTGGGAGTTTCCCTACAGTTCTCACTACCACCCCCTACCACTTCTGCAAGGGAAACAACCACTAAGGTTCTCCAGAAAGAAAATGAGTCATACAGGGTGCTCCAGCACAACACAGCAATCTGCTTGATCACTGGAGAGCAGAAACAGCCTGGAAGCTCTGACTTCTAACCCCAGCTCTGCCAAACCAGCCCTGCCTCTCCACACCAAGAGTTTTCCTGCCTTGGTTTACTCACCCAGAACTGGAATAACGCGAGACGGGTCTGTGATAACAAAGAGAATGAAGAGACTTAAAAGAGTGCAGGTGGTAGAGTCTATTTAAAGCACAAGAGCAAACTTCTGGAGGATTGGACAGCATATAAAGAGACCAACTTGCCTGCATCAGCAGTGTTTTAGTAAATGGGAAATAAAATAGAGATGCTATGTAAATAAAAAGACAAGCATTGGTTGTGGACACAGCCAAAGAGCTGTGTGTTAAAACCAATAGAAGTTGCATAAGGCAAGAAAAGAAGTTTCTACTAGTCTGTTATTAATGAAAGGAACTAAGAAGGAAAGTAATGACCTTCCTAAATGGGAGACAGCAACTCAAACCCACTATGATTTTCCTACCTGCTTCATGTAAATCATCAGCTGGGAATAAGTGCTTAACGCAGTTAATAAAACAAGGTGAAATACATGGCAGAAAGAGGTTAAAATATTTAAGAAAGGAATTTCTGAACCATTGGGATTATCTGTATAAGACAATGTGGAATGAGTGTTTGGAAGTAATGGAATAACAGACATTCTTAAAATAGGGGAATTTTTAGATCCTTATCCTTTTGAGTTGGATAAGGAGGAAGCTACAGGAAATGTTCATTTCTGTAAAAATATTCAGGATAAGAAGATGGTGATAAACAACAAGAATGATTTTTCAAAATACTTTTTTTGTCAAATATATCTAGTTCTTTAACAAAAATAGCTGGCTAGCAGTGGTACAGTTTGTTCTTAAGGTACTGGCTGTTGGGCATCACAGTTTAAGAATAGCGTGGTCTGATAAGAAGAATGAAACAAAGCAAGGATTTTAGAATATGTAAGAAGTAAAAAGAAGGTGGCTTAACTGAGTTTGTGTAATTTAGAAGGGATAAGGTGGAGCAGAACAGCATGAACACATCTCGGTATCCATTTAAAGAAAGACAAATGTAATTGGCAAAAGGTGAAGTTTGTGTAATGTTAAGTTAAAAACCCATCCATATTGGTGAGTAAATACTGGAACAGGTTACCTTTTGGAGGCTGTAGCGTTTCTTTTATGGATGCAGTAAAAAACTGGTTTGACAAACACCTCCCTGTCCTGGTCACTGCACTTTTGTCTCTGAGGGAGCTCTGTGAGGTCTTGGAGGCTGTTCCTGCCTTTGCACAAGTGAGGAAACTGCCAGGAGCATGGAGTGGGCTGGGTACACCTGGGAGGCAGGAGTACCCTTCCATATGGAGTGGACATCCAGCCCAGCCTCCCCTGAAATTTGGCGGGAGGAAATTTTCTAGGATGGAGCAAAGATTCTGGAGGAATTGAATCAGTTCTCTGATCTCTGCAAGCCAGGAAGCTGCTGCAAGCTGTTCAATGAGAAAGCAAGGAAGGAGTAAGTTACCCACTCTGTTAGGGTACAGAGGAGGGGAAGGGAACCATTTTCATATGTTCTGAGTCACTTTTTGAGGGTGATGATGTGATTTGGTGTGACTAATAGCAGTGTTACCACCTTCGTGAACTTCTGCCAAATGTCAGGTGGATTTCTGGTAGAAAAGCTGGTCATAAAACCATGTCAGCGAAAGCAGCACCAGGAAAACCAGAGCAGGGCAGGCTGTGTGTTGGGCAGGCAGAAGAGGTGATTCTTATTGCTAGCTGAAAGGTTCTTTATAGTAACTAGCTGATTCCACAGACTGGAATGTAAGAACAAAGCAAAATATGTATTTGGTTTTTTTGTTGGGCAGAAATTATGTAAATATAAGACATAAGGGAGCTTTGCAATTCTTCCAGAATTTTTACTGCATCTTTATCTACGAACTGGTGGATTTAGTCTCAGAGAGACTGTAGTATATTCATCTGCTGTAGTTGAAGCAGCTTTTTTTTCTTTCTTTCTCCCTCCTCCCTTTTCTTTCCTATAATTGGCTTTGGTGGTTATAAAGGAAGAATTACTTCATTATGTGCTGAACTGAGTTTTTCACAATAAGTTGATAGTCTAAAACCACACACTATAGAATGTCACTATTTTATGAGATATATTTCAGTTTAAAACACATTTTTTTCCAAGAGTTGAAATTAGAATTGCTGACAGTAAGGAAATAAAAATGATTGATGGGCTGTTTACACCAACTGCTAATGAATTCTCACTCAATATCTTTTTAGCTTGGGCTGAAGTCATACATAAGGTAACCTGGAAAATAGCCCCGAGTTCCTAAAACTACAAAAAAGAAAAATTTAAGTTATTCTGATGCTTTTGCTATGCACTGTGACTTCCATTGTTCTGGGATGATGTGATTGATAGTATAAATTTCACTTTTTGTCTGTTTACTGAATGTTACTGTATGTTAAACTTTGGGTCAGAGGCAGGGAGGGGAGTAGCTCCTGTAGCTCTTCTCCAGGTGCAGCTTGTTCAAAGGGAGAATGCACATTTGAGAACAGGTGAGCATACTCAGCTGAGAGAAATTTCTGGAGTTTCCTAAGGAGGGAACTGGTATCAGTTGGAGGAGACTTCAGAGAAAGAAGGTAATCTTTTTGTGGATCCTAAGGGAGTTTTATAAAGTTACTGTGTCTCAGCACCCTGCCCCCTCATCCCTGAGAATTCTTAGCCTGAGAACAAGCTGGTAGGAAAGGAAGGGTACATGATAAGCAAGGGAGGGACTGGCTGGCTAACACTTTTCTTTTTAGTTTCTTTTATCTGGCAGGACATCTTTCTCGCTCTTTTAGAATTGTGTTGCAGTAAAGCACAGCTTTGATTTAGTGTCTTTTTGATTCTCTTGAGGAGAAGGTGGAGGAGGTTCTGGTCAAAAGGGGGGCGGTCTCTGGGAATCTCCTAATAGCCACTTCTCAGTGACACATCCAATTTTAATTCTTAAATCGCTATATGGATCAGTCGGTTTTTCAGTGTGAGAAGGAAAAAATTGCCCTCTCATCAAATATTCCTTCAAGTATAGGAAATATCTTAGAAGGCCACAGGTTAAGTGTTTAATTATGAGATTAGTTAGTGTGTTGTGGCTACTACCAGTGTCAAACTGTGCTACGTAAATCTTGCCATTACTAACTCCTGACTATCATCTATAGAAGTGCAAGAATCTCACTACTTAAAAAGGTCTAATTCTCTAAAACAAATGGTGGAACTTCAACTGACTTTAATGGAGCCAGACTGTCATCTTGTTTCAAGGAGTTAAATTCTGTGGATATAAAATGATGGCTTTGTAGCACCTGGTAAAACTAAAAGAGAGTGGTTAAGGGTCTTAGTAATTGTTTTAAGGTATAATCTGTGTCGGCTATTTTGAGTTCTGCTTTTTGTTATCTATATTGCCAGACACCCATGTTTATTGTAGTGTCTTATAAACATTCTTTGAAAAATATACTCAATATTTTTGTTACAATACAGTCCTGTTATTTTATTGGAATTGTGCTGTGTTTTGATGTTTTGACATTGCCTCTATGCAGTTTGGCTATTACTTTCTTTCTCTGTTGCTATTCATGAGGCAAGATGGAAGAATTTCTGCAAAGCAGAAGGAAGAAATTGCATTTTGATTTGCTGTTTAAGCTAGGTAAAAGAAAAAGTGTTGAAAAATAGTGTGTATTCATCTTGTTTCCTGTATACGTTTTTTATCAGTGTTTCATGACAGCTGAAATTTTTGACCAGAACTAGACTCTGTGTGTCTCTTGGCCTCAAACTGCATGTAATTATTCAGACTATGCTGTTTCTCCTTGTTGGAAGCCTTATTGCCCTCAGGCGAATATAATCTGTCATCTTTTCCCTCAGTAGCTCCTTTTCTCCCTCTACCCCAAAAGAAATCAGGGAAGATTTATAAGGTTCTGCAGCCACCAAACCTGCTTCATTGTCTTTAAATCAAGTATATCCGAGTGGAATGTTATTTTTAAAAGAATTTTGGGAACAGAGTATTTTACAGGCTTTGGTGTGCTTTTACTAAATGTGAAAAATGCATTTTTTTAAAAAAAACCTAATTCTTTTGAGAGTTATTGCTGCAAAGTAAAAACCTTTATTTTGACAGAAGATGACTAATGGATCTACCTTGATATGTATGAATAGAATGAAGTATTCAAGCTGAAAAAGATATCAATTCAGATAGTATTGTCTTTATATATATATAGTGTTACTGTCCTATCCTTCTGACATAACATAACCTCTTATTCACCTATTTTTACTGCCATGGCAGAAGAGGTAGGCAGCTTGCTGAATCTAGATGTCGTTGTGTTCTCCCCCCTTCCCAAGAGGATTAAATCTGATTGGGGACCAGTCAGTAGTAATGAGCTGAATTTGTGCCTTCCTATTTTCATGACTTGCTATTTAAATACTTGTCTTAACCTGTTATCATAATGACCAGTAACCCAGTTTTGTTAGATCCTTCCTGGATGAATCATTTGGGTCTTCCTTTTATGTCTTCCTCTCTTACTGTTTTATCTCCTTTCTTTTTCCATTTTACGCATCTACCCCTTCTCCTGCATAGATGGAATTTTTTTTTCATAGTTGGATGTAATTCCTAAAGTCTTGTGGCATAGGAGATATCTTCAGTGAAATGCCGATTCATTTTTTGACAATTTTAATGGAGATACAGGCTTTGCATGAGAAATAACTGTAAGGATTTCAAGAGTTCTTATTGTAGTTAGCATGTTTCATCCTCGTTCTGGTTTGCTGCTTTGCTTATTTGTCTCTTCAGTCAGACAGTAAACTTATAAAGCAGCTCCGACTACATTAGCTTAGTGGACCTGTTGATGCTACAATATTTATGTTAAGGATTTTCCTTTTTTAAGGCTTGCTTGATTTTTAAATTATATTTTAAGGTTACCTTTATAACTGAGAGTCTGGAAAACTGTGAAGGTAATGGAAAAATATACTGCTAAAACATAGCAGACCTCTACTTTTTGAAGGCAGCATTGGATATCCTCATTACCCCATATAATTGAATTAATTTTAAGATGAGAAATATTTTGGTGTCCTTAACATATATTAATGTTTGTTTAGTTATTTATTAATAATTCTGTCTTTGATTTACTTTTCAGCTTCCTTTAGTTTCCCTGAAGTCCTCTTAAGTAAAACAGGTCATTAGCGATGAGTTATTTTTAACATAAAAGTACTTGGTTGAGGCTCTAATGTAGAGTTATTTATTGGCATCCTAGAGCAGTTAGAGAATTGAGCTTCAAATGTTTGCGTATGCGGGTTTTCTCTTTTTTTTTCTCTATGGCCACTTGCTCCTTTTAGTTAACATATACAAGACCAACTCTTTTATTACTCTGACTGATTTAGATTTGGATACTGTCTTCCTGACTACTCAGTTATACAGGAGGTATTTAGTACTAGGGAAAATAGAAATAAATTGTTTTTCATTTGGGAGGAAGGCAGAAGTTTTTTTTCCATTGGTTTTCACAGGTTGTTTGCCTGTGTGTATTCAGTCCAGACCTAAATAAAATCCAACTCCTCTACTGTTTTATTTAGTACCTTATTAGCCTGTATGTCCTTTTAAAAACTTAGCTTAAATATCTTGTATTTGAGCTCCATATAATTTTGGAGAATATGTATTTTGTTTTGTTCCTGCAGCATAATTTATTTGCATCTTTATGTTTATATTCCCTTTCATTACATCCTTTCTCAGGAGTAACACTGAATTAATCTCTGCATTTAAACAATATTGAGTTTTAGCTCAATATGTTTTATTTCAGTAACTATTGTATTTTTGTGGCATTAGCAATGCACTGGCATAAGTTTCCCGCACTCCTCCTAATTTAGTCAAAGGAAAACTTAAATGCAAAGTCTTACTGCTTATTTCTGGAAGCAAAATTAATTTATTCTTTTTGTCTAAGAATAATTTTGGTTTTTAGTAAGACATTTTCTCATTACATGAAAGAATCTTAGAATCTAATTTAGCAGTATAGATGATCTGAAATCAGTTCCCATTTTCAGTGGGTTTCTTAATTTCCTTGCTAAAGAAATGGTGAAACTTCATAGAATCATAGAACAACCAGGTTGGAAGAAACCCACTGGATCATCGAGTCCAACCATTCCTATCAAACACTAAACCATTTCCCTCATCTACCTGAGGTAGACTTCAAAAATCCTAAGGCAAAATGCACTCAGGAAGGGAAGAAAAGAATGAACAAGTGCCACAGTTTGTGAATATGGGAGAAGAGACTGGCAGCAGTTTACATTTGAGTTGTCATTTTCAATTTAAATTATGACATTGATCCTGTCGTGCACAACAGAGGCAGGTCTTTGTGCCTTTCTTGGGATCCAGGTATCTTCAGCGGGATTCTTGGTAGAGTCAGGGACTTATTCAAAGAAAAAGAGAGAAATCTTCAGGAAAACATTCACATAGGTTAGACATGCAGAAAAATATTCTAATAGACAGAATAGTTAAGCCTAGATATGGTTACTGTGTTCTCCAGAGACTGAAGGTTATTGAAGAAGTTAGAGAAGGCTCTCCCGTAGTAAAGTTGATTTTGATGTGAAACAGGGAGGACGTTATGTTCACCCTTTCCATAAAGATTGTGTTGTTGTCACTTGATGAAAGTGAAATTAGGACAGTTTATATTGACATCTGTTAATCATCTGTATTTCAGCCTTTAGGATGCAAAGAGATTAAAAAAAAGAAAAAGCCTTAACCCTACACCACCTCCTTGTGTAGTGGTAGAATCAAAACCAGAAAAGTTGATATTTACTGGCAACTTATAGTGTTTGCACGTTTATGCTTATTTATTTGTGAGATCTAGTGAAGTAAAAGGCACTTGAGTCAAACAAGTTTTAGCATTTTCTTGAAAGGCAGCAAACCTGTTCAGCTCTGGAGACGGATACCTGAAAGGCATTTAACACTGCTTTTATTTTTTTTTTTTTTTTGCCTCTAGTAACTCAACCTGAAAATTTTTGTGTTTTTTTATTTCTGGTGTTCTCAATTGAAATACAGTTGGAACTTTGAGAAAGAGGGAAATTGCAGAAGTGTAAGGGGAAGAAATATGAACTGTCTAGATAATGCTAAAGCAGAAGGCAAGAAAGAAAATCTTCATGAATCTTGTTGGCATATTCAGATATGCCATTGATAGCTGCATTTTTTTCCTTTCCTGAAAATGAGAATAAGGCTTTTGTGTAGTGAATCCTAGACTAATTGTGTGAGTTTACAGGTTCTTTAGAAATAGTTACCAACAACACAAAAGGAAGGTGCATCATGATCATTAGAAAAATAAAACCGTTTCATTATTTCTTTTCAAAAGAATGAATGACAACAAAATGTATTACATATGAGTGGTTCAGTTAGTGGCTCTACGTGCCTCACTTTTTCTATAGAACTGCTGAAATTATTGAAGTGCTCAAGAGCTGGAGAAACACTCTGTTTAAAAGAAATGAGGATTCTCATCCTTAAATGTTTTGTGTTATAAGAAGCACAGAATTAATATATACAATGTTTAAATTATTTGACTGAAATCTTTCATCAGTGCAATCAATTTGCAATTAGATTGTAGATAGACTTTTAAGGCAGATGAAATTCAGTAATAGTTCTATTTCTTATGCAATACAAAGTGGAAGGTTCTCCCTATGAAAGCTGGAATACTGGTAAGCTTATATAACTGAACATATTTAATTCCTTTAGGTTTTAGTACAGTAACAACCATCCTGTTTGCGTCAATTGACCTAAGGCAACTAATAAGGCAATCATCAAAAATTAATGGTAACCCAAAGAGATTCCATACTAATGCAACGTTAATTAATGCTCATTTGTATATTTTTATTGTTATATGTATCAGCACTATTATAGATGTTTTAGAGCTTTATGTTATGGGGCTGCTTATAATGAATTCCATGTTACAGCCTCATTTGCTATTACACAGCAGTTTCTCATTTGTAGTTAAACATCGAAAGAGACAGATTTAGGAATGAGTTATTTGCGTACAAAATTGATGTTGATAAAGTAGAATATGAGCACCATGCCATGTGGGATGCTTCAGCTGTACGCGGTGCGCTTCTGCTTACATAAAAATTCTTGGCAAGGTTCTAGTGGCAAAATGTTAATTCCTTAGGTGTTCATTAAAATAACATTAATCATGAACTCTGATGATCACGTTGATTTATTCTGAAACTTTATAATTAAATGAGATTCTATAATTAGGTACAGGAGGAAAATGGAATTTGGCCTTAATACTTTATAATAGAATTATCAATTCACTTAAATATTAGGGATTTTTTAGGAATTTAATGAACATCTGCTTTTAAATATGGATCATGCAGTCAAACTAGTATCTAGTAAGGGGTTTATATGTGCCCTTCTATGTTGAAGGGTGTTTTACAGTACTTTGAATAAGAGGCTTATTCTTTGTGTACTCTTGCGTTGGACTTGAGAAAGGTTAAAAAATATTTATTATCTGTTTTCTGGTGAGCTGAATCTTTATTTTGAAACACCTCCCCCCCAAGATATCTAGTAATGAAATCTGCAGGGTTTCAGATAATGTCTGTACTTCAGATGACTACATGGATGTTATTCAACCTATTGAGTCTGTTGTTATTAATTATGTGATAATCAATTCTGTGTCAAAAATTGAGGTGAAATTATTTTACTTCATTAATTTCTACTAGAACAAAGAAAAGAGCCAGCTTTTCTTGCCAAAGTAAGTTTACTTTGTGCAGTACTTGTGAAAGTTATACATTCATTTGGCTTCAAAACTGCTGGGTACACGTTCAAAGAGGGACTGTTAAGACACCACATCTGTCTCTAAGTCCCTGACCTACTAATTGCTGGGGATCGGAGGGACATTCTGCGGCAGTATTGATGTGCACTTGCCCATTCTTAAGTTCTTCTTTGAGTATCATCTTTAAATTGCTGTTTCAGACAAGTTATTAAATGCAGATGTAACTTTGATCCGAGCAGTTAAATCTGTTATGATAATTTACAGATATTATGCCTTTCCTGGTAAGATTTACCTTCAGGAAGCCAAGCCCCTGAGACCCATGAAAACATTTGAAGTTAAAACATACTTCCCTCAGGACAGGAGGATCAGGCTAGGGAGCACAAGTTCAACTGTTCTTTCTCACCTGTTGAACAGAAAACTTTGGCTAGAACAGTTGGGGAATAAATATAGCTGCTCATATTTTACACTATATATGATGATGTGGTTTGTTTACATTAACCATCTTTCAATATACATAGTGCTAATAATGCAATTTTAGCCTTTTTTTCTAGTTTTCTTTTTAACCATTCGAAACTGAGGATTGGAAATAAGAGAGAGAAGGGAGAAATTGAGTGGCTATCAATAAAGCATTTAGTATAAATCTTCTGTGGCTGTTATATCTTCTGTTTGTTGTATGTTGCCACCAGAAGTGTGATATTTGTGATGTATCTTCGAAAACTATGTGTATCTTTTTTCTTTTTAGTTAGTGGTGGCTTTCAGGTTCCTTGTGCATAGTTTCTACCAGGCTCTCTACTGAAAATTTTGATAACTTTTTAATTGAAACAGTAATTTGTTTTTTTCTACAGATGTTATTTTTGTGTTAGTTATGTTTTTTTTTATATGCTGTCTTGAGATATGTGAAATAATTTGTCAGATTAATCGATAACTTTCCTATACACCACCTTCTTTAGACAGGACCTCAATTCAAATTCTTGCTTAATATCCTAATGGGTGTTTCAGCTCTATAAATTGCCGTACAAGTATGATACACTGATGGATTTCATCAATTGCAGCTTGTAGCTAAATATGTTTTCAAAATTGTCTGGGATTTTTTTTTATTGCTAGAGGTTACACTGTCTATCAGTTTGTATTTTGCAAGCATAATAAATTCACCCAGCTTTTTTCTTGATAAAATGATCTGCTGGTGCCATTTAAGTGTAAAACTGAGATTGATGCTATTGGCTACCTCTATTTCTGGTTTATGAATGCTATTGAAAAGGGAAATTATATAACAAAGTGACCTTCTATAAAGACTTGAATCCATAAGCTCAGCCTACTTTTTGCTAATTTATAGCTTAGAAGACTGGGGTGTTATTGGGTAATGCTTTTTTTGTTTTGTACATATAACTAGAGCATTTGCTACTTCTGTGCACTCCAAGTCGGTATATAGCTTGCAATAATCTGTTGAAATGCAGTACACACTAACATAGGACCTTAGGAGTGAGTCCTGGTTTGAGTTAGCTTAACCTATATTTTTTTTCATTATATGGATTTTTTAGGAAAGGTACCTACCTGCTGTTTAATTTTCTTGAAGACATCTGTCTTGTTGAGAGTAGCAGATCTCAGTTTATGTAAAGAACATGAGAGTTCTCTGGTGTGTTTGTGTATATATATATGGGTGGCATATAGATATGTGTCTGGAAATGTATGTTTTGTCACTCTGAATTTGGAGTGGGCATGTATTCCACTACTGCTTTGGTCCCTGGGACATTGAATCTGTCTTTCAGAGCCCTGGAGTAGCCCAGTGGGCTTACGGAGAGCCTGGCACTACAAGTGCCCAGGATGCTGATGGTGATAGGATTGCAGACCTGTGAGACACAGATTTACTGCTACCTCTGTGACCCTGTTCTTCTACCATTTGTCTAACGGTCTGCTGGTCTGAAACTACACGTCCTTCAGGAGAGGTTTGAGACAAACCAGATTCATTAATGTGCGCTTCATTATTGAGGAAAAGAAACAAAAAAAAATAATAGTTTGTTTGTACATGAATATATACCCAGTTTTGCTTGTTTAACCAACTGCATAAAAAAGATTGTCTCTTGACACAAGAAAATATTTTATCATGTTGCTTAGCTGAAGTTCATTAGGGTGTCTAACACTGAAAATATTTGTAATGTACAGTTCTCTATGAATTAGAAGTACATGGAACCTTTGAACATTTGGGCATTTTGAGTAACTGCATTAGTACCAGAACTATGTTCATGCCTCATAAGTACTTCAGGGCAGTGGTTCAAGGATGTAAAGTTTCGGTAGAGCAGAAAAACTGAAATATTCATCTGGGAGGAGAGTGTTTGATCCTAACAGCCCAGGTCTTCTATTTTGACCAGAATACCTAAACATTAAAACCATCTTTGAAATGAAGCAATCAACTTCTTCCTTCATTACAAAAGTCACTCGACTCCGGAATAACACCTGCTTTTCTTGTTTCATTTTATAATTAGCAAAATGTATTTTCAAACTGTGCATAGTAAAATTTCAGCACTGTGAAAGATGTCCAGAAATTCAAGAACCCATGTAGTAAAAAATAAGAAACTGAAATGTGGAGGTTTAAGATGAGTCTTAAAAATACAAGTAATGTTTTGAATAGCAAATAATTTATGCAAAATATGTTACAAAATCTAAGATGCTAAATAACCAATACAATGTTTTCTGCTTTGACATTTGTTTCCACTTAAAAGATAGTGAATGCAGATTCATTTGTTAACAATATTTTGAAGCTATTTTCCACTATATTTGCTTTATATTTTGTACAAACAGTTGAACTGTAATTTTAAATTTCAATCTTCTGCTTTGAAGCTACACGAAAATATGGTGGGATAAACATTCAGAAAAATAGATTTGTGGTTATAGAATTCCTCTTTATTATAAAAAAGGTGCTTCACCATATGAAACTTTTTATCCTATATTTTGGAAGGTTCATGTTCCCTTTTGTATTTCACCTAGTCAGCATGATATAATGTTTCTAATTTTCTGTAATCTTTTATGATTACAACATGAGGGTAGTATTATAAAAGTTATTCTATTACAGTATTGAGAAGTCTTGAAGGTTTAAAACCAAAGAATGGGATATAAGAATGCTTCAATCCAGATATTAAATGATAGAGAAATAAGAAATGTAGTAATTGTTAGAGACTTAATACTACATTTTTTTTGTATTTATGGTCGTGGTTTTTTTTCCCTTAGCTTCATATAGCAGTTAAACGACTAATAAAGTTGATAATTTGGTCCAAATGACTATGTTTTCCAGCAAAGTAGAGGTTTCCTACTTTTGAGTAACATTTTACATTCCAGGAGTAGTATAACTCTAAGGGCTTGTTTCTGTTGCCATTTCTACCAGCAGCTGTTTTTGACAGAAGTAGGTTTTGGGTTCATTTGTCTTTAAGTAGAAATACAAATGCCTGACTTGGCAGGTTATACGTTCACAGCAGATTGTGTAAAGACAGCTGCTTATTGAAATCTCCTTTCTATGTTATCTTGCAGAACAGTGAGACTTTACAAAACATCATCACCATCAGCTAACAGTTGCATACAAAGACTTTCTTGTTAAAATATGTATTTATCATTGCATTTTTCTGATTTAGGAACCAGGCTGTATTTCAAGGCAACAGGTAAGTTTGAGGAGAATTGTTGAATTTTTGTAAAATTTTCACTTACAAGAAAACTTGTCTATGTACTTCAATAATTTCTTAGAAGTCTGAATAATTAAACCCTCCTTTTTGGTTAATATGTTACTTCTGGAACCAGTAGATAAAATTCTACACGTTAAACATGGTAAAAACGGTGCATATTCTGCAAAGGACAGAATTTTAGATTAAAGTTTTCTGGGCACAAAAGCAGTAACAAAATGATCCTTACAAAACAGAGTAACTTAATAACACAAGAAAAAAAACTTTTGTTAATTTTAAACTTTAGAAACTGAAACTTGTAAAGTAAGATGTAATTAAATTATGGTACTGTACATACCAGCTGTTCTTGGTAATTGAAACTTTACAATATGAAAAATACATTACATCTGTACAGTTTATACAGGAAGGTAGGATGAGCTTTGAAAAAGATTCACTTTAAGGGTCATACTCTGAAGTCAAAAAAATATCGCACAACTTAACTAATTACAAATTGTAGACTTGAAACAATCTTTGTGATTAATTTTTAATTTGAACAGGGATCCTGGAATCCATAATATTGTCTTCTCACTTCTGTCCATAATGTTACACAGAATTTGGTTGCAGCGTCTGCTACAGGAAAAATAAAAGACACCGTCTCCCCCCACCCCCACTTAAGCCAGTTGCTGACTGTGTTCCTTGATTCGTGCTGCTGTTGTTATTGTGCTCAGATCCAGATCAGTTTCTATGTGTGTTTCCACTGTTTCATCCTGGTTACTGGAGTCATAGGGCTTGTGAGCAAGCAGTTCATGATGTACTCCACAGTAACTTATCGTGGGCTGATCATAGGCAAGAAATGTTGATACATTCATAGACAATGGTATCTAGGGGAAAAAAACGAAGAGACAGTTACCAAAAGATATAAGCATATTATATTTGCCTGCGTTTGATGGTGAAGAAACAGACTGTCTAAAACCATTGGCTAATGCAAAATATAGTACAGCATGAAAAACATCTCTTCCCTCTCTTTATCCCTCTACCTTCTCCACACTCCACCCAAGCTCTAGTCTTTGCTGGGATAATTTCGACCTTAAACACTGCCACCTTTGATCTTGCGACTCAGGGCTAGGTGTGTGCTTAAATGTCTTTGCGAGGATTAAGATGTAATTGAAGTCAAATTATCTTTAGAATGTAATTAGCATCTACTAAAATCAATGTATCAAGGAGGAGAAAGAAGAGTGACTCAATGTGGGATATAGAATATTTGAAATTAAGTTTAAATGGCTTTTCTAGTTTAGGAGCGGTTAGTGGAGCCTGCTTGAGTATATCAGTGGGTGTATTACTTTGGTCTGCTGAGAAATACTCACAAGTGACAAACTTCCTATATTTATAACATAAGCATAATTTTCAATCTAGCAGCTTTCAGTAAATATTGGACTGTGATAGATGTTGACTTCTTCCACTATTCTACTATGGTAGTTCTGGAAGCTTCTCTATTGCAGGTTTAAATCAAATGCTTTGCACTGAAAAATTATTATGTTGGTTTTGGTTTTTTACTATTTTCTTGGGGATTTTGAACACACTTCAACATGTAATTATTTACAATACACTGTAGAATCAGAGGTGAAATTAATATAGATTTTGGATTGTATGCATTTGTACTATTAGATTTATTTTTATAGGTATTAAGAGAATTAAAGGATGGAAAAGGTGATGTTTTAATGGCTGTGTGAGTCATGTTCAGGTATTCAAGTCTTATTTCCAGTAAAACAATATAAACTTTTTTATGACCTATTGTCCTGCTGCTGTTGTTTTGAAGACTGACTGAAATGTAATAGAAATAAATGTGAAGACAGGTAATATTTAAAAGCATTTTAGTCTGAAATGTGAAATAATGCAAAAAAAAAAAAAAAGATCTTAGTAGCACAACTAGTTGATGCATTGGAGAACAGAACCTATGAGGAGCGGCTGAGAGAGCTGGGGTTGTTTAGCCTGGAGAAGAGGAGGCTGAGAGGAGACCTCATTGCTCTCTACAACTCCCTGAAAGGTGGTTGTAGAGAGGAGGGAGCTGGCCTCTTCTCCCAGGTGCCAGGGGCCAGGACAAGAGGGAATGGCCTCAAGCTCCGCCAGGGGAGGTTTAGGCTGGACATCAGGAGGAAGATTTTCACAGAAAGGGTCATTGGGCATTGGAACAGGCTGCCCAGGGAGGTGGTTGATTCACCTTCCCTGGAGGTGTTTAAGGGACGGCTGGGTGAGGTCCTGAGGGACATGGTTTAGTGTTTGATAGGAATGGTTGGACTAGAAGATCTGATGGGTCCCTTCCAACCTGGTTGTCCTATGATTCATCTGTGCCTCTATGTACTCATGGCATTGTGTTGGATGTCCCATTATGAACACTACTCAAATGCTATGTAAAACTTGGAGATAGACTGAAAAATATAAGTGACTTTCCTGCCTACATAAAAGATGTAGGTAGTTCATGAAGAGGTAAATAACTTTGTCTAGAAGATGGATGCATGTAGCATATGATGTGATCACACTGTCTGAATTGAAAGAAACAGAAAGTGACTTTTTAGTGTGTTGCAGGAAGGAGACTTCTTGGTTGCTCCAATTCATACCACAGGTCTTTTGGAGCCATCAGCTGAAGCTGCTACCAGCTTTTGCTTTATTGCTGTCTGAATGTGCTGGATCACTTTGGACTTCTTGGCTTATAATCCTGGAACAGATACGTAAACCTGCATACTGTGGTAGATAAACAGGGAACACAGAACGACCTCTGCTTGTATTACTACCTCTGCATGGTTACCTTCTGATAGTGTCTCAGTAGTATGTTCTGCCTCTATAAACCTCCTGTTGTTTGAACATTTTAAAAAATTCAAGTAAGTAATACCACAGCTTTTGCAATGATAGCTCTCACCTCTTTGACTGCAGTTCTGGATTGAGAAACACGGCACTGTTTAATTAGTAGGGATATGTGGACTTCATATTGTTTGGATTTCAAGTTCAGATGAGCATCCAAAAAGCCTTGGCTTATCTCAGATTTACAGTTCAGAAGGCTTAAAATTGCAGTTACCATTCAAGGAAGCATCTGTCCTGCAAGCTGAATTTGATTGCATAGTATTAAATTTCTGTACAGTTTGTGGGGAGGAAAGTTCCAGCAACCCTGTATCTCTTTTCAGGAAAGAGGTCTAAAACTCCACACTTATTTTACATAGAAAAATATATCCAAAAGGGTTGCAGTTAAAAAAATGTAGAGCAAACCAGAATTTTTTAAAAAGTGATTCTGTTCAGTTCTGACAAGAACTTAATCCAGTGTTTGGGTTGTTGATATTTTCACATTTCTGTTTTTATCCTCACTGGCATTTGACAAGTTACCATAGATGAAAAAGGAAGGTTGGTTGGGTGTGGGGTTTTTTTTTCCCCTTCTGATTTTGGTTGTGGCTTTGCTCCAGCAATTACAGAAACCTGCAGGAAATAGGTTACTTTTTCCAGACTGCAGAAATATATTCACTACTAAACAGATGTGGACTAATTGGGGAGGGGACTGTATCTAGGTACAGATGAATATCTTGGCAGCCAGCAGGGATATACAGCATTTATTAAGCTTCTGGCATTGTGACTGTGTTCTTAACTGATTGCTTGACCTTGGCTTGGATTTTATAAGAATCAGAATTATATTTTTTTTAATGAATTTATTGTATTTAGAATTTATAGCCATTATTTTTTGGGCTAAGGATTTTGGTACTTCGTCGTATTTGATGGACATAGTGTGTTGAGATCTCCTGGGGGGAATTCAAGGTTCAGCCACAGAATCTTCAAAATGTAAGCTTGGAAACTAAAAGCATAAGGGCATAGCCACAGATCTGAAGTGACTTACAAATGTAGGCATGGGAAAATACGGTAGGGCAAAGGGATGTTATTGGTGGAGGTGACAGAGATAAGGAGTTGAAAACAGCAGATCATGAAGAGGAGGGGTGAAAATCAGTAAGCTGGGTTGTACTCTGAAATAAGAGAATAAAATGAGCTGAAGGATGGAAGCAATAGAAGTGATGAAGTTGTGATATATCGTTATGAAAATGTACAGAATATAGGAATGTCATTACAACATAGTCATATTAATGTGATATATATGCATATTGTCAACACATGAGAGTTAAATCTGTTTCATATAGAAGTCAGTGGAATTTTGTTATTGGATTCAGCAAAAAAAAGAAAAACAACCAACCAAACAAAAAAGGGAGCAAGCCCTTGTAATATATACCAGGGAACCATAAAGTTTTTATTGGCATGAATCCAAATTAAATGCTTTATTCATGACTGCTGTCAAGAATCCTGTTATTTCAAATGAACCTCAAAACAAACCTGATATTTAACCATCCATTAGTTTGTCTTTGTGATGTATTTGCCATAATATTTAAATTTATTGGAGGTTATATTTTGAGTAGTACTGTTTTTGAATCCCTATGCATGTAAAACAGACAAAGGCTTAGAAGAAATAAAATACCTTGGGTTTATTAGATTGAGAATGCATTAGAATAAATTATAATTAATGTATTTAAGAAATCTTACCTAGGTTGACTCTTTCATGAATTTTAACAACTTGATTTCAGATGCTGAATTACAAGTGAAGGCAGTTTCTGTTTTCAGTCAGGAAAGCCCTGAACTCCTAGTTCCTCTACAGTTATGAAAAGAAAGTACCTATTTGATTATGATCTTCTCTCATTTCTTTAATTGTTTACTTCTTCAACTACGTATTTACTTAAAAATGCTTTGCTCTTGAAATGAGGGAGATAAACCCAAGCTTCTGTAAAAGGAATAAAGCTGTAATAGCCAACTTGTGACAATCCTGGATTTATAGTTCATATCCTCCTCTACTGAAATTTAACTCAACCATGGGCATAAGGTTCCCAGAATTTACTTTTTGGTGGTCGTGATATTTGTATACATTATGAGGAGGTAATATAAGGCAATGAGTACTTCAGATTCAGTTGTGATCCCTTTGAAGTGCTGAAAATGGATGGCTGCAAAAAATGCTAGTCACAGAATGGGTTGGGTTGGAAGAGATCTTAAAAATCATCAAGTTCCTCCCACTGGATCAGGTCACTCAAAGCCCCATCCAACCAGCTTTGAACACCTCCAGGAATGAGGCTTCCATGACTTCTCTGGACAACACGTGCCAGTGCCTCACCACTCTCACAGTAAAAAATTTCTTCCTCATACCTAATCTAAATCATAGCCTAGTTTGGGTTGGAAGGGACCTTAAAAATCATCAAGTTCCAACCCCCTGGCAAGGGCAGGGACATCCCACTAGACCAAGCTGCTCAAGGCCCATCCAACCTTCCCTTGAACCTCTCCAGGGATGGGGCATCTACAATTTCCCTTGGCAACCTGTTCTAGTGTCTCACTGCTCTCTACTCTACACTACTAAATCTCCCCTCTTTCAGCTGAAAACCATTCTCCCTCATCCTATCCCTGCATTCCTTGATAAAGAGCCCTCCCCAGCTTTCCTGTAGACTCTGTTTAAATACCAAAATGTTGCTGTAAGGTCTCATTAGAGCTTTCTCTTCTCCAGGCTGAACAACCCCAACTCTCTCAGCCTGTCCTCATATGGGAGGTGCTCCAGCCCTCTGATCATCTTTGTGGCCCTCTACTGGACTCGCCTGGTTTTATTTCTAGTCACTTTTAAAGGTCTTATTTTTCTTTTAAACTTCTACATTCTTCAGTGGTTGTTCCTAAAAGTTTGTGCCTGCATATTTTAACCTTTCAAAGTCCAAATTCTAAAGGCCTGGGAAAGGGCAATATGTTGTTAGATCAGGTGGTAAGAACTTTGGCATGAAATGTCACAAAGCGCTGGTATTAACTCACACAGCTTTACTTGTGAATGGCAGGGAGAGAAGTTGTGCAAGTGAAGGAATGCAAAGGGAGAAGGATATTTTCAAGCTTTTTCTGCTTCTCTCAAAATTGATTGCCTCTCAGTTCAGGCTGTGATTAAAAACCTGCCAAAAGTGTAAGCAGTAACGATAGCTTTCATTGAACAACAAAAATTTTTCTTCACAGAGACTTTAGGTTGATGTATTTTTGGTGAGGGAGACCAAAAATATTTGGGAAAATGATGCAATTTTGGGCTTAGTTATGTCTATGTAGATTTGGTATCTCGATTTTAAGGCAAAAACTTTTTGGCAAGTTGAATACACTAGTTTTGACAATGGCCTTTACTGGTTTTTGAAATGTCAAAGGGAACAGCTTTAAACAGCTACTGCAGATCTTCATCCCTCTCTTGTAATTTTCAAGCAGCAGAAGATAAGGAAGAGGAGGAAGCAGAACTAAAAACGTCTTATTTTTCATTCTGATTGAGTTTATTGGAGTTCAGACTAAGAAATGGTGAGCTGTGGTTTCCTAGTTGCTGGACATTTTGTCTTGCATGTTGTTAGTTTTCTCAAAATTTGAACAGGATGACATTTGCATAACATCTTTCCTTCCTGGAACGAATGTGACATTCGTGGGATGAGAACAACTTGTGACTTTATTAGCTTTAATTGCTTGTTTGACTTTGAAAGAAGTATGCATTACGTTTTATTTTAGTTAGATGTTTGTGATAGTCAGTAATGTAAAAAATGAACAAGTGATAAATATGGTACTGCCTGACAAGATAAATATCTGCCCTGCCTTTCTGAGCTTTTTTACTTTTGTGTGTGGATTATTTTTGTTTAGTTTGGGATTTTATGGTTCTGGGTTGTTTGTTTGTTGTTTTTTTTTTTTTTTCCACTTAGACTGCAGATTTGATTTTTTTTTTTTAATTAAGCATGATTTCTTAGACTGAGAGTTGAACTTTTTGGCCCATATTAGGACTATAAGTAGGTTTTCTTTAGATCTCTTCCTTAAGTCTTAGACGAGGAATGGCTGAGAGAGCTAGGGGTGTTTAGCCTGGAGAAGAGGAGGCTGAGAGGAGACCTCATTGCTCTCTACAAGTACCTGAAAGGAGGTTGTAGAGAGGAGGGAGCTGGCCTCTTCTCCCAAGTGCCAGGGGACAGGACGAGAGGGAATGGCCTCAAGCTCCGCCAGGGGAGATTTAGGCTGGACATTAGGAGGAAGTTTTTCACGGAAAGGGTCATTGGGCACTGGAACAGGCTGCCCAGGGAGGTGGTTGATTCACCTTGCCTGGAGGTGTTTAAGGCACAGGTAGACGAGGTCCTGAGGGACGTGGTTTAGTGTTTGATAGGAATGGTTGGACTAGAAGATCCGATGGGTCCCTTCCAACCTGGTGATTCTATGATTCTCTTGTGTTGGATAGGCTTGTGTAGAGTGATTAATATAATCTTATTTTCTTTATCCTTCTCTAATTATTCTAATGTAACAAGCAATTTTAATATCCCCAAGTGCTATAAAAGGCAATCTCATTACTTTTCATCAGGCTTGTTTACAGAGAAAGAACACCAAAATAAATAACACTGTATATAGCAGAAGTTGAACTATTACCTGATCTGACTATTCACAACCATGACTCATGAGCCTACTTTAAGAAAAGGAATGTATTGTTGATATAACGTTCGGCTTGTTTACTTCTTGCTGTGTGAGCAGTTGGGAATATTTCATAGTTTTTGTATCTAATCATGAAGATTAGTTTTAAATTTAGTGAAAGCTGAAGCTCTTAAAGCTCTAGTAGTAGGGGCTTCAGGAAATATCTTGATAATACTGATGATATAGATCCTTTTTCTACTTTGCCCTTTCTCTTTCTGTTATCTCCCAGCTGTTAACCTCTTCTTTCTTACTTCTTTTGGTTTGTTGTTTCCCCTCTAGTTCTGTCTTTAAGAGGAAGCATCCCTCTTATCATTAAACATATTAATCATTTGTGTAACCTCTTCGTTGTGTTGTTGGTTGCCATTAGTCCATTATATCATTCACCTGTACTTTGTATTCTACTGTATCTCTTTGGCTATTTTTCAGTAAGGTGTCCTTATCTTCTCTTTCATTAAGTGTCATATCCCAAAATATGTTTTCTTGACTCCAGAAAGGAGACAGGAAAGCCTAGTCATGCCGAGAGAAACTCACAGTGAAACTACTCTCTGCAGTTTCTAATTTTGAATATTGGCTTTTAAATCTTGTTATTTAAACTGTTCTCTTGATGGATGGACTGTGATCATGGGTTGGATAATATCTGAAGTCTGATCCTGCCAACTGCTGCATATAGTTGTGATTAGCTTACTAGATTGAGCTCATGAGATGTCCATGTAGTTAAACTAGTATTTGTATAAATTGGAGTTGTATGGGCCAACAGAAGCCAAGGCCAAAAGATTTACAGATCTGAATGGAAAAGAACTTGCGCTATCTCTGAAAGTCAGGAGGAGGACTTATTTATTCTGCTAGTTTGATTTTTTTCTCTCAGAATGTTTTGTGTAGAAAACTGTAATGAGGACAAGCTTGAATAATTTTGTTTGAATTCTACAGATAGGTTGTGATTAAACTGGGGTACCAATTTACTGTAACAAACTTTATGCTTTCAGTCGTGTTCTTCTGCCATTTCTGGAGAAAAGGTTTTCCAGTTACATCTGCAGCTTACAGAATCCTATCTGCAGTGTTTTTGTAACTGAAAAGTCATGTGCTTTCAGCAGCACAGGTGTGCTGGCAAAACCCTTCGTGCAGATGCAACCGTGCTTAGTTTTGTTTAGTTTGTGTTGGTCAGGATGTTCTTCAGCTAGTGTAGGAGGTCTGCTGTTAGGTTCTTCTGCTGAGTGATTTATATTAGAGCTCTCTCAGCTGACTTTCAGTAATATTGAAGTATTCAGTGATCAGTGAGATGTTATGACAAGAATGTTCCTATGTAATGAAAGCTCAAGTCCCAGAAGCCTTAGGAAGTCTGTAGGAAAAGCTAAAATAAATGCCAAAAATCTGCCTCCCAACCTCACCTTTCCCGTGTCTGACAAGTCTTTGTACTGCTGCATTATTATTTGAGGCAATGTCGATCAGTACTTGAGGTTGTCTGAATCATACCTGAGTATATATGTGGCATGTGTGGCTTCATTTAGAGGCATATCATAGAAATGTCTCCTTGGATGTAGGAAACTACTTACAAAGAAGGAAATGATTTAATTCTTGAGTGTCTTGCAATATAAATTCCTGTCTTTACACTCCAAGCAACCAGTTTCCATGGAGTAGCATGCTTTTGTACAGTGTTCTCAAACAAATTCATAAGTAATATTTAAAAAATATAACTTGAATTCATAACTTGCATCATCATAGAGCACGTGTAATATTTCAATGATTAGTCTAGGTATAGCTGTCAGAGATGGAGAAACCTATACTGAGACTGCTTTAAACCATTTGTGGTTATTTATAGTCCCAAAGGCCCTTGAAATACTTGACTGAAATCCAGATGTGCTGCACATAAAATCATTTACATTGTAAAAGAACTTAAAGATCATCAGGTCCAACCGTTAACCTAACACTGCCGAGTACACCATTAACCATGGCCTTATGCACCAACTCTACACATTTTTTTAAATACATCCAGGGATGGTGACTCAACCACTTCCCTGGGCAGTTCTTCCAAAGCTTGGCAGCTTTTTTTGGTGAAGAATTTTTCCTAATCTTGTGTTTAAACCTCCCCTGATACAAATTGAAACCATTTCCTCTCATATGACTTGTGAATTGGGAAAAGGGATTAATTCCCACCTCTTTACAACCTCATTTCAGGTAGTTGTGAAGAGCAACAAGGTCTCCCCTCAGCCTCCTTCTCTCCAGGCTAAACAGCCCCAGTTCCCTCTACCACTCCTCATAAGATTTGGATTCCAGATCCTTCACCAGTTTGCTGTTGGCTGTCTTGGCCACGTGGGCACACTGCTGGCTAATGCTGAGTTTTGCATCTAGATCTTTAAATTAGTTGGAAGACACAGGCGGATTCCCTTGTGATTCAATCATTTATTGAAGCTTCAATAGTCTGTTTATTTTAGGAAGTGCTTTATTTTTAAAACCTATTTTGTGCTATATAAAGCATATGTTCTATCAGAAAACTTAGTACATTCTGCACAGAATTCTAGGTGTTCTTCCATCCTTATTTTCATGTTCCCTTTTCCCACCAAGCACACGTTCCATGTTTTATGATATGCCTGATAAAAGGCTAGTTTTTGTTTCTATTGTTGTTGCTCTGAAATAGTTTGCTTGCTGAATTATAGAATCACCAGGTTGGAAGAAACCCACCAGATCGAGTCCAACCATTCCTATCAAACACTAAACCAAGTCCCTCAGCACCTTGTCCACCTGTGCCTTAAACATCTCCAAGGAAGGTGAATCAACCCACCTCACTGGGCAGCCTGTTCCAATGCCCAATGACCCTTTCCATGAAAAACTTCCTCCTAATGTCCAGCCTAAATCTCCCCTGGTGGAGCTTGAGGCCATTCCCTCTTGTACTGTCCCCTGTCACTTGGGAGAAGAGCCCAGCTCCCTCCTCTCTACAACCTCCTTTCAGGTAGTTGTAGAGAGTAATGAGGTCTCCCCTCAGCCTCCTCTTCTCCAGGCTAAACACCCCCAGCTCTTTCAGCCATTCCTCATAAGGCCTGTTCTCTGTACCCCTCACCAGCCTCATTGCTCTTCTCTGGACTTGCTTCAGAGCCTCAACAGCCTTCTTGTGGTGAGGGGCCCAGAACTGCACATGGTATTCAAGGAGCGGCCTCACCAGTGGGGAGTACAGAGGGAGAATAACCTCCCTGGCCCTGCTGGTCACACTGTTTCTGATACAAGCCAGGATGGCATTGGCCTTCAGTCGGCTGTCAACCAACACCCCCAGGTCCCTCTCCTGGCAGCTTTCGAGACAGTCTTCTCCCAGTCTGTAGCTCTGCATAGGGTTGTTGCTCTGCATAGGGTTGTTGTGCAATTGCTGAAGAAGCAATAGCTGAAAGCTCCTGGCTTAGCTAGGGGCAAGTGAGTGCTATCAGTGGTAATTTGCAGCTGTGTGCTACAGTGAATATTGTGCTGAAACTCAGATAATGCCAAGATCACAGAACAGGGGGTGGAGGCAGAGAGGTTCAGGGGCATTAACTCCAGTATTCATAGTCACAAGACAACAGTGAGGGAGTAGGAGTCCTTGTTCTGTGAGCTGGGTTTGTGTTGTTCAGAGAATAATTTAGGAGTGGAAGGAATTGAATATCACCTAGCTTCTAAAAGAATACTTAAATAAACATAATATCAGTTTTCCTTATAGTTACCGCTACACTCAAATAACTAGCATATTGCTTTTTTGTTGTTTGTTTTCTGATTGTCTGATCAAAGGCATTTACATGTATCTTAAACTCTTTTGAATGATGCCAAAATGCATCGTTCTTTGGCAGAGGATCCTCCCAGAATGAAGTTCTCTTTCTTTGCTATGTGGTAGAGAATTGACATGTTTACCCAGAGAGAAGAGGCCTCCTAAAGGATTTTGGCAGAAACAACTGAAAGCACGGAAGAACTTAAAACCAAAATAGAATTTCTAACTGGAAACTTATAAAATAATACATATATATAAAAGAGGGGAGTTTTGATATAATGTTCAAATAAAATGCTGCTTTGACAGACACAGTTTTTGGCAGCTGTCATGCAATAAGCAGTGTTTTATTTCTACAAAAAAGTATATTTTCATAAAACTCAACTGAGTGAAGTATTTCCAGTTACATTAGTGAATAAACTCTGCATAATTATTTAAGTAAATTAAATAAACATGTTTGTTGAAAAATGGAATGGTATTATAACAGAAAGCTATTACCGGGTGCAGCTTGAAAGGCAAGAGCAGAGGTTAATGGAATTTATGTAACTCCTGGATGGGAAGCATGGGAGATATGGTTGTTTCAGTTCTCAGGAAAGGATCATAGTTCACTGTGTTTACCTGACAGATACAAAATTGTTATTTTCCAATGTGACTTTAGTAATGGTATTTTCCTTATTCCAGACATGACCCTACATATGTTGCCTATTATTTGCACTAATGAAATAATTTTCCTCTTTTAAAAACTATTTTAGGGAGTGTACCTGTGGCCTTTGTGTTGTATAATCCTAAAGAGAAAAAGCTCTGTTATGCTCCTAAGCACTAAATGCTAGATTATATCTATTGATAAGAAGTATTAGTAGTTTTACTTGTTAAAATATTTGTCATCTGCATCAATTGCACTGATCTACAGGTACTTGTGTGGCACTTGGGTATGCTGGATATTTGTCTGTAATTACACAATTCTTCAATGTGGGATTATAAATTTTGCAGGGCAGGAAAGTGTAACTTGGCCAGGCTAATATTAATTCTTTAAAAATCTAGGCCAGACATCTGGAGCACGAAGCAGCAGCTTATTGACAACCAGACTGCCCACCATCCTTTTCACTCTTAAATGCTGCGCTAGTTAGTTACTGTGGCAGATTTTCAGGAAAATTATACTACACAAGGGAGCATGGAAATACTGTGTGACAGTGAGGGGTGTGCAGGCAAGGGACCAGAGCTGAGTAGAATAGTTTAAAAAAAAAAGCCCGAAAGTTGCCATAGACCTTTTTGGGTCATTAAAGTTGACCTTAATTGCTAGTTTGCATGGCTCATAGAATTGGGACTGAGTTTTGGAGTTTTAACTCTCCAGTTGACTCATCTCCTTAGCCCAGTGTGGAAGTTACTGAAAGCCATTAGGAGGCCACCTAGTTGTCTCTGTACAGCTGACTACTTTATAGCCCTCATGGTACAGGAATGTGATAGGACTAATATAAAAAAGAGCCTCTCTCAGTCTGTATCTGGGTTATTGTACCCCTTCACAGCTATTTGACAAGTGGACCTTAAAACTCTGTGCTCCTAGGAATACCACTGATATCTATATCAGATTTATATGGGTGAAGTGCATTTTTCCCTTTAAAGAAATCCTCAAGCAATGAGGGAAATGAAAACTGTTTAGGATACTAATTTAGAGCCATCCAGTTAAACCCAGTCATTTTGATCTTTCCTAGCATCTGGCATGTAAATATGTTTATTTTCTTATATTAACTGTGTAAAGAGAAAGCAATACATACTGACTGCATAGCTATTTTGGTTAGCATATTTTCCTCAGGTCAAAATGGAATCATGTTGCTGGGATAAAAGAAGTAGCTTGTACTATTTTTGGGTTTGTGGGTAGGCAGAGGATGTTTCTATTCAGAACGTGCAACTTGAGTTGTTAAACAGTATTAAAACCCCCCACATATATAGCAAGAGCCCAGCATGACTTTAGAGGACTGCAAAAATGGGTGATGAGCAGCACTACCAGCACTTCTAACAGATCTTGCTAGAGAAAAAGAATGGAGCCTGAATATTTTTGAATAAAAACCATTATGGAAATAATGTTGAGTTTTGAATAAAAACATAAAGGAAACATTCATGGTCAGGTTGGCTGGGGCTCAGAGCAACCTGATCTTGTTGAAGATGTCCCTGCTTACTGCAGGGGGCTTGGACTAAGTGACATTCATGATCCCTTCCAATCCGAACTATTCTATGAATCCACGAAAATGTACTTAATATATTCCACTTATGTAATATCATATGGAAACTTTAACAGAATTTACAATAGAAGGTGTGGTTCTGTTCAAATAGCTGATTTGCTGTTAGAACAAGTGAGAAAACTCTGTGGGAAGCAAGACAAACTTAGAGAGCTTAAGAGGCAGGCAGTGTAAAACAGCCCAGATGTGTGAAAGGAAAAATTAAATACAAGTGTAGCAGATGTTCATCAATCTGCTTGGCCTAATGTCAGTATTTCCTACCTACAGATTGTTGCAAGGGGCAAGAGGACCAAGATTGTGCATTTGAGAAACATGAAGATGATGTGTGAGCCATCCATATTAATAGCGATGGTTGCATCCTAAATAGGGTTGCATTTCAAAATGTTGAGAAATGTGCATATCTGTCACATCTCATCTGAGATGTCAGATTTGGACACAAAAAGCAATCAAGCAGCAATAGATTGAGTTACCCATAGTGGTGGGTCAATAAGTAACATGGCTGTATGTAGTCGTAAATATGTGTTTTAGTATCTATTACCTGTAAAGAAACAACGGCCATGGAGTACGTCACCTTTTTTGAGTGTTGTTGTTTTGCATGGGATTTAAACCATAACAACTTACTTGCCTTTGCTTGACTTTGATTTGCAGCTGAAGTAGCATTTTGTCAGAGGAGGCAGAATAGGATTTTTCCTGCATTTGCTTAGGCATCATGGAATAACCTTGTGGTTCTTCAATACTAGACAGTACAAGATCACTTCTGAAAAAACTGCTTTTGAGTTTGAGGATGCTAGCACGCATTTGGACTTTTGCCCGAGAAAGTCCTGCATATTCAAAGTAACATTTGCAGGTCTGATTTTAAAAATAATGCAGCAGATTGAAAGCCTCATTGACAGAAGGTTGAGTTTAAGTGGCATGTAAGTGGATGCTAATGCACCTGAACCAGAGGTGGCAACCTCAGGTTGTCTCCCTTAGCTTTTTTTTACATGTTAAGTTCCTGAGGTGTTGCAATTCAGTGTTATTTGTGGACTCAAAACCATCCTAATTTGACCACCAGGGAATCCATCAGCTGTACTAAGTAGTATTTGGGTCTGGAAGCTGGATTAAGTGATGCTGAACACTACAGGTTACAAGACTGGTTGCACTTGCTGACAGTACTATGTTTTGTCCAAAGAATCTGAGTAGACCTGAAGTAGGGCCAGTATAGGTGCCTGATGAGCCTGTATCTTTTGAGAGACTACTCTATGATTCCTCAGTAAACTGTCTTGGCTAACTTTACCTGTTATAAATCTTTTATGAGCCTTTATACCTCTTATAAATCCTTTCACCCCTCTAAATCCTTCTTCTTTGGAAACCTCTGCGTAAAACTTTCTTTTCAAGAATTTGCATGAGAATGGCAAAACATAATTAATTTCTTGTATAACTTTTTCAAAAATCTTGATTTGCATGCTTTAATGTGCACACCAGATGGGCTGAAATTCTGACCAGATTTCACAATCAGATGTCACAGGTAATGTCTAACTAAATGTACAAACCCAATTTCATAATATTTGGGAAGAAATTTCTCAGGGTGATTTTAGAATAAAAGAGAAATATATTAATATATTTTATATAACTTCCTGTGACAGAGATGTTTTCTGCCTTTTTGAAGGATAGTTTGTTATTTATTGTTTTGTTCCATTTGATAATGTGCTTTGCACATTAAAAATAGATGAACACAGAACTATTCAGTTCAGCTAACCAAAGATGCAGATGGCTGGTACAGAAATCTGCCAGTCTCTCCAATCTGTATTGGAAAATTCCTTATGAAAGATTTGAGCTAGTGAAGTTAACCGGAATGGATCACGTGTATATTTTCTGTTAATAGCAATGGATTTTACAATTTTACAGACAAAACTTCTCTAACCTCATGAACATTAACAACATGTTTTATGAATTGCATCAGGATTCAAACATAGTATTGTTAAAGGAAAGACCCTAATTAGAGGGAAGCTACTGTAGATTTCAGTGCTGTTCAGATAGCTCATTCCTTTATGCATGGAGTCTGTGGCATCTGCTCCTACGTCAAGCAACTGGCTTTGTTCACCTAGAATACTTTGTCCCTTCAGAGTGACTTTGTGTCCATGCCTCGCAGGGGTGTCCTCCCTTGTAATTTGCCTTCCACAAACCTGCCTGGGCAGCCTCAATCATTGACATTACTTGCACCTTGGATGTGGCATTGACAGGACATTAATCTGGTGAAGGCAAAGTCTTGCCCAGGAAAGACTGATTTTTCCCTATGGCTATGTCAGGACTTGGTGGAAACTCTTAGTTTGCCACTCTATTGGAAGAGAAAGGTGATAAAATAGTTCTTTGAATTGTCATGATTTTTGAAAGGTGCAGAAGTTATTGATTATTGAAAGCAAATTTACTGATTTTGTGCATGTGACTTTCTGTAGTAAGCGAAAGCTGGCTTGACAGGGAAGTTACTTTAAAGCAAACTTGTATGTAGGTTGATATATGCTGCAATGATTGCTTACTCAAATCCCAGAAACTATATAGTCCTGTTACATCTGTGTCTAACTAACTCTGCCAGCTCCATGACCTTTTTTTTTCTAAGTGAGCTCAGTCAGGGCTGGCTTACTTCCCTTCTCCATTTCTCTGTGTTCTGCAGTGCAGATTGACATGCAATGTCTTTTAAATCTTGTCACAATGATAACTTAAATTGGTTTACATAGAAATAATAACCCGTGGCTTGAAAATAAGAAAGCATAATGATAAAGAACACTGTATTCAGTGTTATTCTTGTCTGGATTTTACTGAGAGAAGGTATGAAAAACTGTTGCAAGCTACTCCAAGCATGGTGCAGGAACTTGGAATGACTGCGACAAGGAAAGGAGGAACAATTAATTTTAAACTCTGAGTCTGTAAGATATACCATTCAGCATCCTACATACCCAGCTTTTGCAGAACATGCTGTCATTCAGTTTACAGAGTAAATGTGAAAATCACAGTAGAGCAGTCAAAACACTCATGAATTTATTTTCTGAAGAGCAGTTACGAACTTTAAATAAATGGCACAAATTATCTTTTTTCGTTTGTTTAGAAAGAAAAGCTTTAACGAGAGAGAAATAAGGGCTAAAATTTGTTATTTGCCATTTGGAGAAGTTATTATATTGTCAGGCTGATGATTTGCATGAAATTCTTGATACTTTGATTTGTTCTTCATGTCACGGTTAGCTTTAATACATAAGAACAATACCTACAGCTTCATGGGATTTTTAGTTTGAGGTTCTTTGTTCTGTTTTTATTTGATTAATATGTGTTGCTTTCATGTGTGTTGTTTGACTAAAGGAAAATTAGGAGACATAAAATATTCTTAAATAATCACAGTCTCTATCCTTAATCTACTTTTCCTTTCTATTCCTTTCTGCCCCTGGAGATGTTTGAACAACACATTCTACTGCTTTGTATCACCTCTTTGCTTCCCTGCAGCGAACACATAGTCTCTATACTATAGCATTTTTACTGCATGTGAGAAACTGGCTTGTTATTCTTGCTGCATTTACTGTACTACTTTGACTGATATTGCTGTGCTGCCCACAAGGTCTGAATGGCATTGATCTGATGCTCACAGCCTAGAAATAAAGCCAACGTGGGCTTTACAGAAATCTTGTGATTAGTGCAAGGAAATAATTAACTCCTGCAGCTTGTTTGGATAAAGAAATAAAGGTAAGGAAGTTGTAGCTTAGCCAAAATATGAGAAGTGTGATGAGACAAGTTCTCCACTGAAAAGCAACACAAATGTTCATATCATAAGAAGGTTTAAAAAGCTAAACTTGTCTAGCTGTCCGATTGCTCTTACTACACTAGTTTTTCCCAAGCAGTACTACTTGAGAGCCTGGATGCCAGGTTTTCAGAGCTACGGGAACCTGTGCCGCTGTCAAGCTATGTATTTGTTAATTCCCTTGTTAAAAACATCTTTTTGGAGAAAAACTCTCCATCAATGCAACAGCTTTCCTGATAAGCATTGTGGTTTTATGTATTTGCTTATTTTTTAAAGCATAATACGATTTATTGATATGTCTTTCCAGTGTTGTTCTTCTTGGTAAGGGGCCCTTTTTAATCTCCATGTTGTGCTGTGATCATAATATATTGAGTTCTGTGCAACATCATGGTAGCTGCTCAGACAGATGCTTTTTCATTTCCTGTTCTCCTTCGCCTGAGGTAACACTGCATTGTTTCCTATGGACTTTTGCTTGCTAGTGACTCTCTAACTGGGCAGTCTGTACATGTGATGAGTGGCACCTCACTTGCATCTAAGAGTTGCATTATATGGGCATGGTAACATGAGGGTTGGGAGAGCTTTTTGTCTGTTTTCATTTTATTTTGTAATCAGGAATATGCCAGCTCAGTGGGTTGCTCTAATATCTGAAATACACACAACAAATGAGTTTTTTACTGAATTTTGTGGGGTTCTTAGCATTGATGAGTGCCCCTTTTTTATTTATTTCAGTGCTGGAGGATTTTTGATACTTTTTCTCTGCCTCTCTAAATGCTTTTTGTCAGTCAGGGCCAATTCTAACTGGATGGGAACAGGTGATTGCCTAACCAGCAAATTGTTTAACCTAAAGGCTCAGCCAGGATGTAGCTTCTTATAATTAAAAGACTTATACTGCTCCTGCCAGCCATTTTTTTTTCCCTTGCTCAGCATTGCACCACCATTTCAGACAGAATGTGCAACCGTAAAATAAAGAGCATCTCCAATGTTAACCATGTCTCATCCAAATCACCTAAACATTTCTTGTATGTATTGTGATATTTAAGAGCCACAAGACTGGGTAGGACCAGTTTTCAGTGTCTTAGGAGAAAGTATTTCTTTATTATCTCTGCATTTCTTTTGAAGATGACCGCATCTCCTTGTTGTTTTAGGAGGAAGAACCCAAACCTGAGCATATGATTCCACCTTTATATTGCAAAATATTGTCACTCGGGGACCCCAAAGCCAGGGCATGAAGTTGGGATTGTGTGTTAGTGAAATGAGGAGTGAATAACTGCTGACACTGGGACAGGAGGAGAGAGACTTGCTATGTTTTCCATCTTACCAAATGTCCTGCCTGCCTCAAAGACTGATTCTCCTTGTTTTTATTTGAAGGCTGTGGCTAGCAGGGAGGGAAATTGTTATCCACGGAAGCAAGAGGTCAAGTGTGCATATAATGTCCATTTTTTTCCCTCAATGATCTGAGGACATAACCAAAACCTCAAGGATACTGTTGGTAGGTGGCTCTCAAAAATACCCAAACTCAGTGGCTAATGTTTAGGATGTTTTTAATAGTATTATAAGCATTACTTTCCAGTCAAACAAATGGATTCCTCTATCACCTAGGCAGGCAGACTGCTCTTTTGCCTGTGTTCTAGTACTGTATATTCCCATGATCATTAATCATACAAACATCATAACTGTAGAGCATTAGAGTCCTTAAATCAACTGGTCTCTAGTCTCCATTGAGTTCTGTGGTTTTAGCTCTTTTATTTATTTGTAGAAACATTTGCTGTAAGGTGGGTGGTTGTACCAAGATACATAATTGGCAAAGAGACATGACTACCAGCTGCAATCCTAATTTTCAGATATTACAAATCTAATTTAATTCCAGGCGTTTATGGTGACCTACTTAGAAAGTATACAGTACTGCTGTTGCCATACTACTTATGCAGGTGTGCCAAAAATAAAAGAAGTTTGATATCGTCATGTTAAAAAATACAATGGCTCTGACTTTGGGAGTAAAATGCTTTTGTCATGTGCCAGTTAATAGCACATACAAAGAGTTTTTTTACCAGATGTCTGAAAAATGATCCAAAAATTCTTTGTTCAGAACAAATCTAACGTTGATTGCCACCAAAGGAGGAATTGGGTCCTATAGTATTATTCAGCCTTTGTAGTCTGATCTAAGGAACTGGCAGCTTGTTTACACATAAATGTGCACTGAAATAAGGGAAAGCCTCTATGCAGAAAGATTTTAGCATAAAACATTTTTTTATTCCTGAAGTTTTAACTGTTGCTTGTGGTTTCTGTAGAATATAAAGGAAGCGAAAGCTCTAAGCTTCAGATTAGTTTTGTTGAAGCAGCAACAGAACTATATATATACTTATTCCTAAAGTTACTGGGTGCTTATGGCCAAGTCATTGTGCTTAAAGTATGGGAATCTTTGAACTTGTCACCAATCAATATTGGTTTTTATTATTTAATTTTAAATGTCTCACCAATTTCATAGACATTTCACATTTTTGTTTCCTCTAATTATATCTGATATAATAGTATATCTCTGATTTCAAGTAATTAAACTTGAAAACTTGAAAATGCATCATTATGATATTGTATCTAATCTGTTACTACCCTTTAAAGCATTTGATCAAATTTAAAGCTCTGGTAAAATATTTTCAACTGCTGACTTAACAGCGAGAGACAGATAAATTCACTCTCATGGCCAAATACACTATCAGCCCTTCAACAACTGCACAAATTCAGGCTTTGTATCAGAGTCTGTCCTCTTGTATATAGAAGTTAGGATCACTCATTTGTTGGAAATTAGGATGAGAGAATTTACTAAATCACGATTTCAGAATATTGAAGGAATATTCAGTATCATTTGAGGTAATTTCAGAAATCTCCTAGTTAATTGTGACATCAGGACTTAAGATGTGATAGTGGGGTATCACATGCAAAATCTCAATTTCAAACACAGCCACGAGCAACTGTTTATTTTAAGGGAATTTTTAAAAGCTGTCCTGGGATTGTAAACTGGCTTTATTTCTAACATCCCATATTAAACTCTCCCAAGCGTCCACTGTACATAGTTGCATTTTTCTACACATTGCAAGTTACATCTTTTCAAAATGAATATAATCGCTAACAGTGTATTTTATTGTGTATAACAGGCTGGCTTTGAAGTGTTTGTTAATTGGTTATGATAATGTCTGTTTGATATGTAAAAGTCTTACAAAGAACACCTGCTCCTGTCATAATTGATACCACATTTCATCAAGATGAGCACTTCACGCTAAGTAGGGCAGTAATTAATATCAGAACTGGTCCAATTGTGAAAAATACTTCCTCTTTGTAGAGCCATGGTCCATTAGGTTAGTATAACGGTACTAATCCCGATTTCAAACCTGTCCAGATGAAAGGTCCTTGTGCTTTTTTAGTTTTTTTTCAAGGAAATCCTTTGTGTTCCTGGGCACAGCTCCCAGTTGTTTTGGGTTATGCTGCATTTCCAGGAGGGGAGGAAAACAGATAACAGATGAATCCCAACTTTGAAGCAATACTGTGCTGTTTTACTAAATAGCGCTTATAATTCTCTCCATTTGTGCATACGTGTATTTTTTCACTTCAACATACACAATACAACGGAGATCCATTTGCTTTGGGAACTTTAATTTCCACTTTTCTTATCTTTACTTTTAAAATCAAAGAGTTTCATTAATATCTATTTCTCCCACTAAGCTTTAAAAAGAGTGTATTTCTTTCTCAACCTACAGCTACAATTGGTTAAAGGAATTTTCACGGTAGCTATAGACAAATCCATAGTAATTGAATTAGCTTTTACTTGGTTTCTTCTCTTTTATATTAGATTTCTACATTTTCCTGTGATTCCTTAAATTTATGTAGATTAAAATTGGAAGAGAGATGATTTCAAAGCTATATGGATGAATATTTCCAAAGAGGTCACTCTGGGCTCCTGAGCCACACGCATAAGGAGCGGAGGGGCATATGAGTCAGCATTATCATGCTATTATGAAAAAGGTGTAATATATGAGGTAGTTCTCTATCAAGGCACATGTAATAGTTTTATTCTGTCCAGCAGTGATGGGGCATTGACTGGAGAAGAATATTGTCCAGTACTGGTTAAGGAAAATTATAAAATAACCGGAGACTGTCTGAAGGGACAGCATCAGGAGAATTCAGAATCTAGAAATGATAACTTAGGGGGATGATTTGGAGTCATTAGTTAAGAAAAGATTAATTAAGATGTGATAAAAACCTTCAGATACATAAAATGCTGCCACAGAAAGTGGAAGATCTGTTCTCCATCATAGTGGTGGATAAAACAAGAAACAGATCTTAGATAGGATTAAATTGGATTAAACTTCTCATGTTAAGAATAATTAAGTACTGTAATTGGTTGCTGGAGGAAACAGTGAAATGTATCTCACAGGAAGTAAGTTAGAAATAGATTAGCCAAGTATGAAGGCATCACAGCTATTCCTGCTGGGCGATGATGTGATGGCCAAGTTGAAATCCCCAAGTCCTTGTTCTATACTGTAAGTTTTCAAAGATGCTTTGAATTTGAACAAAAAAAACCCCTATTGTGTTTCCAAACACTCGTTTGAAGTAAGCATTTTCTCAGTAAGATGCTAGATAGAAGAGGTAGTTGTTATAGTTGGAATTGGCACTACCCCCAGAAAGAAAACAAACCAATTTTTAGCCTTGAAAAATTCCTGTATAAGTAAAAGCAGTTGATTGTTTCCAGAATTAGAAGGAGTGCATCAAAGAAATATACTTTTTAGTGAGGATAGTCCTTGATAGGTAGGGAAGTGGAGCCAACAAGTAAGTTGGAAGAAAATTTGGAGAGTTCTGTGTTTTGTGTGGGATCAGAGATGTTCTTGCCAAAGTCCCATCTGTTCAGCTTTTATTCAGCTCTGTTTTCTTCTCACCTCTCTGTTGTGCTACCATTCCAAATGGTGATGTAACTGACTGACTGAAGTTAAGTCTCAAAGTCGTGCTCGTTCTCTCCAAATACAGGTATTGCAAAGAAGGACCGAGTTTTTCGTGGAGAGGTTTCATTGATAGTAAAGTCACCTGGCTAAGGAGTGGTATGATCCAGGAAAGCCTGAGAAGCTGTCCTCAGCAAATGGGGAGTAAATAAAAGAATAAATATGCTGTTCATAATATCACAGAAATATACAATGTCTTGGGTTGGAAGGATCCTTAAAGATCATCTAGTTCCAACCCATCCTTCCACTGGATCAGATTGCCTCATCCAGCCTGGTCTTGAACCTCCAGGGGTGAAGCTTCTATGATTTATCTGGGCAACCATTCCAGCACCAATCACCCTCCCAGTAAAAATTTCTTCCTAATATCGGATCCAAATCTCCCCTTTTTCAGCTTAAACCTGTTTGCCTTCATTCTGTCTCTGCACTCCATGCTAAAAAGACCCTTCCCAACTTTCCCTTGTAACACTTTTTTAAGTACTGGCAGGCTGCTATAGGGTTTCCCCAGAACTTTCTCTTCTCTAGGCTAAACAAGCCTAACTCTGTCAGCCTGTCCTTGTATAGAAGGTGCCTCAGTCTTCTGATCACCTTTGTGACCTCCTCTGGACTTGCTCTAACAGTTTCTTGACAAAGATCACAGCCCCACTCCCTGAGATTTCTGCAACTGATGGAGAAAGCAACTGATGGAGAAACCCTGTATTCAGGACTCTTTGCAAAGTCTGTCTGTGTTAGCATGTGTGTTAATCACAGCTGTGATGCTCTTCTTTGAGAGTACAGTGTGAAACAGGAAAATCACACCAAATTGAAATTGTGGGAGAAAATGTACCTGAAAAATAAGGACTGCGAGTAGCTTATGTCATTGACAAGTAGCTTATAGCATATGGCATAGCTCTGTCAAAAGGAAATCCTGGGTAGCCTGAGAATGTATTTAGAGGGTGAGTGATTGAAGGGTGACTTAAAATATTGGGAATTATGCATGTGCATCTTATTACAGCACACATGTGGGTGGCCCATAGGCCTGTGGAATACTGTTTAGTATTGGTTGCTGGTGGTTCAAGATATAAGCGAATATTTCCTCCTAGGAGAAGAGATTATTTCTGTTTTATCTTGAACTCAGTTTCTGAGGTAATGTTTTGTTCAAACAGATGGCTGCTGTTGCAGTCTACTCTCTATAGGAGTTCTAATGGAGTTTATCTTTTCCCCTATCCTGAAGAAAGAGATCTTGGTGAAAGCAGTAACTAGGAGACACAGCCCTGTAGGATGGACAGCACCAGAGCTTTTATGCTTGAATTAGAAAAGACTTTGGTGATGTGGAATGCTTTTCCCCTCGTTGAGCTACTTAGAATGGTATATATCATAGTGTATTTCTGGCAGAGTGGGTTAATGGATTTATTTCTTCCACTTAAAACATCATAAATCAGGACTGATTCAACCAGATTTATGCTAAGAACAGGGTAGATACAAAAGGGAAACAGGGGGTTAATCTCATTTATTTTGTTGGGGCTTAATAAGTTCACCACACTTTTCAAAATATCTCCTGGGTTCTTTGCAAAATTAAATATATATATTCTCTTGGAAGCTTTAAGTCTGGCAATATGTTCTTGCCCTGGTCCTCTTTTCATACATTGTGTGACAATAGGCTGAATGTGCAGCAGTGCTGTGGCAGAATAATTGTCAAAGCAGTGTGTGAAGTTGGCACAGGCTACTTGCTTAGGGACAAATTCAAAAAGGATTGCAAATTTCTCACTTTCAGATCTATCTGTAAATAATTTCTTGGGGGGATATCTGTAATTCCACAAAACAGTGGGGGAGTACCTGCTGTCTATTCCATATAGTTTTTACTGAGAGCTCAGGTCCACACAGGTGCAAAAATCCAGCTTGCAGTTCGGGAGCTGTTAATTGACCTCAAAAAACCTGAGAAAAATCAGTGTGTGTAGGTAGAGCCTTTATGCACTACAGTTTGGGTTGCTTGTCCTAGCACAAAGTCATGGAAGTTTCCATCTCTATTTCTGTATCAGCGTTATTAACTGAACTGATAGTAATCTGGTAGCAATCCTGCAGAAAGGGCTTGCTCTCCTGGACTGAGGTTGATAGGAGAAGGAACACGCTTCATTTGTTTTCATGCTAATAATAGCAAATTATTGGAACAGTTTGTGTAGGGAAGGTGTGGGTTCTCTGTCATGGGGACATCTTCTAGGTATCTGTCAGAATGATCTGGGGAAAGCTGATTGTGTTCTGGAGATGAGGGTGTATGAGGTGACTTAACAGAGCATATGCTTCAGTAAAAAGAGATTTTTCCCATCTTGATTTACAGTAGAAATGAACTGTTTTTTTATATTGGAGTTACAGATATGTCAGAAAACAAGACAACAAGTGTTTTGTTTGATGTAATATCACATTGGATCAGTGGTTCCCCCTGTGCTTGACTACTGTGTACCATGATATCTGTGCAGCATCGGTATCTATAGTTTCCTTTCTTTCCCATGTTGTATTCACTACAGTCTGATTCTAGACACAGTTAAATTATAGCAGTCTGGTTTTTGTTCCAAGTAGTTTTTCTCCCAAGATTAGCTGCCCACACATCTCTAGCATATAACAAGTTATGATAAAGCATTTTATTTCTAAAGCAGGGAAACTTCCTATGAGGTCTCAGTGAAAACTAAACTGAGCACAAAACTTATGAGGTATGTTTTCTGTTTTTTCTGTGTGTGGCAATAGTAGAAGTATTTTAAATGTTGAAATGATCCTTCCTGGGGCACAGACCTCAAAGCTTTGCAAATAAATCCTTTGCTAACTCCAGTCTATAAGTCTCCTAGGGAAGGTGATCACATATGACAAGGGAAATAGGATTCCCCAGGAGGTTATATGAAATTATGAGATGATGCAAATGGAAATATATTTTCTTGAGGAGAGGAGAAGGAACAACTTGTCTGTAACTGAGTTGCAGATAAAATTTAATTTAAAGGGCCCAGCAAGCTTGTTTGAAGTTCAGAGAAGCTTGTGCATAAATTTGGCCTGCCTGGAGTTACTGCATCTTAACACATATAACTTGATCAAAAGAAAAGTAGAAATGGAGTAGTTCCAGAAATCCGGACTGATTAAGTCAGTTTTTCTTACCGAGTTACAGAATTTAGAAAAATAGCGTTTGGTCTTCTCTAAAGTATTAGCCTCCTGGATCAAAGGATTTCTCTTTCAGCCTTTCTGTACTAATCACACGGTGGAAAAAAATGAGCTTCTGTAGTGAAAAAAATGATGTTCTTTATGATGTAGTCTAGTTAGCAGTTCATGGGGCTACTATCCTGAAATAAAGGCTATGGAAATGCCAAGTCAGTGAAAATATTACTTGTCGCTTTGATAGCTTGAATTTACCTTTATGACAAACTTGAAGCATGAAATAGTAAAATGCAGCATGATCTGTAAAAGTGTACTTATTTTTTGTGGTTTATTATGTTTTTTCTATGAAATGGAGGGCTTGTTATTTGAAGAACTTCTGGATGATGCTTTTAGTGGTGCTCTACATCAGGAAGAGGTCAGTAGCAATACAGAATATTTGTGGTATAAGATCTAAGTTTCCAAGAATACTTTGGAAGGCTCTTTGGGAGGTATGTATTTCAGTTAGCAAGACCAGATGCTTTTGATTGAACTGGACTGAAAAAATTTGGTAGAAAGAAATGCCCTGGTACCATTTTTAGCATCTCTAGTTTTGCTCTTGGAAGCAGGACTTGAAAATATAATCTATGCACTGTGATGGTACAGGGTTGGATGAAGGTTGAGGAGGACAAAGAAAATATGTGGAACCGTGACCTTTCACATGTCAGAATCACAGAACAGGATTTGCTAATTTTGCCATCTTCTAAAGGCTACTAAAAGCCAACTTTGAGGAAAAAAAGTACAAAAGTTTTCCATGTGTATACTTCCAGATTTTCTGTCTATAGTGGAAATAAACCCAAGGAAATGATAGAACGTCCCATGTAATGAATTTTGACGTGCCAGGCACAAGGCTTAGCTGACTGAAAGAGGTCTCTCTGCAGGCCTACTCATCTGCCAGTGTGAAGCTAATTGCTGATTAGAACCTGACATGTTTTATATGTATCGTAGTTTTACTTTCTACTGGGATGGTATTAGTATCTTTTCAGTGCCTTATAAATAAACTTTGACGGTATTTAAAATAGCCCAGAGAAAATATATTTAGATGAGTTACTTTTAGCTTAATGAGCAATTTCTCCTTTCGCAGCTTGTTTTTGTGCAATTCTGAAGGCCTGTAAGAACCACCGAGGCAGCTGACTTTTATGGAATGTGAGAGGCATCGTAGCTCATTTTAAGTGCATGTCTAATATTCCAACGTGCCTAGTAACTTAAAATCTGGCCTGTATTTGAGATGGCACAACTCTTTAATTCTATTAGCCTGTTAAAAATAACATAAATCTGTCCAGTCACTGGCAACAGGTTTTTTTTTTTTCCTGTTGTGTGTTGATTTGGGATTATGAGACTTATGGGGGAAGGTGACCTTGATGCAGGTTTAAGTGCAGCACTTCTTGACATGCTGCAGCAGAGAACAGCACTGGTGTTAATTATGCTGTTAAATGCACTAGGGGTGAATTACTTGAATCAAATTAAACAAGTGACAGTCTTATTTCATAAACTGCATTTAATCTCATGCATGGCTGTTTTTATGATATAGTTACAGCAATACAGTAAATTAAATGTGAATAGAAGGCTCAGAAATATCTTCATAAGCATATGTTCTATATTTGAACTAAAATAGAAATAAGGTATACCTTAAGTCATTCAGGACAAGAAGGTTAAAGTCTCATATGTTTACTAAAAAAGATAAAATTGTAATTTTGAATAGTTAATATTTGCTCTCTTATTTGGTCTGAAACATCCAGAAAGAAATTGGAATGAAACTATACTAAAATTAATTTTGCAATGGACTTTTGAAAAAAAAAAAAAATAACCACAGATGATGGTATAATCAACTTCAAGGATGCTCACACTTATTTACTATGGGTCTTGACATTTTTTGCCTCTTGTAGGAGTCCCGTTTTTCATTGATACTGATTTGAAAACCTGTATGACGTGAAAATATTGTAAAAGCATTAAAAGAAATGCTACTCATCACTACATTTTTTTATTGCATTTGCTGGAGCTTTCACCACAACATTTTCTTGACAATTCTAGCTAGCTACGAGAAGAGTTAAAACCTAAATAAAGGAAAGATGTTTTCACTTGATGTTCCCCTATTTTTTTAGTGTTTTGGCCAAAACAGTTTGGAATATTTCACCCAGTCCCAAAACCATGCAGTCAGCTCCCCACCCTGAGGACTGTATGACAAGTCTACTCCTGACAACACAAGTGGTTTTGCCGCGAGCCAATTAACATGTTAATTGACTTATTGCCACCTCACCAAGAGGTGCCACTAAAGCATAACGTTGCACCTGAAAGCCCTTTTGTTGGTGAGGAGAAGTCAAACCACCAGTGTGGAGACTGCCCTTCTCCTGGGAATTGAACAGGGTTGTGTGGCATCTGTGCTTTGTGAGGGACAGTTGTGGTTTCTTTCCTTTGCTGGCTTGCTGGTTGCACAGAGAATGATTTTTGCAGAATCACTAGATTGGAAAAGACCTCCAGGATCATGGAGCACAACTGTTCCTATCAACCGCTAAACCACATCTCTGAGCAGTTTTGTCCCATCTTCTGCTCTCATTTAAATTATCATACCCACCAAAGGAACCTCTCTTTACACATTTTAGCCTCCTCAATGTTATACCATTCTCTTAAACCCTGACCTCCTCTATTTGCAGATAGAAACATATGTGAGACAGAAACAGTTTTGAGAACAGTTAGAGACAAACATACCTGTCATGATAGCATATGTATATACATAGTAAAATTGTTCCTTATGTTGTAAGAATAATCCTTAAGATTCTGAGATCTTCTCTTTTTATAACAGCAAAGGGTTTTTGTCCCCTCTCATCTAATAAAGCTGTCATTTCTGTCACACATTTTTCATAAAACTAGAGCTGTAATGTTATTGCTGTAAATTTCTATTATGAGGATGTGCACATATAAGCACAGACCATAATGATTTTTGCATTTCTGTGTTTTAAAGGAGGCGGGAGTCAAGCCTGCCAAGTCTAACATAGAAATAAAGCAATGACAAAGTCTTGGAAAAAATAATTTAAAAAAATTACCAAATGAGCTTTTAAGAAGGAGACAGGATATGCCTTTTCAGGAGAAAGCAAGTTTGAAAGGCTTCAGAAATATGATTCCTGGATAATATGTCACACCAAAATCTTATTTATCTAGTCTATTACTGCTCGCAATTAATCTCAGAGGACATGACACGCATTGAAAAAGGTGAGATAACAAAGCAGAAAGGTGTCTGTATTGATTATAGGCACTTCTCTAATAGTTTTATAGCCTGAAGTATAACCAGATGGAGATCAGGACATTTATCCTCTGCCCATTTTCTGTGTTTAGGTAATAGTGTTTGGCACCTAACAAACATCTTGGTCATGTGTTTCTTTTTTTCAATGCTGTACCAGATTTTACTTTGTATTACTATCACAAGAATTGGAAAAAAAATTTTGTGGGTTGCATAGATACAAACAAGGTAGACCCTGGCTTCAAGAACTTTATATTAGTTGAATAGCGTTATAGTAGGTAAATATGGTTGCTACTGGATTGAGTTTTCTCCTCTGTTTTTTGTCTTTCTTACTTCCCCAAGTACTTGGAAACTGTGATTTTAGGACATTTGGTTGAAAATTTAAGATTAGTAGAAATAGACTTGATTTGGAAAATTTGCATCCACATCTTAATGTTATGTTTCAGAGTTCTGGGAGATGTTATTATTATTGTAACATTTTAGAAACAATGCATGGTATCTACAAATGAACTCAGAATTCAGATGCCCGCAAAATAAACACATTTTTGGGTTGTGCTTATTTGTAATTATGATGGATGCAGAATTTGTTTGTTAGGGAGGTCCTCTCACAGCAGCTGCGTAAAAAATAATTTGCTTGTTACCTTTCCTGTCTCATATCTCATCTCCTTTGAAAGTCACTATTTATCATTTCATGGCACTGGTGAGTAAGTGCTGCTGAGTCAATGCTTGATTAGTTTCCAGCTGCTCCTGTGTGAGTAATTTATTTAGGTGCCAAACAATCAAATTAAATTTTTGGAGCCTTATGGCTTTACTAGAACTGCAACGTGGTTTTGTCATCATGGTGCTGTCCCCAAAGACATTATGATGTGGCCGGTGACTCCTCTGAATTCACCTCCATAGGCTGCAGTGACATCATTCTGCCACGGTACAGGAGTCTCTCTGGATTTTTCATCACCTTTTACACCAGCATGATGATTTAAGAGTACTAACAATTACTTCCATTTATACCAGCCTGAAACTCTTTTGATGAGAGACATTGCAGAGGGATTTTTGTCTAGAACATATAAAGAGTTTTCTTTCATTCCAGAGGCAATGTTTTGCAAAGAAAATTACCAGTAAAATAATTCTACTCTGAATTTTCTTAAAAATAATGGTATATCTTCTATGCATATATATTATTTTACTACACATATTGATGTATATTTAATTTTATTATTAAAAAAGTCTGAAATTCATGTGACATGAAACAGAAAGCATTCCTTAATTTTCCAAATGGAAGTTTTGGAATTGTGATTAGGTGATATTTGTGAACCTTTTCTGTTGTTAAAACTCAGTAATTTAATGTGGTTGATTCAAATGGCAAATTTTACTTGAAATATTAATGTGGCCTGATTTCATAACTCCTTGTGCTTTGTACTCATCACATCTGCTGTGGAACAGGAAAAAGAATTAGAGATGTATGTTGTTTGTGTAAAATGGTCTGGCATGCACATTTGATAGTTTGGCGGTTTAGACCTGTTTGATGAGGGCAGTGGCTTCTACCTATCCGGATGGGTACCTGTGGGAGAAGGCAACCTCATTTTCTTTCTACTCTTTAATCTGTTCTTGGTTCTCCTCTGCTTTGCAGTGTGGTAGCAGACAAAATTATTAAGGAAAAACCAACCAAGCAAGAGAGATATGGGTGATTATTTACTTCGCTCGCCTTCTACTGTTCCAAGAGCTGTCAGGGCTAACAGGCAAAATTTTAGGCCAGTATCATTTTTGTTAGAGGAGCTTCTAGATAAATCATTGGCTGTGTCTAGCTGTGTAGAGTGAAACAGTGTGGAGGACCCAGAGCCTGCACTGTGCGTATTTTCATTCAGGCCATGTCTGATCTTGCAGAGGGAGCACTTGCAAGCAGTTGAAACATCCCTGGAGCACATCCTCTGATTTAGCTTCATGCAAAATGAGTGCAGCTGGTTTGCTTTGAGACCACTATGCAGTGCTGGCCAGAATGTGATATGCTCCTGAAGTGCTTGTCTAAATGTGCTGACACATGTATGTAAGAGGGAATTTCTCCAACCCTTAAGCTGTGGATTTTGTAAGATGTACAAAAATTATTTTTTCTCAACCCGTATGGCAGGCCACAGGTACCATTAAATGGAGACAGGGATGGCAACCTCACAATAGGTATAGGTTCAGCACAGATAAGAGGTGGTAGGAGCTACAAATAATACAAATTAGCTACATTGCTGGTAATGGATAAGCTTCATGCTTCCCATTGCTCCTGGACTGTCATTGTTCTTTTCAAATGGGAGTACCTTAAGTGTCTGAAGGATTTACCTTGATCTCTTTGAAAGCTACAGGACCTTCTGTAAACAAGAGAGTTTAAAACTCTTTGCATCTGGAAAGTCATGAGCTCCCCTGCTTTCAGGCTTCTATGTAATCCTGAAGTTCTCTGGAGAAATGCTGCATCACAGGGTGTGATATTTGGCATTTGCATTGCCTCAGGAATATTGTAATGATTAAGGCTTGTCATTCAACTCCTAAAATCCTTGAGAATAAAAATACATTTTAGACTAACATAATTTCAGAAGCAGCACAGTCAAGAAAGCAGCTGGGGCACATTATACCTTTATTAAGGTGTCTGGTTAATGAATAGACTAGTGCCATAAAAATCTATTCTGACTCCACTCTCATAATTGAGGATTCACTGTAGAAACCATAACTGTGACCTTAAGCATTCTCTGTCCAAAAAGGAATGCATAATAAATGTGTGTCAAAAGGTAGTGTCTCACTAGAGGACTATAACAAGATTGCTAGGCTCTTTAGTGAGCTCTGCTTCTTTTGTTAATAATAGTTTTTTCATGTTAGAGGATCTTCTAGGGAAAAGGAAAAGGTTTGTGCATCTACCTGTTGATAGGTGTTTGATTAAATCTAGTGATGGCCTAAGAGCTCTGCTTCCAAAATCTTAGGACAGCTCCCTTAAAATAGCTCAGGAAGTGTTTCTTGTGTTCATCAAAACTAAATTTGGTACAGCATCTATCAGAGGTTTGTGGCTTCCCATAATTCGGAGCATATAACCAGAGATGCAGTTTCTTATGAATACGGTTAGTCAAGCAAACTCAGGAAAGTAGGTTAGGTTAAACTCTAATATGAATAATCCAATTGCAAGATACTATCAGAGGTAACCAGAGGAAAAATACCTTATCTAAGGGCAAAGGCTTGTGGAACGTCACTTCACTGAATGCAGCTTTTTATTCCCATACAAAGGTTTCTAAAACTACTGCCTAGCAACTCAGGAGCCTACAACAATAATTTTTAAAGGGGTTTCTTCAAAATAGCAGTGTGTTGTAATGAGTTTTTCTTCAAAATAGCAGTGTGTTGTAATGAGTTATGTATTTCTGAGACATTCTCCTCAGTAATTTCCTGATATTCCTTCATTCCCTGTACACTCAAAGGTAGGAGTTGCCAACAGAAGGTAGCCTGTTTTCTTGTCATTGCATCCCTGCAATCCTGCCCAGCCTGTGTTGATACACGGCATCAAGAGACAAGCCTCAGGAAGGGCTCTGTACAACATGCAGGTTTGGAAAAAATAGGATGTGAATCTGGAGGATCTTTTTCTGCTTACCTTCATTACTGAAACCCAGGTTTCTTTTCTTACCTTTTCTTTAACTAATTTTGTAGGACCTCATCTTTCTAATTTAGAAATTGTTTAGTTTCTGATCACAATGTTATAGGATCAATACAAGTAGATTTTGCTGCATTTCAATTTAAATGAACATTCTTTTTTTCCCCCCTAGGGTTTATTAACTGTTATATACCTCATTTTCTCCTTTGTCCATAGTTTTTGTATACTAAAAACCCAACCTGTTTGATTAAACTCAGATAATGATAGACGCATGTGTTATGTGTTTGGGGCAAGAGGAGTAATATGGTCCCTTGAAAAACTGATCAGCTGACACAGAGTGAAAGTATTATTCTTGTGAAATTCATTTATGTTTTCTTTGATTCAGTAGCCACTATTGCATCTTCAGACTAGCTGACAGAGTATGTTTTATAAAAACTCCTTTTGCAATTGGTACTTTGTTAAACCCCTTATCCTTAAGTGATACCTCATATAGAGAATCAGGGCAAAAAGAAACCATTTGTCCTGGAGTGACAGAAACCAGAAATCACAATCTGCTTCTTTTTTTGGAAAAATGTAACAAATTCATTGCTAATGACTCATGTGCTTATTTCTCATCTTTGATGTTGTAATTTTTGAGCAGGCCTAAGTGCTACAACTATACTCGATGTGAACATGTTGAATTTTATTCTCTGAGTTTGTAATCTATTTAAATTATTAGAAGTAGTCAGATTATCCGTCAATTCAGGGAAGCACAAGATCATGGTCATGTTTTAATGTGTATATAGGCATCCTGACAAAAATAAATATCAGGGGATAATCTGAGGGAAGAAAGCTGGCAGAAGAGCATTTGAATTTATGAAACTGTAGATCTTTGAGAGCTTGTAAAATCCCAAAGCATAAGAACCTGTTTTAAATCCCATGGGTGGGATTCGTTTTGTTAGAGGCCATGTCTAGGCAATCTAATGTCAGGCATCTGAAAATGTTTTATGTCATTATTTCTTTGATTCCTGCCCTGCTTCCCCCTGCAAAGTGTGACTGCATTAGTTGAAAAAGGTTTCTCCATCCCCAGCAAATGTCACAGCTCTTAGGGGCTCCCATAGGTTCCAGAGCTGCTTTGCAGTTTTAAGAGCTACTCTTGCTTTCAGTGAATCGTAAATAGCACGTAAAACTATATTTCCAGCTGGAAGCCTTCATGCAGTCTCCATTCTCACTCTTCTAAAATCGCCCCAGTGGGCACCATTGTGCCAATTTCATCAGAGTCTAACAACTTAATGGGCATGAGTTTCTTTCACTAACCTGGAGGTGGTCTCCGCAGAGCGAGAGAGAGAGGGGCAGTAAAGAATCATTTCAGCAGGTGTCTCCTGAGACGGGGAAACTAGTGGACATTTGACCAACATGAATGCACAGAATCCTAGCCAAAAGAATTCTAGTGGGCATTGTACTTGAAGTGCTGCTGCTATGTAAACTTTCTGAGAAAGTAATCATTTTTAAACGCAGAAACTCATCAAGAACCCTTACAAAGCAGATTTGTATTGATATTTTCACACATGCACAATAAAGAAGGATGGATTTATTTCAGAAACATGATTAAAATATGGAATTAGCATGATGTTTTATGGCTTTTCCCATTAATTTCAGAAGTTGGTGTTATAAACTAAAAATAAGATGGTAAATTTATGATGAATCGGCATCCATAACTTTCAAGTTTGGTCCAGCTGAGCATTAACATGTTTGGATAACAGTGCCTAAATTTATGATCCTCCTGTGCTTGTCACATCTTCATGATATATCTGATCTAACAGTCTAAACGTCAGGCCACTGGGGCATTTTACACAGCTATCAACACAGCATCAAGAAATGATGCACCTTTTCATTCCTGAAGGTGACTCATTTTTGTAGCTCATTGCAGCCCTCAGTCAGATTACACCAAGTAGACATGAGCTATGCCTTCTTTTTGTCTTCTGCTTCTCTATTCCTTAGATGGTTTGTGAGAAACTTTAATATGAGCATTTGAGGGTTTTTTTTTTATAATGTTCATTATAAAAATAAGAGGAAGAAGCTGTAAATCTGATTACATTTATTAAATAGGGAAAATGTACTTTAGATGTTAGTAAGACAGTAAGAATCTGAAAGAAAGTTAGAAATATTGTAATTTATCCTATGAGAAGTTCACTTTAAGTGAACTCTAGTGGAAACATGAACAAGCTGTATAACATTTTGACATATCAAAACAATTCTTATTGTATAAAAATACTTAACCATTAAAATATTGGAGAGAAACGTGACATAAGAAGGAGCTTTTAACACATAGACATGTCCTAAATGGATGCTGTCTTTACTGGCTCTAGCCAATCTCTGGATCCATAGGTTTCTGTGTCTCCTCCAAAAAGCATGAATTCTAACAGCTGGAGGAGAAGGCAGCACAGGCATGGAGAGTGTTAGTAAGGTTAATTTGTTAATTTTAAAATACTGTAGATGAGTTTTTTGGCTGTCAGCTACTTCTGTCAGGCAGAAACCTGATGAGTTCCAGTTTATGTCTCCACAAAAATGCTGAAATGTGTCTGCTGATATATTATTAAATCTGTAGGGCCAAATTTTCTGACAGTGTAAAAATTCCACTGATGACATCTACAGCATCCAAAGATTTGGCCGATTATTAGCTAGTTCCTTAGAGTTAAATACCTCGTGTTGGCACTGTAATTTATTTGGAAGACTGTGACACCCAAATCCAGCCTTTTATTGTAGAAAATGTTGTATGATACCTATTCGATCTCAGAATTATCTTAAAATTGGTGAAAACTAGTGACTGCTATTGTGAGAGGTGCCTGTATTGGGTAAGAAGTCAGAGAAGAGGCCAGTAAAATCTAGTCAGTAGTCTGAAATAGGTAGCACTTACCGAGGCTTACAATGTCTTTTAACGCTGCTATCAGACAAAATAGAAGACCAACATAACATAAAATGCTAATGGACTACGGTCTTAAAGATCTGAAATAGAACAATGCGAAAAATTGTGGCACAGTTGATTGAATTGAATATTTTGAAAATGGTACTAGTTCTGCATACAGACTAGACAGTAGCATGTTTTAAGCAGGGTTTTCATTAGGCAGCAAAGGCTTTTATCCTTCTGAACTTCCAGCATTTCTGCCTCTCATTTTCAGCATGGTTGTATTGTGCTTGTTTTGCAGCGGCTCAGAAAAAATAAAGCTAATTGCTGGTAACTGGTTTTGGAAGAAGCAAGGCATTACAGAAGCTGTATTTTATTTTGTGATGACTATTAATTTTAGAGTTTGCTGCAATGTTTTGCTTGGCACTAGTTGTGAATTGTTTGCTAGGGAGCTGGATTATGGAATTATCTGGTTGATACAGACACTGACACCATTTTATCAGTCTTTCACTGGTCTCATAAGGCTAACACCTATTAAAACTGTGATTATGAACAAAGCAGTGGTTGCTTTTAATGTAAACAAGGGAACTGATAGAGAGGCAAGACTGGTGGATTCGTCCCTATGGCAATTCTGCTAGTATAAAGGAAGAGCTTCAGCTAATGAAAAATCCTGTGTATCAGGTAGAAAAGCAGTATTGCCTGGTCATCGTTTCTTGCCTAAGTGGACAGGGTGGATTTAATCAGAGTTAATGCTCCTGTATAGAGGACTTGCCCATCCTTCTGCTGGCCCTGTTACTTAATGAACATAAATGTAGCTATTAAAAAACTGGCAATGGTATGAGAGCTAAAGGTTTATTTCCTGTAATTTGTTCCATCTTAACGTTTCTCAGTCAACAGCAGTCTTAACAAATGTCATGAATAATAATTTCTTTTTTACTTTTTTATTCATGAAAAGTAAAACATTTAAGATATGCTGGAGAAGCAGTCTAGGGAAAGGCACACCGCAACATCAGAGGTTAGGACTCTAGAGCTCTATGGAAATGTATGAACAAGACCTTCCTGGCCTTGTTCATTAATATCAATGCTTCAGTTTCGTAAAGACTACATTTTATATCCACATTTAATGCATACCAAAGCTTTGCTTCTACTAGCAGTATGTTTCTAGTACTGAGTCTTTTGAACTATTACTTTAAAGGTAAAATCATTGCAAATCACCTGTTTTTTTTTTTTTTAGTTAATAGTTGATTAAAATATAGTATACTATGCTCATATAATCCTGAAACTTTAGCTATAAAATCTTGGCTAATAAAAGAAAGAGGATGTTCAGATGACCCTTTATATTTGTTATATTATCCTGAAGAGTTAAACAATTAGTTTACATGAAATGTTTTCATTTTAACACCATTGTCTGAGTTTATATAGGGTCAGGACAAGAGGAAATGGCCTCAAGCTCCATCAGGGGAGATTTAGGCTAGATATTAGGAAGAAAAAATTCACATAAAGGATCATTGGGCACTGGAACAGGCTACTCAGGAGTTTGATTCACCTTCCCTGGAGGTGTTTAAGGCACAAGTGGATGAGGTGCTGAGAGGCATGGTTTAGTGTTTGATAGGAATGGTTGGACTCGATGACCCGGTGGATCTCTTCCAACCTGGTTGTTCTATGGTTCTACGGTTCTATAAACTATGATGGGATTTCTGAGTTGTCATCCAGTGCAGAGGGTATAAGGTTCAGTAAAACTGGCTTCTACCACCTGCCTCTGCCAATGGCTTGGTTGTCTTTGGGTTTTCCCTTTTGAAATTCAGTTCCCTCATATCTGCACTATTGATTTTCACGCTGGCCATTCGACAGTGCTCTTCAATTACCGGTGAACTTGGGTGTTGTTATTAGTAATTACCTATTTCTGCCTATCCAAATCTTTATAAAACCTGTTTTCTAGTTAAATAGTGACTATACATTTTGGGCTGATGTATTATGGTATGTGGAATCACGCTCTGATGGATCAGACCTAACAGCACAACAGGAAGGATTGTGAACAAAATGGGAGTGTTATTGTGAAAGCAGCTCTACAGAAGTGCAGGACATGCTATCGTGGTTGTTCTGCTCCAAGAAAATAAAAGGGCAGTTGGCATCAGAAAAATTAGAAGTTAGAAAAATGTACTGCAAGTGGAAGTACAGGTCATCTTTAATGCAATGCAGAAGAGTCATGCTTTAAATCACACTATCAAAGACCTAGGTTAATGCCATGAGTAGTTGAGCTATTTTGTTCCTTTTGCAACACAGAGACCATGTCAGGTTATTCAGAACTCTGCATCAGAGTTCTGTTAGTTTTCATACGAAAAATAATTGTCACTATTATAGCAAAGCAAGGGTTGGCTGCATGGGAAGAAGTGCCTGACAACAGAAGGCCCCCTGTGAAGGGTATTGAGGGCTTTCATTGAATTCACTTGTGAAAGTAAAAGGTGAGCAGCTACTTTACTTTTTTTTTTTTCAACAATATTTTTCGGTTTTTTCCCCCACTTGGATAGATATTAGGTTTGTGCTTGTCTGTGATAGTTTGAGAATTAAGTGGTTCTTCACCTTTTTTGCAATCTTTTTCTGCTGAATTTTCTCTTGGCTTAAAATATATTTGATTTTTATCACCCATGGAAATAAGCATAACTGAAGAAAAGAAGCTTCCTAAGTATTAGCTTGCATCTCTTTTTATATGGTGTTAAATAAGATGAATAGAAAGGTTTCTTTAACCTCGAGCTCATCAGAAGTGTTTTGAGCCTTTAACTTCTACTGGCACAATTCCGTACATCTTTTACTTTCTTACATTACTTTCCTCATGTCACCCCTAAAATTATCAAGTCAAAATCGCTGTTCAATTGAAGAATCGTGTCTACTGAAGACAGAACTGCACATCATTTGTGCACAATGAGAATACATGTGTAAATTGCTTTCTCTGACTTTAAGCCATTTTTTATTCTTAGAGATCAAGTGAAAACTTAATCCAAATGAGATTTTCAGCTTCAATTTTTCCAGACTATTCTTCCTGACATCAATCATGATGTGTAAGGCTAAAAAGCTGGTCTAGCAAAATTTTAAATGAGCTATGTGTGACAGTATTCATTTTCCTTTGGAAAAAGGACATGCAAAATGATATTCAGAATCAAATTATACAACTCATCGTATAGACCAAGTTAGTTATGATTACCATTACTCTGGAGCTGAGAGAACACTGGGTCAGTAGATGTCTTATCCTAAATCTAGCAGAGAAAAGAATTTGCAGGGGCGCCTTTTGCTTTTTCTTATGTGAATAACTGGCAGTTTATCGTAAGTGGGAATTGTTCCAAAGTCATCAAATGGACTGTCCAAAATCACAATATATGGTTTTGAAAAAGGCGATGAGGAATGAATGCATTTAAAAGTTGTTATTGTTTTTCAACTCAATTTTGGAATCTTTACTGTTCACTTCTTTCATTTTTTTAGTCTCTTCCTCACAACCAAGATAGCAAGACTTGATTTTTTTCTTATTTTTTTAGTGACATAATTTGCTTTTCTCACCATTGTATGCTGGGAAGATATGCAAACAGCAAAATCTCAAGAGGTGGGAGACTCAGTTACAAGCATAATGGATACAGCTGAAATATTTGCAGTACTTATGCTTAGCATATTAAAAGGAAGTATATTGTATTTGGTTTGGGCATCACTATTAGGATGTAGACAAGCTGGAGAAATAGGAATGGTAAGAGCCTTAGAAAATAATAACTGTTCTAGCAATTTAACATTTGAAGTCTGAGTGCTGCACTTCAGGGCTAAAACTAGGATATGAGTGGCATTTTGCAGCCTTATGCAGGTGAGAAAAAAATGTAAAAAATAAGACAGATTTGTTTCTTATCATTTTAGTATTCTGTTTCTGAGGTACCTAAAAAACACATCCTTGGTCTTTGGGTGAACCCTTGATTGTCTCACGTTGGATTCCAAAATAATGATGCAGAGTTTGGATAAACAGGATGGTGTCAAGATAGTCTGAGTACTCCAATTTAGTTTTCTAGTGTTTTAGTGTTCTTGAGTGTGAATGCTGTAACTACCACATAAAATGTCATTCGTTACTATTTAATTTATGAGATCAAACTCAAACAACTCATGTTTTTGCACTGTGGCTCTCCTAGAATTAGCAGAGTGAAGCTGCTTCCTGCAAAGACTAATGCATGCAGGCCATTGGAAAATGAAGTTATGAGGAATGAAATTTCAGTGGAGATTCATCTTCAAATACCTCAAACGGTGCTTTAATTATTTATTGGAATTTAAATAACCTATTTTCATCCCATGTTAAGTAGCAGAGCTCCACTAATATCAAAGTAACTATCTTAATTTAAACTTGCTGAGGATGTGCCAGTGAATCATTTGAAAGTACTAGAAATAGTTCATATTCTACAATTTTCTTTTGGTTAAAATTTCTTTTTTCAATGTAGCTCTTCCGATGCTGTGTTTGGGTACTGTGGGTTTTTTTTCCTTCTTTCTTTTTCCAAGGTATGCACTGGACAACTGGTCAGAATGTGTGTGTATGTGGGGAAAGAGTAAAGGGAGGGTATATGTAGCATGATATGTGAACCTCATGAAGTTGTGCAGGAAACTACAGGAAAGCTGTGAGGTATTGCAGGGATAAAATGAGGCGAAATGGTTTTAAGCTGAAAAAAGGAAGATTTAGGTTTAGATCCTAGGAAGAAATTTTTAACTGTGAGAGTAGTGAGGCACTGGCACAGGTTGTCCAGAGAAGTCATCTAGTAGAAGGTGACCCTGCCTATAGCATGGAGGTTGGAACTGAATGATCTTGAAGGTCTCTTCCAACCCAAACCATTCTATGAGTCTATAATGTAAAAGGATTATAATTTAGGTCTGGGTTTAACTTTGCTGGTGGTGATGTTGTACATCAGCACAGCTTCTCTCTGGTATGATCTGAAATGCATATTTTGAGATGAGGATACTGGAATAGAGCATCTCCTCTATCATCGGGAAGTTCACCCTAGTAGCTTTATGTCAGTTACAAGTAGTCTTCAGTAACAACTTTTCTCTTACAAACATCTCTAATATGCTTCTGACAACATATGCTAGAGTCAATAGTCTCACTGACTAAAGAACTATAATACTTTAAAGTGACTCATGCACAGTAATTTAGAGGGTGGCTGCCTACAGTTTCCAGGTGCCATCAATCTCCTTGGTAAGATAATTTCCTTTCTCCCTGTAAACAGAGGAGGAAAGGACAAGCCATGAATTTCTGATGATGGGGATGATACTTAGCCTTCATAGAGTGTTTTTTGCCTCCAAGGCAATTCTCAAGTATGACTTAATGTTTGTCATATCCTTCAAAGTTAAGTGTTAATAGGCCCATTTTATAGAGGGGCAAATGGAAGGAAAGAAGTCAGGTAACTTTCTGAAGACTTTGGAAGGAGTCATGGGAGTAATTTTCAGTCCTATGTCTAGATTATGTATTCCTTCTTTTCCTCAGATGCCTCTGGATTTATCCCATTGTTTCCTAGTGTAAAGGACTGTAGTAGTATTGGACACAGCAGTGTCATAGGGTGTGCTACCTATTGGAATAAAGAATTGCTGTTTGGCATTTTTATAAACTGTGTTGCCTAAGAATTTGAAAACTTTTGAAAAATGTTCCCAAATGGTACTTAATGTAAACACGAGAGATTTAAATCAGGTGGTTAGATCCTTGGGAGACCTTTAAAAAGTCTTCAGAAACCCTTCAGACACAAGAATGAAGCAATGTATTCATTTGGTTAACATCCTACTCAATTCAATGTTGTTTTTTTCCCATTGACTTTAGTGAATTTAAATGGAATCTTGGATGTAGCATGTGTAGAGTTTGTTTTGTGTGTGTCTGTGTGTGTATATATATACACACACACACACACACGTATACATATGTTTGATTTTTTGTCTGTGTATGCCATTGCTTTAAATTTTCTATAGCCTGAAAGAAAAATACAAGTAAAAGCTGCAAATACAGAAGGTTTCTTTTGAAGCAGTGGTGTATCTCCTAGTAGAAAACACTGATACATGTTTACAAAATCCTGGTGTCTATCGGAAACGTGTTTTATTAATATAAGACAACTCATAAAAGGTAAAAAAAAAAAAAGCTTATTTACTCCATTCTCTTAAGCAGTACATAGGCACAGTTGAATAGAAGTGCCAGATCTAGTCAAAGGACACTTTTTTTACCACATGCTTATCTAAAAGCTGTAATTTGTTCTATGGGATGATCATTGTAGTACAGGCAAGTATGCAGTATTAAAAGGACAGTTCAGAAATTTAGAAAAAGTAAAGATTATGGTTTCCAATATATAGATAACAGCAATTAAATGTTCTTTGGCAAGCCTCACATTTCCCTACTTGATTTGACTCCTGTCTGGAACTTCTATGCATCTGAGTCCATTTATTGCCAAGCCAAATGCCTGTAGAGTTGAAGGGTATGATTCCTTATACATCTGATGAAAAGATTGCACTTTAAGTGAAAAAATTGTCAAACTAAATGTATTTCATTTGAATGAATTCAATGCTTGTGAAAGCCAGAATTGGTGTGTAGCCAGCTATCAGCTCCTTTCCTAAGCTAGCTTTACTAATGGGTTTTGAGTCCCAAGTTTCAAACTTTATTTCACAGTCCAGGATCCCTAAAATCAAGAGAGATCAATCCAGGCCAAATTAATTCAACTAGCTTTGGTGAGGTGATTATTTTTAAGATTAATTTTGTAGACTGGTGTTCCTTTGTAATGTCGTCAGGATAGTGGCAATTAGTGCAAAAGCTCTTTATGCGGTTCAGGAAATGGTACACGTGTCTCTTGAATTGCATCAGGGCACATCAGGAGATGGAACACACGTAGGTTGTGTTCTGTGTACTAGCACAGATGGAGAGAAGGGCTGCAAAGCAAATATACAGCCTTGACTGTCCACAAATGAGAGAAAAAAAGGGAAAAAACCACCGGCAAGAAAGGGGATAGAAAACAAATTTAAAAGGCTTTTTGAGTCATACCTGAAAGAATTAGAATGGCTCCTTGACAGAATTCTGAATATTTTTAGAACTAAGTTTGTGACTTCTGACTGAGGTCTCAAGTTTAGAGAAATAAACATTTATTTGAATGCATTTCTAGAATTTAAAAGTAATAAACTCACTTAGCAGTTTTTTCTTTCACTTCAATTTTGAGCATAGACTCAAAATACCTCAGTGTTTATTCTTTCCTTCTGTTCTTTTGGTCAGTAGGAATATTTGAGTCCTCCTGTCTTTCAGTAAGTTTTTTGTTGTTTTAATTTGAGGTGTGTGTGTTTTTCTTTTGTGTTTTAAGAATGGATCTAATTCATTGTCATGTCATTGTGGAAGGTTGGCCATCTTGCAGTTAAATGTCAGTCTTTTCTTTCTAGTAAAACAAGGTAATGAACATTTGGGTTTGAGAAGCAGGGTTTTTTTGTACTGACATGAAAGCTAATGTTTAATTTTTAGTCAGCGTATTTTTTGAAAGTTTTTAATTTATTAATACTTTTCTTTGCAAATAAAAATTCACTTGTAATGGTAAGAATTTTTTAAAATTTGAAAATATTGAAACATTTCATTATTCTCACTTTTTCAGCCTACTTTTATTCAGTTTCTGCAAGTTTCAAGATTTAAAAAAATAGTGAAAATATTTTCACAGCTTAACTTTTTTAGCAATATAATGCCATTTAATGGCAAGCATTGTAAATATTCAGGGCTTTTAAGCTTCATGTGCATTTAGCTGTTGTAAAACTGACATTTCTAAAGGCACAAATTGTTGTACCACCTCTGTCTTTCCAAAATAAAACCTACCTGTGTCTAAAGAAAGATGAAGATCAAACTGGACCAGAATAGGCTAGCTGGTTAAAAACTGGAGGGAAGGAGACAAATTGACACACATTGATATGGAACCACATCTCCTGAATCAGAGGAGAACTAGAACTTTTTTTTTCTGACTTAACTCTGATTTTTCTTCCACTTTATGGAAAGACACGATAGTTATTTTTGGTGGACTATCAGTTCGTAGACCCCCATACACCAAAAGGTTTAAAACTCAGAAGTCTGCGAGATTTATTTGGCTTGAGAAGTAAAAGAGTTTTAATAGCTCTGACCTGTGCTAAATTAGGCCAAAATAGGCTATTGCCTAAAAACTAACAAGAAAGGTGACAAACTGACAGTTGCATGTACACGAGCATGGAAAAACATTATGATTCCCTATGGAAATCAGGGTTATGAGACAGATTGAAAGTGGAAGAAACCTTCGCATCTCAAACACAGCTCTGCCTCTCTAAACGTTCTTCCCTTCTCCCTTCCTCTTCGAGAGCATTATGGGAGATGTGATAAGTAAAGACAAGCTTTATATAGCTGTTTACTAAAGCTCTTGGGGAAAGTCTAGCAAAATATGCCCTCATAAATAAAACAGAGTTAATTAAGAACCACTTGAAAAGCTAGCACAGGGGAAAGTTGGGAGAAAATTACCATGTAATGTGTATGTGGTAAGCTGAAGCATAATTCTAGCTGAAATGAGGCAGATACTTTACTGGGAGCTGGACTCATCCATTCTTTCTCATGTTGGGTAGTATCTTATTAAATAAATGATGCCATTAAATTTGATGAACTACTTGGCAATAGTAATGACAGCAGAACAAGGGCTTTCCCTAAGTAACTTGCAGCTCAGAATGTGATACATGTGTGATAAAGCTACAGGGAAGAGTAGCATGTAATTATAAAAAACCAAAACAAAACAACAAACCGAACAGTTTTGATGTGTTTATTTTTAAGTCAAAAGCAACAATGTGAAGGGAATAGTTGTTACCTGAAACATAGTATGGAAATTTAGTAAGCTTCCTTTATTTGGCATAATTAGAAAAGGAAAGTACCTGGTCCTTGAGAATAGGGTTACGATACAAAAGGTAAATGTGAAGTATGTAGCGGTGGACACTCAGGAGGAGGTGGCAACTTTTAATGTTGTTACCATCTGCTGTGTGATTATCTCTTTTTTGGTTTGAATCCATTTCCTACTGGTCAGATGAGTAAGGCAGAACTCTACAGAGTTATTTGAGAACTGGTGTCATTTGTCTGAATGCAGCACACTGGAAAGTGATGCTATTAAGTCTCTGGATAAATATACCTGTCATAAGAATGCGGTAGTCTTGATATATTTTAAAATTGCATTAGGGAAAAAAGAACACCTTTGAGGGCTTAGAGAAGCTTTATTCAGTGCTTGAGGGTACTAGGACAAGTCAGGCATAGAGGAGAGGTTCTCAGGAGATTGTGTCTTTTAACGCCCTCTGGCCTCAAGGTTGGTTTCTGCATACATTTCATGCACGTGGAACGCACCTGACTGACTTTGCATGGTTTTATTAGCACTGAATTTTGTCATGTAAAACCTGTACCCTCATGCTTTTTAGTTCAGATCTGCTTACCAATTGGCTAATATTGCCTCAGTGCTGCAAGACAGATTATGTAGTGACTCATATCTATCTGTCTTGCCTGTTGAGAAAAGACCCCAAGACCACACATTTGGAAACAAAAGAGGAAAGCTGCAGATACTTTGTCTCTAGCAAAATAATCTTTGTACTTGCTAACCTGCCTACTTTGTTAGTTCCCTTTGGCATACTGGCAGCTGCTAAGTTCATCTAGTTGTGTAACCAGAACCAATCATGATGAGGATGGCTTCACTTTCCAGTGGGATAAGTTACTTTTTCTCAGCTTGAATCCTAGGAGGCCTCTAAGCAGAGAGGATTCATAAAGTTTGTGGACGTGTTTCTTGGTGGGACTGCTTGCTGTCTGATATTGGGACTTCCCAAAGTTTGGGGTGCTGATTGAGTCTAAGATTTTGAATCAAGATCATCTCTGATTTGCATTTCAGCTTCCTGATGCTGTTTTTTTGGTCCCCTCCACCCCCAAATATTTTATTCAGGCATAGCAGTACAAAAGCCTAGCTACTGTATTGACTTTTCTTCTTGGTAGGAAGCCTGCACAGACACAATACTGCTCTGTTGGAGGTGTACTTTCAAGTGACAGCTTCTCCTGCAGCATTTGGCAGAGCCTTGGTAGCAGCTGAGCTGAGATTAGCCAAGTCTACCCTTTTCTTCCAGTTTAGGTACGGGAGAGAGACCTATAGCACTGATGAAAGCCAGGTTTCTACTGAAAATGCATTTTCTTCTGTGTGACACCAAGCAGAGTTTGGTTGTAGCAAGTATTGGAAAGAGAACCTGTTCAAGCACTGAAAACCAAGAAAGTTGTAGCAAATTCCAGCTGCATTATGTGGTGTGTGGAAGTGGGGAGCTGGAGTTTTCTCCATACAGGAAAGGAAAATGAATCACTAGCCCTGTTTGGCTCAATGTCTAGGCAAAGGACAGCTGTTAGGCACTGCAGAATTTACGCATATGTAATAACTATTCTTCTCAAAAGATTTCTTAGTCTTTTGGGCTGTGGAAGAGCAGCATGGAATGCTACGTAAAATGTAAGAAGCATCATGCTCCTCTGTATTAGGTGGGTTGTCTTGTCAGCATGCTGCTGAGACAGTTACTTCAGACAAATAATATCCATAAACATTCCATTAATGAAACATACTTGCTGAGCTCCCTTGTTTTGAAAAATCCATCTGTATTTTCTTTCACAGTTTTAGCATTTCTATTAATATTTTGTATTTAATATTCTGTGCTTTTTCAGCTCCAAAGTGTTGGCAATTGTCTTGGTTTCATCAAGACCCCTAGGAGACATTTCAAATTAACACAAATGAGGAAAACTAAACTGCTGTAATCTGTTGTCTATACACAATCTTCTTGCTGAATTTATTTCACTGACTTGCAATAGGTGAAAGGAAAGTATGAAAGTCAGAAAGGTTTGGTTAAATAGCAAGCTTTAACTCTATTTTCCAAAGTAACGGTCAAGTTTCAAGTCTGCTTACGATGTCTGGAACATGGGCTGTATGCTAGGGAGACGAGAGGCAAGTCTTATTCTACTTGCTTTAGGGATCTGAGGGTGTGCATAGAAAAAATTGTAGCATTATTTTAAGTTTTAGTCCCTTCACACGAAGTTGTCATACCTCAGAACACCCTGATGTGCTAACTAGGTTTTTTGTTTGTCATTTTATTTGGTTTTTTTGGTGAAATCTGTTTGTAACATCTGGTCTATCAAACTGGACTCCACAACTAAGAGCCACACACATCACTTGTCCTAAATATTATCCTTTTGCAGACTGCCAGAAGCTAAACACCTTCCAGCCTTCATATCTGAACAACTTTACACACTTAAAACACTTGCTACTCTGTTCACTCCTATTGCTGCCAAGTTCCACACTGTGTTAGCAACTTCCTAACTAAGCTGCTTGAAAATTGCTATGAATTTTGTCATTTCTGTAGGATGAAAGTGCCAGTTCCAGGGAAATGCAAGGTAGGAAGAATCTATGTTATCCTTTAATCATGTTTCTTCACCTTGCAGTTCATGTACAGACTTGATTTATCCTGAAAGGTGTAATGAGCTTGGCCTGTTAAAATTAGGTTTAGGTGGATTTCAAATGAGCTTGATGACATCATATCTTGCTATTTCTGTTTCTCCTATATTTCTGAAGGCATTTTTATTACTTATCATGCTGAATCGGTGATATGTGGTTTATTGGCGTGATTTCTATATTTAGTGATTTAAAGTGTTTCTTTACTGGAATACATGCTGATTTTACTCTTTAATCCAGGAGAGAGAAGCTTTTAGGACATCTTGTCATTATTTGGTTCTGAAGCCTCATTGTTCACTTTGTTTGCTAGTCTATTGCCAATCATCTGTCTTTGTTTGTATCGTCTATACATCTAACTGTTTATGTTTTGTCATGTACAAATCTGTGGGTTTTTTTCCCAAAGCCTAGTTTTCTACTTATATTGACAAATTCATAATCCATTACATTGCTTTAACGTAAGACCACTTGATATTTTTGATAACCGAATATCGGAAGTATTAAAGCTGCACAGAACCTCAGATAAATTGTGGGTTTTATTTGTGGCTTGTAAGAAGCTTATGTATTCTTTGCCAGCATCTGGCAACTTGGAAGCATGTATGAAACCAAATGAAAGTTGCTCTAAGTTACAAATTGTGTTTGCTTCAGTGCTTAACAGTGTGCACTTAACACTGTCGTCTTTCTACAGATCAGTCTTTCTTCCCTGGGTAGGATAGAGGCAATAAATACTATTGCTGTGAGAGAAGGATGAAGAGAAAACTGCAAGTGGAAGTTGAATTCGTGCTTTCTGTTACCCAGCCTAAATCTTTAGTGTAAAATACTGGGTGTTTTTTCCTGTTTTTTCCCCCCTCCTTTTATTAGGGATAATGTTGATTATTACTCCTTTTGCTAAAAATTTTTATCAAGTGGAGGATTGTTATCTCACTGACCTCAATCTTTTCCAGACTGAACCAATTCAATACATCATAGTTAATTTTAACAACGTTTCTTTTAATTTTGTTTTCTTTTCTCTAGTTTATTTTACTTTTTTTCTTTACTATCCTTAAAATGCGGTCTACAGCTGGATGGAGTCTACCAGCTCTTGGATTAAAAGAATTCTGCTAGAATTCCTAGGCTTTATATAAAATATCCTGGAGCCAACATTAATTGCTCTTCTTATTTGAAGGGAACTCTTTCATCCATTCTTTTCTCCCTCCAATTAATTTTTTTATATAGTCATTCTTCTTGAGTACTATCTCATCCAGATTTCCCATTGGTGCTGTTTTCAGCTTTTATTGAAAACCTTTTTTTTCTCCTAAATTTAACTATGCTAGACTAATTAGATCTATGGGGCAGTACTTTAAAAAAGATTCTCCCATTCATCCACAGTTTGCCTAATTAAGTAACAAATGTTACATTGCCTTATGCATCAACATTTTAATGACTCGTGTCCACAGTACTCATGCACTGTGGATTAGGTAGGTCTGATGTCACTAACCCTTATTCTGACCTGTATTTCAGATGTTTTAAAATTATTCTGGGAGAATTATTAGTGGGAATCGTAGAATTTCAGAAATATTTGTTACGGGAAACAGTTTTTCAGACAGTTATTTTCTTAGGCTAATCAGAATTAGCACCTTTCCCTTTTCCCAAAGCCCTTTCCTGGCCCTTTAGAAACCACAGAGGGAGAGGACTTACGGTCTTTGAGATGAATCAAAGCTAAGGCACCATCTAAATCTCATGATAAAACTCTAGTAGGTCTTTCATTAAATATCATTGAAAGTAATTTCTGGCTGAGACCAGTTTTCCCTGTTAAACAGCAGTAGGAGTATTTTTCTAGGCTTGCAGATCTGATCCTGTATTTGTTTTTATCCCAGATTCCCACTAATGTCAGTTACATTTATTGTGAGTATTTTATGGGCCTGGGGAATTTTCTGTTTGACAGTTAGTTGGTGTGTTATTGATAAACACCTCTTAACACTGTGCTGTTTTCTACTACTTAAAATTAGTAATATTTTAAAATTAAAGTCCTAATTCCTTTCATATGAACAAAGGCTTGCTTGCATCATAAATTCAAACCACTTTTCAAACGTGTTTATGAGGCTTGTCTTTCTCTTGTGGTGGCATAAAAATTGTGCGTGTGAACTTTGGGCAGCAGAATGAATTGTGTCTCTGACTTCCAATACAAAGAGATATCTCTCCTTTCCTTTCATCTTTAAAGGGGAAAAATTACACAGTGAACTAATTTGCTTACTAATTGAGCAAATACGACAACACAGTTTCAGAGCATGGTAAATGAAACTGTGACCGTGTCTGCTCCTTTGTTTATTCAGCCGCTGGCAGCAGCAGCATCAATTACAGCCTCCCCAGGGCTGCGTTCTGTCTGCTGGGAGCTCCATTGGGGAATAGGTTATTTCACAAGCACTCTAGGGTTTCTCATCCTGCCTTTATAGAAGCTCTAGATTTCTGTGAAGCGGAAGCTTTGTGAGTCTTCTACCTAAGCTTCCTTTTGGCAGATGTCACTGGAACTAACTATTTTGCATTATGTTTGTAAATTCAGCCTCTGCACTACACCTGTTCATGTGCAAAGCTGTTCCTCAGAAAGCTGCCCCTCTGCTTTCTTCTTCATTCTCCATTGAAGAAAAAATACCTTTGTCCTCAGGGAGAAGGAACAAATGGATTTTTCACTCATCCTGTTCCAATTATTTCTTTCAACTTAGTGGCATTTTAAAGTTATATTTTCTGTAAACTTACTGCTAGGATATTCCATGCTGCATAGTGACCTGGGTAATGAAATGTTACGGTAAATATCTGTTAGCTGCAGTTGTATTGCATAAAAACCAGAAAGAAATGATCTTGCTGTTTTCATCAGGCGTGAAAGAGACACTCTATAACAAATTGAGTTTCCCATTGAAAAGGCAGAGAGTTCTTATTTTAATCCACGGTTATGTAATCATGTTAAATGAAGATCAGTCAGCTCATCATTGCTAGATGGTTTTAACAGAAGTTATTTGTTGTAAATTACTTCTGTCTATGCTGTCTGGCAGATATTTAAGACTTCACAAGGTGCACACAGCCCTAGAAAATTCTACAGTAGTTTACAAAACTTTTCCACTTACTTCTTCCAACCATGTTTCAAGGATTCAGTGGTACCAGCCATCATTTCAGACCTACGGAGGTCAATATTTACAGCATTAGTTTTTGAGTCACTAACTTGACCTTTATTTTAATATGAAACAAAAAGGGGAAGAATTCTTGGTGGTAAAAAAATGTTACTTTCTCGTCTGTTCTCATAAAAGCCATCTGATTCTACTTTCCAGTAAAGCAGTTACATTAGGGACTGTATTTTGTCAACTCTCAAAAACCCATTTCATTAAATGAGTTTTCATAACTTTCTCATTTGTTCTCTGCAAAACCCGAGAAGCTGGTTTTGATGAGAACAAGACGTTCTCTAATTACTGTTATTATTCACCATGTTACAAAAAGTTCTACTGGAATTCATAAAGAGAAAAATCATCTTTCATTTAGTTTTTTTTTTAATATAAAATGTTCTATGCTTACAGCATATAATACTTTCTCTTGCCATCAGATACACTGTGAGAGTACTGAGGTACCTAAACTGAATGGTATGGCATATTCATGGTGACAATGATCCAGGGAAATGCTGAAATATTTTCAGTAATTTAAGTGTTCTTGGGAAATACCAGTAAGGTAATATTTTTCATAGACTCATGGCTTAAGAAATGAATAGATAACCTATGCAAAATTGGTCCTAAGTGAGTTCCTAAATCCTTCTCTGCAAGGATGAGCTCCCAGTGTTTGTCTGCACGTCCACAGCAGTTTCAGTGCATGTGTGGATTGGCTGTGAGTATGCTAGATTACATTACTAAGTTCAACCAATTAGTTTTATAAAAAAATTGTTAACGTGAAATTAAAGGCAGATACAAGACTCTTAAGGATAAATCTGTCAGAGAGAGTATTAGTTGCTATATGCTCGCTCCTGATTTACTTGGTCTTGCTTTTTCTGTTTCAGTAGTCCTATTCCCCTCAGATTCCATTAATATATCTAATGCACAGTAATGGAAGAATTTTACAGTTAGTCTCATATGTGGGTCTATGTGGCCTGTAAGTAGTAGCAGTAGCTTTCATAAAGAACATTTCATGCTGATTTTTGGCGGCAGTGACTTTGATTCTGGACTAGTCTCTGATTTGAAATTACTTTTGTAGCCTTGGTTCCAAGAGCCCTTGATGTAATCTCTGCTTCCATTTATCTTACTCCTCTCTCCTTATTCCAGGTGAAATAAACTGTGATGCACTTCCTAAAAGGTCCTGCATGGATTGTGTGTGTCTGAAGCTAGGCTGTTTCAGCAGGACCCCAAAATTATTGTCTTGGTACCTTTGTGCATTTTCAGTTTAGAAGGAGAGAGACTGAAGTGGTGGAATAAAGCATAACAAAATGCCCTAGAAGAAAATTTTTCTGCTATGGAGCTAAAGATGATCCAGAAGGCACAACTTTTAAGCAGCTAAACAAGGATAAGGGCCTAAAGGCAATTTTGTATTTAGTGTCATTGAGGAATATCAAAGAGCTTCAGAGATAGTTTGTCTGAGCAAGTTCTGAAAAGAAAAGAAAAGAATTGCTTATTTGCAGACAAATCTAAATGGAAATCCTACCGATAAAGATTTTATTTAGTTAGAGCGATCACTGCTTGTTTTGCAGAACTGGAGCTGCTGATATTTGATCCCTCTTTTAGTTTATCGCACAAATTGATTTCTGTCCATTTGTATCTGTGAAGTATATGGTCTCCTAGCCAAAAACTACCAGGACATCAACTTTAAATCTTACAAGTATGAAACCTGTTCTGAACATTTATGTAAAATAATGAGATAAAGAACTGAAAATAGAAAAGCAACAGATTTCTAGAATTTGAACAGCTTTTTTGCAAATTGGCTATTTATGGAAAACTCATAGCCAAATGCTCTTCCTCAACGCCTTGCTAAACTGTGTCATGTTACTGGAAGTCTGAAATCTGTCTCCAGTACACATTGCATACGTTGTAACTGCTTGTTCACAGTCTGGTAGGTGCACAGAGGCTTTCTGTCTTGTAGCCTACTGCTGTGAATAAAAAAACCTTCATGATTTGAGCAGGATGGAAGTGTTTGTAAAGTAGTGGTGGATGACACTTCAGGGAAGAACTGCAGGGGACTGCTATAGAGGTGGGAAAGTTACCCAGGAGCATGGATATCTTCTGTCTTTTTAGGTAAAGCTGGGGCCTTCAGTTGTGGTTTCATGCCCTGTTCAGCCTAAGTGTACCCTTTAGGTGCTTTGTCTGAACCTAAGGAGGGAATTGATCCAGCCTAGAAGTAACTTGATAATAATTTAAAAAGAGCAGAAAAAATAATTTGCAGTTGAATCGGTGCCCTGTGTGGAACCCCGAAGTCTGCTTAGTGTGCCCAAGACCAGATCTAGTGCCAGGACAAGACAGGGAGCAAAAATCCTGACTGTCTTTCCCATCCTCTTTCACAATAGTCTATAATTAGGTCAATTTAAAGTAGCTGTAAAGCTGCAGCCTGGGGTGGAAATGATCTGCAAATTCTCCTCCTCGATAAGAGTTTCTCTTTCATTATCTAGTCTGCTAATTTTCCTGAAGGCCTTGCAGACAATACACAGAATTTTGTGTCTTGTGTCAGCAGCAGAGTCTATCTAGCTTGTGCAGTGAAAGCATGCTGAAGGCTCAGACCTCCTTCCCCCATCCTTACCTGCCTGCAGCACCCTGGAATTTCCCTCCAATGCTCCAAGCCTCCTGGTACTTCTCATTAGCACTTTTCTTCTCACTTCTTGACTCTTGTCACCTATCCTATTGCTTCTCAGGATTTATTCCTGCATCTCACTGGTACTGTAGTTTGCAGTAAGAAGTGTTACTGTCTTCAGGGAGCTTGGAGGGTAGCTTTGCATCTGCTGTTGCTTTCAGTAGCTGATTTGGTTAACAAGCGGGCAAACTAAACCAAAATCACAGAGAAGTGTGCTTATTTTTTGCCATGCTGAAATTGAAATGTTAAATCAGTTGGATGAATTGAATAGGAAAAACTATTTAAGAAAGAGAGTGAATAACTGGGTGGTTCAGACACTGATCTGGGATGGTTATGATATATTTAAATCCCATCTCTGCTAATTTGCAAAGAACAGATTTAATGAAACAAACAAAAGCTACCAAAGCCACCCTGCAGTCTGTTTCTCCCTAGTTATCTATCTCAGGCAGAGCTTGGGACTTAAGAGCTGATTTTCTAAGAAATCACAGAATCATAGAATCACCAGGTTGGAAGACACCCACTGGATCATCGAGTCCAACCGTTCCCACCAATCTCTAAGCCATGTCCCTCAATACCTCATCCACCTGCACCTTAAACACCTCCAGGGAAGGTGAATCAACCACCTCCCTGGGCAGCCTGTTCCATTACCTAATGACCCTTTCTGTGAAGAATTTTTTTCCTAATGTCGAGCCTAAACCTCCCCTGGCGGAGCTTGAGGCCATTCCCTCTTGTCCTGTGCCCTGTCACATGGGAGAAGAGGCCAGCTGCCTCCTCTCTACGACCTCCTTTCAGGGAGTTGTAGAGAGCAATGAGGTCTCCCCTCAGCCTCCTCTTCTCCAGGCTAAACAACCCCAGCTCTCTCAGACGCTCCTCATAGGTTCTGTTCTCCAACCCCTTCACCAGCCTCGTCGCTCTTCTCTGGACCTGCTCCAGAGCCTCAACATCCTTCTTGTGGTGAGGGGCCCACAACTGAACACAGGATTCAAGGAGAGGCCTCACCAGTGCTGAGTACAGAGGGAGAATAACCTCCCTGGCCCTGCTGGTCACACTGTTTCTGATACAAGCCAGGATGCCACTGGCCTTTTTGGCCACCTGGGCACACTGCTGCCTCATGTTCAGTTGGCTATCGGTGAACACTCCCAGGTCCTTCTCTTCCTGGCAGTTTTCCAGCCAGGCTTCTCCCAGTCTGTAGCTGTGCATAGGGTTGTTGTGCCCCAAGTGCAGGACCCGGCATTTAGCCTTGTTAAACCTCATGCCGTTGGACTCTGCCCAGTGGTCCAGTCTGTTCAGATCCCTTTGCAGAGCCTCCCTACCCTCCAGCAGATCGACACTTGCACACAGCTTTGTGTCATCTGCAAACTTGCTAAGGGAGCACTCAATATCTTCATCTAGGTTATTGATAAAGACATTGAACGGGGCTGGACCCAGCACTGAGCCCTAGGGACACCACTTGTCACTGGCCTCCAGCTGGATTTAACACCATTTACCACCACTCTCTGGGCCCGACCATCCAACCAGTTTTGCACCAAGGAGAGTGTGCGTCTGTCCAGGCCAGAGGCTGAGTTTCCTAAGCAGAATGCTATGAGAAACTGTGTCAAAGACTGATCAAAAAAACTGTATCAAATATCTGATTTCTAGATGGAAGCCCTCCTGATTTTTTCCCTGCACGTTCTTGCTTCCTCCCTATAGTCCACCCAGGGTGCTTGCCCGTTCCTCCAAAGCTCATAGACCTTCCTCTTCTTATTGATGTCTCTCAGGACCTCCTTACTCAACCACTCTGGTTTCTTACTCCACTGTTTAGAGCGCTGTTTAGAACAGTGTCTCAGGTGTAGAGAAAATACCAAAATGGTCTGTCTTCATCCTTCCTCGAACAAAAGTGGCATAAAAACCTCACCAGCATTTTGTCAGATATAAACAGAAATTCCCTTTGGAGGAGGGAATCATTAGCAGTACTCGCTGGTAAGTGATAGCTCTCACAGTGGTTACCCAAGGGGACCATTTTTTTTTTCTCTCATAGTGGTTACCCAAGGGGACCATTTTAAAGCACCGCATCATTGTAAATCTTTTGGAGGTTTCTATTGTATCAGCGCAGTAACCTGATGGCCAGGTTACTGAGTGTTGGTTCTCTTGCATAAAATACTGTTTGTTACCCTATGTTCTCTGGGCAGAAGGAGGAATCTTCAATCTGCAAGAGCTTTACTAATCTTAATATTTTATTCTCCTTTTTTTTTATTATGTTCCCAGTCTTCTGCCTTTTCAGACCTAGACAGTGATGCCCTTAGACCCTGTGGAGACGAGTTACTCGTATGAGTTTGTGGAAACCCCATTGATTAACATTAGCCAATATCAGTAAGAGGATCACAGTCTAGCCCTTAAGCTATATTTATTTTTCTTCTTTATAACAACTTATAAAACATTTAAAGGAGATGTTAGCCCCCTGGCTAATTCTAGACCTGGGCAAATCCTTCCCAACTGATCATTTGCCATGTTAATAACATTTCCAGTTCTGCTATTTTTTCAGTATTTTTGACCAGCAATGTTATTTTTCATTCTTGATGTTTGATTCTGCAAAAAAATAAAAAAGAGTTGGTGTTTATGAGAACTCAAGTTTCCTGGCTACTCAAGTAGGTGTCCATTTTTGGCTTGCATACAGGTATATAAAACATTTTCAAAGGTAAGTTTGTGACTCAGGCTAGGAAAGTAAAATCACTCATGATTGTATGAAAAGGAGACAAAAGGGTCATTAAATTGATAATAGGGAATCAATTTTAAGAGACTGTTCTAGAAGATCTACACGATTTGAGCAGTCCTAGATATTACAATGAAATACAGATTGCATCTGTGCGCAGAGCTTAAATACAGCAGATTTGTTCAAGGATGACTGTGAGAAGAATGAATTCCTACTGCACCAGTGACTGGGCACACATACTTGGAACTAATCTTTCAATTATGCACCTCCTTGAAATTATGTTAGTATAATCATGCAATATAAACCTCATGAAAACATCCTTCTGAGCAAAATTCTCCCTTAGATTTTTTTGATTTAACAATTTGGCTTGCTTAGAGACCCTGAACATGGGGCTCCTTTGTGTAGCTGGCTAAGAACTGTCATGCTGCCTTTTTTCCTTTAAAGGAAACATTGCACCATTCTTTTTTATACTTATGAACTGCAGATAATTTTTAAAGCGTGAAAAATAGGTGAATTAGTGTCATCCCTGTATTTTGCAAGGCTCTTGTTTTGACATCAGAATTGCTTAACGTACAACCCTTGCTTCTCTGAGCAGCAGTGTTGAGTCACTGAGAGCTGTATGTTATTTGAAAGACTATGCTTCTGAGTAACGTGAAATGTAATGTTTCAGAGCTTTTCTGAAGTTTGAGTTTGGAGCTACTTTGGTTTTAATTCAGTGCAGCTGACTGGAGAATCTAGTCAAACCAAGGAAATTTCTTTTCCATGCACCAGCTGATTTGGCAACTATAGCCGCATTAGCGCGCTTAGTAAATGAAAGCACTGGAGGGTTATCGGCTGTGCATTAATGCAGATATATTAAGAGTCTTCCAAAGATGCTGGCAGAATTATCATATTGCTAAATGAAATACAAATTAAGCTTTAATTGCCAAATCCAAATCTCTTCTGTATTATAAAGCTTTTCCTTGTTTCTTACTGTTGTAAGGGAAGAAATACTAGCATAGCATATTAAATTAACGTTTCTTCTAGAAGTCACAATGGTACTATAGAAGTAGAATTGCTTGAAAAATATCATGTAGAAGTTAATAGAAAACTATTTAAAAGCTTCACAGCAGAAGGTTTAATTATGAGCTGCCTAATATGCCTGGGCAGGAAATGAACATCCCTCAGTTCCTTCAGTGACCTGAACAGCCTCGCAGCCGGAGGGAGGATAATTTCTCCCCAAACTGCTTTTAAGGCTGAAGAGTGGGCAGGTATGACTAGGAAGAGGGCTGAAGGTCTCCAGCTCATCAACCCCTGAGACTGTGGGCAGTACAGTTAAGACAGCTTGCCAGGGAAATTGGTCTGCACTAAAGGCTGCCTGGAAGACATACAGGCTGCTGCAGAACGTGCACAGGCTGAGAGGCGACTCAGGTTGCTGGTACACACTGACACATAGAATTTCTCCTAATCTGAGCATGCTCTACAGCTTTTAGACATTTTGGGTGTAGCTTTCAAAATAGCTTAAATAAATTTGTTGCATTCCCCTTAAGGCTCTCTTTAAGCAATTAGTGATTAAAGTGAAAATGGTAGCTGTGAGGGGTTGGTTTTGGAAAGAGTGAGTGTATCGCTTGTTTTCTTCACTCGAGGTCTTTAGAACAGATTTAAAGAACTGTTTTTATTTAATTTTTTTTTTCATTGAACTGTGGGTGATGTGCTATGCATGACTTTTGTTTAGATTTATAAAACTGCAGTGCTTTAGTGAATCTCTAAGGCTATCGTCCCCCATCTTGACTAATGCTGTGCCCTTGCAAAGAAGAAACTGCCACAAGGTAGAAGCAGAAAACAGCCGCCATACCTGTGTTTTAGTACAGAATTTAATACTGCTAAGCTAAACTGCAGAGCTACAGTAAGCAGCTTTTTTCTTTTTCCTTTCTTTTTCTTTTTTGCCTTTTATCCTTTTGCTTCTCCAGAAGTGCTTAGATTCTCTTCATTATCCCGCTTTCCCCTAATACTCTCCTCCTCTCCCCACATTCTTTCTTTCACTTCTGTATTAAAAGCTCATCAATATGGACATGCTGTGCTTGCTTTGAGGTCGCGGACCTTGGGCTTCATGCATGGATCAATGGGGAAACTTGAAGGGGAAAAGGAAAGGAGCTGCCTTCACAACTAGGCAAAGGCAGGCTGGCTTTTGGGGAGTGGGGCAGTAACAAATAAAAGTGTAGCTTCCCAGGGGTGTTTTCTAACAGTATTGACCTGCCCATCTCCTTCTTCCTTGCTGAGCTCTCTCTTTGGTCTTTCTTAGGGGCATCCACTTACATACGGCCTCCCCTTTGCTTAGGAAAAGGGTGAGATCATAGATCTTCTCTGACTGGAAACTGCCTTTCTTGTCATAAACTTTAAAAGCATATTTCTGTTAGTTCACAGCATGGTAGATACCTATCAAATATCGATTACAGAGTGATGAATAAAGGCTGGAAGAATGTGAAGGTAGGGGAGCAGTAATGGTGAAAATAAAAACAATGTGTCCATTTTGAACTTGAATAGCAACTCTGAATTTGTATAATAAAGGTGTTCAAGCAGCAAAATAACACCCCTCCAGGAATTAATTTTACCTTGAAATAACAGAAGTCAGTTAGAGAAAGTTGTTAATGGAATGACTAGAGCTAGCCTTGTCATAGAACTGCATCATGGGATGGATTTTATTCTCTGTGTGTAACAATTTTGATTTTAAGTCAATCTCTCCACAATTGATGTGACTTTAAAAGGTTTCTCAATTTTTAATTAAGAACTAGTTGTAAAGATCTCCCAGCTGCTCTTTGGGTTGTACATAAAGTTTCAATAGTTTTGTAAGACGATGCTTTACTTTACAAAAGTCTCCTTAACCTTTTGTGAAGACTCTAATTGTCTATTTGCTTATAACTTTTATTCTGTTATTGCTTCTACCATTCACATTAGATGGACATTGTGCATACTGGTCCCCAGTTCCTTATGTTCAAGGCTTCTTAATAAGAACCTGTGCCACATGTGCTGCCTTTTCATCTTCTGATACTGGTGTTGTTTCATAGCATTAGATGTCATACTACAGTGATTACTTTATTTATTTTATCCTTTAATTTCTTTTGAACTTGATGGTGAATTCTGGCTGGTGCTGATGAGTTCTTACCATTTACTTTTTCAATTTATTCTGCAATGAAATACCATTTCAGTGTTTGTCAGATTTTCAGCTGCATCTTTGGAAGGATTCATTTATAGAAACTTCCCAAAGATCATCTGTACTACATGTACAAAAACATTCATGTAGTTTTGCTGAAATGACTGTGTCTTCTGTGGATAGTCCACCTTGATAATCCCACAGACTTTGACAGCCTTCCTGTTCTTGTTGAAAGAGTAAAGAGGATGCTTACTGTGTTGTTGCAACTTGGTCTTTTGTGGCTTGTCATACTGTATTTTTTTATAGCTAACCTGCCATGATTTATATTCATTTCTGTTATATGCATATGCTATGATCTTTTTTGACACTGTTGTTTCTTATACCCTCTCTTAACCTGCCATTTAAATAGCTTTTTTGCTGTTAGTCCTTCAGCAGTCTTTGAGAGGGATGGTATATTCTTGTTCTCACCTGCTACTATGCTGTGTTTACATATGGGAAGTGACAGCTCTCTGTGGTGGCCAGCTCTCTGTAGGACAGCTCTCTGTGGGACACCTCTATGTGAATGACTCTCTGTGGGGACAATGCTTCGTGGGGGCCCTGAGCACCTGACAAGAGACTCCGCTGATGTTCAAGAACCTTGCGGAGCTTGGCATGTGCTGGTGGGGGGAAGGACTGGCGGTGTCCTCCAGACCACCTGCTACCAGGTGCTCGAGGCTTCCTGCTGGGCAGGTAGAGGTGTCCTGCAGAGAGTTGTCCGAGACTCACTTACCTAACCATGCCACTTGCCAATAGTTAACTTTTGATATTTTGCTTTCTTTTAATGAGCTTTCCCTTTTATTTAGCTCACCTTTTTGAAATCAAGTGAATCTTTTTTGGCTTTTGTCTGCCTTAGAGGTGTTGAATCTAAATATATCAGGGTCTTTCCTAATCATATTCTTGATGAGGCCTCAACAGGGCTGATGACTGTATCAAAAGTTGGTTTCCTTTTACTAAGTTCCCTCTCTAGCCACTTCATGAAATGCAATCTACAGATTAAGTTTGGCACCACAGCATGCCTGAAATAATTAAACCCTACCTTTATTGCTGGTTTTCCTGTGCTAGCAATTGTTCTAATTTCTCTGGGCATGACAGGGTTGCCGTTGCCAAATGACAGAGATAAGATTGTCCTTAATAAAATATTTTGCCTGGTTTTGGACACAGATATGCAGTTTTTTAGAGATTCTATTGCTACATTTCACCAAACTCTGATTTGAATATAACCTATTTATAATGTGATTTCTTAACATGGTTCCTCTGTTGACATGAGTTATCCCATCTTTTCTTTATCCTTTATGTCCATATACTAATGTATCAATAACTATCTCTTTCCTCCAAGTGTCTGATGTGCTTTAAAACTACATTCTCTAGTTTCCCATCTCTATTTTAGTCTTCTCAGCATTTGTATAGAAACATTTGGGTTCCTTTTCTTCTACCTCGTTTTGGAAATGCTCTCACTGTTTCATGTTTGACCTTGGCTCATGTCTTTACTCTGACTGTGGACAGACAGGAGACATGAACTCTCACCCTACAATTCTTAATACTCCAATGAATTTTGCAGGTAGATTGATGAGTGTCTGTGCATTATTATGAGCTGATGTTTAGGGGGTAGGTGATTTGAATGAATTTTCAGTCAGCTGCTTAAATCCATTCCCGAGTCAACCTTAATTAATGTTTGCTGTGGTTAATTTTGAGCATAATTGCAGATGTTGAGATGGAAGACTTGCCCTGAAATATGCAGGAGGCCCTGGGACAGTGTGAAGCATGCTGCATTGTTGACAACATTTAGATAAATTTTCTGATACTATTCAGTTTCACTTTAGAAAGACAAGATGATCGATACAAGGACCCATGGGAGCTGCAGTGTCTTTAGTGAGAGAAGAGAATCTCTGTCACATTAGGCAGACCAGCTAGTGAAGAATAAGCTCCTAGATAAAGAGAGTTGAATGTTTTTCCATGCTACTCTGCTCTAGAAATTTGACTGAATCATTTTTTAAAATAACCTGAAAATTATTGGTAATAACACATCCCATAGAGAATAACGCAAGACAGTCTTTAGCCTTATTTTTGCAGTGAGATACCTAAAGCTATATAATGAAATAAGATTTTGAGCTACAGTGAATTTTGGACTCATATACCAATTTTGGACTCATATACCCATATACTCATATACCCTCTTTTCTCTCACCACCAGGTGCTTTTTTACAAGTATGTAGCATTTTACATGCAAGCTGAGAAGAGCTGATTTATTACAGAAGTGAGAGAATATTTAACTATCCAGGGGGCTCTAAGAACAACTTTAGCTCAAATACATCTAATCTTGATCTGATAGTAGCAGGTAGATGGATTAACAATATTTTGTATTACATGGGGATTTCTGTAACCTAGTTGCAAATGATTTTTCATTTAAATTTTGTTTGCTTAAATTCATTTAAAAAAGAACAAATAAATCCTGCTCTTTTGGCACCTGAAAGATTGATATTTCCCTGGGGTTTTTTTGGGTAAAAAAAAAAAAATAAAAAATCTGCATGTTATTGACTATGAAACCTGTATTATTTATACTTTTGCAGAAGACAATTATTTTTCTGAAGCTTGGTTGTCAAGAGGTGTCTTATAATGGTATGCCTCTTCTAAATATAGATCCACAGATATTTGTAGTACAGTAAGAATGAACACTGAATAGAACTGTGAAGGGAAAACGTGTATTAACAGTGTTCAATCCAGAGCTAACCTTTTAAAACCCTGTTTTAGGCACCTTTGGAGACCTGAGTCTTAAACCCTATTGAAATAGTCATCCAAATGTTACTTTAAGAACATCCATCACCTGATTTGATTTGATGGAATTAAGCAGGGCGATTCATACTGCTGACATTTTACTATGTCTGATTTAGATGGATGGGTGATAGGATACTCCATTTGTAGTTAAAGGATTGAGTTTGCTCCTGTGAGGTTAGATGTGGTTGCCTGTCCTTTCCTCTCCCACATACATCACCTTGGTAATTTACCTCTGGAATAGAAGTTAAGGTGCTTGTGTTTGGATTTTGTACCCTAGCTATAAGCACACAGGCTTATCTTTATATGTGGATTAGCATTCAAAAGAAGAAATTCTCCTTGGATTATAACGCTGTGAAGATATCTGGAGATATCATTTAATAGTATTAAATTATTGTCCTTAATAAGCAGTGGCTCCTGATTTTATGCTTACAAGTTGTATAAAAATATCTTTACTTGGAATGTTTGTGTTAATCTATGGTGCATCTATTCGTGACATAAAGACACACATAAATTATATTCTTAGTGTAAAATAGATCAGATGAGACTGTCTTAGTTTTTGTAAGATGGTGTTTTAATAGGATAGCCAAAAACGTGATTGATCTTGTGTATGTGTTTTCAAAACAAATCATTTAAGTGATGTTATTTTTCTTTTCTTCTTACACTAGTGTGGAGGCATTCATGCATGGATTGTTAGAATAACAGACGTGACTTGAAGTAAATATGCCTTTGTCTGCACACTGGCTATACTTGTCAACTTGCATGCTATTTGTGCCTAGTATGACATAGACTTCTATTTGCTAACTGCAAAATAAATGGATTTTAATTTTTGTCATTTACATGCTTTTGCATTGTATGTCAATAAGACTCTAGTCAAATTTAATTCTACAGCCATTGCTGAATGATAGTTTTTAAAATAATAAGTCTTGATTTTCATATTCATCTCCCTGATTTCCAAAGGAAAAGCAAAAGAACTGTTGACTGAATTCTCCCTAGAGAATTACAGCTTTGTAATAAACTTTTCTAGATTTGTTCCAGTGCACATGAATAAAGATAACAGCTGTATCTTTACGCTCTGTTAAGCCTTAGAGCTTTGTAGCTTGTCTAGCTTAATATAAGCACATCCTGCTAGAAAATAGCTCCAAGAATATTTATATCAGAAAACAAATAAGTTAAAGATAACATTATGGAGTTGACCTGAACTCACCAAAGACAGAAATTCGGAACCTTTGGTGCAAAGTACTTCTTGCATGTTTCCCAGGAGATGGTACAGTAGATACTTGAAATATTGCACATAGATGTTTTTTTATCAGTCTCCTAATTGTCATGTCAAGCAGATGTGGTAAAGACTAACTACAATTGTCTTAGGTGCTTAAAAGCACCACTAACCCAGAAAATATTTATCTATTTATTTCTAGACCAGCTTCACTACAGTAGCTAATCAGTATTGTCTGACCTGGTAAAGAAGAGAATGCTGACAGCATTATTTTGGACCCTCAGAAAGCTTTTGCTATGTTTCATCATAAGAGGCTATTTAGGAAACTAAATAGTCCTGAGGTGAAAGGGGAACTACTCTTCTGAGGGTAGGGACTGTCTGGAGGTAGAAAACAAAGACAAGGATTGAAGCATCAGTTTTCAACATGGCAAGAGGTTAACCCTAGGGAGCCCTTGGGAATTCAGGATAGATTCATGCAGTACAATTTCAAGTCTCAGTGAAAGGGAACATGGCAAAATGTGCAGATAATATATATTTGTTTAGTGTGTTAGACCTAGGAAATCAGCCAGGACCTTCCGGCGCTCGCCAAAGCTAGAAGTATGTATAGTGCCATATCAAGCAAAATTAATTGACAATGTAAAGTAAGGTCTGCTGGCAATTATAGGAATAATTTGAACTCTAAACTCATGCTGTTAATACTTAACCAAAATGTTAGCTGTGAAAAGAGAGTATGTGGTGTCTTTCTGGACTCTGTTTAAAAGGGTTGTTGAAAGTACAGCAATGATGTAAACACATAAACAGGATTATATGTGATAGACTAGAAAACACACTGAAAATTAATAAATACCTCTAAGTATTTCACCTTTTCTCTTGAGTCTGTGTTCAGTTCCAATTATGTAATATCAAGGAAGATTAGTTGAAACAGAAATGATTTGGAGCTTGCTGAGGAAAATGTTTAGAAGCGTTTGATTCTGGTGTTAGGGAATGGATTTTAAAATGGCCTATTAAATTCTTTTTATTCATTGTCCATAATTCATCTCTAGAACTTGCTGCCAGAACTCAGTAATATTAAGCTTTCAGTAGAATTTCTGTATAAAAAGATTTCATTTCTAGATGTACAATGAGAACACTTTGAAGTGTATTATTTGAAATTAAAACTATGATACATGATCCACATTCTTGAAGGGACAATTTGTTAAGGGATAACATAACAGTAGCTTTTTCTCTTAACTATTGTAGCCAATCTTTTTTTTTTTATTTTATTTTTTAAAATATCCTCCTACCTGTTGTTAGGCCCCAGTTACTCACAGTTAGAGGGCCTACTAGTTGAATCTAGTATGGCATTTTCTACTGTGTTTGTGATATCCTTAGCAGAGGAGAAAGCACAAATAATTGAATGCCCTGTGTATAAGTTCCTTCAATTTATGAGGTATTACAGACCATAGTGCTTCTGCAGCTGCATCCCTGAATTTAAGGTAGATTACTGTGCCACGTATCGTCATGATCTAAGCTTTTTAAAGAGTCACAATGGGATTAAAGAAAACAATTTTCATGTTGATATTTGTTTCAGCTTGACCCTGAGCTTCTCTAGAGACACAATCTCATCAGTATTCCAACTCCTTTCTAATGCTAATGTGGTCAACAGAAGCTGGAAAAGAATTTTCAACTTGTCAACCATCGCTTATAGCTCCTCCTCACCTGGCATCATGCTTTGCAGGGAGAGATGGAGAAAAGCAGCAGTTGGCAGTTTGTAGCTAGACCCTGTTTAGGAATGCAGTAGAACTCTCCTGAGGTACTTCTGCTGTAGAGGATGTGTTTTCTCCATGCAGAGGGTGGGATAGCAGCTTCCAGCTTTCTCCTGGATAATGACTTATTCTTTCTGCATGGGCAAGCCTGGCTCTCTGCGCTTAAATATGTCACTTTATAATAATGTTTCTTACATATATTTCTTTTTTAAATAGACTGACTTGTCTAACTTTGGATGACACATCTCCCATTTTTGAACATCATATTAGTGTAGTCATTGCTAGGATAGATCAGTGTTTGTCTTTGGGCTGAGTTTCATTGGTATGTCATACTCGTGTGTGTTTCAGTGCTATGTGTTAGTACTAATATAAATACTAGGATCAAAATGGGTTTCTTGGTAAGTCTGGATCTTTTGGAAATGGCAACCACAACACCAGTGTGCTCTGGCGAAGTCATCTTGGGTAGAATGTATAGTAGAAATCAATATACAGGGATTAGCGATTAGAGTTTATTAATACTAGATTATTAGGTGGTAAATACAAAATTTGATGTTAGCAATTTTCTCAGTTTATAGAAAAATATTACTCTGAATAGACATTGACAGGAATAATCTTGCAATAATCTAACTGTATATGAATCTCTAAGCAATCATGTATTCACATCATATCATGAGCCTTTTTAGAAAGAACAGCCATAATTCACAAAATGGATTGAGTCTGTTAAAACTGAACCCCCTCACCCTCTGGGTTTATTATGGTGGCCATAATTACTGGAATGGATATCGCAAGAATTTTTGTTCATTTCATTGGAAGATATAAAATACTTTGCAAGGCTTTGTTCTGCTCTCAAGCATTATATTTCCCTACAGTTCTGTAGGCCACCATCATCTACTTTACATTTGTCAATGAAGGAGGAGAACCTGCAAAACCACAACAGGCCTTCTTTGGTGCTTATAAGCTCTGAGTAATTTTATTTTAAAAGTTACAGGCAATGGATCTTCCAGCAATACCTCTGGAAGTATGCTATTATGGGATTAAGGTTATATGTTAATTTAAAAAATTGGTAGCTTTCTAAATTTAGATGGTAGCGTCTGGGGCTGCTCCTTTGCTGCTGCATAGTCCTTCACTCTCATGTCATCTGACTCCTGAGAGACATGGTTTAGTGTTTGATAGGAATGGTTGGACTCGATGATCCGATGGGTCTCTTCCAACCTGGTTGTTCTATGATTATATGACTCTTGTCTCCTACCCAATTTCCACTTTCTTTGTAAGAAAAAAAAATAATAGAATAACTTTAATGAATAAACTTCTAAAAATGGAGTAAGGATATAGAAGAAATAATTTATTTTCACTGCTTTAATTGAGATTGTGTTAATCTGACAAACAAAATTGTGGTCAGCTTTGCTGCTGATATAGAGCCAAGACAGCATCCAAAATGAGGAAGTGTTTTTACCATGTATGTTGGAGTGAAAGCAATTCCCATTAGGGTTTCCTGAACTGCAGCTAAGAGTTATGTAGTTTTGGAGAGCCAGAACGCCTTGCACATTTAAAGTTGTTTGGCACCTCTGAGAATTACAGTGTCCCAGCCTTTGGGAAAAATCTGTAAAGTTGCTCGGATGGTTGTGAGGCACCCATCGCTGTGTGATCTGAGCATCTGCTTCCAGTGCTGTCAGAGTTCATAAGGAAATCAGATCAGGTGCCTCTTCTGTGCAAGTGGCATTAATAATAACTTGTAGACTGTTTCAAGACTGTCTAATGAAAGGTGCTTCAATATTTTTGTTCTTAAAATTACTTTAAGAAGTCACATTTTATTTCTAATTACAACTAATTAATTCTGCCATGAAGCAGTTTGGGAGGAATGTTGTAGTGTTTAAATTATTAACTACTAGGTAACGTGACTTAACGAGTTGTTTACTTTCAGTTAGAAATTCCTGGAAAATTAAGTAGGTTTTTTTTAAAATTTTTTTTATATTTGATACTAAAACTGAGTAAGAAAAATAATTGCTTGCCAGATTGATGAGTTTTATCTCTGCATGTACCAAGCAAGCACAAAAACCGAAGAGGTGTATTCCTGCTTTGTTTTGTTCTTTCTGAGGGTATAATTTAGAGGAAATTTTTGTCTTTATGTCTGGATTTACTGCCTTCCCAAAACATAAACTAATGTGGAGTTGAGTAGACAAACACTAAAACAGCTATTTGTTTCACTGGGGGATTTGATTGATCTCACTGATTTGACTTGGAAAAGTGCAAATAACTCAGTGGTTTTTGGCCTTCTTGATTTGGGAGGATTTGGGGGCTGGTGGGCAGTACCCTGACTGCTCTGCAGCATCAGACTGCAGCATCTCAGAACATTGCCTGTGTCTGTTGCCAGACTTTCCCACCTGCACCATAAAACACAGGAAAGACTGTGACATAAAAGATTTACAGAATCAATTACTGAAAGCTATCAGCCTGTAAAACTCAAACCCAAAAGAATAACCCTTTTTACAGTGTGTGGTGGCTCTAGATTCTTCTCCCTGGAGAGTATTTGGGACATGACTTAAAAGGTATTATCATCTGTTTTTCATTGACAGGTCAAGTTGGCCTAAACCCCTCAAACATGATTTCTAGGATACGTGAATAATCAATGGTGCTATCTTCTTTTCCACTGAACAGTTTGGCCTGCTTTCCCTTTCCTACAGCTTTTGTGTGTAATTTGAGCTAATGAATATTATTTAACCAATCAAAGTTTTGAAAAATGGGCTGCAAAAAAGGCTGCTTATGAGAAATCGTCCTTTCTCTGTAGTGCTGGCTTCCCTCGCAACTTATACAGCCATCAGGAATTTTTTAAATATTAGACTCAATGATTCTGTGTGTCTAATAAGGGAGCATAATTTCAATGAGTATAATGTTGTGTGTCATGTTAGTGCAGTGCCTGGCTGAAGATCTATGGGAAGCACAAGCCATTCGTGGTCTCTGGGTCCGTCCCACCACAGCAGCAGTGTAATGTTTCAGCTTTTCTAGCCTGGTCCCCAGGCTGTGGTGTGAGGGTTCTATGGAAAAGGCTCACGTCAACTGCACTGCATTGTGTTTAGAAAGGAAGCTGGCATGTTAGTCTTCCTTTTCTCTCTCCTTCCCTCTCTCAGTGGCTAAACTGCAAAGCTGATAATGAGAAGAATGGATTTGTTGCAACCATCAGAAGTCATGCTTATTTAGTGAGGAAAATGCTAAGGCCTCTTGTCAGCATGATACCAGTGTCCTACTTTCATACCGCAGCTTATGACAGTTCTCTGTAAAATTTAGCTAACCTTTTGAAATGCTTTGATGTACGAATTAGTTATGAAGGTTAAAGTTTCTGAAACACCCTTGTGGCTTTGTGGTAACCACTCTAACAAAATTCCGATGCCAGTGCATTCTTAATAAGCCCTGTCTTCCTCTCAGTCTTGTGGGACACTTATCTTTTGGAAAACTCTTAACTTGTCTTGAGTTCCAGTGGACCAATCGGAATGAACAAAAGGAGAGGAGGGTACTATAGAGTCTTCCTGCTTTTTCATAGCAGTACACTTTTCTACTGGATTCATGTGGATAGCAAAAACGAAGAGATGAGTAGGCTGTCCTAGCAATCCCTCCAGCCCTGAATCCCTTAGACCACTCCTGACAAATTCAGGGGTTGAAAGGCAGCCAGGTTTTGTCTGCTCCATGTGACCTTGTAGGGAGGTCTGGGGGATTACTGACCTGGCCACTATCAAACCAGGAGGCATTTCTTTGTTACAAAAGTGGATAGCATCTGCGGTGCCAAGTTAGTGGAAATTTCACAGGATTCTTAGTGAGGATTTGGGTCTCTCTCACTCATCTATTTGAAATAAAAATTCACATATACTCCAAGCAGGGAAAAATATGTTAAAAGCCTTGAAATAAATTTTGCATTGGAGCTGGGGGAGATGACCGGGGTCTCAGGAAAAGAGCTTTTTTTACTTGTGCTATTCTATTTACTTCTGTCTTAACTCTGCAGCCTGAGGGCTGCAAGTCTGAAATGAAACTCTTAAAATTATAAAAGCTTAAAATAAAGTGAAGGTTAATGGTCACTGGCTTCTTTGCCACAGGCTCTGCAAGCTTTGATTTGTGGAACATTAATAGAATAAGAAAGCATAAGGCTATTGCTTTTATATATTGTTCTTCTTATAGTCAATGTGCAAAACTGCACTTCCTAAAAGATAACACACCTGAGCAAACCTGCAGTTAACAGTTAACCTGCAAAAGGTGATGCTACAGTTGAAGACCCTTGGAAAGTGCACTGTTTTGTCCATTAAACAAACTCTTAAATAGAATGAAACCAACGGAGGAGGGATGTGCAGTGATTCTTCATTGATCTGTGTCACTTCAATGGCATGAAAAAAAAAGTTAAAGTATTTGTAAAGGTAATTGGACCACCCTGAGCACTTCTTGGATTTGCCAATAAGAGGCCGTTCTGCAGGCTGCACCATGGAGGTTTACTTGAATTCAACCATCATAAAGTGACATACGGTGTAGAGAAAACCTTCTTTTCAGTCATTTTTGGTAGGCTCATTATACAACTGTATGCAATATTTCTCTATATGACAGGCAAGTTCATTTCATTTCTGGTATTCCTGGAAAAGACACATAGGCCAACCCAGTCAAGGTATTTGAATAGAGGTCTTGAGTCAGAGGTTTGAATTAGAGGATCGCTTTAGACTACTGTCACCAATGATGCATATTAGCTCTGGGTAAATGACCAGCTGGCCCAGCCCACGTAGGAACTGAGTCAGATACCAGATACATTCAGAGCTGAAATCGAACCGAAGATGTTTAATCTTCACGTATCCACACATTTTACCTTACTGAGTAAACGACTTTGTAATTATCACAGTGATTTTTACAATGTAACAACAGAAATATTTTCAAGTAGCCAGTAGGTGTGAGTGGTTGACTTTGAGACATTCTTTTATTGCAGGCTGTTTTCCAAACAGTTTAATGCCTATCCATCTTCAAAGTTAATATTCCTTTGCAAATACCCTTCTTTCTCTCATTTACATTAGTATGCAGCACCACTGCAGTGCGTTAGCAAATGCTAGATAGCAGGTGGATTTCCACTTTGAATCCTGCTCCATCCTCTGTCTGGCACAGGTTTTCTATCAGCTTTTGTCATTCTTCCAGTTACCCTCCCCCTTCAAAGCTGTTAATATGTTCTCCTGAATTCATTCAGCAAAATTGGACTTAGATTTGTGCTGGAAAGAACATGTGATAGGGTTGCTTGTTTTTTTTCTTTGTGTTGGAGATGCAGAGAACTAGAAGAGGAAGTATTAAATTGTATAAAACAAACATTAAATTGAATGAACGTGCAGGTAAGGGGCACAGACTACAGATACTCAGAGATGATCTCTGTGAAATAAGCGTTTTACTTGAAACCTTTTAAAAAGGGAAAGAGTCCTTGTTCCAGAGAGTAGATTGGAAATCTTTGATTAAATCCAGTAACAGCACTATTAAATGGACGCAAAATGCTCTGCGGTACTGAGAGAAAGGGATCCTGAGTTATTCAGCTGCAGTTCTAAGAGAGCCTGTTGTAACCATGCATTTTAATTAACCAGATTAGCTGAAGAAATGTTGTCTATATACTGCAGCATAGCTGCCTGTGCTGAAAACTATCCTATCGATATACAAGAGAGTTCTATTTGCAAAGAAAATGCATTTGGGAGAGATTAATTAATAATTAAGCTAGTATGGAATTAACCTTAGTCAACTCTGCTCCCTTTTTGCAGTGTTGGGACATGTCTGTCATATACACATAGTGCCCAAACAAAACTCTGATATAGAAAATTCAATTGTTTGTAACAAATCATTGTGCCTTTATGGCAAGGCCTATAATTTGAGAGAACCTTTGTTTACTCATGCATAACAATTTTTGAATGTTATGTTAATTTCCTCTTAAAACTTATAGGATATAGTTCCTGCAGATTACACAAGTGTTCAATACTAGTTTTATTTTTTTTCTTAGTATTTGAGCAAGAATCATTTCACTGTACCTCATTTTACTTGTTATTTGATCAATGAGTCTTCTCTGCTGGGGGAAATAATTTATAACTGTTGTGTAAAATATTAAATTGTGAAAATTTGAAATTATTTAGTATAGTATTTAGTATTTCTTGCTGTTGAAGCTGAGATGGTTGTAAACAAGGCTTTGAAGGGGTAAAACCTCATAGAAATTCAAGGGCATCTGGTACACTTACCCATAGCCCTTGGATTCTCCTTTTATTTCTGGGAAATAGATAATCAAAAGAGAAGAGGAACCCAGACTGGAGGAAAGAAAGGGAATGGAGTCGGAGAGAGAAACCTGAAAAAGGCATCAAACTAGTGATACTTTTCCTTTCTATGAGAAGTAAGCCAGATGTAGGCGAGTATACCAGTAGGGAAATCCCCCTAATAAACTTCCTTAAGTTTAAAAGCACAGAAAATCCTGCAATGTACAGCAAGGTTGAAAATTTATGACTCCTAATGTTGCTAAATTTAAAATGAAATCTTCAAGTTTTGGAGAACTGAGATATGTTTATCTACCCTGTCCCACTAAAGTTCACCTGTGGTTTTGTAAACCTCTTTCCATTGCTCTTCTCAATTAATTCAAATGGAAGATCTATCAAAAATCTTTATGAAAATGGTTGGAGCCTGTCATTACTATCTGTATTATTTATTTGAAATTTAAAATGCTCGATAGTAAGCCTAAAATGCCATCTGACATTTTTTTTTTCTCTTCTGCTTAAGACCTCATCACCCACACAGCTTAAAAGACAGACTCTTCTGCTATGATTCTGAGGCAGAAATTTGGTACCTGTCAAGTGGACTTTGTTATTGGTTTTGGATAACCATGCTGCTGGGTGGCTGAGGAAAGGTTTGGATATATGGAATAATTTTTAAAATGAGCTGCTGGGACTGCACAAAAAACTTCTGAAATAGTCGTAGGAAGCTCTACATAGAAGGTATGTTAAAGTTTGAATTGACAGCAGATCAAAGCTGGTTAAGAGTGTCCCACTGGGTATTCTGGGAGCCCTCTAAGTGAGGGAAGCAGGTCATCTCTCTTGGAAATGACTGTCAAACCCCAAATATGTACACAAGAACATTCACCAACAAAAAAGATTATTTTGGTATTTTTCTCTGTTGATATTGGATTTATGGAGACATAAATATGGGATACTTTCTTAAGTGTATGAACTAAATGGAAATAATGAGTATTCGCAATAGATTCTCAGTACAGAGTCTGTATGTAGGCGCCTTTTCTTTTCATCATCTTATTAATGAGTTTAAACCATTAACAGCTTAGAGTGCTGAATAAGGATTTACATTTAATTGAAGTCCTCTGTTCTTAGTTAACAAAATGAATTTTACACACTTGATGGATATAATTAGTGTGATGAGGCTTTGAAAGAAATTGACTGTGTTAAATTTAGAATTTGCCATGTCAGTTTATACATGAAGCCAAAGTATACATATCATATTTCTGTGGCTTTGGATAAATGCATTTTATACATATAGGCATTTTTAATTTAGGATACTGTTACAGGCCAAATACAGCATGCTTTCAGATTTGAGAATGCGATCTATTCTGCTAAACACCCTGGAGGTGTTTAAGGCACGGGTGGATGAGGTCTTGAGGGACATGGTTTGGTGTTTGATAGGAATGGTTGGATTTGATGATCTGGTGGGTCTCTTCCAACCTGGTGATTCTACGATTCTATGGTTTCAAATTTTTTATACTGCTACAAGATGTCAGAATTTACCATTATATACTAGAGACAAAACTGTTTTCTTGGGATAGTACAGAATTATGCATTGTTGTTTAAGTTACTGGGCTTTATTAAGCTTTCATAGAAGCAAAGCTCCATGAACACTGTTGGACTTTAGCACATGCAAACTAAAGGCAACAGCATACCAGGCACCGTCAATTTTCCTCCTACAATGTTATCATAGAATCATAGAACAACCAGGTTGGAAGGGACCTATCGGATCATTGAGTCCAACCACTCCCATCAAACACTAAACCTGACAGTCAATAACTTCTCACTTTAAACTTTTTCAAGTTTTGTCCTAAGGAGGGTCATGTGCAAAAATGAATAAAAAGGTAAGATGCCACAGCTGGGTACTGTAGGCTTTCTTAAGCTGTAAAACAAACACTAGTTTTAAGTTCCTACTCTCAGTGAAGGGAGCTCGGTTGCTGGCAGTTATATGCAGACTACATTACAAAAGTTACTACTTCCCCTGTTGCAAACAGTTTATTTTTGATGCGTGTATTTTGAAAATAGGACACCACTTATGCAAAATTTTGAAGGTATAAAGCTTCTGATTTAGAATGTTGCAGTATTTCCTGTATTATCTGAGACTGACTTTTTCATTAAGAAGAAATGAAGAATTATTTTTATGTTGCCAGCATCACTAGGGATGAATAGAAATATGTTGTCCAGCATCATGTATGTTTGGAGTAAACATTTTCTTAAATGAAAGACAAATTACTAGTTAGTAATTGGAGCTATTGATCTCATTATAATACAGCTAGGTTTTGCTGCAGGCCCACCTTTTTTTATCAGTAGTGTAGACTAGAAACTGTTGTTAAGGATAAATGAAAGCAGGGGAAATTCGATGATCCGGTGGGTCTCTTCCAACCTGGTTATTCTATGATTGTATGAAATCAAACAGTCCCAGAAGTACAGAGACTGTTTATGATAGGTACAATTAGCCTTAGGAGAAGTTCCCAGGTTTCTATCCCTGTCTCTTGTGGTCCCTTGTTGGAAGGTGGATAGAAAGTGCATTATACTGTGAGTCACAGGTGTAACATCACATGAAATTCATTTTTGAATTAGAAATTACTCTTCTATGCAATGCATATGTATTCTGGGTAGTACTGCGTGATTTGGGAGAAGCTGGTCGGTACGAAGCAATGCAGAATGAAGCCTGCACTGTTCTGAGGGTATGAGTCATTACAGATGGCTGGAAGGCTAATAGAATACGCTGCTAACCAAACTCTGAAGTACTAGAATGATTATTTGATGTTATTCTTTCCTGAAGAAGAAAAGGTGAACTCCATCTCAAACTTTGGCTAAATACTGTTTGTATAGGGTTACTGTGGTTGTTATGTGGGGAGTAAACTCATCTGGTTAAAAAAACAGACTCCAGAATCTGTAGCTGTTTTTCAAACAGAACCAGAGGGAATTATTTCTCCGAGGTCAGTTAATTTTACCTGTGTGCTATGTATTCATGGCAGTCCCTTTTGTAGTAGGTCAGAAGGCAATTTCTCAGTTTATAATCTTTTTTCAATATGCATTCCAAGCAGTGATAGTAAGATGCATCATTGAGGTACAACTGCTTCCTCTGACTTGCAAAAAGCCTGACAGATTCTCTGGGAAGGTATTTTTAAAGAGTACTTTCATGAAGCTGGTCAGAGGATTTTGTAGACCTTACAAATAATCTAGTTCAAATTTCAAATTCTCAGGAAAAGAGGAGAGGAGGTGATGTTCTGTAACAAACGTTAACTGCTCAACTCTTGCATGAAGTGAGTAAGATCTGACTATTTCAATTCCCATTAGTAGCTTTCGTATAGCCTGCTTTAAAATAAACAGGATAACCTATAGGAAACTGAAAAATCAGTAACAAAACACTAATTAAGATGAAGGCTGAAGTGTTTCTCTGTTTGACTCCAAATTGCATTTTGTAAACTGTATGCCCTTTTATATACTTTTATCATCTATGGCTTTTGTCCAGCTTGCCATAAACCCAATAGATGCTTATGTATCATTTCTATAAAAAAGAAGAAAAGTAAAAAAGATATAGTGTGTGTGCGCTAGAATTTACTTTATGAAGTCTGCATTTTAGAATAAGGAATCAATTTATGATGGTTGTATTTTCAGTGGCTGAGAGTATTGTATGACTAATGTATAATTATTGTTGATTATCTACAGTCTAGGAAAACACATGTTCGGTCTTCATGTTTCCTTCATCTACAGCTACTTTAAATCTTGAGGGCAATGAAGGGAAGAATCACTAAGGCAATCAGGATACCCAACTTTCATTGGAGATCTTGGTTTTGTACCTTTGAATGTTTTGTGTGTGTGTTATGCCCTGAGTTACAGCTGAACCAGGAAGGGGACAGTAATCCCATTACATTATTTTGAAGTTAATTTGTTGAGTTTTACAGCCTTTGTGGAAGTGTAAAATAAAAGTGTCTGCCTTAAAATCAGAACCATGAGTTGTACAGCACCAGTTATTATAAACACTAGTTAAAGAACTTGCCATAAAGGGCAAATGTAAGAGCCAACAGACAACCTACCATGTGTTACGAAGTGCTAACTAAATGCCAGGAGAATGTACTCAGGTAGTGTAATGTACTTGTTACCAGTATCACATTGTTCCTACAAATGTTGAAAATAATCATACAATAAACCACAAAACAGTAAGATGAGGGTATTTTGTTCATCACCATATCAACCCAGTACCATAGCTTCAGAAAAAAATGTCTTATGCTATAAGAAGGTATTTTCTCCCTCTCATTAAGTTAGATGTGAAATAAAAGTTAGGGAAGATTTTTTTGATTTTTAAACATGCCCGGAACAAGACAGTAGTAATTAAAAAAAAAAAAAAAAAGAGATCTTTAAAATACTTCTAAGAAAGAAATGTGTAAGCCTTTATTTAACGTTCCAATTTTGCTTTAAAATGTAACTTTATCTCATTTAAAACCATTTTTAAAACTTTTGGAAAAGCTACATGATCCTTCTAACTCTTTACTAGCACTGTAAGCCATATGCAATCCTTTTCCTGAGTCTTTTCTTTTTTCCATCTCTCACTATAATTATGCATGAGCAGAAGTGCCCATAAAAATGCAAAGTTTTAATATAGTTAATACATCACACTATGGGATATAATGCAGGTATAATGCATGACAAGTATAGGAGGTTCTGCTGGATTTCAAGTGAGAATAACTAATAAAGGCTGACTTCATGAAGACAACTTCTGCAGGCTGCTGCCAATATGAATATGTTCAGTTTTTTTTTTCTTTTTGCATTAAGCAATTAGGTTCCTGAGAGACCTAGCTAATTAAATGTTTTGTTAGTTTGAAGAAGAAAAGGATTTGCAAACAGAACCGGGCGAATGACTTTTCTCAATGGTGTAGCCAGACAATATGCCCTGTAATGCATTTATGTGCTTGTTTGCTGTGTAAGTAGATGAGTAGTTATGTTTTATTTTCATATGTCCTTATGCTATATTATACAGTATGGCTGCCACAAAATACTTGGAGAATTCACAAAGTTGAACTGTAATGATGAAATCTTACATGATCTCAATGCTGCTGCTAATGCAGATGTAATAGAAATCTAATAGTCAAGAGTATAAGCTATGACACATGATCAATCTATCGGTTGCACAGGAACAAAGGAAAGTAATGGTTTTAGTGGCTAAGAAGACATGAGGGCTTTTTGGAGAGCTCTTTTTCAAGATTATATCTCCAGTCATTCAATTTTTTCTTGGCAAGCAAAAGAGTTTGTGAGAAACACTAAGAAGCTGTATGTAAAGTATGAAATGTTTTATTTTGTTAAAGAGTTTGGTTGATTTAGGAAGAGTAATCTTCATCTTGTGATCCTTCACATGAATATAAAATATTTCCTGTAATAATATCAGTAAGATTCATTAAGCAGTTTAGAAGGAAAAAGTTAATAAACAAGGCTTAACTGCCCTTTTGTCCCTTCTCAGTACTCATTCTTACATCAGAATGTTAATGCTGTGGTCATGATAGCCTAACAATATGAGCAAGAAAAGAGTTGTAGGGAGATGTGGTTTCTGAGGGATTGGTCAAGTAAAAGATACCTCTTACTACTTGCAAATCTTGTTATTATTGCCTTTACAATGTTTGAGCTCCTTCTCAATGAGATTTGCAGTTTCTCTGGTAGGTAGAATGTTGGCCATCAACTCACAGCTAGACATCCCAGAGTGTCTTGAATGAACTCCTTTTTATTCCTTTATAACCTCCTTGGTGATCAGTTCATAACTGTTGAACCCATGCCACTTTTAACATCTTTTGTGCCTTACTGTGTTCTATTCACCATTATGCCAAGAAATTGTCTGGCTATAACCCTGAGACTCACATCAAAATCCTACCCTGTACCAGTGTGAGAACACCCATTCTCGAAAGCCTGGCTAGGAATGAAAACCAGGGCTACGTATCACAGAGCAACAGGTCACTTCTAAACATACCTAAGGCATAAAAAGTTAGAAATACGACTGTATTTCATTCAGTGTGGAGCAAAATGGGGTTTTCAGCATGTTCTTAAGGGAAATGAAATGTGCCTGTTACCAACAGAGCTGTAATCCTGACTTTCCTGAGCTATGTCATTCATTGTGGTTTAAAATTACTCCGAGTACCATTAGTACAGTTACTCTGAGGCCTGAAGTTGTTGCTGCAAAAACAACCAGAGGTTACTGCCAGCAACCTTTGCCCATGAAAATATGCTGTATTTTCATGTCAATGGTGAGTTTCCTGTGGTTTGGCTTTATTACTGCTTGTGAATTTGATCTTTCATAATTTGCTTCTTGTCTTCTCTGTACATTGTGTGTTTCTGAAATGAAGCTATTACTTTAACTTGTTCCCAGGTGGTGAGCACCCTTCCTTTTGATGTCTAATAATATCTTCCTCTCATTATTGTGAAAACAAAATCAAAAGGTTGGGCTTTTTCTTTAAAATCTTCTGCTATTAGGAATTTGTACGAGTTGTTTGTTGGCTGAGTTTATTTTACAGTATCTTAAAGTCACTTGGTGTTTTTAAGTACTAAATTATAAATCAGTGGCCACAAATTTGTAACAGCTCCAGTCCTTGCTTACTTATTATATGCTTCTTGCCTTTTACTGACAGTAGTGACTTAAGCTGGATTGATCATTTCTTGCTAGCATTCATATACTCTTATTTCCCCCACTTATTCACTACATCCAGGTTATGACTCCTATACACAGAAATGAAGTTAAAATGCAGCTGAATACTTTGTTTGCTGAAAGGGTTTGATGCTACTACCATGTGATACAGAAGAATGCAAATTAAAGAGGCAAACACATCTGTATGTGAATTGATAGACAATAGATACCTGTGATTAAGCTAACCACCCGCTGGATGTCACTATTGTTCCACAGAAATTCATCTAAGAGACTATTTATCTTAGAGTTGAGGGGCTGACAGCAAAGACCATTAGCTTGCAGCTAACTGAAAATTTCTAATTCTGTTTGCAGGAATATTGTACACTTATGTTCATTTTGCAATTGTATTTTAAATCAAGGTTCACTATTTCATAATAATAAAAACCAGAGCACTGCCAAACCTTAAGCTGTGAAGGCTGTGTAAGTGCAGACAGTGAGTAATGAAAACCCACCAGCAGCAGAGAAGCTTTCATTCATTATATTCAAGCCACTTGTTCTCATTATTATTCTCTTACTCTGCAATCGCTGGAGGTAATCTCAACATAGTGAATGAACATTACCAGTCTCTTTGAATTTGCTTAGTACATTAGTTATTTTCTTTCTGCAAAAAGATGTGCGTTCTGTGTGGTTTATTTTTGTGAAATACCAGTTGAATGTTCCAGGACCCAGGCTGTTCAGCTGAGAAGCCAAATAGTCCATTGGCTTTGAGGATGTCTTGGTGTGAGGAGACTGGATTGTATTTTTATACTCAGCTGGTGTGTGATCTTGAGCAAATTACCTCAAATCTGTCCTGTTTATTTGCCATCTTCTGACTGTCTTCTGAATATCCCTTGCAATCATTTAATGTAAGAGAAGGTGTCTGTACAGTGGCTAGCAGAAGAATTCCTGACCTTTTCATTTTATTGTACCACCCCAAAAAAACCTTAAGAGCTTTGTTTGGTGATCCCAAATGTTTGTCTAACTGAATGTAAAGACTGCAAAGCCAATGAAAATGGTCATAGACTAGTACTGCACTTTGTGGCTTGAAAAACCTGGTCTTCAAGTGGTAGCCCCAGAACACTATATCTAACTCAGGAAAAGAACAGAAGTTGATTAAAAAAACCCCAAGAAACACAACAAAGCAAAACCATGACAATTTCAAAATAAATTGTTGCTCTCCTAATCTTGGAATATGTAGGGAGCATCAGACCCTCTAAGGGATATCCAGGTCATGAGAGGCACTCAATCACATCTCCTGCCTCTAGCTGCTGCCTAAAATACTTGTATGAAGGCTTAGGGTTCTGTAAAAGCCATCGTAGCTGTTGCACATACCCTGAGGATCAGCTACCAAGGTTTTAACAGTTTTATGAGAGATTAGCACCAAAATATCCAAAACCCAAGGCAGAGTGGGATCAGAATTCTAGATACATGCTGCCCCAGCTGGAGGGATGAAAAAGAGAAATTTCTTCTCTGAGGTCCCTGAGGCATTAACACTTTGTTTGCACTCAGGAAAGAGATAGCCTTCCAAAGGGAGTAGAAGTTGCTCAGCTAAGACCAGGCAATTCCCTATGAGATTATTAGAATTTGAGACTCTAGTGCCCTACGTACCCTAAACAAGCCACTTCAATAGTGTTTAATTTGACAGTGATGAGACTAAGTTTAGCTTTGTTCATGTCGTCTTTTCACAGCTGGAGGAATAGGTTTTTGTAATGTTCTTTAACATGCTATGAAGCTCCTTGGAAATGTGTTCTAAGCCATAGGTGCTGGACTGAGATTTAAAACTCAGCTCACAGACCTCAGGATGTGCAAGAAGGTTCAGAGTCACGCTGGGCATCTTATTTTGTGTAATCAGGCAATGGTTTCATTATCAATGACCACAGCAGCAACTACACGTTTATCTCCGCTTGGTATGTGTTTGGAAATTCCTGAAAAGAGAATCTGTACTTTTTCAGGTAATAAATTACTTAACTGATCTGAGCATGTCTGTGTTTGAATACAGACCTGCTGGGGTTTCATGGTTATTTTTGTTGTCCATCTATGATTAATGACATACAGGCCTTATTTTCTTTTTCAAGTGCGTAATTAAATATTTTCCAAAAGGGGCTAGTGGTAATTTTATGGGTATTGCTTTCTTGGTAAGTTATGGATTGATCCTTTCTGAGTATTGTTATAGTTAGAGCAAAGCATTAAAGAAATACAAAAGGAAGCCTATAAAGGACAAACTTGGTTATATACAACTCATTCACAATCACAATCCCTTAAGAAGGTTTAGATGATGTGCTGAATATTGCCAAATAGCAAAATTTTCTTTTATTTTTATACATGATTTATATCTATATGCGCATACACGTGTGTGTGTATGTGTATCTGTAGCTGAACTTATATATGTTTTGGGCTGTCTTTCTTATTTCATCTGTGCCTAATATTAGTCACCAGGACACACATCAGAGATGTGTTCTTGACACAAAGTTTACAGCAAACTCTGGTTCTTCAGTATAGAGATAACCAAGGCTTGCTGGTGGGAAGAGGAATCCCATAATAGCTAAGATAATTCAATGTGTATTGACTTTTTAACAGCAACTTTCAAGGTACAACTCAGGTTAAAAATCATAGTCTGCTCAGTGCTGCTAAAGTGTCTCAAGCACTTGTATTGTTAATTGTGTGGGTTCCTCTTTGCACTCAATAAAAGAAGGTCTCACTGTTGCAGCTTCAGTGCAGTCTCAAGCTTCTACTCCAGGATGTTTTCTCACTAGGGTCCTTGAAAATGAGAATTTCATTACACGAAAAAACAAACCAAGCCAAAACCCCTTCAGGTGTATTGGTTCTTTTTTAAGAGATGTTTTCTAGCTTTGTTTTCATGGTATCTAGTGTATTTCAAGGTGATTGGCTGTGGTTTGGGGTTTTTTCCCCAATAAAAATTCAGAAGAACGTTCTGCTAGGGTTTTGCTTTTTCTAATCTGCTGCAGTGAATCTGCTTTGTAGAAACATTCCCTCCCAAGTGATTGAAGACGTGCAGTTTACTAAGGCAAATCAAGTTACAAAACAGAGATAATTAAATTAGTGACCTGCTTATATATAGGTGCCGTTGTATTATTTTAAGAATGAAACACCTCTTGCTCCTCCATGCCTTCTTGATAATCAAAATAGGAAGTATGATTCATTGGGAAACAAGGGAGCTGTTATATTTTTCTGCAACCTACAAAATTACACGGTTTGGGGAGAAGGAAGGCAGGGAGTAGCTGGGGTACAAATCTATACCGAACCACTGATGAATGACTACATATTAAAAATGAATATTTGTGGATTCTTGTAATGTCATTTGGGTTTTGCTAAGAGAAAAATAATTTGTTACTTATTTCTTTAAGGATTTTTGGATGCACTCAGATCAGCAAGTACGCAATGTTCTCTGAAAGCTCTTTGCTGTTGTAGTATTTCTACAATGTACACTGTTTGGCTGTGTAAGTAATGAAGCTTTATTTACTTATTAGAGGGACAGTGTGCAAAACACCACAAAACCCTAAGAAGCCCAGCAAATAAAAAGAAATAGAAGAAAATGACAGATTTAATGGTTTCCTCAGCTACATTAATGCCTTTGACAGTCTTGAAAAGAGAATTTCTAATGAGCACTGAAACAAACGTGTGCAGGAAGTGCTCTTGCTTTTGCTGCTGCACATTTGAGTTCCTCTAATTGCATCAATAAGGAATTTCTGCTCCTCATTTAATGAATGCCTTTTGACTACTTTCTGAAAGGCAACTGGATGTAAGAGATAAACACTGGCACCTTTTGTATGAAGTCACATAAACAGGTTTCAATTAGTAATCATCAGCCCTGGAAACACTGTATTATGATGCAGCACAGTAAATCCTATTGTAACTTTTTATATTTTTTCTTAAGCCTGGGTTTTCCTCTGCTCTGATTTTGGTGTGATACCTCATACACTGCTCAAACTCCCAACTGGCTTTTTATTATATCTTATGTTGAGCAGAAATCAGGCAGAGCTGTCCCTGCACCATCTCTCCCCTCAGACAACCTAGAATTCATATGATGCTACAGCATTTGGGTCTTTAGTTTGTTATTGGTTCAAAAAGTGTGTTTCAGAGCAAGGGCTGGAGTTGGTGGGGGGGTGGTGGTGGAAACTGAGTTAATTTTTTTTCCCATTGTTGTCATTTTTCTCCCTAAACAGAGGCACAGTTGCTGCAGGTGCAGTGGATTGCTTATGAAAGAAGTTTTCTATTTAAAAACAAGAGAGACTTTAATGAAATCAGTAGAGGGTTTTTACAATAGGTATTGTATTAAACCAAAGCTCAGGCTTCACATTGATTGTGGTATTTAAATTTCAATGAGTTGATTATGTATGAGAGTAAAATGACCAGTATTATGAATGTACAAAAAAGTGACATGGAAGAGCTGTGCCAGAAAAGTGAGAAAAACGTTCCCTTTATAGTCCCTAGAGTTCAATAAAGCACCACTATTTCCCAGCTTTTAAAAGCTCTTTTATCACAATGGTTCATACCTCACATTCCCTGGAGCCTGATTTGTTATACGTGCAGGGTCCTGTTCCATTCAGCAGCATCTCACTGGTTTCAGTGTTGGTAGGTTTGTAATCTACGTAAAATTCCTGTGTGCTTGGAGTCATTTGCTTCAGTGACTGTCTTTTCTTTTTCCTGTGCCTTCGCATGAGAGAGCGCTGCTGCAGCTGCTTCATACTGGCTGGGTAACGCTTCCATGACACATAGATTACCAGCAGGATCACAAGCACAGACAAGAAAAGAGCCACACTGCCTGCTATGATTTTATGGAAGGAGATGTGTTCTGTGTCGTGCTCGGGTTCGGAGCTCGATTCAGTGGCTCCAATAGTTGGGGGCAGAGGGGGCTTGCTGTCATGTTTAGGCCTTGTGAGTTTTGGTTTAAACGTTGGCTTTGGGAGAGCTCGTGCTAATTCAAACCTTTCCGTGGTACTTTTGCCACAGATGCTGTAGTTTTTCACTGCATCGATAACGTTCACCCCTTGCAGTTCTTTGGGGCTGGCACAAATGATTGTATTTTCCCTCAGCCCTTTAAAACTTTTAAGCCAGTTTACCAGAGAGCAAATGTTTCTGCTGCATTCCCATATATTTCCAGCAAGGCTGATGTCATTGAGGGATATCCAAGAATCCAAAATTTCTTGACCAATAAATGTGAGCTTGTTTGAATCCAGGTTGAGGCGCTGTAAATTGGGCACACACTGAAAAACACTAGGTCCACTGAAAGCTTCTATTTCATTGCCAGATAAATCAAGTCTTTGTAATGAGCTCCAGGTCCAGGACATAGTTTGTCCTATCACACTGATTTTATTCCACTGTAAATAAAGGTTTTGAAGGCTGACTAGCCTTGGAAAAAGTGCCAGGTTGAGCTTAGAAAATTGATTGTGCTCCAGGTGAAGCTCTTTCAGTCTGATCATGCCTGCAAAGACATTCCTTGCTAAACTTCGGATGCGATTATAACCCAGGTCCAACAGTTCAAGGTTTCTACAATCTTGAAATATTCGAACAGGGATGGTTCTTAGGGAATTGGACCGCAAATGTAAACTCAGCAGCTTCCTTAAGCCCCTGAACTGTTCAGATCCCAGAGACTGCAGCTGATTGTATGACAGATCCAAATTCCGGAGATTTGTCACAGGTCTGAAGGTATTATTAAGAAAATAGGAGATTCTGTTGGAACTCAAGATCAACTCTTTTAGTCTGCGTATTCCACTGAAAGCATTTTCGTCAATATTGCTGATGTGGTTATGGTCTAAATAGAGCCAGGTGAGTTGATTAAGACCTTTAAATTGATTGTATTTTAGTTTTTGGAGGCTGTTATATCGAAGGGACAAACCTAAACAACCAGCAGATATACTTGAGGGAATCTCCTGCAATTTCTGAGATTCACAATATACCATTTTGCCTTCACACCTACAGCCCTTAGGGCATCCTCGTTCAGCAGAAGAAAGCATTGTCAGTAATACAGTAGGGGCTATTACCAGAGCTACAGCTGATCCGCTCAGTAGCCTAATTACATTGAAACCTGGAAATAAAAACAACTTAGAAAAGTTATCCCCCCACACATCAGTCATTTCTTTCAATCATGCTAAAATCTTTTATTGCAATAATAAATTAAAAATCCCTAGCTCGACTCAACTACTTTTCACATTCTTTTTTTAACTCAGATTGTTTTTAAAAGCATACCTTTATATAAATACTGAATAACAGTTGGGTAAAAGGCGTAACCCCTAAGAGATTTAACTGTAATAACAAATCACATCGAGGTAAGTCTATGGAGTAATTAAAGTACAGGCTATTCAGTGGCTACGAACTATACATTTAAAAAAATAACATGAAAAACATACCCATCCTTTGTGTTGTTCAAAGGTCGTCCTTAGGTCTTTTGCTTTTTGCTTAGTGTGCCACAAGCATGGCAGCCCCTGTCAGCTGCACTGTAGTGAGTCAGGGCTCGCTGACACCCAGGAAGAAAAATTGGACCCCTTGGGAGATGGACCGATTTTGGAACATTATTCTTTGCCAGCCATGCAGAACACTCCAAGAATAAATCAATCCCAACACAGCGTTCGCAGCAAAATGTCAAATTCTTCCTAGGTGATAGGATCTTCATGGATATTATGTTTTTGCATCTTTATAGTTAGGAACCTGGCTTTTAAAATTTCTCTTTATAGGAAAGCATGTTAGATTCCTCCAAGCACCGTTTAGCTATCTGAACGCACGCATCTGTATTCCATAGCCCAGCAGTTCCCTTACTTAGTTCCCGATCCGGCTAGGAAGCTGCTTTGTAGCACAGGAGGTGGAATAAGCCGGTAGAATGAACAAGCTCTGCTCACTTCTGCAATACTGTCATCCCGAAAGCTCCGTCCGACTGTTGCTTTGGTTTCAGTGGATGCAGTCTTATGTAAAGCTGCCCCCAGCGGTGAAGAATATTATGGGCATGTGCAGAAATGTCTTCCTTTTATCTTGCAAATGAGTAAGCTCTGCTGGGAAAAGAGTGATTGTTCTGAGTGACTAACAGAAGCCGAATGGTCAGCTTCCCTGTAAACTACTGAGGTGTGCTCAGATACCCAAATCCTCTTAGTCTCTTTTCCTGATTATGGAGGCTGTTTTGTATCTCTGAACTTAATAGCTCAGCGTGCGCTGCTGAGACTTTTGTCTGAAGGGCTAAGATGACATTTGTAGGACATAGATACAAATTTTCCATCCTAAGGATTTTTTTTTTCTTACTGCATTAGACGTGCTCACATGACCTTTGTCCAATAACTCACTATTTTTTAGTGAAGTATCAGCCTTCTCAGTGTGTCTCTTATCAAGCATTTCAGTGGGGACACTATATTTTACAACATGAAAAATGTTTTGGAGCTGACATTTTGACTTTTTGCTTTTTTCTTCTCTGTTAAAAGGCACAGTACCAGGAGGTTGGGAGAAAGCATTGTGCTCGTTTATTTCCCAACTTGCTGTCACCTCCTTGCACAGCACTGACGCTTCAAACACTGGTTTCCATAACCCTTACAACATAGGGACTAAGCAGCTTGGTGTGGTACCTTCAGCAGGTGAAATGTTTTTACTGTCACTTATGCCATGGGCAGGATTTTATGGGAAGGTGCAATATGCAGAGGTTTGATTTTTTTTTTTTTTTTTTTTTTTTTAAATGGATGACTGAGAGATCCTTATGGTCCTTATACATCACAAAGAGACTTTCTCCTTCCTTACTCTTCTGAGCTCTGTAGAGAAAGGGCACCTCCTCGTAACTGGGCAGCGCATAGGTAAGATGGCATTGCAGAAAATGCACCGTGCTGGCAATCTTCCTTCACCTAGAAATATGCGATCAGAGATGATGGTGGAGAGGTGTAAAATCATGGCTCTTTGTTGTGCAAGAATAGGCTTGAGCCTGTAGAGAAGTGTGCCGCTCCTTAAAAGAGGAGTACAGATTGCAGTCCCTCAAATGCAACCAGACAGCTCTGAGAACTGCTTTTTCTTTCTGAGGCAAAATCCTTACCCCTTGGAATAATGTGCTTTGACTTTCCCCTTATTATTCAGTGCTGTGAGCACAGAAGAACTTAAAATGAGGTGAAATCTGAGAATCAACATGCATTAAAATGCTAGCATTGCTTAGTACTCAGTCTGTGAATGACTTCAGGTTTAGAGTAATCCTGCTAGTATTAACGCATCTATCTCTAGTGCCTAAATTAGGAGCCCAGTTGCCCCTGGCTAGCAACTATGAACATCTTTTATGTCAGGAGTCAGAAATACATACCTGCATCAAGGCATATCCTGTGAAAATTCTCCCCTTTGGGTCAGATTTGTGGAGGGAAAGCGTTAATTCCTCCATTAATCTCTGTCTCTGTCACCAACTCCCACTCTCTACTACAGCTTGTTTCTGGCTCTCACATCTGATCTGTAGGGTTGAGGAGCCAGCATGAAACTGCAGAATGAACTGTGATTGTCTGGGGAGCTGTTCTGCTGACAGGAGTGTCACGTGCCAGTCTTGGTGTGCTTGTTACAGGTTTTCCATCACTGCCTTGGGGTTTCTCTGTACTTGATGGAGGAGGATTGGCAGCATCAGAAGACAATTCAGACATTCGGTAAGCCAGTTTGCCTCGTGGAACTGCTGCTCTTCCTCTGTTGACAACAGAGGATGTTTGTGACAAGTAAACTCTTTAGGGACCTAGCCGAGCCATTTCAATAAACATAGGTGGTGTGAAATTAGGTGTAAATCTTCACCTGGTTCAAACACAGCATGGAAAGTTTCAGTTAACTTACAAATTCTCCCAGGTGACAGGGGATGGGATGAGAGGGATTGGCCTCAAGCTCTGCCAGGGGAGGTTCAGGCTGAACATTAGGAAAAAAATTTTCACAGAAAGGACTAGAACAGGCTGCCCAGGGAGGTGGTTGAGTCACCTTCCCTGGAGGTGTTTAAGGGATGGGTGGATGAGGTGCTGAGAGGAATGGTTTAGTGTTTGATAGGAGTGGTTGGACTCAATGATCTGATGGGTCTTTTCCAACCTGGTGATTCTATGAAATTCTTGCTGCTCAAGAGTTGGTGTTACATAACGTACCAGTATAGTCTGAGCTTTCTTCCCAAGTTTTGCCTGTCTTCTGGCTTTTCCTCTTTTGCCTTCTCTCCCAGCTCCATCTTCATTGTGGAGTTAACAAGTAGCTTCTCTGCCACCATGAGTCAGCAGAGCCTTGGTAGCTTTTCCCGGGTTTTAGTAGTTGCCAATATACTGGACAAAGAAGAGGGAACAGCCACTCTTTTACCATGAGGTATTTTCATTTTTCTGAAAGGGGTGAGATGAACAGAGAGAGCATCAAATCTATGTTAATGGATTGCCAAATTCAATTTTCTTTGCTGAGATCCTTTTTGAATTACACAAGCAGGAAAAGTGCCAGTGTCTGATAAACAGTTTTTAAAAATTACATTTCTGTATCTTCGTACATCTGAATGGGCTCTTTTCAAATTGTGGAAATAAGGCTGCTCCCAGTATGAAACACTTCATACAAAATTTCAGACCAGTATGACCTTATTATAAACTCTGAAATGTAGAGAATGAAGTTCAAACTGCATTTTAGATAAGAAGATACCTTTTATAAGTGGTTTAACCTTTGCTTTGTATCAGATACACCATAAATATACCTGTTCAACCCTGTTGCATTACCATTTAATTCACATAACCAGGAAAAAAGAGCTCAAGGCCAAACTGGTTAACTTCTCTTATGGATAAGGTATTTTTCATTGGAACTAATACTGCAGTTCCCGAGTGCCTAAAATCCAGGAATTTGTTGAAGGGTTGGTTGTGCATTTAACGTGTACTCCTTGCGAGTTTGTGTTATTTGCATTCGTCAGGTTAGTTGCTGTAGTCACAGGGCATTTTAAGTTCACCTCTGTGCTCTTGCTAGGCAGCCCTGCCTCTTGTCCTGGAACAGCAGTTCTCAGTCGGGAACAGGAGGTAAAAACTGTGAGCAGCAGAAATCTCAATGACTTCAGGCTGACTGAATATCAGTGCTCAAAATGATGTTATGCCTTCTCTTCTACTTATGAAGACAGCATTTTATGCAATTCTGCAAAGACAGATACTCTTAAAAGAAATATTTCAGTTATTTGTGTACTCTTGTGCACAACCTGTGTTTTGGGATTTCAGCCTTAGACATAAATGTAGATGCTACAGAATCTGAGAAGCTTATTAGTCTTGAATTTTAGGCTTCCTTGATAAATCCAATTTGTTTCTTTGGGCTTTTTTGGAGGTGGGAGGGAAATGATACATGTCAGAAAGTATATTGACAAATGCATTGCTAAATATGTTTTAGCATTCAAACAGATGAGAAGCATTATGTTGGGTGGAGGCTGTGATGAGCACAATGTTTTCTTCACCAGCATGACAGACAAATTCATTTCAAAGTTGTTTGGAAATGATGCACTATCCCAAGGTAGTGGTGACCCATATTTTTCTTATAGTACTAAATTTTCAGTAGGCTTTCTGCCTGGATATTGTTCTGGATATATTTCACTACTATCTGATTTTGCAGTAATTTGCTTTAATTTATTTTCATGTTTGGTTTTAGTTTTGCTTGTGTAGCTGAATTCTAGTATATCTTCTTTTTCCATTCATTTGGGCTGTAGTCTCTGTACCTACCTGCAATAACTCTATGCAAAACTTAACCTGGACTGCAGCTGGAATATTAGAGTGTGCACTGACAGATGACATTCACTGTAAAAATCTGTTCCTCCATAGAGCTGGCTTGGAATGGAAAAGGGTGAGGGATCTTGCATTTTTTGATGTTATGAGAAGACATCTGTGATGACCAGGTACATCTGTTTGCTAAGTGCGTTTGAAGAGGAGGAATGACAGAATTATCAAGCTCCAATAGGGTGTGAATGAGGGGTACAGGAAAGAGAAGTATACTTCCCAAAGCATAAGGAACCAGAAGTTTCTAGGTGCTAGTGGGATTCCACATAAATCAGCAGTCCAAAGCCTTTCCCTGTTCTGTAACTTGCTTCTCATCAGACTTCCTCAGGACATTTCATACTTACTCTCTAAAGTGCAGTTCTTGTTTAATGATGTTGCTACAAAAAAGAAGAAATTACTTTTTAAAATAGTTTCCATTTCTGTTGCTCCCATAAGAAATTCATTCAGAAAAGCAGTACGATCTTTTCTAGCCACAGTACATTAAGTTCTTAGTACACAAACTTCAGTAGTTAGACTTCTGGACACAATGTTTTTCTGTCCTCAGACAGAGAGAGCTCCTGGGTCTAGGAGGTTCTTCATGTGTGCAATCTTGTGTCCCTTTGGGGAATGGTAGCTAACAAGTGCTGCACTGTGTTATTTTTGGGTTTATGAAGTGACAACGTGTGTCTTTCCCTTGACTTTATTTCACTATAAAGAAACTAGGAGTTAGCTGGGTTAGCGATAGTAACTTGCTCTAAATGGTACTGTAGTGTGTTATCACTGTGTCATTAAGAGTAGATGAGTCTAATAAAATGTGTTTGCGATTTTTGAGCCAGTGATTAAATGAACCTGCTGTTCCCTGAGCATCAGATTAGAGCTGGGGGAGTATAACTCCCAATGTAAATATCAGAGTGTGGGAGGACAGAGGGAAACTCAGGATGCAGAATTTGCCAAAGGCAGGAAAAGGAAGTGTGGGAAAGCCAGGTTCAAAGACCATGCACATAAAAGAAGTCAAGGCAACACAAAAGGGTTTAGGACAGCTCTCCATGGGGATAACTTTCTGCAGGGAGCCTCTAAGCCCAACCTTAACCTTAATGCTAACCCTAGCCTTAACCTTAACTGTGAGGAGTTGTCCCCATGGTTAGCTGGCTGTGTAGAGTTGTTTCACAGACAGTTGTCCTTTTCTGAACAGAAAATGCTCTTAAGAAACAGGGAAAGAGGAATGAGAATAGGGAGGGTCTTATCCCAGCAGTTTGTCAGTACTGACCTAAAGCACAACAGTAGTAAGTGATAGATGGGGGATGTGGATAAATGAAAATATCCCCTTGCTCTCCTGCTAGGAACAGACACGCTGGTGTCTGTGAGGGTGAAAGGATTCCATGTTACAAATTTTGTGATAAGCTGAAAGAATGTGTGAAGCTGAATAGGAGACATGCCCCCTTTCTAGGAACCAGTAACCTCCATAACATCTGATTGCTTGTAGAGGACTTCAGGGACACATCTGGCTGTTTGGGTGTACCCAGAGGATCTCCTCAGTGCCATGGTTCACAGGGCAATACAGGCTATCACTTTCCTCATGCACAGTTACGCTCTTGAATACTGAACCTTTTCCAGCTGTACAGTTTTGTTTAAATCTGAGCATAGTGGATAGGTCACAGGGGCCTCTAAACTGTCACAGGGTAGATAATGCTGCATACAAGCCTATAACCTTTGTTCATGGCATTCAGTGACTAGAATTTCTGGATCCTACTATAACTCCTGTATCCTTAATGAGGCATCGGACACTAAACTGCTCCCTGACTGACTTTTTGTCCTTTGATTTTAAAGCTGTTTGAAGGCAAGCAGCCTGTGCTTCAGTCTCTTCCTCTGGAGGCACAACTACGTGAGATGCAAAGCTATCATTTTACTTTCTGAAACTGATAGGTGCCACTTGTATTTCAGTCGATGTAGTGTTGATTCATTCAGGCTTCTCCTCCAGCATCTTGGTGAAAGGGGAATATGAGTAAAAGCAGCAGAAGGCAAATGATCATACCAGAAGGAAAATAAATGAATTGCATCTTACAAACAGTGCTAGCCTCAGCTTGCAGAGTATGAATGATATGTGGCCTAAATGTCCTGGAGATGTCTAGGTGCAACATGCAAGGCAATTTTAGTGGCCTCTGTGTTTCTGCCTGTCATATCTGTGAAGATGTAAGGGAGGTTAAGTGAGAATAAACCTAGGCTTGTTGCAAATGCCTTCCACTGTTTTATGGGCCAGGATAGCATTACTGGAACTGTGCCTACTGTCTTATTGTCCAGGCAGTGCAGATGGGGTTTATGTAGCCTAGAAAAACCGTTCGATGTCACTATGAAGTATGCTTGCCTTTGAAGTATGATTAGTTCTCCTGGGGGTATGTGACTTCTGCCTTGCTATAACAATTCTGCGTATGCATCAGTGGCAGACAATGGTCAATGGCAAAAATAATGAATTTACATCTTCTTGGCAAGAACAGTAACAGTAAAAATTTTCTAAGGATTAGTGAGGTGTTGGTAGCGTCAGTAACATGGACGTTTTGACAGTATTTTATTTTCCGCCAAATCCTATGCCTTTTCAGTCTTCAATGTTGATATGTAGTTAAAAAAGTGGGGTTTTTTACTACATAACACCTGCCTTCATGCCTTTGCCTGTAACTTCTCTTTCTCTACTCCTACCCTATGTACAATTCTCTGAGGAAGGACTATTTGTCAGTTGCTCAACACAGAACATATATATACACACAATGCATGTTCAGAAATGTTCTTAGGAATTTCAGACATATTCCTTATTACACATTTAACTAGTTGCTTCTTGGTTGTCCAAACAAAACTGCCTTGATATCTCACTGTATACGGAAGTGCAGAGTTGGGTGTTCTGTGAGGTCAGTGAGGGAATGTTTGTTGGCGACTGTGGCTCCTTGACTGCTGGCAAGAACTTTCATTACAGGAAAAAAATGAGGTCCATATCATATCAAAAGCCATTAAAAAAAATCTTATTACTTGCTTTCCAAATTTCAGGTTTTACCCTAATTTTCTTTGGGTCTCAGCAGCTTCACTTATGAAAGAAAGAAAATTATATTTTATCATCCTATAAGTTAATCAGCATAGTAGAAGCCTTACCTCATTTTTGTCTGACACTAGTTATTTTCCACCTTATCTCTTTTCCATTGGTTAAGCCACCTATTGCTTTTTGGACTTCTAACACAAGTTATTCCATATTTGTTGTCATTTTAATTACTTGCTATGATTATGTGTTATTTTGATGCATTTTTTGAGCTAAAATGACCAAACAGCAAAATTCCATAAGAGGACAACAGTATAGGAAAAGAAGCTTCTTTTTAAAATGCAAAACTATCTCAAATCTATGGTTAATAATCTTGTCAGCTTCTCTTCACTGTTGTTGTCTTTTTTGGCATTACAATAGTACCATTTTGAAAACTACTTAAAATCTGCTGAATATTACTTTTAATTTCCCATACAGAAATTGTAGCGGGTGGCTAACGTTTTTCGACTAGTTGAAATGAAAGATATGCATATATAGCATTTCTTAGGATCAGACCTAGATTAGTAGATAAAACAATTATTCTTGCACTTCCTAATCTTATTACTCTTCAGCATCAGCAGGTATATAGAAGTAAGCAAGTAAAGAGTGCAGAATACCTTGATTTCATTGGACCTGTTGAAATACTCTGAAATAATTTCCACTTCCTCCTTCCACTTGCATCTACAGAGAACAAAGCATTGTAGCTTAATTCTATTAGGACTCAGGCTTGGACACAAGTATGGTGTTTTGAGATTGTGATTTCAAATCCAAAGACAGTCAGAATGATGTGTTACTATACAGGATTAGTAACATTTTGAAGAGAAAACTAAACATGACAGTTGAGCAGATTTGCAACTGAAAGAGAAAAACATGAACAAAGTTAAGAAGTATATAATTATATTCATTCACGCTGTGACTAGCATGAAAATGATTTATTCCAAATGGTTGCAGTTGCATGCTTAGTCACTTCCTTCCCTGGCTTCAGCCTAATTCTGTTTTCTGGCATTTTCCTGCAAAAAATGTTTGTTCTCTTTTTCATCCAAAGTTTCAGAGTTTTGTAGCATTTAATAATTCAGTCAAGTCTTTTTCAATTAAGTAAGCTACAGCAGTTTTTAGGTATTCCAGCTATGGTAGCTGATGTTCCTGTGAAAGCTCAGAATCTTAATTACACTAGCCGTCTTGGTTAGTTAAGCAGCCTGTAATCTGCTTCTACTTAGTCACAGAGGTCACTCATCCATGCCCAGTAATAATGGACTAGAACTCTCTGATTTTTTTTTTCTTAAAATAAAAGATGAGTTGTTGCATGTGTGTTTTGACTATTCCTTTCTGTATTTGCCATTCTTATCCTTTATCCCATTCCTTTTGCCTGGCAAAAAGAGCTCTCAAGAAATCACATGTGGTTTAAATCACTTGTTAGCTCATCATTTCCTGCTGCGTCTACCCAAGAAAATTGTCCTAAATGAAATATGATTAAATAAAAAAAATAAACATGCAACCAAAACCCGGCATATATAAGTGATTTACAAAACTGCAACAGACTCCCATATAACTAATTTCAAACGAAAACTCTTAATTACTCCAGATTTATTTTTGTTTCTGTGATAGTATCCTCTACTGTTTATTAAAACTAAGTGTCTTTTGTCCAGTGGATAGGACGGCAAATAAGTGATAGAACCGTGCTCTAAGAGTCATGGCATTTGCCTACTGCAGCACAGTGGGAAAACAATAAATATCTGCAAGATGTTAATGTCTGATAGACCAAAATACTGAATAGTGCTGCAGGGGCAGGTAAGAAGAGAGGTCACTTAACATGAATAGAAAAATTTGTGTTTTCACCCTTCTCTCGCTTACAAATATAGTGTGATAGGCATTCTCTAGTCTTTGCATTTTGTAAATCCTTCTATCCAGTATTCTCTATCTCCTAAGCAGGTAAGAAGCTTAAAAATGCCTTTCTCTCTTACAGCTTAGTTGCATACAGAAGGGGTTAGAAAGCAAGAAATGCTACCAGTTGATAATCAAGTAGAGACTCTGGTCAGCCCACATAGGGAATACACAGAACAACCAAACTGGGGCAAGTCAATAGCTCCATATCTGTGCCCCTAAATGGTAATAGGAACTGGGGGAAACAGTAATGAATTATAAAACTGAACTCAGTTTCAAAATTGAACATTTTGCCTCCAGACACAGAGGAAGCAGATGCATCACTATCCGCTTGCTCTTTTGACAAAAGGTACCTCTTTTGTCATAGATATATGACAGAAAAAATCTGTCTGTGTAACTGGGAAATCGTGTGGCTTGCTGATTTGATCTTACAGCACGTGTTTACGTCCTCATTTGTCCTTTGGTCAAACTGATCACACTGAAATCCAGAGCACAAATAGATACCTGCATAATTAACAAAACAGGAATATTTCCTGTGGACATTTCTACTGTTGTGTGTTCATCAGTCTTCTGTGTTGCTTTGTAAAACTGTAAGGAAAGGAGTGTACTTTATTCTATCGGTGTAAGTCTAAAAAAGACCCTAATCTTGAGATAACTATGTACAAATCTAATACACAAACCAGTCATAAGTAGAATGATGTCAAAAATGTAGCTTAGTTTGAAATTCATAGGAAAAGTGGAAAAGGACTTTAAAGGGAAAAATAAGTATACCTTTGATTTTTTTTTTTTATCTTCATCAATATGTACCATTTCAGCTCTATAGTTTAGTTTATACTATGATAATTGCACCCTGCAATATACTCTCTGTGGGATTCCTTCTAAGGTGATGTGCCTTGGTGGTGTTTGCATGAATAAAGAATTCACATAAGGTAGTAAAAACTACAACATAAAATTCTCATGTTTCAGTGTAAAAGCCAAAAGTAACTTATAGGTGTTTGGAAAAAAAAAAAATAAAGGTACTGTATGGTCATCTGATGGAATAAGCTGTCTCCTATGAATGTCTTTGCAGTTTCCTTTAAAATTCCTGGTGCTTGCCACTCTGAGACAGAAAGCTGGAAGAGATCCAGCGCTCTTATCTGACATAGCAATTTCAATGTTCTTCTCTCTCTCTCTCTGATTTAAAGTCAAGTAGAAATACAGAGATATCTGTAAGTGGATAGAAGTCTTGGAGTTATATCAGGACACCCTTGCGGGAGAGAATCTCCAAAAAAAGAAATATAAACGTCCTTGAATATATTTGCTCCGTACATAGATCCCATGATATTTGGAATTCTATATCAGCTACTTTGTGATCAAAAGACTAACATTTTAAAGATGTTGATAATGCATACAAAGATGTAAAGACCAGAGTTTAACATTCCACCGTTTTGTAAACACAGAAATATAAGAGGAATGCAGGAGCTAATATGCCATGCACTGTAGAGGTTCAGCTGTCAGACTTGATTTTGCAAAACTCCCTAATTTTGATAAAACAAAGATTTATCAAAAGTTGGATTTAGAAGTTTTCCAGTAACAATTCCTACTTTGGTTATTCATGTCTGTGCACAAAGTCCAAATCCACTTGTGGTGGTTATCGAACCTTCAGTGAGAGCTGTGGAAGTCTGCCTCTGCCGTTACCTATTACTGACATAGTGGGAATTAGCGTAGTACTGGTGAACTTTCAACTTGGATCTTCTACTTAAAAAAGATTGTTGTAACTTCAATCAGGGATGTAGAGAAAGAGAGGATTCTTACTCATTGTAGCTCAGTTTCTTACAGTCAAGTGTCTTAACCGATAGTAGATAATGAACGTGGTTCATTTGCAGAATTTCAGAGGAGAGGACTCTCCAGTGTTATATATCGATTTTTTTTCTCTCTCTTTTAAAATATTTGATGCCATATCATATGATGAACTAATACAATAAATTGCATCCGAAAGGTTAAATAAAGTTGCTGATCTTTTCAAGTCCGGCAAAATTAACCTCTTAAGTGCTCATCATTTGCCAGTGACATGTCTCCTGTTGCTGTTTTTTTTCCCAGCTAGTGGAAGTACTTGTTGGGTATTTTATGTCCCTTTTTTTTTTTTTTGAAGTGTTTATCTTGTACATTTGTATTCTTTGCTTATGTTGCCATGTATTTTTTACTTTAGGCCACTTGCAGCAAAAATGTATGAAATCCTACTGTGCCTAGAATATATTTGAAAAAGAGTAAATGCTTTCAGTGCTTTACAAGTTTGCAGCCTCTACCACCTTTTGCTACTATTTATCTTTTGCTTTCTGCACAATTTACTCGGTACTGTGTGCTGCTTTCTTGTCAGAGGCTGGCTGGTATTGTTTTGTGTGTCAGTGGTGGCTTATTTTACTTGCCACAGTTTAATGCAAAAGCAGTCATCAGCTGCAATCTGCTTTGTTTCAGTTCCCAGTCTTTCCACTGTTACCATTCACGAAGGGTAGAAAACACATACAAAACCATTTATGAAATAGGGAGAGTCTCCTGATCTCAAACAGAAAAGAATTAAAAAATTATGCAAAGTTTTACTTATCAGTCTATGCAGTCAAAACTCATTTAAAAGGTTTCCAGGAGTGCTAGCGAATAGGCATATCAGTCAGTCAGAGGTGAATGTGTCAGGACAACAATATCCTTCAGCGTATATTTTTGGTATGTCTGTCAGAGGTCATTATTAGGAAATTAGTGATGATTTGCATCATTTAACATAACAGTTACTTGGAGTATATTTTGCTGATTTCTGTTTCCTATGAAAGTAATGACTGTCTCTATTTGTCTCTAATTTGTCCTTTACATGATTAGAACAAGGGTCAGAGGTCTCTAGTAGAGTCGCTGTTTAGATAGTTTTACTCCTGATATTGAAAGTGATAACAGCTCTTTTATTTTATAGTAAGCTTCCATTTATGCATTTTTAATTTGAGCAACAATAACTCTTACAAAACTTGTAAATATGTGTTAGACATGCTTGATGTTTTTAGATTGATAAAATCCAAAATGGAAATACTCTGTTGACTTGGAGTCTAAGGCAATCTGAAGGAGTTATTGCTGGCTTTGAAAAGAAATGAACTTTCATAAAGTGCTGCTGCCTTTCCTGAGTTTAGTCTTTACTTTTATTTATTTATTGGAATAGGTTTCTGTGTTCATTATCCTTAAACTTGCCGAAGAAAGGGAATTATTTCACATAAAGAAAAAGCAGTATGAATCTATGCTTTAAATGGAGACTGCCTTCATAAATGAAGAGTCAAGTAAACACCACAGAGTTAAAATTTACTTGACTCTGGCTACCATAAGAGGTATCTAACATTTTGTTTAAATGCACTGACATGAAATATGTTCTAAATAGCTGTCCCTCATACTATTGAATGTCTTCATTTAGGGTTAGGGAGCTATTCTGTAACATTGTGTCTTCAATTTGCATCTTAATTAACTTTGAACTGAAGCAGATAACTTATTTGACATTCTTTTGTGTCCAGTTATTCAGGATTAGTATTCCATGGGGAAAGAGGCTGAGATAATGAGATTCTCACCACCTTGTGAAAAATCCCTCAGGTATTGGTTAAAAGTCTTGTTTGCAAGGTTCATCTCTGCTAAGTAGTATGAGAATATAGGATGTCGTGTTTCACCATTCTCAGCTCCTTCTTTGGTCTATAATTAGAGGTCAGTTTGTCATGCATATTCATCTACATGACACTGAAGTGAGTGCTTTCTGGGAGTCTGTGCATGTGTCCAAGTCTACTCGTAGCAGTTTACAAGATATCATCATAGCTTGGTGACAATGGTGTTCTTTGTAATTTGAGGTGTTTTCTTTCTCTCTGCTGCTCCTTTTAATAAATACGTAAATCTAAGGTGATTCACAAAGAAGAAAATAAACATTCATGTGGTGTTTATACATAGGAATTTTTCTGGGATGTGTTTTGATTTAGCCTTGAGGAGACTGAGGGGAGACCTCATTGCTCTCTATAACTACCTGAAAGGAGGTAATAGAGAGAAGGGTAATGGCCTTTTCTCCCAAGTGACAGGGGACAGGACAAGAGGGAATGGCCTCAAGCTCCACCAAGGGAGATTTAGGTTGGACATTAGGAAAAAAATTGTCACAGAAAGGATCACTGGGTGCTAGAACAGGCTGCCCAGGGAGGTGGTTAATTCACCTTCCCTGGAGGGTTTTAAAGCACGAGTGGACAAGGTGCTAAGGGACATGGTTTAGTGTTTGATAGGAATAGTTGGACTCGATGATCCGGTGGGTCTCTTCCAACCTGGTGATTCTATGATTCTATGATTTTTCTGAAGACTGTTACAAAATGTTATTGCTCTGGAAAAAGGTTACAAGGGCAATGTGATAATCCTTTTATCAAGATACTTGTCATTCCCATTTAATCACAGCTGAAACAATAATGAATGCTTCTGAAGATAGTTGATCTGTGCTCAGAGCCCTTCGTTCGGTTCACACACTGCATAGATAAACAGTTTTGTGCAACTTTCAAGTAAATTTAATTGCTCTTTGAAAGTACAAGGGTCCTATACACACAACTGGAAAAGAACTGAAGTTACTGTACAAATGTGCATCATGGTTCTAAAAAAAATTAACATAAAGTTTTTCAAGATAATATAATGTTCACAAAAATTCAGTGTACTTTTCTCTGTGTTTCCTGTGACTCAGACATCTTGTTTCAGTTCAGACAAATAGGATTTGTTCCATAAAAAAAGCAAAGCATTATATTTGCTGCCATATATAATGGCTTTATTTCAGTTTATGGTATATAATTATTCTTGCCATTTTTGTAGGATACTTAATAAGAAATTCAAAAGAGGTTGTTAAGGAAATTTCCATTTTTAATCTCTTACTTTTAATGTGCTGAGCTTCACAGGAGAGATTTTAATTTTTTTAAGAGGTATTGTTGTGAATTCTAGATTGCTAATAAGGCTGCTCTTAGACATTCTTGCACAGTCTTTGGGATCCATATCTTGTTGAGGAAATGCCAATAAAAATAAACAAAAAATGTTTGAATTTCAGTAAGTAAATACAATAACTTGATTAAAAGGTGTCAGCTTTATTGTAGTAACTGAAGAAAGGAGCGAGTCAGGGAATTTTGAAACTGAAAGTTGTTTGTTTTTATTGATGTAAGGACTTCTTGCTGTCCCAGAGGTCTATTGCAGAGCTTCTGCAGCATCTCCTCTCCCTGAGGCTGAGGTGCTATCTTATCCATCATCATGGGCTTGTGCAAATGAGCCAGAGAGTCTCAATGCTAACATTTGTTACTGTGAAGAAGTAAATCAAGGAGAGCATGTCTGAAATGAGTGGGTTATCACCAAGAAACACTACTCTCTAAACAATTAAATTCCTTAAAATTATTCATGTCTTTTTCCTTATCTTGCTCTTTATTTTGATCTTTTCACCCAGAGGAACACCAGCCGTAACCCTCTTTACGTACTTTTGGACTGATTAGATGCTATTGTGTGTTCATATAGAAATTGTTTTTTTTTGCTTCCTAGGAGCTGCTGTTTTAGTAAATTGAAATCAGATTTTATGTTGTATATACTAGAATTTGACAGACAGAGTTACCCTACCCTTTACCAGTTTTCAAAGAGAAGTCACAAATTGTGTTGAAAATCAAGGCTTCAAGGTTTAATGAGGTGATTGTTTTTAAAATGAATGCAATATTGTTTCAGGTTTTTTAAAGTACTTTGTGCTGTTAATTTAGAAGTATTTCATTTTAACTGAATATATGAGAATGTAGGTAAATGGGATTTTTATTAATAGTGTGCTTAAATTATTAGAGTTGATGATTTCTTTTGAATTTGAAATAGTTTTCACTTTCACCTACTGGCCTGATTTGGTTTTGGACTCTTCTGAAAATGTCAAAACTTCCAACACAATTTATCAATGAAAAATACAGATGTTTTCCCACAAGTAGTTTCAGATTAAGCCAACCAAATTTTAATACAAGCATGATTCGTTAAATAGTTAATCCATGAAATGTTTGATATTGTGCATGTATATATGCAGAATTATGACTTTTTAGATATATAAAACTGATCAGAAGAGGTCAGTGAATATAGAGCAACATGAAAAGTTGTTTTCATAGGTAGCCTTCAGTCTGTGCAAATTTTGTAGGTAAAGCTGTTAGCGTTGACATTTTAAATGGATTCATGTCTTTAGAGAAAGACTTCTAGAAGTTGTGTAATTTATTGTAATTTACTTTTTATCTTGAGTTGAAAAATTGGAAAGTGGAATTTTTTAGTTTTTTTTTTTTTTTTTCTGCTGGACATTTTTCAAATTAGCTGTTTCCTTTAGGTATAATAAAAGCTTATAAAGCATAGTCTTGAAAATATACCAGCTGGGAAGTAAAGTTAAGAATCTGATTCCTCAGAGTAGACTCACAGCTCTAGGGGTGTTTGAATTTATGTCTATATTGGTATCTAATTTGATGTGAGAGGTGGACAAACGTTAAAGTCCTGCAAGTAGCTTTGCTTAGGAGGAAGAGTAAATGTTGTAGGCAAAGATTATCTTCTTTGTTAACTCCAGTTTCCCTGCATGCAGCAAGAATAAATAGCAGTTGGGTGAAGACTCTTCAGTACTGTTTCAAGCCTCTTTCAGCTGGGCTGCAGCCCCAAAAAATTTTCTTTGTAAGTCCTTTTTTTTCTGGGTTTTACAGTCCAAGGATTAGATGAAATATGTAGTTTAAATTTGTGGCTCAGTTGCTGTGATGTTTCTCCCTGCTTTTCCCTACTGTACATATACAACCATCCACAAAGCAGCAACTGTTACCAGTTTAACATTATAGTCTAATTTTTGACCATTCTGACTGGTTCTGCATACCTTGGGGCTTTCTTTTTTTTGTGTCACACTGACAGGTCTCATAGCTTAACCAGATAAAGGCTTCTGAGGCCATTATTGGACTGATTCTATAGAAGCATAAGGACTTCCTGAAGTTATTTTCAATAAAATATTTTTTAGGTTTAGAGATTGGTGGGAATGGTTGGACTCGATGATCCGCTGGGTCTCTTCCAACCTGGTGATTCTATGATTCTGTAATTCTATGATTTGAGGATGGGATTTTCTCAGGTTGTCATGCCAGGGCCCAGACTGGCTGTGCCCAGTGTAGGGTTGTGCTGAGGATTAAGGTTAAGAATGATGCTGAGAGTCAGAGTTGTAGTAGAGTTGGGGCAAAGGAGATCACTGCTCTTACTTAGGAAACATTATTTATGGACATTTCATTATTTAATGAAGCTATATGGAGGTAGATGGGGGTAGAGTTAGGGAAAGATTAGAGCTCTCCACTTTGGGGTTGGTCTAAGCCGTACTGACAGATTGAGGATAGGGCAAATGATACTTGTTATTTGGGAAAAAATTTCAATATTTCACTGGTCTAACCTAAAGAGCAGTTTGACTTATCTATAGTGATAATATGTCCTCTTCAGGTCAGATCTGCATGTCTATGGTCAAAGAATTTTTGTGTAGTTGCCATAACTTTATTTAATAAAGCAAGAGCAGGTTAAACGCAGAAGTAGTATACATATGCCTGTTTCATATCTGGGATCTTCCAGGGCTTTAGAATTAGACAAATGAGTTTTGAATGGAAAAAATACCAAACCAATAGGCACGCAATGGTTAATACTCCTTTCTCTATTTCTTCTCTGCTAGATAAAACTCCCACCACTTCAGTGTTGCCATGCAATGAATTTTGTTGTCTTTTTCTTCTTTTCCTGGTGATTCATTGAGGTTACACATTCGTTAAACTGCATTTTTAAAATTTTTCTTTATTGTGTTTCTGTGGTTAGTATTCTGAGGGCTGCTTGAAAAAGTCCACATATTTTTCCAACAGGTTAACCCTAATTCAGATATTTTAGGAGTAATTTTATCCAAAGAAACACACATTTACAAAAAAATATCACTTTTAATATTGCTTTTTAAATTTTTTTTCTGTAGACAACAGACAAATGGATGTATTTGCTGTTAAGCTTGGATGAATACTGGGGAATTGGTAATTGCTGCCTTGTTTGGGGTTTGTTAAGTAGTTCTTTCATTACCCTTCTTCCCCAAGTCTGCACTGAAACAACACCTTACAAACTTTACTTTACTTACAAACTTTGATTTGCTTAATTGAGGTAAAGAACAGTCATATGATAGACTGGAATTGCTGTACTGAAAGAGGGATCAAAGGAGAGTGACTAACATAAATGGAGTGATAGATTATAGTCATTGTGGGATTAGGGTGGAAGAACACAAATCCAGGTACTATGAAAGCAGGAGGTTTTGGGATGACAATGTGGTGTAGAAGGAAGAAAAGACAAAGAAAAGGTAAAGGAAACTGCTGGATCTGGAGGGATTTTTGTAAAACAAGGTAGAACGGGACTTCTGATTGTAAAAACACAATGTAAAAATGTATTCAACTCCTTAACACAAAGAGGTCATGATTGCTTAATTGTAATCAATCTCAATGAAAAAAAAAAGTAGTTCTTGTAAATTAGAAACTTAAGAAGTTTAGGTCAGGAGGAATAGAAGGGACTCTGTCAGGTAGGATTTGCATTAGGAAGGAAAAGTTCTTGAAAGGATTAGAATTGTGATAATTCTGGAGGAGGCACCAGGCAGCAGAGGTTGAGAGCTGTGGAGAAGGTTGTAGTATTGAATAAGGTTGGAGACTTGTTGTATATTAGAACAGGTAAACAAGCATTTATAGGAAAAAAGTGGGTTTGGGATGATGGGCAGACTGCAGAAAATATAGTATGGTCATCTTTAGGATTGCATTTTCAGGTGGCTTTACTAACACAATGCTGCTTGCAAATTTCCTTAAAAGCTTAAGGGACTCTCTAATCGTCTTTTTTGTTTTACATATACCGACAGGATGTGTGGTATTTTAATAAGAGGACTTTCCGTTTATTAGATTGCTGCCAGGGTCCAGATATTACAAAAGTTCATTGTCCCTGTTGGCTACCCTTGACATCACCTTTATCCATCAGGCCTCATTGCCTCTACAGGGTGAAGCATTTACAAGCTGATTGGGAATAATAACAACAGTAATGTGGTTAGCTCATTTTTTCTAGGTTAAGAGTGCAACTGGGAGAAGTTGTCACCTGATAGGGAGTAACATGTTGGTGTATCAAAGTGTTTGAATGCATTTAGATAGGACACTCTGGCTTACGTGCTTTGATCAGCTGGTAATGGCTGAAGTTAAACTCTCATGCAGTCCAAATCCACTGTTGTGTTCTGCTGCCAGACATTTAACCAAGTCCAAGAATTTGATATTTTTATATTCTGTACATCACCTCTTCTGAACACCACTGCTGGTATGATTGTTGTATAATAACTGAGGTGGATGTGTTTGATATTCTCAGATACTCACTGGTTGCTGATTAGGGCTTTTATATAACACAGATGACAGAATAGGTTCTGATGGCCTTTTCTTGTTGGGAGGTCACGTATTCTTTCAGTTTAATGAAACCATTTGGGTACATGGAATAAAAGAAAAATCAATTTTCTGAGGTATTGATTGGAACAAAATTCAAAAGGTCAAGTATAATGCTTGATCTTGAAGTCTCAGGTTTAATAGTGTGTTCAGCTGTGTATTAAGAATAAGATTTGGCTGTTCATGATGGATCAGGATCCTGAAATAGAAGAGCTGCTGTTTTAGGCAAGAGTAGCTGTCTCTCTGCATTTAGGACCACTGAATAGGGAGTGTTCAGGCGTGAAATGGTTCTAGATTTATCAATCTTCAACACTTGTTCACATAATTTTAGGTTAAAATACAAAATCTGTGTAGGTCTTTAATGCATAATGCTTGAGAAGTGATAGTAGATGATATACAGAAAGGGTTAACTCCAGCCTTAGGAGTTTATAATCTTACTGAGAAAAACATATGACAAGTCTTTTTACAAGACTGGATGTGTGGGAGATAAGGTAGTTCTTTTCACAAGTGTCCATAGACCAACTTTCTGGATGGTTTGATGGTTTGACATCAGTGACTTCAATGGAAAGTTGAGATTAATTGCTTCTGTTATTTAATTGAGGCTATAAAGCTGTTGAGGATCTCTGTAGTTTTTACTTCCACATCTTCTGCCAACAAAAACTGAGCTCCTTTGAGCACCAATTGGATCTTTGGGAAGAGACAGTAATACCAGGGAACCGGGTCTGGTGAATAGGATGATGTTATTAGCTAAAACTGCTTCACAGAAAAAGCTTTGTGATCTGGCATGTTATTTCTATGTTAACTTGCTGTTCATTCTTGAACACTGATGTTTTGTGACTGAGGGTCAAGAAAACATATATACTGCAACACGCAACCACTTGCACTAAGTGAAGTGATTGAGTTTAGCCTTGTCTCATTGCGACAGGTTAGAGGTTCTAGAACCATGTCTTTGTCCTCTCCTACTCTTGGTTCCCAAACTGTGGAGTTAGATTTTTTTTTTTTTTTTTTTTTAAAAAGCTGGACCTCATACAGTAGCTTCACTGCTGCACTGCTGTTAGAATCATAGTACTTAAGTTTCATAGTGTTTTATACACTGATAAATCTTGGTAATCTACCAGCTTTCCCCGAAGGGTAGACATTGGCATGTATAGGAGAAACATATTAGACAACAGACAGAAAATGAGACAGGGGAAAACCTGACTGTACTTTGACTTTCAGTCTTAATGTATTTACTTCTTTAACACAGACTGCTGTTGTCCACATTCTGTGATGAAAGATTTTTGAGAGATTTCTTTGGATCAGCTAAATATTTAGTAGTGTTTTTATTACTATTTGTCTTTTCAGAGTTATTGCTGTATTTATGGAATGAAATGCACAGTTCTGGCTCCATCCTCACTATTTTACTTAATGATAGGATTTATTTCTTGTTTTGCGTATAAAATGCACTTCTCCGGGTCTCCCATACTTGCCCTACCCAACACTGCAATTTATTTTCTTCATCACTTGTTAAGTTAACGTGAAAAGACAGTTTGGGAGATGGAAAGGCATGGTAAATCTTTCTGCAAAAAGCAACTGAACATAACAAAAAAGAGAGGAGGGAAAGAGTAAACAGTCGCTAGCAAGATACATTGTCTGAACAATGTGTAATGTAGTCAGACAGAAGGTAGTCGATGCTGTATGGAATGAGTTAAGCTTGTCTTGAATCTTTAAAATTGTCTTTATTCTGCAGCAGTAAAAGGTCTCTATCTTTAAGAGAAGTTAAAATTATTCAATGGGAATAAACACTTTTATGACAAGTATTGTTCCCTGAGGAAAAACGGAATTACAGGAACACAGAGCCTTGCCTGCCAGTCTGGTCTCAGTGGGAATGACACCTTGTAGAAACAGCACTTGTTCATTTCTGAATGTGTATTAAAGCGATTTCTTTGGATGCTTGTGGTGGTGCAACTCTCAGACCACAGCCAAATCATCTCCCACAGTGGAAGCTATTTGAACTGAAATAATTAGAAAATTTCTGTTGGAAATTTGTTACTTTGCTATTGCAGTAGAAGGCAATTTGTTCCTCAGGACTATAGCAAGGTATTTGCTTTAAAATCAGTTGACAAACTATATTTAGCTAATGCCTAAAAAGCATGGAATTAATAAAAACTAATGCCTATACAGAATAGTCTTAATTTATTAAACTTATTGCATTAGCACTTTTAAATGACATTGGAATCTAGGATGTATGGTATTTGAATGCATGTATCCCCTAAGACTGCAGGCAGCTTAATGTTATTGCAAAATATGATGAGCTGATAACAATAAAAGAAATCAGCATTTTACTGTTTTGTTTAGATTGTGAAAATCGGAGATGAGGAACAAAATAACCGCGTTCACAGATTTTTATTGGTAAATTCTTCATCTGCGTAAATGTGACTAGGTTAATGACAGCTGAATGGTTGAACGCTGAAGTGAGGGTACTTTAGAAAAGGCTCTTTACTGAGGGGTTTACTTTTCTTTCAAAGAAGATGGTATGAATATAAATCATATTAACCTAATGACAATAAAAAATTATAGCTTTAAATGCCACCACTGCTACAAACATTTTTAAGGTTGATTGACCTGGATATGACTGGCAGCTGTCACCTCTGGCATGCTTGTGGCTGCTGCTGAGGTGACATAGTGAAATCAGTGAGGAGGTATAATTTTTAATCCATAATGTGCCTATGGGGCTGGACAAATGCTCTTTTCCTGAAGGTATACTGCATTTTCAGAGTATTTAAAAAGCTGATTATGGGAAGGAGGCATGCTGAGCTCTGTGATTCTCTTGTTTTAGCGTCCCAACAACTCCTGCAACTGGTAAGTATCAGTGTAGGCAGAGCTATAAGGTTTGTGTTGATCTGGCTTCTCTGTTAAATTAATACTAGGTATATACCTTTGTCTTTAGACAGGCTGTAAATGAAATTAAAATATTTATGCTTTTTCTGCTTTGACAGAAATGTGTTTTGGTTTGCTGGTTTGTCAGATTATCACTGATTAAATAAATAACACATAAGATTTCTACTGAAATCCAAGGAAGCAGAACTTTGTTTTATATCTTCCATATGAGCTCAGACCATCCGAGAAATCTGTATCACTTCAGTGAGCTGCTTTTCTTAAGTCCTCTGTGGGCCAGAAGGCACTAATTGTGATCCTTGGGTTAGCTATTCCACAGCAGCACTCGAAAGCTTCCACACTAAGGGCCAAATTCAGATTTTAGTCGAAATGGTTGCAGTTCTGTGGACTGTAGAAGAGTTTAATCAGATTTGTGTTGCCAGATTTGAAGCCTCTATTCTTCAGGTATTTTCATAGATGTTTTAACTGTATCTAACTCTATCATTCTGTCTCTGAAACCTTAATTTTAAAGTAGCAATATTTTTTTAAAAAATGCCTGATTCTCACCATAGGGGTTGGAAATGAATTGATAGCAAAAAACTCCTTAGTTTATGAGACATCTCTAGCAATGGAACTGTATCTTATAGAAATAAACTTGTAATTGCTGTATGTAAAGTATGAAAATATTAGCTTCAGAGTTTAGCATTACATTTGATGGGCAAATAAACATAGAAATGTTGCAACTCTGCAAAACTGGCTTCCCAGAGTCAAGACTTGAAATGTATGTTGCAGAAATGTTACTGGTAATTTGAGCTGAGATGCTGAACTTCAGAATTAGGCTGTAAAAGCATAAAATGTTCTTTGTAAGGAGGCTTAGGTTTGTGAATTCAAAAATCACTACACCTAGTAATTATTCGGTTTTGATTTTTTGCACAGTCAGGCAGAAGCATGAGACTACATACGCACATGATGACTAAAATTAATTTTATAAAAGTGAACACATTTTCATTTGAAGTCAGATCCTGAGAATACTGCCTAAGAGAAGCAGCAACAAAAGAAAAACCATTTATATCTCTAGATGCCCTGGTAGGCAAGTGACACTGTCTCAAAATGGAGAGTGAAATGTTTAGGAGTGAAAAGGCACCAAGGGGGCTTGAGAATTTGAACTGGCAACCACAGAGGGCTGCAAGCACAAATGTCGGGGAACAAGCAAAATGGGAAATGGGAGGATTACTTGGGGGCGACATTGACTTGGCATTTGGAAAGGGCGGCACTTGAAGGTGGCTTTCCAGTTCTCCATATAATAGCTGGGGGTCTATCCTTCCTCTTGTATTATCTGCAGCACAGGACTGATGGGTATGTCCTCACCTTCTAGTTCGTACTTTTCTCAAGTCTGTTTTCCACACTCTCACAATTCCCAGACCTCAGTTTTGGTTACAGTGTAAATTATGTGTTAAGGCAAGTATTAGATATCTTAAAGACTTTGTTTCATATGGGAAATGCATTAAGCAACCATGTAAAACTACATGCTTATCTGTTTGTATGCATATGATCCATGTTTGTGTTTACAGAAACATTTAGATTCATAGTTAGATATTTGGGCTATTTACTCGTGAAAAAATCACATTTTTGAAGTGCATGTTTCACAGGCATTTTGTATTTACTCTGACTGCAAGGCCAAGGAAAATGTCATTTTCAGAGTGGCATAATATACTTGGTCTGATGACAAAGTCATTAACACTGGGACATTTTGTCCTCACTGCTGTTCAAAACACTGAGGAAGGCGAATGTGTGAGAGAGTATATTCATTACTGGGCTAAGACATACTTCATTTTGGTTGGTATCTAGAAACAGGTCTTTCTGTTAACATTCATGTTTGACATGAATTCATGTGGCAAAGATTGAAAATGGTAGTGGTGTGTACAGTGAGTACTGTTAGAATGGCACACACATTTTATGAATGGTAAAACAAAGACGGTAACCTACTAAGTTTATTTTGAGAAACAAGATTCAGAAGAATTAGAGCATATGGATAATTCCTTTAGTAACTAGCAGACCTATTGGAAATATTCTATTTAGCTGACTTTGTTTACTATGAGCTAGGTTTTGTTTTTATGTATACCCCTGTTACGCTAAATGAACAAACAAAATCTGAACAGGCTGGACCGCTGGGCTGAGACCAATGGCATGAGGTTTAACACGGCCAAATGCCGGGTCCTGCACTTGGGGCACAACAACCCTATGCAGAGCTACAGACTGGGAGAAATCTGTCTAGAAAGCTGCCTGGAGGAGAAGGACCTGGGGGTGTTGGTCAATAGCCAAATGAACATGAGCCAGCAGTGCGCCCAGGTGGCCAAGAAGGCCAAGAGCATCCTGGCTTGTATCAGAAATGGTGTGACCAGCAGGTCCAGGGAGGTGATACTCCCTCTGTACTCCACACTGGTGAGGCCACTCCTTGAATCCTATGTTCAGTTCTGGGCCTCTCACCACAAGAAGGATGTAGAGGCTCTGAAGTGAGTCCAGAGAAGAGCAACAAAGCTGGTGAAGGGGCTGGAGAACAGAACAGGAGCGTCTGAGAGAGCTGGGGTTGTTTAGCCTGGAGAAGAGGAGGCTGAGAGGAGATCTCATTGCTCTTTACAACTACCTGAGGGGAGGTTGTAGAAAGGAGGGAACTGGCCTCTTCTCCCAAGTGACAGGGGACAGGACAAGAGGGAATGGCCTCAAGCTCTGCCAGGGCAGGCTTAGGCTGGACATTAGGAAAAAATTTTTCATGGAAAGAGTCATCAGGCACTGGAACAGGCTGCCCAGGGAGGTGGTTGACTTGTCTTCCCAGAAGGTGTTTAAGGTGCGGGTGGATGGAGTACTGAGGGGCATGATTTAGAGATTGGTGAGAATGGTTGGATTCGATGATCCGGTGGGTCTCTTCCAACCTGGTTATTCTATGATTCTAAAAAGAATTTTTCGTCTTTCAGTAGCAAGTCCAGTCTTGAAGTTGGTGTTCCCTTTCTAGAAGTGGGCGTGCTTTGATTTATTTTGAACTTGTACAGACAGGGAAGAAAACAGAACACTGCCAAATAACAACATTAAATAATACATTGGTATTAATGGAATAAAGAAGGGGGTTCATTTTCATGATTGATGCAAAACAGAACTGAGTTTCCAAATTAGTGCTGCAGTGATGTGTATGATTAGGATCTGAAGTTATCTTGGTAACAACCCAAAAATCAAAGAAACCCAACCAAAACCAAATCCAAAACCCCAATCTGAGTGACCTAGATAAAATAAAATCTAATTGTTTAGAAATCGAGTGTAAAATCTGCAACTAAGCTGAGAGATTTTTTCCCCCCCCAACTCCCAGATTTGGATCCTCATAGTGTTCCAGGAGGGGTGGAACCCACATCAGTGCTTGGTAATCAACAATTCTCTTTTGGAACAGACATATACTATATTTAAACTAAAAAAAGCAGTGACTTGGCTTAACTGAAGCCTGTAGTTAAATCGGAGATCTAGATAAGTCTATAAATTGGAAATATAAAGCCATTATATATCTGATCGTCAAAACATTCAATTCCCCTATGCACAGAGAATGAATCTATAGGCACCACACAGAGGAGTGACTACAGGAGTGCAAATCTGTGAGCACTCACTTAGGAAGGAGACATCCGAGTTCTGTTTCCATTTTAATGGAATTTTTGGCTTTTCACCTCAGGATTGATGAAACAATCCTGTGAGCAGGGACCAGGTGGTCTACCCTGAAGTTCGTTAGTAGCACACTCTGGCCCTGTGGCATCTGCCTTGTCACCCTTCTTCAGTATGAGAGATGAAACACTGCCCTACCTAACATATTCTGTAGTCTGGTAGTAACGTCTGGGCTTGAAACCATGTCAGGCTGAGTTGTGTGATATCCTGAGACGTGTATCTAATCTCTGGAGTGAGGAGGGGAATTGGATGCACTCAATATCTGTTACTTTCTACTAGCTACCTCTTAGTAGCTGTTCTTTTTGTGTACCGTATTTCTGAATTGCCCACTGGGAACTAACTGTCTCTCCTTATTGATTATATAGGAATGTAGCTATCACTAGATGGCATCTAATTTTGTGCAGTGAAGTTCCTTGGAGAAATTCATGTGGGTATCTGGATTCATCGTGAAATTTCCAGTCTGCAGTACGGAAGGTGATACTCCATTTAAGGATGAATTCAGTTATGCCTCCACCCAGTAGGAATTATTTGTTTGAACCCTCCAGCTGTTTTGAAAACTAGTTTGAAAGTGCTGAAAATTGAAGGGGATTAACAAGATATACATGGAATTTGGGACAAGCACTTAGAAGAGGCATCTACCCTTTGGTACATAGTGAACATCAATGTCAGCAGTAGGCAGCATGTTTTTCAGCAGATAGTTTCTAGTAGTCTGCTTTTCTTAGATACTAGCATTGCTTAGAAATTCCAGGAGAAATACACTATTGTCTCGTCTTTTTGCTTCTCATGTTAGGCAGCATTTTCACTTGGAGAGAAGGGGAAGAGAAGAAGAGAAACATATCTGAAAAAGCTATAGTACATAGAAAACATGAGGTGTGGTCCTGGCAGATTTCTCTTAGCTTCATGCTGGGGCTAAGTAAGGAAGTCAGAATGATGAGATAGACTTCAGGCAATTTAGTAATCCCCATCCCTCAGTCATTGCTATTCCCCCATCTGTGGGATCTGGAGTGGTGAAGAGAAGGGGATACCACCAAAAATTAGCAGTTCTCTGAGTGTAGGAGTTGGCCAAACTCTTTGTCACAAAAGAATTTTCTGGATAAAGTAGCATTTATTTTTTCTGTGAATTGTTCATGAATAGGCATTCCTTGTCAGTTATTCACAAATGTTGATACATTTTGTGAACAAATGTTAGCCCATGGGCATAAATTGTTTGCTTGAATTGTTTGAAATTCATTGTTCATGGTGTGCAGTTAGGAACCTAGGTCACAGAGTATTGTTTCTACTTTTAGATTCAGTGACTGAAGAATAATGTATTATGTGTAGCTAGCAGTAAGACACATTTTTATTCACTGCATCTGTGCATTTGCACTAAGAGGTGGATACCACCTCTGGCTCAAGAAGTCCCAAGATAAAACGTTATGCTGCACATTACCAATTAATAATTTAGAAAGTATCTGTGTATTTTTTCTGTCCTACATACTTTTCCCAACTTTTCCTGACTGAAAATAAAAAATCTAAAACTAATTTGTATGAAACTTTAGTGTAATTCTCAATATACTAATGGATATTAGTGAAGGATTAAAAGGTGAGTCTTGAGGACATCCCAGAAACCTCACAATTCATTTACTTTTCAGTGTACTGTGCATTGCTATTGTTATGATGCACTTGTTTGTCTCAGTAAAAAGAAATCCTTGCACGCTAGCTGCAGCAATGTCAATATGTTCTTAGTACAGCAGTCAGCTATGTTATAATCTCAAAGGTAAGGATATTGATTTGAGAGCACACTTAACCTGGAGGAGTGTGATTCTTTTCCTTCTTTCAAATACTATGATTTTTCTCATCTTACCTTAAATAAAAAGAATAAGCAACAGACACTCTCTCGCCTCTTCTTCCCCCCACTTCCACCTCAGCAACATAAATGTGATATTGTAAGGCTTGGCCACATTTCTTCTACAATAAACGAGTTTTTAATGCAGGACACAGCCTTTTGCTTTGGAGTGGGGATGGTGAGAGTAAGTAGATATGTAGGAGAGAGAGGGAGAGGGGAAGAGAGTGTGCTTGAGGTTTGCAGTATTCTGTTAATTTTAGTGGCATACATGGATACAGGACTTCTACAACTTGATATCCATCTTAATTCTCACCTTTAATTGCACTATAGAGGTGTATCTGAGGCACTCTGCAGCATGATAATATTACGATGATGCATCTAGAAGGACTTCAAAGGGGCAGAGCTGAAAAAGCACCTTAGCATTTTGAGTGACAGACAACTGCTAGGCTGTCCCTGAAATCACCCGAGAGGATCAGGCTCACCAAATTTGCATGGTTTAGTTGACCTCTTTAGAGAGGATATGCAGGGGCTGCTCTCATGGTCATTGCATGTCTCCCAGAAGAAGGATGAAAGCAGGACAGTAAACTTTGTCTTCATTCATGTGACTGTTTTAAGGCAGTGGAATGGCCCCAACTAGGTGTAGGGATCTATATTTTGCAATCTCTCTGATGAAAGGATGCAGATTCACTTCTGGAGGGGAAAACCCTGCAGGAAAGACCTCCAGAGTAAGCTCTGGCTCTTAAAAGATATACACAGACTGTGAGCAGGGAATTAGTAATCAGAATAATTCAGGACAAAGAAAGCTTGGGGAGGAAATGAAAAAGAGAATCATGATTTCATAGCAGAGGAAATGAATGTAGCGAAAGAGAGGCCGTGCTAATTGTAATCAGGCATTGATTCCCTGTGAGGGATGACAGAATAGGCAGTGCTGCTGGGAACGTGTGCCAGTTACATTCATAGCCAAAGTATGCATACAGCTGTTGTTTTGAGATAGCATTTCTCTGTAATGTGCCATTTTGTTTTATTCCTGTGAGTCGTGAAGCGATAGATGGTTTACTTGAACTCCATCAATGTAAAATGTGTTGCAAACAAAGGCTGCGCATGCTATCATGTTATACCTCTCACTGATTTTATAGGCTCACTGCATAAATATGAACACCCTCCTTCAGATTTTTCAGTTGAGGAGCTGTACATGAGTGGCTTGTGGAGTACACGGGGCTCTTGCTCTGAATAATAAGTAAAATTAACTTAACTGTGTAGGAAAAAAAGAAGTTCTTTATGCTGATTGAGAATGAACTAGCTCAGGTCTTAAGGGAAATGGTGCTGTCGTATTTTGTTGGATATAAACAGAAATATATGTGCTGATGATTGGCTAGTGCAGTTCTCTGCCACTCTCTAAGCACTCAGCTCTGTGTTTAAGAAGCCTCCTCTGTTCAGCTCTGAGGAAATGGCACTTGCCTACCTGTGTTCTTGCATCTATTATAGGAGACTCCACTGGAGATGTTTTCTGTGAGAAGAGTAGGACAGAGAATCGCTAGGGCAGTCAGAACTTTCTTCTGTGTCAGACAGTTTGGCTTTTGCCCGTTACAGATACAAACTTAGGGCAGAGAAGGAAAATTTTTAAACTAGAAATTTCATTTTTAAAAATCAGAATATAGCATCAGGCAGACAATGAGAACAGTAAGTAATTTGCCAAAATTTTATTATGTATTTTCATTGCACAGTTTTAACTGTAATTGAAGTCCAAGCTCTTTGGCATATTTTATTGAAAAAATAAATAACAAAAGGAGTTATGAAAATCAAGGAGATAAAAAAAATATTAGTTTATTTGCATACACAGGGACACAGTTCCTTTCTTTCATGCTTTGAATTGGTTAAATCTAACCATCTAGGCCAGCTGCTCTACATTAAACTACATCAATCAGTAATGCCTATAGAAATGACATAAAGTACATTGTGGAGAATTTTTCTGTAACAACAAAATGATAATAAGCATTAAATTAGTTCTTTTAATCAAGTTGTACCAAACCTGCCCCAGTTTTTTTCTTTTTTTCAAGTATAGCAGTGAAATGTTATTAAAATTCACACATCTAATTGATATCTGTATGTTGCTAAAATTTCTAGTTTGGACTTGCTCTAGTGCATAAACCAGGCTTTTCTTTGGATGAAAACCCACTTGTTTCTGTAAACTGATGTCAGGCAGTAAGAGAGATTTAAAGTAAATAGATTTATAAAATTAGAATTAGCTTTATGAGCAGAATTCAAGAGCTATATAAAGTATCGACCTCTGTCCTTTTTACTTGGCTTTGGCTTTTTGTCAGGTAAACATTATTTTCTGCTTTCACTGAGTTAATATTCCCTTTCAGTTGCCATTTTCTTTCTTGGCTAGGGTTACAGATTGTGCCTGTAGTTTGATTATATTAAATTATCTCTAAGTTTCATAATATGCTTTATCTGTTAATGGTTATACAGCCACAAGGGCAGGTTTTATCTGTATATATTTTTGCTTGGAGAAGAGGAGGTTGAGAGGAGACCTCATTGCTCTCTACAAATACCTGAAAGGAGGTTATAGAGAGGAGGGTGCTGGCCTCTTCTCCCAAGTGACAGGGACAGGGGACAGGACAAGAGGGAATGGTCTCAAGCTCCACCAGGGGAGATTTAGGCTGGACATTAGGAAAAAAAAATTCACAGAAAGGGCCATTGGGTGCTGGAACAGGCTGCCCAGGTTGGTGGTTGATTCACCTTCCCTGGAGGTGTTTAAGGCACAGGTAGACGAGGTGCTGAGAGACATGGTTTAGCGTTTGATAGGAAAGGTTGGACTCGATGATCCGGTGGGTCTCTTCCAACCTGGTGGTTCTATGATTCTGTGATCTGAGAAGGGTTTTTTTGTGTAGAAATCTGTCTTGGAAACTGATGTTCCAAACCCCACAGTTTCCAACCTAGTTCCTGGAGCACAACCACTTCCCCCCCACCCCCCCCAAGATGCTCACTATGGGTAATCCAAATTCAAAGTATATATAGTAATCAAATTTTTTTTTTTTAAATAGATGTTTTACTTTCAAAATAGTTCAAAAGTTCCCTGTGAAAAAATGTTCCTTTTCAGTTCTGCTTCCATGTATACGAGTGGTAGTGTTCCTGCTGTCTTCAGTGGACACAGCATTATGTCTGCTACTATTTTCCATTAAATCTGTGAAATAATTTTTCATATGTACAGTTTCATCTGGATTCGCTGATAGCTAAACATTTCAATTGTTTTAATTTAGTGCCTAGGAAAGTTGTTAAAAGTTTGCTTGACTCGGGGGACGTGCCATTTAGTTTTCTTTGCAAAAAGGAAATGGAGAAAGTACTGAAGGATTTAATTTACAGGTATGCAGTGAAAGAAATTTCTATAATGGCATCATCAAACTAATCTGAAAATAAAAGAACCTCCACTTTTTGGACACTGAGAGTGGAAGTCTTGGTAATTTTCAGTGTCACCGGTGCAGTGATCGACACCAAACTGTCTAGGTTCCCATCGCAGTGCTGGGAGGCTGAGTCAGTACAGTCACTGGAATCTACAGTCTGGCAACTTATAAATGTCAAGGTTAGACTGAGTTTAATTCCGTTGTCTCTGTTGATTCTTTCCCCACTGGCGCAGTAAGAGTTCAAAACAACTCCTCCAGGTGTAGTAGACATCAATACTGTAGATACCAAAGTCAAATAGAACTAAGTAAGAAAGATGATTATTCTGTATTGCAACGTGTGATACTTCTCGTTGCTGCATTGCCAAATGTTGATGAATCAATAGACCCAGATATTAAAAAAACAGATGTAATGAAATTTAAAGTAGAAAATGTCTGATACACTAGAGTCTTTCAAACATTGATTAACAATGAGAAAATATAACATGTCAGTACTTTTAATTTAATCTATTAATTTATAATGTTAAAAATCAATGACCTTCACCAAAATATAAGGGGTTGGAATAAAATTCAGAAGTTAAATAACCTTTAAAATTAGTAGCTTGAATTCCTATACGTATACTACTTCCCTCCACCTCACCAGCTGTCAAACACTCCATTGTCAACACTATCCAAGCAGTAAATTCTGAGATCTCATAAACTAGCTGAAAAGTAGATATGAGATGTTTGAGACTGTCCTAAACAAAATAGCTTATTTTAGAAAGATGAATTTGCAGTTCTGAATGTGTTGCTAGATGTCCAGCCACAGGAACTCCTTAAGCGTAAGGTTGTCCATGAGGGCTGGGCCCTCTTCAAAAAGGAACTCAGGAGAAAGGCGTCATTATGTTCCAGAAAAGTAGCCGGTGGGGTAAGAAACCAGTGTGGTTGAGTAGGGAGGTCCTGAGAGACATCAATAAGAAGAGGAATGTCTATGAGCTTTGGAGGAAGGGGCAGGCATCCTGGGTATACTATAGGAAGGAAGCGAGAATATGCAGGGAAAAAATCAGGAGGGCTAAGGCCCAACTAGAAATCAGATTGGCCAAGTCTGTGAAAGACAATAAAAAATCTTTTTACAAATGTATCAGCAGTAAAAGGAGGACTAGGGAGAATCTCCAGTCCCTACTAGATGCAGAGGCAACAACAGTAACAGGGGATGAAGACAAGGCTGAAGTACTCAATACCTACTTTGCCTCAGTCTTTAACAGTAAAGAAAGTTGTTCCCTCTGCACACAACCCCAGGGGCAGGAGGAGCAGAACGAGGTTCCCACAATCCAAGAGGAGGTGGTTAGAGACTTGCTTGCCCAGCTAGACATCCACAAGTCTATGGGGCTGGATGGAGTCCACCCAAGAGTTTTGAGGGAACTGGCGGATGTGCTTGCTAAACCCCTTCCCATCATCTTCCAGCCGTCCTGGATGACTGGGGAGGTACCACTGGATTGGAGGCTGGCTGATGTCGTGCCCATCCATAAGAAGGGGCACAAGGAGGATCTGGGGAACTGCAAGCCTGTCAGTTTGACCTCAATACCAGGGAAAGTCATGGAGCAGGTGATCTTGAGTACTATCACGAAGTACTTGCAAGAGAGCTGGGTGATCAGGCACAGTCAATATGGGTTCAGGAAAGGCAGGTCTAGCCAAATTAACCACATCTCCTTCTATGACCAAGTGACTAGACTCTTGGATGAAGGAAAGGCTGTGAATGTAGTCTTCTTGGACTTTAGTAAAGCATTTGATACAGTTTCTCATAGCATTCTGCTTCTGAATCTGTCAGCCTCTGGCCTCGACAAGTGCACATGCTCCTGGGTGGAAAACTGGTTGGTTGGAGGGCCCAGAGAGTGGTGGGAAATGGTGTTAAATCCAACTGGAGGCCAGTTACAAGTGGGGTTCCCCAGGGCTCAGTGCTGGGTCCAGTCCTGTTCAATGTCTTTATCAATGACCTGGATGAAGGCAGCAAGTGCTCCCTTAGCAAGTTTGCAAGTGACATTAAGCTGGGTGGAAGTAAGTAATTTGCCAAAATAGTAAGTAAGGAATGGCCTCAAGCTCCACCAGGGGAAGTTCAGGCTCAGCATAAGGAAAAAATTCTTCACAGAAAGGGTTATTAGGCACTGGAACAGACTGCCCAGGGAGGTAGTTGACTCGCCTTCCCTGGAGGTGTTTAAGGTGCGGATGGATGAAGTACTGAGGGGCATGGTTTAGAGAGTGATGGGAATGGTTGGACTCAATGATCCGGTGGGTCTCTTCCAACCTGGTGATTCTGTGATTCTGTGGTTTATTGCACTTCCACTTTACATGCTGTGCAGTTTTTGAGCCATTCAAAGGGAATTGATATTTCTAAGATCTATGACAGTAACAGTCAGCTAAGCCGATTTGGATGTAAATCCAAAACGCCACACAAATAATTTCAAAGTAAAAAGAAAGCAAATAAATTTAAGTTTTGCTGTGGTCAAGTGCAAAATTGTGTAAGCTTGTTATTTTGTTCATCCAAATTGAAATGACTATGAACCAAATCAAAATACTCTGTGCAAGAAAATGAATACCAGGTTAGAAACAGAATGAATAAAAGAAATAAATAACCACCATGTAGCACTGTAAGATTTGTGACCTAGAGGCTGAGAAAATTAAAGGGAATTTGGCTGCAGTAAAGGTACTGTATCATAGTGAAGTGTAATGCAATTGTAATGTTAAGTCCATTTTGTAGGAACAATAAAAAAAGACCTTAAAAGGATTTTTTTTTAAACCCTATCCCATGTGACATTGCAAGTAAACTATATAAATATTTCTCATTCTTAATAGTTACTTACCTTAAGCAAGTCTGCTTGACACCCACACCAGTAAATTCCCATTAGGCATATATCAATACTAAATTAGGTGCTGTATTTCCTGGCAGTCTGAACAGCTTGAAGGAACTTGTTTTCGTATTTTATTTTATTTGTATAGCTGTTGTTTCCGAAGTAATTAATTTTAGGTGTCTGAGAATCTTTTTTTCTTCTTTTTTTTTTTTGTGGTTTTTTTTTTTTTTTTATGCTGAAGCCAGTCAAATCTTGTCCAGAGATATTTCTCTGTACCCAGCAAATAATTGTGTTCCTGTAATGGCAATAAACAGTATTTCATGTGTACATCTCATAAAAGGAATACAGAAGCAAAGTATGAATAGCACCTGCATTGGTAATTTTGTGGCAGGAAATCCCGTTTTTTATGCTCTTGGTTATCCCATATATGTATTCAGTTGTGCTTTCACGTTCGACTCTTGTGTTAAAGCTTTTTTTTTAGTTTTATTTTCTATCCCTTGCCTTGCTATTGGTCTGAAGGTGGAAATGTCCAAGTAGCTTCACCTTTCTATGCCTCAGTTTTGTCTTGGGAAAATAATAGTACTCGCTTTCTTTTACAAAAGCTCAGTGTAAGAGTTAATTATTGCTATTATAAAGTTCTGCAGTGGTACTCATTACAATATAAATGGTATATTGCATTAAACTGATTGTATTGACATAATAAAGAAGTGTAAATACTGATGAGTGAACGTGTGTCCCTCAGGTCACAGAAGACCTTTTGACTATAGATCTGATTCTTTCCCAGGAAGACTGAAATAAAGCAGCAAAGTAGTTTATCAGTGACTGAGATGAAAGTGTCTCTCAGGAGTGTGTCTTTATGCATTTTGGAAATTGTGAACTGGTAATTTTCCATTCTGTGTTCACTGAGAAGTCCAGGGCACTACTTATTAGGTCTGTCAGATGATGAGTGCTTAAAATTGTCTCATTTCTTAAAATGAGAAAATCTACCACTAATCTCATGCTACTGAGCATCTAGTTACTATGATTATGCTCAAATTGATTATTTGCCTTGGACTTTATGAAAGATGTAGGAGCAAGGCAGATAATAAGATGTTAATCTTTTCTCTGTTTACATAGACTTTAACTAGAGAGGGGTTTAACAACAATGTTAAAATTGTATGTGCATCTTCTTCCTGTGTTACTGAGATGGTTTGCTGAACAACTGAGTCTCCTCTCTTGATTGTAAACTTCATAGCTAAAGTGTTCTGCCTTTATAATAGACTAAGCTGCCATAAATATTCAGTTTTCATGCCTACTGGGGCTGGGGCAGTTATGTAGCTTGTGGTATCTGTTTTGTTATCTCTGAACAAGCTTATGTTGTGTGGATTTGTATCTCAAGAGGAGCTATCTTTGAGTAATAACATGCCACTTAAATCCCTAAATTCCTTTTTCATTGTAAAGAATGGCCCGGTCAAAATCAGGGAGTTCATATACTTGTCTCTGAATATCAAAGTACCCAGGTTTTTGGCTTTTTGCCTCTTAAAATATCTCTATTTAAAACTAATGATATAAAATTGCCTGTAACAGAAATACAGTAGAAAAAAGCATTGATATCTTTAATATGGGATTAGCAACTGGTTTAGAAAATGCAAGGAATTCACACAGAAATTCAGTTATGAATTCTCTTTATATGGATTCTAGGTGATTTGGGATGATTTTTTCCTGGCAAACTAATGATGTTGTTTTTTTAAACCATTGAATATTTATTAAGGAATGCATTTTATGGGGGAGATACCAGTACATACCCACATAGGCTCACCTATATGGATGTATAAAGAAGTAAACTTTACTGAAAATAGAAAGCATCTGAGTAAAGAATAGTGATCACATTGATTCTGATTCAGCAGTGCCTTGAGTGTCAGTGCTTAACATGGGCCATTTCATTGGGCTTCTTTAGTTCTTTTCTACTATCTGTTCATTGAAACCTATGGAAATGGATTCCGTTGATGTTGTTTCAGGCTCTTAAAGAATATGCTCGCTTTAAAAGCTTATTTTTAGTATGTTTCAGTGAAAAACATGGAATTACTCATACGATAAAAACTCTCTACTGAATAAAGTTCATAATTGGAGCTATAGTGAAAAATAGTTCCAGTGTGGCCAAGTTCTTGTTTCATATTATCTGGGTAGATTTATGCTTTAGTGAGATACCCAGAAGAGACTGGCTTTAAAAAAATTCTTAAGTCCTTCAAGGTTAGATGTCATTATATTATGAAATTTTAGCTAGGATAAAAAGCACTACACTATAGCATCATTCTTTTGGCATAGTTATCTACCTGTTTTAATTCTCATTAAAAGATTAACATTAAATCAAAGTATACAAGATAATAAAGCAAAGGCAGAAGTGGGAGTAGTACCTCTTAAATAAATTCACAACAAAAGAGAAGAAATACTTTAGGCAGGATCATTAAGAACCACAGTTCTATTCCATATATGAAATGTAACTGTCATAATGTTGGACTTCATGGTTGGACTCGATGATCCGATGGGTCTCTTCCAACCTGGTTGTTCTATGATTCTATGATAATGTACATTGTTTTTTGCCTCATATGATCATGCTGACCATGTCAAAATTGGATTCCTTTTTGTGTATGTAAATTTTTTTTTTGTTAATGAAATGTTTAATGGTCAGAAAGCACTAGTAGTGCACATTAGAAAGCTAAAATCACACGCTGATTGATGGTTTCAACAAACAAGCCAAATGGTAAATGCGTATGAACAGAAATTGAATTGCTCCTTCACCAGCAACTTTCCTTGGCTGCTGTTAACACGTAGAAGCACTACAAAAATGACTGAGTCCTGGGAACATTTATTAAAAGTAAGGGAGAGGGAAGAGAACACAACCAATTTCAACTGCATGCACAATAACCACAGCTCTTTTCACCACCACTGCAAAAAATATGAACAGAAAGTGGACAGTGCTTCAGAGTAAGATGTAGATACAATATTAACTGATGTCTGATAGTACATTTGTTGTGTTGCTACTATTATAACTTCCTTCTTTTAACTCAGGTTCAAAAATTAATGTAGAGACGTTGCCATCCAGGTAGGTTTCTATACTATTCCACATACTGATGAAGATATATTGCAAATTCCTCTCTCGTTTGGACTCCTTTGTGGAGTTCAGGAACTGGAGGGTGTGTTTCCTGGATTGCAGTCTGAGTCTCTTTGATTGTTCAGCTACTTTGTTTCTTGCCCTTCTTGCAGTTATTTTTGAGGTATAAAATAAGAAGAAACTCCTCAGTTCATCTGAATGACACATTGAACTTGATTCAAAATGTTCAATAGCTACTCTGTAATGCTTGTAGATTTAACATCTTTGCGGAAGCAGCAAAAGCAGAAACATCTGATATACTAGTGCTTGATTTGGAACAGAGGAATTAAATTAAACAAGAAAAAGAAACTAGAAGGTCAGTTACAAGTGAATTATTTCAAAATATTGTGGAGACTATTTAAATATACTATACTAGAGGTCCAAAGCAAATACAGAGTACCTGTCAGAGAAGACTGAAACAGCTGCAGAAAGGCAAAATATCTGAACAATGATGTGAATGTAAATACAAATGAAGTAGAGTTAAATCACAGTTACTTTAAAGTAAAAGCATGGAGAAAAGCTTGCAAAATTTGCATGGAGAGAGGCCTCTTTCAAATAGGTCATGTCCAATGAGTCTTAAGTGAGTCTGTAAGATAAGCCAGAAGTGACCAAAATATTTTTGAAAGTGCTCAATGAGTTCAAATTCATCCGTGTTCATTTCAAAATTGATTGGTAGGATTCTTACTCCTACCTTAACAGTGGATATCAGAGGTCTTCCTCAGAAAGCACTGGCAAAAGAAATCACAGAAAAAGTGACAATAAGTCTTCAAACCCCTGACAATAAGACTTCAAACCCCTGTATTCTTTTGACAAAAGGTGATTGCCAAACTACTGACTGTGATGTGTAGATAAAAAGTGCCTCTGTACTGGAGCACTGCTAATGCTGTCTCTGTTTCTACAACATCTTTCATGTAAACTTCAAGTGCCTTAAGATAAACAGCATCGAGGCAGTAGAGACACTTATCTGAAGAGTCTTGGTGAGAATCTTGCTTGCTGGTAAACATGGATGTAAGGCCCTATATGGATGAGCTGAATCTAGTGCATGATATTTTATATGCCTAGGCAGTTTGACTTTTTTCATGTGGTACAGTTTCAAGTCAAATCAAATCACTATTTGTTCTTGCCCTCAGAGAATCCTGTATTACCAAAAGGTTGAGATCAAATCTATTAATGCAGTTATAGTTGTATTGCAACCTCATCTGCTGCCATAGGAAACTATTATTATAATTGTGTAGACTAGCTTTATGATTGTCACATTTTCTTCCTGGGTTCAGCAGTCTGGCCCACTGGATTTTGGCAGCCTTTCTGCTAAAGTCCAATACTATCCAGTCAAATTTTGAAGAATCTAGAAAAACCTGATAAATACAGCTTGAATATATAAATCGTAGAACCATAGAAACACCAGGTTGGAAGAGACCTACTGGGTCATCGAGTCCAACCATTCCTATCAAACACTAAACCATGTCCCTCAGGACCTCATCCAGCCGTCACTTAAACACCTCCAAGGAAGGTGAATCAACCACCTCCCTGGGCAGCCTGTTCCAACGCCCAATGACCCTTTCTGTGAAAAACTTCCTCCTGATGTCCAGCCTAAATCTCCCCTGGCGGAGCTTGAGGCCATTCCCTCTTGTCCTGTCCCCTGTCACTTGGGAGAAGAGACCAGTTCTTGTAGTGTAGCCTGTGAAACCATTTTAATACTCAGAAAATACTCAGCTGTGGTGTTGAAACATAAATATTTCAAAGTAAACCCAGTACTTAGGGTACAGTCTTGGTCATGATATCACTATAATAAACTTGGTATATCAGTAATGAAATGCTTTTTGAAAATGTTGCAAGTTGTAGATGTGCTGTTTTCTTGCCTAGTCTTCATTGTTTCCAGAGCAGCATTATAAGTCATATTTTACAACAGACTAAAGATGAACATTTCATGAAAATCTCACACTGTTAACTACTGTGCAATAAAAGTTGATGAGAATGGTTTTATACCAGTGCTCCATTACTGTTAATTCTTATTACCTTCTTCACACTTACTCGTTTCCAGCAGGGACCTCATTGTATTTTATTGTGTCTAAACAAATAAGAATTTTTTTCAGAGTTTATAAGATATACAGATGGATATTAGAAAACCAGGATAACAACATTATTAATATGATACCTGAGCTTGTCTTAATAATACAGTATTGGCTCTTCGTTAAATAAACTGCAACCGAACTTTGTCCATCAGGTTTGGTAATACTAATCAGTCAAATTTTCTTGCCTCAGTGGCATTGAATCTTTGGATAGAAAGGACTGTTATCCTGCAAACGGAAACAGGATGATAGTTCCACTTGCATGTGAGGTGGCCCTTTCGGAGGCCACATGTGGCAACACTGAGGTGTGTGCCCTGTAATGATTCATTAATTAGACTGGCTGGTACTACCACTCTTTGACAGTTTTCTATTGTTTTCTGGCTTCAGTGTTCAACTGTGTCAGCTTCCAAATTACCTCCCTCCAGTGTTACATTTGCATTGTTGTTTTTTTTTTTTTCCCACAGATTGTATCTGTGGCTTGACTTGGCTTTTATTTAGTGGCAGATGTGTTTCCCTGGCACTTGAAGTAATATTCCTTGATTTTAGCTGTTTCCCTCATGAAGTGAATTTGTGAGAGTCTTACTCCAGCCACAGTTATTGTCCTTTTCATGTTAGGGTATGTCCAGGTAGTACTTGCTGGTGAGCAGGTATCAGAGACCATGCTTAGAATGTATTTCTTATTTTCTGTCAGGTGATAAAGATGAACATATGCCTCCCTGTTTTGTATCAGACCAACACACTTTATTTATCTTTCCCCTTTCAGAACAGGAACAGTGTTTTAGTCTAATAGAAAATAATTTATGGAAATAGTTATTTTAAAAGGGACAGGCACTTCACAATTTTTTTCAGTGATTTCTCTATTTAGTCATGGAATCACAGAATCATAGTCCATGCTTAACACCATAAGATAACTCCATCACTCACAGGCAGGTTGTCAAGGCTGCAGATCAGCCGTGTGTCAGGTGGGGAGACCTCTGACTGGTTCCATGCACAGAGCTCTGTGCTGTCAAAAATATCATGAACCTACTCAAGCTGGTTTCATGATGCTTCTGGTGCTTTGGGAGCTGTTACTCACCATGTAGCTTTCCTCTGGGGAGATCTAAATGGAGAACTTTTGTGGTCATCAGGATGCGACACTTAGGTCAGTTGGAGATGTATTCTGAAGTATCATCATTATCTTTGTCCCTTCCTCCCATATTAAATTTAACCTCTCTTATAATTTAAATATATTCTGTGTAATTGACTTATTTTTCTCTGCATGGGCTCTCAAACATGTTTCGGATAAACGGAGCTTTGATGGCATCGTATAATGTAAATGCTAATGAGAGATGTATTTTTTGCTAGTTTTGGATTAGGCTATTCATTTAAAAGCTATTATGCTATATTTTTAAAGTCTGCTATTTTCAGAGGAGATTTTTTTGTGCTGCAATGAGCACCTGTGGAAAAGTGTGCGTCTACAGCATAACTTGCTCTTTTTGTCTTGGTTTCACTGTGGAGCACAGAGAAAACACTAAAGGTGAAAATATATTTTTTTTAAAAAAAGGTGAGGATTATATAAAACAAAAACCTTATGCAAATACATATTGTCTCACTCTTCTTTCACGCAGAATCTTTCTTGGTTACATAGAAAGCTAATGCTACAAGTTACATGCTGGAGAAAGCATGATTTAAATAAGCTCTTTAAAGTTCCTGCACAGAATTTGCCACGTGAAAGTTCTGTAAATCTGTGAATGGTGAATGCAAAGGCAGACTAGCAATAACTGGTGACTATCAGTCTGAGTAAATCTGGGTGTGGAGCATACTGGTGCATTATCTTTGGTTATTATGAGAAAAAAGAGGACTGATATAAATGTGTGTATAGAGAGAAAGTGTACAGAAGATGACCAAGCTGGACTATCCTGAAGCAAATAGGATTCAGAAAAGGATTTGATATGTACACAGAAGATGAGTGAAACTCATAGCAAGTTGCACTGTTCCAAGCAAGGACTGTAGTGGTTTTGCCTTCTGCTTCAAGGAAAATAATGGTATTTATAATTTGTCTCCATTTTCTTTCCCTTCACTGAGGATTTGATTTCTTCCTCACTCTTATCCCTTTTTGCTGTTGCAGCTTGTGTGCTTTAGATTTCCTGCCACATGGCTATTCTTTATGCTAGTGTTTTTCTTTCCTTCCTTGTAAAAATTGTTTTCCTAGGCCTGTATCCATCTTTGGAGTCTATGAAGAGTATATTATGCATATTTTAAAATAACTATAATATTTATGAACACAGATGGAACTCCCACTTGTATAATGGAATTGTGTAGCTTAAGTAAAGAGCCCATACAGTCCTCAGAAATCTCCAGGTAATAACATCTCCAAATAGTTTGTGTTTTTTGTAATAAATTACCTATCAGGAGTGCATTCTTGTGAACAATATTTAGCCAGTTTGATTATAGACTGTGCATTCACTCACAGAAAAAAAAATTCAGGAAGATTGCTACTTGCTATAGTCTCTCCTTATTTTTTGATAACATTTTTGCAATAAAAAACATTCATGGTGACTTAGCATTTGAAGCTGGAATTTGGACCTAGATGTATCAATGTGACATGAAACTGTTGAGGAAGCTGTTTCTGGTAAAATAATTGGCAGTGTTTTTGCCAAATATGTCTATGCATATTGATGCATTGTCTTTGTTCAGTGTTTTTTTTCTGTGTCTAGCTGAAAGTTTGTTGAGAAAAATGAGAACTGACTGTAAACAAAGAACAAATTGTATTTCTCTGATCACTAGGGGTAGCTGTTCTTCGGCATTGTCTTCATGGAGAAAGTTACCTTAATCTCTATGTGGATCTGGCAAGAAATTATTAGCATGATGCAGGTAACAATAACCACTGTGCTTCTGGGACCATGACATATGACATATATGTTAGAGAGTCTGAGTAATGGAAAATGTAGTTTTCAAAAGCTTTTGACCTACGTAAGTTTTATTTAAGGTATAAAGAATAAGAGGCAGAAAATCTAAACAGACTCTTGTAGCAGCATCTGAAAATGTTTACAGCTTTTATATTCTTAAACTACAGGTAGGGCTTAGATAGTTCAAAGATTAAAGAAAAGGACTTTATTTTCTCCGCATAATGTTTTGCGGTCTGCAGATGGTTAATGGATTTTATAGAACTTACTGATCCTGGTTTGCAATTGAATTGTCATCACTTAGCCTTAGGTGAAAGAGTTTCTGCAGTTTGTAAAATGGAGTAAGAAAGGTTTAAGTTTTGTTCTGGCACATGTCTGAAAACTGAAAAGATTTTTGGAGTGTGTTAGAATTGTAGTAATGGTCCAAACACGTATTGAGGTTCAATTCTTAGGGGTCAATAATGGTACCTAGCATCCTTGCCAACTTGTAAAGTTTTCAGCTCAATTCTTCTGTGCTGTCTTCTGTCACTTTGCAGTACGTGTGCCAATGAAGGGTAGTAATTTAAAAGCATTTTTAAGTTATCTATGCATGCTGTGTACAAATAAAATTAATAGCATTTGCTGGTTTATTAATCAGTGCATTAAACCAGACTTTTGTATCATTTAAATATGGATTAAATATTGCACCAGTCTTTCTTACAGCTGTGTGACTGTTTTGAATGTGCATATCATTATGCAGAAAACAGTATAACCCATATTTTCTGAAAGGTGTGTTGTAGTCAGTGAGTCAGAGGATGCTAATTGAACTCCTTCTGTAATAGCAGAGATATTTGGACCAAAGATTTTGTTTCTTGATCTTCACTTTCCCGTTAAAATACTGGAAAAAAGCTGCTTGATAAAGTCCTCCTTTGAAATTTTGCATTGCTTTCCGATAAGTCAGCGGTAAATCTGCTAAAATTTACAGATTTTTTTTTTCCGACCTGCTTGTGTTAGCCTCTGCAAGATGATATTCTCTCATCTGGCTTGTTCATTTTCCTTTACTAAACATATTCCCTAAGTGGGGAGCTGTTCATTTTCCGTCTCGGTCTCCAGAGTTGGTCAATGCATTCATTTTATGGCAGTGTCTCTTCATATCACGCTTGAAGTGAATAAGGAATAGGCTTTGAAGTGGTGATGTGTTTTTAAATTCTATTTAGTACTTTATAAATTCGGGGATGGCAGTGTCGCATGGAGAAACCTCAGAAATTTTAATTTTAGCAAGAATTGGCAATTCCTACCGTTCTCTGCCCAATGTTGAACATTCTGTAGGATGGATGCTGGATTCCAGTTGCTCACTTCTTGTTTCCGCACTGATTTACATCATATATCATTTATAGCCTCTGTGTATACTACTTTCCCATATTTCAATTATATATGAAAATGAAAGCTAAGTGTTGTTTGTGCTTCTTAGCTGCTTGTTCTTATTTTCTTTTTTAGCTTTATCAACAAAGGTACCTACACTGTATTTAGGCTTACTAGCTCTTTCAACTAATGCATCAAATCATTCAGTTTTGTTGTCTTGTTTTTCTTTGAGCTCCAGTTACAAGTAAAATTTAAATGTATTTATCTTTGAAAATGCTAATCGATGGCATTAAGTAGGATCATTTTTTAGTGGATGAAATCTGTTAAAAGTATAGCACTTATTTGTATGTTGCACATTTCACAACATTGTGATTGCTAACAAGATAATATTAAAATGTTTAATAATGTTAGAAGTGCAACATTTTCCATAAACATCGTATTTAATATATAAATTGGTAAGTGGTGAAAGGTATTTTGCATATTATGGGATCTTTGTCTCTTTATTTTATGAGAAATAAGCACATATCATTCAGTATTTCTTAGAGTATGTATGTACTTACATATTCTAAACAAAACCTACACATAATGCTTTTCAAGTCCTAAAGCCTCCTTCCCTCTCAAAACTTTTTGAAACATGGATGAAAATATTCATAAGTTCCAAGTACACATTGTACATATATTATTTATGCTTCTAACTTTGTATTGTTTATACTCCCGAGTGCACATTGGCCGTATATTGGGACTTTTCAGAGCACACTGGGTCTGTGCTGCTTATGGTGGGTTTAACTGACAAGTTCTAAAAGGTCTGTGTTGTTCTGGTCTCTGCAGCCTCTGTTGAAGATCTATTTGTCTTCAAATGTCATTAACTTAAAGAGAACACTGTTTTCTGGGTGCTTTAGAGTACCATGCTCTTACCACTGATAAATAATGATTTAGTGAAATCACTTTTTTTTTTTTTTTTTTTTTTTTTTTTTATTTCACACAAAGGGTCATTGGGCATTGGAATAGGCTACCCAGGGTGGTGGTTGATTCACCCTCCCTGGAGGTGTTTAAGGTACAGGTGGATGAGGTCCTGAGGGACATGGTTTAGTGTTTGATAGGAATGACTGGAGTTGATGATCCGGTGGGTCTCTTCCAACCTGGTTGTTCTATGATTCTATGATTCTATTTGTTTTATTCATCTCATTACCTCTGAGTTTCAGTTTCGTTGGTGTATGCTGGTAGTGGCAGTTATGTGCTAGTTTCCATTTCAGGTTTCCTGAATGTAGCTAAAATGTTCTGCATGTCTAATTTGTTGTTGTGGTAGGTGAACATGTAAGAAGTGTATCAGTCATCTTAAAAAAAAAAAAAAAATCACAAGCCTATGTTTGATAGTCTTAAACAAGCAAAACCAAACACATTTCAGTTCCAAGTACCCTTCTCACTCATGCTTTGTGAGTAGGAGACAACAATTCTTCCAACTCTTCCATAATTTATCATTTCATTTTGCTTTTGTAATTACAGAACAAACCTTGCTTGGAATATTTACTTTGCCTTTTCTGATTAGCTTTCCCATTCTCTTTTTTAATGATTTCGGTTTCATTCTTATTAACATTCTACACAGACACATTGTCACATCAGATTTGCTCTTTGTGTAATATGGTTTACTACAGCATCCATTTTCTCTTATGCTATCAGCACAATCTGACATAAAGCCTTTTCATGTACAATTGCTCTTATATTCTATTGGATCCTATTAATATGGTTTTGATCAATTATTATTTTAGTTGTTTTTAGTATATAATACTGTCGTGTGATTGTAGAGGTATTTTGGAAAACATTGGAAAACATACTCTAGTTAAAAATGAACTTGTGCACCCTTTAAAAATCCTTGAAAGACAGATATTTTAAAATGTACCCTCAAGCAAAGAAATTAATGTAGTTTGATGAAGGAGGTATCCACAAACTTTCATTTTTAAGTGCTGCTTGTTGTGACAGTCTGGAAGCATAATGAACTAAAATGTATTTAATATTACAAGAATATTTTAAAATATATTTATTTACATACAAAAGATGAGGCAACACTGAAGTTATACTTCCACCACTGTATTTTTGATGTGTTTTATACTTTCATAAACAATTGATATTTGAACTGATTCCACTTTCCCTCTCCCCCCAAAGAAAGAATGTAATTTTCCCTGTGATTTTAGAATCAAGGTCATAGAATCATAGAATCACCAGGTTGGAAGGGACCTACTGGATCATTGAGTCCAACCATTCCCACCAATCTCTAAACCATGTCCCTCAGTACCTCATTCACCTGCACCTTAAACACGTCCAGGGAAGGCGAGTCAACTGCCTCCCGGGGCAGCCTGTTCCATTGCCTAATGACCCTTTCTGTGAAGAATTTTTTCCTTATGTCGAGCTTGAACTTCCCCTGGTGGAGCTTGAGGCCATTCCCTCTTGTCCTGCCCCCTGTTACTTGGGAGAAGAGCCCAGCTCCCTCCTCTCCACAACCTCCCTTCTGATAGTTGTAGAGAGCAATGAGGTCTCCTCTCAGCCTCCTCTTCTCCAGGCTTAACACTACTTTAGCTTAAATCAAAACATTCCACTGTTTGTAATATGTTTTGGTGCAACAAGAATGGAGGGGGAAGGATTACAGAATAAAGCTTACTTTCTCCCATATATTGTTCATAGTATTACAGCAAGTATTAAATTCATGAAATAACATAAATATATCTAATAAGTATCAACGTTATCTCAATTATTAGAATCTCATTCGCATTTTACTATCTGCTAAGCTCTCTCTCAATGGCATTTATTAACACTATTTTCCATGGTAAATTTATGTGTGTTTCAAATCAATAGAACACTTCACTTTCTTTAATTTGCAATGCTTGAACAGGTGGGTTTTGAATCTCGTAAATTGTCAAGTTAGTCACTCTTTTTTATGCACTTGATGTTTTCAGATTTCTGTCAGATCAGCATGCAGTGTTGGCAATTCTTTCAGTCTAAAGAGTGTTTATAAAGTAAACAAGATACAGTCTGACATATGCAAATATAATTACAGATAACATGTATGTGTGAGTATTGTGGCGTGTTTGAGTAATGTGTCTATATGTATCATCAAATGCATGGATAAATAATTAATAGCAATAAATTTGAAGCAGCAGGAAGAATTAAGATTCTTTTTCACACTTATCATATCCTATCGGCAGGATGCATAGTAGGACAATTAAAGCTGTGTTGGAATACTGTCTTTCCTCTACATGAATGATGCTTTATATACCACACAGGAGTCAATGAACAGTCCCTATCTGAAGATTTTTCAATGTACTGAAGCTTACTCTTGGGTGATCTCTATGTCCAGCTTCTTCTGAGAGGACTGTCTAAGTGGGTAGCAAGCAGCAGCTGGGCCTGCTAGTAAACTGCTGAAAGGAGTCATCCTGCAATGCTTGGAGCATATTATAAGGGTCATAAAACCCCGATAAAGGTAAACCAAGTGGGTGCAGTGTCTAAACAAAAATGCTTACTTACCTTCAACACAGCCTCTGCTAGACTCTGGGTTTGTAGTTTTTATTTATGTCTTGATAAGACATAAACAGCATAGTTTATCATCCTTCACTAACAACCTAATCCTAATCTGTTAGGTATATTTGCTTCTGATGCAATATGTACATTCATAGCATCATAGAATCGTAGAATAGTTTGGGTTGGAAGGTACCTTAAAGATTATTTAGTTCCAACTTCCCTGCAGTGGGCAGGGACACCTCCCACTGGATCTGGCTGCCCACAACCCCATCCAACCTGGCCTTGAACAGCTCCAGGGATGGGGCAGCCACAACTTCACTGGGCAACCTGTGCCAGTGCTTCAGCAATCTCATGGTGAAGAAATTCATCCTTATACCTAGTCTAAATCTGTCCTTCTCCAGTTTAAAGCCATTCCCCCTAGTCCTATCACCACAAGCCTTTGTAAACAGTCTCTCCCCAGCTTTCTTGTGGACTCCCTTCAAAAAGTATTGGAAGGTTATTCACTGAATAGCTAAAGTTTGTTCAGCAGTGATGGTCCATGAAACCAGCTCATGTCATTGGGTATTCAGACACCTTGCCTGGTTCTACTCTAAAGAGAAAACTGGTGTCATTACAAACTGCTATTACCAGATTGCCAGCTGTTAATTTCTCTTTTACTGAGCGTTTGTTACCTGTTGCTTCATTGTGTATGGCTACCCTAAAGTGTGGACACTTCTGTCAAAGTCAATAGGCTGTACCTCTACTGAGTATGTTCCTCTTGACCTCTGAACTTCCTAAGTTTGCATGACCCTTCCCTTCCATAGTGACAAGTCATGAAATCATGAAGCTTCCTATATCTTCTACCTATGCATTAATAGTTCCTCTCGAGCTTTCTGCAAGTATCTACTAATATAAATTTTCATTACCATTTACTTGGTCTTCGCTGCTACCTACCAGTTGAAATCTTACTCTGTGTAGTTAACGACACATCAGCACAGGATTTTAAGTTATACACATCTCTCAAACCTTTAATGAATCTTTCTTCTGCTCATAACTTCACCTATAATCCCTAGTTACTTTTCTACCTATTCTTTTCTAGCTAGACACTTTTAATTCCTTTTCTTTTTTTTCCAATACTTTTTAATGGAACTGATGACAACTATATGCAAATTTAGGATAATTTATAGAATTAGAATGTAAAAAAATGTTGCATACTGAGTTTGAATTTTTCCAGAGGTGTATTTAGGTTTTTCTGTGTAAAAATAAATAGGGAAAAAACCTACTGGTATTTTCTGCATTGAACTGCAGAGGAATACGCCCTGAATAGAAGAATTTCTTGATCTCGTGCAGCATTCTGCAAATCCCTGCCCTGTAGGAGACAGTAATTTTCAGTTGTCTTCCCTGCATGCTCTCACATACAGCCTCCCTTGCTCCATTTGTTAGCTGCTACGTTTAACAAATTGCTCTTTTTCCTCTCTTAAAGCACAGAAACACAGGATCTTCAAACTTATACTGAGTGTATAATCCAACAACCACAGCAATGCTCAGGTTTCTCACTGTCCAAATCAATCTGCTAAATAAATGGCTATGCGGTGGCCTCTTTCCTGGCAGTTGTCAGTGTAAAAAGATCATTCAAGTGCTCTTTTATCAATCTCTTTCATGTTCTTTCCCCCATAAGCGCTAACAGCAGAAGCTATCTGAAGTAGAATAGGTTTTCTCTAGTTAACAATAGTGATTTTTTAAAATAACATTTGAGTAGTGAAAACATTTAGTCATGAGAACCTGGGAATGTCACCTTGGAGTCACTTTACTCTCTTGCTATGAATAATGGCATATTTTATTTAGGAGTGACTGATAGTACTGAAATCACCTGGTGAAGTTATTACATCAACTATTATTTGCTCTGACAATCCCCCAAACATCTTATGTTGCCACTTCTTATCTTGTGGTCCTCTGTATAGAAGAAGATATATATAAAGAAATTCATACTGTCTGGATTCATTATCTGTAGAGGATGCCGATCGTTTATCTGCAGTATTTGTAAATTTGAAAGCTGAATATTTAAGCCACTTGCCTTAGTCCTCTCCCTAAAAGCTGGAATTTCATTTACTGAACATTTCTAAGTTCCTTAGCCTCCTAGATTCACATATTTCATCACAATATTGTGGTAATTAAATGAGTTGGTTTGGATTAGAAAGGAATTTGCTAATAAATTTAATACATAATTACATGGAATTACAGTTTTTGTCTGTTTGGAGTTTCAGCCTGTAACTTGTATTTAAAAATATGGTTGTGAACAAAACCAAATCCATAATATGCATATTAGATGGAATGACCATTCTTTGTCTGGTTTGTAGTTGAAGTCTTTGACCAGTGTCTATTTTAATAAGGTTTCTGTCAGTAGACAAAGTTCTTTATCACAGAATCATTTAGGCTAGAAAAGACTTTTAAGATCCTTGAGTTAATGGTTAAACTAACACTGCCAAATCCACCCCTAAACAATATCCCTAAGCACCACACCTACCTGTCTTTAAAACACCTCCAGGGATGGTGGCTCCTCCACTTCCCTGGGCAGCCTATTCTAATACTTGACAGCCCTTTTGGTAACGAATTTTTTTCCTATCATCCAATCTTAACCCCACCCTGTCCCAACCTGAGGCCATTTCTTCTCAATTTGTTTTCTGTTACTTGGGAGAAGAGACTAACCCCCACCTCACTACAACCTGCTTTCAGGTAGTTGTGAAGAGCAATAACATCTTCCCTCAACCTTCTTCTCTCCAGGCTAAACAGCCCCAGCTCCATCAGCTCCTTGTAAGACTTGTGCTCAAGACCCTTCACTGGCTTAGTTGCTGTTCTTTGCAAATTCTCTGGCACCTTGGATGTCTTTCCTGTAGTTAAGGGCCCAAAACTGAATGCAATACTCAAGATGCAGCTTCACCAGCATACAGTCCTGCTGGCCACATCATTTCTGAAACAAGGTGCTGTTGGTATTATTGGCTAACTGGGCACACTGCTGGCCCATGTTCAGCTGACTATCAATCAACACCCCAAGTCCTTTTCTGCTGAGCAACTTTGAGCCATTCATCACCAAACCTGTAGTGTTGCATGGGGTTGTTGTGACTGAAGTGTAGGACTTGACACTTGGCCTTACTGACGCCATACAATTATCTCAGCCCACCAATCCAACCAAGTTCTATCATGATTCCATCCATGTTTGTCTCAGTTTCCTTCAAATCATTCAACGGAATCGTTATAGTTGATGAGTTACATAACATGAGTTACATGTGCATGAAACTAAATAATTTTTTAGAATAATTGCAAAGGGAATTTCACATGTTAGTGGGCGTGCATAATTGAAATCTCAGATTAAGGGAATAAGGAAAATCATTCTTCATTACTTGTCCAAAGACAAACAAGAGTATGCTGCTTTTCCCTTATAAGAAATAAGATGGCATGTCTGTTCTATAGGCGATCATGAATAGAATCACAAAACTATCTCAGAATAATAAATATATCAAGATAGTAATCTTCTTGAAAAAAAAAAGAAATTACCTTCTCAATTTTACTCTTCTGCCTTCCTTATCTCTTCATGTTACTCTCTAATATGATGGGAACAGAAGGAGAAAGTGTGGTGTTATTGGATGTATGGAGTGGCTATGAGGACTTCAGTTTTTTTTTTCCCCAAATATATTTGTAATTACTATATATATATAAAAAATTGTGTGTGTGGTGATTTTATGATTCTATGATAATCCTGATGAACTTGCAAGCTGTTGCACTCAAGTCTATTAGAATCTATTAGTGTAGGACATAGTGCATTAACATAGCACATCTAAAACCACAATAAGATTGTTTTTGTTGTCTTGAAATATGCAGGATGTTCCTTTGTTTGCTACAGCAATATCACTTTGGAACTTGCACTAACTCAGTCGGTCCCTAGGTATGGAAGAGTTTGAGTAGTTTAGTGCTGGACATTTTTCCCTGTTTATGACTCCTGTTTTAGACTATTACTTTTTGATTTAGAGTACAGCAAAGAGCTTTAAACAATCTGGATGAAAAGGACTGTCTCAGCAACTCTACTATATTTTATTTTGAAATTTCTTCCCCGTCCATCCCCTTCCTCCCTCTCATAACATCATATAATCTCCAAGCAATTTATATGATAGTTCATCATAGGAAAGTCTTATGCTGCTGGTGTAGGGTGAGCTTTTCTCCAACTAATTTCCTATTTTCTTGCTGTAAAACTGCCGGAACACATTGGTGAGTGGTACAGGGATATTCAATTAAAAACTTCTGCACTAGAAACTTAGAAAATTGCTTCTTAGTAAAAAGCAGATTAACGTTAAGTATGCTTCTTGTCATTGGTTTAAGAGTATGGATACTGCTCTGTTTCTTGTTATGTTTGCCTTTCCTTCCTGCATCATCTGACAATAACATCTGATTAAAAGAAATTTAACTTCTTTTTCACTCATGCTGACTCATCCAATAATTTTAAAGTTGAAATACAAACTGAAATAAAGTACCATGGCCTTTATGATTTCGAGTTTAAAGACTGTCATATTTCAAGTATGAAGTACTTATGGCTTTTGATTTTGCATTACAAGTAGTAAGTGATCATTTTATTTGCTTTGCAACAGACCAGTTATGACACATTCACTTCCTGCCACTGTTTCCCATGTAAGTAGTAGAAAAACATGGATTTTTTTTTAGGATCACCTTGAAGTTTTGCTGAAATTGTCTAATGTCACCAATGTGAAAAAGTAAGAGAAAAACCTATAGAATGAGGCATGTGCCTTATATATCACAAAGAAACAATTGAAAACAGCATAGGTTCCTATTTCCCTCTTTGGCCTTTTTTCATAGCCACTTTCAGAATTTAAGAGCCATATTTTCTTATCAGAAATTGGGGATCCAGCTATGAACCTTTGAGCCACCTTGGCTACCCTCCCCAACTTCAGTTGCCTAATGTCAGCGTTTTGGAGAGTGGATTGCAACATGCAATATTATGCATGTTCCAGCAGCACAACACAATCTCCCCCACCTTTTTTGTAGGCTGTTTTATGCATACTCATTTAGAATTACATCTCTTTTGCAGTATTAGGAACTGGATATAACTGAATCATAAAAGAGAGTTATACAAAGAAGCTTTAATTTCAAAACTTTTCCTGCGCATTGATCGAGAAAGAGGAATTCACACAGTGAGAGTGAGGAGAGCCCTTGGTACTGCAATTGATATTGACAGAGGTTGAGGTAATTCATTTCTTATAGGGTACTTCACATCTCATAACATTAGATCCATAGGGAGCTTTCTATGATGGCTTGAAGAGGCAAAAAATGGCAGTCTCATACAGAAGCTGTTGGAGAGGAAAAAAAAATATCTATAATGAGAAACAGTTCCACATGAGAGATTCCTTATTTTTTTCAGTTGCATATGATTTTCCATGCCTTGTTGGTCTTTTTTTTTTTATCCCCCTTTGCTTTTCCCCCCCTCTTTTTGAAATATACTAACTTGCTTTTCACAGAAATGGATTTTCTTGAGTCAGATGTCTTAAAAAAGTGCACTAGGCTTGTTTTATTAGAGTAAGGAATATGTGTTACAAAGTAAATATAGTTCTTTTCAACTTAAGGTACTTGTGCGTTATTCAGCCTTTGTGTTTCCTATATTAATAAAGAAAGGTAATAAATATATTTGCAAATGAATTTCCTTTTGTAGGCTTTTGTCATACAGTAAAAATATCCTTTGTAATGCTGTATGAAAAGGGCCTGGGAGCTATTGCCTTTTCAAAGGAATTTTTGCTCTTTAGAAAGACAAAAAATGTCAAGTTCTGCCTTTGCTGTCTTGTCAGAGGATTACTTGACTAACATTTAAAATGTTCATTTAAGAGATTACTCAGGCAGCAGTTGGTGAGGTGGCACTGCTGTGAATCCTTAAAGATTTTGGGTGGTCCCTTCCCCACCTCCCCCAAACATACATATAATGGTTCATGTATCAAAATAATCCCATTGTTTCAACGAGGTTATTTACACTTAGAAAGTTATTCCTATCTGAGTGGAATTTTCCATGTAATGGCAAAATTATTTTAATGCCACATGAAAAAAAGAGAAATCACTTTTTACACAACTTTTTTTTTTTGTAACTGTTATGATTTGTCTTCAAAATGACATTGTAATTTAAAAGAGGAAACATTTATAAGTACCACATGCCAAAAAAATGTTAAATGGTATAAGTTAAATGCTAAGTTGTAACAGAAGTCATTAAATGCCTGTTATCTCCATAGAGACTGTGACTTATAGTTGGGTGAGGTTTTTTGTTTGTTTGGTTGGTTTTTTTATGTACAATATACAGGACCCTACAATTATTGAGTACAGGGATATTGTAAGTCAACACATAGCCTGAAATGATCAGTCATTTAATTAGAGCTCTGACATTTATTAACTTATCACAGTATTGATTGCTGTTTACCTTTTAGGTTGACATTTCTTGAGTATTTCCATAGAGAACTGATTTCAATAATTGGGCCAGTCTTTTAAATACTAAAATTGTCTTGGATACATTGAGCTAAATAAGAAAAAATGTTTATTATGGAGTCCTAGTACAGTTGCTGGTGATAAGCAGTAAAAATCATGCCGGTGGGTTCGATTTTCTTCTATTAAATCCTCTCAAGATTGTGCAATGAGTGTTTAGGAGCAAATGCATCCCAGGAAACAAAATGTGCTCAGTTTTGGGTTTTAGACCTTTTAGTATGGAAATCTATTTTCAAGAGAGCATTTGAGTACAATATGGATTACTGTTATAAAGTTGTTTTAAGTCATGTATATAATTTTAAATATTCCTATGAAGTGACATTGCTTTCTTTTCACTTCTGTTATTTTAAACCAACATGTAAGCCAAGGAATGCCAGATGAAGTTGCAAATATATATCCTCAAACATCAGAAATGGCCTTGGTTTGTTTATTTTTTAATATAAAATGAGGATTTTTGGGGAATTTTTGCAAGACAAAACTTCAGCTTACCCAAACTAGGTCTCCCTAACCACCCTCTGCAGCCAGGACCTTCAGAGGTGAAACAAGAGTGATTGCTTCCTATGATGACCGTAAGGCGACCTCAGGGAGTGTGGCCATGCAAGATTTAAGGAAATACTTGTGAATACTTTATCACCAGTACATATGCAAATAAACTGGCTCCATTTCCCTTGGCTAGATCTTGTTTATTTTAGTCCTGCTAATGAGAGTTCTGTGCTGTAACTGAATTCTTGATTGTGGCTAAATGGGGTGGGTGTTCCTTGATTCATGCAATGAATACTAATAGAATTTTCTGTTTCAATATTCATGACTGATTGTATCCTCTTATATATCCTTTTTATATAATTGTTAATAAATCTTGCCCTTATCTATTAGCCTCAGTACTTGAAGAGATTAGGCCATCACTTAAGTAGTTCTGCACAAATTTTGTTTATAATGTACTGATCACTTTTTGGATGGGAGACATAGTGGAACTATTAGGTAAACATTTGTAGCATTTCAGAAGTATAAATAAATTGAAATTAAAACCCTTATCAGAATAACTATGTTCCTTTGTTTAAACTCTCTCTTCAACTGAAGGTTGTAGAATTACTGCTCTCTTTGTTAATAATGTTAACTGTTGGCATATAGCCACCAAAGACTCCACTGGAGACGTGTTCCTTCAAGGTTGTGTAGTTAATGCAAACATATTAGTTTACATCTCTATACCTTGGAGTGCAGAAAGATCTGTAATACCCGTGAAGGTCATGATCCCCTGCTGATATAAATGAACTCCATTAAAAACAGTGGATATGTGATGATTTGTTTCAACCGAGAATCTGCCCTAGATATGCACTGTTTTAAATGAAAATCTGACAGGAAAGATTTTCTGCACATGTGGGTTTTGTTTCTTTCAGCTGATATTGTTTCCCGGTGTGTGAAATAGATAGGTCTGCACTATTGTCAATACTCATCATTTATCTTCAGACTATGCGGTGTTAATGAATAATTCTTGTATTCACTTAGTAGAGTATTAATAACAAGGCGACTTAGCACTTGTAAAATGCTCCAAATGTTAAGAATGCATTGAAATAGGGGCTGGATGTGGCTTGTAATCTCTTCACAAGGGACCCATATAGCTCTTACCACATATATTTTACTGAAAAACCTGTAGATAAGTGCAGGAAAACTGAGAGAAAGGAGTGAGCTCAGCTGCATGACGTTTTGAAATCCAGAGCTTAGATTAACGTACATAATTTTTCTAGCTCTTTTTCTTAACTCAGTCACCCTGTACAACAATGAACTTTTTCAGGGTAGACTTGTTTGGTTTTAAGTACAGCAGTCATGAGAAGAATGTTAATTGATAAGCAGATGCAGAGTATTGCAAATACAGACATTATCTGTATTATTGAGAAGTGGAACATCGTGTAGAGATGTTCAGATGATGATTAGTTTTGCTATGCCATTGTTTTAATATACAATTAAAACATGTTGAATCTGATATTTTTCAGTGCAATCACCTACTGTAGATCTCTAACTGATACAGTCAAATGCAAGTTTGAGATGGAAATCTGCAGAGGAATATAAACGCAACTAAAAAGACTAATTCAGCATTAAAATATGCTTGGGATAAATGGATAATGCTTTACAGAAGCTGGACAAAACAGCAAGAGGCCACTGTTGTTTAAGACTGCTCCCATAGTAGATTTTGTAGTCATAGTGAGGTGTTCTCCTTACTTTAACAGACTGTAATAATTTTTTAAATACTTTAATATTCATAAGAAGAATTTATCCTAAGAGTAAGGTGATTTTTAGAGTTTTGAATTTCTTTAAGGAAGAATGAGGGTCTGCAGTGACTCCACATTCTGGACCTGTCCAAGTTCTACAGTCCAAACCTATTTTTTACAGCGTATTTGGTTCTTGCTAAAAACATGAGGTGGAGAATAAATCCAGTTATAGTTAGGTTTGCTTTCTAGACATTGACTATAGATAATTATATCAAGAATTTGCAAATAAAGTATTTTTATTTATTATTTATTATTGTTTGCTGTTCAATATATTTATGTCACTCATTGAGTGAGGTTGTTTTGTATTAGATGCCTCAGATTTAGGTTTACTTAGAGCTAGTTATATCATTCATTGCCACATTCAAAGTTACAGCTTAGTAGAGAAGTGGGAAGAAAATCCAATATTTTACATTGATTTTGTCTTAGAAAAATACTCTTTAAATATAAAGCTTTTAAATGATGTCCCAACATGGAACTGCATCTTTGTCATTTGAAAATGCATAGGCATAAGCTGAGCTATGTCCACAATGCTTTTACTGGTCCTGTTTATCCAGCAGTTTAGAAGGGATCAATTTTGTTGTCAAGGCTGACAATAGCTTGCAAAGCACAGTAGAAGAGTCATAATTTATTATAGTTTCTATGCAGGCATTGCTATGAGAAATGGTCATATTAGTATGAAAAAGAGAGTCAGTGTCCAAATTTAGGGATTCCTTGGAGATTTCTGGGTGAAGTTCAGACCTTTTTCTAAGACATCTGGTGAGCTATTGTCTGTGAAGACTGTAAGCAACCTCAGAAAAGGAAAGCAATAGCAAAATTTCTAAGTCACCCTGACTACATAAGTTCAGTTTTTAAAAGCAATTCTTCCTTTCAGTTGAAAGAAATGTACTAATTATTTCAAGACAGTTATTACATGATACATTCACTTTTAAATTACAAACTCTTTCCTGGTCGTGTCAAGTCTTTCCTTTAATACTAAGCATATTGCTCTATTCACAGATTATTATTTTTTTAATAAGGAAATAGTTCTGGATGTAGTATAACAGAATGTATGTAGCAAGGTTATGCTCCTAGGTGCCTATCAAGATATTAATACTTCTGTTTTCACTTGTATTTATTATAGTATGATTTACAAATCGAGACCTTAATATAGAATTCCTAGTGTAATGTAACTAAAGACCAAATATTATGGTCAGTATACATAGCTGTTTCTTTAATATTTATGAGACACCAGTCCTTTCTCTGGAAATGTCATTTGTACTCATTTAAGACTGCATGTAAAGACATTTTCACTATTGGTGGTTTCTTACCTTTGCATTGCACTAGGACAGTCCAAGGTAGTGAGCACTGAATGATTGCTTTGGAGAAAAGAAGTACATCAGAAATTTTGTCTTGTGATATAGTTTCTGTACTAACATGAAGAACAGATTATTAAGAACAGTTAGTAGACACAGAACTACTATGGTAATATTTTATACAAAAACTGCTGGGCAGTAGAATGAAAGTTTTAATTACAATTTTCAAAGAGCTATTAATGATACAAGCACGTTGCTTTTAGGAGTAAATAATTAATCTTAGAATCATAGAATCACGAGGTTGGAAGAGACCCACCGGATTGTCGAGTCCAACCATTCCTATCAAACGCTAAACCATGTCCCTCAGGACCTCATCTACCCGTGCCTTAAACACCTCCAGGGAAGGTGAATCAACCACCTCCCTGGGCAGCCTGTTGCAGTGCCCAATGACTCTTTCTGTCTTAATGCTGCAGAATTAAGCACTGACAAACTGCACTGTGGCCATCAGATTTTATAAACTGCATATGGAGAGATAACTTGATTTTTTCATATGAATCTGGTGATGATTAGCATCAATAGTAATAACTGATTAATATTGTTCCATAAGTAACTCTGGACTTTAAAATGAGTACTAAAGCAATTCAGAAGACAAAAAGTGTTTAATTTCATTCCTATATACTGCTAGTTAAGCATACTTTTTGATTCAGTAGATTAGACTTAACATCATAAACTGCATTTTGTGAATATTGTGGTACTGGCTCCTGAAATGAATGAACTGAGGACACAAAGAACTTGATAAGAGATCACAAATAACCATTCCCGTGTTTTCTATCGCCTTTATTACAGACTGACAAGAAAGAAAGAAGTAATGCCTTGAATGTTGCAATAGATGGTATGTGCAAGAAGACAAGAGACCTCCGTAGACAGGTGAGCAACATGGGGAACTGCCAAAGTAGAAAAGGAGACTTGAAGATTGCTTTTCCAAATTACTATTTTGAATTCTATAGCATTGCATTTTTGAAAATAAAGATTTCTTCTGTTTTAAAAAATATACTGAAAAGAGTTACACTGTTCTACAGAATATTTACAGACACATTTTCAAAACTCTGGGGAAAATTCTCTACCAAATGGTTCTGGCTGAATATATGTATGTACATAGGCAAAATTCTGCATGTGCACATATCTAAATCTGTATTTGCTGTAGAATGGGATGAGTAATGTGCTTTGGACATCAACATTCCTTTTATTTTAAATAAGCTTGAATTGTTATTGGTTGTTGGAACAGGTATCTTGAATGAACAACCGGGCCACTATGACTAGTTCTTCACAGCTGTAGGAACTCACACAATACAAAAGGGTGCTTGGAATACCTGGTCCACAGTCCACCCACCCATTTTGCATCCCAGTATCCTAAAACTAATGTGAGACAAGGATGAAAATCTACAACTTCAGTGTACCGCTGAAGGTGAGGAGTAGACATTAGCTATGCTTACATCATTTATTTGAAAGGAACACCTTTGAGAAAAATTACGAGTAGAAAGTATATAACATTGCAGTTTACAAGAGAGCTAGAAAGCCAGTAGTTCTTTTGGCCAGGCTGTCCCAACCAACTATATGAAAATTTATGGCTGCACAGAACATGAGCACATGCTGCTTTCATCCTGTCTCTAGCAGGAGCTATTTATCAACTCTCTGGTGGAAGAATATCTCTCTCTATAACTTTGTGTACAGTCTTACAAAGCAGCCTTTGCTTCACAATGATGAATAAATTCCTTCCTGTCTCTCATAATCAGCCAGAGGAAACCTTGAAAAATGAGATGAATGTAATATAAATATATATAGTGTTTACAAGTAGATAGTGTTTATGGCTAACTAGCTATCCAATTGCTGCTCACATTTCATCAGAAATATCTTCAGCTCAGGCACCTGGTGACTTGTGTCACAAGCTCAGTGTTCCTGGGATCTCTTCCATTCTGTTCCACACTCATTTCCATGAGTCAATTAAATGCTGACTTATGACAGTTTACAGACTGTGCTGCAATGTTTAAAATCTGTTAATTAATTCAATTTGTGTGTTTTTATAAACCTCTGTAAAATGTTCAGGCCAAATTTATGGTTAATCTGGAACCAGTAGTTTTCTCTAACCTGAGTAGCTCTATGGCTTCTGGACTTTTTCCACTGGAAGGTGTTTATGAGAAGCATTTATTCGAATGCCTCCAATTCTGTGTTCATACATATGAATTGGATAAGAATTATTTTAGGAAGAGTTCTTACTGCATGTCTAAATCCTGGTCTAAGAAACTGAAATTGTGAATTCTGTGCCTGCAGATATTGCAGTAGTCTTATTTGCTTTCACTTATGAACATTCATTATTCTGTCTCCCAACACTTTTACTAGAACAATGAAAATTGTTATTTGGTCTGCTCTTATAGCTTTTATAATATTTACAATATTTTTGAATGATGCTGTGTATCACAGCTGGTATTGCATTAAGCGCTCATAGTGGATTCAGGGATACAGTGTGCCCAATGTACTCTACTTTCAGTCAATTACTGGGATTGCCCCTGTGAAATTCAAGTTGAAGACAAAACCTTTTGAGATTGTTTTTTCGAAATCTCTTCAGTGTAGTAAATGATAAACCAAACCATCATATAAGTGCTGGCCCAGTCTCCACTTGTTTGTGGTTATGCCACAGGCCCTTACAGAACATCTTTGTAGACTATCAATCCTTTGGATTAAGCAGATTGATGGACTGACACTTCAGATGGAAGGGAGGTATCTGAGAACAGGAGGAAGGAGAAATTCATCTCTTCACTGCAAGAATGGTTGGACTCTATGATCTGGTGGGTCTCTTCCAACCTGGTTATTCTATGATTCTATGATTCTATTTTAGATAAGGTGAAGTGAGGAAGGGTTGTGTCTGGCAAGACTTGGCGACAAAAGTAGCTATCTCAAGAGCAGTGCATTCTGGAAGTTGTAAAACCTCTGGCTTTTCAAATGAAATTATTTGTATTTACTTCAGGAGATTTGCCAGTACTTGTGGGAATTTTAAACTATTCTGTTTGGTTTTTCACTTGTATTGTGCTGAAGACTTGCATGTCCGTTTTGTGAGTGCAGGTTTAGCTAGATCAATGCTTCCCTGCCTTGTTGAGCTATATGAATATTTAGGAAACAACTGCCTTTTCCTTCACATTTCTAAATCTGAGAAATTGCCATACCCTACTCTTACCTCCCAGTTATTGAACTGGGACTGTACAGGTGTTTCCCCTATGGTTGTTGTGCAGCTTGGTTGGTTAGGTTTTTTACAAATTTCATGCCTAGTGATACTCTTATATTTCTATGTTGCTGCTTCATCATGGATAGCTTTTTCTGAACATATAGCTTTTTTTTTTTTATTTTTTTTTTTGCAACAGGAGAGCTCCCTCAATAATAAAAAAATCTTTAGTTCTTCCAGGGCTTTTGCCAGTGCAGTCTTGTGAGGCAATAGACAAATAGAAGCAAACACAGTTTTCTGTACTCATCAAGATATTGGTGTTTAATAATGTTGCAAACAGCTACTGGGATTTTCTTCTCCACTCTTCACTGTTTGTTTTTGACAACCTTATGCCCTGTATTTTGTTAGCAGCATGTTACTATGTTATTGTTTTAATACACTTGGATAAAAACACAAAAATTCTCCATGCTTCCACTTCTGCAACAGTCTGCTCAAAGTGTAGGAATAAGGCCTTGTACCTTAAAAATAAAACAATTTGTCACATATCTTCCTCCCTCTGGTTCCCCTCTTCTGATTGCATCTCTTTCACTTAAAAATATGAGAGAAAAATTTATTATAGCACAATAACTTTCCTAAAATTGCCTGCTAGCACTACTGGTCTTGTTCTTTGTCTGTTTACATGTCTCTCTAGATTGCTACTTAGCTTTTAGCATTTTGCTCAAGAGGTGGCCAGAGCCAGAAACAGACTTATTGAATCATGGAAAAAGTGATTCTTATGATTTGGATGAAAAGAAATAAATATTGGTTCAGATATTTTTTTCTGTTGTTTTTTTCCTTTCCTTTTTTCTACATCATATTTCTTTATTCTTTAATACTATATGAGCCATCATTTTAAAACCTCAGCTTCATGGATCCCTTTGCACAGCTGAAACAGGAACATAATTTCAAACTGGTTTGTAATCAGCAAAGACACAATGTTGTTTTTTTTTTTTTAAAGAAGATGCATTTCACCGTTTAATTGCAGGATAAAAGATTTCTCAGAACAAAATAATAATGATAATTTATATGTGAAAGGTTAATTAAACCAAGTAAACCAGTTAGAAGCTACAGCGAAGAATTATGTGATGAGAGATAAAATTAAGTTGCTCATTTGGAAATTGGATGCCTCAAGTTCACCACAAATGTGACTGAGGTCATTGCAGTTGCTGGTCCTCAAATAATACATTCAGGCTGCAAAAGTCCTACAGTCCGGGCTATGTAAAGCCCAAAAATATTTGTCTTGGAGATAATGAATCATCAGCCATGGATACAGTTACACAACCTTGTTGCTGATTATTGGAAATCAAAATCTTAATTTTTAAACTGTGATTCCTAAAGATCACATTCAGTTTTAAGCAAGTGAGTATGTCAGTTTCCTTCAGTTGGACTTTTCCAACGCAGAAATTTTAGCAGGTAACTTGGAAGGACAAGAGACTCAATGTTTTTTGTTTCTGGAAAGGAAACTTTTTATTATCTTTTTATTTCAATTCCAATTTTGTATTGGAACCCCATAGCCTTTTTCTTTGTTAATTACTTTTGAGAAAATACAATGTATCTAGATAGTATATCCTAATGTGATAAGCTCCAGTAAATTAGAAGACAAAAACCTCATTCCAAACATAGACTTTCCTGTATTCTTTTTGAAGTTCTGTCTGTCCCACGTGCCTGGTGAGTCAGCGAGAGCTGCCTTTAGATAGTGACGATATCTGAAAGCTAATGGTGGAATTTGTACCCAGATCTTGTCTTGATAATCAAGAGATTTCACTGTGGCTATTTTGTGTTCTTTTCTGTTCCAATTAATATCTTTTAAATATATTGTAAATATGTATTTATATATATTTGCAGTAGGAAATTCAGTGACCTTGATAATTTAGTTACATTTCATGTATTGTTACAATTGTTATGCTTCTTGTAGAGTTCTATGATTAAATGGACCATTGCCATGTGTAGGTTTATAACATGGAAAATCATCTTTTAGGTGAGGTAATGTCCCAGTGATCAGTTATATGCTTACATGAAACCTAATTTAAGAGAAGTACTTTGTAACAGAATGTTACTGTTCTTTAATAATTCACGTAAGAAATTCAAGAACAATTTACTTAAATAGAGAAAATTGAACTTCAGACTCGTTTACATTCTTTTTGCTCTACTAGTCTGTTTTTGGCTATTGTAATCAGTAATTTCATTGATATAATTACCATGAAGGCTACCATTTTGCTAATTAAATTTTATTGCTGACTATTCCAGTAAGGCAGAAAATGCTTGGGTAATTTTGCAATTATGAAAACATGTGATAGGGACTATTTTGTGAATACACACATGATTAAATTAATATTTTCTTTGTAAAGCGAAATAACCTTCTCCCTTGATGTCTGAAATTCAACAAAGTATGACCCAGAGGCATTAGGTTTGGTCATATGTGGAGTCATTTAAGTTGTCCATTCTATTTATCAAAGAATATGAATATTGTATTTAGCTTATGTGATTTTAACAGAACTAGGACAGGTTTTAAGTGTTCTATGTATCAGTTGTCTGACTTGCACACATTCACACATACAAACATGCAAATTTAGGTAGTGGTATATAAAAATTGTCCTTAAAATGAATTAGAGTTTTATCTGTAATAGATAAATTGCAGCCACAGTATGTTTCAGATACGTAGTCCTGCAAAAAACAATGTGTAGATGTTTATATTATAAAGTACTAATAGTCAATAATTACACTAGACCTTAATAAATGATATAGTTACTAATGTAACGTTTTCTTTTGCAGCTCCGTAAAGCCATTATAGATCACATCTCAGACTCCTTCTTGGATACCACTGTTCCACTTTTAGTTCTCATTGAAGCCGCTAAAAATGGAAGAGAGAAAGAAATAAAGGAATATGCTGCTATATTTCGAGAACATACCAGCAGGCTTGTGGAGGTATGCTTGATGAACTTGCACTTTTATTGAATATAAAGTATAAATGACTTGCCACTGCACATTTCCTTTGCTGGCAGATATAAAACAATTAAGCTCGGCATTTCAGAAAAAAAAAAAAAAACAAAACAAAACAACAAAACAAGTGGCCTAGGGTAATAGTAAACATACTCCATTTCTTATATAAAAGTATACAGTAAGACAGTGAGTTTTGTGGTATCTACGTATATATAGTAATTAATTGTGTAGAAATTAGGTAGTGGGGAATTCTACAATAATTTGAGGAAAACCAGTGTTTCCACAAGGATGTTCAGTGGGAACTTGTGTGAGTTTATGGAGTATTTGCTCATAGTGTCACAGTACCTCTACCCAAACCATGTGAGGCATTGTACTAGTGTTAGTTGTTTGCCAGTTTTCTCTCTTTGACAGTTTATAGCCTGTGTAACTATATAGTGAAGAAGAAATATTGCTCTGAGACACAGTTTAGAGCCATGAACCCTCTAGCAGAATGAATATTGACATATATGCTGAATAAATTCACTGCCATACATTGTATGCTCAGTATTCATTTGGAGATTTAATATTTCTTTACTGTGTATAGATGAAACTTTGTCACTTATAAATTTGCCAATAGAATAGAGTGTGGATTTTAGCTTTTTTTAAGAATCAGTCCTGCAAATGTGACTAAATATTCACAGACCTAAACTCATTCAAACTGAAGTTTAAAACACTGCTGGAATACTGAAAATATTTGATTTTGCAGGAGTATTATCTCAAGTGCCTGTAAGGAGTGTGTTGCTAATTTTTGTGGGTTTTTTTAAAGCTCCTAGTGCTTTTGTGCACAGTATTGCAAAAAAAAATGGGAAAAATCAATGGTTTCACTCTAAGGCTGAAAATTTACTTAAGAAAACTATTTGGCTCAGAATGAATTCATAAATCTTGGGTGAACTACAGATAATAAAAGACAAATAGGTAAACAACTAAAGTAAAAGTAGGGTATTGCATTTATTTTTCTTTTCATGGTCATATAGTTACGGAAAAAGACTGTTTTTCTACAATTTACAAATGCCTCATTTTGACCATGCTGCAAAATCAAATGAAAGCTATATCACAACCCCAAAGGTTTAAAAGTTTTTCAGATTTTTAATACCGAAGCAAAACCAGTCTGAAGTGGCTTGGTTTTTAGAAAGGAAAGGTGATCTTAGAAGGTTGATTACTCTACTGAATTTGGAATTGAGTCCAGGCAAGCTGATGCGCCCAGATCATGATTCAGTTTAGAAGACGTGAACCTTAAAACCCAACTTTAATTTCCTTTCATGGGTTTTAATTTATTTTCCAAATGCAAGGAATACCTGGACATCAGGATAGGTTTGTAAATAAAGGGGCTGATGGCTGCACAGACACACTGCTTAAAAAGTTGACAAGTGCATGTAGTAGCCTTGCCCATTCACAAAAGATCGCTCAGAACATTGAGAAATAAATTTCTGAATCTGGTCCATAGAGACCTGTGTATTTGTTAAGTCAGATCGGCAGTCACTTAAAAATTGATCTTAGTATTAGAGTTGATAGATAATGCAAAGATATTGGTGTTAGAGGATTAGGATGCAAGAACACTTTTTAGTAAAACAAAAAAATACACGTTTCAGATATTTCCAGTTTAAGCATTTACTTGTCTCCCTCAAATTAAAACATATGCTAACAATATTTCCCTCGTTCCCTGCTCCTCATACCTGCCAATGTAACTTCATTTGTCATTTCATTTGTTTCATCTTTTTTCAAAGTTGAAAAAGTCAAGTAGGCATTCTGAGATTTGATTGTGTTGGTCTTTTTTTTTTTCAATTTGAAACCTTATTTACCCCGTTTAAGCTTTACCCAAGATACAGATTTTCCAAACAAGATTTATCTTGCTATAATTAAGTACCTGCCTCTCCTTTGAGTAAATGACTAACTTAGACTGAATTACTACATAGCTGAAGTGAGGTGAGATGAATTGTGCCTTCAGAGATGAGTGCTGGTGTCTTTTGAGATGTACATCGTGTTGCGTTTACTTATGCTTCATTTAGCAGTTTATAATCAGGCGTTCCCTATTTTTCAGCACACATTTTGCACCTGTTTTTGAAAGATCAAGTACGTTTGAATAGTAGGTTGTGATATTGTTTTTATTATAAATGGAATTGACTGGGTTGCAGATTATGAAATCTGAGGTTAATTTTCTCACAAAGGTTCCTCCAAACCTTAATTCGATATGGAAATTAGAAGTACTACTTGAAATGCCAAGAGATGTCTTCTGTGGTTTCTATTTTAATCTGAAAATGAAAACTTCTCAAGTAGAAACAATAGGTCTTGAGAAAGAACTTGTTATTTTTCTTCCTCTTTGAATAAGAAATGTTAAGTGAGCTAATCTAAATTGCTTACTACACTGATTCTTTTCACTTTTTGTCACTGAAGAAACAAACAGTATCCTCATAGGCCAGTGAACTTTGTAAATCAGATTGATGATTAATATCTCTTACAAATATCTCTCTTTGAATTAGCATTTGGAAGTTAAAATCTTTCCTTTAAAAACCCATTTAAGACAAAATGATATAATGCAGATCATGAGTACATATATCAATTCAATGAAGTGTAAAATATCAATGAAATGAAAAGACTGAGCACCATTCCAGATATGGCAATGAAGTTTCCTAAAGTAGTAGAAACTACAGGCAATATTTCCTTCCTTGTTTTCTTAATGTTTTTTCTCTCCTGAGTTTATTAGCTACTTCATGCTCTTACCCTAGAGGTTCTAGCCTCTGTTAGAAAACGCATACACTTGGGATGTTAACCACACCTATCAGATGCTTTGTGGACAGTGTTAGGTTTTCAAAAGCTCAAACATTGGCAAAGTATTTGAGATAACTTGTTTAACATCTTTGCGCTATTATAGCTGCACAGTAATCGTACAAACCAGAGTCTCTTAGTTGTGTGAATAGTATCTCCAAATATATGGAGGAAGTGAAACAGTCCTTATTACACAGTAAAAAGAAAAAAGCCATTAAAACGCCCAGTATTAGACTGAACACTTCCATATATGAAATGCTAACTCACTAGCTGAAATATTTTCAGGAGTACCACTAAAGGTCACATTAAAAATTCTTCAGATGGAGGTTATTTTAGGCTACAGAGCCTTATATTGCTCATATACTGCAGCAAATATTTGTAAATCTAAATATTGATTTTGTGACATTGAAAAAAACTAGGATATATTGTAGAATGAAAAAAGTAACCAGATTTGGGTAAACGTTCTCTCTGTACTCTGAGTCTGAGTTCTTTCAGGATTAAACGTATTCATCAAAATGTTTGCAAAACCCAGCAGAGTGCAAATAATAGTAAGTATTTGGTAATCAAAATTAATCTATATTGACAATAATTTAATAAGCATGCTGTAAGAAAACTCATCCTGTCTCTCAAGCAATACACAGGGCTATCAGCTCTTGAACTAAAGCTTTCTACATCTGCCTTTGTATAAAACAATTCTGGAATCTGCAACTTATTCATGATGAATTGGTTTTCATTTTCTATACAAACAGTAAATATTTCTCTTCAATTACTATGGGAAGATTCTCATTACTTCACTCTGTTTTATTTATATATATGTATATATATATACGATGATAACTCTTATCTGTTACTTTGCCTGATTCTGTATATAATTTACTGCATCTATCTCAAATATTGACTATATTGGCCCATATTCTGAGAACAGCTCAACATGGCTCTGAAAGATCCAGGCAAGAACCCCCTAAAAACATCACCTGGCACTTGTACTTTCCTGAATCTAGTCTATAACAAGCAACCTTCAAGCAGCCTGTGTTGATTATTATTTTAACCTCTGAGCACTCAGTACATAAGGACCACTTTCCTTCACATTACTTTTCTTTTACTCAGAGCAAAGGATCATGGGAAGCCTGACACTCCCATCAAAAATAACCCAATTTCCTAGCAGATGGTAATGGCATTTGTGGGGGGAGTGTGAAATTATTTCTAAAATGAAAGGCAACACAAGAAAGATGCACAAATACTTTAAATATGAAAATGCTTTAAATTAAAATGTAGGAAGTCCGGAAACAGTAACTGACAAGTTCAGGGAGATGGAAGGAGGCCTTTAAAGACAGTTAACTTTTTCTTAATATATTGGAGCTGGTAGATGGATGCTTGATGGAGAGGTAATGTGATCAAAACAGTGAATTAAGAAAATCAATTCAATAAAATTAGCTTAAAGTCAAGCATGTACTTCTAAGCATATGTAAACTTCAGGGTTTGAACCTTGGTATTTTGGGCCTCAAAGAGTTCCAGCACCTTACAGCAACTCTTGAATTCATAATGTGAGAATTTTTACACCTTTATATAATTAATCAAATAAAGCCCAACAGCACTATTACTGATTGAGCTTCAGGTGATAAATGGTGACATTTTCATTAATCCTCTTAATCACTCCCTTTATTGCAGAAGTGTGAAGCAAGGGAAGAAAAGGTAAACAGCCCAAAGATTTATCAGACTTTCTGTGTTTGAGGGGCATATTTCAACAGCTAGAAATGCCACCTAGTACAGTGAGGCAGGGTGTGATGTGAGTTATGTGAGCTCTGACAAGCAAGTTGTCTTGGTTCTGCATGGACTCATCGTAATACACTTGGTATCAGTGGAAAGGATAATAGTTATAAACGGATAGAGGATAGAGTTAGAGTAGGTATTAGAAGGCATTTTTAACAATGAGGGTTGTGAGGCACTGGAAACGCTTGTTTTGAGAAACTGTGGATGTCCCATCTCTGGGAATGTTCCAGCCCAGGTTTGACAGGGCTTTGAGTATCCCAGTGTCGTGTGAGATGCCCCTGGCCATAGCAAGGGGCTTGGAACTGGGTGATCCCTTCCAATCCAAATAATTTTATGGTCACATCCTTAAGGGTAAACCCATGCAATGCCTCAGACTGCTTAGCAGTCTGCAGTTTGAAAATCAGGATGATTTTATAAGTAAATTTTTATTGTAAGGCTTATAAACAGTTTAAAGTGTTTTTCTTTTTACTCAATTTTACCTTTCCTAGACCAGAGATCACATTGCAAAAAAAATGAGTCAAGGATTTCTTATAAAATGTTTTATGAACCCTTAAACTCAAATAACATGAAATAAAGACTTCCACTGACACAGAAACATTTTATGTTACTAGAACATTTATAAACTACTGTAGCTAGGAGTACCTCCAACTCCAGTGCAGTTGGAATTTGCCATCTGTAGATGACTTTCACAGTAGCTGCAGAAACACAACTCATGACACCATTCACAAAAGAGAGAAGAAAAACTAATAAACCTGAGAGATATAACTTGGATATTCACTTGTGGGGCGAATGAAAGGTAAAAATGGATAGAGGTTTATTTATATTTTTACAAGATATTTGAAATGTAGCCTATAGTGAATGCCTAAGTATATGCTGTAATTCAGTAATGACATAATACAATGCATAAGGGCATACTGTGCACCTGTGGGACTGATCATAGAATCACCAGGGTGGAAGAGACCCACCGGATCATCGAGTCCAACCATCCCCACCAATCCCTAAACCATGCCCCTCAGTACCTCATCCACCTGCACCTTAAACACCTCCAGGGAAGGCGAGTAAACCACGTCCCTGGGCAGCCTGTTCCAGTGCCCAATGACCCTTTCTGTGAAGAATTTTTTCCTTATGTAACAGTGTAACTTTTATTTTGTTTTACAGACAACTTAGTTATCTCATATACATATGTGTGTGTACTTTGTTATTAGTGAATTATGAATGGTTTTATAGTCACCGCAAATATAATTAGCTTAAGCATTTTATAAAAAACCTTCCTAAGCGTGTTTACAGCCTTACATTTCCATTTAAAATTTTGATTGACTTCATTATTTTAAGGTTTTTGAATAGGGTTATCACATACCCAAACCACATGCCTGTCCTGTTGTTGTGTCTTGAGTGAAAGCAGAATTAATTTTCTAAATTTCAGGTAAGCCTTATTTAAGGACAAATGGGAAGTGAGGATTGTGTGCTATTTATCACTGAATTGGTGCTATCCTGTCCCAAAGTTTGGAGAGAGACAATTAGTTTGGAGAAAGATTCCAAGAACACTGAAAGGGAGACTTAACTCTCGACAAGTTCTGAAGCAGGACTTCTTTTCTTTCTGAAAAACAATGTTTGAAAAGACATCTTTAAGCATTTCTGATGTGTTTATTTGTGTGAGGTAGGATGAACTGGTCGTTGTGGATCAAACAAGGTGCTTTAGGCTCTGACCTACTTTCTTCAGTAAATTTCATCCTCTTTTAAACTGGGAGATGGACCTTGTACTTGTTCTGGGAAGGCGTTCAGAGTGCTAAAATTCAGTTATTGCCACAAGCTGAATCTTATTTTTCCTTCTTCTCTGGGAGCAGGAGGGCCTCCAACTACACTTTTCTATGGATATCGGAAAAATTACTTCCATGATTAAGTATTTTTTTCCCATTTGAGAAGAAGGCTTCTCAGGGTTAACAATAAGAATGCCTAAAGTGTCAAGTTAATCTTTCCTGTCATGCAGTATGGAAAGAGTTGCAGCTGTGTAATATTTCTTGGTTTTGCTACATATTCATTTTATCTATGTTTTAATTTTGATTTTCGTTATAGTACTAACCAATTGGTGCCATTAGTAATGTTGACAAATACTTCTGTCATTAGTATTGTGTTGCCCCAGTTTAATAAACATATATGTGGGTATACATGGCTCAATAATTTTGTGCATTTATTTTCCAATACTGATTTGGTTCAATTAAATATCTAGGGAGGAAGAAAGTTCATTTCTGGAAAGTCTATAGCACCTTTTGGTAACCAAACTCAGTGATAGTATTTCGGATTTTCACAAGTAAAGGGAAATAAAAATTTTCTCCTGTGTATTGGTATGTTTTAGTGCACTTTTTGTTATTGCTAATATCATTGAACTTCTGTTGAGTAGTTCTCAGGGAAATAAAAAGCTGCTGCACTCATGACAGGATTAAGGATCTAAGGTAGTCTTTTTGCTCTTAGTCCTGTGAACAGGACAACCCAACATCATGAAATTTTCTTTGAGGGATTACTTATTTAAGATAAATTGGACGTGCTGAATTCTGTAGTAATTGTTAGAAGATAGAGTTTCACTGGTTTGGTATTTGTCAAATTCAATTTGCAACACAGAACTGTGCCCTGCAGAAAATAAAACAGCCACTGTTAATGATGGATGTGTGAAAATTAACATTGAAGTTCATATGACTGCTGTAAACTGCTTTATTTCTGGTAATACTGTGAATTGAATTTGTATTATTGGGTAAGTGCATGCTTGTGTCTCCCTGTCTTGTTTCCTTTTCAGCTACAGAGAAGAAAGTGTTCTCTTGTGGCTGAAGAGTTCATTTATGCTTCTAGGTGGTGTGCATTAACATTCTGCATGTCAAACTTCATTCAGCTGTAGCTAACCCTGAATGTGTTATTGTTGACTCTCCTATTATTCTCATCATAGATCTGATTGTAAGTGCTCAAGCATCGCACGCATCTATAATTCTGTGCCAGTAGTTAATGATAGCTGTGAAACAATTAGAATGCAGATTAACTGCTTCTTAGTACAAAAAGTACACATTCCAGGAACCTGTACTGCTGTATACTCTCTATATTGCCAAAGCAGATGGTTGACATTAATGTTAAATATAAAATTAATTGTCATGCTTTCTGTGGAGGCAAAAGTTCTGTGAAGGGCTGATTGTGAGAATTATTAATTTCTGAAGGTATATTTTATTGCACTGACCTTTCATTTTCTTTTATCATCTATGGATTTGTCAGCGGGTCCTCCCTCCCCTCCTCCTCTACCACCTTATTCAGGATTTTTTGATAAGTATTTGTGCTACAATATTTATCACATTTCTGAGTGGCAGTTCTTTGTAACTTTGTAGATGTGAATTCTGGTTTTCGTGTGTTGTTGAATTAATTATTTATGCTTAGTATGGTTGACCTTTTATTTATAAAAACATAAATCTCTGGCATGTATACGCAATCCAGGTTTTGCATTAGAACAATGTGCTTAAAGCATAGCTTTTCTTGGTAAAAGGATAAATATTTAATACTTGCAGGAGACTGCGTCTATTTTCAACTCTTTTATGTGCTGTTACGTGAACTGTGTTTTTTTGTTTCTCATTCAAAAACATTTAATGATTTTGTTGTCAGGTGTTCTACTTTGTCAAGGAATTGAAAACATTTACATTGAAATGAAAGAATTACTGTCATTCTAACTAAGTGATTACACTGCTGGAAGGAAGTCAGTTTCTTCCTCTTCCACTAATATTTATTAAGTGTTATGTTAGAGCTGCGCAGTTTCCTTTTGTTAGCATGCTGAGTCTTAGTAGCTCACACTGATTTAAATAATAGAGGGTGTGTGCATTTTGGAGGAAGCACACTGCATCTCCTGGGACCAATTTCTACATCAGTTAACCAGTCAGAGGCAAAGAGGTGAAGATTTTGATTGCGACAACAGAAAGAGTAAGATTTTCTAGTTAGGGGAGGCAAAGGTCACCCAAGTACGGTTGGATATTTGTATGGCAAAACCATATGTTATTTAGTCCAACAGAAATGTGTTTAAAACAAGGGTAATTTTTCACAGAATATCTGAATAATGAGTGATAGGAAAATAAATGAGGGTGTATTCCTGCATATGTTTGGATACCTTTGCTTTATAGAGGAAAGGGTCTGAAATCTTGAGTATTCTATTGACAGTTTATTACGTGTGTTGTATTTGCATATTTATTATTTAGATGCAGAAGAATAGAATGTTTCATGCTGGGAGAAAGGATTAAAAATGTTCATGTGGAAGGGAAGAGAGATTTGGAAATTTTACACAGAAACACCTAGGAAGATACAAAAAGATTTGTTGACAATAGGGGGAACAGGCAAATTATAAGATGTCATTTTGTTTATAAACTGGAAAATATATGGGATGTTTTGAAATTGAGGTGCTGGATTTGTTTTGAGAGCAGGTTGGTCCACCCTGATCCTTACTGTCTTTCCCTGGTGATAAATATTTCTTAAATCCTCAGAGCATCATAGATGCCCATATCAAACAGTTGAGCCCAGCTCACTAACCTGTTCAGAAGCAATTCCATGTGTGTGGTACCCAGTTCCCTCAAGGACTGTGTATTCTGGCAGGGAGTTTTGTTAACTCCTCAAATATTTTAAGGAACTGGCTAATTCTATGCATGTCTGATTGTCTCTTTCACTTGCTCCGTGGTTATCTGCTGTGTTATTTGCCATGTTTGTTGTCAGGCTGACATAAAGAAAATCAGATCATCACTGTCTTCTTTTCAAAACTGCTCTTTCTTCCAGTTTAATGTAACACTCACCTTTGCTTATTAATTGTACAAAAATTTTGTTTACTCCTAATGTAAATTTTTGTCTTTATACTGATTTTTTTTGTATGTATGAAGAAAGGGGCGGGGACAAGAAATTAAAATAATTGGATTTTAGTCAGTTCTTTGCTTGTGCTATTCTTTTCAGGTAGTTTTCTTCATGTATTTGTACTTGTGTGATACTACTGGAAAGCCTTGTGTTGCTAACATTTCAGCAAACGGTGCTAAGGGTGAAGTTTCATAAAGGAGTTTACCTTTAGATTTTTCACCTGCTGATGGAAAGACCTTTCTTCAGATATCAAAAGCCCCTTTGAGGTTCTTGCAGTAGATAAATCTGGTGCTGGCATGGGTAGTACATTTTTTTGGGAAACTGTCAATGAGACACAGGTCACACCTATAGACAGTTTCTATACAGTGGTTTCTTCAGCCGTCTTGGGTTACCAGAGCACGAATGTAATCCAAATATAATCCCTTTTCTATACAATCTCTTTTCTTTGATTGTAACTGTTACTCTGCACACTGAGGCATAAAGAGGGAATCCTTAACTTAGTTCTTCAGCTGTCTTTATGGTGACCTAGAGCAGTAGAGAGAAAGCTTAATGAAGCTTTACATCAAATCTGGCACTTTTATTGAAAAGGAGATTATTCCCAAAATGTTACTGTGCAAAATTCTGCCTTACACATGTGCAATCTTTGCCTCTGAGTATTATTTTCCATTTTTATTTTGGTTGAGGTCCAGTTTAGCTAAACAAATGAACTGGTATGTGATAAGTCTTCTAAGAGCGGAAGGAAGCTGAAATAAACCTGTTGCAGTGAATTATTCTAAATTTATATCGGTTAAATAAAGAACAGAACAATATAGTCCATTGGTATTCAAACATCCTTTATTAATTAACTATGGAAATAGAAACACTAACATACTTGACAAATAACAGTACAGGAAGCACTTAAAGTTACATAATACTCTGAGGAGTTCTTTGATGTTAACAAGGTAGTTGGCTGCAGTTAAGTAGAGGGAGTGATAAGCCTCCAGTGTACAAGGTAAAACTTAGTTTGTTGAGTCAGTAGTGATTATGGACTTAATAGAGAAGCATGTAATTTTGTTCCATAGGAAATGGAAAAGGTGGAGACAAAATGCATAAGGAACCAAAAATGAAGAGACTTGCAGATATGTAGCACCCCACAGTAGTTAAATTAGCAGATTCAAGACTCTTCCTGGAGAACTGGAAGGTGAAGAACTAAAAGAGACAGGGAAAGCAACATAATATATGGTATATCAGGTTTTGAGTACCTTTTTACTTTATTCCCACAAAAGTAAAAACTAATAAAATTAAAGTGTAAATTTTGACCTGAATTATCCTAAGGCATTTTATAAACAATGTAGAAATAACATAAACTCTGGCAGAAGCTTGTAAATAGCTCAGTATTACTATTAGACTTGATCTGAGAAGAAATGAAGTTTTACAGTAGAAAATGGGTTGGAAAACAAGCAACATCATGATATTACTTTATTGCCCACTGGAGATAAGTTTCCAGTCCACAGGAATATGTTTTTTCACTCTAAACAAATATTCCAGTCTGTGTAGTTTTATTAAACTCATAAAAATGCACATAATAATCATAAATGCATATAAAAATGCAGTATCAACTAGAAGACATACGTACATCAATGTAGCCTTTCGCTTAAAAATGTGTAGAGTCATTATTTATTTTTGACCTTCCTAGTTTTATCCATGGCATTTTTTTGTATGAACAGTCATTTTCCTCAAAAGACTTCTAAAGGCTTCATGAATAAAGAGAGTGCTAGAAGCTGAGAACACATAATAAACTTGTAGAAAATAGTTCAGTGTTCCATAAAATTAGAACCAAAGAATATGTGAGTTCCTTTTTTCATTTATAGTTGGAAGAGAGCAGACTAACTTAAAATCAATTTAGAGTATCTAATTTATATAAAAATCTATGTTAGCTTCTGCAATGTTGAAATTCAAATGTTATTCCCAGATTCAGTACTCATTTGTTCTCATCACCTTCAATGAACTGAACTGTGATTACTCTGGATTCTCTAACTCGATGGATTGCTTTATTGTATTTATGTCTGTTTGTGTCATCATGTTCCATGTACCCCCTAACCCCAGTTCTTCTATTTGTATTTGGTGCCCATCTCTTTGGCAGTTACAATGATAAGATTTGATGTATTGAATGGTCTTTGAGGCTTTTCTTTTTGTGAAACTTCTGGCAAAACAAGATTCTTGTCTTGGTTTAGACCTTTTTAACCCCAGACATTGAACTTAGAGGTGGTGAGACAGTGCAGTGATTTATTTACTCTTGTGCTACTTAATATGAATTTGGCTTTTGATATGTGTTCTCAACTTCAAGTTGACACTGAACCATGATTCATTTTCAAACCACTATCATGCATCCTTGAATCATGCTTGGAATATCTCTCCCAAGGACATTTACCAACAAGATCATGCCTTCCTCTTGCTTTTATGCAGAATCAACATGATAAAACCTCCGTCTGTTCACAGTGAAGGGGCAGTCTCACTTTGACTATGAACTTCGACTTGCCCCAAGATTCTTAATGGACTGGGAATGCTTTTCTTTGTCTACAGGATATTACACTATCTTCATTATTTCAACCAATATATGGCTTTAGCACATTGGCTCTTGCAAATTATCTTGTGTTTCTGAAGTATCTTTCTTGTTACATATTTCTGGGCATACACTGAATGTAATTAGTAGATCTCCAAGATGTTTTGCTTGTATATATTTTCCTTTTTGCCCTGAAATCTCCATTGGAAAGCATTTGGAAATCTGAGGTTGAAAGAAGCTGAGGGCTTCTTAAAGCATGTATCCTCTACTTGGGGAGACAATGTTAGGATACACAGTGTGAGTGCACTTGCGTGGGCATAGTCGAGATGCCTTTCATCTTGAACTTTAACTACAGTGTGAACTTCTTCATGTATAATGTATCTCAAACAGCTTTCAAATGATCCTTTCTTTTCCTTTCAATTGTTAGATAAAGAATAGGAACGGAAAAAGTTCACGCACACATTTTCAGCTAAAAGCTTTTCCAGTTGTGCTCTCTCCTGGATATACATTCATGCTCCTTGTAAGGTGTAAGTCAGTGAGAGGGATATGGTCTGTTCATTTTTTAAAAATTCATTGCATCTTGTATACACAGGACTTATTCTTAACAATTTTTGCCCTGAAAAGTTCGTGGCTCACCCAATTTTAAAGAAGGGAACCACTTCCTCCCAAGAAAGAAAGGCAAATCCTCAGTCAATAGTAAAAATGAAAACATAAGATAAAATGCTCATTTAATAGCTTCAGGAATACAAAAGAAATGTACATTGGCATATGTTTTGTGTTCAGGTGATGGGCACCAAATAATAGTCTTTGATGCCTTCATAATCTAAAAATCCATCAGGATTTATTCTGAAGTAGGTAAATACTGCTTTCTTTACCTTTATTGACTTTTTAGATGTATGTAAACAACACAGACCTCTGTTTGTTTTTCTTTATAAAGTGGCTTAACATAGATTCCTAATGCTTATAAGTCTGCTGCTTGTACTTTGAGAATACTGTTATGAATTGGACCATGACCAAGTAACACTTAGAGCTGAAGAATCAGAAAGGGAAGAGTAAGATTGGAAACAGTTTTTCCTCAATATGTATAAAAACTTCCATGGCTGTTGAATTCAAATAATTAAGAGATCCTTCTCAACCTGATCATGTTTTATCAGAGAACCACCACACGTTTTTATCCCTCTAGTCTTCAGTGTGAAACCATAACATTTGCATAATTTTTCCCCAGATGCTGATCTGCTGCATGGACCCATTGGCAATGACTGGTTTAGAGTTCATTCTCAGATTAGGAGCAGGGAGTTGGGCTACATGACCTCTAGAAACATCTTCCAACCTAAATTATTATTCTGTGATTCTATGACATTATTTATGTCAAGGTCTGGGTTTGTACTGCAATCTTTCAGCCAATGCAACTGAGAAGCAGGATAAAAAATGGTTTTAAGGTGCCTCTGTATCTGCCTTGCACGTCAAGACAGGGACAGAACATTTATTGCTTACGGCAGAGAACTCAGTCTTAAAACTCTTCTTACTGATAAACAGAAACTACTTATAGTATGTATTTGCAGTGAATCCTAAGAAATTAATAGTAATTTTTTTTTTCTGGGAACAGTAAAATTAAATGGGAAAACCTGAGGGACTTTATGGCAAAGATTAAAAATACCGAGAGGGTTGGTCTTGTCCTGGTAGAATGGCTTATACTAGCTTTTTTTTTTTTTTTTTTTTTTTTTTTTGACCTTTGAAATGTTACTGATTTAGGCATTGAGGAGCACTTTAAGAAACAAATCAGTAATATTTGCAGTGAGCCTTGTAAAGTGCTTCTTTTTATATATGATGGTACATTAATGCAGTGTGAATGAATGAAGTGTTACATTTGGGACATACAAGCAGCTCAGTGGTAGGAACAACAAATTAAAATATTCAAACAGTATGAATTAGATGTAAACAATATTCAAAACCCCTGACCTTCAATGAAAAGAAAAATAACTCTTTTTTTTTTTTTTTTGTAGGAGAGGAAATTGTGCCTTTTACAGTCATATTATGATGGTACCAAAACCTCTGTAGGTAATTTGCAGATAAAGAGTCAGGAGGAGAAGCATAGGATCAAAAATGTTTTTACTTAAATATTACTTTGAAAAAAACATGTATGTTGAAGGCTGTGTATTCTACCAATTATTCCCTTCAGAAAGTGTTTTACTTAGTCTTTTCTGAATTTTTAATAGGAAAAGTAATCAATTTGGCTATGCACTAACAAATTCTTTGTAACTATTTACATCCATTAATGAAGGATAATAAAAACCTTTGGCAATAGATCATGGTTTAAATATTTTTCTTTCTTAGAAAAAGTATCCTATAATGTTGATAAACAAGGTTTGCTTTTATTTAGCATCAGCTGTGCTGCAGATCTCATTGTACAAGTTTTGAATAATTACAAATTAACTATGCGTAATTACATTTAAGTCTATGCTGGTATTTGTATCACTACTGAGATTTATTTATTAGGCAGTTCTTGATTTACATTGACATTGGAGTGATATATATGTAATACAGCTACAGGTGAAGGATGGAAAGACAAACAAGTGTGTAGGAATTTGTTAAGTCATTATATGACTTCATTGGGATGAAAGAACTACTGCATCCCAATATCCCCGTATCCCATCCTGTTCCTTTGTCAAGCGTATCTATAAAAGACTGTTGATGTTGACTTGGAATGAGCTGAAGTGAGCACTCTTTTTCCTTCATCTTTTCAAATTTGTTAACTGTGGAGTGTCATGGAAGTACTTTTTTTCCTTTAAAGGAAGCTGTATCTCCGTGGTGTATAGTAAAATAAAATAGAAGACTTTATCTTTCACGTATTTTAAGTTTCTTTATACATTTTCAGAGTAAGCAGCACTGGTAGGACTATTTCAGTAGAAGATCATACCACTAATTAAAATAATGATCTATGGATAGATTGAGATATAAAATGCTCTGTATTTCATTACAACAAATCAGGACAAATGTTATTTGGCCTTTGAGGTCTTAAAAATAAGTTTTTAAAAACATTAAAAAGCTGGACATTGTTTGAAAGTCTCTGAAAAGTGAGTGGAAATATTCAGAAGCAATGAAACTGAAGGCTCAGTATCTTGCTCTGAAAATTCCTGCTATTATCTAAATGCCAGTCTGCATAGATTATGTACTGAACCTAGGCTGGGGGAAGGCCATGAGATTTCTTGCTGTTTGTCACACTTCTTCCCCCGGTGTGTGTTCAAATGTATTCTTTGACAAATTCATTTCCACAAATTACAGAGGCTTTCGAACAGAGATGGTTTGGGGCAAGTTGAATGCTTACTAAACTGTTTGTTTGTTTATTTAAGGTTGCTAATCTTGCCTGTTCATTATCAACAAATGAAGATGGAATGAAAATTGTCCAAATGGCAACTAATCACATTGAGACTTTGTGCCCACAGGTATGACTTTCTCAATTATTTCTCATAAGAACGCTCTGGACATAAACTGCATATCTGTCTCCCAACACAGATGTTCAGTCATGCTCCTTTAGTCTAAATTCACATGCTATTCACTCAGGTGCGGTAGATGGAGGATAAATGATAAATCAATGACAGATTAGTTAATCTGTGTATTTTTCTTAGTGGTTAACATAGGAATTGTTAATAATCCATATTGACCAGGATTTTTAAAAACTCTAAAATTTGCAATTGAAGAAACATGCTGCTTTGTTTCCAAAGTTAGACCTGAGTGAATGAACAGCATCACTTGATAGGCAAATTGGGAGTATTTTTACTCCCAGTTGCTTAGAAATCACTTATTTTTGCCTTTAGGATGAAATATTGTTACTCCTAGATTTGAGGTTTTTAGTTCTGAATGTTAAAGCATGGATTCTTCTGATTGTCACAGACTGAAATGCTTGAGTTTTTCTCTTGAGCATATGAATGAAAACTAGCACAGCCACAGTTAAAGTTTTGTTACTTCACATCTTAGGAGTATTCACTCTTTATTGTCATGTTCAGAGTTATATTTTTATATATAAAATCTGCAATTACATCTGTTTAAATAAGTATTTTCTGATTTGTGTGAATCTGATCTGAGTGTTTCAGCCTTGAGGCTGCACGATTTTGAGACCATTAGTTCTGTGAAGAACACTATAATTTGCACCATGGCCTAAATATTCTTGCCTCTTTGTGTGTTTGAATGCTACCTGTAGCTGAAATGGAAGGAGAAGAGCAAATATTAATATTATGTTCAATTACAAGCTTGAGAAGTCCGTTTTATGCCTGTTGAGTAAATGCAAGACTTAAAGGAAAAACAAACTTCTGTTAAGGAAATGTAATCCGAAAATATCACAGATCAGTGTATTCTCTCGAATCATTCCATTTCAATGTCTATTTTTATAACTTTTACGGTTCTGTGTTTCACATTCAACTCTATTTGACTTAATGCATTACTGGTTTTGTAAGACGATTTCTGGCTTGTAAGGAGAATTCATTAATAGCTTCTTGCAGCTTCTTTGTTTCTCCAGGGATATGAGTGCGCCTTTATAATACATTATTATGCATCCAGATGTAGCTTTTTAATTGAAAACCTACACTTTCAATATTGCATCTGACACCAGAAACTCCTAAAATCTAATTTTGACTAAAATATTGATTTTTCTCCACAGCCAGTTAAGTTGCTAGGGTTTTAATTTCCTACAGGAAAATGGAAGTTTCGTGTTTGTTTTCTCTCCCTCCTTTTTTTAACCTTGAGATAAACCAGGGTGAATTAGTTAATGATTATAGATATGTCTAAACTGAGAACGTGGTGTGCACATGATAAGATTATATTGCTATTAATGGTATGTTCGTTGTGCAGGATTTGCTGCTTTCTTAGATAAGGACCATTCCCTGAAAAAGCAATTGGCATTTTACCTAAGTAAGAAATAACAGAATAAGGCTCCTGCATTTTTTAGTAAATCAGATTATGCCATATCATTTAAAAAACCTCCATAGGGGAAAATAATTATCTCCTAAGATCCCTGCAGAGCATATCAATTAGAGTTTGGAATGGGGAAATTTGATTGTTCTTAAATTTTTAGAGTAAAAAATGGGATTTTATGTGCTCTGAAAAATATATTTATTGATGGGAACCGTGTGGTTTGGATTGAAACCCGAAATGGGTGAATTGAACAGAACCATTATAACAGAACACCCCCCCACACGCCCCAAGCACACCAACTGGAAAACCAGCAACAAAAACATTTCCCATGTAGCACTGGGAAAAAGCAGATACAAAATTGGTAAACCTTTTAGTTGTTAGAATTACGCTGTAGCGTAGTTCAAATGTAGAGGGCTGATTCTGCTTTCTCAAGTGAGATTGTTCGATAAATGAAACAAGCCATGTATGTATGTTAGAGCCAATACAAAACACAGTGCCTGTTGTGCCTGGAATTTCATAAATACTTCACAAGAAATGAATTTAAGAATATTTAATGGTAAATCAATAATAATGAATAGGGTAAAGAAATAAGTACCTGCTAGGATATGTTTTGATGAAGGAAGAATTATTTCTGTTCACGTTGCTATCTTCTAGTTGAGAGAATTTTATTCAATGTTGTCAGGTAGGTAAAAGCTACAATGGCACTTGTTCTGTGTGGGAGTCTGTTACTTTCCTTGTGTGCAAACAAAATCATGACCTCATCAAATGTGTGGGAAAGAAGGAAAAAAGAACCCACAAAAGCAAACAAACTTCTTGTTTTGAACAACAAAGATATAAAAGTGTATAGCAAACATAGGCTCATTACCCTTATGTTTCAGCTCAGTGGCATGTTTAAAGAAGTCTGGTTCCTTTAAGAGTTAGACCTCTAATAAGGAAAGACACCTGACAGTGTAAACTCATGAATATAGAGATGGGAAAATACCCTAAATGTAGGAAACTAGTTATAAACAAGAATGTGGCTTCTCTGTCTAAAATCTTGAACAATTTTTTACATTTTAATGGGCTGAGCAGGAAGCTGGAACGAGTGTTTGAAAGTGGAGTTCGGAAGTGTCTAGTCTCAAGGCAGCAGCTAGGATGAGCCTTCAGCCTGTCAAAGGACTCTGGTTGGAGCTGTATTAGCATAAAAATCCCTGGAGAGTTTTAAGGAGTATGAGATTTGTTTTTGTTTTGGAAGAACTGTATCTGAAAAAGCAAATTTTAGGCTCACTTCCTTTGAAGGTGAGACCTTGCTAGAGCTTACTCCTAATTACTGAAATGGCACAAGGTGATTGGTTCTGCAGTGAGCCACATCCATTCTGGTGCATTGTACGAGGAAACAAAATGCTGGAAAAACACATAAATATTCATGGTTTAACTTACTCTTTATTTGTTAATTAAAAAAAATCATTCTATCTCAAGCAATCATGTTATCGGGTGTTTTTAGAAAGACAAAGTATACACTGGTGTAACCAGAACCTCAAATCTTAATATTTTAGAGAGTTCTGTTTCTTCTCTTAAGTATTAACAGATTAATAGAAACCACCTAGTTATAAAAATGAGAAGGAAATCAATGTAATAGGAAATTGATTAGTGGCTGAGTTACCCTTTATGTTTAAAAAATAAAACTAAAAATGGAGATGAGCTCAAAAAGCCTTAAAAAAGGGTCAAGTGTGCATCTTGAGCTATTTTAAATGTATATGAAGCTGTCATCTCATTTTTCTTCTTAACTTGCTCCTGACCAGGATTATCTCAGAACCTGAAGCGGATTTTACCGCATATTTCAGAACTAGTGCCTAAGCCGCTGGAAGGAGCTTTCAAAGGCATAATGTCCTTCTTTAGAGTTAGCTATTGTCAATGCAAAATGCATTATGTGGGAGACATTGATTCAATGGATAGCAAATGCATCTTGAGCCACTTAAATTCGTGATCACTTCTGATATGAAGTGTACATGCTTAGGTAGTGATACTGGCTCTGAAAATGCTGCACTTGTGTTTAAATTTCAGAGCATAAAAGCACATGCATCATCTCATCTTCCCTCCTTCAAAACACTCTCAGGGGCAAAAGAACAATATTCTGGTCAAATTTCTTTGTGCTTCTTTCCTGCAAACAGCCCTGTTAGTATTCTGCTGTAAATTAGGCTCATGATTATTTTGGTTTGCAGTATGGTAGGATTTGTTTTGGGTGTCTGACTTTGCTAGGATCATTTTGCTAAGATGTAATTTTTCTTTCAAGATACAATTCAATGAAGAAATTACATAAACCACAGAATTACTGCTTTTTAAATAGGGGTTCTCACCTTTCCCACAGAAAGAAGAACTAAGAATGTTTAATGTATGCAAAAGCATCTGGTAAGCATCCTATCTCGCTGAAATTGTCAGCATTTTCGCAATCCACATTAAAAAGTTTATTTCTAGGCAGGTGTATGTGTCATCTTTTAAGTAATCATTTGGATTATATTATTTAACACCACTCAGTAAAATCACACTGCAAAACCTGTTGTTAGCAATCTCTTAATAAAACGGCCAAATTCCAAAATGGAGTTTAGACATGATCATAGAAGTCTTCCTGGTAGCTTTTCTCTGATCACAGACTGGAAGAGATAGCGTGTGGTATCTGTTAACCCATGTTACCTGAATACTGATCTTTACCATACTTAGGATATGTTTAATTGGGTTCATTTTTGCACTTGGTCTTTATTTTTATATTTGCTGTTTGTTCCTCTCCTATGGTATAAAAAAATTATCCTAATGAATAAAAGAGCATAACTCTTGGCACACTTGTGGAAGATACAGCTTTTAATTCTTAGTGCCGTCTTTTCTTACTGCTTGGAACTTCATATGCTGTTAGTTATTTTTAAAATTGTTTGGTGTGTGATGTACCACTAAAGATAGAAGCTGAGTTTTTGGCTGTGTGAGTTTGTAAGTAAATCAGTCTGGTAGCTGAAGTAACATGGAGACCTAACTTTGTTATGTTTCCAAAATGTTTTGCTCAAGCTTTATATGTAAATGTCCTAATTTTTTCCCCCCCCATAATTAAAAATTTTATCAGTGTGCACAGTGTGTTTTTCCCTTATAAAAATGAACAGAGGAATTTTGTTTTTCCTTTGAGCCATGTTTCGATTTACACTTAAATTGTTTAGTCATTTTGGGTTGATACAAATAGATGGATATCGTTTGCTTCTGTGTTGTTTTCTAGAAAGTAGGTAATGTATTGAACAAACCTGGAAATTGTCATTCACAAAAATGAGACTTGATAGCTAATAACTGGGCAGCATCTTTAGATGTGTAACAGCTTTCAGGTATTGGACTTTAATTATGTGTTTCATGATGCTGTGGATTTTTGAAGCTAGCAATTTACATGTCCTATATATTTACTTTTTCAGCAGAGAAAATTGATCATCCATTTTTTATTTGCTCTGGGACATTAAATGGGGGGGGACACTAAGGAAGTTTTTTATTAGCCTCATAAAAACTCTTCACCAATATCACTTTAATAACCACAATTGTTTCATTTTTCTGGTTGAATTGTCGGTGTGGCTATTCCTTTTATCTGTCTTAATACCATTTTCTTCAAATACAGCAGCCTTGTGCAAGGACAGAAGTAATGGGGGAGAACATGGTAAATCAATGAGTTGTCTACCATCTGCTTTAAAAGGGATAAAACAGATGTTAGTATCTCTAACAGTATCAGACATCTTCTGAAGTACCATCTCCAGCCTTTCAATTGAGAGATTAATTAAAAGCACATGTCATGCCTTAATAATGATATTTCTAAAGCTAAAGGAAAGATACATTTTCCATGTAGATTTCACTATGTTGGAAAAGTCCATATAGTGCTGCTGAAGTTAATAAAGAAATTGTCATTAACCTTGATAGCTATGGCAGTGTCCCTGAACATTCCCGTGTCTAATTCCTTCTCTTACCCCTTTGTCACTCAACCGGTTTAATCTGACTTGCATTCTTAGTACTGGTAGAGACTTGATCCTCCTCCCTACTCTCAAGCTGTTATTTCTACCTCCTTCCCTTGTGACAATAGCAATCACACAGCTATTCAGTGATCTGGATCAGGAAACTGATGCAGCTGAGAATTAACCTGGGAAGAAGGTTAGTTTTCATTGAAGTCAATTCCCCATTGTAGTTTGCTCAATGGATGTATAAACACTGCTTGTTGGCTCAAGGGAAGAAATGTGGAGAAAGGAATCTAAAGGAAAAGCAGCTCACTGCTTTTGGTCGCATTTCAGACTACTGTCAGGTTGAGCTGCCAGGGGCACAGCTTTGGTGTTTGAAGTTAAGGTTTATTTTCAGTATGAGTATATAGCAATTGTTAACAGCTACCAGGAGACGTTACATGGAAGAAGTTGTTAGTCTAGTTCTTAAGTATAGCAATAATATCTGATCCTATTTGGATGCTTTGTACCATGAGAACACTTCAGTCTTAATGTGACAGGCAACCTTCAGGAAAGAAACCCAGCCACGCTCCAGTTTCCAGTCTGACTAACCAACAAGGACTGAAAACGATTCAAAGACGACAAGCTTTCTCATATTCTCTCACATGACTACTTGCAGGATGTTACTTTTTTCTGTTTCTGAGAACTAGAGTTGGTTGTTTTGAAAAGACAATAAAGCATGGTCTTTTTAGCTGGTTTGGGGTACTATGGAATCCTAAAACTGTAAGGCCCTGAAATGTATTAGACCTAATGCTTTGTGCTTTTATATTAATACAAATAGACTTAGCTGGAAGCTTGCTTTGGCTTGAAATTTTCCAATAAACAGAGATTGAAGGGGAAAAAATAATACTCTTAGATTCCAGTGAAGGTCTCACATTGCCAGTGACTTCTTGGTTGTTTTCTAATAGTACTTGGAGAGAGAATAAAGTACAAAGTGCCTTGAGGTTTTCAGTCTTAACTTTCATCTTCCAGCATCTGTTGTGTTAGAATTGAATCCTCAACAAATTCTCAGTTTGTAATATTAAAAATACTAACCCTGTGTGGCCTTAACTTCTGTAGCCACGCAGAAGCTGTTCTGTTTTATCCTCTTCTGCTTGCTCCACCTGCAGTTAGTGAACATAAGACATGAGAGTGATTGAGTTTCCTGGAAATGCTGGAGGGCATTTGCTGTAGATTCATACTACACAATAGTGCCATGAATGTTTTATAAAGAGTTCATTTTCCCCTGCACCTTTAAAACTTGAAAAGATTCTTCCTGGAAAGGTTTTTCTTCTTTATTTCTTCAACTTAATCTTTTTTCCCTAAATATTTAAGTTTTCCTGAGATGCTACATTTTGTTGGTGACAGTCCTACAGCAGAATGCCAAGGAAGGAAAAAAAGTTTCTATAGAAGTCACATCAAATTCAAAGCAACAGATGAGTTCCCTTCTTCTGCTCTCATATGTTTCTGGCAATTAAAATGATAAAATGTCATTAAGGAAGGCAAAGAGAGGTAACATGATCTGCAAGTGGATTTTCTGTATGGTTGAACTCAATGATCTGGTGAGTGTCTTCCAACCTGGTGATTCCATGATTCTATGATTTGCGGACTGATAAATGCAGAGTAAATCTGGAAATTTGTCTATCTGCTTTACTAAATGTCAGATTAAAAATAATAAGGAAATGTATCAAAAAGAGTGGCGTCGAAAGTAAAAGTAGAAGTAGCAAGTACAGCACCAATTTGTGTGATTCTTTCCTCTCTTACATGATTATGCATTACTATTGATGTTGGTGCAGAATCTGGTCTAATTTGCTATTCTGATTTACAAAAAGCTTTGTATACCATCCTAAAGCTGTCATTAATATTGTAAGCAGGATAATATCAAGCAGATTCTTCTTTGGAACTGGCTGTGTGATGTGATTTGCTACCTAGATGTGAACTCATGTTTACATCTACACATAGGGATGAAGTATGTGTGTTTCTTGTTATGCTACTTCTGTGTCCTTTGCATTTTTCTGGGAAAATGCAAAATGAATTTTAAATGAATAACTGCAGTCATATTAACTTTGTATTTTACTGTAGCATCCCTGACATTCTTGAAGAATGCATGCTCTCTTGTTGTTGATGCTTGATCCATATTTTCAAAAGTAAATTATTACCCACATTTTTCAGGGAAAGATATTCTCAGGAAAAACTTTTTTCTGGAGAGCACGCTACATCTTTCGGACTTCTGTTTTACACTTGCTTAAAACATGAAGTGCATAAATAATTAGTGATAATTCAAAGATCACCTCATTTCTTATACCTCATGAGAAGTGACTTACCTGAAGTGCTGCTCTGGAATCAATCCTGTTAGAAAAAGAAGGAAAATAGTTGGTGTGGACTTTTGGGCTTTTTCTTTTGATCACAGTTGTGTTGTTTTAAGGTCCCTTAAAAAAATAGCTGCATGAGAGAATCCGGAAAAGAAGATTTGTTGCAGCAGAGAGAGAAAGCCTAGCAAGGTCCAGTGGAGCCTGCAGTGAGGGGAATGAGCATGAAATGAGACTTCAGGAGAACAGGAAAAAATCAGGGAGCAGAAGGGGTAGAGTAGTGCTTACGGCAGCTTAGATCTTTGACTGTGGCAGCAGTAGGTGAAAAGTTGAATCTGGGCTCTTCTGTCTGCATGGATGACATATCTGAGGATTTCTGTCAATCCTGCTTGTTCACCAGGCTGTTTCCATCTATTCTTTCTGGTAGCACTTTAGGGATTTTTGACCCCTGTGTCATCAGTCTTTGTGTAGCTCTGTCTTCAGGAGCTCATTTTTGTGTTAAGTGTTGAAAGCTTCCTCCTGCCTTCAGCTCTTGATTTCTTTCGCTCAGACCATTCCATAGTTCTTAGATATCGTAGGAAATGTAGGACAACGGCATGGAGACAAACGGCTACTGAAGAAGATTGTCTGTAATGGTGATGATTTTGTTAGAAATCCCAAGAGGGAATGAGGAACCAATTGAGCGCATTTAATGAAGTTTTAGTAGGTAGGGATTTTTTTTTATTTTGCTGTTTTGTTTGAAGTTTTTGTATAATACACTTCAAAACGTACATGAAGCAACAGTTGCAGCACACGTTTTGAGCTTTACTGATTTTTTTTTTTTTGCTTGGTATATAAACTTAATCCATATATGTGTTCATCTTACCAAATATTGAAAGACTGTGATTGAAGTGTGGTTACATTAGTTACACTGCAATGGTTCTTCTTTCATTGTAGTTGTATTTTATCTCTGTAAAGTTTGCTACATGAACAAAAGGTCCTTAAGGACCTTCCTTTTGTATATGCAGTATACTATAAATTGGACTGAAGATTTACTTCAATATGAAATCCAATAAACTGAAGGTTAATTACATAACCTTCATTTTGATATTGTCGTTTCATTATGCAGCTAACTGTTGATAATTATGGGTGTTGTATTCAGGCACAAAGGTTGTTAATGCTGACCGCCTTTCAAGTCCCAAGACTATAAACTGCCAGGGAGAGTTTCCTTTATGCCTGTGCACTCTGAAAAACCTTACTGTAACTGTAGGAGTACAACTTATGCTATAGACAGTATGGGTTATGCCACTTCAATCAGTGAACTCAGCTGCTACCAGTGTTGATAATTTTAATACTGATGTAGTCGGCATATTGTGACAGAACATTTATTGAGCCTAAGGAAACACAGAAAAATCTTGCATCTCTAAAAAGCATGTCTAGAGGCTTTTTCTCAATTTAATATGTTTATACTGAACCTCAGATACTGGAGCACTGATTGGGGTGGAACACTGTTGAAGATATGACTTGCTCTATGGTTTTGAGTGTGAAATAATAAATGAAACATTATAAATAGAACTCTGTTTCAGCTGTTCTTAATTTCCTCTTTCATCTATCTGTAAGTCTTGAGGGTTACATTACCCTTCCTTTTTGAGAATTTGCTTCTCTTGAAATTAAACTGCATTTGAGAATTCATTGCTCAAGGCCTGAAAAAAAATTTGTGAAGTGTTCTGTGCCTTCTGAGCAGACTCTCTTTGTCCCTTACATACACAAACCCCAGACACAAGAAAGCAATTCAGTTAGAAAACAGAAACTGTAGCTAAAATTGTTTAAAATGGTTGACCAGTGTTATGATTTACTTGACCCTAAGTGAGATTCTGGATACTTGGTGTATACCTAATATGAAAAACATAGAGTTTGAGGAGCAGTGTACTTGATTGAGTGAAAAAATGCACTTTTGATTCTTGAAATAAACTAGGACATTTGTGGAATCACACCCCACCCCACCCCTCTCTTTGAGTATCATTTCCAAAATATTCCCTGGGTCATTTACAGGCACAGTGATCAAGAAGGCAGAAACAGAAATGTTTATTTATTCCATTTAGGTTTTTTACTTCCATTTCAGTTGGGGGCAGGGGGCGAAGAATATGAAAGTACTTAACTGAAATTACTAATTTATGCAAATTAGGCACCTGCAGTCTGACCTTCAAAACAACCCTTAAGTGTTCTGTGATCTGCTATTGGTTTTACTTTTGTCAGGTCAAGTGAATTAGTTCTGAAAGGAAGGGGCTGTCAAATGGGTTTAAAAATCAGTCTTTAAGTGTTAAGTCTATTTTGTCCTCTGTCTCCAAAAAACAAGCTACCCACCCAATAGTGAATGCTGAATGTTTGACTGCATTTTCAGTTATTTTGCACTTTCATAACATTTTACACTAAAATAATGTGTGCACCTCTTCTTCAAGGTTTATTTTTATTTTCTTTTCTCAGAATATTTTATTAGGGTCTCTACTCAGTCCCTGAATGACATCCTGGCTTGTATCAGAAATGGTGTGACCAGCAGGTCCAGGGAGGTGATTCTCCCTCTGTATTCAGCACTGGTGAGGCCGCTCCTTGAATATTGTGTCCAGTTCTGGGCCCCTCAGCACAGGAAGGATGTTGAGGCTCTGGAGCGAGTCCAGAGAAGAGCCACGAAGCTGGTGAAGGGACTAGAGAACAGGCCCGATGAGGAATGGGTGAGAGAGCTGGGGTTGTTTAGCCTGGAGAAGAGGAGGCTGAGGGGAGGCATCATTACTCTCTACAACTACCTTAAAGGAGGTTGTAGAGTGGAGGGAGCTGGTCTATTCTCCCAAGTGACAGGGGACAGGACAAGAGGGAATGACCTCAAGCTCTGCCAGGGGAGCTTTAGGCTGGAGATTAGGAGGAAGTTTTTCAAACAGAGGGTCATTGGGCATTGGAACAGGCTGCCCAGGGAGGTGGTTGAATCACCTTCCCTGGAGGTGTTTAAGGCACGGGTGGATGAGGTCCTGAGGGACATGGTTTAGTGTTTGATAGGAATGGCTGGACTCGATGATCCAATGGGTCCCTTCCGACCTGGTTGTTCTATGATTCTATGAAATGTTAGAGCTAATTTTGTGTCCCCTCCCTGCAGAAGGTTTCCAAGTGCATTCAGAAACATGCTGTTTAAAACATGTTTTACATGCTGTCGCTGTGTAAAACCAAGCTGTGTTTATGTATGGGGATAGGAGGGGGTTTTAGAGGGCTGTGTTTAGCGTGGGTGGTTTTGGTTTGAATGAATTGTTTATTCATTTGTGTGTTTGTTTTTAATTTTGGTTTTTGGTTTTCTTCCTCAACAGTGCAGTGTGCCTCAGCACTTACTGGGCTGTGTTAGGAGGAGTGCTTTTGTGTGAAGTTACAGAAATTGTTTTCACAAACTACAGAACTTTATTCCAGCATAATAAGAACATGCCTATTGTATCACTAGCAACTGCTACCCAGACATCAGGAGATAAAGCTACGCAAGGTTGTATTTGATTTCCAGCCTGGAGTATCAAATCAATAATGTTTACAACATTGTTGGCTTGCCCCCTGCCCCACAATTCTGTTTGCTCTTGAGGGATTGTTTTAACTGTGTGCTTGTAATTTATTCACAAGGTTCTTGGCCAGTAGCTTGTAATAACAATAAAGGAATTAAATCTTCCTTTAATGGTTGGTATTAAGAATTCCTTTGCTAGAAATATATGCCAGTTTCAGTGACCTTTTCTCAAAACTTAGTTAAAGTTACCTAATAATTTCAGAACAAATCAATCTGTAGTTAACTTCTAAAACTTATTACCAAACACAGTCATTTCTCAAACTGAAAGCTGCCAGTACAATTGCTTCTTCTTGCTTTAAACGACTGGAAAGGAGGAAGAAACAGAGTCATACAGTGGGTTACTTAAATGTGAGTTCTTGCAAAACAGAAATTATAAATAAGACTTCAAAATGTACCTGAGTATTTCAACCATTGCATTTAGTACTTTAGAGATTGCTGTGTTCTTCTTATTACATCATTTTTCCTTGCTGGATTTTTTGAGTCTCTGTCTGAAGCAATGGGAATTGTAATCTTTTCTTAGTATAATGTAAAAACCTATGTGTATAGGCCAATATACCACCTGCACATGTATCTCCTCAAAACAATCAGTACTTGATACTGACACTGAGGTGGAAGTTTTTCAGGATGTGAGAGAAAAGAGAATGCAGTGGATGGTTTCCTGTTCTCAGAAGAGGAGGGGATTTGTGGAAGTACAATCTTGCTTTGTCACTAATGTGTCACTTTTGATATAATGATTAAATTATCACCCCTAACTTTGCATCTCCATTTAGCTCTTCTCAACGGGGATGGATTTCACCTTTTAAATTCACTGAACAATTAAAGTTGATTTTATTAATCAATGTAGAAAGTAATTTATTTACTCTTAGAATGCACTACTCCCTTGGGTAGAATCAATCTGTTGTCTATAGCTGCATTATCAACGTGATCTCAATTTTATTTAATTACATTGACTGAAATACATTTTATGATAAACTGTTTTGTATGGAGGATACTTAGCTTTTAGAGCTTCTAAATTGTTAGGAATTCTTCATATCTTTGTTATTTTAAAGGCTTTTTATGGTAGATGCCAAAACCCAGTGTTATAGAGTCCTGAACTATGTGAACTTCTACATCTTCTATGAACTTGAGCATTTCTTTTGAGACTTCTGTGGTTGCCAGTTTGGTGAGACAAGAAAAGACAACAAGCAGAGTCCCAATCTGGACTGCACCTTGCGAATGTGTTGTTTTGTATTTTCCCCCCCAACTTCTGTGGTAGAGATTGGTACTATGTCTTTGTAATCTATGCACAACCACTATATTTTGCTGTGTGTCCCTGAAAGTCCCTCCCATTAGAACTGTTGGATTTGAGTACAGTCCATTTTCTATATAAATGCTATTATATAGATAGATCTTTTCTGTTTAGTTATCTGTGCCTTTCCCTTAGAGACGAACACCCCATCCATGTAGAGCAATTGAAAGCATCTCATCATTCTAAAGGCTAAGATGAAGTTTTCAATCACTTGACAGTAAAGTCTAGAGAGCAAAGTTGCCCATGCATTGGTTAGAGTTTGCACTTTTTGTGCTAATATTTTGAATATTAGTCACTGTGAACACTGCAGCTTTGTTTACTGCTTGATTTGGGTAAATGTGGCATCGCATGGCCAGTGGAGAAAAGAAAATGAGGTACAGAATGCAAACCAACCAGAAATGTAAATTCAGTGTCAGAAGCCTCTCTTTGTGGTGACTTCAGTCTTAAGATCTTGTTTTGAAAAGTGTGAATTGAGTTCTAAATAGAAAAGACTGTCATATCAGGAATACTTTTCTGAAGTTCTTGCTTTTGATGTGGTAGCTGCTTTTGAGATGGCATTGCATGTGATTGGAGGAAATATTGCATACAGACAATGCAGTGAATTAATTGTGGTAGGATAATTCTTAAGGGCAGCATGGTAGCGACTATCAACTTTTGTTTATTGGTGCATCAGCTGAACTATAGCACATTTGCCTTTGTAGACACCTCCTATAAAGATAGGATTATAAAAATATTAAAGGCATAGAAATGTGTAGGTGATTGAAGGCTGGTTACAGATGTTGACAAAAGTGAGATGAATGAAGTGGATGCCTGAGGCCTCAGTTATCAGTGAGCGAGGGCTTAAATACGTGCTTTACCTCATAACCTGAATTCATTCAGTTACACTTAGACTGTAATTACATGTAGACTTTTAAGATGTTAGTTACTTCCTATGCATTCCTTACTCTTCTGTTGACTTCTTTTGCTTGACCTAATGCAAGTGACTCATGCTTACCTTAAGACACCATCTCACTGACCATTGCTTCCTCCGTTGTGCACAGGCAAGATATCTGTTGGCCTCCAATGTGTTATTTCTAAAACAAAGGACCAACTGTCCCATAGTAGGGTCATTGTTGCAAATATGTTTTTTAGATAAAACTTGTATTTAAATACAAGTGCGATTTAATAGAATTTGCTGATTAGGTTGCAGTGTTACTTACTACGTGGAAGATACATATGAGGGAAAATTGTGCTTTAGGTGCCTATAGCTGAAGAATTATATGTGTATATAGACAAAGGATTATATGTGCACAACCTATTCCCTTTGTAACTTAACTCAGATTTCAAAGTTTCAAAATACTCATCTGGGTGTCCAGTTTGAGTTTGCTCCAGAGCTGAAATCTGAGGTTTTGCTAAGCAGACTCTCAGACATTAGACTCCTCCATCTGGATGTCCAGTGTTAGTTCATGCCAAAGGTAGTATCCAATGTTTTGCTAAGAAGACTCTCAGACATTGGGTTTTATGAAGTAAATAATTTAATAGAGGAGTGTAGCAACATGGTCAAATTTTGCACAGAGAGCAGGAACTGCACAGAGAGGCCAACGTGAACCAGGAATTCCCTGGGCAATTATGCCATTACAAACTATTTACCTTCCGGTTTGGCCCAGTAGTAATGTTTGGATCTGACGTCTTCTCATTTTTCATTAAATTCTTTTTTCATTAAAACTTTTGACAAGTTTTTATCATGCCTTGGTGCAGTAGTGGTTGACAACCTGTCTCCTTGAAGCCTCTGCATTTTGCAATTTTTTCTTGCCACTGGAGGCCCATGTTTTAACTGAAGATGTTGTATGTGCTGGGAAAGTTTTTAACTGGAAATTCCCAGTTTGTGGCCTGGTGCTTCAGAGAATGTCTTTCTACCCATGCCAAGAAAGTTAAGCAAACAGCATCCTAAGTCATACAATGAATATGTATGATTAATTCTCTTTAAAAGGTTACTTATTTAGGCTAAACAACTAATCCCTGTTGAAAAGGAGAGTTGCCAGGCATGCAGTTCAGCTGCCGTCCAGGGAGGATTCAAACGGGGCTCACCAGCAATATGTTGTTGGTAGAAGATCTCACTGCTCTGAGGAGTACCCTTGCGAGATATCTCAGCATGAGCAGAGATAATAACCCATGCACTCATGCTACCTTGCAGGAAGAGCTCAAAGAAGGCTCACTTCATCTGTCATAGTTATGGGATAAAAGTGGTTGACTTGTAGAATTGCATATTTGCTACACACAAAGCTCCTCAACAGCGCTTGCTCTGTTACTCTGTTCCTTGTGGGCTTCTGAAAGGAGTTTTTGGCATGGCTGTGGGCAGCACTTTGCCTCCTCTGAAGCTGAACCAAGCCACTGCTGGTTTGGTTAAAAAGGGGATGGAACACATGCATCACAGCCATGAACACTGTCCAGGTGTGTTTTTATATTGGATAGTTTTTTGGGGTTTTTTTTTTTTCATTTTAACCCATTGTGCACAGCAGTAGCTCCCCAAAAATTTTTTCTACTGTATATACCTCCAATCTCATTTTTGCTTATCTGTATTTTTGTGTAGTCGTTATTGTTATAATTTTGCTCTGCCCTCAAAATTCCCTCAACTTGTGCTCTCTTCTGTTACTGATCTCTTAAATTATTGACACTGACTTTCATTTGATGAAGGGTGTAGAGCATGGCTTATCCTGTACTTGATGAGGACATATGTATATTATTGCAGTACAATTAATATTAATAAACACTATATCCTCAGCTGACATGTACTCAGAAGTGCAAGGTGATATGTGAAAACCATTAATTTAACTGCTGGTGATAAGCCTAGGCAGTAGAAGCAGGAGGAAATGAACTGTGTTCAGTTCTGGGCCCCTCACCACAAGAAGGATGTTGAGGCTCTGAAGTGAGTCCAGAGAAGCTGGTGAACAAGTTTTATGAGGAGTGACTGAGACAGCTGGGGCTGTTTATCCTGGAGAAGAGGAGGCTGAGAGGAGACCTCATTGTGCTCTATAACTACCTGAAAGGAGGTTGTAGAGAGGAGGGTGATGACCTGTTCTCCCAAGTAACAGGGGACAGGACAAGAGGGAATGGCCTCAAGCTCCGCCAGGGGTGGTTCAGGCTGGACATTAGTTAAAAATTCTTCACAGAAAGGGTCAATGGGCATTGGAACAGGCTACCCAGGGAGGCAGTTGACTTGCCTTCCCTGGAGGTGTTTTAGGTGTGGGTTGATGAGGTGCTGAGGGACATGGTTTAGTGTTTGATAGGAATGATTGGATTCGATGCAATGGGTCTCTTCCAACCTGGTGATTCTATGAAACAAACCAATAAATATATAATATATCTCCGTTGAGCAAACTGGTAGGAACATTTATATAAAAGAAAACAGATTCAAATACAATGCAATGCAGAAGTATAAAAATGGCTTTGTAGGATAGAGAGCTATGTGTAACATACTGGGGATTTTTAAAGACAGAAGTGAACAGTGAGATTAGTGATTTATTTCGTAACTACAGATAGTATTTCCAAAAGGCTTTCAAAATGCTTTCAAAACTACTATTCCTGACCAACTCTAAGGTGACATGGAATAAGATAACGGACTTTCGTTGGTGTTACAAAATAGAAAACAAGGGACAAAAATAAGCAGTCTTCACAATTACATAAGCCAGCAGTTCCACAGTTGGCACTGAAATTGTGTGATTCAATGCTTTCGGTAATAATATCTAGAAAGGGTATTGCTTTTACAAAGGAGGGGTTTATCTTTTCTCATTTAGGACAGTTACATTTGACAACAAAGAACCAAAGATGCCTGTCACAGTACCAACCTGGTGATTCTATGATTCTATGAATAACAGCTTCCTGGTAATGTTTACCTGAACTGTGAGATTTGTAGTACAGAAATACAACATTTGGAGTGACATTTGGGAAAGAAATAACATGGGGTAATGATGGAATTGGAACCACCTAAATGTGCTGTAATATGATAGAGTTAAGCTATATTTAATTAACCAGCAACAAATTATAACCTTGTTTTGGATCAGGAAGCAGAGGTAAAAGAGTGACTTCTGATTAGTTTTGTTCACATTATTTCTTGAGGTCAATTCATTTTCTATGTCTGGGGATTAAAATTAATCATTAATGAGAAGATCTTGTGCTTCTACTCTATGCTTAGGACTGTTAACCCAGTCTGTTTGAAGAGGCATAAAGGAAAGGGAAAGGTTATTGATTCAGACCCTTTCCTCATTTAGTCATTTCCTCATTTTGTCTGTTCATTTGTGTATGTAAGGGATTTTTTTAGTACAGTTTTACCAAGTCACTTGGAAGAGCCACAGTCTGCAGGTCCTTACAGACTAGAAGTAAAGTTGTCTTAGAAAATCAAAACTCCCATTTTATCCAATTGCTGAAGCACCTTCAGTCCAACAGAATCCTTAAGCAATGGACTCCATCACCGCAAGTCCTAGGAAATGCAATAATAAAATTTAAAGGTCATTTCAAACATTGTTCTTAAACTGTTTACAGCTGCATCATTTGAATTTTAAGCATTTGTTTTAGTAAGCAAAGGAAGTGGTTTGTATTGCTGGTGAAATTGGAAGTCAGTTGAGACTGTTTTTTGCATAGCATGTTATTGCCTGCTTTGGAGTATTCACAGCATGTGGTTAATGCCAAAGGTATTACTCTAACAGAGGACAATGCTGAACACTTGTCTTTATAAAAATGAACACTGCTAAGCTCGTAAATTCCCTACTTTAACTCTTTCTAAATAAATAAATAAGTAATAGAAAAATATCTGTGCTTGCAGAGCCTTCAGTAGAAGCTGAAGTGTACGTAAATAAAAATTTAAGCCTTCAGCAACTTGAGTGGTCTGTTAACTTATGAGGCCAGTAGCAATTGACTATAAAAGCATAAATAAATGTCTGCAGGAGGAGACCTTACACTTCCAAAGAAGCAATGTTGCAAATGAGTAGTGCACGTGGGAATGTAGGCAGAGGGTTTATTACGGTAGTTTGCTTATGCCTGGGAGATAGGCACCTTTGTTGGTGTCTGTGAATAGAATTACAAAGTCTCAGGTGACTCATGTCTGCATTCTGATGAGGTATAAATGATCAACCTTTTAATCTGTGTCAGTGTTGCTGTACTATTGATATTTTTCAAATGTTAGAAACGATGTGTGATTTTAGGAGTGCTCCAAGCAGCACTCAGAATTCATTTGGGAGACCTTCTCTTCTAATCTCTCTGTAAGTTACTATGATTCTCTCCTATATTTTATTAGAGAACCAAATTATAAGGCATCTTCTGCACAGTCTGTATTTTAACTGTGTATATTCCTGGCAAGTACATTTAAAGAAAACAATAAATGAGAGTGGGAGATAGGGATTCTGTTTTTCACCTAAGAAACATATATGGTGCCCCTGCTTTTAGGGGTGCGATCGTACACCATCAAGACAGATCTGTGATGATGCAGCTGATAAATGCTTTTGTTGCAGATTGTGTAGATCTGAAGTCTGAATAGAATAGAATAAAATAAATGGTATAACACATAATGAAGGGGCTGTATTGAAAGGATGCCTGAAAACCATATGAAAAATCTGTGCTGAGTACAACCCTTACTTTAATTGGGAAAGGAAAAAGAGTAATCAGTTCCAAGTCCAACTGGGCAGGGCTGGAACAGTGGTTCTGTCACCTGCTTGTAACATCTATATTGAAAGTCGGTGGCTTTGTTTTAAGGACAATGCAAGAAAACAGACTTTTAATGAGCTTTTAGACTTCATTATGTATCTGCTATATGATTTGTGAGATGGAATTTTAAAAAAAATTGGTTTGTTTATATTGGAGAATATTCTGTGTTATCAGAAGTGCGGATTGAGTGATGATGATGATGATTATTATCATTGGATATTTTTGTAACAAGATGTGCAGCTTTAAAAAAAAATACTGAACAGACTCAGGACTTTCAGGCTCTAGTTACTCAGCTGCTGAGCAATTTTTCCATATAGCATGCTCCTTTTTACATCCAAACAGAATTAACTTGATTCTTTTCTTTTGTTCTTTATTTTCTCAATGTGGATAGTTTGACAGCAGTTTTTTTTAAGTTGGCTTCATGGTGAGGTTATGCAGGGGGAAAATTATGAGGGCCCAAGACCAACTAGACCTTAATCTGACTGCTGTAGTAAAGGAAACTAAAAAGTGTTTCTAGAAACATGTCAGCAGCAAAAGGAGAGCTAACAAGATTCTCCATCTTTTATTAGATGCGGAGGGAAATATGGTGAAAAAACTGAGGTAATTAATGCCTTCTTCACCTCAATTTTTAACAGTAAGGACCAGTTGCTGTCAGGGTACCCAACCCACTGAGCTGGCAGACAGGGATGGAAACAGAATATATTTTTTTAGTTCACTTGTATATGTATTAAGTGAAGAAATCTCACCCTTTTCTTTGCAATAGATGCATCCTCCCTTCCTCCTCCAGCTGCGAGATAAAGTAATAAGCACATTGTCTATTCTTCCTTGACAAAATTGTTACTAAAAAGACTTAATCCCTGTAGTACGCTTGTGAAATCCTGTGTATGTTCCATCATTACGAGAACACAAATGTTAGTAAATCGTTATTTAAATCTCACTAGTTGTGTAAGTTCATATGATATATAAGAGTACCAGACAAATGAAAGTGATTACAAATTTGGCTTAAGATTCAGAACAGAGACAAGAGGATTGATTTTATTGTAAATAAGCATCAGATTGACCTAGGATGAGGTATTTCCTAGTTCTTATTCTTTAGTGCAATAGTTTAATTACCTTGGCATGATATTGAGACATTTTCATGAATGTATACTGTCAGCAGCAGGGATTAGTGTGGAGTATTGGTCTTATTCTTCCTTTTTTTTCCTTAATATGATATTTTGTCTTCTTAAAACCATTCTCCCCATGATAAATAAACAATATTGAGAAAGGAGGAAAAGGTAAGTGCAAGGTTAATGTTCACCTTCTTCCCGAGATACATTAGTTTAAGTTATGTAATGTTTATGGCTATAACAGCAACAAAAAGCTATATGAGGCGAAAAAAACCCGTAGCTAGTTAACTGATTCAAAAGCTACCTTAAAGAAGTAATTGCTTCATGATGCAATATTTCTATCTTCAATTAGTCTTTCCTGGGAGAGGTGGAATCTATCCTTTTCAGGTGGACATAGTATTTTAAGGTCTAACTGATTTAGAACTGGTGGTCTGCTGCTTTAACATACATGTAGAATCATAGAATCATAGAATCACCAGGTTGGAAGAGACCCACCGCATCATCGAGTCCAACCATTCCCACCAATCTCTAAACCACGTCCCTCAATACCTCATCCACCTGCACCTTAAACACCTGCAGGGAAGGTGACTCAACCACCTCCCTGGGCAACCTGTTCCATTACCTAATGACCCTTTCTGTGAAGAATTTTTAACTTATATAGAGCCTAAACCTCCCCCAACTGAGCTTGAGGCCATTCCCTCTTGTCCTGTCCCCCGTCACTTGGGAGAAGAGGCCAGCTCCCTCCTCTCCACAACCTCCTTTCAGGTAGTTGAAGAGAGCTATGAGGTCTCCTCTCAGCCTCCTCTTCTCCAGGCTAATTAACCCCAGCTCTCTCAGCTGCTCCTCATAAGGCCTGTTCACCAACCCCTTCACCAGCTTTGTTGCTCTTCTCTGGACTCACTTCAGAGCCTCAATATCCTTCTTGTGCTGAGGGGCCCAGAGCTGAACACAGGATTCAAGGAGCGGTCTCACCAGTGCTGAGTACAGAGGGAGAATAACCTCCCTGGACCTGCTGCTCACACCATTTCTGATACAGGCCACAATGCCATTGGCCTTCTTGACCACCTGGGCACCCTGCTGGCTCATGTTCAGTTAACTATCGACCAACATTCCCAGGTAGTTCTCCTCCTGGCAGCTTTCTAGACAGGCTTCTTCCAGTCTGTTGCTCTGCATAGAGTTGTGCCCCAAGTGCAGGACCTGGCATTTGACTGTGTTAAACCTCATGCCACTGGACTCTGCCCAGCGGTCCAGCCTGTTCAGATCCCTTTGTAGAACCTCCCTACCCTCCAGCAGATCGACACTTCCACACAGCTTAGTGTCACGTAATATGTATTAAGTTTCATGCTATGTATCCTGAAAGAGATAACTGTTTTCCTGGCAAAACCTTCCACCGCTACAAGATAGAGACCAATAATTTCTCTTCTAGTGAAGGTAGTCCATAATAAACTCTGTGATAACAGTTAAGGGGTTTAAATTACAAACTGGAGCAGTGCAAGCCATCCCAAGAAGCATGTGCCTTATGTAAATAAAAACTTCCTGATATCTTGCAACCTGGAACAGTATGAACTCTCCAACTAAAAATAAAATTATTTTTGTTATCCTGTTCCATTAATGTCTTAGTTAATGAAGGTAAAAGGAAAGTTAGCCTAAGCAACATCTGACTGATATTCATGCTGAGAACAGAAACAAAAACTGAGCAATGCTTTTGCTTGGAGAACAGAAATGCTACTCTGCAATTTAAAATAAAATATAACATTTTATTTCTGAAGATGTACTTATTTAGATTTTGGGTTTTGTGTTTGTTTTTGGTTTTTTTTGGTACAGGTTATTAATGCTGCTTTAGCTCTTGCTGCCAGACCAAAGAGTCAAGTTGTGAAAAACAACATGGAGATGTATAGAAGTACTTGGGAGAATCACATCCGTATTCTTACTGAAGCTGTGGATGATATAACAAGTATTGATGATTTTCTTGCTGTATCAGGTATGATAATTTTTAGACTCTGATTTTTCTTCTATATGCTTTGAAAAAATTTCATAACATTTCAAATGGAACTAGTAGAGGATGAGGGTGTCTAAGGTTTTGCAAAGCTGTGGCTTCTGTTGAAAATGTACCTGCACTGTAGGTGTTTCTACTCTGTACAACATATACCTGAGTAGAAGTTATTTGAGCATGAGGCAGAATGACTATGTTACAGTGGGTACATTTATCCATCCTTACGGGTTAATTTATCCCTAAGTTTCAAAATTCTCTACAACCAAGATCTTGTTTTAGAAAAGGAAGTGATTATCAGTGTGCATATGTATAGAACGGGAGATTCTCACTATGTTCTGTCTTCAAATTATTGTAATTCCTCTGATAGATGCAGAAATGGGAAAATATGTGGGCTACTTTTTCAAGCTGATACATGTAAAAAACACCTCATAAACCAAAAAGATGTACTGTACTATTTCCAGAATTTTCAGTTAAAAATATTTATTAGCAAAATTTACCTATAAACATCTTAACTAAAGAGACTTTTGATAACATTAAATGATATTTACTGAAGAAGTGAGTGTCTTCAATATTTAAACAGAAGATAGAAAACAGTTGTTTTGCTTCCTACAGTCCTAAGATCCCAAATTCATAAGCTTTGGTAGAAGCTTTTGCCACATGTTAATTTAATTTGTTGAATTTCAAGTGTCATGCTTATTCTTAAGTGATCTACTGAGTATATGTTTCCTTACGGCAGTGTCACCTACTTGCTTGAAATGATTTTTCTTTATTAGCTCATGTATGAAGAAGTAATTACTAAGACAATGCTAAGAAATGGTGCAAACCACTCCTGGTCTACTACTACTCAGTGTATTAGCATCATTACTAGTTTCTGAGAAAATAAAATATTCATGTATTGGTCTCTCTAAATAGAGAAGTTAAATGTGTAAGAGAAAATAGTATCTAAGTTTTATGGAAATTATTTGGTAATTAGGAAAGGTGATGTATGTTGAGCCTTCTCTGTGTCCCTGAGGTGAAATGAATACAGGAGATGATTTATAAGGGATCTGGTTTTTGAACAACAACAACAAAAAAAGTAGGATTCTACAGCACATACCAACATGGGCATGTTGAGGGGAAAAGTGTTTTTTAAATAACATACTTCATTCAAAATTTATACCATGCTGCCTCAGAGTGTCAGGTACTCACATTTGAATTGAATGGCTAAGTTTGCAGCCTTAGCTGTGTCTTCCAGGTTGGCAAGGGAAGTGATTATTCCTGTAGTACTAAAGTAATCTTTCAAAATATAATATACTTTGAAAATACAGTAAACATGCCTTCCCTAGTTGTTCTGATAATTCAGAATTCCAAATCATACAACAGGATTACTTAGTTAAAAATTTATTTTAAATTGATAGCCGACTGAACATGAGCCAGCAGTGTGTTCAGGTGGCCAAGAAGGCCAATGGCATCTTGGCCTGTATCAGAAACGGTGTGAGCAGCAGGTCCAGGGAGGTTATTCTCCCTCTGTACTCGGCACTGGTGAGACTGCTTCTTGAATCCTATGTTCAGTTCTGGGCCCCTCACCACAAGAAGGATGTTGAGGCTCTGAAGCGAGTCCAGAGAAGAGTGACAAAGATGGTGAAGGGGTTGGAGAACAAGTCTTACGAGGAGCGACTGAGAGAGCTGGAGTTGTTTAGCCTGGAGAAGAGGAGGCTGAGGGGAGACCTCATTGCTCTCTACAACTACCTGAAGAGAGGTTGTGCAGAGGAGGGTGCTGAGTTCTTCTCCCAAGTGCCAGGGGACAGGACAAGAGTGAATGGCCTCAAGCACTGCCAGGGGAGGTTTAGGCTCAACATAAGGAAAAAATTCTTTACAGAAAGGGTCACTGGGCACTGGAATGGTCTGCCCAGGGAGGTGGTTGACTTGCCTTCCCTGGAGATGTTTTAGGTGTGGGTGGATGAGGTGCTGAGGGACATGGTTTAGAGATTGGTGAGAATGGTTGGACTCGATGATGCGGTGGGTCTCTTCCAACCTGGTGATTCTATGATTCTTTGATTCCAGTTGATTGATAGGTGAGGTTTTTCTAGCAGATATGAAATCTACTTCCCGAACCTGAAAAGAGTTGGGAATACCTGTTTTGCCGTTTGCATTATGTATCTGCTTTCCAGGCAGTGCTACCTGAGCCTTGTATGGCAAGTCATTCTATAAAATTATGTTATTAACATGAATTATTCTGCGTTACTGGTGCTTTGGAGGGTAAGGTCAGTACTTTAGCTGTGTTTTTTCTATGGTCATTTCTAAGGTAGAGTGTAACTCCTATTAAAGTCAGTGCAAAAATTTTGCGCTGAGCTCAGTAGAAAGTGAGCTAGTCCCTGCGTTTCTTGAATCCCAGATGGTATGTTTCTGTCCTTGAAATGAGCTGAATAAGGGAGGCATAGCTGAGAGGAGGGGAAGAAATTGAGCTCCAAGTGAACAGATCTCCTTGTAACTCTGTGCAAACCACTTGTGGTGTGGCTGAAGCAAAATGCATGTATACAGGAAAATTGTCACTCCTGTTATGAGACTTGTACTTCTCTGATGTAGCACTGGGGGAAGGAGAATCCTGTGGTAGATCAAGAAGGATGAATTGTGAGCTTTTGAAAGTATGAGGCTTCTTGGTTATTTTTAAAAAGTGCTAATTAATTACAGTTATTGTATGTGCTAATAATGCTGCTTTTTTTTCCTAAGTGCATTGGTCTTTCCTTTTCAGATTCACCTATGCTCATGAAACTGGATTTTTATTTCTCCAGTTGTGTTTTATTCTTTGTATTTGTGATATGTGTGTGTGATACTGTACTGCAAGGAAAGCTATCACTACAGAAGAGAGATGAAATTGGGTCTTTACAAGTTAAAAAGAGGTCTTATTGCAAATAGCCAGTTTAAATGATATTCTGCTCCTTATAAAGGAAAGCAAGAGCTAATGAATTGTCTAGAAACTTCCGTTGTCATTATGAAACATTATAAATGATGGGACTGTTTTTCATAGATCTGTTATACCTCCTATGAACAGAGAATCAGTTTCAGCTTATCAATTTTGGATAATTAATTTATGCAAGGAATAATGTGGATATTAATCTTTATAACCCACTGACATTAAGTTTAACAGATCCTGTCATCCATTTATCAGGATGCTGTGAAGTTTTCAGATTAATATAAGTAAAATGAAGTGTGCTATTGCATTTGATGCATGAATTTCCAGGAAACTTGTTTTGATGTGCCTGTAATTTTGTTTATGTTTTATCCTCAACTCTTTTCTTGTCAACAGACCCTTCAGTGTCTCTTTCCTGATACAGTTAGGCTGAAAACACAGTTTATGATATTAATCTTCTAATGTTGATTCTTCTGTGGTATTTTAATACTCTTTATTCAAAATTACACAAATAAACCTTTTGAGTATAGATGGAAAAACTGAAATTCAGTATTTCCTTCCTTTATATGTACATTTTCCTCTCCTGATGATGGTGTGTAATTGCAATCGGTTGTTAATAACAATTTTTAAGTATTTTAATGTCCTTACACGTTAGACAACCAGTAAAATAAGAGGTAGATCTTAGAGTCCAAGAGTTAACTCACCTTCTACAATGATTATAGGCAAGAAAAGCACCAAAAGTGTGTTTATATATGCAACATTCTCAGGACCTGTGATTATCCTTTGTTGAAGAGTTTCCTTGCAGATCTCTGTGCTGATTTTCTGCCCTTTTCTCAATGTCATTGCTCAAACTCTGATTATTTTATCTACTGAACCTTCTCTCCAGCCTTCTATACTGAGGTTTTGGTGTGTCATTTTTGTAATATTGCTAAGCTTAAATCCTTCCTATATTACCTCCTCTTCTGCCAAATTTGGAGTTTTGTGTTTTCATAAAAACATTTCCTTCATCTGTTTTCTCACCCTTTCTTCATGTACTGTATGCAAATAGCAGATACCCATTTCTCTTGTGTCTTCAGTGTAATGTCTCCACTCTTTGCCCTTTCTAGGACTTCCTTAAGATGCAATGTGTTGAAAGTGCATTTTGACAGTTGTAATCTCATAAAACTTTAAACAATTGGTTTTTTAAGTTCCCAGTCTCTTAATCCTTCACTTGGAACCTAAGAATACATTAAGCGTTTCTAAGGATAATACAATACGGGGAGACATCACAGTGTTAGAACAGAAGTTGCCTTTTAATGTAAATCTGTGCCATCAGAAACTACTTTTAATTCATGGAAAGCAGCAAAAGATAGGATGTTATCATAAAGTTGTTGGAGAAGGTGGTTTTAATGGGTCCAAATGGTCTTATGACCCAAATAAAACCAAGAGCTAAGGGGCCACATATTTTTATGCCATTGACTTGTAGCTTTTATTTGATTTCAGTGAAGCTGAAAAAAAAATTACCGCATGTCATTTCTCCAAGGGCCCAGTTCTAAGGAAGAAAGTTTTTCATAACACAGGAGGAGCAAATACACCACTTCTGTCCTAACATGGTTTTAGATATGAGGTCCCTGCTGCTACTGCAGTTCCTGCACTTGGAAGAGACCTTTAATAGTTGATTATGAAGTAGGGAGTCAGGTGAACTTTATTACACATAGTGTAGAACAAATGAAATGGCAAAAAATGGGGGGTAGACTCAAAGAATAAAAGACATTAGAAGAGAACTCTGGAGGTTTTCTACTAAAGCATCTTGTGCAGAGTAGGTTAAAGTTCAAATTTCCTACAGAAATTTCATTTGAAACTTCTTCAGTTGCACGTGGTCTGAATCCTTCTTTTTCTTTGCTTTTAATATGTAGCAACTCTTAAGCAATGCTACACTTGAGCAGTTCTCGATCTATGTAATAAACTCTACAAAAAGTCTATTTGACCATTCCTTTCTCTCAGTTGCATCATTGAAGGAACACAGTTCATCTGAGTCAGAACAACTAAAGTGAATTCATGGAAATGTGTTTGCATAAAAGACTTTAGGATTATGTAAAAAGATGACAAAGTTCAAATAATACTAAGAGTATGCTTTCTGTACCTTGAAAAGAGGTTTATTTCATTTACATATATGGAAAAAGAGATATGGAAAAATATTAATAATATGCTGCTATAAAATTCAAAGCCATATTAAATTGCATAGATCTTAAAAAAAATATTTCGCATTTGACTTTTCAGTTGTGTACATACTCTTGAAGAAGCAAAAAGGGGAGCTTTGTGCCGTTTTAAAAATCTAAGCTGCCACACTGCTGCAATTAATCACAAAAAGTGTATGTACGTGTCCATATATAAACATTCATATCTGTGTTCCTCTATATATACATGCACACACTTGCATATAACTACATATATTTGAGCTCTATGGATTACTGCATGGCTTGTATAAGCTGATGTTACTGACTGGTGTTAGGACGTCATGGATGTTTGCACCATGGTAAAGCAGTAAGTGTCTTGTGTTGAAAATCATTATGCATATGAGTCAGAACACTTACATTTTCTTACAGCAAGTCCTGAGACTTTTGCATATATAAACACACTTTTGGTGCTTTTCTTGCCTACAGTCCTTGCAGAAGGTGAGTTAACTCTTGGACTATAAGATCTACCTCTTACCTTACTGGTTTTCTAACATGTAAGGATATTAAAATACTTAACAATTGTTATTAACAATTGTTAAACAGGTGTCAAAGGCTCTACAGAAGCCCAGATAGATCACATCCATTGGTTTACTCATGTCCACTGCTGTGGTTACCCCGTCACAGAAAGCCACTAGGTTGGTCATATAGGTTACCCCATCACACAAAGCTAGATTGGTCATACAGGACTTGCCCCTGGTGAAGCCGTGCTGGCTGCCACTAGTCACCTCCCTGTCCTCCACTTTAGCAGAGCTTCTAGAAGGATCTATTCCATGATCTTTCCAGGCACAGAGGGGACACTGACAGGTCAGTAGTTCCCAGGACCATCCTTTCTACCATATTTAAAAGTGAGCGCAATGTTACCCTTCAGTCACAATAACTTTTCTTCTTTTAATCTCATCATATTAATTGTTCAGGGTTGTGTCATAGTCTATGCAGTGCTGGGTTTTTTTTGTTTGTTTGTTTGCTTTTGTTTTTTTTTTCTTTACTGAGACCTCAAATCATCTGAAACAATAATTTATACCAGCTATTACAGTCTCAGGATGGAAACAGGTCAAGATGTACAAGGGAGTGGAAACACCTTTTTATTACATTTGAAGAGGAAAGAAAGCTTTGTTTTCGGTATAAAACCCCTTCTTGTTTCAAACATCAGCAGCAGGCTTCAAGGTGAAAATAGCTTAGGATTTAATTTATGGTAATTGATGACATTTTGAAAGAGAAGAATGCTGAGCACCAGAGATAATTAGTATAATTCACCCTGTCCTGCTCTGTGCATTCTGTCTGCTAACCAGAGGTCATGACTCCTTTAGGATCTGTGTGATGACTCACACTGATCATCACAGATCAGCAATGAAATTGGCATCCAAACGAAAATTGCAGTCATTGTTCCATCTTCAGACACTCTTCTGTTGATGGATTGAGGAGTGAAAGGGAAGGAGGTGTTGAAACGTGGATTATTCTTTATGTTAAGGTCATGTACTGGAATCATACTGAATGATTTCTTCACTTTTTACTATGTATTTCAGAAATGCAGGAATTGTTAAATAATGGAGTTCTGAAAATAAGTTGGTCATGCAGTAGAGAAACATAGTACAATAAATGAGTTAGTTAACATAAAGAAAAACAATGTAGCTGCTCACAGCGTTCATTTCTGATATGTGTTCATTAGCAAGTTTTTAAATTGTTTAGTGCTTACTTCTACCTGGAGGGACTGAGGCATGTTGATTTTCTTTTATATAATAACTGATGTTAATTACCAGAAAGTCTGGCTGGTTAAAAGAAAGGCTTGCTGTCCCATTAGTTTGAATTGGGTGATAAATTCTGGATATGAGACAACTGGAGGGAGAATGGGGATTCAATTGGGTAGGCTTTGCAGCTCTTTGTATATCACACATTTCTGCCAGAATACAGGTTCTGCTTCTCATGCCATCATCTGTCCTTCACTGCACTAAATCAGTGTCTGGAAACAGATGACATTATTGTGCTCTCTGCACCATTACTAGAGAGCCCATCGTACGCATTAGGCCTGGTCCTTTTTATCCTTTGCATTCTCTTGTACAACTCGTTATTGGAGTGTGCTGATGACATCAGGGAATCGTGATATTTACCTTGCCAAAAACTTGGGAAATAAACCTTCCCTCTGATCTCTGCTTTGATGGTCATCTGGGATTTCTGCATGTAAAAAATTCCTACAGATACAAGCCTAGGCGTGTCAAGAACTCTTTGTCAAGGTGTGATTTATAATTAAGGTCATTGTAAATACCTAAGTAGAGGTAAATGGTAGAACATTCAGAAATGGTGAAACTCTCTTGAAAGCATAGTGGAAGACAACCCCTACATTGCCTAGACTTTTTTTTTGAATAATATTACTCCACCTTGGTAAAATCCTCTTCACTCTGATGTTTTTCTCGTATTCCACTGGAAATTTTAGATGCAATGGGAAATATACTTAATGTGAGCTACTGAATTGCTGTTAAAATCCATGAAAGCTTATATCTGATTTTGCAGCATTTGAAAGCCTAGAAACTCTTTTATATGTGATCTCTTCTCATTTTATTCCCAAATCTCTTTGTACTGTGCATTTCCTCTGAAAAGTTCCTATTTTCTTTCCCTGCTGCCCCAAAATGTGATTACATTTTTTTTTATTTTCTAAAACTTTTATTTTCTAAAACTTCTAGAATCTCCTTCCTCTCTACATCCCCATTCTCATTTAAAACAAAACAAACCAACCAAACAAAAAACCAACAAAATTTCTGCAACACTCTAGTACATTGCAGGTAAGACTGTAAAACTTCAATGCTTTGTCTGCTAATTTAGTCGAACCACTTGCAAACAGACACTGTGCATGACATCTCTGAAGATTTTTAGATGCACTTTATTCTCCTGTGTTTTTATCTGTGATTTAGGAATGTTTGCTAGATTTCATCTTTCTGAACACCTACACTAAACCTGCATTAGGGAAGGGGGAAAGTCTGAGGTCATTTCAGTTCAGGTACTTCTCTGGGCAGAACTTTTTATGCTTTGTTTGTCATTTGTTCTTTGCCAAGTTACACAGTTGTGTTTAAGCCGCGTATAAAGTATTGGATGTAGTTTAGTCTAATCAGATTAGTGCACTATTTCTTTGTCTTGGGAGTTTTGTCTTTTGCCTCTGAGGTCATGTCTTTCTCTTGGTCTTTTTCTTTTTGAAGTTTAAAACTTTGTCTATTGTCTTAGAGGATCAAGTCTAGTGAATGAAATCTTCCTTCCATTGTAGAGCAGCTTGCATAGAGATCACCCAGTAGATTTTTAAAGAGCATAACTGAAGAAGTTAATTATTTCCTAGCAAATAGTTAGGTATATTGTAGGGAGAGTGGAGAAATGGCTTAAACTTTACTACTTGAGATATTTGCAGTGACTTTGCTATTCTAATACAAAGTACTACGAATTCATCAAAGCCATGAATGATACGGGTAAGGCTTTTCAAGTTGTGCATCACTGGAATTACAGAAGTGCTTGCACGTTTGAGAATTTGTATGTGTGTGATTGAACTAATGTGGGTAGAGTGCTCTCATCTCTAGTTTTAATTACTCTCAATTTTGGCAGCTGGACTTTACCTATCGCTGTTGTAGTTGAACAGATGTGTATTCTATGAACCCAGAATTTAGCTTTGGTAAGATTGTTTCTATTAACTATGGTTGCTTTTTCAGTAATCCCCCAAAGGAAAGCATAATGAGGCTATTTGCCATTTTTAAAAATAAAATCAGATCATAAAAAGCATGCAATGGGTTCATACAATATCAGTTGTAATAAGCAAGTGTGTTTGTCTTTAAAGTACTCCACATAAACCGTAGATACAATATCAGTTGTAATAAGCAAGTGTGTTTGTCTTTAAAGTACTCCACATAAACCGTAGCAGAAGGAAGCCCATCTGTAGAGAGGGCGTGTGACCATCAGAGATCTCCACCACTAAACCAAGACTTAGTGGCGTACTGAAATGTCATTTCTTTGCTAAAACCCACAGAGACCAATGCACTGTTTGTTTCCCTTGAATCCCACATTCAGGTTTTATCTAAAAATCTTGTGCAACTGGTGGCTGTACTGATATGCCACTTACCTGCACAAAGATGTCCTACTTAAATTTCATAAGTGCACACTTAAGGGCATCTTTGGACTGTTTATTATGTTGCCATGGAAAATCAACCTTCTTTCTTGTCCTTAATGGGTTTTGCTGCTGGGTGTTGAGGGAGGCCTTTCAGTCTAACTAGAAGGGTCTCTTCCTGGGTGTGTCCCAATTGTCAGTCATGCCTCATAGCTCCTAGGTTTATTGCCCATTTCATGTGTGAGCAGTGGAATTTGTTGTTCGGTGTGTCCTGTGTGTCCTTTGTATCTACAATTTGGATCATGGTGAATAGGTTTGGGTATTTTTCCCCTCGAGGGATGGGAGGCCGTTGTTGTTCTGGTCCCTGTTGAGCTGCTGTGTAAACTGCATTCACACTAGAGCATTTTTCTTGTTCTAGAATGCAAAAGGGAGTCTGCAGCTTCTTATGAAGTGCTTTTAGTGTAAAAACAAAGAGATTATTTACGGATGGGGAAATATTCTTTTTACTGTTTGCAAAGAAAAATATTATAATGCCCAATTCCTAATAGCATCAGTTTCTTCTATATGGATACCAAAAAGCTGTCATTCAGTTGGAACTCTGGGACTGAGAGACCAAAGGTGCTCTGTGGTGCCCCTTTGGAAAGCTGAGATCACTGTTCTTTTAACCTTGTAAAGTTACTATTAAGTATTCTATTATGTTAAAAAAACACATTAGATGAATAGCACTCAAAGACAATGAATCAGAAGGCCAGGTCTCAGTCTGCAAGTATTTATAGCATTAAATTTTAGATTTTGATCATGCTTATGTTCCAAAGTCCTTTGGGCAGTTACAGTCATTAAGATGGCAATCTGGACAGTTGAAGTCACTCAAATTAATCTGCGAAATATACTGTGAATACTTGGACAAGGGGTAAGAGAACAATTCAGGAATCTGGCTTTCTTATCTCTCTTGATATAATTAGTTTTCCATCAATGGTTCAAAGTTCTGTTTCAGTTTATCACTGTTTTTCCAGTCTAAGTAACATGTTTACAGATGAATGCATCAGAAAAATTGCCAATTATAGATTCACTCTTAGCATAGCCATGGAGATAGGGAAAAAACCAAGATGCTATTCAGAGATTTAAGATTAAATTTAGTGTTCTCATGCTGGCTTTTTGGCACATGATATAGCAAAATACTGTGCCATACTTTTTAAAAGAGAATGAATATAAAAATCTCTGGAGAGATATATGTACTTATTTATGGTGAAATGGCATCCAAACAGGAATCACAGAATCACAGAACAACCAGGTTGGAAGGGACCCATCGGATCTTCTAGTCCAACCATTCCTATCTAACACTAAACCAAGTCCCTCAATACCTCATCCACCCGTGCCTTAAACACCTCCAGGGAAGGTGACTCAACCACCTCCCTGGGCAGCCTATTCCAATGCCCAATGACCCTCTGTGTGAAAAACCTCCTCCTAATCTCCAGCCTAAATCTCCCCTGGCGGAGCTTGAGGCCATTCCCTCTTGTCCTGTTTCCTGTCACTTGGGAGAAGAGGCCAGCTCCCTCCTCTCCACAACCACCTTTCAGGTACTTGTAGAGAGTAATGAGGTCTCCTCTCAGCCTCCTCTTCTCCAGGCGTTACTCCAGGAAAGTAAATTACTCAGTGGATTTCCGTAACATTTATCTCAAGTTTGTTTAGCTCTACTATAATATGCCTCAGGGTAAATATAAATTCACTAAGCTAAGACAGTCAAGCTCCATCTTCATGACTCTCACCTGGAGTGTAAGAAAATGGTTTTGAATCTTTCCTGTTTTGAGCCAGACTAAAGGCTTGCTGTGTGTGTTGCAGAGCATGCAAAGTTTACTTATGCTGATACAGCTTTCATCAGTTATCAGTTTAATGACCCACCTGAAAGTTCTGTCAAAGCTGTCATATGACGTTGCCCTTGCTGGGCAGATCCTCCGCTGTCTCCTTCACCACTATTTAATTTGTTCTTTTAACCTCCCATAACATTACATAACTGTTATTTCAACAATTTAGTGATTTATTTTGTGAAGAAGTAAGGGGTTTTGGTTTTAGTCTTGCTGCTTGCCGAAATGGATGTTTTCAGATGGAATTAAGGACAGGAGCTGTTGGCAGCATTTGAGATTTAGATATTTGGATTACACTGACATAGTAACCCCCCTTTTTTTTCTTTTCTGTCAAGTCTTGCCTGGGAAATCCTAATGTTGTTTACCTTTAATTGAGCTATTGTGTTTCTAGAATTTTCTTAATTGACTTCAGAAATTTCTATGCTTAGTAGCAGTAAGTAATATATAGCTCAGTATTTTACATAGGTTTAGGGCTTTTTTTGTCCACTATACATATTAATTTGTGCTTATTGACTAGTATGGGGTCTGTTTTATTGACTGATCACTTGGTACTGTGATAGGCATCTTTGGTTCTTTGTTGTCAAATGTAACTGTCCTAAATGAGAAAAGATAAACCCCTCTTTTGTAAAAGCAATACCCTTTTTAGATATTATTACCGAAAGCATTGAATCACATAATTTCAGTGCCAACTGTGGAACTGCTGGCTTATGTAATTGTGAAGACTGCTTATTTTTGTCCCTTGTTTTCTATTTCATAACACCAAGGAAAGTCTGTTATCTTATTCCATGTCACCTCAGAGTTGACCAGGAATAGTAAGTTTGAGACCATTTTGAAAGCCTTTTGGAAATACTATCTGTAGTTACGAAATAAATCACTAATCCCACTGTTCATTCCTGTCTTTAAAAATCTCCTGTATGTTATATGTAGCTCTCTATTCTACAAAACTATTTTTACACTTCTTCATTGCACTGTATTTGAATTTGTTTTATTTTATAGAGAAGTTCCTACCAGTTTGCTCAACGGAGATATATTATATATGTATTGTTTTTTCCCCTGATTACTGCCAAACTCCTTAAAATTTATCACCATAGTAATCAATTTCTCATGTTCTGTTATCAAGGTTAATAGAACTTGATATGTTGTATGTCTCAACTAGTAGTTCAACCACTTATTTTTAGTTTCCTTTAGATGAATGTCTTATTTGGGGAAGATCCAAGTTCTTGACCCCCAAAGTAGCAGACAGTCTGTGATACACCTATCTAAATACAAGCTACTCTTGTAACTCTGATTACTTAGACTGAAGGACAAATGTTATAATGATGTTATATTTCTTAGATAATTGAGGCACTTGAACCAGTTGTTTAGGTGTGTCTTATCCTAGCCACTAAATTGGACCATGTACCAAACATGGAGTTTGGGAAGATGTTTTGGTGAGTGTTCCATGGAAACCTACTGTTTCAAATTAGCATTTTCTAGTTCCAGGTTTTCTGTGCCTTTACTAAGGCTATGGGAACATTTTAGTGGTGAGCTTCTTGCACAGCTGTAGAGAACAGGCACAAATCAGAAGATATGTGAAGTCAATCAGTAAACAGGCAGAACTAAGGAGCCAGACAATGCAATTCAGCAGTGGACTTAGTCTTTTGGAATATTTAAAGTTTGCATCCCCAAACTGAAAGTTCTTGCTGAATTGCTGCCACTTTTTACTGAATTTCAGTAAATTGGCTCTAAGATCAGGTTATCTGCAGTGATTTTTCTCATCACAAGCTTTGAAAACTACTGGCATCTTCTTACAGAGTTTTGAAAGCGGATGCATTTGGAATTCACTTTGTATTTGATCTGACTGAGTTCAGATTTGGCTACCCTTGGAGTCTGGTCTAAGATGCATGAGTTTGATGCAGATTGGGATTAATTTTTTTGTGTGTTTATTTCCTAACAGTTTGGTTGCTAATGGCTTTCCAGCTGCTGCTGTGGCAGTAGCTTTTAATGTTTTTGTGCAGCTTTGCAGGAATTTATCTGCTTGCTTTTTGTAATGAGGCATACTGGAACCATACACAACTGTTCTAAAAAATGGTATCTAAATAAATACAACCAAGTGATCAAAGGAAGATTTTTCATCAGTGACACTAAAGTTTTAAAGTCACGGCATTACTCTGGTGCAGAATGCTAGACTTTCGGTTTCTAAGCCACAACACAAGATCTTTACCTGGGAGAGAAGGTTCCATTACACAGTAGTGCTGCAGTCCTGAAACTTTTGATGTGTGCTTTTGCTACTGAAAATTAACCAGCCAGGCTAGTGTGCCACGTGTGAAATCCACGTTTTCTTTAATAAAGAAACTTAAAAATCCAGACATACATAGATGGCACAAGACGAGCAAAAGCTCATTGTTCAATGTGATGTGTTCCCTTGTGATCCCCTCTTGTGAACTTGATAACAAGCAAGTAGGACACTTATGAGGTTTTCTTGATGATCAGAAGACAGCATACCCTTTAGAACCACCAGCAGTTGGAGAGGACCTGTGCCTGTTCTCCACAAAGCTCGGAATCCTTAGTGCATCAAGGAGGTGAAGTGCAAAATCAGGGGAGGTGCCTAATTGAATTCATGGGTCGCACGAAGTCTGACTTACATGCCCCAAATTTTATTGCCAATAAGTTCTTTTATGAATGAGCTGATGGGCCAGGAGGCCTTTTCTTGCTCCTTTAAAATTGCGTTGATTTTGTTTGGAATGTCAAATCAAATGTTAAACATTTACACCCTGGGTACTTGTTTGAATTTTCTCTCTTTTAGCAGTGGGAGACTAATGGAAGTGAAAATCTTCCCTGTTTCAGTTTTTAAATCCTAAATATTAGTCTTTTACCTCATTATCTCTTTTTTTTTTTTGCTATTGCAAACTACTTTAGCCAGTATCATACTGTTCCAATCATTTTGTGTATTTTACTGTACGTAAAGCCATATGCAAATAGCCTGTGAGCTTATATGGCTTCCAGCATAAAAAATAGAGGAAAAGTGTGCTACATGAAGTATGTTTCTGGAGTGTTGACTCTTAAAATGATACCAGCTTACACTCCGGTGGAAAAAAAAAAAGATCAAAGGCAGCTTTTCCTGCTGCAAGTCTGATACTTTGAAAGGTAATGATTTTCAACAGTAAACAACGCAATTCAAAGATGCGTTTAATGTTTCCACCATGAAAATTGACAAATTTATCATAGCTTAGAGTTTATAATTTTTATAGGGAGAGTTTAGAACTTCCTACCCCAAATAATATCTTGTCAATTAAATACTTTCCACTTGTAACCATTTGCCCTATCTGTGGGCTGACTGTTTTTTCAAACAGAATTGCTAGGTTCCATCAGACATTTAGTAGAGTAGATACAAAGCTGTTACAAGAGAATATTATCATAAAGTCAGAGTTTTCACCTGAACAATTATCTAAAAGTGGCAGATGGCTATTACCTTTTGACAGTATTTTATAGACATAAATGAAATAGCTACCATTTAACATAATCGGGTCTGCTTTGTTGCACACATTCACATTGTAAAACAGGTAATGCAAAAGGTCTCCAATTATACACCACTAATATAGCAGAAGGAAATAGATGATTAATTGTCATATTTGTTAATCCTCCCCATCTCCCAGAGGAAATTTTATCTTTCTCAATGTGATAAATTGACCAAATCCTCCAGTTCATCCAAGGACAGACTTTGGCTGTTCCTTAGTAATAGCAAAATTCTTTTACGCAGTTTGGTGCAAACTAGAAAGATGGCCAGTTCTTCATTCGATAGCATCTGCCCTGGAATTAACACGTATATCAGCTATGCATTGGTTTTTAAGATGGATGCTATGAACTATTTCCACGTAAGCTGGCTAAGACTGTCTGAAGACAATAATTTCCAATGATGTAAGACTGGAGCTTGGTGAAAAACTCGGCATAATTCCTGGAATAAAATAATTCCTTTAGATAATCCGTTACTCTGAAAACATTGTGTTTGCCATTTTAGACTTAAGGATTTATGATTTATCAAGGCCTTTCTGAGTTTTTAAGAGATATTTTCATGAAGTTAGATAATATTTTAGCTAGATTTAGACTTTTGAATACAGAACTTAGAAAGCAGCAATAAATTTTCCATTTCCCAGCCACAGAAGGGCAGAAACCAGATTTATTTATGCCCTGTTTAGGGCCAAGTCATATTTCACCTAAGGCAATAAAACTGCAGACTTCAGCTCTTCTCTTTTGGCAGAGCAAATGATATGGAAAATTGAATCTCTGCTTTCATAGCACTGAGAATACAACTCTTCCCCACCCTTCCCCCCGCCTTGTTTTTAGCCTCTATTTGCTGTAATTCATTGGCCATGTAAGCAACTCTGCCTTGAAAGGGGGCAAGTGGGATACAAAAGACCAAAATCTTATTGGAGCAGTTTGTGTGTGACACAGCCCTCAGCTTATATGCTGAAGGAAAATGCACCTCGGTAGGTAGGAATTATTCTCCAGGAGACAGTTCTCATAATCCGCTGAAAAGTGGATGGGAACGAAAAAAACACACAAAAAATTTAAATCCTAAAGAAAAGTTGCAACTCTTTCCTTTTGTATTTCACCTACTGGAAAAAAAAAAGAAGCATTCCAGAATTTTTTCTTTTTTAGGCTTATAAAGGTGAAAAAAGGAAATTATGCCCTATAATTTTTGAGAGGGAATGTTCTGAGGAGAACATGCTATGCTTTGGTTATGCATAACTGTGTAAATATGTAGGGAGCATAAAGAAAATGGTTTTCCTGTGTATTTTATGAACTGGATGCCATACACCAAGGACAACATGACATGATTTTGTAAGACAACTCTCCATTATCTTGTAGCTAAAAGGAAGTGTGGAAAGTATTATTACATTTAAGATAACAGACTGAGAAAAACGTCTAAGTTAAGGTTGACAGTTTGTGGCAAACGTTCTGAAGAATTTTATGACTAAGCCTGCAAAAGGGCTTGCTGATGCAGAGGAGGAGTATTTCAGAAATATGTGGATCCTGCATGCTCTATATCACAAATCATAAAACCGTTCTGGCTGCAAGGGACCTCAAAGTCTAGTCCATCTTGTTACTTACAGATGGACCAACACTGAATTCAGACTAAGAGATCTCAGAGCCTGGCTCAGCTAAAGCTCCAAAAGAGCAGCAGGACTGAAACTGTTCTTCCTTCACTTCCCTGAGATCCTGCAATACAACTGGATGCTGAATGAAGAATCTGACAAGCCAGGAAGCTTTCTGTAGCTAGAATTTTGTGCCTAAGAAATTAAGGCCAGGGACTGAAGCACAAGGACTTAACATCTCAAACCAACTGAATCTTTCTGCAATCATGTTAAAATGAATGAGGGAAAGAATTAAAACTCAGGAAAGTATTAATAGTGCTATAAGGTTCTCACTCATGCAGGAAGAGAAATTTTCTGTAATCTGAAATCCTTCATTAGCCAATTAAACCGATCATTTTAGGCTGCCAATTGTGTAATTAATAGGTGGTCACTTTAAGAAGAATTCTTATTTTCAGGGGTTCCTTTTGTGGTGATGTGGTAGGAGATTTGGGGAGTGTGGGGGTTGCTTGTTTTTCTTTTTTTTTTTTTTTTTCCTTTTAGCTTTCTTGAGTTTAAATGCTAACATCTTGAAATCATCCGTGCATATGTGAATGAAAATGAACATTAAGGAGAGGCTGCCAACTCAATCAATACTTTGTTCACCCTAAGGTAAAATCCAGAAGAAGTACATGCTTCAGTTAGTGTTTTCTGTGAGCAAAACTGAAGTTAATGTTTCAGAGGCTGAAGTTTCTGAAAACATGCACAAGAAATCTGTTTCTCTCTTTCTTTCTGCTTCTTTCTTTCTTCAAAAGTCATCTACAGTGGTTCACACAGACAGTGATAAATCCTGAAGAACTTTCAGTGCATTGCATGGGGGGGATGCCTTTATGCCATCTCCTCTTTTCTCTGCCCACATTCATGTCCATTTTCCATCCATATTGTTCTGTTGTGTTGTAGCTTTTGTCATGCAGTCTCCAGCTCCCTGAGAAAGCCACAATGTTCTTGTGCTTATATCCCACAATACTGTACAGGTTTTTTTTTTTTAGCTTTTTCTGACATATCTTACTCTTTTCCAGAACTTTCTGACACACTTTGTAGACACATTGTTCTTTTAGGAAAATCTGTCCTTGCAGCCTAGTACCAATTAGCATGTGGCGCACATATTAACTCAGAAGGCCTTTCATATATGATAATTATTTTATGTAGCACCTGAAAACAAAACCATTTTCACCCATTTCGCTGCATCAGTTAATTTCTGTTCCCTGTAGGTAGTTTGTTCAAATGTTTCACCATGCTCATAATGAAGAATTTTCATCTTTCTCCCCCTTACCTGTGTTTCCTCTGCCTCAGGTTCTGACCAACTGCTTCTTGGTACATTTATCCAGCTTGTTGTGGTTGCCTTGAATGGCAGTCCTATTCTCTAGAGTGCCACCCAGTCAGTCTGCCAAGTGATTTGTCACCTCCAGACTTTCTGAGGGTACATTCTGTGTTATTACCCAAGGTGTTAATGAAGAAGTTAAACTATCAGCCTCAGCACTGGCCCTTCCTGAAAAGCAGCTGTCCTAGCTGTCCTGACTTTAAACTACTGATCACTTCTCTAGGGGCCTGATGGTTTGACTGCTGCTTGATCCACCTTGTTGTTCACCCATCCTGATGCTCTCACTCTATTATTTTTCTTAAGGAGGTTGTGGGAGACTGTGTCATAAATGTTATGTAAGCAATAACTAATATACTCCCCTCATCCACAGACCAGTCCTTCATCGGTGAATGCAATCAGCTTTGTCATGCTTGATTTGCCCTTGGTAAATAAATTCTGTTTATTCCTAATCATCTCTCTGTCCTTCAAGTGCCTGGAAATGCCTTCCATTGGATCTTGCTCCATAACTTTTCCAGCAACCGAGGTGAAACCTTAGCCTCTATCTCTCTGGATCATCCTTTTTGCCTTATTTTGAGACGGAGATAATAGTAGACATTTATGTGCAGTTTATTTTATGTGTTTATGTGTCTAAAACTGAGAGTTTTGGAAGCATCATCTGTGCATTTGAGGTAGTGGCAGACTATTGTGAACCCTGCCTTTCCCTACCACTCTTGGTCTGAGACAGAATGGCAGTGTTGTTAGCGACAAATAATACTAGAATTTATCATCTAGTTTCTTAGTTTTGGCAGATAAAGTATATTTAGTTAATACAGTCAGAGAAGAAAGGATATTTCTTTTCCTTGTTCTGCATAATTGCTTTTCCTCCACTTCCTTATTAATTTAAAAATTCTTCTATTGAAGTTGCCAAGACTTTTGAACGTTAAGTGATTACCAGTATTTTCTTTTTTGAATAGTGACTAAGACACTTGTCTTGCTTTTAGAATGTATATATAATATTAAAAGAGCCCCAAGTGCCAAGAAAATCTGCTTAATAATATTGCTTATGGAGATCTTACCTTGAGTATTCTCAGAATTTTGGTGTGTAGGAAAAAGGTGAGAATTAAATGCAACTTTTTTTTTTCTGTCTGAATACTGGAGGAATGATAACAGGGAATTGTATACTGAGACTTGGACCTTTTGCTTAGTGATCTTGTTCTCTTAACATTATCACCAGAAATTGCTAGATCTGACTGTGGATATTATTAATAATTATTTGCTATCAAATATATTTTTGGGGTTCGCCAAAACATTATGAGTCTGCAGGAGCATGTCTTTTGCTGTACAAGGTGGTGCCTTTATTGGAAAACTTGGAATCCTTTTTGTTTGCATTTACATTTACATGCCCTGAGAGCAGGTGTGGTCTGAGACAAAGCTTATTTAGTTTAGAAAGTTTCTTTGCTTCCCATTTTATCACATCAACAGATTGTAAAAGATAGAAATAATTTCAGTCAGGTTAAGCTACCACTGAATACATTTCTACATCTAGTTTTATGATTTTTTCCTGAGGGACATGGTTTGGTGTTTGATAGGAATGGTTCGACTTGATGATCTGATGGGTCTCTTCCAACCTGGTTGTTCTATGATTCTATGATTTAGGGCTTGCACAAAATTATGTTTTATTTTCCATCTTGTTTTCAGGAGACCAATCAAACTGAGATTTCTAACACTTCTTCATATATTATATTTCTTAAATTTCTAATAATTCTTTTCCTTTTCTCCCTTTTTTTTCTGTAATGTCTCCATTTGTTTCACAATTTTCTTGAACTGAGTGGAGAAACTTTAATAAAAATTGCTTCTGCTGGGGCCTTATCAGTGCCAAGTGGTGTGGAAGGGCATCACTCATCTCTTTTTTGAGCTGACATGGAAAGGAAGAGCTATTGATTTTGTTCCAGAGACAGTCTGAGTCATGGCTTTGTCAGACAGCTTTATTATCCAGTGGTTAGCTCAGTTGAGATATGATTTTTGGCCAGTACAACTAAAACTAAGATCCCAAAGGAAAATCAGAAGCTACAGTGCACCACTCGTGATAATTGCTGTGGTGACCGTGGCAATCTGACAATTTCTTTGAATATCTATCATTCTGCTGTTACAATTAACTCCTATACTAGACGCTATGACTCATGACAAAGGGATGGTACATCATTCTAATCTTCTTTCTCCTTTGGAAAGTAGGATACTTGGATGGAAACCAAAAGTTGATCTAATGCATTTTGTATAAGAGGAAGAAGCATTTGTGAGAAAGACACAGGTTAAAACAAACTCAGATGGACTGTGATCAGTGCTCGTTTCTTTCCTTTTCCATTAGATGTGCTAAGGGAAACGTAGAAGCTTGTTTGTGCCTTGGGAAAATTAAGTTAAGCAATGTTTTATTGATTGTGAAGTACTTCATGTGGGAAGAGCTTCAGAACATAGTGCAATACTGCATGTTGACTGTGGATATTCAGAAAGACTACTGCTGTACAACACTACTACACCAGCATGTGGACACAAGGCCAATTTATGCTTATGGACTGCAGGTATTGACTGTGAATTCTGTCATGCTGACAACAGCTCATGAGTTTTTGACAGAAGTGTGACATCTGTCAAGTTTTCAACTGACCCCTTATATATTACAATGCGTGGATGGACAGTAAACATCAAAAAACGTAAAATCTGCATCCATCTTTTCTTTATGTTATCTGGAAGGGTATATCTCATTCTAATTTATACTCCCTAATGTTATTATAGGGTTTGATACTGAGATTCTAAAATGAATTAAAAGTATCCTTACTGATTTGGAAGGAAGCAGTTAATTGGAATCTCAAACCACAATGTACAGGTCTGATTACATTTCTGTTGAGCATTTGGCATCAAGGTTGCTTTTTGTTTGTCCATGACAATACCTTTTCTGACATATCTTAGAATGGTTTGGTAACTGGAAGCGTTCCATGATTCATTCCATTTATATAATGTTTTCATTAGGCCACATGCAATATTTACTTCTGAAATTTACTTGAGATTCACATTGTGCAAGATAGCCAGTAAACTATGTTTTTCCATTATGGTGTTTTCACTGAGCGTATACCAGAAGAGCCCTACCTTTGTAAAGACAAGGACCACCCTCTTCAGGCTCTGTCTTTGCTGAATAGTTTAAAAGCCACTGTATTCTTCACAAAAAGGCCCTTAAAACGAATGACCTATCCATTTCTGTAATTATCTCTATTAACACTTGGATATATTAAACCTAATGCAATGGTGATCTGTATTGTTTCATTTTGGACATAATTATGGCAGCAGAAGTGGGGGTTTGTAATTACTTTCTCCTGCATTCTGTGCATGTCACCCTCTCTTTTCTCAGTACTTCAGCTTTTTTAAACTATGTGCACGTTCTCAAACTGGGTTGCTTGGAATCATGGAATCATAGAATCACCAGATTGGAAGAGACTCACCGGATCATTGAGTCCAACCATTCCTATCAATCTCTAAACCATATCCCTCAGCTTCTTGTCTACCTGTGCCTTAAACACCTTCAGGGAAGGCAAGTCAACCATCTCCCTGGGCAGCCCGTTCCAGTGTCCAGTGACCCTTTCTGTGAAAAGTTTTTTCCTAAAGTCCAGCCTGAACCTCCCCTGGTGGAGCTTGAAGCCTCCTACTGTGGAAAGGAAACAGATAGCAATGCCTGAAAACAGAAAGATGAGGTATTAACCTGTGTTGTACAGGATAGCTCTTGGAACATCTTTGTCCATCTTGTCGTTTGCCCATTTGTTTCCCAGTTTCCTGTTCTGTGTTTGGCATGGGAGGAACTGAAGTAGTTGCCAGTTTTCTCATTGCTTTACTTCCATGCAGGTGGTAGTTCATGCGTGTATTTACGAAACATGGCCACACGAAACAAACAGTTCTAACAAAGTCACTACTTTTGCACATCTCTTTTAATGCTGACCTTGGAGATTTTTTACATATTCCTAAAAGGATATGCCCATTCCATATTCACAGAAGCATTCTGTGATGTAGCAGTTTCATAAACTGAACCAGAATTCAAAATTTTTGCATTGGTAGAATCCCAGAATAACCGTGCCAGATGCAGTAATTCAGGATTACCTCATGTTGTTTTTATCTGTCCGAGCTACAGGGGTTGTCCAATTTATTGTAAAATTAAAATGGTTAGGATTTGGATATGCTGTGGCAAGTCATTTAACTAGGGTCATCAATAAACCAGTTGTCAAACTGCAGAAAAGAAAAAGAAACCAATAATTTCTTAATTTTCTCAATGTAGTATTGAATTTGTGATGTAATGATGAATTCTAAAGCAGAATGTTCTAATAAGGAAAAGAATATTGTAGGAGTGAAAGCATGATAATAGAAAAAAGAAATCCTGTCATTGGGGGATGACAGCAAGAGCTGGAGGGTGATGGTGGGGTAGTAGTATGTGGCAAGAAGGAACAGTGAAATAGTGTAGGTGTAGCAGGAAAGCCAGTCCTGTGTCATTGTGTTGATATGGGAAACTGTATGTATATGTGCATAGACATATATCCGCACATATTTGAATGTCGCCAATGATACACAAACCAATAAAATACACAGTAATATACTAAATATGTTATAAGTAAGAAGAAATTTTAAATTGTGTGGAAAATATGTAATCAATATGCATTTTGTAATAACGACACATATTGCAATTATTGAATAAGTAATAGTGTAATTTTAGTACCAGACAAAAATACTGTCCTTTCTATTCACATAAGAATTTGATTTAACATGCACATCCTAACATGATGTAAAAGAAGTTAGTTCAGTTGTTGGAGCAGTTATTTCTTGACAAAGATTTATCTCGTTGCAGAACCTTTTGTCACAGTGGTATAAGAAGTTTTCCACAATAAGTAGCAGCTCTAATCTCTTTAATTTTTCCTTCATTCTGCAGATATTCATTATGTAAAGTTTTGTGATTTTCATATTTTTCTCACTTTCTGACTCAGTACTCTTATTGCTGCTGTACTTTTGAATTCTAGGAATCAATATATTAAGTTTTTTAAGGTCAGTTTAGTGCATATTTCATATTATAAGTTTTTTTTATGCAGGTCTGTGTTGGCTGACACATTTCAACAAGGAAGCAAAAAATGCAATGACTTCTATGTCTAAAAATGTGTCTGATTGTGTATGAACTGTTTACTTAAAAGAAATGTTGTTTTATTTGCAGAAAGCCATATTCTTGAGGATGTGAACAAGTGTATCATTGCTTTGAGAGAGCAAAATGTGGACGATTTAGATCGTGCAGCAGGTGCAATCCGAGGACGTGCCTCAAGAGTAGCTCATATTGTTTCGGGTGAGATGGACAACTATGAACCAGGAGCATACACTGAAGGAGTCATGACGAATGTTCAATATTTGACCAAGAATGGTAAGTCTGATTTCTAATCTATGTTCTCAGTTTCATAAACTTTCCTTTACAGGTGATATTTAAAGTGAACCCTCTGCTTATCTTATCTAATAGAATCATAGAATGGATTGGGTTGTAAGGGATATTAGAGATCATCCAGTTCCAACCTACCTGCCATGGGGTGGTTGGATCAACCTAGACCAGGTTGCTCACAGCCCAGCCCTACCTGGCCTTAAGTACTTCCAGGAATGTGGCATCCAGACCTTCTCCAGGCAACCTGTTCTAGTGCCTCACCACCCTCAGAGTATGGAATTTCTTCCTTGTATCTAACCTAAATCTCCCCTCTTTTAGTTTAAAGCCATTAACCCTTATCCTGTCACCCCATATCCTTGTAAAAATGTCCCCCTCCAACTTTTTGTAGGGATGCTTAGGGTACTGAAAGGCTCCAACAAGGCCTTTCAGGGTAAACAACCTTAATTCTCTCAGCTTGTCTTCCTAGGAAGGGTGCTCAGATCAGTTTTATGCCTTCCTCTGAATCCACTTTAACAGGTCGATGACCTTCTTATGTTTGGGGCACCAGAGTTGAATGTAGTACTGATACACTAATTGTGCAGTAGTGATTAAAAATATAGCCTCTAATATCTTTTCAGCATGCTATGTGATTACGGTGACCCAATTAGTTAAAGAGTAATTTTCAGAATTTTATTTGAATTTATCTAAGGTTTTTAATTTTCAATGACTTTTACTGGAGTTCTTAAATAAATGCAAGAGGCAATATTTGGAGGCTTCTAACTGATGAGGCAATGGTTTTGCACTTTGTTTTACTGGCCTCATCACGCGTGTTCCTTTTTCATTTTATTCAGTAAGTGAGACTCCTTTATGGGAATATACCTGTACTGGCAACAGAGGTGTAACTGCACTACTGTGGAAGTGGTTTCTGTTGTTTACAACAGTTGTTGTTTATATAAGTGAATCTATTGCCTCTCATAGTGTATACGCAATAAAGAAAATTATCTATGGAGCAACCAGGACTTTCATGTTTTCAGTGGTTCCAGGTCTAATACTTGGGCAGTTAAAAAATGACAATTTAGAAATTTTTTGGCAAATGCATACATCTCTGGAATATAGGATTTATCTTCATGAACTCAGAAGTCTAAATTCTTGCTCTGTCAGTCTAAACAATTTCTACTAACTTACATTTGACTGACATTTATTTTAGCGCAAGAAAAGACAAGAATTGTGTTTGAGCTGTAACTTAATCAATTCGAATAAGTCCAGGACAGAACTGTCTCCATGTGAAACAACAAAGAACCGACATAGCAATGAAGTGACAAACGGGACAGAATAGTGAGAAGAGTTTGAAATAGATTTGCCTGGTTTTATATTCTTTTCTGACATTTTGATGAGAAATCTGAGAACTTTTCAACATGACATTCTTTTTTTAAAAACTTCTGAAAGTACTATGACAAATACCAAGGGAAGCAGCAATTATAAGAAAGCAGAGTTTTGGTTCCCATGCAAAAGCTGAGCCCTTGTTTTTTGAAACTGGTAGTGTTTGAACACATTATGAGTTGACACTGATTTCTGTTCTATTGCTTTGCTTTGACAGTAATATATAATGCACCTAAATCCCTGTTTTTACAAAAGACAGGAAAACATAAAACTGCTTTTGGTTGGAATGTTTGCCTGTGTCAGGGGACATCAAGCATGGTGTCTTCTGCTCAAATGTTTTTGCAGTACTTCAAATACATTCTTACCTGTATTTATATGATTCTTACATTCTTACCTGTATTTATATGATCTGCAATGAAGACACATAAAATCATGCAAGGTTTTTTGGTTGCTTGGTGGTTTGCTTTTATTTAACTGTTTCAGCTTACAGGGAAAATGCAGGTAAGTTGCAACCCTCAGGTATAACCCAAAATATTCTATCACTGCTGGGAGCCACCTGATGGCAAGGTGATACTTCACTAGGAGAGAATTGTTTATTTATGCTACCATTAGCTCCTGAGTTAACTTGCATGAGTAACCTAGGGCACTGAAGGGCACCATACTGCCTGTTTCCTTATTCTTTACATTATGATGAGATTGGGACGTGCTCTGTCCCATCTTGTTCTCAGGTTTCAGAGGGAAGGGAATGTAGGTATGTGGGCGGGAAGTAGAGCTGCAAAGCATTCCATCCGACTGCCTAATCTAGATGACTGGAAAGCAGCATTGAGAATCATGCCCTGTAAATGCATGTCCCAGGGTCTGTATGAAACCTTTATAAACCACTGGAGAAAACAATATTCAACCATGTGGTCTGTATATTCTGCCCCGGCAACTGTTTAAACCCCCATTTCCTATATTGGTTTTACGAGAGCCATGGCAGGCTGGATTCTGGTAGAGTTAGGACTGTGAAAATGTCAGTACTGGTACGTTTCTCATCATTCCTAATGTCTGGCCCTGTTGATTAGGTTGAAATATGCAAATACTTGCATTTTGATAGGGCTTGTGTGGTGGTCCGTGAAAACTTTAGAAACACTGTTTATAGAAACCTAAGATATTTCCACTTCAGAACTGAAAGACTAACCCTGTACTGTATTTTTAAATATCAAAGTCTACTCTGTTATTTTACTGCCTGACAGAATATGCAGCAGTTAAATTTAAGTAAACAATTTATATGATGGCATATATCTGTTGATGTAGTTAAAAGGCTGTATTTATTGTAAATTTTGTTTAGTTATGCTTTCATGTCAAAGTGATGATATACTCTAGCATATATGTGTATGTGTATATAAATCCCTTAGATCTAAGGATCTTGAAAAAAACCCAAGCAAATGGCTGGAGACAAAGATCATAAGTATTTTAACTCCCTTAAGGAACTGATAGAGGCATCTTTCTCTCAATCGCTGGAGTTTTGAGTCTGTTCTTTTTATTCTGGTAGTGCTGATGTAATTACAGCAAACTATCATCCACAGCTTCTTAAAACCAGAATTATGAAATACCTTGCAATTCACATAAGGACAGGACTTGACTTTAAGTTTAGGAATAGTAATGATGATGTATTTGGAATGAAAACCAAATTTAACTGTTCTCAAATTAGAGGTTAGTGGTAGGCATTGTTCTGAGACAGATACTGGTATGGCACAACATTGTTCTCTCCCTTTGAAGTATGAGTTAAGTTAGAGTTTATGCTTTGAGACAGAATAGTGATATCAAATGTAAAGTTGGAGATGGATTTGAAAATCTTTTCCTGCACCAGAAAATGTTTATAAACTTCTTGGTACGATGGAAGGACATAAATTAGGATTTTTTACAAATACCCATATGCCTAAGCTGTGTAAATTTAATTGAAAGTCATTAAAATAGTTATTCATGTGATATTTGTGCCTATAAATGATGAAGCAGCAACTGAATTGACTGGAATCTAACAGTTTTAGAGACTTCTGATGTGATACCAGCAATATTACTTGCAATTGGGAATTGAAGGGCAAAATACATGAGAGGTGGTTTTTTTATTAAGTTAGTAATCAACTGGGTAGGTACAAGTTTTTAGACATTTCTAAGCAAGGGAAAAATCTTCTATCCAAAGAATCCCATGGTTTATTCATGAGGCTCTAGGACTTTTATGTTAGAGTATTACATAATTATAATTCTTTGATACAGCAAGGGAACACTAAGGACAATTAGTGGCTCCATTATCTTCTTGAAAGCTGTGTAGGCCTATTGCTTCTGATTAAAGATATTCCTCAATTTTCTAGAATTTTGGGGGGGGGTGTGCTATTCGTTCAGGTTTTGAGGTTTTTTTTTTTGTTTCAGTGTGAACAACTCTTCTGACTGGATTAAAAACACTTGGCCACAGTGTCCCAAACACATCACGTTTATAGACCTGCTCTAGAGAGCTTGGGTTTGTGTTCAGTGATTTTCATAAAAACGTCACAAGTTTCTATTATGGTTTGGGTTTTTTTAAATTCTTCTCTATGATTTTGTTCTGAAAGTCATTCTGTCCTTCCTGACCCAGATGTGTTGTGTATTGGCAGCATGTTTTGGCATTATACTGTTTGCCATTAATGAACTTATTTATTTGTTTATTCCCTAGTCCTGAGATTATTTTTACCACCTTCCAGAGTATTCTCTCACTTTATACCCCTTTCAGTGTAATCAGTAGCATAACCTCTGTACTATCACTGAAACAGAGCTTTTCTGTATGGTACCTTATTAAATATTTCTGCAGGGTAGCTTATGTCTGCTGCATTGCTTTTCTCTGGGCAAAGGTATTTATCTTAGCAAGAAAAGATACCAGTGTTATATGATAGGAACTTTCTTCCATCTTCAGCTTTTTATTTAGCTTTTCCTTTTACCTGCATGTCTTGCATGCTTAAGTGCACAAGCTAATGACTTTTCTAGAAGCATCACTTGCTTTTTCCATGTACTGTTTGTAAGAGCTTATGCAAAATGCCTGACAGTTTCTTTTGTCCACTGCCTGAGCCTTTTGCAGAAGGAATTGTCTATTTTCTCCTGTTCAAGAATGTTGCATCCTCTCTCAAACAGAAACCGCTAGACCAGGAGGAGACATAAGAAGGCTTTGTTGTCTATTTTCACCCACCCGTTCTGGTATTTGTTGTCTATTTTCACCCACCCGTTCTGGTATTTGGTACTCATTTTATCCTCCTTTAAGATGCCATCTAAGCCAAAATGAGGAGGTAGAAGTGCCTCTAGAGACTTAATTGACTTCTCCTAAAATACATCTTCAGATTAGATAGGATGAATCAGCTGTTGAAGGTACTTGCCTCTTCTAATAGTGTAAAAGATACCAATATGACCAACTTTATTCTAGGTGACTTGTGTGCAGCTAAAATGAGGTGCATAATCTCACTCATTTTGTGGTGCATGCAAATAAAAAAAATTATTAATTTAAAAATACAAATATTTTTAATGAAAAAAAAATTCTACTGCTCATTCATTATCATCAGAATGAGATCTAAGGATAATATTTGCTATTTGATTCTGTATAATATTCAGAGATTTTTACCCTTACTTGTGAAACCCAAGGACTGCTAAAGGGGACTGAGAATTTCCACTCTGAAATATTAAAAGGAAAAAAATCCCAAAACATTTGATAGAAAACTCGGAGTGAGGCTTGTGTATGCAAACTCATGGAATTGGTGAACTTGTGAAGGTGATGTACAATTTAGAAAAGGAACAGCTTGTAAGAAACTATTCAACAGAGAATTATCATAAGAGTTAGGAGGCAAAAAGCAGTAACTAAAAACTATGCTGAGGATGTTTGCATGACTTAGCTTAAAATATTTTTTCTTTAGAATTACATGATGAATGTAAGAATATAACTTAACCAATAACCCTTCGTTCCTGCCACTATTACTGTATTAGAGTCAGTAAACTCCATTTGGTTAAGGCTGCAGCGAGCTTCGTATTACTTTAAGGCTCTGTTCCAATCCTTCTTTGAAACTATGTTTAAAACACTTTAAAAAGTGAGTTCTGATTCAGATGTGAGGAATGTTCTGACAAAAATACAAAGAAATATCATCAAATTTTTTTTTTTCTTCTAGATAATAAAAACATAAAGCCATTTGGTTTTGCCAATCTTTTTCCCACCCGTTTCTTGTAGTTTAAAAAATCGTTTTCTTCACTTTTAATAAAATCCTTGTTGATTATAACACTGTGTGGGAGCTAAGATGCCTTTAACTGCCTGCTTTAAAATGCTCTTGCACTTAGTGATCATCCAAAGTACTGAGGAAAAAAACTTATTCAGTGCACAGTGGCAAGAGGCTTTGTCCAGTTTAAGCTTCACAATGCCCAGTACAGACTTTCTAGTCCTTAAACACAAAATCTCCAAATTTTTTGCTCCTACTCAAAATAAATATGAGTAAGAATATGATTTAAAACACAGAAATAATATAAAATATATTTATGCTTATAAATTAGCTGTTAACTTTAAAAAAAATCAATTTATTTTTCATATATTCATATTTTCATATTTCATATTTCATAATTGCTGAATAATTTTCCTGTATTAGGAGAGTACATACGTTTCTGTTACCAGCATGGATTTGATGTACATGGTCTTGCTGCAGCTTGTTACATTGGGGAAAGGAGAGGGAGATGAGGGGAAGGGTCGTTCCGTTTAAGTGGCATTTGCAGGAGAGACTGAAAAAGGGAGGATTTCTTGTGAATTCTAAATTGTGCTATAAAGATGAGTTTATCACGTACTCTGGTGAAGCCAGATTTACTTGCAGTCTGATTCTGGAGCAGAAGATGCTTGTGTAATGCTTCCTTAAAGAACACCACTGTTGTCTTTGTTTGTTTAATTTCCCCAAGGCCTTAGTAAAATCAGGTTTTTATTCCTGTTGGGGAAGTGAGTATGATAGTATAATAATCTGCAGGACTTCTTTCCAGTCACTATAATAAATCTACATCTATGTCTCTTTGAGGAAACAGGTTTTATTGAGAGCATTCGTGTCGTGATTCTTTTATTGTTGTTTGTGTTTTTGTTTTGGGATTTTTTGTTTGTTTCTCTTTATCTTTTCAGTAGAATTGCCCTTCTATGTTCCTCATATGTCACACTTTGTGATAAACCCTTCACTGCTTCTCTTAACTTGAGGCGACTAAGAAATTACTTTCCAATGTTCATATAGCAGTTATCTATCCATTTAATATATTTCCTCTTTAAGACCATAAGAATGGTTGCCCTGGCTCCATTCAGTATAGTCTGTTCACTATGACAGCACCTCCTTGAGTGATAACAAGGTCAGGGAACTACTTCTGCTCTTTGTACTTGCTGTATTTAACTGAAGCAAACTGTCAAACTTGGAGAAGTTTTATCTGTGTGCCCATATCAAAACCATTACCTTTGTTTCAACAGTGACTTCCTTGCACAAGTTCTCATGTGGCTTAACCTCTGTAATGTTAAGGACCTTTTGTTCATAATTTTGTTGTCTGCTTTTCACTTCCCACCTGTAACCTTACCTAAGATGTGGTAATTTTGAATGTATTTCCAGAGCCTTTGCAGCAGTGTTTTTCTGTTACTGTTCTTATAATGTTTCTCTTTTGGTCTTGCACCCAGAAACCTTGCTGCTATTGTTATTTTGCATTCTTTTGGGAATTACGAGCAGTGTGGTGTGCCCACTGAGTTTGCCCATGATTGATTTTCTAGGTGTTTGGCAGCAGTTTATCAATTATTTCCTCTGCCATTCAACATTCAAAGAATCTGGTTTTGTCTATTTTATTAATTCTTTGTAGTAGGAATGCTTAAGTTCTCAACTTAGCAGTTCTGCCTTTTTCTGATGCTTCTTTGAGACACTTGGTCAGACGTACCTACTATTTAACTTTCTACAGACCAAAATGTTTTGAAATCTTTGGTATTTACTTCTCTTGTAACCATTTATTTTTTGCAAAATTTACACATCAGAACATGATCTACCCCCTGAACAGGACTGTGGCCTGTGTAACACTGTATTACAAATCTTTACTGCTTAAGACATAATTTGGCATTCCACAGTCTATGAGGACTTTTTTGTTTGTTTTAAGTTCCTGTTTTATTAAGGATTTCATTAGATCTGAAAATTTGTGTTAACATCTTGCTCCTTGGTTATATCACTCTCAGTTCTTCATAGCTAGCAATTACTGTTATTTTTCACCTAGATTTACTCAAAGCGCCTTCCACAGTTTTCATTTTTGCATGGAATACTTTCTTAATGTTTTATAATAAAATCGATAATTGTCATAACAATCATAAAATTGTAAGGTTCCACCACAATAGTATTCTCAACTATATACAGCTAAGTATTCCATAATCTACTCAGTTTAAAATTTTCTTAGCATCTCACCCAGATTTCTTTCAGGCAAACATACCCTCAGCTCTTCCTGATTCTCTCCTTAGTAACTATCTGTTAGATTTGGAAATGATACAACAGATCTTGATGGGGTGACTGTATGCATAATTCAGCAGGATTTATCTATGTATATCTATTTATGTATGGATTATAAATCTGTTAACATAGTAAAATTGAGTCTTGCTGAATTGATAGATTATATGCTAGTGGTCATTTTCTTCACCTCAGACCTCAGTAAGTCTCTCAGCACTATGATTCATGGCAGTATTTGGAGAAGTGGCATTGAATGCATTATGTGCAGAATAAATATTTCTGTAAATGGAGCTGATCCTGACTTTGCAGTGACCAGATTCTGTTTTCTAGCAGCATCCCACCACTACCAGCACTATACAAGGTCATGTCTGAAGACGGTATTTTCTGCTATGGAATTTATTTTGATTTGAGGTTGATGAGAACACCAGATGATCCCCTCAGTTTACCCAAAGCTATTAACCAACTGCCGTTAGAGTTGCTTTGAGTAATTTGATAGCTAGCAGACAAAGTGCAAGTAATACCTCTGTGAATTTTAGAGTGTTTGTCATGGAGTTCATGCAGGAACATACAACTATCTCATACAACTCATGCTCCTTTATGATTGCTGTCAAGAATTAGATGTTAAAAGGTAGGCAGCTCAGTCAGCAGTCAAGAAGGTGCAAACCTTGGACATTGTATAATCACAGAAATCCTCGCCCTTTCAAAGCAGAAGAAGCTGTGCTTCTCTCATGGAATGGTTGGATCTTAACATCTAGGTTAGGCAGTAAACAACCTGACTACCCTCCTAATCAACAGAAATGTTTGGAAGAAACCCTAGGTGGTTCAAGAGTTTGTTTTGATTTTAGTATAATTTTGGCTCTTGTTGGGGTCTTTGTGTGTGTGTGTGTTCTTTATTTATTTTTTAAATCTGTAGCAATTCTTCCATAACTTCTTTCCTGATATGAAACTGCAAGCTAGAATTTCTTGTATCAGACAGTGCTTTCCCACTAACTTTATTCTTGAGAAAGACTTAAAATAATTTTCTGAAACTGATTTCCAGGTTTGAAGTCAGAAGTGCTTAGTGATTTCTTCTAGAAGATGTCTACTAGCAATAGGCCTATTTATACTGTTCTTAGATTTCCTGGGGACAATTTATTCTTTTATTTTAGGACTGGGAGGATAGATTTCAGGAAATACTGTGAAACAGATCTCTGAGGAAGCATTCATGGTAAAATAAATAATATTCAATGATAAAACTTGAAACATAAAAGGAAGATGATACATTGATTATGATAGAATACCAATAAAAAGGTAGGAAGATTATATGAACTCGTGTTTTGTAAACAGAAGGGCACTTGAAGATTTTGAGGACTTCGCTGTATGCTTTACAAAGTAGGCCTAGCTGAATTCTTAAATGCTGGGGAAAAGATTTCCAGGGCTGTCAAGGTGGCCAGGGGCCTCAAGCAGGAGATCTGTGAGGGGAGGGAAAGATAGAGGATTTTATTTAACCTGAAGAGGTGGAGGCTAAGGGGCAAGCAAGTAGAATCCTACAGCTTCTTGAGAGATAGTTACAGAGACAATGGTGCCAGGCTCTTCCTGGCAGAGGCAGAGAGCACCACGAAGGAGAACAGCCACAAGTTGCAGTACAATAAGATAAGGTAAGATGCAGGGACGTGCTGTATGGGGAATTTATTAGAAGTATAGTGCAGCACTAGAACAGAGATGCGGTAAAACTTCTGTCCTTGGAGATTTTCAAGACTTGGCTAGACAAAGCTATGGCTGACCTGCTGTAGTATAGGTCTTATTTTCAAGGAGGAGACTGATCCAAATGATATGCAGAAGTCCTTTTCAAATAGATATATTTTTTCCCTCATGGTAGACCCCAGCTGCATTCTTACAAGAGTCATCTTTCCTGGGTAATTCAATATTTTAACATGTGTATTCAGACTTGACAGTAGTGCTCTCAGATTCATAGGGAAGAGCTCCTTCTCTTCCTCAGTGAATTTCTTGCTGTTAAAAGTATGTAGAGTTAGTATTTGAGAAGGATTTTTAGTGTAAAAAGCTTGCAGAAATCTTATTCTGAATCTGATTCTCCAGAATGCTAATAGAAGTTTATTATAGGAAGTATCAGGTATTAAATGGAGTTAAAGCACAGCAACATTGCAACTGGAGGTAATCATTTTACGTGATTTAATCTGATACATTTCCAGATAGACAGATAAATATTTAAAGCCCATTGCTACTCTATTTTTCAAAGTGTTTATTTGCTCTGTACCATGCTTTTTTAAAACTATGCTGGAATTTTTTTTTTTTTTTGAGAACTAATGGTAACATTTTCTGCAGTGCTCCAGATTTATTCTAAATAACAACATATTCATGTTGTGTTTACTCAAGGTATTTGCTTTTCTTGCTCATATAATATTCTATGAGACAAATAAGGCTAATAAGTACCTGTATGTAAGAACACCTTCAGAGATCATATCTTAATAGTGTTAGAAGCAATGTTTGTTTTATTTAATATGGTTTTATTTAATTTCTAACTACTGTGAGTTGATTCATTTAGAGTTGAAAACTCATGTTCTTGAATGTTTATTAAAGTCAACTGCTCTGAGACTAGAGAAAAGTTATTCTTTCTGCATTGCAGCCTGGAGGAAGTATTATTATAGTCAGCTTTTGTAAGCATTAAAACACAAGTAAAGGACGAAAAAATATTCTGGAACATTTTCAGCCTTTCCATACCCTCTACCTAGAACTGAAAACAGCAGGAAATTGAAAATAGCAGGAAAGACAATCACTTTATGTCTGGCAGCAGTCTGTTGCAGTTGGAGTTAACCCTGACTGTATTTGCAGAAGAGTTAGTCATTAATTATAATTAAATTATGTCCCACTTATTATTTACTGAGTTTTACTGTTGTCCATTACCTTATTGAACAGTAAAGAATGGGTTAAATGCCAGTGGACACTAGTTTACATGACTACACAAAAGTGTCACAACTAAGACAGCAAGTAAGACACACAGTTTGTCTTTGTCACTAGGCAATATTTCCTGAGTAATTTTGAGGCTACCTATTAACATTATATATAGACTCAGTATTTTTCTGACACCATTCAGAAAAATATCTTTTCTCTATGCTGGTATTCTCTGTAATGAAGAACATGAGGATTTTGGGTACTGAACTATATTTTTCTTGTGCTTGCTTTTTAAATGTCAGCAATCTTCCATGAAGTATAACTCTTCTTGATTAAATTGTTTCAGTTATTACAAGTTTCTATTGTAGTAGACACAACACTAAAAAGCAGAGTGACCTTTTATCCAAATGCATTTTCCCAAAAGCAATTCTGTCTTTTTGTCATTTGCTAACATATATATCAAACTCGAAGTATCATATTGTTTCCCAATGTGATTTGCAATTATTTTTTTTTTTGTCTATGGGCCAGAGAAACCTGGGAATCTTGTGCAGGATTATTCCCTTCTGTCTAATTTAATTACTTTCAGGTTTTATAAGTTTATCCTGCACCCACTGGGAATGAAATTTATAAGAAAACTGATTTCTGGTAACCTATAAAAGTGAATGAGTGCATTCAAAAAGGAAATGTTTAGGTTGTTGTTTGCTGCTAATATTTTGAAGACCAATTTGACAGCATGGCTAGAACAGTTGGAAACTTTGGCCCAGTTATGTGTCCTGAGCTACTGAAACTACACTGGTGCCTCCTGACAGAACATCACTATAGTACATCAAAATCTCCCTGTACCAAGTGCATAAGAAACACTTCTCCAACACCAGTCTTCTGCCTTCCCCCACTGCTGACTGACTCACTGTAGTGATAATAAAGAATTTAGTGTATTACTAACTGCTGGACTCAGTGTTGGCTTTTGTTGGTTTTATGGGATGACTAGAGGTATCAGTTTTCCTGATACTTCACTAAATCCACTGCTTATCAACCTCATGGAAGTTTTTTTCTTGTTTTGTTTTTATCTTAAGTTTTGTTGAGATAGGACTTCAAACTTTTATGTTCCTTGGAATTTAAGCAGTATAGAAGTTCTCCATATAGCTCTGTAATTCTTGGCCTCAAGGTTAAGGTTTTGGACAAGGTGGGTTTTTTTACCTTTTTTACCTTTTGGTTTTCTAATGAATCATCTACTTTAGATGAGATTTGTACCAAGATAATCAATTAATTAGGCAAGAGGAAGTTGATATCCACAGATTTCCCCCCATTTACCAAACTAGTCATCATCACATCATCACCATCACCTAAGTTTAATCACATTGATCAAGGATGACTTCCCATCAATGAACCCATACTGACTCCACAAAAATACGGAGTTGGAGCACCTCCCATATGAGCACAGGCTGAGACAGTTGGGCTTGTTGAGCCTGGAGAAGGCTCCAAGGAACTTTTATCAGCCTTCCAGTACTTAAAGGGGCCAACAGCAGAGATGAGAAGAGGCTCTTCATTGGGGACTGAAATGACAGGATGAGAGGTAATAGGTTTAAACAGAAAGACAGGAGATATAGATTAGATATGAGGAAGAAATTCTTTATGATAAGGGTGGTGAGACAGTGAATGGGTTATCCAGAGAAGTTGTGGATGCCCCCTCCCACCTGGAAATGTTCAAGGCCAGGTTGAATGGGTCTTTGAGCAACCTAGTCTAGTGGAAGGTGTCCCTGTCCATGGCAGGAAGGTTGGAACTGGATGATCTTTAAGGTCCCTTCCAATCCAAACCATTCTATGATTCTATGATTCTATAAGAGAACTGAATTTTATCTAACTTTTCAGTATCATGCTTGAAAGGTTGGAACTGGATGATCTTTAAGGTCCCTTCCAATCCAAACCATTCTATGATTCTATGATTCTATAAGAGAACTGAATTTTATCTAACTTTTCAGTATCATGCTTGAAAGATTATGGAGTAAAGTTCTTTCGTCTTAGTATTAGGAACAGCAAATAAATGAATTGTAGGTCAATATTAGCACTGCAGGAATAAATACTTCAGGAGCAGCAGATCATACAAGGTGCAGAGATCTCTTGAAGTCTCCAAATGAAACAATTTCCTGGAGATGTTTCAGAGCTGGGAACTTTTTTAAAAGCAAAGCAAAAGCATTGCTAATTCAACTTCGTACATAATGTGGAGTGTTTAATGAGACCAAACTTCCATAACTATGTGAACAGAGTTAGCATATGGACAGTAAAATGTTTTTTGGTGATATAGTGAAAAAGCCATGTCTCAAGATATGGCTCACCACTGTTGGACTCTAGGTCCTCAGAACTGTGTTCTAGCCCCCAAATTTAGGCTCAGTCATTTAATAACCTGCAGGTTGTCTACAAACAGGCAAGATGTGAAGAGGAGACAGAGCACATATTTTGGCTGCTTTGAAGGGTCTCTTTCAGAATACTGTATTCATAGCCATTGCTTCTCATTTCTGGTGTATGATTTGTTTTCTTTATTTAGGGTGGTAAATAGAAATTTGAAGACTGTTGTTGCTGCAGTTTTCCTCTGTGCCAGCAGATTCAATCCACTTTTGCTTGTGAGCCTTCCCTTTTTTTCCACGGGACAATATTTCTTATTACTTAGAAACCACTTTTTTATGTCCTTAGAGGACAATTTTTTTAATTTAAATTTAATTTTGAATAATTAAGCTTTGTGCCTGACTGTAACAAGGGTAACATTCAGATTTGTTTTGATTCTTCAAGTTTATCTTACAGGTATGAAAGAATATAAGCTGCAGTTGGGAAATAAATGATTCATATGTCAAAGATGCAGCAGATTTTATAGGGATATATTTCTACTGCTAAAGGCAACAAATGTACCAATCTTGTTTTCTGGTTTCTAGCAGCATTGAGCAGAACTGTCTGCAGTGTTCTCCTTCCTGTTTGCACACACCTGCCCATTTGCCTCTCTGAATTTCATCTTTCTACCAAAAGATAAGCAGAAAGATTGTAGTTACTGCCTGATCTGTCTCTTTTTCAGTATCTGAGTGTGTTGGATATAGTCTGTTCTTCTCTTACAGGTATATGTTTAACTCAAGAGCCCATTATGTTTGGTACTTAAGGCAATATACATCCACTGCTTAATGCTCCTGTGTAGACAAATTCATTCTTGCCATGTTTGGTAAAACATTGTCTCTTCTCGGGAACATTATTTATAAAACTCTGACATTTTCATTTTACTATTTTTGCCATTGTAAGAGAGACATTCTGTGCAGTGTTGCAAAATGAATCATCGGAGATAAAAGATATAAAACTAATTTCTTTGGTGGTAAAGTGACTTGTTTTTACATCACTATATTTTGTCTTTTACGAATTGAACCAAGTCCAGTGTGACATGCAAAGTAAAACCCAAAACGTGTTTCGTCTTTGTCCTTTAGATGTAAAAAAATCTGAAACTGTTGTAGAAACTGTCAAGAAAAGTGGCTGCATGATGAAAATATTAAGAAAGTTTATGCAAACTGAGCATATGTTAAGGTTCAAAGTAATGGTTTCTTTGCAGATTTGTGACCTACACTTATTTCTCCTAAACTAAATGGATTTTCTGCCTATTTCTCTGTAGAAAGCATGTAGTACTACAGGATTGCACTGGCAGTTTGACATTGCAAGTACAACTGAAAAAAGACGTGACAGGTAGTGGCATGAACCACTAGTTCTGAGTATTATATATTTAGTTCTGGTATTTTACTGAAAACATGCCTGCCAGTCTGTATGTATTACAACCTTAAGTAACATCTTACTCATTTTAGACAGAAAGGATCGCTATTGGAGTCATGAGGCAGGATTAGATAGTTTCTTTGTATTTAATTTATTCTTATTTCTGTGTTTGGTGACTTTATCTAAATTGTAGTGTCCCTTGTTCTGCTAAGAAAAGTAGGGCCTGAAGAGTTTCTGTTGTCACATCCCAAAGAGAGGACAAAAGGATGGACAACATGAAGTAATAATTTAACAGTCAGTATTGCTTGTTTGTTTAGAATAGAATCTAAACACTTTTCAATTATAACATTATTGAGAGAATTTTGATTTCTCAGTTTTTCATTGAATAGGATTGTTCTTTTTCACCTCAAAGAGTCTATTTAGTGGAAACTTTGCTTTCATAAAATGGAGGAAATAACTGAGTCGGGGTTTCTGACTTTGCTTAGGTGAATGATTTTTAATTTGTTTAGATAATTTTATACTATAAATTCTGAGCCAAGAAATGATTTTAAAAGTCGTTTTAATCCCACCTCTGTTACGCAAAATAAATAGGCTTAGATTCGAACATCCATTTGGTGTTTATTCTGATGAGTAGAGTCTTGTGCAGTAACTGGGGCTGGACAAAGAAGTAATCAGCCTTGCATCTTATGAAAGGTCGTGTGTTCCATCAGTGCAGCAATTAACAAATTCCAGCTTGAGATAAATGGAAAATCCTTGTGCACTGACTTCACTGTAAGTTATGTGGTAATCAGTAAGCAGGGCCTAGGGAAGTCTAATGCAAGCATCGCAGAGTTGTTTCTTTTCAAAATGATGCAATTTATTTTTATGCTTTGCCTACAGATTTATGGCAAAATGTAGAAAGAAGTGTTCTTTGCCATTGTGTAAGCGACAAAAGCTGCCCTGTTGTGAAGATGATGACTTATTTCTATTACTAGGACTCCCATGCAATAAGTACTACTTGGTACAAAAGGAAAAGTCCACACAAGGTCCCTCAAATTGAATGCTCCTTTGCTTTGCTTGGTCCTGTTCACGTCACTTTGTTTCTTGCAGTTATTAAGAACCTTTTCTGGACCTTTTCAAGCTGTGCACTATTATCTATTTCCATAAAAGATAGCTCTAAAGGGGCCCATTCAGAAGACGTCCCATCATTAATTATTACATTTATGTGAGGTACCAAGTGCTAAAACCCATTCTGGATTCTGCTCCGTCTTTATGCTGCTGTAGTGGTTTGGAGTGTTTCTGAAGACCTTTGGGAGAATATTGAGAAAAAGACAACACATGTAAAACTGTTCCCTTTCCCATCTTTCCATTAGAGAGGCAGACATATTTGTAACTCTTACCTAACTTAAATGAAGTAAATCCTATCGCAAATTGTGCTGCCTGGTTTTCCCCAAGTATCTAAGCACGTCTGGAGAGTTTTGCATTCTTAAAAGACATTTAATTACTCAGGGTCACAGGAAGGGGTCTAGATTTGTCCCTTTAAAAGTATTCATGTTAGCTACAGTATTATCTAAAGCTCCATGGCTGTGTCTGTTAGATGAGAGATGCATTTTCGTTCATAGATCTGTGCTGAAGGTATTAAGGGAATGAAGGATACTATCTCCTTATTGTGCCTAGATAACTCTTAAATGTATGGCAATGTGCAAGTTGCTATTAATAATAGTCTTCACCCCTGCTGATCTGTTGAGCACCACATCTCTAAGTCCCTACTGCTCAGAGGAGCTGCCTTTCACTTTAGATTTCTTTCCTATCACTTTCAGCTTTTAATCCATGGTAAGCCTTTGCCCCTTGCCCTGTGGCTTTTTATTTCCTCTCTAGTTTCTTGTATCAGCCATTCCCCTTGTATTAGCATTTTCAGAGCACTGCAGCAGATTAGAGACTACTTTGGACGAAGGCATTAGGACATTGTAGTGTAAGAACTATCCAAATGTTACCAGGATGTCTTCAAAGTAAAAAATAATTGTCAATTAATTAAATGTGTCTAAATTTTCCCAGATAAGTCAGTCTCTTTATGAAGCATAAGCTGTGTTTTGCGGAAGCTTATAGGATAAGAATATAAATTTGCACTTAAAACCACAGTTGGTTTTCTGTGACTTTTCACTAAGTAGAGCTCAGAGATAGAGTTATTTAGTGACAGATATTACTGTTTGACCATTGATTTTATTATTCTAGCTTGCTTTCCTCAGTAATTCGACATGCTTAAATTAAATTAACCATTCTCCTTATCCTCCAAATGAAAGCAATAACTTGCCACATCCCACCAACTGTAACAGTTTTTAATTGGAAATTAAATCAGATACTAGGTATTAATAATCAGAGACTCTTTTGTCTGTCTTCACTTGATTTTAGCAAAGAGCCGATGAGATTAGCCTGCTGTCACATTGATATTGACTGATAACAGAATCAAATGCTGGAAACAGGTTAGCTAAAGAGTTCTTAACATCCCTCCAGATTATACTCCATTCTTGTGGACTGTTAACTCTCTTCCTACTGATTCATCTTTTTTTTCCAGTTGCAAGCGATGAGACAAAGAGATTGTACTATCTCTCAAATCTTTTTTTATCTTGTCTTCCATAGGTAGGAGAGAGTGTGTGTGTGCGTGTGTGAATATAGTGTTTTTGTCAGTGAATGAAAAGCTACAGAGAAGGAGTTTTAAATGGTAGAGAAGTTATTAGAATCATAGAACAACCAGGTTGGAAGAGACCCACCGGATCATTAAGTCCGACTGTTCCTATCAAACACTAAACCATGCCCCTCAGCACCTCGTCCACCCGTGCCTTAAACACCTGCAGGGAAGGAGGTATTCCCATCATACTCAAGAAAATACGTGAAGCCAGTCTTGTAAGACTCAAAAATTGTAATCTGTCAGAGAAAGACAAAGAAAAACTTCTGCAATGTTTTTTTTTATTTTGTTAAAAAGAGTTTATGCACATAAAACTTGTATGGGTTGTGACTGGTATGTTACAGGATGTATGTTTACTAACAAATCCACCTTTGTCAGCATCAGTCTGTCTTGTGGAATTGCTTTAGTTTTTGGATGAAGTGTGAAAACTTTGGGGATCTTCTGAAGACTCTTGGATTGGTGTCAAGGGAAGGAGAAGGTGCTCTAGGAATTACAAGCTCAGGATTTAGGCCATAGTGTCAACCAGTACTTTCTGGGATGTAAGAGTAACAAGAGCTGTCGGTGTGCCAATAACATCAGCATTTGTAAGTGAGCGTGTGAGGAAATCCATGCTTTAGTCATTGCAATGTTAATGTGTAAAATCTTAGCCTAAGCTTGGGCTATGTTCCACACAAGGTAAGAATGTATTCCATGTTCCAGGGTGTCTGTTTCCCAAATACGTGGGACATGTCCCAGCCAGTCACCAAGGGATTGGAACTAGATGATCTTTAAGGTCCATTCCAACCCAAACTAGTCTATGTTCCTATGTACACTCTAATGTAGTGGTGAATTTATTGCATGAACTGAATTCTACCATAGTTTCAATAATTCTCTCCAGATCAGGCTTAATAAGTTTTCTATTTTAGTTCAAAAGAGATAATTCTTCTTGAATGTTTTTAAATTACCTCAGATATCTTCTAAATGACCTTTTCAAAAGTCAATCTTAAAGACTAAAATAGTCTTACTTACCCCAAAATATTCTTTTATATGCTCTTTGTTAAGGTTACTCTTATTACTTCAAATTTCACAGGAAATACAATGTTAAATGTAAAATTAATAAAAACCAGCATGTAAAACTGCTCACAGAAATCTGTCTGGTTTAGGTTTTTTTCCTAATTAACACCAATTCAGCTTAAGCAGTATATAGTGTGATGCCTATTCACTAGAAACAAGCAGATTTCACAGATATATTTTTTTAAGAAGTAATTTTTTTTTATTCAGGTCTCAGGATTTCACTTCTCCACCTAAATTAATGAAAAGCTGTTCTCTGTTCAGACAATGTCTCTTACAAAAGGTGAAGGGACTCCGCTGTGGGAAGACTCCCATTTCCTCTTAGTGGTTTGTATGGCATTCCCTGTCCTGTTCAGTAACAGTGACTTGATGTACATCTAAATGATGTAACTGCCTTAGTACCAATGAAAATAAATCTGTGCTTTCAGGTAAGAAGTGGAATCACTGTCACGGGTGCATTAAAAAGAGAGATAAATTAGGCCCTTTTCAGACTTAAAACCAGGGATTTACTGGATTGCCATTCATCAATAATATACATTGCCAAGAATTAGATCTCACTCATTATGAATCACTTTTTGCATTCCGGACAGCTAACTCTTAAAACTTTCATCCTTATTAGCTCTAATGATGTAATAACATAAAACTGTTGTCATATAGTCTGCATAGCTTATAAATAAGTATGTAAATATATGCATATATTATAGATAAATATTCTATATGTTTCTATAATGCAAGATTTTCTAAATATTATTTAGTAGTAGTCTTACAACTTTGCAAATGCACAGTGTTGTGGAATGTTTACATACAGTTTCTGGTTTACTATTATGCACATGTCTGGATAGATCTTGCTTTCACTATGCAACTTCTTTTTATGTGCTACAGCCCTCTGCCTTGACTACTTCATGTTGTATTACGCATTCAGCATACCAAAACTTTAGCATGAAAGACCGAATGCCACAAAAATCATTTATAATTCTTTATGATCTAAATACATGGGGATGTGCAGGCACAATGGGTGATTCAGAGATATTTTCTTTCATGTGTTGGCCTAGGATTGAGATTGGCAGAGGAATGTGTGCTGGGCATTTCATGCATTGAAGTTCCAAAAATGTTAATCCCTTTTCCGCCACCCAACCTATAAGCTTGCTGCTAAAAAAGTGATTAAGTATGAAAGGCAATATTTGATGAAATAGAAGAGATTTATCAAATGCACAGAGTCACAAAGCTCCTTTCATATATCATAAAATCATAGAATCACCAGGTTGGAAGAGACCCACTGGATCATCGAGTCCAACCATTCCTATCAAACACTAAACCGTGTCTGATATATATGTAGGTACATATGCATCTGTATGCTTATGTCTTGGCAGGTCGTCTAATACAGTGCTATAATTAAACGTCACAAAATAAACATTGTACCACGAAAATATGTGTTCAAGGTTAAGCATTTGTACCATAGTGATATCCATTTTAGAAACAGCATGATCATCATATTAGCATTATATTCCCTGGATTTGTAACTTAGTAATAAGTGATTGGAACTTGAAAAACCCATTGAAGTTATTCAGATCAACCTTTTGTAGTGAGTGAAGAATAATTTTTATTTAATTTCATTAATGTTTACATATATTTTCGAATACATTTAGTGAAGATGTCTCCAATGATCATTAAAGAGTTTAGTTCATTCTAAATATCATGCCTTGGGTGGTGCAACTCAAGCTCCTTCCAGAAGCAGCCCTTGTATTTCAGATGGTTTGTCTTGGCCAGCACAGTTGCCTTAGGTTTGATTGATTTATTAGTTCTTTGTGTACTATTTTGGATTTAAATGACATTAAGAACAGACACATTACTTAGCATTAAAATTGGATTGCCAGAATATACAATGTTCTTACCACCTGGAATTCTTAGGTGCCACTCCAGAAGGAATTTGCAAATGCTTAGTTTTAAATCAGAAGTGCAAACTACTCTTTGGTCTCAAAGGGGAAAATGAAATAAAGAATTACTGAATAAAGACTGTGAAGTTATTAAGTAGATTTCTTATTTACTCTAGTATTACCGTGCATTTCATCGGTAGCTGTGTTTGTAATCTTTTCAACACTGCTTTGCTTATGCTTCACTTTAGCTAAATTCCTGCAACTGGAAAACTATTTAAATTCTCTATACCTATCAAACTGACTTTCCTGCTAGGTGATCAGATTATGGGGGATAATAAAATACTTGAGATACACACCACTTGCCAGAACTGTCTGCTTACGCTACCACAGGGAGGGCTCATCTGAACTTCTTGCAGAAAGATAAAGGACATCTTTAAGCAATCTTTCATTTCCATGAATAAATTCTAGATTAGTTCAATGTAATAGAGTGTACAATTCCAGGGTATAGTACTGAAATGCCTCTTCAGGGAAGGGGAGTTCAAGCATATGTTCCTTTTACTATGTGGCTGTCTCGGTGCTAAACAAAATTGGACTAATGCGATAAAAATTAAACTCATGTTGATTAGCATAGAGGAAAAACAAAAAAGCATACAGGGAAGTAATAATGAAGTGCCTCACATAATTTTTTTATCCCTGCTGGAAGAGAAACTGTTGCTTTGCTACTTTATTACTTTCTTTCCTTTTGCTTTTATTTTGGGTTTGTTTCTACTTTTTCTTCACTTTTGTCTTGATTTTTTTTTCTTTTACTATCATGGCTTTTTAGGAATGTTAACCTGAAGTATGTAAGGTACACTGGTGCCCTTGCTGCTTGCCTGAAGCATTTACCTAGTATCAGGATTTAATTGTATGTGGCAAGTCTTTTATTTATAAGTATTGTATAAGCTACTTCCTTTAAGCAGGGGAGTGAGAAGAATGTTAAAAAATTCTAATCTATTTGCTGTCTGTTACAAGGATAGATTTCTTTTACCTAATCAACAACTCCTGATATTGTTTGCCTACACAACTTAAAAGCATTAATGGTATATTTCTTTGAAATGGAAATGTTAAACTTTCACTCTTGCAAAAGGAGGGGAATTTCAGATTTTATAGACAATATAGTTGCTGTATTTAGGAAAGAGTGTGAGTTAACATATTGCAGCATATGGTATCTAATCAAAGACCAGCATCCATCCCAGTGTGATCTCAGACCTACTGAGGTCAAAGCCAGTGCTCCCTGTAGTATGGACAGATTTTCGATCCGGTTCAGTGTGTGCTTTGTAAGACAGAGTAGTGAAAAATGAGTTCAGTTTTCCAGGATATTTTATAATGAGATATATCAAGTTTTTTTTAAGTTCTGTCTTTCTTCCATTGTTAACAATGTCTTGAGTTTTCCTCATAATGATAAAAACACCTGTGTTTATAAGCCTAGAACATGATTAAATTTTAGGAGGATGCTAGGTAATTGGCTCTGCAATAATTGATTTCATATAAACCTGATATATTTCATATCATTAGGTGTGGTGTTTAGAAACTATAACAAGATGGCATATTTTAAAAATGGAATCAGAGTCAACGATCAACTGATTTATTATATAGGCTATGGAAAATTATTCTTATGTGGTCCAGCAATTCGCTAAAATTCCATGCTCTTTAGGAAAAACTTGTTACAATTTAGAGAACAGTTTGGATAGAAATGACTCCACTGCTTCCCTGAGTAAACCTGTTCCTGTGCTTGACTACTTTCTGGTTACAATTTTTTTCTAATATCCAATCTAAACTTTTCCTGCTGCAACTTGAGACTGTTTATTCTTGTGCTGTAACTCGCTGTTTGGGAGAAGAGACCAACACCCGCATTGTTGCAACCTCCTTGAGGTAGTTGTAGAGAGCAATAAGGTCTCCCTCAGCTTTCTTTTCTTTAATTCTGACAAAGACACAGCCTGCTTGTAGAGACTAGCTCTTGTAAGGTGAGTTGGGCATCACATACTATGGCTATACTTCCATTCTTAGGAAAACTCTAGCTACAACATATTAACCCGTTGTGGTGTGGCTTCACCAGCTTTTGATTGCCCTGAAGGCTATTGAGGCATACAGTGTTTAGCACTCTTTTAGTTCTGCTATGTCCTAGACTTCTCATGTTGCAAGCCACTCGATCTTCATTTTATTTTATATAAGGAAGTTCTTCAACTCTTCATCTTTGGAAGTCTTACAGGCTGTTCAGGTGGTTTGATCTTGCCAGCAGTGAAATCCTTATCACCTTTCATGTCGCTTATGATTACAGCACCCTCCTGCAAGTGGAACTGACTCTGATTTTATTGTCTTCAGGAGAAAAAAACATTTTTTAACTTACTCTTGCTTACATTTTTTTTTAAACAGTGGTCTTTTTCGTAGGAATTACTCCAGCTAATTGTGGAATAACCCCTCCTTATGTGGTTCTTATTCAGTTCTTCTGCAGTTTTTACTCACTTTGATATTAGAGGTTCAGTTTAGGTACTAACCTTCATGTGATTTTTGTTCTGAATGCTTTGGTAGCAGAAATTTTTAATTCACTCTAGATATTCTGTATTTTTGTATATTGATATGGCAAACTTTTTAGGAAGGCTGCTCAGGTTTTCACATCTCCTACCAAGCAGTCCTGTGGCTCTTATATTTGAGTACAGAAGATATCTCTGGACATCTGACTGCCCAACAAAGAGACGCCTTCTTTGTTGAAAGGTCATTGAACTTAAGTTCAAGCAATAGCTGTGACAGGCTTGCAGAGTCTGCCTGTAGCTGGGATCTGTAGGTCTGCCCCAGAGAGCTTCATTCATTCATTCATCTGTGATCTGGGCATTTCCATTTCAAAGCAGCCTTTCAAAGAGTAGTTTTTCAGTCTCCGTTCTATTGGGAGCTCTTGAACTTTTCTCCAGTCTATTTACACCATGCAGGATGTTGCTTACAGTGTTTATACATATAGAAAAAAATTGAAGGTGAAAGCTTATTTACCACAAATTCTTTTTCTTGAGATGAATGGTGTATATGTGCATTCAGTAATTCACCACATCTGCTCTACCTTGACGTACTTTGAGAAACTGTTTTTCTAAGTTGAGAGGAACTGAGAGGGAGAACCATATCCTGCCTATATTATTCCAACCTAAACTCAAGGAATGGGACCTGGGGATTGTCCTGCAGAGATGGCAGAGTACCAGATAGTCTTATTTTCAGTACTTGAGTAAAAGAGAAGTCTTTTGAACAGTAGTTCCAACTTTGAGCCAGGTTATTCATCTGTTTCTTTGGGTAAATTTACTCTTGAAATCATTCGCAAGTTTTTTTCAGTTGCTTCCCTGACTCCTCTTTTAAAACTTCCTTCTTCTTTGTTGTATCATACAACCATTCACAGCTTATGTGCCCACCAAGTGCATTTTTATCACTGTGATAAGAATCACAAATTTGTTTCCACTTTAAGCTAATCATGTTATTACAATATTCTTTTTTTAAAAAATGAAGTTTTAATCAATGTGAGGCAATATGCCAGAAAGAAAACTTACTTTTTATCCTTTTTTATGCTCACTGAATTTTGCTTGTGTTTTCTTTTTTAAATAGTGATTCCAGAGTTTATTGATCAAGTAAATATTGCATTGGAGAGCTTAAGCAAGAACACAGTTCATCTATTTGATGATAACCAGTTTGTGGACATTTCTAAGAAAGTGTATGACACAATTCACAACATCAGATGCTCAGTCATGATGATTCGGGTAAGTTTTATATTTGTTCATTTAATCATAATTTCTAAGATACTTTAGGATATCAGTGTATTTTCAGGAGAAAATTTGATTTAGAAATATTTGTGTAAACAATGCCCCTGAGCCCATATCCAGATTGAGCTTCTCTGGAGAATTTTGATTACAATGAATCACACATGATTAAAAATCCAGAAGGCTAGAATTTGTTGAGTACCAGATCAGAACATTGCATAAAGATGTGCTTCATTCCTTAAAAATATTTCTTTATGTTTGTTTTGTAAAGATCTTCATTCACTTCATCAATGGCCTACTCGTGGCTACAACCCCAAATCTGCTTGTAGCTCTTTATCATTAACCTTATGTAGTGGAATGTAGGAATGGAGAGTTAATCCAGGTTATTCTGATAATCTCTTGTGGGAGTTGTTTGCTTCACAACAGAAGATTTAATGGCCTAATTTCTGTCAATCTTACAGAATCATAGTCAATGTACTCATCCTCGTGTTTTTCCTGAGGTTCAAGAAAATGCTTCAGAACAGCTTATTTCTAAAATTTGAAACAGAGCTTTGTCAGATGTAGAATTTCCCCTTAATATTGTCAGTTCACAAATCATCCCCATTTCAAATCATATATAATAACAACTGAGCTGCAGTAGCTGCATGTTAAGCAGTTTTGTTTTTAAATAAAATTAAATAGATAGACTAGATTAGGATCCTTTCCAACCCAAACTATTCCAATGAGTGAGTCTTATTGTATTAAACAGTTTTAGTAAGAAGTCAACAGTGCAAAATCTTTAAAATATCTCACCTTATTGCAGCTGTCGGTTATGAAATTGTTTATATACCAATGAGAAATCATGAAACACTCTTGTATGGTTTGTTCTTTCACTTCACCTACAATGATTTTTGATTGGTTGACAGTCAGTAAGTCTTAAGGGCTTCTGTCCTGAAATGCTTGTTTGTAAGTGTTTGCTTTTTTTTTTTTTTGTTTGTTTTGTTCTTTTTTGTTTTGTTTTGTTTTTTTTTTTTAATCTGGTGGTTGTGCATGTAGCCAGTCATAAAAATTTAGGTAATTATACACTTTATTTAGAGAGCTCAATAAAATTTGGTCTTCCTGTCCTGTTGGGCACCTAACTGCATGATGTGTGATGCAACCAGTGCCGTCTAATTTCCTTGCATTTGACTGGAAGAATTTTATTATTGCTTTGCTAGTTTTTCTTCCTTCAGCATTTAAAAAAATATTTCTTACCAGGTGGAGGAGTTGCCTAATTCTATCTGAATTATACTTGTGTCCTACCACATGTATTCAAGGAATTTTCATGTGTCTCTCTGCTTTCTGTTTGTTCCTGTCACTGTGACTTTTGAGAAGGCTCGTGCTCTTACAGCATCTTCCAGATGTTTACTTTACTTACCCTCCTGCCTTGGTCAGATACCATTTACAGATCCCACAGCAGTAGAGACGTCTGCAACTAAGATGAAAGCCACATGTCCATTTGCTACTCCTTTGAACTGTGTACATTTTGAAAGGAGTCCAAGCTGGTTCCATTTCTGCTCCAAAAGACCTTTTTGGTGATATGTTCTCACAACCATATACTTTAAAGGAAGCAATTTCTCTTCTAAGCAGGGAAGTATAAACAAAAAAAGATTTTACAACAAATTCTTTCAGAATCAGACAGGAAGGGCAAGTATCTACCAGGAAAATCCCGTTTATATGATGAGTGCTGCTGCTATTGGAATATGTTACATGAGTGGAAATTTAAATACTGTCTTTTTCTGTAAGTGAGCAGTCAGTCTTTGGACATGGATCAGGAACAGATTCAAAGCTTGCCTCCTTCACATTTTAAATATCCTAGTAGGTGATCTCAGCTACTCATGGGGTTAGGCTGTGAACAATGTCATCACTTTGTGGATGTCATCTGATGGATTCAATTCTAGTCCTGCTAGGACTGTAAGTAATTCTAGGGTGAAGCTCTGTACAAGTTAAAAAGCATCAGATTTGCAAGCTGGACAACATCCCAAGTGACTGAGATACTAGATAGGTCATTCTATTCTCTTCCTCCATCCCCTCTAATTCTGTGAGTCCTACTTGGGGAAAGCCAGATTCCAGGATAGATCAGCAATTTTGATATGACAATTTTTGTCAACGAAAGTTTTCTGAATTCTTTATTTGCTAATGAACTAGTCTGTGCTTGTTCCAAGTTCAAAACTCCTCACTTCACAGGGTTGTACTCCCAGATCTATTCCTTCAAAAGATTCTTTCCTACAGCAGGAACAGTTTCTGTAAGTTGGATTTATCTGAAATAACAAATCAGAATGAGGCACATCCTTCGTTAGGTCTTCTGATCAGTTCCTGTTCCAGTGAACAGAGGCTGAAAGTTTTGGTTAGGGCAGTAATTATTTTTCTATTTTCACTTAATGCCTGGGTCACTCATTGTCTGTTCCGTAGTGACTCAGAGACTCTGTTCTTTTAAGATTACAAACTTGGTTCTGTTGATTCCTCGGGGAGATGTTGGTCTTCTATATGTCTAGTCTTCTTGGGCTTGAAGTCCAGATGAATATGATGGACTATTCTTTTGTGCAGTTTTTAATTTTTGGAAATGTGCTGAGGAATTTGTCAAAGCTTTAGTCAGTCTCTATGAATGCACAAACACTCATCTCCAGGAAATTCTGAGTCTTATGTGATATGTGTGTGTATGTATGTGGACAGTGACTCAGGAAAGAAAAGGACATTTTATCCCTTGTACTTCTTCCTGAAGCATGAGGTGAAAAACTTTTCATCTAAAAAGACTGTACATATGCATAATGTATAGTAAGTGCACAGTGTATGTGTGCTATATAAGTGCAGAACACTTAAATAATCGGTATTAATACAGAGATTTCTATCAGTGCTCTCTTCCACTTCTCCTTTGCAAGTACAATTTGACAAGGGAAGAAAAAACAAAGTATATTGGCTGTAGCTGAAGCTGTGAATAGCAAAAAGCAGATACCTTTCTTCCTTCCCCATATCTGAATCAAAGCAGTTATGACTGATGGTGTAAGTGCCTGCCTCCTCCTATACTGAACCTCACCTTATGGTAAGCAGTGCATATGTTAGAAATCAGTGTGGCTTGAAGTGTATTCCACTGTATTTGAATGTTTCCAGCATCTTGGCAATTATAGAGCCCTGACAACAGCTCAAGAGGTTAAAAAAACCCAAACCCCAAAACCCCCCAGTATGTTAAAAAAGACGTGTGCATCTTTCTACTTAATGAATACTATTATTCAGACACTGAAGTGAGAGGGGTTTTTTGCGGTTTGGTGAAACGACAGTCAGCTATCATAGAATCATAGAATCATAGAATCACCAGGTTGGAAGAGACCCACTGGATCATCGAGTCCAACCATTCCCACCAGTCTCTAAACTATGTCCCTCAGTACCTCATCCACCATCCCTTAGAGATACTGACTGCCAGCATAGAGAGAGGGATGGGGAAATACTGGCATTTGTCTTTGGTATAAGGATGTATTTGCATTCCTAATTAGATACATTCCAAACAATGCCAGTTTCCTTTCAGTCTGCCCGTAAGAGGCAGCAAACAGATGTTTGCTGTTACCACGGCAGCCAACGTGAGGAAATAGGAGCGTTCTGTGGACAACTTAGAGGGGCTTACAGATACAATGCCAACGAATGATGTGTTCCTGATTATATGGGACTGCAAGACTGAGACAAGAAAAGAAATTTTTGATCAAAATATAATTTAGAAGTGTAAATGAGCTAGGACAATGATCACAGGACGCAATTTTTCAGCATTAAAGTAAAAGCAGAAAGTCCCAGATCAGTTCCTCAGGAAACATTTCAAGCATGTAATTACACAGACAGAATGCTCTTAAAAATAGAGTCCCTAACTGTAAAATACTGCCAAATGCTGTTGTTAATGCAAATTATCAGATATGTTTTTCAATGTCTGTGCTTAACCACAGATAGTGAAAACACTCATTCCAGTCCTGCAGGTATAAAGTGAATAACACTTGAGAGCAGCTAAATAGTGGAAGGTGTGCTGCACAGATGAGCTGTAATAGAAATGCCTCCAAAACTGCAGGATGCTTCCCTTAAGAGGCTTTTCATGGTTTCATTCACAAGGATTAATTCACCCAGTGGTGGCTGTTGATTTGAAATCACCAGGTATTTTATCTAGAACATATAGCTGCAAGTACTTATTAGTGTCCACATTCCTCAGTGTCCTTTTTTGACTCTTTAAGCATCTGATTTTTGTTAAATTGTAGACACTTTGGGAGTTTGATTTTGCACAGGAACATTTAGGTGTTATCTGGATAGTGGTTTAGTCGGAATATTGCTGTTATGGCAATAGACTGGGGTAGACAGTAGAATTAAAGACAAGAATTCTGCCATGTAAAATATATTGAAAAGTCAAAGGAAAAAGGTTGATACTTTGAGACAAGATGTATTAAATGTCCCATAATGTTAAGGTCAGAACTTCTTTAAAAAAAAAAGGAGCTTCTATATGAAAGGGTAGTTTGTTGAAGAATATGAGACATCTATATTGAAATAATGCCTAATAATGTACTATTAGGATATTAAACACCATGGAAAGTGGTAATGACTTCAAATGAATAATAACTACTGATAGCTGAAGCAGTAATAAAATCATCCTAACAGAAATACAGAGCAGTGGAAAAGAATTAATCAAGTCAGAGTTTCATGGAATTCTTTGCTTTTATTGGAAGATAAAGGAGTGAACTGCCATGACTTTTCCAGTGAGGAAGAAGAGGGCAAAATACTCATATCATCATCCATTGAAAATGTTTTTACTACTCTTATGTTCATGGAAGCAGTGAATGAGGAACCTGTATTCTGTAATTTTATGAGGAGTGGAAAATGTATATTGAGATTGTAGCTCTTATCTGATACAGCACATAATTTAGGTGGATTTCTTAAAAATGCTTTCTACAGAATGTTTATTCCATGTGCTTTTTCTTTCAGGATTCTGGTGTCAGAGTTTATGACATTAAGCTTTTTGTGTGTCTCTTTAGCAGACTGTGCCTTTATTACTAGTGAGCAACCATTCTCTTTACCATATTGTACACAATGTTAAACCCCTACTTCCTCCTGAAAACTGAGGCAAAACATTCATTTTGGTTTTCTGTCATAACAAGACACTTTAATTTCAGCTAGATTCTTACTACATCCCCATTCCATTCCTTATCTTCCTATTTCTTCAGTCGGGAGTCTTTTACCATGGTTTTTAATTTCCTTTGCAAAACCAAACTTGGTTTAGCTACACAGTAAGGTGTCTACAGCATGACTGGTTTTTTTTATAATGTTTTGGCTACCTTAGAATACCTTGGGATGGACTCGTTTTTTTATCCTTTTGTTGGCTGCTAATCCTGGGTAGCTTTTAATTCTGTTTTGAAGAAACATAGGAGTTCATCCATAACAGACCTTGTGAGCTCTTCAATACACTTAATTTCTCTCAATAAGAGACATCACAGCAGTCTTAGATCTCTTGTATCCAGCTGAGTTACAGGAATTTTCAGAACATGGACTTCTTGGAAAGGAGGACAGCAAGTGGTGAAAACCTTCCTAACATAACATTCTGTTTCTCTTTCAGCCTTCTCTTTCTTTTCAGTTAATAAGTGTCTAATTTAAATTCTACCTTTGCTTTTATTAATGATAGAATTATCCTATACTTGCAGGATTTTCTGCCTGGTTTTACTTCTGTAGTAAGAATGAGTTAGATCCTGTCAGACGCAGGCAACAGCATACATGAATTGAACCTCTAGTTAAAAGCTAGAGAAAACAAAGCAGAGCAGGGAAGCATTTGAGAAAAAAGACATTTACTGCAGTCTTGTTTGTTTTTCCAAGAGAGCCCCAAGACCTCATGGGGAGGAAAGACAAAGAACAATTCAAATAATCTCGATAAACTTCGTTGTTGTTGGTCTGAAGTTTATGAGTGGTACTAACTCCTTACAAAAGTCTGTTGGGCAGTTTAAGCAGCTTATTTTCATAATTTTTCTGTTCCACACCAATTGCATAAGAGGAAGAACTTCTGCAGAGGCAGTTAGCACACCAGTTGAACTGTACCTCTCCTCACTTCCTTGCCACTTCTGACCTAAGTAGGTCAGAGCTAACCTTTCCTTCCCTCAGCTCCTTGTCAACTTCACTGGCAGAAGGGAGCAACTTTCTGTATATTTTCATTTGTGCTCTCTTATGCACTAGGCTTCCAGTATAAACATAACTAGTACTTGTTATGTTTCCATCTTATTTTTTTTAAAGAGGAAAAAAATTTTCTTTCCTTGTTATTTAGGAAAAATATGCTCTATACTGCTTCTTAGCAGGTAAAGGTTTCCATACCTTCTTCCAATGGTACTTTTCTTGCTTATTCTCTCAGTCCTGTCATCCGAAGACTGATATATCTAGACGTAGTGTGACTGAAAAAGGATACAATATCAGATGTTCTTTAAAAAAGAGCTTAGAAGTGCCTGTCATCTGCTAAGGATAGTTGGACACCTGTTCCTTTCTCAGGTTCTTATCCCAAATCCAATAAAAAGTATTACTGGGGAATGTTATATTTGTTCTGCAGAAAAAAATTAAAACTCTCTGGTGCTGTGATCAAATATGAGTTCTTGCAAGTAAAAATGTCTAGCACTATCCATTCCTGGTATATAACTTGGCTTTTTCACGTCTCAAGTCAGGATCACCAACTCTGAGGTGCTGTTAAGGGGACAACTTAACTCAAAGGACTATCTTACATAGGCTACATTTCATATCTTAATTCATATACATCCATAATTTAAAAGGAGGTCTATGTTCTTTACCGCACAGTATACCTGGGAAGTCATCTCATGTTGTAGAAATACTTGCTTTTTATGTTTACATTTGTATTAGCATCATAAACTCGGTCGTTATTATTATGACCCTGCCTTGCAGTTGTCTTATCAAGCTGCTCAGTACTGTAGCAGTTTGGGGACACAGTCTCCACATGTTTCAATTTTACATGCTGACATTTTTTTAAACACTAATCTCCATTTAGTACCAGGTCAGTTTTTGTTTGCAAATAAATAAGGCCAATTTCTGTTTTCTGGTAAACAACTACACACATTATTTTGCTTGCAGTTCTTGTATACGTACCGTATGACAAATTCTCAAGGGTCTGATTTTCTGCCAATTTTACTAGCTTAAGACCTTTAATATCTTCAACAAATGAAATGACTGTTCTGTGTCGGTTTTGTTGCTTTATAGAGCACAAAGCTGCTCAGCAGTGTATCTGTAAATGAAACCCACCCTCTTCCTTAAAAGTTGCATCCTGTTTTCTTGAACATGTGGGCAGGTTGTCACCCTAAGAAATATCCACAGAGTTTGGAGTTACCACAACAGCTGTATCAAGTATCTTTTCTTAAGAGTTGAGGTGTTTCCACAAAAGAATCTAAAACTTTGTTAGTAGAAAGCAACTTAATTTATTGATTTATTTAAAACAGAGTGGGAGTGAAAGCCAAAGCACAGATAATTATTTCATTCAAGGAGGGACAGCTCTTCTTCTCCTACATCTTCAAGTCCCTTTTAGTTAAACCATTGAATAAGAGTCAGCAGTATAGCTGGGAATGATAGATAGATAGTTAGATAGATAGATAGATAGATAGATAGATAGATAGATAGATAGATAGATAGATAGATTTTAAGAAAAAGATAAGAGAAACTACCTGGGTTTTGTGCTTCTCCGGACTAACAAGTTCTAACTTCTTGGTTCCTTGTACATTCTTCTGACTGCTGCTCCTGATCCTGTGCTCCAGCCATTTGCTCAGTTTTTACAGTGAGATTTCTGATTTTAGATTCTGAGTTCTTTCTACATAGAAAATGAATAATGGGTAAGAAAATAATTGTCTCTTTCACCCTGGTATGTGTAATTCAAAGTTGTCTTTACATTCACGGGCTATTTTTATACTCATTCTATAGTATAACAGCGTCAAAAGCAGATGCACCTTTCAAAGCAGGAAGGTGTAGAATTTTTGTGTTGTTTTATGTATATATTGAAGGAGTAGATTCTTTCTCTAATCGTATATATAAGCATAGGACAACACACTTGATGTTGGTAGGCTACAGCTTGTGTATAGGTCTGATGGTTCTTTCTTCTCCCAAGCATCAGCTCCCATGCACCATTCAGGAGATTCCAGATATCACTAAAAGGAAGTAAGTACTTAAAAAGAGTACCAGGAATTCACTACTTAGATAGTACCATATTTGAGCTTGTACTTACGGTGTGTTAAAATTTAATACTTTTTCCCCTTACTTGAAATTCTTGTAATACTGTTCAGTGTTACTCTTTTTGCCCAAAATATTATGGTTAACTGAGCCTTCTTTCTAAACCAAAAATATTACGGTATCTTTTGTACCAGAACTTACATTTTGCTGTCACATATTTCACTTTTCTCACAGTGTTGTCAGGGAGGGGAAGGAGAAAAGAGAAACATTCATAGATGATTACAGAAGGAAGGAACCTCCGGAGATTGCCTGATCCAACCTCCTGTTGAAAGCAGAGTGTTATCCAGGGCCCTGTCAATCCCAGTCTGACTTTACTGTCTGTTTTATTCTTTCGTATATTAGTGTTAAGAGAGTAATGGAGAATTCATGGGGCAAACAAAGTGGCAGAGTGAGCTAAATCTTATTTATAAAAGCAAGCTGCTGCTTGCTACATTTTGTCTAACTACTAGACTATGATATTTATATAATTGCTGTATTTATCCCTGCTTGTTTACATTCAGCACATGACTGTATGACCCATCTTCTCTTTTTCATTTTTGCTCCAGTTAAAATTTAGTTTTCTCAAATCTGCCTTAGGCTTTCAGTTTGTAAATTGTCAGCTAATGGGAAAGATGTGTGTGAAAGTGTTATGTTGTTTTTTTAAAAAGAAAGAAAGAAAGGAAAAGCCTTATTGGTGTATATATAGACAAAAAGAGTGAATGATCTCAGAAATGCTGATACAGAGACCAGTGGTGAAAATGTCAGCTGCATACTGTATCCATTACACTACAAATGTGCAATTACCCATCCTGGCAAATCTACATTGTCTTTTGCCCAAGCTATACAGCCTTAGGCATCATGAAAGGCTGTGAATTAAGAACATCTCAGCAGCAAATTGTTACATGGCTTACCGTCAAAGTCTCTTAGTGCTGGGCTTACTGGTTCAGACAGAGAAGCCAATATGCTTTGTACAGCAATGGATGGCACAAACAGCTTTGACTTGGATACTACTTTAATTTAATTTATTCCAAGTCTGGGGATTAAATTATAATGCAACTATGTCACGTATGTTTATGTTTTCAATTGTTCACAAAATTATCCCTTTCTTCCAGAAAAACAGAACTTTCCAGAATAATTTGGTAGCTCTAGTTTAGTGTCTTCTTGGAAACTTTAGCACAAAGCAGTATTTTTTTTCTGAAACATTAAAATCTTCACTGAGGGTTTTTTTTCTTATAGCAAAAAAAAGTGATGTGTATTCCTTCCTTGCCATTTGGTGCTTACTGTCTAACATAAATTATATTCCCACAGAAATGGAATGATTATTATTCTGTTAAAAGGGAAAGACTGAATTTTGTGAAACTAAAACAGGAAGGCACAGCAAAATTGTTACAAATCACAGATATTCTATTAAGAAATGCATTCCGTCACATGGTTCACTGGAGTATGAGAAATGCAAGCCTGAAAGTGGAGACTGCCTTCTCAATAGTGTTGATAGCTCAGGCTGTGGTTCTGATTCTGAAATCATCCTTGTCAATGCTAGTGCCGATTCTGGCTCAGAAATCTTCATTGCTAAGTATAAATGTGGCCATAGTTCCCTTTTACTGATCATAATCATCTCTACCATCCACAGCCTAGTTGAAATTTCTCAGTTGCCATTATTTTCACAGTGGAATCATTTAACCGGTAGGATGGACTCTTTTAGCATGATTCAGAAAAGCAATACATTACAAACGTGTTCAATATGTAATCAGATTTCAGGATCGTAATAATTATTTTCTGTGTGCTAGCCTGTGATCTCAGTTTTGCTGGCACAAGAATGGAGTAGCTGTGGTCTGTGTCATTCTGTGCTTTGACAGTGGTGTAACAGTGTAAGATCTGGTCCTTCATGTCCTTGCTGATGCAGCAGTGTGGCAGTGAAATTTATTATTTCTTAGTTAACCCTGGCTTGTTCTTTTAGTTTACATTTCTGTCATTTCTTTCTATTCCACAGGAATACTTGTGTTCAGATTTTGTGGTTAATGAAACCTTCCTTTTCTTTTTGCAGAGCTGATGAAGGCAGGTGGGCACACCAAGTGAGGAGGCATAGTAATAACAGGGAAACTGACTCAGAAAAAACAGAATCCTTGACAGAAAATTCTTTGGAGAATTAAAAAAACCCTACCTCTACTGAGCTAGAGATCTTACATGAAAAGATTCTATGGGGGCTGACAAACCAGATACTATCTAATTGCCTGAGAACTTCTGAGACTTACAGCCTGTTTTTTAAAAGAGAAGAGAGACCCTTCATTATATTCAGTATCCACAAAGTCAGTGCATGCTGGTCCTGAAGTATGTTGTAGCAAGGGAGTACTGTGCATTATCTAGCACATGGATTGTGTTGAAATTGCAGTTTTAGAGCACCATTCTGTTAAAGTAACTTAGCTTTTGAGGCCCTTGTGCTGTTCAGGATAACAGGTACCTTAGTTATTAAGAAATTATAGCAGTAACATTAACATAAAAATAGTTTGTTACTCTAAGTGCCTTGTTATGCTGGTCTCCATGAAGTAGGCTGCATAAAGTTATTTTAGAAAACATAGAAAACCTAGTTATTCAGCAAATTGAACAGAATCCTTTCTGAACATAGCAACCTTCCTTTTTTCTAGATGTGGTCCACCATGAGACAGTATGTGAGAAATTATCATATATGCCAATTCAATGATGCTTCGAAGTATCTTGAAATCTGTAACGGTGATAAATTAACCAGCAAATATTAACAACTTCCATGCTGAGATACAGAAAAGCATATCAGCGAAGTACTGAGAATAAAACGCTGCCAATAACTAACTAGAGTGAGGTTGTGACAGCTTGGGAATGCACACAGTTACAGTGATATGTCCCTGTGAATGCCTTTGTCAACAGATGACTGCCTTAGTTAGCCTCTTGCACCCAGAGCAGCTGCATGCCCCCATTTCCAGCAGAGACTCATCTTCTGCTAAAGCATAATTAGGTTTCCTCCGAAGCATCATTGCCAGAAGATGTAGAGGATTATAATTCTTTCAAGGGCACTTAAATTCACTGCCTGACTGTGTGTAGTCACATGCTTGACCACAGCAATTGGTGTCAGAGACAGCTGGATAATTGTTGGACTCGGTGTTCTTCCACCTATATTTATTGTATGAATCATGCCACTGGCTGCCTTTAGCTTCTTCACAGCCATTGTGGAGTTTGGTCATTGAGGACATCAGATAAGCAGATGTCAGACAAGTCTACATTCTGCATTTCTTGCTCATGTGCTGTCAGAATGGGAATCAATTTCTTTTTTCCTTAGTGAGAAATTAGTTGGGTATGTTGTCTGAACATGACCTGCCATGCTATGTCTCTGAGTTTTGCTGACCCAACATGGTTGTTCTATCAAATATACCCTAAAAATTTTTGTGTGTGATATTTTCTATTCTATAAAACTCAATAGCACGTATTACCTGCAGTTTGGGTATTTAGAGATGGAACTTTTCTCTCTTACACAATCTGTAGGGTTGTCAGATCACTCAGAGGTTTGGCAGTCAGCTTTTACCCCACTGTGATTGGGTTTTAGGCTGCGATACATCTCTGCTTCTTTTTTTGTGGTTTTTTTCTTGGGTATGCGGATGAGTTTAGAGATTTCTCTACTGCCTAGGCCAAAAAAAAAAAAAAAAAAAAAGTATTAATTGCCATAAAGTACCATTCCCCACAAAGAGAGAGTAAAAGAACAATTGAAATTCATGTCAGGGACCATTCAACAACTGACCTGAATAGCTTACAGTGAAGACATAAGATAGCATTCTTGGAAGAATCGTGGTGCTGCATCACAAACATAGCTATGTGTTGTCTCACTTCACATAGTATTTTTTGTTTGTATCCTCTTGATTTCTCTTCCTTACCTTCCTTTCTTTTTTAATTCCCTCTCCTTTTTCTCATCTGTTAATTTACAGTTTGTCTCATGTTGTCTTAATGCAGAGTTACTTCTTGTGCCTGATACTAAGGTAATGCAAGAATTGTCCTTTATAAAGCATTTCATTAAAATATATGCTATAGTCAAATATTATATGTAAAGATACTTCACTGTTTCTAGAAAGTGTATAATACTCTACTTCTATTCAAATAATCTGGTTAAAAGCAGGGACATGCACACTAAAAGATACCTTCGCATATGGATGTAGATTAGAAGATGGATGTTTAGAAAGTTTATGGCCCAGGCTCATGTTCATGTGCCCTCAAGTCCAGCTCAGGCTATGTAGTTAGTAGTTTCTGCACACCAGGGAAGCTTTTTAAGCTAGATAAAAATAATACAAGCAGCACCATGACTTTAGTCCACCTCAGTCTCCCCTCCAGACTTAATTTGACCACTACTATGGCTTCACAAACAAGACAAGGGAAGTTCTGGATAGATCAAGATAGGATCCACAACAGCCATAGTACTGGCTGGGAATGTAATTTAAAACAATTGGTATTGTAGTGAAAATACTGTCATCTTCATGATTAGTAGTTTCCATTCTCTCCTGGGCCAGATGACCTTGCTACAAAGCCTTGCCCCAAGCCTGTCAGTGTTTCAGAGGCATTTGGACAAGGACCCCAATAACATACTTCAAGTTTTGGTCAGGTGATTGGGCAAGGTGATCATTGTACATCCCTTCCAACTGAAAATATTCTGTAGTGTTCTAGTCTGTTACATAAACTGCAAAAAATCTGAGCAAGGAAGTTGTTAGGTAGTATTTTTTTACTGTGCTATTAAACAAATTATCAAGTAATTATTAGGAAAAAATATATTTTACCAAAAATGCCATGAAAGCAAATGGAAATCTCATGGGAATTGAATGTATTTTAACCACTGGTAGAACAAATCACTGAATAGTGGCAACTGTATGTAGATGTTATGGGTCACATCTTGTGCTTATAGAAATCTAGCACCTATGCTAAAGTCAGTAAACTGCGGCAATTACACTGCTTATTACTTTGTATGAAAAGCTGTTGTAAAATATTAAAAAGGGGAAACAGGTAAAAACCATTCCACCATTGTGAGCCACAGACCTCATTTATCCGTCTCAGCCTGGGTCTGGCCTCATGTGGTCCTGTGGTGTGGCACAATTCATTGAGCATTCATGACTTGTTATTTCCTGTCTTTTAACTTTCTGAAGCCATTTTTTACTGTCTCCCTCCATTTGGAATTGGATTTCTTATTTGTGAAAGTAAGCTTCCTCCCTTTTCTCCTTTAAATTTTAAGTTTTAAAGCCTCTCAGACTCATCCAGATGTTCGCACCTGATTTCATTTCCTTCTGTTTCTTAGGTTACCTCCATGTATATTAAAGTACTACACTAAAAAACTGGGAATATTTTATAATCAAGAATTTAAAAGTTAGTAAATAGCACTGTTGAGATCTTCTGCAAACTTAATGCGATATATCTGAATGATTTGTCATTGTGTGATCCCTATTGTATTTTTAGCAAGCAGAGATTTTTTTTTCATTAAATAAGTACACCTTAATAATCATGCGGCATGCATATATATGCATACTAATATCTAAGTATTTCCACAAAAGGAAACAAAACTTGAAACTAAATCAATCAATTGATTGTGGTTTTTTTTATTTAGAGTAACAGAAAACTTTAGAGTTTGGATGATTGAAATGGTTCTGCATAGTTTACTGGGTTTCTGACCAACATATAAATAGAGGCAAATAAAATTATATTAAATGAATTAGAGTATCATTTATGTGATCACTGTTTCTGAAGTGATTTTCCTATATGAATCAAGGATCTGTGATCAATTATATGCAAAATCTATTCAATTGTGTAGGACTGGTTACTACACTGTAATCAAGTACCATTCTAAGCTTTCAAGCAGTAGTAACTCCTACGAAAAATGTACAGTAGTGTGTTACATTATTGAAGAAATACACATAAGGACTATTCGATGTTATTTCATCTGTTTCTCAGGATTTACACTATCTAATTAGAATTAAAATGGCATTCCTCTATATATCAATTTGTATTTAAATGTATCATTCCTGTAAAGCCTTACATGTATGCCTAACAGCACATGTTCATAGTATAATCAGTGAATAACAAGGTGTTTTTGTTTTTAAAAAGTCTACTGTTTGTAGACAGTGTCTACAAACTTGAATCTGGTAAAATATTTGCTTCTGTTTCCTTCCTGCTTGGTTACAGTTCAGTAGTTCAAGAACAGTTGTGCACCTGTCAATACTGTTTACTGGGCAAGTAAGGATTAACTTAAGTAATTCCAATGTTCATTTTTCTGACCTGTTCTTGGAAGAAACCAAGCCTGGAAACTCTTTGATGTCCACAAGCAATCTATTCCACTCCTTCATCACTTTCAGTTCTCCCCCAATTCTGCCCCACGGGTCTCTTTATGGCAGCCTAAAACACTTCTTGTCTGGTCCATCAAGTTTGCAGGGAACAGGGTATCTCCTCCTTCTTGTTTCTTGTAAACTTAATAAACATTTCTTTACATGTTGTGCTCATGCTTCTTGCCTTTCTTTTCTTCAGCTGTTTTATCTCCTTTTGGAAGGGCCAACAACAAGATACGGTACTTCCAGTGGAGGCCTCAACTTTGACTTGAGTAGAAGGCTTATTTAATAAGGATTGCTGGCTCTGCTCTTACAGATACTTAAAACAACCTGATTACCTTTATATTCTAGAATGTGACATCCCTGCTTCTTCTTTAGTCTGTGATCCACTGTAATTCCTAATGCCTTTATGTAGAGCTCCTGCTTAGCTATTTAGTTCCCATGTCTTGTTTTCACAGTTGAGTTTTCCTGCCTAAATTCAGTACTTAGCATTTGTTCCTACTGTGCTATCTTCCCTTCTTGCTCAGTCTGTTTGTAAAAATTAATTACATTTTGACTCTGGCTTTATAATTTCTCTCTCAAGAAACTGGTATCACCTACGTATTTGTAAAGTCCACTATATTCCATTGTACCGAGTTTTTATCAAAATATTCAACTTAATGCAAATGCCTGTTGAATTCTATGTGATAAATCCTGTCTTTTTGACAGGTGAACTCTGAAACTTTTTGGAATGTATTTTTTTAACCAGTTATATGCAAACTCTGTCATAGTTGCATCTAGAACCTCTTTGCTAAAAGGAGATCATGTGAAAATGTACAAAACCTTCTGCTTTTCTGCCCACAAAGGGGCTTTATTCCATTAAAGATATAAGTTTGATTGTTATGCCATGATTTATTCTTGATAAATCCATGTTTGCTGTTGCTCAGCTTGTTTCCTTTCAAGTCTTCTTTTCTTTTAGCAGCAAGTGTCATTAGAGAGCATTGTGTATTCTCTTTGTATAAAGAAGAGCACTGATGAAGAGGTTGCTCTGTACGGCTCTTGCCATTTTGTAGAACTCATTTACACTTGTTGCACTCATCTGTGGAGAAAAGAAAACATACTCCCTGGGGCCCTATTCTCACCATGGCTTTTGTGGACCAGCAATTTAGAATGAAAGACTACAGCAAAGTTGGTACAATTATACACATGTACACAAGTTGGAATTCGTGTGCCTTACGAACCCTCCCTCTGTTGAGATACCTTGACCATCACACGCACTACATGCTGTAATGCCCAAAACTGCATTAGTTTACCAGGGAAGTTTGTTCTTATTGCCAAAACTGAACTTTTTTTCCAGAGATTTGAAACCAGAACTAGTTCTAATACTTAACTGTCTGTGAAAGGGTTTTACTGAAATTATTCATGTGTCTGTGCAGTTTCCACAAATACTTAAATTTATAAAGAGGTAGCACCAATAAAAAAAATAAATGAATATCATTAATGCTTTTCTAACTGATGTTTATGAAAGGCATCTTTTTTTTTTTCATGAGTAAAAGTCTTTGTGTTCTGTTCCTAGTAGCAAAAATTTTTTTCTTTTTTAAATCCATTGCCATGGCATAAAAATATTGCTGATGATAGAGTCATAGAACAACCAGGTTGGAAGAGACCCACCGGGTCATTGAGTCCAACCATCAGCTCCAGTTGCTGATTTAATTTAGACTGATTATGGGTAATTCATATTTAAATTCATTAGTTCTTACTGTTCACTTACTGTTCAAGTCAGATAATACTGGATGTCTCTGAAAGACCAGTTTAACCCCATGCAACCAAGCCAGATTTTATTGAATCCCAATTGGCTGGTGTTATTCTGCTTTTTATGTACCATAGTTAAAAATAAGGGTTGGGGTGGGGGGATTATGGTCCCAAGATGAGTTGTGAGCACCTCCAAAATTCTCTAGTTGTTTAAGCAAACACACTCTGATATACTGCAGCTAGAATAATCAGAGTATCAGAATATATGACCTATGAGAGAAATACTGTATGGGTTATTCTTAATTGGTCTAGGGAAGAAGACAATAGAAGGGGTGAAGAAGGGAAAAATAAAATAGTCATTTTCAATTATATAAAATGTAATTGCATAAGAAAGGAGAAAATGTGTTACATATTCATAATGAGAAAAAGCTCTAACAACTTGGAGAAGACTCAGTTTAGACATTAGGAAATCCAAATTTCATGAGTAAGATTTTGTTAAATTTCCAGAGATCTCATGTCTATTTCATTTTTATCTATGGCAGTTTGTGTTTGTAAATGGCAGAGTTATGCTGAGTATCTCCCCTCCCACTTCACTGGCCAGCAGAGGCTGATAAAGATACATGTTGTGAAAAAATATGCAAAGAGACAACAATGATCTGAATAATTTTCTCATTTGATGTGTTAGAGGGGAATATTCCTTGTTTCACATAGCTTTGTCAAGAAACTTTCCCAAATTAAATAATTTCAGATGCAAACCCCAGAACATATATACATATAACAAAAAAGCTGTTGCTATGCGAATCTCTAACACCTATAAAACTTACTGAAAAAAAATCATGCTGTAATTAATTTGCTCTGAAATAAGACCTAAAATAGTGTTCTTTGAGGGGTAGTTGGGAGGAAAGGTGTGTTTATTTCCATTTCACTTGAGGAACCTACTTAGTAATAAAGACTATCAGTCTCTTAAAGCAGAATCAAATTACTGATGTGTGACACGAAGGCTGGTTTGCACAATGATGTGCTTAACGGGTTATTTAGTTCCACGTCAGCTGGCACCGATCACTCAGCTGAACAGTTATTGGTTACTGAATGACTAAATGTAGGTGGATAGATGTTCTGGGCATCAGAAGCCTCTTGATATTTAAAAGCAGGAATGAAAGTAATGGATATCAGACTCATGGCTGGGGAGGTTTTATTTTCCATGTCTAAGTGTCTGGGAGGAACATGAGCTAAAATTGAGAAGTTTCCATTTCAACAATAATCACAGGTGGGAATGTGGTACCTGTATGTTCAGAAATAGGTTGTGCATTAGATTCTGTGTTTTAACAATTATGCACAAGTTTTTGATTGAAAGGTTTATTATTCTATGTACCTTTTTAAAGATTATATATTTTACTTGCAAATGTGATAGTAGAGAGGGCTGGCTGAGACTGAAGAGGCTCAAGCAAATCTTTAAGTTGTAGATAATTTCATCTACTCCAGTCTGAGAAATGTAGTTACCATTGGCAATCTTTCACTAAGATACATTCATCTATCCCAGGAAATTTTATTTTTTAAGTAGGTTCATTTCATGTAATTTATTTAATGGCAACAGATGAATTTGGCATGATACAGAAAAATCTTTGATGCAGGGGTTTTACTCATCAGATAAACCTACATTACTTATTTAATTCTGAATTGTCTGTTTTATCTCATTTCTCATTCTTTCTGAACACTGGAATGTCTTTTAAAGACAGTCAGACTTAAAGTTATTTGCATTTTTTCCACCTTATTGATGTTTTCCAAAACCAGTTTGTTTTCTTATCTGCTTTTCATATCTGCCCTGAAACATTTTTTTTGTTTGTTTATTTTTTGGCTTTGGAAATGAGGCTGTAGGATATACTCTAGCTCACAAGAAATGGAGTCTTTTAAGGAGGAAGGGAGTTTCTGCAGGAAGGCAGACTGTATCGCATTTTTTCAAAGTATAATTTCAAATCTCTTTTTATAGAAGTGGATTTATCTTGCCAGACCTCACTACTCTCTATCACAAGGAAAATGCATTGTGGAAAGTTCACTCTTAGGTGAAATTAAAATACAAATTAAATATTTTTTAACAAAAAACCCCAAACAAACAAACAAAAAACACCCACAGAAAAGCAAACAACCATGAAAGATGATGAAGGAAATGAAAATTTTGTTGAAAGTACCTGAAACACGTGAATGGATCTAGCTAAGTGGAGCTTCATTATAATCATTCCCCCACCTTCAGGGTTTTCCTACCTTCCTTGGACACCTCAAACCCGTGCAAAGGATGTTAACCAGTTGTGTCTTGGAAACTTTTTAGGATGGAGACTGCATAACCTACTGGGGCAACCTTCTTCACAGCTGGGCTGTCCTCCTAGGCAAAGAGCTTTTCCCTGCGGCCAGGCCGAACATCTTTTGTTCCAACTTATTACCCTTCATCCTCCCACTGTGCCCTACTGTGTGTGGTCTAGCCTTGTCTTAGAATAATAGAGTAAGTAATAGAATAAATCATAGAATCATTTAGTTTGGAAAAGACCTTTAAGGTCATTGAATCCAACTGTAAATCTAATGCTGCTGAATCCACCACTGCCCCATGTTCTGTTAGATGCCCTGTAGCCACCTCCTCTCTGGGCAGAACAACCCCAGTTCCCTCAGCCTCTGCTTATAAAATGGATGTGCTAGCCACAAACTGTCTTGATGGTTGTCTGCTGACCTTGCTACAGTTAATCAAGTGTTTTCCGTGCATTGGGTTGGGGCCAAAACTGGATGCAGTATTCTGGGTGCTATCTAATAGAGTCAAGTGAAGGCAGATAGTCTTTTGCCTCAATTTTCTCACTCTGCTGTACAGCCTGGGATGCTGTTGGCACTCCTTACTGCCAGGGCGCATTGCTGGCTTATGCTCAACTTGCTGTGTGCCAAACCCCCCTGGTCATTTTCAGCTGATCTGCTCCCCAGCCAGGCAATCCCAGCATGTTTTGTTTATAGCAAGGGGTTCTCTCTTCCCAGCTGCCAGACCGTATATTTATCTTCGATGTATTTTATAAAATTCCTGTCAGTTCTTTCCCAAAACGTGCATGAATCCCTCTAGGTTGCAGGTCTGCCCTTATGCATGTCAATCACTACCATGACCTGATGTCATCTGTAAACTTGCTGAGTGTGGGCTCTATCATCTCCTCTTAGTAAAGATGTCATACAGAACTGGTGTTGGGATAGACTTCTGTGGTGCTCCTCTTGTTCCTCGCCACCAGGAACAGTGTAACCCATGAGCTATTGCTCTCTGAGCCTGATCATACAACCAATTTTTATCCTTCTAGTTGCTCAACCGTTCAAAGTCTGATGTCCCAAGTTAGTTACAGAAACTGGGAGATGGTGTTAAGAGCCTTTATAAATGATAGTCAGTGCTCTTCCCTGGTCCTATTCATAGTCACCACTGTATCCTGGAAGCATGTTTCAAGAGAAGTGTGTCCATAATTTTCCAAAAGATTGAAGGAAATCTGATCAACCTCTACTTTCCCGGTTTGTTCTTCTTTCCTTTTTTAAAAATGGGAAGCATTATGAATTTTTGCAGAGTCAACACGTAAAGTATCTTTTAGATTGCCTTTGGAGTTAGCCAGTCACACAGTAATGACCTTTTAGACTACGTGTAATAGATACAGATGAAATAGAGAGAAAAAAATGTTCTCTTCTTTTGTAAATTTCAAATGTTGGAATAATGTTTAGAAAGAAAGTCTTTTGTTTCAAATGCAACTACCAAATCAGTAGGACGTATACTTTATAAAAATGACTAGCAAAAGTGAGGACAATGGCCCAATTGGCTTTTCGCTGTCTGTTTTCAAACAACCTAAGAAGTACTTCCACTATAAATAAAATGTCTTAATTAGCTTCCCACTAGATGGAGCAAATGTATGCCAACCCAGCAGAGGAAACAGGGAGTACATTTTAATTAAGCAGAACAACAAATCTCTTGTAGTAAAAACCATTATTCTGTTCTTGTTTATTATTTATTTTCTGAGTTTCAAATAGAAGCTTCTAAGCCATGTGGTAAAGTCCTAATTAATGAGCATAAGCAAAGGATGCACTTTCCTCGGAGCTGTGTATCAGTTGTCACGGTTTTCATGGAGTGAAGACAGGAACTTTGTTTACAAAACAGGTGTATGAGTATAATAACTATGTTTGATCATATTTTCTGTTGTTGTATTTTGGGATTTTAAATTATTTTTAAAAATGTCATACCAAAAAAGGCACTTCCTTGAAATGTAATAACTGGGGAAAAGAAAACAAGCTCTCAAGTGCCTGAGTGAGTCCTCAAAAGAATTTATACTCCTAAAATCATAGCTTATTTTATCTTTTGCTTTGTAAAATCTGCTACTTCATCTGTAAATATTATCTTCATTGTCTCTGTTGACCATTATTGTTGCAATACCTTTACTAGCTGTGACTTTCAGGCAACTTTCAAGTTTCCCCTAACTTTTTAGATTCAAATACAGGTTCAATGCTTTTACAACAGTAAAAAAAATAAATGCTACTAAGCCACTATGTTCAGGAGTAAAACTCTGAATTGTTCAAGGCATTATGCGTGAGTGGCATACATACAAAGTACCATTAGTGCTTCAAGAGGTACAAGCAAACTTCAAGAAAAGAATGGATTAAAACAAGGCTAAAAGACAGGTTTCCAGCAGAAGAGGTGTAAGCTTGGATAGGAAATAAGTGCTAAAATGCTCTGTGCCAACTTACTTAGCTGTGACAACTTCACAGTTTTTACTTTAAAAGGATTTTCGGAAGGCAGTTCTCAAAAATTTCACTTTAAACTTTTCAATTACACTTCTCTGCTTATATTCTTCCTATCTCTCAGACAGTTTATTGAGAAGGCTGTTATCCTAATATATGCTCAGTGAGGACTGAAAACACAAGAATTGTCACATGGAGTCAGGCTATTGATCTGCCTAGCAGTTTCTAATGGTGATTAACCTTAACTTTCTTCTCTTAATCCACTGGAACACGGTGCTCTAAATTGGCTTGTAGTAGAACAGGCAAACAAAATCTCCTAGCATCCGGTAGTAACAAGGTAACTTTTGCCTTATAGTATGAGTTCGTGGCATTTATTAGTTTTTAAATGTCAACTGTTTAACATATAACATAATCTTTTTGTTATGAAAATAATTTCATCATTCAGTGTTGAAGGTCATCATTTATTGTCATCATTAATTAAGTATTTGGTCTTCACCAAAGTTTCTGTTCTCTCCACTAATCTTACTAGAAGTCACAGTTTTAATATATCAAAAAAAATATTTTACAAAATTTTCTCTGTTAGTGACAAGAACTGTTTATTACATTCACTTGAGAATGAAATAACTCTAATGTTTACAGGCTATGGCAGCATAATGATTTTACACGTTGAGATTACTTGATGACAAATCCCTTGCCAGCAGTTGGTGACAGTACTGTTATCAAAGAAATAGTGCTGATTTCTGGTTTAATCGATCATTTGTTAGCTTTATATTCGTAGTATCTCAAATAATTTGGTATGCAAAAGATGTCATTTGAGGGAATTGCCAGGAACGAATTTCTAGGATAGATGTATAGTCATTTTTAAGAATAAATAGGGGGGATGGTATTTTCCGTAGCATTGAGATGTCACAGTATTGGAGATTAAGAGGACAGGAATTTAATTTGCACTTGATAATGTGGAATGTTATTGTTTTCAAAATAACATTCAGAATAATTGCTTTTGGTGAAAACCTGCAAAATGCTTTTAATGAATAGATAGCAACAATTATATGACGTTTCTACTGAATTAGTCAGGAAAAAGAAACAATGCTTGCAATTTCTTGTTCTCCCTCTAGCACATCAAAACTCTTATTCTGGCTGCCTGTCAACTGGCAGAATTAAGTGTGGGATAATGGTTGCATTGTGACAAATGCACAAAAATTCTGAACACTAGCTAAATATTTACGGAGGGCCCATTTGTAACACTCTTACCGTAGTTTGTTACACTGAATGACATGCTGCTTGAGATGATGAAATTTTTAAAATATGTACATTAGTCAAATGTCCAGAGTAGAATCTCTTTAAACCTATTTTCTTCTCAGTGAAGCAAGTATTAGACAAGCATTTCTGTTGTCTATATTTACATACCACAAATAACTCTGTATTTTCAGTGGTATAATAAAGACATCACTCATCAACTTACCTCCTGTTCAGGTCTTAGCCTGCGCTGCATTTTAGTATTCATTTGGGAAAAAGAATGACTCATAGGGGGTGTTGAAACCAAGATAAGATAAAACACAAGAGCGTATAATGACAGTTTAAAGGTCGGCATTTAATTGAATATTAGATAAGAGGAAATAGCTTCCTTCTTTCACATTGTGATGACTATTTTGTCCATTTGCATTGTGTATCTTGAGCTTTCAGTCTCAGCTCTGCATTATTTTTTAACAATTGAGATCCTTTATTTGCAGGATTGGTGTTTTGTGGGTGTAGGTGACCTTTTAAAATGAACGATCTAGATAAAATTGTTTGGATAATCACTTTTGAGGAGGTTTTGCATTAAAAAAAAACCCAGAGAAAATACTATGAAACCCAGTCAAAACCATCATTTTATAAAACCTGAATTGAAAAACAAATAAGCCAAAGAGCATATTTGCACCCAATTTGGAAAGACTGGCAGAGATATAAAGACCAAGGCTAGGCCTTGGTTTTATTAATTATTCTCTTTAAAATACTAGTAGAAAAGCAAATTAAAAGGTTTATCATCAGAGAGTGTGTTTCATTTCATAGATGAAAGCATAATTCATAGCCTGAAAGTTACTCTGTTTTAATGCCCTTTTGTCTATTGGTCTTCTAATAAGAGTGTCTATAAAGGTTTCAGTTCAAGGGAGTTCATGGATATCCACCCACAACATCTGATTTCCCTTCCATGGTACCAAACTTTGGGTAATGTAGAATTCTTATAAGATCTAATTCCAGGACTAAAGCCGACAGACCTCATCACACTGTTAGTCTTTTCCTGAAAATAAAATGTTTCTTTCCCTGCTTATCCTGCTCATCTTTGCCCCAAAAATTGATTACCTGTCCATTTTCTTGAGTAAGTCTAGGTGTATTTTTCACTACTGTCATTATATTTCTTCCAGCCTGTGCACCAGCTTTGAGTTCTTTATTTCTTACAATTTTATTTCATAGAAATTATTGTTATTTTGTTCACTGAGTGAAATTTATTTGTGTAGTCTTGAAGTAATGTAGTGCTATTTAAACTTTGTTTCAAGGCTGACATTGAAGTCTAGTGGTTTACATTGCCCTTTCTGACCACAGAGGTACCTTCTCAAATGATACTAATGTATGCAGGTGGATTTATTCATTTTAATGCAGGGCCATTACCATTCTATGACCCCAAAATAAAATAACAGAAACCTACAGTGTCTCTCTCAACAGATCTTGTTTATATGTAACTTGATAGTAAAAATAAGAAGGTGAAAACATACTGCAGTTCTGGTTTCAAAAAATTGCATTTGACATCATTGAAAATTGGGTAAAAGTAACAACCAGGTTTTTTTTTTTCTGCCTGTCTTTTGGTTGGTTATCTGACATTCCTTCTCTTGTCATGTCTCTCTTAGCATGTCAAGGTTTTGGGATACTAAGAACGTCAGGATTTTCCTCTAATTGGAACTATAGATGTCAAGCCGGTAGCTGTTCATTCAGCAGCAGATCTGTTGCCAGTTATGTATTAAGTCTGGTTCTATCTTTTTGGCTCTTTAAGTTTTGAAGCTACTTGATAAAGGAAAAATTTTTGAACACTCTGTTGCATCAACACAAGCAATATTGTTTGTGCTTCATCTGAATGATTTGTGTGCTTCATTGTGCAGTGTTTTGTTAATATGAGTAAACTTGTTTCAAATGTCTTGTTTAGGGTCCTTTACATTATACTCTTTTTACTAATTTATTTGTGATAAAATTCAGAACCCCTGCATGAAGAGTATTTTTCTTTTATAACATATTGGTAAATGGGAAGGAGGAAATCAATCTGGAGAGTTGTATTGCAAAGAAAGTTGCTTTTGGTTTTTGACAGAGCAGCTCATGTGTGATTGAAAAAATTAACAACCAAAACCTGTGTTGCCAAAACAGATTCTTGTAGCTGTGGATATGTTACAGTACATGCAGCAGACACAGTAAAAGTCATAGACTGACCCAAATCACTTATGGTTTGGAGTTTATGGAAAAAGAAAAGAAAAAAATCAATTGACAGGAAGAGAGAGGAAAATTTGGACAGTGTATCAACAGAGAAGACTAAATAGAATTATATTTTTCCCAATGTATATAATAACTGAAGGATAATAAATTAAGGGTTATGAAAGGATTATTATAAGGCTTCTATGTTGAATAAAATGTAAATGTTTTTACCCAATGTTGTTCTGATTAAGTATCCTTTCTTGAGAAGATGGATGGATATTACTAATTGCTATCTGTAAGAACAACTTCTTCCTGTCCACCTACAGGCAAAAACCAGACAGCCCTAAAAGAATATCACAAAAATAGAAAAGGATAGCAAATTGCAATGATACAAATGTGTATTTTCCTAGAGTAGAAGGAACAGACAGTGGCATAAGAAATAATACCATGTATACAATAGCAAACTAGGGCCACTTGATTTTTCCTGCAGTGCGGGGACTTGTGCTGCTTGCTGGAATTGAGAAGTGACACATTCAAAAACTGGGGAAGAGGCGTTGTTTTCTTCTTAGAGCACAAAACTGACTTTGAGCAGCCTTTGATATCAGTGTAGTAGCAAAAATCAGCAAGATGCTGGAACCTTTTACTCCCACTGCCAAACTGTTAGAACCTTTTGGGAGCCTACTAGATGTAACATGGGGATAGAAGAGTGGTCACGAATTTTGGACACTGAAGAGAAGCAGTAGAAAAATCTGCACAAAAAAGTAGAAAACTTCTTTGGTTCTAAAAACAAGGGCATCCAACCTGGTCATGTAAAGGTTTGTTGCAAGAGACCTTTGCTAGCAACAACAACACAATATTTAAATACAAAATGCCTTTCTCTGAACGCTGACTTATGCTTGAATTAAAGCATGACTATTTTCAGCTAGTTCAAAGCTCTCTGTCACAATTTGATTTTAGCTAGCACTTAGTAACCAGTGCACTGATAGAACAGGACTGTTGTCTTTTTTTCATCAGACACTATCTTGGACCAAATTATAATACATATTTCACATTAATACCAAAGCTACTAACCGTGAAAGAGAATAACTGATTTTGTATTTATTTCCCAGACACCTGAAGAGCTGGAAGATGTGTCTGACCTCGAAGAAGACCATGACGCACGTAGTCGTACAAGTATTCAGACTGAAGGAAAAACTGACAGGGTATTTATTAAACCTGTTTATTTAAATGCTACTGCATTACTGTTCCTATGAAGCCATTTAAAATCATGCAATGTATCATTAAAATCTTGTTCAGCTCTTAACACATTTCTGAGAATGTTCAGAGGGCGTAAAATGATATGTATGACCTGAGCAAGAAGGTGTAGAATCATAGAATAGCTCCAATGGGAAAGGACCAGTAGGGATCATTGAGTCCAACTCCCTGCTCCTTGAAGGGCTACCTTACACTAAACCATATAACTAAGTGTCATCCAGATGCTCCATGAACTCTAACAGGCTTGGTACCATGTCCACCTCTCTGGGGAGTCTGTTTCAATGACTGGTGTAGGTTTGACAGAAAAATTCTTGCTGAATGAAATTCTAACAGGTTACAATTTCATAAATGTGACTTGGCCAGACAGAAGCTAGGTTAATCGGGAAAATTTTATGTCTGGGTCTTACTAAAGTTTATAATGTTTATAAGGCTAAAGCAATTTCTACATGCAGGAAAGTTCATATGCACTGAAGAGAAAGGAGTATATCTGGAATCTTAGCCACTTCGGTGTGTGAGTTACAGACTTTTCCTGCTGTATTCATGTGTGAACCTATTCTACCGTTTATTGCTAAACTAATGTCTTCACGAGGAAGTGTGAAAACCTTAATACAGTATTTGGCAATTTCTGTATTTCTGGAATATGAAATCTGATTTTCCTGTTGCATCATCCTTTAACCTGAGGACTTGACTGCGTTACTGGGTAATGTTTACATTCAAATATTATTAAGACCTGGAACAAAAGATAGAAAAAGGTTTCTTATTACAAAATTCATGTATTTAGCAAAAATTTATCTTCTTTACGATTCAATTTTAAGTAATCTTTCAGCAAAACAGTACTCTGTTCACAATTTTCTGAAATGGAAAGTTTCCTGGGCCCAGAATGTTTATTTTATTACATGTTTGCTTAATACCTACAGGTCTCTCATTCTTAATGGATCATCGTATAATTACCTAAGTGGAAATTATAAATAATAGAACTAGTTGGGAAAAAGCAAAACTTTTCAATGTAAAAAGAATTATGTCAAGAAATTGACATCTTAATTCACATTTATTTTTCAGCAAGCAAAACTTTAATTCACCCAATACAAATTATTTTGCTAAGACCCTAAATACCGATGAAAAACTAATAAAAATGAATGCTGCTTATTAGTGCAGCATATCTATGTTTAAATTAAATGTTAATTAACTGTCAGTTAATTGTTAAAACTTTACAAGAAATGTAACAACTCTGTGAAATATCACCTCTTACAATCTTATTACTCAATAAGCATAATTAGCAGTCAACATATACTAGCTGCCCTTTTCAATTAAAATTACTTTTCGTAAATGTTAATGTATTTTCCCCACCTTACAGGCTGAAATTTCTATTGTAGTTCAGAAATGCAATGTTTTCCTTTGAATTATTACCCATTTAAGTTGCTATGAATTTCTTTGGAATATGTGCAGATGGTGTACTTGCATATTTTCATAAATATGCCATAATGAATGCACTTGAAGTTTTTCTTTCACTGGGAAAACATTACTAGTAGTTTGTAGATGTTTACTATCCTAAGACAGTAATAGAAGATTCACTAAAGCATTAAAAGCTCACATTTTTGCTCTTTGTCTTCCACTTGTCAGATGAGCCATGATACTTCTTTAAAGAGAATGTTCTTTGAAAAGAAAACCATAAATAACGAATACTTCCAGGTGTCTTCACAAAGCAAGAAGTAAATGCCGAGGACTGTTGTAGATAGGGAGCTAGCTATCAAGAATCAGAGGCATAGGTTATTGCTTTGGAGATATTTGTCTGGAATATGCTTTTCCTTCAACTATACATGCAATATCACACTTAGTGAATTGGGTGGAGAAGTAGAAGTCACAGTTATTTATCAAGAAACTGTGGTTAATAACTCTGGAAAAAAAAAAACAGTACAGGATGTACATTTCTATTTTTTCTTACATTTTTTCCCCAAGATAATACAATTAATGTAAATGCAGTCATTACTTAAAGCTTGATTCTGTTTCTCTATTTGGGAACAACATTCCTAGTTTTCTGATTATGGTACCAGGACCATAAATGGCACATTACCCCCCCAAATTAATAGAAAATTAAAGCTTTGGTTGAATTATATGTGTACCCTCTTAACCTAAATCAACATGCTAATGGAAACCTTTGCGTACATTTTTTTTAAAAAAACCCCAAATATTTGAACAAATCTATTTGCCGCTCTTGCAAATGTGAAGAATGATTTAAGATCTCTTTGCTTGAACTGCTGTTTGATAATGACACTTGATTTATGCCTAAAATCTAATTGACAATAAGATCAACCTGCATAGGGAAGATAGATTTTAAGGTTTAGACAGAGATTGTCTTTTGTTTCATCCTCAACAACAGATTTCCTGTGCTGTTGTGAACAGTGGTAACACCAATAATGAATGTGTTCCAGAGGTGGTATGGTGAGATTGCAGAGTAAGTTCTTTTCCTCCTAATGTCTCTTAGGAATTTCCACTACAGTAATTCAATTTTATTTATACATACCTGTCTTGATATTAGTTCTGCATAACAGCACTCTTGATTACCCTTGCTTTGTCAAGACTGTTGTATTTTCTCCTATGTCACGTCTCTCATTGCTCCAATAGGGAGTTTAGTGCCTATGAAAGCACCTTTTTTCTTTCTCTTTTTATCTCTACGTAAAAAACAAGTCACAGCATATAAAACCATATGTGATGTGCAAATGCCGCTTGTAACAAAGGCTACATCTTGACTAGCAAATCTCGTTTTCCTTACATAGCAGAAATTAATATATTCTTAATTGTAGCTTCTTCAGAATCTCTCTCTATATATAGACTGTATAGGTTAGCGGTGAGATGACAGGATGAGATTTGACCTTGTGGTTTTGTTTTTGACTCTGGAATTACGTAGGTAGCCTTGGAAATGTTACTTCATTCACCTTTTCTTCAGTTAATTCCATATCTTGTAAGATGAATACGATGATAGTGCTTATGGTACTATCTTACACCATGGGATGCAGGAAAACTTACTCAGTGTGCCGTGAGACCTCTCAGTGGTTAAACTATATAGCAATACTTCTTATCATTTGCAGGACAGTTTTATATCCACGAAGGTGCTTTGGACCAAATCTTTAAAAAAACCCAGGTACTGCTTATGTATCCAAGGAGTAGCACAGTTTCTCTCAGCTGAAGGTTAGACCTTCCTCTGGTTGTTGTGTCTGATTTCTGTAGTTACTTTACAAGCTTATCATGAAGTAATTTTGCTTGAGGAAATTTATACCATCATGATCAGTGTAATTCCACTGAGGCAGTTAGTGGGTTATTATCAGATGATTTTACGTTAAGGAGAAGGTCAACTGAGTATTTGCTCAGTTAATTTTCAGATTTAGAAGACAATGTGCGTTCTGATGATAGGATAAAATGTAAGTGTTTAACGTGACTTAATTAGTGAAAAGAACAGCTTAACTTAATTTTAAAGTTACAGCTACAGGTTAGGTGCTCATATTGAAGAAGAGAAATGTTTTATCTTGAACATAATCCATTTAGAGATGACAAGAGCAGAAAAGCTTTCACGCAACTACCCACCCACATTTTTCTCAGAGCTGTGTAGACTGGTTTGTGAATACATAGACAAGTCTGAGAAGATCTCCTTTTGTATAGATTTGCTGCATACTGTGTTTGTGCAACAATTCAGCAGTAAAGAAGAGTTGACTCAGTGTGTATTAGATTGTAAATTAAATAATTCAGGCTGGTTTACTTTATTGGTTTATTTATATTAGATCTTAAATACTGCAATTATTTATATATGCATAAATATATATTTTTCCTTGAAAAGATTGTTATACGAAAGTCTTGCCAAGATATCTGAGAGAAATGATATACGAGCAAATAGCAAGACCACCTGCTGATACTTGCATAAAACAATGCTTAGAAGGGAAGTTAATTTGCCATCAAATGAATTAGCTCTTCTTATTCAAGTAAAAATGACTTTACATCTGAAGTTCTTTCATTAATGTGAATGCTGGCATACATTAACGGGAAGCTTGTGCCATTTCAGTAGTAAAAAGCCAGGTTTAAAAAAAATCTGTAAATTTAATTTTTATCAAAGCCACACAGAAGCTTGAAATCCTGATGAGAATTCAAGCATAGCACAAATAACTACTGTAATTTTGCCATTCAATACCTGGCAAAAGATTCCCTGTCACGATTCAAGATCATTATTCTTGGTGACCCTTATTCTATGTCCTCTCTCTTTTCTAAACCCCAGATTAAATAACTCAAATAACCTTTTTTATCCTTTAGGACAGTGCTTTCTGTATGTCTTTTTGCTCTGTTTTTCTCTCCTCTGGATGCTCTTCAGCTAGTTAATGACTTCTTGAATTTTGTGTCCAGATTATTTGCATTGTTAAATGCATTATGACAGACAATAACAAGGTTTAAACTTGTTTTGTCTGTATGCATGGTTTAGAATGAGTTTTGTAATGAGATTTACCCTTTTGCCAGAGGTGCATTTTGATCAACTACAAATCCTCACCCACAGAACCACTAGTAAACCATCATGTCTGTTCTGTGTGTGTATTGGTGATTTTTCTTAGGTGTAAAGCCTTGTTCCAGTCTCAGCTGAAATACATCTTGTTATTTTTTTCAGACAAGTTCTCGAGTTTCTAAGATCGCTCTGAATTGTAACTAGGACTCTTACATGTCAAACCATGCCTCGTAGAGTGCAAATGTGCGACGTGTACTTTTGGTTCTGTCATCCACACCATTAATGAAAATACTGTATAATGCCAGAGTCAGGACAGGTCCCTTCAGAATTTCGCTTGATAGATCCTCTCTTTGGCATGATTTCTTGATAAGTGTTCTGTGAGCAGTTTTCAAACCAGTTCCACATTCCCCCAGTGGCAATTACGTACTGATCATACTTCCCTAGACTATTTATGAGGATGACATGAGAGCCAGTGACAAAACCTTAGTGAAGCCCAGATTCATGACATCTTGTTGTTACCCTGAGACAAAGACAGATTAGTTTTAATATAACACAATTGCCTCATTTATGTCAAACTTTTTAGTCAAGTTCAATACAAAAATGGCATTAAACAGTTTGTTCTTTGGTTATTTTCCTCCAATAGCTTTACCTTTTTATCCAATATGTAAAATATTATACAAATATGTATTTTTATGTGTAAAAGTATACAGGGACTGACATGGCAGCACAAATAAGGCACTCTCTGAACTTGTTCAAAGCACACTGGACATCAGCAGGCATGGTACAGTTCTCACAATTGCAAGGAGGCAACTGGTGACAGGAGATAGCAAACTTGACAAAATGCAGCTTCTCCCAGCTGTCAGTATCACACACCCACACAGTTCATCCCTAGGGAACATCCTGTGTATTCTTTACCATGAGCTGTAAAATATCAACCATTCTATCTTCCACCTCTTTAGTGAAATTTGACGCAGTATGAAAAGTTGGGTGCTTTGTAAAAGGTGATGGGCACAGTTTACTCTTTTTGACAAAATTACTCTTATCTCTGTACCATATTCAAGAAAAGTACTTCTATATTGTCATTAAAAACACATCTGTATAATAGTCCTTTTAAGTGACTATTATGATAAAATAGGCTCAGCTGATGTGCACCTTTTTTATGACAGTGATCTGCGAAGTTCATTCAAGAAGAAACAATTACATGTCACAATTTCAACTGTTTTAAAACAGTTTGATTGAAATATATTGCTGTCCTTTGAGCAATTTGAAGAGAACTTGTTCACTTCCACAAAATGTTCAATTGACTCTGCAACAGGGGAACAAGAATGTAGGTGAGGTTGTTGTCGCTCATGCAGAGTCTGGTACCTGGTGTGCAATAAGCCAGTCTTATACACGGACCTGATATATTTATCTATTTCATATTTGCACAAAGGTGGTTGTAAAGTGGAAGTTCTCCAAAGCTATTGCACTCATGGGGTGTGTTAGTGCAACATTTCTATTCTTAAACATGAATATTCAATTTTATTTCCTCCCCAAGTTCTTATTGGACATTTCTTTCCTTGCTTCCAAAGGAGCTTTCAAACTATATGCTCAGTGGCTAAGGGTCTTCTTAAGGAAGTGGGTAACCTTTCCTGAGGAGGTGTGTATTTCTATTATAATTACATATTAATGCGAATAGTTCACCAGAGTTCAAGCTTCATTAATCAGTCTCTCTGTTCCCTTGTGCTTATATTGGCATGTCCTTGCTTAGCGGATTCACAGTGCCATCTTGTCTGTTCTTTTTGGTGTTATCTCACAAAGTTTCAGGTTTTCTTTATCACCTACTCATTCCAAAACTTTTCTCATGCTCTATCTTTTAGTGTAAGTAACTAAAAGCAAAACTTAAATAGTTCATTTGGTATTACTTCAAAAGCATTGCATCCCCACACAGTATATTATCTTTGTAAGCAAACATCTTATCTCTCTTGGAGGAGAAGGACCTGGGGGTGTTGGTTGACAGCCGAACATGAACCAACAGTGTGCCCAGGTGGCCAAGAAGGCCAATGGCATCTTGGTTTGTATCAGAAATGGTGTGAACAGCAGGGCCAGGGAGGTACTTCTCCCTGTGTACTCAGCACTGGTGAGTCCACTCCTTGAATCCTGTGTTCAGTTGTGGGCCCCTCACCACAAGAAGGATGTTGAGGCTCTGGAGCGAGTCCAGAGAAGAGCAACGAGGCTGGTGAAGGGGCTGGAGAACAGGCCTTATGAGGAATGTCTGAGAGAGCTGGTGTTGTTTAGCCTAGAGAAGAGGAGGCTGAGAGGAGACCTCATTGCTCTCTATAACTACCTGAAAGGAGATTGTAGAGAGGAGGGAGCTGGCCTCTTCTCCCAAGTGACAGGGGATAGGGCAAGAGGCAATGGCCTCAAGCTCCGCCAAGGGAGATTTAGGCTAGAGATTAGGAAGAAATTTTTCACAGAAAGGGTCACTGGGCATTGGAACAGGTTGCCCAGGGAGGTGGTTGATTCACCTTCCCTGGAGGTGTTTAAGGCACGGGTAGATGAGGTCCTGAGGGACATGGTTTAGTGTTTGATAGGAATGGTTGGACTTGATGATCCAGTGGGTCTCTTCCAACCTGGTGATTCTATGATTCTGTGATTCTTTTTAGATATTAGCAGCTTCATTAGCAGATTTTATTAGTCTACAAGATGGCTTCTTCTTCCTCCTGAATCTGTGGTGGAATGAAGAGCTCAGCTCTCAGCTAAGGCAAAAGAGGGTCACGAGTTGTGTCTTTTTGAATATGTAGCGTTATATTATAACTAAAGGTCGAGTCTTCACCAAGTAGTTACTTTCCTCTGTTTCTATCATTATGTGGACAATTTGTTCTAACCTCAGAATTTCAATATTTGTGCTAGTGAATTGACTGAAACTTAGAAGGGGCTGAAATGAAAAGTGATAAGTCAAGTTGCAAATAGTACTATGCAAATAAACCCAGTATTGGATACACCCAGCTACCAGAGATAAATAGCCTTCTGAAGAATTAATTCGAGAAATTAAAGAAAAAAAAGTATGTACTGGCATTTATTTTTGTAATAGAAGAAAGTAAAAATGTCAAAAATATAACTTCTCCTCTCATCTAGTTTTAGCTCTGTTATCTACTACTACAATAAACAACATTTTATCGTAGAAGTAATGAAAAACTCATTTTTTTCCTGATGGACAAAATAACCTGTGCTTATGTAATAGCAATCATTCAATTTAGATCTTTATTTCACATTTACTATCTTGATACAAAATCATATCTGTGCTTAAACAGCTGTGTATACAATTGCTTTACTTTATTGCTGTACATGGTTTTAAAGCAGTATGAGGGAAGTGAAAAAAAAAATCAAGGTCAGAATTAAAGTTTTCTTTGCCCCTTTGTTCCAGTCGATAATGTATCTCATTTCACGTGAAGCTCGTTATTGTTGGCACATAGCAGGACACTGTATGTCACAGTTCCCTCATTAAAATGTCATCTTGTGGTTTCTGTATGTAAACCTGTGTTCTTGAACTCAAACCAGTATTGAAGCTGGGGGACAGGAAACACCATATGCATCCACCAATCAGCAATTACAGGTTAGATAACAAAAAGGGTACTTTGGTTCCTTTGATTCTCCAGGTTAACTCTTTTTTTTGCCTGTTTCATACCTTTCCCACCAAGCTCATCCTACAGCCAAGAGGAAAATGTGTCTTGATCTTCTCTGATCTTTTTTATTTTTGTAATTTTTTTTTAATAGAAGAGGAAAATCGTTCCTAATATAGTTATGCTTTCCAATCCTGTGATCGCAATTATAACATAGTTATACTTTGGAAGACCTGTAATTTCCAGTAATTCATATAAATGGGAAAATTAACCTTGCGATAGAATGATTCAAGCATAAATAAAATCTCTGAAACGGCATGGCAAGCATACACATTACATATTAAACTGCTTACTTGTTATACTAATGATAGTAATTCAACCACTGCCTTAACTTTCCATTTTATGGATAGTAGCCAATATTTTATAAATAAGAATACGTCACAAAGTGGTTATTGTTTAAAGGCAGAATAATTACAATGGGCTTAGAACTAGAAGATCTTTAAGGTCCCTTCCAACCCAAACTATTCTATGATTCTGTGATTTTGTTTTTTAAAAAGAGAAACAATCTAACACAAATGTTTTGCAAATCAAATTATTTTACATTTCAGGCCAAGATGACTCAACTGCCAGAGGCTGAAAAGGAAAAGATAGCTGAGCAAGTGGCTGACTTCAAAAAAGTCAAGAGTAAGCTTGATGCAGAGATTGAAATATGGGATGATACCAGCAACGACATCATTGTTTTGGCCAAGAGGATGTGTGTGATTATGATGGAGATGACTGACTTCACAAGGTAATAATGTAAAAAAATGTATTGAATACTGGTAAATGTTGGAGACAATTGTCGGAATGATATGGTAGGAAATCCTGAGTTTTTAGTGTCAGGTGACAGTGTCTTTGTAGAATTGAGTGGCTGAGCCAATATTGTTATCTTTATCGACTAGCTAGTAGTATGGAAATGTTAGAAGGGAGGTTTTAAGTTTTAAACTATGCTTGTCCTTAATTTATTTTCTTTTCTTTGTCCTCTTTTATTAATTTGGTTGGCTGTGAGTTTTGCACATTTTTAACACTTTATTTCTGCTCTTAATGAAAGGGTAAAAGTAACAAATTAATCTTGATTTTAAGCTATGGCTCTGTCTCATCTTTTCATTCTACCTGTACCATACAATGGTGTCAAACATAAAACATACTGTACAGAGCATACGTCTGCAGTGCACATTCAGACTCATGCATATTTCATATCCCATTACTTGCTCTTGCTTTCACCAGAACTGTATCACACTGCTGTATCTACTTTTAAAGAATGAAATTTCCTATAGCGGGTAGCTTTGAAAGCTAGTATTTCCCTCAGTACCAAAGGGAGGTACCTGGGGGTTTTCATGGTTTGTTTTTGCTTTTTTTTTTCCTTCCCTTTCTGGTTAATAATGAAATGGTTGCTGATAGGTAGGCAAAGCCTTAAAACACAACCCCTGTTGCAAAACACTTAGTGACTCATAAAATAAGTCCCTTCATGCAAGATATCAAGGAAAATATAAGCCTCTTGGATAAGTTCTTCAGGTGAGTAAGTTAAACAGAGTTGCACAGAGCAGGGCCAGCTGATGAGACTGGGGACTGGCTTAGGTAAGTTCTGGGCAAGACAGTTGTTCCATTTCAATTATGTTAACACTTTCCAAATTCACCTTGAAAAGAGACATTTAAAGGCCTACATGTTGTACTCTGCAGTCCCTTTATTCTTGTTAAGAGTATGTATTTGGACATTGAAAAAGACCGTACTGTGCCATAAAGTCAGTCTTTACAATTAAAGTCACCTCCCTCACCAAAATTCTTTATATTATTAAATAGTTTTCAATTAATCAAGATTGACAAGGAATTTTAGGAAATTTGGAATTTTTTTCTTCTTAGATGTTTAGACTGTAATTTGAGATATGCAAGCATAGAATCATAGAATCACCAGGTTGGAAGAGACTCACCGGACCACCGAGTCCAACCATTCCTATCAAACGCTAAACCATGTCTCGCAGTACCTTGTCCACCCGCACCTCCAGGGAAGGTGAATCAACCACCTCCCTGGGCAGATGCAAGCATAAAGAAGTATGTACATCTGTATTATGTGTTTGATGCTTAACCTGTAATTTCTTTTGGGTAGGACTATCCTCCCAAGTCTTATTCAGTTTCTAGAAGTGTTGGTTGCAGAAAGTAAGGTCACCCCGTAATACCATATATACAATAATGGTCTTAGAAAATGCATCTGTATTTTGCATAACTTTACCTCAAATCTTCAGAAAGCTGGTTTTGAATACAGTCCAGTCATTTGGTTTTGAGTTTTGTTTCTTCTTCAATGCTGCCAAACTCTTGTAAAAATGAAGATTGCATAGGTGAACTTCTTATTGTCGCTGCATCAAAGCGGGCAGTAAGTGCTGAGGAACACAGCTGGCTTTCTTATTTCTTTCTCCCTGAAAATCTGGGGATGAATCATGTGGAGGCCACAGTAAACACCTGTTCAGCTTAGGGTTTGAACTTTCCAGTCTGTAATTCCAAGTTCTTGGAAATGGAAGAAATAAAATATTCTGACATTTTGTATTTTTTACATCAGAAGATACTCAGGCAAATAGTAAATTTCCATATTTAAGACACTGGTTACCTAAGTTTATTTCTGTTTTCCTTCAAATGCATTATCTTGTATTCATTTTTAATTAATCTTAATGAGTGCTTTCCAAAGCTTTAGTATTTCAAGGTCACGTTGGCATCTTAGTGGATTTGTGTGCATGTATTGTCCTGAACAATTCAACAGTAATATATTCAGCAAAAACCTGGTCAGTGTTGGTATCAAAGTAACTCACTATTCATACAGAAGGTAATGGGAATGGTGCTGGCATAAGATGTCGATGTGTATGCGTCAGATCACTAGAAAAAATACTTTAGGATGACTTCAGGGAAGGCCGGTGGTAATCAGTGATTTCTCAGAGGAAGTTAGAGCTGCTGTTAAAAGAGTAACTATCTGAAGTAGTTTATTATGATTTAGCTTCCTTATTTGATTACAGAGGCATATGCCTCTGCTTTTCTTGAAACTTGGCAGAAGAGACCTACAGAACCTTATTTAAAACAGATTTTGTCCTACTGAACATTCATGAATGTAACTTCTATACAGATAGATACTAGGCCAGGCTGCTGTAATTTTATGTATCATATATTTTTCCTACCTTATTTAAACTTGGTATGTACTACATGACATAAGCCCGACATGGCTTGATGGTGAACTGTGCTTGTGGTGAACCATCCTATCAATCTTTGTCATAGAAAACTTATACTTAATGGATGGAAAAGTTATTGAGCAAGAGCAGAAATCTATTGTTGAAAGTTTACAGCATCTAGCAGCAGCTGCTAATCTGTGGTATGAACATGATAATCAGACCTGTTTATGGAAAATTGATTGTATTAATTGCTGGAATCTGTTAAAAATCTGTAAAAATACCATCATATTTTCAGTAGGAAGCTTTAGCCCTGGCAGCCAGAGGTGGAGGCAGTAGATAATTGGCAGTTGCTCTGCTGAAAGTATCTCCTCTGTACCCGTTTGGACTCCACCAGACTTGTTGCTTGTTGGGGAATAACATAAGAAGTTCCTGCCAGTTTTAGTGTTCACTGAAGTTTGTTGCTGCTAGAAATGAGAGAGTTCAGTTGAGATTTCTTTGCTGAATTTTACTTTGCTGAAAATGATCTGGACCACGGCTCTACTTTCTCTAGGGTTTGCTACAGTGAGTAAAGCAAAGAGAACAAGAGGCATGTACTGCCATGGCTTCAACAGCAACGACATTCAGCAAAACTGAGAAAAAAATGAGATATCACTGGGTCTGCTGATGTTTTATATCTGTCTTCAGCCTGTAGCTGCAGCCCTATTCATGTCTTTCTCATTAAATATCATCTTGGTTTGGCTCAGCTAAGTTTCCTAATGATTGAGCAGAAACCTGTACTTCTCCCTCTGGCCTGATGCAGAAATGAGCACAGCCTGGGAGACAGTTTCCTCATGCCTGTCACTTATCATCCTCCTCTGAATACGCAGGATAGGAGCTTCATCACTTCTCTGTGCAAGGAGGCTAAGGGTTTTGAGAGCACCATATATGGTTTGGATATATCCAGAGCACCTATCTGCGTCTTCTTTGAATACTTGCTGTGCAAAACTGTCCAGAATACGGTTTGTTTTGTTTTCTGACACCTTAGGAATTCACTCAAGATAGCAGGACATTTTGCCTCTTTGGCTAGAGGGGTTATAAACTTACTTTTTCCTTCCTGAGTATTAAGGTATAAATTACTAGGAATTATGGAAGACAGATTAACACTAGACTTCCATCTGCAGAAAAAGAGTTTGTGTTTAGGCATTCCAAGTGCTGTTCCAAAAGCAGGATGTGTATTTGTCGGTTAGATATTCAATATTTATTAGATAGTTTGGGGTTGGGAAGATGAATATTAGGCTCCTCTTTTCCACAAAGCCGTCATTTCGATAGTCACATTGTGTACCCTGTAGCACAGCAATTTTTACATTTCTTAGTGAAAGGTGACAATAGACATGGATTTATTTGTTTATGCATTGAAGTCAGACTTGGCCTCAGTTCTGCCATTGTTGATCAGTTATGTTATGGAGAGGAGAAGGCAGGATTTCAGTTCTTGATTCAGCTTTTTAAAGGTTTTGGTTTTCTAGGTGAGGATGAGGTATAAAAATTCCTTTTGACCATAGTTCTGTCCTATTGGTCATCTTAGATGACTTCATGATGGCCAGATTGGTTTGTGTGGATCCCATGTGAATTACTTCACTATTACTCACAGAGTGTCCTGCTGTCTAACAGTGCAGTATGTGTGATGTGAAAAAACTGCAATGACCAGGTGCCATTACATCTACAGTTCAACTGCAGATACACAGAAAAATATCCCCTTTCCCTCCCCTCATTGCTCATATCAGAGAATTGATAGACCAGCATTAGTTCATTAAGCCTTCTGCAATTCTTTTAAGAGTCCATAGCGGCTCAGTGTTTGAATTTTAAAATTTCAGAAGAACATACATCATAAGATGCCTAAGAGAACAAACAACTTCCACTTTAAAATTAAGTATTTAATCAGAAATCACCGAAAGATTGTACTTTTGTCAACAGTGATGTCGTTGAACTGAGTCATCAGAAAGGACAGAGTTATTTTAGGCAAAATTACTTATGCAAAGTCCATGCCAAGTCCAGTCCAAGCTCCTCCAGGGGAGATTTAGGCTGGAGATTAGGAGGAGGTTTTTCACACAGAGGGTCATTAGGCATTGGAATAGGCTGCCCAGGGAGGTGGTTGATTCACCTTCCCTGGAGGTGTTTAAGGCACGGGTGGATGAGGTCTTGAGGAACTTGGTTTAGTGTTTGATAGGAATGGTTGGACTAGAAGATCCGATGGGTCCCTTCCAACCTGGTTGTTCTATGATTCTATGAACCCTCCTTAGGGCTTCATATTCAGAGAAACTTTTAGAGAGTTAATTATATAAAGATATTTTTTAAGGTAAACTTATTTCTAAAGCAAGTACAATTCAGTTGTGTGCATATTTGTGTGTGTTTTATTGTACATGCTTTGATAAACAGAACCTCCAGGATTTATTTCTTACTGCATAGTAGATTAAGCAGATAAATTTTACTGTTAAAATGAGCAGCAGAATTGCATTAGCTAGAGCACGGCAGATGTTATTTAAGATTTTGCAGTACTTGCAGGTTACTGACTGTCCTGCCAGAACTACATGTAGTAGCCTCAGGCAATTGTTACCCTCAAGTAGAAACACAGTCTCTCAAATTTGTGATGAATTGTTCAGATGTGTCAAGTTAAATTGTATCATGTAACACGGAAGCAGCTGATGTTGCTCATTCTTCCTGAAATTCACAGAGCTTCCAAAATACATACAAATGCAACTTTCACAAATAAGTGAGGATTTTGAAGACAAAATCCTGTCTCTGTCCTCCTGTGCATCTCAAGAGATATTGACTGAGTCTGAATTTCATGCATGGTACTATGGTGTTGTTTTTAATGATATTTACATAGACTGTGATAGTTCATATGGTGCTTATGTGGATGCTCTTTTGCCATTTTAATAGTATAAATAGTTCCAGCTGATTCCTAAAGACATATACCAGCAAATATTTAATTACAAATGGCAGTCACTACTTTGGTAGCTGCAAGACAATTTTAAAATGTAAGTAGTAAATATTCATCCTCTGATGGTGAAATTTCTACCAAACAAACAAAAAAGACATCCAAATATATTATTTAGTACAACCAAGTGTTTCAAAGTGATAACCACCTTGTGCAATGAAGTCTTAGAGCCAGAGGAGAAATGATTCAAGAAAAAATCAAACAGTTTAACTCAATTACTCAGAGTATTTCTGAAAGAATTTGGATATCCATGCAGCTAAAAAGGAGTTAGGTGAGAAGAGTAACAAATACAATGCTAAGGATACTTCCTGTTTTGCAGGTTAACAAAGCATGTTAAATACTCATAAACCAGCAGAATGAACCACTAATGACCAAAGTAATGAGCATATCATTGCTTTCTTTCCTCTGCAATGTTACTGTGAGAAAATGCAGATAAACCATGTATAACTACTTTTGACAAGTAATTTTTTGCTATTACTCACAACTGGATGAGAGATACTAAAGGGAATGGATGAGCTACAGTTCCATAGATAGTTGCTTATGTCTCCTCTGAATCTTCATCTTCTCTTAAAGCTACTATGCTACTATGCTGGAAAGAAAGAAAAATACTGATATTATTCCTGACTAAGGCTTTAATGGAAAGGATTGGTTTGGAGTAAGCTAATAATCAAAATTTGCAGAAACTGTGCTACTACTAAATCACTGTTGGATCTATGTGAGCTGATGTTTTCTCCCTTTTATGAGAAGAAAGATAGACTTATAAAAGTCCCTGAAACTGTTCTCTGAGAGAGAACTTGTACTGGGCAAATACAAGCTCTTCAACAAAAGGTCAGGATGGAAGGATGTTCTGTTACTATTTTTTTCCTTCTGTCAGTGATGTAACTACATAATGAATATATTTCTTCACTGTAAGCATGTGTAATTCTTTCACTGCTTTTCTAATTGCATCTTTCCTTGGAAAATTGAAGCATTCGTAGTTTGCTCTTTTATTGAACAACTATTTTTTTTTTTAAAAAACCACTTTCTGTTTGAGTGCAATTTTCATTTATTTAGATGAAAACTGAAATTGAACAAGATGCTTTTTTATTATTGAGCTTAAGTGTTATACTTAGACTGATAGAAAAGTGGTAAAAAATTATTTCAGCTTGGTGTTTGACCTTCCTAATTTCAACTTTTACATTGCCAATGCTTGCAAACCATTTTTTAAAATTCTTATTTTTCCTCCAAGAATGCCAGGTACTAATACAAGTAGCAGGCCTCAGAAATTGAGCCTTTTTCATGTTGTCGTGGAATTCTTTTAAAGGAATATTTTAATTGATTGGGAATAAAGGATTACTTGGCAGCTGGAAGGGAAAATAACACTTGAATTTCATATATTAAGACACAGTATCTCACAAAGAGAATTCTACTAATCAGCTTGTTCAAAGTCTGTGTAAAACTCCTTTACTTAAAAAAGTCTGGTGATGGTTTGCTTTTGTAATGCTTTTCGTTGATGTACTGTTGGACTGCACAAAACCATTTCTAAATAATTTTTTTTGTGCTGTAGAATGCCACATAGTCGTGGAAGCTGTGAAGATTAATTCCTCAGATTAGAGTAATTACATGCTCCACATCCTGCAAGAATTTTATAAATTTAAAACCAATAAAATGTGTTCCATTTTAAACAGTCAGCCCCTTAGTTCTACTGTTTCTGAATAAATCCTTTGTGCTGACATTATAGTATAACCTCATGTATAGGTAAACAAATTGCATACAGAGGACAGAACAATATGCCAGTAGGAACACTAACATGTTTTTTGACCTCCCTGTCTGAAATCCATCCATTTATACCTGTGATTCGGATCAGAGCTTGGGAACTTCAGATCAGTGAAGGCCAGTGATTTAGTGGAGCTCTTGGGGCAATGGACAGAGGCCATGGTAGGAGGCCTCGGGTGAGACTGGCCAGGGCTATTTAGACCCATTGGTGCCCTCAGACTCATGGCAGCCAGAGCAGAGTAGAGCTCTTTGTCACTTTTCTCAGTCCATTCTCATGGCCTAGGCCCACCCAGAAGGGGAAGCCAAGAAGGCAACGTCCAAACTGCATATAAGGTCATGATCATTGACCCACCACAATTTTCTTTTATGATAATGTTCACTGAAGTGACATTTCTTGTAGTATTCTCCCACTGGCATGTCACAGAGCCTGCCTTTTGAACTCTAATGTCTTCATGCAAGACTGTTTATTTTGCTCAAGCTGTTGTTGAGTAAGAATGCCCAGCAATGTCTCATAGAGAAATTAAGAAGGAGTCATTCAAACAGCAAAGCACAACCCCCAGCTTGTTTCCACTTTAAAATGTAGGCCTATTTTTATGGCATTTATTTGCTATATTTTGTACATGTGATATATTTTTTGCTATAATGCCATATGTTCAGGTTCCTCCTGCATTAATTAGCAGAAATTAGAAGCTTAAACTTTTGGAGAGTTTCCAAGAAAAAAAGGCTGGAAACTTTTGCAGTTACCAACCTCTTCATTGGAAGTGTAGGCACATCAGTGAATTAATTATGATCAGAAATTTGACATAAAGTATTAGTTACTTTTTTCTCTGTGAATTTAAAACCGATTCAACTGAAAGTTTTGCTTACTTCTACAAGAGATCACTCACATTCAGAGTATGATGTACACCCACATTTATTAATTGTCCAAGGGTGAAAAAAAAACCAGAAAACCCCCCAGATTAATGGCAGTTACTGCACTGTCAATGTGGCTGGGCTTGTGAATTAGAAGACTTGAGCTTAATTGTCACAACAGAGTTTGTGAACATGGTAATAAAATAAGTAGTAACTGTTAAATAAGATAAATAGTAATTGAAGATAGAGGAACAGAAAGGAAATAGACCAGTGGGATGTTATTTTATACAGCAAAAGGGAGTGCTTTTGGTACTGTGTAGGCTTTACAATGCTGGTCACCATGATTTGCAGATACTCTTCAAAGGTTTGCTCCTGATTACTGGGATGAGATGAATCTAGTAGAGGGCTGTCATTTTCTCGACTGTTCCTCTGATCTTTGTGAAGAGGCAAGTGGGCAGTCTGGAGAAAGGGGAATGAGGAAGGCTTGTAGTCAGGTACTCCTCTACCATCTGCCCTCTTCTGTACCCTTAGAGGAAACACTTTAAACTTTTATTTCAAGGCTTCTTTATCACAATGTAAAACATAAAAAAAAAATGAGACCACGTGTCCTGTTTTCCGAAGCAAAGAGTCTTTGTAATATTTTTATAAGAATCAGTTCCTTTAAGTAAATTATCTTCTTTTACATCCACATGTATGGTAAGTAGCAAGCATTGGATTAAAATTAGGCCTTGGCCTTTTGTATTCTGGAAACATCCCATATACTTTAAACAGATGAGGTGAAGGCACAGCACACTTTAAAGAGCAAATTTTATGGGGGTTCCCAGAGGTATTTAAATCAGCTGAAGGTTCTCTAAAATATGTGGCTGGTTTTGGTCATTTGCTATACCAGAAGTACATTATAGAGTTGGGAGTGGAAGAATTTTCCCTCTGTGATTTCAGTCTTTTCTAAAGGATCATTTTACTGCTTTTTTTCCCTCCTCTTCCCTAAACTATTCCCTAGATCAGTTGCTTAACAGCATTGTAGCACTTGCTGTAGTCACCCTCCTCTCTTTAGATGAAGCTATGGTTATTTCAGAGATGTGAGGGCTTCATCTTTGTAAAATCAATTCACCTCTATTGTTTCTCCTCACTCTGTTCACCCTACCAAATATCTGACTTTCTCCTGCCTGAGCGATCAATCCAAAGGAAATAATTTTATTGGATCCTTTGTTTTCTTTATGGCCAAGAGTCAAGCTAGGATGGAGTTGTCATCTAATAAAATATAATTATTCCCAGAAGCTGCAGGGCTACAAACAGGCTTACTGTATTATGTATACGATTCATTTTTTTGTAGTATCCTTTTAGTTTAGTTTTCCTTTTTGAATATGCATATTTCTGAGAAAAACTGTTCACAAATGCTCACCTTGGGAACATGTTGAACAACAGAAACAGTCTCAAACTGCTGTGTTTTCTGCTAAAAATATGACTGTAGTCAGTTCTAACCATTTTTAATTAAACCAGGACCTTTCAAGGTTCACACAGCCTGCGAATAGTTCTCATTTTTTTCTTCAAGACTCTACAACGTTTTTTAACTTTTTTTATTCAATGCCTTTGGCAGTTGCTGTTTTTGGAGTTAAACCTCTCATCTTTCTCCTTGAAATGGCACTGGTAATGGCATTCAGCTTCTCTTAGCATGCCTTAGCCTTGATGCTGTACTGCTTTTCATAAAGGTTAGCAAGTAGTTTTGGCTCTCCACTGTCCTATATTCTTGACACCTTTGAAGCACAATACTGTAGGGCAAAAAGTGCTATGGCTGTACTGAGCCTCTAGCCTGGACTCCTGACTACCTTGGTAACAACTGAAAGCAGATTTCAGTCTTCTTAGTGTAAAGGTGGCATTTCCCTTGTCACCTCCTGTGTTTTTTGTACTGTCATGCATCTGGTTTTGCTGGAAAGAAGGTCAAATGCGAAATGATGGACAAAGCTCGTGTTTGGATGGGCTGGCTTGTAGTGGTAGATTTTCAATAAGCCAGATGGCTACCAGCACCATTATTGCAGTGAGGCACGTTCAAACAAATTCTGCTCAGAGCATGGCACTGTCTCCCTGCACCTTGTTTTCATGCACCAAATTGAAGTACAAGCAGATTAGGTGTCCTTCTGTCAGCCACAGACCGCGTGGTCAAGGGAATTGTTGCTGCTTCAGTGCTGATTTGTAGCATGATCCCAGCCAGTTGACCAGTTGGAGGTCAGTATCTGGGGATATGAAAGATGTGTGACATTAATATGAGTAAACATGATATGGATATTTGTGAATATCTGCGTCACATGAATGTAGTCTTAATGCAGCCTATACCCAATAGCTCTAACACCATGATTGCTTTATTGCAAGATTGCATTGTGTCTGTTTCCTAAACTGGTAGAAGATGGCAAAAAGTAGAAATGTAGAAGGATCTGTACCACAGATTGCAAACACAAGATTTTATTTCAAGACATTTTCCTATACTTATCTCAGTCCTGACCTGTTAAGGCTATCTGAGAGGTGTCTATATTATCAGCAAGTAGTAGATCAACCAATCCACTAGTTCTTTGTGCTCTGTGATGGCAGAGGGAAGGAGTGACACTGTTCAGTAAACATTGGGTGGTTGAGAGTTAATGGAAGGATTCTCAGAGTTCAGCAGTGAATCTTCATTTCATGGTAAGCTTGTTGAAAAGCAGTTGTTTAAAGATATCTTTGCATAGTCATACTTGTTTCACAGACCATTGAGACCTACATATGCACCTCTGTTATTGCCCTAAAAGAAGTAGCTGACATTGTCATTGAGGTAGTCTTTAAATTTATGTAAAGACCTTGTGTCATCAACATACTGAGAAGCAAAATGCATAAAACAGAACCAGAGCTGTGAAGAAGGAGTGGAGGGCAGTTGTGATGACACTTGGTCCCCCATGCCTACCCCCAGCAACGTGTGATATTCTGGAGACACTGTGCTTCTGATTAGAGTTATGTCAGAGAAAGAGAAAGCAGAGGAATATAGTTCCTGCTCTGCAACCCTACAGGTCAGCTTCCCTCTTTGACCTGGATGACTTGATCACTAGTTCTCTTGGTGTCCTGAGGAGGAGTGTCTGTCTCTCCTTCCCTTCAGCTGAAGGTAAGCTGTATAAATTAGGACTAAACTTAAGAAAATACTTAGGCTTTTACTCTAAGACCTTTGATTTCTATTTAGCATTAGGTAGTGGTTTACTTTCAAAGTTGCATTAATGGGTCTAAATATCTTTTGTGTGTTGGTTGAATCATTTATACAGAGCAGCGTATTCTTTGGTAAGGACTGAAAAGCCTCTTCTGTATGTATGGGCCTGTTTTATTTGCTAGACGTATTTTTTTGCTAAATACTTATAATCAGATTATAGCTCCCGGTTAATTTAGCGCTTCAAGGTTTCTACACTAGAATATATACGGTTCGATTTCTCTCTCTTGAATGTCTTCATTAAGGCTGTCTGGTCTCTGTCTATATTACTTTTCAAGTGGGCCAGTCAGATGAGGATAACGTGAATATCCTAAAAGTGATTTCCTTGAAGAGTTCTTGGTGCTTATGCAGGAGGGCATGAGCTGCTAGCACCAGATGCTGGACATCTGTTACTAGCAACTGTGAGAGCTTGGTGCTGTGTTACACCAAGGGGTTTTGCTGTCATGATGTGGGTAACACAAGATATGGCAAGAAAAAAATTGCTGCCAAAGAAGTTATTGCCGTTGGAAGAGGAATTGCAAGTCTTCACTCAATATTTCCTCTAATTTTCCTTTTATGCGTATATGTGTTTTCATTTATAAATATTCAGTGACTAGAAATGTCTAGGTCATATCCAAATTGATCATTGCAGCTTATCTGTGTCTAGAGTGTTCTGATTTTCACATGTGGGGGGGAGAGGAGGTGAGCTGTGGCTTTCCTTTACACAAGCTGTAAGTTTACTTTAGGAACTTAAAATCTAGATTAATAAATGAGGTGCTGGGAGAATCTTGTCTTTCTTTTTGTATAAGTTTTTTAACTGACTGTGGAATTTGTGTGGGATTTTTCCTCAAAGAACGCCTTCAGAATAGTCCACCAAATTCTTTTGAAGAGCAGTTCTTGTCAAGAATGTGGCAAGCCCTAAATAATCAAAAGCTTGCTCAGTGGACCTCTTGAGATGTCTGACTGCTGTTTAAAGAACAGCCAGTTGTTGGGACTGAGAATCATCATAGAATCACCAGGTTGGAACAGACCCGTTGGATCATCAAGTCCAACCATTCCCACCAGTCTCTAAGCCATGCCCCTCAGTACCTCATCCACACATGCCTTAAACACCTCCAGGGAAGGCGAGTCAACCACCTCCCTGGACAGCCTGTTCCATTGCCTAATATGCATCACTTCATTACTCTCCCATGTTCTTAAGAGAGAACCTCTCAGATGAAGTCTCACCTTGGCTTCTGACATTAGACAAAGCACACAGAAGGTCAATGGAAGGAAGAATTATTATGGAAATATTGTAGATGAAAGTCCCCCCCAACATCTCAAGCACAGTGGTATTCTTCTCCTTAACGTCTTTGCTGCAGTGTGGGATCTTATCTTGTGTTTCTTTTTCAGAGTCTAGCTGCACAATTTTTGACTGAGTGAATATTACTAGTATCTCAACAGAATTTGGAAGAGTTGTCTTTCCAACCAATCTTTGGAGAAGCCATGCTAAAAAGCCCTGTAATTTTGCTCATGCAGTGAAAGGACCATTCTTACTAGAAATCTTTCTACGTGCATTACTTCAAGTCTTGGCACTTGAGATATGTTATTGCAGGAGAAAATAACCTTCAGCGTTTTCAAGTAAGTTTCATGGCTTCTGAGCAAATCCTGAAAAAGTTACCCCTGATGGCTTGGAAGACAGAAAGTAACTACAAACAATCTCAGATTTATTATTTCAAGTCTCTGGTATTTATTCCAGTTCTGTGATATTTTGGAACCTGAGTCATGATATTTGAATGCTGAAGGCTGACAATACAAAGATTTCCTTCAGACGCTCTCTACGTTACAGTGTGTTTACACAAATAGTTAAGAGCCAAGAGGTGAGCCCTCCATAAAAAATGTAAGAGATTTGGGAGGATGGTTCATGACCCTTTTCCCATGGCATCATAAAGCTGTTCATAACCCTTTGAGTTGGTAAAAGTATAAATCATAATTTGTTTACTTACTTCCTTTTCAAAACACAAACAAGGCAAGTATCAAATAGATAAAATACAAAGAAATACAATAAGTACTGCTTGTCTCTAATATTGTTCTTTTTAATTTTGCAGCGTGTATATTTTAATTCTAAAAATACGAAATTATTTTCTTCTTTGTACAGCATTTTAAAGCCAGGTACTTTTTCAGTGAGAGTCTATTAAGTAGGGCAGTCATGAACACTACCTAGGACCAGATCACTACTTCTGATCCTTCAGGTCGTGCCCATTAGGTAATTATAATATGGAGGAAGCAGAAGTTAAAAATGTATTTACTGTTTTTACTCAAAACCCACAAAGCACAATAATTGTAACTGAAGAATTCTGATCAGTTCTGGTGACCAAGGCAACAATTTGAAGAATTTATGTTGCCTTTTAGTCTGATTCTGTGGCAGTACCCCATGAAACAGCAACCTATCAGTGAGCTAGACAATAATGTCTAGTAGAAAATAGATATGAACAAAGTAGTATCAGAAAATTAAAGGGAATTGAAAAATACAAGCCCAGCAAGTCCAGCTTGTTCATTTCTGTGAACTTGTAATAAAGTAAGTTTTATCTGTACCCTCGTAAGAGCTTAGAAATTAAGAGCTGATACAAGAATATGTGCCTAGTAAAGCTGGGTACAAACGTGTAGTAGACATCAGTAGTTAATAGCTGAGATATCAGAAAAGGATGCTATGACCTTTAATAAAGCATTATTATTCCCACAGTTTGAGGAATCTTAAAACACTAATATTGAAAGCTGTAACCAAGTATTTTAGTAATTAACTGGATTGTATGATTGCCTAACTAAGTGACTCTCTAACTAATTGCCAGCATTTCAAGTCAGTTATCTGTAGTACTCTGGGGAGATTTTGTATTCAGAGATTTAGAATCCGAAAAAGAAATTTGGAAATCACTATGCTATTTTGATGTGGGGAAGTTTACCCCATTTCTCTGGACATAAGAATGAAACTGAGAGGAAAAGACAAGTTGCAGGTTGCAAGGCATAAAAATTTTAGGATGGGGTAATACATGAGGAACTAGGATTTAGGATATATATGTTCCTAAAGATAACTGAAAGGAGTGGAGTCCAGTAGAGTCACTAGTTCTGTGGTCAGTAACCTTACCATAGAACATACTATTTCAAGAGCTCTCTCACATCAAAACACAGTTCTTTAAATTTTAGCTGATTTTCACAGTAGTTACCATATTAAGGGAGCTGTCTTTAAAGTAAGTAAGTCTTTAATACAATTTATGTATTATAAACACAAGTTGTTAGTATTGTGATAAACATCATTGAAACAAAACTGCAAGTTACTTGTGTATTTCAGAGACCATAGAGGTAAAGAACTATTTCTTTTAAAATATTTTGATAACTGGTTCAACATATAATCAGAAACTTGTGTGATATTTGGAAGATGGATTACTGAGCCATTAGCAGTGTAGCAATCTGATTAGATATCCATATTAATACACATCTGTCACGATGGTGCAACAGATGTGCTATGTGCATATATTACACAAAATGTAAATTTTTGATGAGTACTTTCTTATTTTTTTACTACAAAATGTTTTAATTACATTATATATCATGCCATTTGTTTCATATTACCACACTGGAAGTCCTTTTCAGAAAATAACGTATCTATGAGGAGAGTTTTCTGATAAATTCTAAAATATGACTGCTAATTGAATGAAACAATTTAGAAAGGTGAATTTTATTGTCTCCCTTTACTGACCTATGGCCAATCATTAGTGTATTGTTGCAGCATTTTGGTTCTGCTAATTATGATTTTTTTTACGTCTTTAGGCTCAGTAGCATCTTTAATTCCACTTGCTGGAATTTATATTGTATGGCATGTAGAGAGTACAACTTCATGACTCGCTCCTCTAAATGTCAGATGCCACAGTCAGGAAGGAATTGCCTTTGTTTTCTGAAGACAAAAATTGAAAGCTTGATGAATACAACTATAGTAGCTTATCTGCCAGAAATCTGACTCCCTATCTCAAAAAAAAATTCTTTCATCCGTGTGTCATGTGTCCTAAACATCATTCACCTCAAAATCCATTTATCATATTTGCAAAAACTTTAAGCATTATGATTTTTTTTCTTTGCAAAACACTAGATAATCACACTGAAAATCAATTTAGCAGTATTTTTATATACCATTAGTCAAATACATCTTTTTGAGCAAATATGTTAGCGGGTTAGTGACAGCCCTGATGAGGATTTTAATCAAACTTTGGTATTAATTTGTATTTTTCTGGGGATTTTTCAGATGACTGACTCCTTTGTTGTGACATACTGGGTAGTTGAAGTTATAATTGTACTACTGAGAGATCTTGTTCTTTGAAGTAGCTTTAAAGCCTACTAATGATAGCTAACGGGCAGAAGTGTTGAAAAAAACAATTATTAATAGCACATGTTAATGCCAGAAGTAGGATAGCACACGTAAACTCTGAGAATGGGATGTGTGGTGGTTAGCAAGATGATGTTCCATGTAGTTAGGGCATTCTGAAAGATCAATTTTTGGGATCAACAAGAAGATTGACAACAAAGAGGTAAAATGATTGTGCTGTGAATCAACTAAAAAATATTCAGAAGATGTTTGAAAGAAGGTGAAAAAGAGATTTACACAGGCTAACAGTGTAAAGTAATGCCATCAAATAGACGTGATTGTAGCATGACCTCCTTTCTAGCCCATGATATTACTACTATTAATCATTTTTGCCAGTTCTTCCAATTTTTTTTCTGTATCTAGCAATATGAGTTTCTTTTCTTTTCCCCTAAATTATCTGCTTCTGAAAACCTGTGGGTAAATGAGCCTCACAGGGCTTCGCTTCACATGTGAAAATTTTAATTTTGTTTGTTTTTCCAGCCATCATCTCTCCCTTCTGTTCTTGCAGAGGTGTCCACAGGGACCATAGTCATGGCACTGATCCAGGTCTCTTGTTGCTACTGCCTGGAAGGGTAGGGGTACTAGAAGGGATGTCCTGGCAAAGAGTGGCCACTCATCATAGGCATCCATGATAAGGAAGTTTTTGTTTTGAATTGGACAGTCTTAACTTTATTTGAAGGTAAAATGATTTGGGCTCTCATGATAACAGATTAAAAACTTGTAGATAGGACCAGTGAGCAGCTGTGAACATTAGAAATAAAAGAAACTCAAAATAACCTGAGCAGCTTAATATTGGGGCAGTCTTGTGATTTTTAAGATCTGCATGAGGTGTTTTTTAATGACTCTGATTGAAGACATAGTCAAAGGGAATGAGAAAATTCGAGATAAGAAGGGTTCAGAATTAAAATTATATGTTGTTGGTACAGCTCAACTTAATTGTGTTACCTCTCAGCAGCAGCTGTTTTCACACCTGCACAGACTGACCAGTGAGGTTTTGGTTTTCTTTTCTGTCTTTAGGTAGCCTGTGAAAGAGAGGAAACACGCATCTTATGAATCTCATGACTTTCTGAGTACAGAAAACTGAATTTTTAAAGGTATATAGTTATCTTCATCATCCTTTGAGGAATCGTGGTTTTTTTTATGCTTGGAAGCTTTAAACTGGAATTCATTGTGTAAATGGTGGTAGATCATAAATAGCAGTTGACCACAATCCTTATAGTGTATTCAAGGCATTATTGTGTATAGGCAGCCCTTGTGTCAGGATAGCTGTGTGTGGCAATAGATGCAGAACCAGTATCACCCAGACAATTAACATGCCTAGGGAAGCGCTGAAGGGAGTTGACAGCTGAGCTGGTAGGGGATGCTCTGCTTGCTAGAAAACAGAGAACTGCACAGAGATCATTCCTCAGCCTTCAATGCTTGTTATCAACCCTGTTTCACAGTTGGAGTTTACAGCAGAGTGGGACTTCCATGATTTGCCTGAACCATTCGCAAAAACTACCTACATTTGATCTGTCAGCCATAGATATATCCGAGGAAGACAGGTGGTGGATAACAGAGGAGGATCCCACATTTCATGTATTTACGTTCTATGTGCTGTGTTAATCTGGGAGGTATAATGAAAACTAGTAACTTGTTAGGAAAGCACATCAGTCTGTGCGGGTGTGAGAGACAGGTTTCCCAGAGTTTCCAGTTTGTCTGGCTGTTATTGAAATCTAGATACACTAACTTAACTTGCAAGGTAGTCTCTGTGTAGAGGCAGCAATTCTAAGAGGTATTTAAGCGTCTCGCCACAAAATATATGTGGTGTTTAATGATGTGAAGTATGATATATGTGAAAGCAAATTGAAATCATTAATCTGCCTTCCTTTGCAATTTTGCTGTCATCTGATCAGTGGGATTGCAGTCAATTGGATCAGGGAAAAAACAACAGATCAAAAGTGTAAGTGCAAGAATGACAGATTGGTCATATAGCTCATATAAATGCTTAATTACAGCTACTTGTGTAGAAAATACACCTGGCACTGTTGCCCAGTATTACTGAATTAGAGATCTCATTCTGAGAATCTAGTGCATGACAGTCCTTTTGTCTTACATTCATAAAAGACAGCTCTTTCAACTTACTTTGGCTTTTTCAGTGTTTATTTTTGGATTTCCTGTCTCCTTTGTTTGCTTTCATGTTTGAAAATCTCAAAATTCATTAGGAGACAGTTCCTTACAGTGCCTACATCTTCTTTTGCCAACATCCATTTTTTTTTTCCTAGGGAATAAGTAAAGTGTGCAATATATTTTACTCTGGATGATTAAAAGCTTCTCCATAATTCCATGTCCAGAGGATAGATAGCACCTTTAACCTTTAGGTTGGCTATTCTGAAATTGTTTACATATGCATCTACCAGAGTTCCTAATAATTTTCTTCAAGTAGTTTATGCGTTTAAATTGCATTTATTTAGTCTGCATTAGCTTATTTTCTATACATACCCTCAAAAATCATAGCACAGTGGTCATAAAGCACCAAGTTCAAATTTGGCTTTTAAGTTTTAACCACGGCCTTTTGGGATTCTCTGAGTTTTAATTGCTGTAGCAGGCCTTGCGACAAGCATGTTCTGAAACATGAAGGAAATAGATGGGATATTTATGTGGCTGCGTTTTTTTAAAGAAAAAAATAAAAGAAAACAGATGCTACAAATTATTTTCAGAATGGTTAATTTGTTTTGTCTCACTGGAGAAGTGAAAAGATACACTTTGAAAAAAAGATTTCTTTCATTTTTTTAAAGGTCACAGCATAACAAGAAGATTTCGTAAGATATTATTGCCTTATTTTAGTGTCACTGCTATGTGTTTGCACTGTACTGCTTACATTCATGTTTTGTAACCCTCTTGACATGTAGATGTGGTGGACTTAGCAGTGTTAAGGGTTGGACTTGACAGTCTTAAAGGTATTTTCCAATTTAGATATTTCTATGATGGCTTCCCCTCTCCCGTTTTTGAGGCTGTTAAGATTTTTGTAAAGATTTTGCTTTTTCTAGACCATGTTATAACTCCTGTTGAAAATTCAACACGTGGTCTACAAGAGTGGGAAGCAGATGGGGCACTTTGCAGTGGGAGCCCTTAGAGATAGTGCTGGCTTTCCGACTCGGCTGTAGTTCACCTCTGTGCTTCGAGAAGGCACTGATATGGAGCTTCAGTGCTGTTATGTTTGAAACATTCCACGTAGCCAAACACCTCCATGTTTGCTCTTCCAGCTCTCCCAGGAGCCAACCCTAAGAACCTCTGCAGACAGACTGTCAGTGCCTACAGAAGTATCACAGACAGTCTGTCTAGCCTGTTTGTAAAGGACAAGATTTGACAGATCCTTTTGCATTGCGCACTTCATTGCACAGTCTAGGTCAGGCTGCAAGGATGCTGTGCATGTGTTATGTGTATGTTTACAATCTTAATGTTATTTGCTCATAAAGAAATAGATTTTACTTACATAAAGGCATTTTAAAAATTACTGTGGGTCTGTGAGGCTATTGAATGGTTTCCTATATTAGAAATAATGAAGTGTCTGGATAATTTCTGTTCATGACGGAAAAGAGGAGAAAGGAGTTTGATGAAGCAAATAAGAGAGACTTTTCCTATAGTAAATGAAATAGTAACTTTGAACATGTAACGTAGCAATTAAATATGATAGACATACGAATTAAAGCGCGTGCCTCATAAGATCTGCTGACCATCTTAGCTACTAAAAAAAAAAAAATCGAAGTGTTCTTTGAGAAGCTGTATTTGGAAGTAGAAAGAGATGGAGAAACATATGAAGGATAATTAGAGGAAAAAAAGTGAGGAACAAATAATTGATGCCTGGTTTAGATCCTGGAACATCACTCACTTGTGGTGTTGTGGGATTCTCTTCTACCGTACCAATAATATTTGCGAATGCATGTGATAAACCCATCTGAGAGAGGTTTGAGGAGATGTTTCTGGTGGCACAGAAAAAAGTGGGTATGAAATAGCTAACTGGGGAAAACAGTTTCTACATCTGTAAATTGTTTCCTCTGTATATAAACAAAACACGAGTCATTGAACTTTGTGGATGGCATCTGCTTGGTAATTGCATCATCAAATTTATTCAGGCATGCTATATTATATGAACCACTATGTTTGTTAAATTTCATCTCTAGTTCCTAATAAACTACTTCTAGATAAGAATTTCTGTGTTTATATGCATGTAGAGAGCTGAAAAAGCTAAGAATTGCAAGCTCATTCCATACTTACACTTGTGCACACAGATGAATGCCCTTGGTTGTCTGGATTTATCTTGCAGTCTTTGATGAAATATATCATCAAAGTGTCCAGTTTATACTAGACTGAGTTCTGTTGTTTGGGTTTACTTTTTTCTTTTTAGAAGCACTATGAAGGGCTTTTCATCTTCGATCACAAAATAACTTTATGTTGTTATTATTTTATATATATATAAAATTGATCTAATTATATATCTAATATAATAATATAATAATTGATCTAATTAATCTATATCTAATTATATGATGTTTGAGGGGGCGAATTTGTTTATTTTCATGGATTGTTTGGTTTTTTTTAATATATAGACCTGCAGGTGATATCAACCAGGTAGAATGGTGGGACTTGATGATCCGGTGTGTCTCTTCCAACCTCGTGATTCTGTGATTCAGTGAAATTGGACATTTTCATTACCACATTTCATTAGAGTTGACAAGAGAAGTGCAGACATCTTTGAAAAGATTTGGACTCTTGGATTTGTAGGCAAAGTGAAAGAATATCCATGTGCACGTGTGCTAGTAAGGGAAGATCTCACAATTCTCAGATTTTCATCTCTGTAACTGTATATAAACATGCAGACACTTTTGTATTGCACATATATATATTGAATGCACATACAGTTAGACATGTACGAACAGTGTCCCTTTGATGCTCTGCTTTCCACATTTTGTTGTTTTACGCATTGTTGCTGTGCTTGGTTTTGTCTAACTTTTTATTTAAGAACTGTTGTCAGGGTTTCAGCTGCTCTTCCACCTCCCAGGCAACACATAAAGCTCCTCTCCTGACATACCTGCTTTACTCTCCCCACTTGACTTCACTCTCTATCTCTCCCCTTCCCTCTTCTTTCTTTCCCCTTCTCCCTTTCCTCTTCCCCCTTTCTGCTTTAACATGTAGTTCCAAATTATGAAGCATCTTTCAACAGGTAACATAATATTTAGTAGCTATGCAAGGAATATCAGCATTTTTTCCCTAGTATTTCAGGATTTCTCAGTTTCAAAGGTGTCATGGTTAGGATGATGGAACAACTCTGCTGTATAGGACGACATGCTGAAGGAAGAATTCCTCAGTGTTAAGCCATATGCTTTTTAAAATTGAAGACCAGAAATAGCACTTTTAGTGACAGTTATTTTGCAACACTGTCATGTTCACCTTTGATCCTGCAGCTAAGTTTTCAGTGCCTGTTTTTTTTTTTTTTTCTAACAAAATTTATACAGTTGACAGAATAGGATATGTGAGCTTTGAAAAAAATAGTGGTTTGTACTGTTCATGTTTAACTAGCTGTATTCTTACTTCAGTAATCAAGGCAGAGAGGAAGAAAACATAGTGGATTATTAAGAAAAGGTCTCTTCTGTGTTTTAATATTATCGAACAGTTTGTCTAATAATTCAAATGAAGGGTATTTGATGGAATAGATGCCTTCGAAACAATACATGTGTGATGTTGGGTAAGATGTCATTGTTCATAAGCTCTGTGGGCATATAGCTGAGTGCCAGATAATCTGACTGCAGTTGAAGAGGGATTCTCATATGAAGATTTTTCACAGAGCCTAATTGCATATTCCACAGTAATAAACTGAAGCTTGTAGGAAGTAAACCCAAACTTAATCTATTCTGTTGGCACTTGGTCTTCTTTTATCTGAAGTAAATCTTACATCTTTCCAGGATTTCTCCTATGGAGACCTCATTGCTGTGAAAAAGAGCACAAGTGTTACTTCTCCTCTATGTTTACTGCTAACACATTGCCTTTTCTTTTGCAACATGCTGGTCTTAATTCCTGATGGATTTGTGATCTACCAAGGCTCTGAATTGCCTCTTACTGTCCTGTTGCTTAGGGACTGACTCTCCACTTGTAGCTGTGCATTTGATTTTCATACCTGAGTGTGCATAACCTTGTTTAACCGTGTCTAGTTTTTCTTCCACGCTTTTCTCCAGATAATTCTTAATTCCAAGTCAGAATTCTCAGCCTATTTCCTACCTGTTCCACATCAATGTCAAGTTTAAGTAAGGTCATTAAGCAGTTTCTTTCCCTCCATTCAGGTCATAAGGAAAGAACTGAGCAGCACAGAACCCAAAGCAGATCCAAGCACATCCAAGTTCCTCCTTCTGTTTTCTCTGCATCGTGAGAGTGCCCTTAGATTACCAGTATATCTTGGAATATGCCTTTCCAACAGTTTTGCATCTCCCTTGCAATTATTTTGTCTAGAACACACATTCTTTAGGTAATTTATGATAATACAACAGGAGGCAGTTTCAGAAACTTATCTGAAGATACATGGTATTTATAGCTTCTAATCTCTCCAAAACCCGTAAAAGCTTATTTTATATTGGTCTGACAATATTTATCCTCGAAAAATTGTATTGGCTCTTGCTCATATCTTTGTTATATTCTGTATGCTTCCAACATCTTTGTTTGATTGTGAATTGATAGGATTTATTGGCTCTTTGCAGCCACCATTTGGAACTGATAGACAAAAATGAGGTTGATTGCTCTGCTAACAGATTTTGAAGGGCAGCACTCAGAACTCTGACAGAAATCTGTGCTGACTTCTGCACACTCAAAGGTACCAATCCAATAAAAAAAAAAGTCTTAGCCAGATCAGCCCATGTAATACTCATTTTAAAAGTGTATTTTTTCATATATATTACCCCATTCTTGTTTTAAAAAAAGGATATGACCTTGTTTCCCTTATTCCTGTTTGAGGAAGATGCAGATCTGATCTGCAGTGCAGGAAAGCAGAAAGAAGAGGAAAGAGAAAATTCAGTCTTAAGATCATTTTTATTTGATTTCCAGAATTATAGAATAATTATTAATAAATACGCTGTGTTCACATTACAGAATCACAGAATCACAGAACAACCAGGTTGGAAGGGCCCCATCGGATCTTCTAGTCCAACCATTCCTATCTAGCACTAAACCATGTCCCTCAATACCTCACCTCCACCCGTGTCTTAAACACCTCCAGGGAAGGTGAATCAACCACCTCCCTGGGCAGCCTATTCCAATGCCCAATGACCCTCTGCGTGAAAAACCTCCTCCTAATCTCCAGCCTAAATCTCCCCTGGCGGAGCTTGAGGCCATTCCCTCTTGTCCTGTCCCCTGTCACTTGGGAGAAGAGGCCAGCTCCCTCCTCTCCACAACCACCTTTCAGGTACTTGTAGAGAGTAATGAGGTCTCCTCTCAGCCTCCTCTTCTCCAGGCTAAACAACACCAGCTCTCTCAGCCACTCCTCATAGGGTCTGTTCTCCAACCCCTTCACCAGCCTCGTTGCTCTTCTCTGGACTTGCTCCAGAGCCTCAAATTTTTTTTTGCCTGGAATTTTACCGAATAACTGAGACCAGATGTTTTTGCTGTCTTAAATTCTTTTACTCACAAAAGGTATTTATAACAACAAAAAAACTATTTAATATGGAAAGTTTACAGTCATTTACCTCATGCCTTTTAGCATTTCTTCATGATGACCTTTTCTCATCTGGCTACACTTTTATTTATACTACTTTTATTCTGTTAATGAGAGGAACTGCTTCAGTCATTGCATCTGTAAATGCTGAGTGTAGGTTTGGCCTTTACTCAGTTACACTAACAGTTTTGCTAGTATTTTTTTCTCTCAATTTCCAAACTTGTAAACTCAGACTGGGATTAAAAGTGAGTGAAACTAGACTCTTTCTTGCTCCTGTGTCCACAGCTATAACAAAATGGCAAAGGTCAGCTCTGGGAACCAGCCATACAATCTACCTTTATTTGCTCCCTAACAGGATTTCCTGAGGAGCTCTGCTATATCCTATTTGTCTAGGTCTACATGGTAATATTTTGTTTCATTTATAGCCTTAATTCCACAATAAGCACTTCACAAATTTAATCTGAAATCATGCATATTGAACTGGGAGAGGCAGACAAAATAATCTACAGAAATGTTAGATATGAGGTTACATACTTCCTTCTGTAGCCTATAGGCTCCTCTTTTCAGTTGGGATCTCTAATTCCAGATATTCCTTATGTCTGGGGGGAAAAAAAAAAAGAAAAGCAAAAATTTTGTAAAAGCTTTGTTTAAAAATATTGCTGGGAGAGTAGTATATTCTAGTGATAGATGGATTAGATATTTGATTAGATATTTACCCAGGAACTGGGGGCTTCACTTCCTTTCAGCCTAGAGAATTAAATCCACATTAGCCATGAACCTCATACCTGTAAGCACTGATTGCATGCCCACTTTGTTTTTCTGAAGCAAATCTATGGCAGGGATTGATTGTGGGTCTGTGAAATGCATTCTCCTAGAAAAAAAGAGAAAAAAGTGATTTACTGAGTAAGTTAATAGAGCGTTTGTAATGAGTGAGGTGTGAATCCTGCTTACTTATCCCTGCTCCCAGGACTTCACACGATTGCTAGGTAAAGAAAGAAAAAACACAAACTGAAGAAACAGCTCATGGAGTAAAGACCAGAATGTGTGATGGGAATATAGATCTCTCGACTATGACAGTATTAGAAGCATTTTACAGAGCAGCAGTGGGAAGGCAGAAGAAAATAGAAACACACTATGTATCTGGTTGGGGAAGAACTTCAGGAGGCACAAGTGGAACTGTCAAATGTGACAACCGAATTAACTGAATACTGTAGTGTATATAAAATGTAATGAATTTATTTAGGAATATCTTTCTGTCTCTGTTGGTAAGATAATGGATATGCCTTATAAAACTACATAAGCTGTTAGCAGTGTAATTAATGCACTTTCCCCAAGAGCAGACACTTATCTTAATTAACACGAATAGTCACCTGGATCAGTGCTCTGACCTCTTCCACGAAGTCAAGAAATGCTCTAGTTCATTCTCATTAGCCAGGAGCCCTAGCCAACAGTCAGCCTCACCAAGCACAAATCCTATATGATGATACAGTTTGGGGCTACTCAGATGGACATTGGTCAAGGCTTGTCCAGGATTTCCAGGGTGGATCCACTACTGAGCTTTGATTGGAACAATAGGGATCAAAGAGATAAATATATTGCTGGATCTGTATGGGTTTGGACTTAGTGCCTTCTGTTGTGAAGTTCCCTCAAGCCTAGAATTTGAGTGGGAGCTGTCAGGATTTGCTAAGCTAGAAATTAGGACTGAAAATGTAGTGGTCAGTGTCTGAAGAGAATATTTTGAATTGTTACTTTTCAAAGTGAAATTCGAGTGTGAATATAAAAAGAAGATAATGCCTAATACTGGTGCCTGCTAAGTAAAGTTTAGGCAGCCAGGGATGGGGTTAATCTGCAGATACATCATTTGTCATGGCTTGGAGCAAGAATGGTTAAACTGAGAAGCTTATGTTTCTCTCTCACAATTTTCCAAACCACTTGGTGTCACAGCAATTAACATGGTCCAGCTTTTTACTTCTGATTGTACCTTCCAAAAACCATTTCTATGAAACTTTTTTCTTTCTTACACCTTTGTTGAGATATTCTAAACAGATTCAGTACTATACAATTTAACTACATTCCCTCTAGTTAGACTTAGCTGGATGTATCTCAGATAATGATCTATTCCCAGTTTCCTCATTGGATAAGAGCAGGTGGCATATGATTGCTTATAAATATAGCATTTTATGTCTCATTTTTGTTTTCATAGCCTTGAATGTTTTATCAACTTACTTAGCTAATAAGGCTTTATGTTTGGGAATAGTGAAGTGTGAGGAAAATAGATATATTAGATCTTCCATGCAATGAATCAAAATGAGGCACTAAGAGTATACTGTAGGCATTGGGAAAGAATTTCAGTAAATGTAGTAATAGAGCATGCGAGAGAAGTTTGCCTTTGAAAATTACAGTGATTGGAAGCAGAGGAAAAAAATAGCAAAATAAGACTGACATAAAAAAAAAAAAGTACATGGACACTATAGCAAATAAACAAGAATTTCCCTCATAGAAGAGTGAAAAAGACAGGAAACCCTTCAAAGACGTTTCATGATGCTGTTGGCCAGCAGGTGGTGCATAGTGGGAAGGACTTTTTACCTGTCTTTCGACATCTCCTGTAGGTGACTGATCTAAGCTGATCTTATTCTTCTGCATGCAGATCTATATTATCTACGGTAATTAGGTTATTCTTAACAACTGGACCAGTACCACAATAATCTCATAGTTTAGGTAGGATTGCTTCAGCACCTGGTGGAAGAGAATCATCAAGTACATTTGTAGAATGAAAGGGATGTTTGTTCAATGATATGGAGAAAGAACTAAGTGAAATATTTGAACTCCTCCCCCAGACAGTGACGTGGATGTTTCAGGGAAACAGCCTCCCAAGTGAAGTGTTTTTTCATATTTCAAACTTGCCAGAAAAAAAAATTCAAGTGAATTTAAAACTGGTGGGAAGCAGTCTGCTGGCTAGGGATAACAAAGTAGATGATTTAATAGACTTTTTTGCATCTCTAACATCTGGATTCAGGGAGTTAATCTGAGCCAGTGACATTCTGAATCTGCTGATCTGCTGCTAAACCATGGAAACTGGGAATTCACAAAATGCGCGGCAACATACATTGAAACTGGTTCACCAAACATGAAACTTCGCCGTTTAATTTAAAATAATAAAATTATTGGACTGGGAGAGACCTGGGGACTTAAATCATCCCATCATACATAACAGATGTCTTCTCTATTCTCGTTAAGCTTTGGAAAAAAATCTATGAAATTATATGCAAATCACTTTGAGATATGCCTTATCTGTATTTTGAGTGGCATTTGCTAGCTTTAATTGCAACCCTGTTCATATATTTCCATTCATGCTTGTATGCACCACTTCTTAAATAAAAAAAAAACAAACCCTAGTTTTTCTGACCAGATATCCATAATAAGTTAGAATACTGTGCTGAGCTTTCTTTGACATATTTACTAGAAAATTCCTGGAAGGGAATAAAACATAAACTTCATAAAACCACAGTAAAAGCAAGCACCATAAGTATTCTCTTAAAATCCATATCCTCAGAATTTGACATTTTCTGGTATGAAAAAAATGTATTACATCTTTCTGGTAGTTCTGCATCCAGCTGATGCCAAACGATACAAATTTCTGGGACATGAAAACAAAGCAGTTAGGTGATAGGGATTTAATTAATGTTGCTCCTGTATGGATTACTTGTTTTATTCTATTGAGTTCTTCTGTGTGTAATTTGCATGGATATGATTTATTTTCAGTTTTCAAGTAATGTAATAGCATCCTTTATTTCATTTGAAGGGGTAGAGGACCACTGAAGAACACATCTGATGTAATTAATGCAGCAAAAATGATTTCAGAGTCTGGATCAAGGATGGATGTCCTAGCACGGCTGATTGCCAATCAGGTAGGTTATTTATACTGCAGTGCATTAAACTTTGTCACAGATTAATCCACCCAGAGAACCTCCAACACCTGAGAAGGTTACTTACAAAAAAAAACTTGTGATGCTTTTAGATCTACCTGTCTGATTATCCTTTTCTTCTCAGTTTCTGAAACAGTGGGTAAATAAATCCTGTCTCAATTTTACGTGTGGCTTCTCTTCTTCATACATAACAATATGTTTGTTTATATACACTTACAAACACACATATGGACTTATATCACAAATGTATATTTATGCATATGTATTTGTACATATGAGCATACTTGTGAATTCCTTTAAGCTATGAATGTTGTAGTACATATGAGTATCTACATACATGGGCATGTATATAGTCACAGCTCCTTTAAACCATGAGTACAACATTTTAGATTTGTAGTATAGTTCATTCGTTACTTCCGTGGCTAAATTACTAAAACAACTCAAGTTGTTTCAGGTAAGTCTGTTTAGGTGTGGGAACGTAGGATTGTTGCACTGGCACAGAGCTCTGTTGAGCAGGCTAACTATTGTGGACAGGTGCTAGGTCTCAGCACCGTGCTTAGTAAGGTTACTGATTTTACTTTTTTGAAAGTATTTGTTTTCCAACCTAATCTCTATGTATGTATACATAGAATCTGTGCTTCTGCTGCACCAGGTGATCTTTCCTATCTCTCCCCCACAACACTTGCCATTTCTTTGGAGCACTGAAGTCAAATATTTTTCCATGTAAATACCTTTCTGGAGAGTCAGAGTTTTGGCCTCTGCATACCTGCTGTCTTGAGGTGGTTTTATTTAAAAGTAATAGATATTGCCATCAAAAGCAATGGATTAAAACTACAAGGACTAATTTATATCCATTGCATTTTTAAAGCATCAGATAGTTCAAAACCACAAATCAAGATCTATGTAAATCAATAAACATACTCTTTTTCCTGGCCAAGACAACTGCATAGTAGCTTAGTAAATGAGTACACAAAGCCACTCATCACTTGCAACCTCTTCACTATGTTTGGTTGTTTTAGGGCCAGATAATGACAATACAACAGTGCAGTGAAATGTCAGTGTGCAAGTACCAAATATAAAGGATTTATATTCCTAGTCCATCTAATTGCTTTTTAGGCACCGGGTAGCACAGTACAGTTGCTGTCTTCCCCACCCTTAGATACTGTCTCTCTTTCCCTCACTTGCATTTTATATGCAACACTCGCTTTTCTATTATCTGTGAAGCAGCAACAATCTGTTAGTGTTTTCTGTTATATGTCTGTCTGAATTCCAGATAACAAGACAAAAGGTTTTCTATTCTTGGTCTATACGATTGTGATCTGATTTGAGGAAAAACTAGGTGAAATGCCTTGAGTTCTCATTTTTGATTTTGACAGATATTCTTCCAGCTCCTCTTTCTTTTCAAGAGCGTTGGAGATGGCTCCTTTCAAGATTTTAATTACAAATGAAAACTCAAGCCTGTAGCTAGTCCCTGATCTGTTGGAGAAAATCATAGAATCACCAGGTTGGAAGAGACCCACCAGATCATCGAGTCCAACCATTCCTATCAAACACTAAACCATGTCCCTCAGGACCTCATCCACCTGTGCCTTAAACACTTCCAGGGAAGGTGAATCAACCACCTCCCTGGGCAGCCTGTTCCAGCGATATCAAAGCCTAAGATGAGTAGGAGGTCATAATCTCTTGCTGTTTTTGGAATAGGGAATCCAGTCTCACTGAAATATTTCTTTCTAAATCCTCCTTTTTCTATATTATTATAATGACTCCAGACTAGAAACATAAACAAATTAGAGTAAGAGAAAAGTAACTATGACTCTCTAGTGCTAATAATTTGTGTGTACCCTCCTAGCTGCTGGAAAATGTGACAGCGTTAAAATCATTGTAAACTTTTTACTGGAATCACTCAAATTACTTTCATTTGTCCTAGCTCAGAGCTTGCATGTAACTGATACCCTTGAAGAAGGTGAGCCCTGGTATTAATTCCCTGTGGCATCTTGTATCTATCTAAAATACACTAGTCAGTTATAGGTGTAGTTTAGACTTAATTTCACTAATTTAGTAATTTAGATGGACTTTAGAAGCAAACCAGCATACACAATGTTTTTTTTTTTTAAAAAAAAAGAACGAACCAAGCCAGCTCTTCCACTATCTCTGGTGGATGCAACCACGATCATTGCTAGACACACGTCTCATCTTTAATGTTCGTATTAGAAAGATGCTTAACATGATCCTCTCATTCCTCAGATGGCTAGAAATCTTTTAAATTCTATAACCTTTTTTCCTCATGTCAAGTCATCCTTTAACTTTTAGGGCTCTTTTCCCATTGTGTTTTGTTGGTTTTGTTTTGGTTTTTTTATCTCCAAAGTATTTTTAAAGGCAAATATATTCTCTTCTTAGATGTTATTTTGCCAGGTTTCCTGTGCCTTGCTCACCTGGGGTCATGAAATAAAAGCCACTTTACATTCCTCTAGGCTACTAAATAGCTGTTCTCTGAAGTTGCTCCAAAATGAAGAATTTGGTGCTCAGATTGTAACATGAATTCTAAGGAGGTTTTATTAGTGCCTTTCTCAGCAGTATTGGTACCTTTTAGTAGAATATTCACCTGTTGCCTTTCAGTAACATCCAAATTACGTGGAAATTTTATTCCATATAAAAACACATTCATGTTATTTGCTTTAAAACTAATAATAGTTAGCTGTATATTTTACTGGTTTTCAATTAACTGTTATAGGTCCTTGCATTCTTCCTGTATATACTTTTCTTGACATGTTTTCACCACTTGCTATTGCGCTTAGGCTTTGATGTCACTTCTGATACTTTTATTTACTTAGACCACATCACTTTACTGTTCATAGTTGTCCTATGACTAAAGTATTACTCTGCCTTGGCAGTTACAGGGCTACAGTAATATATGATAACATTTTCAGTATTCAAAGCTGCATGCAAGGAAGAAAAGCAAAAACCTTGCTGCATTTCCTCCATCAAGTTTCACACCTGAGTAAGAACCCAAAATAAGCAATGACTGCATAATGAAGAATCATGGTAGTATTGCTTTGACCTTTTCTTGTTCATAAAACATTTTCAAATGAATTATTTTTGTTCACACTCCATGTAATTTCAGAGATTCAGAATTGAGAAGTGTGGAATTACATTGTTCATATAATTTTTCTGCTGGGAGGACACCTCCCCCTTGGCCCTGAAACTGTATTTTACAGTATTTTATAATCTGTCAGTCACAAAAGCACATCTCTAATACATTGTTATAATACATTTTTATAAATCCCTTCCTGAGTCTGAAGAAAAGGGACAGAGTTTTGGCAGAATTGGCAGAATTCAGTTACATTTCAGTCTATTTGCACAGAACTCTAAGGTGACTCAGAGTTAAGAACTGTGAAGATAATCACAATACAGCATCAACATAAACCTAGGCAAATTAATCGCAAGTACATTTATAATAAATTTAGTTTAAAATAAGATTGTTCCAAATTCATTGTTAAATTTGTGACCTGAAAGTCCCAAGGCACTTAGTATACCCAGAGTTTAATGGAATGTGTTGTTGATTAAGATCTTTATTAAAAGCCTCCTCAATATTCCAATTTTTTTCACTAGGAAGTGCTGGTCTTTCATGATTCTATTAAGAAAGACGCTCAGACTCTATGAGGTGTGATTTAAAATGCTATTTGTCAGAGGTAACTCTGTAAGGAAAGAGTCGTGTAGGTAATCTTACATCCTGTTCAATGGTAGGAACCCTTGGTGCTGGAGCATCCAACTGGCCTTTGATCTGCACTCATCAAGCTGGACAAGTTCTGTCCATAGAAGAGATTCTCCCATTTTAGTCAGGTGAACTATTACAGGATTTTTCTAATAAAAAATATATATCCACTGTCAAATAGGATGTTCACATGAAAACTTTGTGAGTCACTAACTCCTCCATGTACATTTCTTTCTTGATCAGGATCAATACATCAAGGCAATAAAATGTTAACTACTTTTACATTCTGGAAATATAGGCATCAATATGAAACATCTCTTTCTACAGAACCAGATAAACTCCTGAGTTTAAAGATAATTTGATGTACTTTAAAAAAGTTTTCCTGAAAGAAAAATTAAAAAGGTATCCTTTAGAATGATTACCTGATAAATATAATCCAACCAGGGATGCCAAAAAGGTACAGCATTATTTTACCTAAAAGCTTACAATTAACTAGTTGCAATAAATTATACATTTAGTTTTATAGTCACAAGAATGTGCATGATTATACCCAGCATTAACACCATGAAGATTCATATTTTAAAGAAAAGCTACTGACTTCATTAGAAAAGAAATTAAATCAAAGTAAAGCAAGAACAGTATTGTTCACAGTCAGAATTTCCTACAGGATTTTTTGTCTTGATCTTTTGTTCCACTGCTGTGTCAGTGGCCTTTCAGCTTGAGTTGTGAATGTTGATTTCATTCAACTTGGATTTTGAATGTTGGTTTCTTTGAGGTTTTCCATTGCTGCATAATTTATCAAATCACTTTGAGGTTTCTTTGGATATTATTTTTATTTTGTAAAACACCACTGCGTTATTGGGATGCAAGTCAGTTCTGATCCTGTTCTTGCAAAAACCTCTTGGTAACAACCACCTACCTTCAGTATGTATGAGAAAGAACTCAGAATATCTAGCTAGGAATTTGAGATATTAAACTGGTAACCATCGATTACCCGTGGTAGGCTTAACTCAGAATTTATTAATTGTCCTTCTGTTGCAGTCTTGTGTTTGGTTTCACTAGTAAGCAAGTGTTGCTTTTGCCAGATGCTTCTGAGCAATATGTAGAGAATTCCTTATGGAATATGTTCTCAATGGAGTACATATCCTTCTAACACCTGTTTTTATTTGATTAGAATATGCTATAAACTATGAGGCTTTTATATTTTTTGTTAGTACTTTATCCTTCTTAAAGCAGTGTAGAATGTTACCTTTTCCACTGTAAATGCCTCTTCTTTGTATTGTGTTTATTCTTGCCTTGGTCATATCATCTCATAATGTTTTATGGGTAAAGTACATAAAAATGAGCATAACTGGTCAGACTGTAGGTTCATTTAGGCCAATATCCTGTGGCTGACAATAGTTAACAGTGAATATATCCAGGACGTGGTGAGATAATGACATGTGTTTCATGAGGGTTTCACAATTTGGTCTCCCAGTCTCCAGTAGCCATTCAAGAATTTACCTAATAAAAAATATTTTTATACACTTAAAACATTATATAGTCATTAATATTTTTTCATTATTTTGTCTGAGAATTTTTTAAACCCACATAAGTTTTACTGTAAACATCCTGCAACAAAGATTTCTGCAACTTAATAACATAGTGTTAAGAACAATCTCCTTTTGTTTTGAACTCATGCTAGTTAATTTTAATGAACTTTTGATCTTGTATTGGAGGAAAGAATACCTGTACTAATGAAAATCTTTATTGTTCTTTGCCTGTTTTCTTACGTGTTTTGCAATGTGCAAGAGAAGGGAAGGATGCACTGTATCTACCCAGGGTAGTAAAGCTGTGGATATAGGACAGAGATGCACGGTTGCATAATCATGTTTGAGAAGTCTTTTCCTTTGCGCTTTCTGAATGCTACTGAGCACTCAACCTATGTTTTCAAAAATCTATTTTAACCTCCGTGTCTTGCTCTTCAGTGGCAATTTCCTAGTTTTTGATGCATGTCAACTTTAGCATTTCTAAGATGTTATGCTTTTCTTCTCTAATGGTATGTGAGGAAGATAGTCGTGACTGGCCTGCTAATTGTGTTATATTAAAGAATGCTATATGCTAAGATTAAAATATTCTTGTCTCTAAATACATATAATTAGCATTGCTCTCCATTATATTGTCACCCTGTCTGTCAATCTGCGACTTTATCCAGTGGGGGAAAACCAAAACCACAGTGTATTTAAGAAGAGGAAAAGAAAAAAAAAAAAGAGGAGTAAGCATCTAGTTCCAGGAAATACACTCTGACTTGATAGAATAATTTTTGATGCTTAAAGGGATTACAGTTGCATTTGACTGTAAGGACAAATTTTTATTAATCAAAATTAAATAAACAATGAGTATTCCAGTTTTCTAAACAGGCATTTAAATAATGTTAAAAACTGATTTGCACAGTTCTTAAAGTAGTGTTGAGCAAGGAAGAAATATACTTTGGTATAGTTCATGTAAGATGTGTAATACGCTAATACTTTGAAAACATCACATGTGAGAAAGAGAGGAAGGAATCCTTCTAAAAATTACATCATAGTGCAGAAATCATTTTAGTAATAGATTGTGCAGAACATGAGATATAGACTGACATTTAATTAACATTAATTAATTTTAACTTCTTCACTTTTCTTTATTATTCTTTACTAGCTTTCCCAAAGTCTAAAATATGAACTTGTTTTCTTAATTGTTCATTTCTATTCTGTTGCATAGACATGAAGAATAGAATCATTGCGTCTTCCATTTTAAACAAGTACCAAGTTTCTTCAGCAAATCTAGCAATTTCAGGAAATATTTCATTAATTAAGTAGAACTGGTGTTTCTTCTGACCTCTAGTGGGTTTTCAATTTCAATCACATTGACCACAAATCCATAAGACCAAAGGTTTATTAACTGTACAAAACCATAGATTGTTTTAGTCACCGCAGTTAGCGGGAACATAGCTTTTCTTCATATACAAAGCTGAATACAAATTTAATTTCAAAAGAAAGTGACCATATTTATAATGTAAGTACAGCACACAGGCTAAATACATGTGTCTGGAAAACTGTAGGGATCTATTTCTTATTCGTTGTGCTCGCTCTTTAGAGCTGTGGTAGCTCGATAGGGACTCACTATTCACCTTAAGATCCCTTTATTCTGCCAGAGCAATGAAAAACAGCTTTAAACTAAATGCGTACCATGCCTTAAGTGTTTAGCCTGGTACTCACAGAGCAATATTTCCCCTCCAAGTATGCCAAGGGTAGAAAGACGCTTTTTTAATTAAAATACTGTGTTTTTAAAAGCATTGTAGTTTGAACATTTGCTATAAGACATTCTTATTTTTCTGTTTCCTCTGATACAGAAGGTCTGTGGAGCAAGTTGAATAAAGACTGGATAGAGCACAAAACCCATAGATTGTATTATAAGAATAAAAGTGTTAACATTGCTCTGCGTTTATGTTTACATTTGCCCACGTAATAATAACTTTTAAACTAGGTATCTTTTTGAAAATGAAATAGTAACCTCTTAGGAACTGAAAGGAAAGTAATTATTCTATACATTAAAGAATTTCGTTAGGAATATTGTCAAAGCAAGCCCAGCAGTGCTAAGTAAAAACTGAATAGGGATAAGCTTAGGATTATTCTGAGCTTCTCAATTTACTTTTTAAAAAAGCTTTACAAGATGAATGAAACAAGCAAGCTGATACAGCTGCAGTGACAAGAAAGGCTACACTCACATACAATTTGAATGTTCCTCATTGAAGTATTAACCTGATATCTGAGACAAGTTGCTGAAATTCTTTCTTAATTGTTCCTTTCTTAATCAGTGTCCAGACCAATCATGCAAACAAGATTTGTTGGCTTACCTAGAACAGATCAAGCTGTACTCCCATCAACTCAAAATCTGCAGTCAAGTTAAAGCAGAGATCCAGAACCTTGGTGGAGAGCTCATCATGTCTGCCGTAAGTAGAAGAATGGTATAAATTACTCTTGTTAATCAAAATACATGATAAATTGGAGTTGTGCTTTCCTGTGCTTGTGAGATATTCCAGTTTTTTTCACTTAGATTCTCAAAATGTATTATTCTTCACTGTTACTCTGGAGTAATTTGGCTTTAAGAACTGTAACTAATTTTAAGATAGCAGTTCATTTATTTACATACAAAGCATGCACGTATGTGTATTTATGTATGAAAAAGAAATATTTAACAAATGTACTGTGAGTTCAGAAGGAAGAGATGAAGGACAACCTACATCCCTACAGAAATAAGGAAAATCAAGAGCAAGGTGACTTTATTCTTGAGTAGATTTCTTGATTTTGCATTCATTTTAAGAATCATTAGCCCCAATACAGCTATGTATCATTAGTCATGGAAAAGATACTGTTTGTGATTTTTGTGTAATTTTTATGCACTTGTCCTTAGCGCAAACCAGATCACAGGCATTCAAATAATGCCTTCACCTTCACATATTCTTTTATTATGTGTTATTGCCCATAGCACAGGGAATTGTGATTTGAAGAAATAAAATCTGCTAAATGGTACCGAAGCCAGGTAACAAAAGCTTAACAACCCACTTCTTACTGTTTAAATACTTTCTTCTTTATAGTAAATTCGCATTCACACAGTCTGGAATATATCAGTAAAGCTATTAGTACATTTTGTATGGTTTGTAAACTAATCAAATATGAACCCTCTACTGCTGATGTGAAGATCTGAAACATGGATTTTTGTAGGATATTTTTTTGTTGGCTATTCAAATGATAATTCAGAGACTGTATTTAAAAATCTGGAGCCAAGAGATAAGTACTTTTGAATAGAATGTATATTTACCAAAGCAAATCCTTGCTTTTGCTTGGGTTGTAAATTAGTCAGGTTCATCTTCGTTATCCATTTCTGCTTTCTCTTTAGAAGTGGTTCCATGAGCAGTGTGGATTAATTAAACTGGATTTCATTGTTTCATGACCTTTCTGCTACTATCAATGTTCTTAACTTCCCCATGCTGTAATCTACTTCCAATTGTCCCACACAACAGAAATCCATGTAATCCTTTCTGCTTTGAGGCTTTGTTTCACTGCTTCATTCTTCCACTCACCTGCACATAAACTGTTCACATCTTTGAATATTAGTGCTTTTTACCCAAACTTCCGTGCTTCTAACATGCTCCCACAGGTCATGATCAGTTGTTTGGTGGGTGTGTGGGTGCATAGGTAGGTAGATAGATAGATAGATAGATAGATAGATACATACATACATACATACATACATAGACAGAACGAGGCTTCAATTTGCCATAAACCTCCCCCAAAACCTACTACAGCTGTGCAGCAAGCAGTGATGCAGATACTGACTGTAATATATACAGGTAGCAGTTCCTGCTAGCAGGCTTCTGGCCACCCACTTTGGAGCCAAGAAAAATTGGCTACTTCTGTCTTCTCTGTGACTTCTCATTTGGGACTCTCTTTTTCTCTCTCTTTCCAGTCTCCAATTCTGTGATCTGCTAGAGATTTATTATTTGTCTTGGTGTTCTTGTGTTTCTGTGAAATCTGGAAACCTGAGATTAGCTATCTTGTAAATGAGAAGGTACTGGAGGATTGACAAATGCACAACACAGATAAACCTTATTTGCTTGTAAAACTAGTTGAAAGATAGAGTTTCTTGCACATCACAGTGCTTATTTGATTTGAATTTTCCACTACTTTGTCAAATTTGGATTCACATAGATCCTTAACCTACATAAATCTGCATACAACCTGATAAATACGACCTGTAATTTTCCTGGTCCTGTTTCCATTACTGAGTGCAAGTGATTGGTGAAGTCACTGCACTGCAAGAAATTTTGGAAGTGTAGTTTGGTTCTTGGTCTTTTTTGATCCTGCTGTAATGTTACTTGCATTGTTCACTTTACCATCTTATTGTGCCACTGATATGTACATAATCCTGGTGAAAAAATTTTAATCCTAAAAATGAAGCCCCAAAGTTAACTGCATTCATAATCTTAGAGCGTTTCCTATAGATCTTAATCCTGTTTCAAGGAAGGAAGATGAGGACATATGTTGTGTGCCTACAGAAGTCCAGTTCAGGAAAGCAATCACTTGTTCAGATAAGTGCTTAACTCAGTCTGAGTTCAATAAACACGCTTAAACAGGTGCTTAGCTTGAAGACAGCGGAAATTAAGGACATGCTTAGAGTCCTGAAGAGTTCTGTAAGTGTTTGTGGAGTCAAGGCAAGATGCTGTATATTCTGGTTGTTATTCTGTTAAAACAGTCTTGGAAAATGCTCCAACAGTGAGTTAGGTCCATAAAAGAGAGAGAAGCTGACAGCTGGTGCTCCCAGAGATCTGCACTTTTAACCAAACTCTTTTAAAATCAGTGGTGACATGCCTTTTTGGTATCCATGGTTATAAAAAGCAAAACAAAACACCCCCAAACCCACCACAAACAAGTTTAAAAAAACCCCTTCACTGGTCTAAATGCCTATTGTTGTATTATTGTAAAGGAGAGGGCATTCATAAATGGCTGTGCTCAACTGTCCCTTCTCAGCTGAAATTGTGGATATGTGAAAATGCAACCAAACTAAACTATGACAGCATTCCTATGAGGTTTATCCTAATCCACCAACAAATGAACTATTTGTGTTTGACTTGCTTCAATTTTAGGAGAATATGGGAATTAAAAATATGTTGTATGCGTTAAATGATAAGCAGAGTAGGAGTGAAATTCACTACTGATACAAAATCTGGTTATTCTGCCTTTGAAAGTCCATGTGGGGGCTGTAGATTTTGATGTCCAATGACAACAAAAAGCGTTATGCTTATGTAAAAGTATGTTAAAATCCACAACCACAGCTCATAGTCATTCATTCTCTGTGTCACATTTTCATTAGTTGTTTTTCATCTGTGTACCCTGCACTCTTGTCCTTGTCTTTGCTGCAACACTCTTCCGACAGCCTCCCATGGAATGTTTCTTATTTAAGATTAATAACTCTGCCATATCGTTAGTGTCCGTTAAAGAAGCCAATTAGCCTAGGACTATTGCAGTGCTTCAGGGAGTGTCCAGCTGATACTCCTTGTAACTGCTATCCTCAGTTATTGGTTTCTTGACTTCAGCCCATACAATCTTATAGTCTTCTACTACAGTTATGTGGACACCTGCCTTTCTCACTACCCTTCCCTGAACTTTAGCACCTTCTTTCTAGTCAGCAGCACAGTAATGTCCAGAGAGAGCTCTAGGTACGTTGGTTAGAAAAGGGTCAGGTACAGAAAAAGAGAGGAAAAGATGTGAAGATGTGTAGATTATTAGTATCGAATTCTTCATTTGTGTTAGTTTTGGGGTTTTTTCATTCATTAAAAATTCCTTGATGATTTTTAAGTCTTTCATGCTCCCATTAAAGGCTTAAATTTTTAAATAGTGCACCTACCATTGCCAACTTGTGTCATAAATGGTGAGGATTTAGTAAGTCTTCACCAGGTGTGTTCAAACAGTAAATGGACAAATCCTTCTATTAATTAGAATTAGTATGTGCCCCTTCAGGCACAAAGCAAAGGGTTGTATTTGCAGTACACAGATTGACAATCATTACTTTTATTTATGTAGATAATCTGATAATTCATGTATAAGTATTGCACAATGTTAGGCTTGCATGTTGACGGCTTGCTTTTCTTTCCCAGCATTGGCTTGAAATGAAAAGAATTATATCACAGGACAGAAAATTAACATATCTTATGTATGAGATTGTGCTCTCTGACATAGAATCATAGAATTATAGAAAGATTTGGGTTGGAAGGAATCTTAAGGATCATTCAGTTTCAGCGACCCTGCCATGACCGACTTCTGCCAGGCAATTCTGTTTTGTGCTATATATATAGTTATTATCTTCTTGTATTTCATTTTATATTGTTTTTGGCAAGGGAGACAGAGCTTTTTAGCCTTAAAAAGGAAGCACAAATCTGGAAGAGAGAGTTTGCAGAGATACAGTATCACAGAATCTTATAAATGGCATAGGAAATATCTCAAGGTTCGCCAGACTTACCTGTGTACTGAAGGCTGTTTCATTATATTTTTCCTGCAAATGTTTCATTTGATTTTTCTTTGACTCTTCCTGTTGGTTTTTCAAGAACCAGCCTTACTTTAACAGCGATATTAAGCCCAGTTTTGTGCCAAATGTAGGTGTTCAAATACTTCTAACTTCATGCGGCAAGGCTGGATTTAAATGTCTGTTTCACTTACGGAGTTACCACTGTGTTCCCATACCACTTAAATCAAATTTGTCTGTATGATATTACTGTGAACATGTTTCAGCTTTGAAGGTTGTACCACAGGTAAAAGCACGTGGAGACAAAACTATAGGCAGAAATACACGAAGCAGGGTATCTGTAGCTGCCATCAGGCCATGGGCTCACACAGTCCCAATCCTTGGATAACCACACTAAGAAAATCATGTCTCAGCCAAAATGCGAGGGCTGTGACAGCTGACAAGCTGCTCAATATCTTTGTTAAAGTTGGAGGTTTGCAGTTCCTGCTGGAGAGGAGCCACACGGTAAGAGTTGGCATTTTACTGAACTCTTCTGAAGCTGCTCCTTTGGCTGGGGAGGGGATAGGGAACAGCGCATTTCAGTTCCTTTCAAGGTTTCTGTTTGGAGTTGCTTTTTCCTACTAAAAGAAAAGTCAAGGTGGGCAGGATGACTTCCTAGCTCCTGTGATATTTGAGTCTGGAAATAAGGACAAGCTAATTTTCTAGAAGTTGGCATTAACTACTGAGAGTTTCCACAACTTTATGTTTTATGTTTGTTTTACTGAGAATTGACAGCAATGTTTCACTGTTTGAGGGTTTGGGATTTTTTTCCAATAAACTAGATCTTTCACTGCTTTTGTCTGGAGGGTGTGAGTATGGGAACACTCCTGGCCTTTGGAGGAAAAGAAAGGGATGTGTTTTGTCCTGTTACTTACTTACAGAAAACTTAGTTGCCGTTGCTTTTTAAACTACATCTACGTAGCAAAAAAGTAATTTAAAGCAGCAAGAAGTATTACTGGTAATGTGCAGTACAAGACAGTTAACTTTCCCTAATAATAATTACTAATTAGAAAAATCAGGATGTATTTTATAGTTCTTTGCCTCAGTGCATATAAAAGATTATTGTAACAAGTACTCAGTTTCTTCACAAAATAAAGCAACTGATGGAAACAGCAGGGAAGGTATTTATATTAAACCATTATTGTTTTTTTCTCAAGGACCTGTTCATTATAAAATAGCTTCCGCTTTTTTTTTTAAAAAAAACCTTCTGCAAGTGAAAGCAGCAGCACTTGGGAGGGACTGAGCTAACCGCCTCTCTAAGCGTATGTTCCATTCTGCTGTTTCAGGGAAACAGTTTTACAGTACTTATGTAACTTGTTTATCATTTAACTTGAACACAGGCCCTCGTCTAATTATAGGATTCAATTTCAGTTCTTTGAATCTTACATAATCTGACGCAGATCCTGGTAATAGTATTTAGTTCACTAAATTTAATTTCCCCACCTGAAAAACAGGTAAAACACAGAACAAACCCTAGTACCCTTGAGGTGTATGATGTAACTATTAGACAGACAGACAGACATAGATAACCAATGGAATAGCCACATTTTCAGGAAAAGTCAGCTAAATGAAAATAAACATCCCAGATCACTCACTCAAACAATGAGGCTGATTTCCTGAGGCCAGTTAGACAAATCAGGATGAAATCTCTCTGATAGCCCAAAGGGAGAGCATGGCAAAGCAGAGGTGGGCAAAAGGCACAGACAACAGTTTCCAGTAATGGGGAAAAAGAATTGCAAAGGCAATTCTCCCTTTGGCTTATTTTAGTTATAACCTGTACTAGGATTGATTCCACAACTGGACAGTTATAGTAAGAAACATGTTAGTTACTGAAGTGCTTCCAATTCTTAATCTTTCCCTGTGCTTTCTTGAAGACCCATCTTCTGGTGTCACTGTTACACCAAAATATCAATTTTTCTTTAAAATGAAATTATCACTATTATGGGTGCAGGAAAAAACCCTGCAGAAATGTGAACCCTCAACTCGGAAAAAAAAAGGCAAGTAAGGCCCGAGACAAGAAAAACTCCAATGGTTTCAACAGTGGGGATTTTACTCTTAATAATTTACCTGTTTTGAGTCTTCTGCTGCTTTTAATCTTAAAAGATCAAATAACTTCAATTTATATAGCAACCTTAGTGAAAGAACCATAAAATAATTCAGAACAGCAAATTGTTGCACAGTAAAAAAGTGAGAGAGAAATGAAAAGCACAACGTAGTAAATACATCTTACCTTAACTGCAGCACTACTCAGAAGCTCACTACTCTTCACAGGAATGTAGAATTCATATTATTTTCAGAAGCAGTTGTCAAAGAAATAAAAAAATCTCAGTACAGTATAACAAAAAAAAAATACTTCTAGGAAAGTATTTAAACTGGTTCAATTAAGTTAAACCTTTAAGAACTGATGCTGTCTCCAGAAGAATTTTAAATTCAGACTTCAAACATTGGTATTTGATATTCAATTCTTAGTTCTCACCTCTATGAAAAATGAAAGTCTTATGGAACTGTAAACTGATCTTCAGAGATTTTAAACAGACAATTGATAAATCTGTGCTCATATCGTAAAGCTTCAGTTCACTGCAAAAAAATAAATAAATTATGCTCTCAGCAGACCAATCCAGACTTGCACATTACACACCAGACAATGTTTTGTTAGTATTGTTTTCAGTAGCTTCTTGTAGTTTTATTCCAGAAGGCAATTGTCTTCCACTCCTTTATGTCAAAGAGTCTGTCTGCAAATCTAACACAAAGAATGTGAGTGGGAGACTGACTTATTTACATGCTTTGAGAAGTTCTGTATTTCTTTAACTGCTAAGGAAACAACTCCTACTGACACATGACAAAGCAGACATTTTTTAGTACCTGAAAAGAAAATGCTTTGGCAGGATTTATTTCAATTCTAAGTCATGATTCTCTTGATCATTCTGAATACTAAAGAAAAATAACTGACCATATCATTTATTAAATTGTTAAACTTCTTGTAGTAATGGATTGCTACTACTGCAAGACGTGAATTTCAAGATATGAAATCATTTCACAAAAATGTGAAAAGTAGAATGCATGTAAACAAATTGAAAATATAGTTTCAAAATTCCATTTTTTTTCTGAGTTCCCTTTGGTGTGCAATGGAATGTTTGCTAGCTTACACCCAGGACTCATTATGGAAGAGGAACACAAGTGCTAGACACAAGAGAAAGTTGATTTCAGCATGAGTGCTGCCAGTCTAATTTTTGTTGCAGCAGGGTTTAGGTGACTTTTTTTTTTTTTTTACTAGTCTTCATGTCTTTATCTTCTGTGTTTCACCACAATATGAATTTAGAGTAGTTACAGAATCATTCTTCATTTCTTTTGCAATGCAAACAATGTACTAACACTCATAGGGGAGATGACATATTTAAATGAGGAAAGATATAGCAAGGGACACTTTTCCTAAATCCTTTTATGAATAACTATCGTAACTGACATAGTCAGACCCGTGAAATGTAGAGGCTGAAATACTGTGTTTGGAAATGCCAAAACAGCAGAAGTGGAATTCACACAGAAATAAAATAGTTTTTAGTTTAGGGTTGTTTGTTTGGCTAGTGAATCTAAAGGTACCACTTGCTATATAGTGAAGAGTTAACAGCTAAATCTCTCTAAATGAACTTAAATGCTCAATGAATATTTTATCAATCTTTCATTTATGCCAAGTTTCATTTCATCAGTTTTCATAGGTATGTTATGAGACCTTGAAGAACCTGCTGAGATAAAAGCATCCAAGTGGAGATAGTCCTTGAGTACGTTAGATTTATAGAACAACAGATTCACACCAAACTCTATAATGTTACTGGCATTGAAGTAATAAAACAGGTGTTCTATAGAGACAAAAAAAGATAAAATGTATGGCCTGATTCTTATTATCTGTAGTACTTATCCAAGAACATCTTCTAAAAGCTTCCTCAAAATTTTTAATGTAGTTAATACTCCCAAACCCCAATATCTACTTTTTCTGTCTAGAAGTAAGACTAGTGTGAGATACTTCCAGAAAACTGAGGGGAGGAAGTGGACACTAAGGCGCTGCAAATGTCAAGAATAATGGATAACCTAAAAGGCAGCACTAAGTATGTCTCCCTGTATTTCATTGCCTATGCAGAGCAAAGTAAAATTAATGGTGATTGCTGCCTGTCCTGACATACAGCACCTACCCAGCCTCACACTCCTAACTCTGTGGTAACTGCAGCAGACTCCCTCATTTAAACAGCCTTGTTGGGAGATAGATAGGTCTTCTACTTGTCAGCAGGGAGGCAGAGAGCAACTCTTAATTTTTTTTTTTTTTTTTTCTGTTTTAGTTATCTTTTTCTGCAAACCTGTTTGTATCATCTCACCCCAGCTTCTGTAGAGTTTAAATAATAAGGAGAGGTTCTGTTTCTCTGGCATAGCAATAGAGCAGTGAAATTCAGCCAGTTTGATACAGATGTACAATTAGGTTTATAATTCAGTCTTCTGATTTTCAGCACTTGTAATGCCAGAGTTGATGGGAGTCTGTTCCCCAGAGGTCACGTCAAACTCTGGGGCTAACAGGCTGTGTATTAGTTTGTAACTACAATCTCATCAAAATTGCAGGTCCATAAAGTTTATTTATTATTCATTTACAGGCTCTGTGTGTGTGTGTATGTATATCTATCTATCTATCTATCTATCTATCTATCTATCTATCTATCTATCTATCTATCTATGACTATAGTTTAAGAAATAGAGATACAGTTACCTTGTTCAAAATAATATCATGAAGAAGCTGTGGACTGTTCCACAGCAATGGCCATCTTGTGAAAGTAGGTTCAGATACCAGAATGAGATAATAATTGGAGGTGTGGTTTCCATGGGAGAGGAAAGGTAAGTAAGTAGTAACCATCTCCTGAAAGGATTCCACTTCATTATCTGTATTTCACGGTGTAAACTAGAGTCACAATAAAAACTGGGTGAAGTTTTAGGAAACCTTCTATGCTGCCTAGATGCTGCTAGCAAATTCTTCTAGAAGATGTTTCCTTTCCATGTAAACAAATCTATTTTCTCACCACTTCTGGAGCAGCAGTCTCTAGAGCTGCTACTGTGACAGAACAGAGAGCAATGGTTATAAATGACAGGAGGGTAGATTTAGACTGTAAAGAAGGAAGACATTTTTACAATGAGGATGGTGAAACACTTGAACAGGTTTCTGAAGGAGGTAGTGGAGGCTCCATCCCTGGAAACATTCAAAATCAGGTTGGATGGGACTTTGAGCAACATGACTGAGTTAAAGATATCTCAGCTCACATGGAGAGGTTGGACCTGCAAGGGTCCCTTCCAACCAAAAGCATTCTGTGATTGATTCTATGATAGTCACAATATTCAGCAATTTGAAACTAGGACAAGACATCAGTTCATGTGCCAGGGAGGTAACGGCTACAATGCTGGCCACCCTCTCTAGAAAGAGGGATACAGGTGGGAACTGAAAATGTATCATGAATATTAAAGGCAATGTCTATAAGCAGAACTTACTGACAGCCTAGAAGTTTATAGAACGTTTGGATTAAACACAGCATTTGAAATAAGCTTTAGGATTGAAGGTCGCCATGTGCTTTCACATCAACTAGTGTCACAAAATCTGTGTTGTAGTGCTAAACCTAGCAGGGTGCAACTAAAGTTGAGTTTCAAATTAGAGCCCCCCCAAATTAAGTTTATAAATCACAGGATCCAAATATGCTTATCATTTATAGTTAAAACACTGCTGTGCAAAGAATACGTGATTATTATAAACTGGAAATCCTTTCTGGAAATCTTACAAGCTGCAGCAAGAAACGAACTTTAGAAGCCATCTGGTAAATTTTACACCTTTTCCTGGAGTACAGAGATATTTTCAGTTTCCTATCAGACATGTGTGTTCAGCTAGTCTTCAAAATATTTTACCTTTCTTGAGACAAGCAGGGAGGAATTGGTAAGGGTTTTTTGGCACTTCTGGAGAGAAGCAGTAAACGTGATATTAACTGGAGGTTGTTTATTTTTCTTGACAGTTCAGAGGCACTTCCAAAACATAATTAAAGCCAGTCTTTTGGCTGTGTTTTGGGTTTGGTTTTTTTTTAATGTAATGCCTTACTTGCTTGCATTTTTTATGTATAAACTCTTTTGAAACCAATGTTTAGACAGACAATAATGCACTCTTCTCACCTGATCGATTTATTTGACATGGCAAAGGGAAGAAGACCTTGCACCTTTCCTAACAACTCAGGTTGCAAATCTGCATCTTGCAAAAGACACTGCAGCTAGCCTGGATGACAAAGCACGAGATCATTCTCCTGCTAAAGCCAATGGCCCTTTTAGAGAAATTACACCCTTGCTTTTACAGAAGGCAAAGAAAAGTTGCAACATAGAGGATATTTCAGAAGTTGATATGCAGTTCTACAGAGCAATCCCACTGCATAGTGGTCTTCATCAGTGTTAACATATGTGCAAGTGACAAATATTCCTTAATGCGTTCTCTAAGTACATAAGCATGTGCACACACTATTACATGCACATGTACATACACACACTCTAGGAAAGCAGAGCATCTCCCATTTGAAGGTTGTATATGGTCCAAATATGGTAAAAATACATATATATATGTATATGGTCCTGGTACACTGATGTAGATTTGACTTCTAATACTCTTCTTTCCTGTTTTGGGGTGTATGTCTTGAAATGACAGGTGGCTCAATTAGAATTTATGTATTTATTTAAGTAAAATTTATATTAAGAAATATTACTAAATAAATAAGAACTATAGGTAGTAAACAGAAAATTATATTAAAATAATAATAAATACATAAATCAGCACTTTCTTAAGGCTATTTAGACTTGAGTTTCCTTTCCAAATAGAAATTATTAACCTTCTAATTAAGTAGGTCTGTGGTGTCTTTTTTGATGATAAAAAACTAATCATTTATGTTGCAAAGAAGATGACTTATGCCTTACATGTGCCCCTAGAAAAGGCTTTTTAAGCTGGAAGGAGAAGACAACCTTTATTTCAAGCAAAGAAATGCAGAAGAAATTTCCAAAAAAGCACTGTGCTCAAAAAGAAGCAGGGCATTGTTCAGCTGCCAGCAGACCCCAGCCAAAATAGTTTCCCATGTGACCAAATATAAAAATGTAAACATTTCACCTAAAATGGTACAATTTTTTCCTGTTTGAGTGCACCAGGTGAGTGACAATACCTTCTGAAGTGCCCAGGGTGTCATGCAATGATACATTTATTGTCCCTAGTACTTCTAAAAGAATGAACCCAAGCTTTAGCAGTCTGTGTTTTTTCATTTCCAAGGGCTGAAGTAATACTGACCACAGGCATCAGTCCTTTTGGCAGTGTTGGCCCTTTCTCAAATACTTGTGCTTGGTTCTTGGTTTTTCAAGCCATGTCCTCTAATATCATAGCGCTACCCATCAGAGTAGTCATAGAATCATAGAATCATAGAATCACCAGGTTGGAAGAGACCCACCGGATCATCGAGTCCAACCGTTCCTATCAAACACTAAACCATGTCCCTCAGGACCTTGTCTACCTGTGCCTTAAACAACACAGAACAAGACAGTTTCCACAGCCAGTTCCTGATTACACTTATGTTGCCAAAGGTGGTCTTTGTTTACACTAATTCCATTATCACTTATAGCTGCAAATTTAATAAATCCTCAATGCAGAAGATTTCAAAGAGAAAAAGGAGTCATATTACATAGATTCTGAAGCTTCTGAGGGCTGAGGGTAGTGCATGACTTAGAATGAGCTATAACTTCACTATTTCTTTGAGGAATTTGCAAAAACTTCTTCCCAATTATTGAACTAGTAACTCTATTCTGCATACAGCCTGCTTGAAATCTCCTTCTGGAGCATGTCAGACCAGATTTGTGCCCAGATTCTGAGAGTAATATTCATTGCAGGAGAAGCTTTTAACACAAAATAAAATGCTTGTACTCAACACACAGCACAGGATCATATTAGCTTCATGCACAGTGTGACACTGGTAAGACAGTCAGCCTCTAGCGAGGCTGTCAGAGTCCTTGGGGCTGAGGAGGTGACTAAGACAGTGGAGGATCCCCAGCACTCTGCTCTCAACTTGCAGAAAATGTGCAGCCTGCAAGCCTCAAATGTATGAAGGGAGCAGTGCAATCGGTGTCTTGCTTGTATCATAGTACAGAGCAGTTTGACAGAGTCAACTTGCTTGCTAGTGGTCATTTTTGTTCTATTTAGCAGATTTTCAGTTCAAATTAAACTCACTATTTCCTGTTTCCATGTGTATCAGAAACGGTGTGACCAGCAGGTCCAGGGAGGTGATTCTCCCTCTGTACTTGGCACTGGTGAGGCCGCTCCTTGAATACTGTGTCCAGTTCTGGGCCCTTCACCACAAGAAGGGTGTTGAGGCTCTGGAACAAGTCCAGAGAAGAGCGACGAGGCTGGTGAAGGGGCAGGAGAACAGAACCTATGAGGAGCGGCTGAGAGAGCTGGGGTTGTTTAGCCTGGAGAAGAGGAGGCTGAGAGGAGACCTCATTACTCTCTACAACTACCTGAAAGGAGGTTGTAGAGAGGAGGGTGCTGGCCTCTTCTCCCAAGTGACAGGAAACAGGACAAGAGGGAATGGCCTCAAGCTCCGCCAGGGGAGATTTAGGCTGGAGATTAGGAGGAGGTTTTTCACAGAAAGGGTCATTGGGCATTGGAATAGGCTGCCCAGGGAGGTGGTTGAGTCACCTTCCCTGGAGGTGTTTAAGGCACGGGTGGATGAGGTCTTGAGGGACTTGGTTTAGTGTTAGATAGGAATGGTTGGACTAGAAGATCCGATGGGTCCCTTCCAACCTGGTTGTTCTGTGATTCTGTATTAATGGAAAATGTCTTTGCTTTATTGCTTATGTGCCTATGTCATATACTATTGAAGGTGGTGGTAGCAAGTGGTACAGATTAGTTCATTACACATTCCGCCTCTTAGTCTGACGCTCCTTAAGCAGTCAGAGAGGCCACACAGTCACTGCAATTTCTATGTACTATCCTGCTCTTGATTACCCTTAAATATCTTGGCTGCTGAGATTAGGTTCAGCAGCTCTAACAAAGGTAGCCACTTCACAGTATCTCGACATTGCTCAGGATTATGTGGGAGAGCCTGGAAGGAGACAGGAGCAGTAGAGTCCACTTTACCTAGTGCCAATATGACGGAAGCAATGGGTCACATTTTCATAGCTGTTCTTTGAGCTCATTTCATTACCCATCAATAGCAATGACAATGATACCCTGCACACAAGCATCTTGAATTCACATTTAAGAAAAAAAATCCAAGCAAACATTATCTACATAAGCATTTCTATTCTACCAGCACAAACTTCTGTATATCACTTTAACTCTGAGCAGTGAAACATGAGCATAATGATCAAAGACACCAAAAGAAAACAGAGAATGGTTTGGTATGTGTTAGTCTTACTTTTTAACTGATGTTTATTCCTCAGCGTATTGCGATTAAAGCAGACTGGCTTCCTAGGCTAATGTTTCTGTTTCTTATTACAGTTGGATAGCGTCACTTCACTAATTCAGGCTGCCAAAAATTTAATGAACGCTGTGGTACAGACAGTGAAGATGTCTTACATTGCATCCACAAAGATTATCAAGATTCAGAGTCCTACTGGCCCACGACATCCTGTTGTGATGTGGAGAATGAAGGCTCCAGAGAAGAAGCCCCTAATTAAAAGAGAGAAGCCAGAAGAAATCTATGCAGCTGTCAGGAAAGGTTCTGCAAAGAAGAGAATCCATCCTGTTCAAGTCATGAGTGAATTTAGAGGCAGAGAAATAGTGTAATATTCTGCCACTTTTTGTGTTCCTATCTTGAATTACAGATTTTTCACCTCTTACCCCACTTATTTAATAATTATATATGTTAATGTTTTGTCAGTTGCTTAAATTATTTGAAAATGCCATTGGATTAATGAGGAGCACACAGTTGAAAAGAAATACCCATTCTCTTGCAGGGACAAACTATCCTATCTTTATACTGGCATGTTTTCAGCAAAGCACTTTGAGTGATACATTATGGGATTGTGCTGTAGTTGGAAAGGAGGATGCAATGTGTCAACCTGCCCAAAGTCATTCACTAGGCTTAGCATTCCTTCACCAGGGACAAATGCGGCCAATACTCAACTCCATGTATTTTATGACACAGAGCTTTTTTAAACATTGTATTTCTTGGGTCAGATCCTTTATCAGCATCATCAAATCCTTGATGCTAGCTGGGAGCCAGGGCCTTTAGCTTGTATCTAGAAAGAAAGGTCTAAAGATCTCCCTTCATCCAAGGCCCAGCCTTGGAAATGTAAGTTTGAAAGTGTTTGATGAAACACAAAAAGTGTTTTAACAACACGGATGTAGTAATGTAATAAAAAAGCACTGACTGAAACGTAGCAGTAATAATAGCTCTTTAAACACCTTTTAAAACATTGACATTAAACTCTGTTCTGCTCCCTGCTCTATTCTGTGAGCCTAATAAATCTACTGTTACACTTAGAAGTCCAGATAAATCAGATACGACTAATAAAAAACTTTTCTAATCACTGCACAAAAGAACAAATATGAAATATATCATTATTCTGAGATCAGTCTGTGACTGTCTTGACTCTTAGGAATGATGAGATTTTTGCAAGGTAACTGTAGTGATTTAAATTACTTTTCTTATGACAGTAGAGTCCTAAATGCAGGACTCTGATGGCAAGTGACTTGCTAAATGGCTGCACTATCTCAAAGTGTGTAATCAAGATAAGTTCTATTAGTCTATGATCACCACTAGCTTTATATAAGATACTTAGTGAAGGTAAGATTTTTTAAAATCTGTTTGAATCTGAAATGCACTTGGACTGATTTTTTTTTAAGAATCTAACTTGTCATCCCTGACATGTCACTAAGTTTTCCTAGAATCCAGTTATTACTCAGGATGTCTTTGCTTGGCCATTAAGTAGATACCTCGGTACATTTTTGGGTATTTGCTAAGGTGAAAGGGTTCCCTCAAATGCCAGAACTTCATGATGTGTCACCGAGTGCCATTATGTGGTGGTACTGTGGGCTGCCGTTCCATTTATTAACATGTTTTGCACAGCAGCACACCTACCTAGTGCATTATGAACAGCAAAAATAATAGTAAACTCTGTTTTGGCTCTTGGGGGCCACTCTGTCTCTGAGCTCAGGACAGTGGAACAGTATAATTTCTAGGCTGTTGGTTGAGAAACCCCATGAAACCTATGGTGACCGTGAATTAAAAATTTGACAGGTCACCGTTCCACCTTCAAGAACTTTATTATCCATTAAACTGCACAAAAGGGGAAGTTTGGAAGAAAAATTACTTATTTCTAACTCAAATTCCTTTCAGTGGGTTTACATCAAGATCTCAGGAACATGTATAGGTCTTTATTAGTCCTCTTAAGCTTACAGATTGGGAGGCAGCTAACAGTTAAGCAGAGCAGGCAGAGGATGAGATCATATAACCTACTTTTCAGTAGGTCTGCTGGCAGAATAAGCAGAGCTGAGATAAAGATTCTGTGTGGTATAGAGATCAAGAGAGTGTACATTACTGTCATGCCTTAAAGCCAAAATCTCCATGTAATATTTCATGTTCTGCCCATCCCCTTAAACTACCTTCTTCCTCAGCAAGGGGCAGGTTGACATAACCTTGTTTTGGGGAGTATTACTCTCTTAAGAAATCCTCACCTCCAAGTTACACCTTTGGTATAGGTCATCTCGACATCAAATGTTTGTAACTAATGTCTTGTCACGTTATTAATAAAAAGCACGTACACCACTGAGATGACATCTTTAAGTGTTCTGGTTTTTTTTTTTTTTTTTTATTAATGTGTTCTCATTGGCCTCCGACACCAGGGAATATCCAGTTCAAAAGCCTGCCAAGTGTGTTTATAGGACTACCAGCTTCCTGGCACACTAGGTGTACTCTTTGAGTCTGACTTAATTGAGAGTTTTTCTTGCATTAGTATCACTAAAGCACAGTTTATTACTGAATTTAATTCTCCTTCCTGCAATGCTAGCTCTCTTACCTTGGCCATGCTCAATAGCCAGTTTGATTTCAACTTCTAATGCTATTCCTATTATGTAGGAATTTATTAAGCAAAACCAACCTCTAAATGAACAAGAAAATCAAAACCTACTGCTGATTTTTGAAGAGTCAAAATAATGATGAGTTAATTATATCTAGGCTTCATTTTCTTGCCTAACTTCAAACCTGAGTGAAAATATAACAAGGTAAAGTTTATTCCTACTTAAGGAGGCTGAAGGATAAGAAATAAATTCTAGAGACCATAAAAGTGTAGTAACTCATTAACCCCCTCAGCAGGTCTGTGAAGCAGGGAACAACCACTTCTGTGCCACTGTTAATGCTGAAGGAAGATGTGCTGCCTAGTAAGTTCTATTCAAAAGCAGCTATTCGATTAATCCTGCAATCTACTTATTCCTTCCTAGCTCCAGTTTGAGGAGTATGATTTTTTTCACTTGGTTGTTGCTTTGAATCTACATGTGCCTGACGTCCATAGTATATCTGCATGTCCCTTGAAAACTGTGCTTTTAGCTGCAGCTTTGTAAGGCCTTCACAGCTCCGCGGCTCAGATTATTTCATTAGCTTGCTTTGTGCTCTCTCCATTACCGTATTTTGGAACAAAGTATGATGGACAATTGAAGGCAATTTTATTTAAAAATAATCATCGGAGCACTAAAAAATGAGATTGAATTTTGTATTGTTGAAACACATTAGTACATTCAAGACCTTTCCACAAATCCCAAAGCTGCAGATTTTTTATTTATTTTTTTTTTTAATAAACAACTTGATTGCATCAGTCTACTCTAACTGCTGATGTTATTTCCTTTACTATTTAACAATTCTATATGTAAACAGCAGTTCCTGTCACTGCAGATTGTGCTAAGCATGGTCTGCAGTTTGTTCCGATGACTCCATTATTGCTTTGACTTAGTGAGACCTTCCTGGTAAGTAACCAAAACCCTCTCATCTCTTGTGCCCTCCGGAAAATATAAAACCACACGTCCCTCTACCACTGGCCTTCCTACCCCAGAACTCCTCGTGCACCCTAAAAACCTGTTCTGATGTAAATAATTGGCCCGTTTTTTGGTTTTTGGTGGGGAGTGGAAGAGGGGAAGGTGGACAACAGATGTTGTAGCCCTATCTGAATCTACACCTATGTCCTTTTTCCACCACTCCACCTGTTATCAATCGCGAAACTCTAAAGTTGCATCTCTACTGAAGATGACTAAGCAGCCTAACATCGTGCAGGTCTGACGGTGCAGATGATTTTGAAAGGTCTTCAGCTGTTCTGACATGTCTTTTGTGTTTATTTTCTATGGGTCCACAACTGAACTATGTAAGAAAAATGTGTTTCTACAACAAGTTCTTTGAGAAGCTTTTAGAAGAAAATATTTATAAGTCTTTTCTAGTAGCGGACAGTAAAATCCTATGTGGTCATACTTCTTATTTTTGCTTCCAGGTACTACTTATGTCTTGTGTACTGCTGTTGGTTGAGCATCGGGGACTTGCTTGTATTTTTGGCTCAGGCAATAAGGAGATAAATAAAACCCAATGCCCTGAGGTCGGGTTTATAAACAAAATGTGCCGTTTTGGAAGAGACAGAGAGGGACTGGTGTGCGTGTGTGCGAGAGAGGAGAGAAGTCTTAGGTCCTAGACTGAGGGTGCTAAACATGGATGCTAGTTTTGGCAGAATGCATGGAAGTTGTTGAAACTACCAAGATAGACGGGCTTGATAAAATGGTGTCAGACATCTTGATCTGGTACTGAGATTAGCACATTGGATTTGGCAAGTGAATGGTTCCTGTTTTGTGTCTTACAGTGTAGCAACCCCTGAAATCCCAATGGGCTTGAAAAACACCATTCAGCCCTCTCACTCCCTCTGTCTTTGCCAGTGGCTCTTGGTGGTCGCTTGAGGCAGAATTAACTCAATCCTCTTCTGAGCTCCCACCCCCATTCTTATTCCACAGATTCTCATCTATGTCACACTGAATTTTGCCTATAACACTGAGGTAAGTCTGGTTATAACTTGCTATTAATAACCTGCTTTCTCTCCAATAACCCACTTAAACCACTGGGGTGCTGGGAAGAAGAATTTAATATAACAAAAGCAGTCATCTGAAATAGTCCAATAGAGTGCAATTTAAGAGCATATTGGTAGAGTAATTACATAATAATTAAAGATCAAGCAGCTGATGCTAAACACTATTTTTGTTTTCCCTGGGAGATCATTAGAACTGGCTTACTCTTTCTCCTAAGATGGTTAGCGGGCCTGGGGTATTTTTCAGAACTACTGCTTAAAGTGAAGAAAATGCACTGGCACTGTTGATGAAAAAAATCTTACAGGTTTTGTGTTATACACTGAAGTGGTATTGCTGCAACAAAATATACCAACTGTAATAATAAAATATATCACTGTGCACACTTTCTTGGGATAAGGAGAAAAAAAAAATATCCAGAGCAGAAATGGCTTAAGAATTATGTAAAAACAAACCAGAAAATGCTCTGAAGACCCTGTTGACTCATGTTAACAGGACCAACTTGCCACTATGGTCAGAGGAACTGAAAGCTGACTGTCTGATTTTTGATTCCAGCATATAAGAAATAGTTAAGATGAGAGTTTGCAGTGCAAAAGATGGATCTAGCAATTCTGGTTTTAAGGAGCTTTTTAGAGGATAGGAAATATTCATGTTCTACTTCCTGATGATGAAAATGACCGCATTTTAGCAGCCTGGAGACTACAGAGCTTCCTTGTCATGGAGGATAATGTTTCCTCCAGGCTCCCAGTCTTATATCAGCCTGGCCATTTCAGAGCCACTGACTTATCTGCCATAGTTCTCAATTATTTTTATAGAAGACAGCAAATGATTTAACAGCAGCTGAAAATAGTCATGTAGCTCATTAGCTATGGGGCAGACTGTGCCTTTTTGGCACTGCTCTTTCGGGGAGGCAGGGGGACAGGATGTTGAGGGAGCTGGTGCTAACCGCTCCAGCAAGCCTGCTGGTAGGCATTTTGTCTGCTTAGTTCCCAGAGCCATCTTATTAGAAGGAAATGCAATAGAAAACTGCTCCCACACTTTCAAAATACAGAACAGAGCACCATGCTCTGTTTGCCCAGCTAGCCAGTGTGGCTGAAGGCATGGGAGAAAGGAAGGAAACTATCTAATTTTGTGTTCATTTCAGCTTCTCTGGTGGAGGAGTATCATTTATAGAAATAATTTCCCCAGGAAAGCAGAATTTCACTGGAGTCAAGACCTTTCAAGGGAAAAAAATCTTAAAGAGGATCTTTTCCCAGTCTAGCCCTCTGTTTTCTTGTTCTAAACTTAGTCCGAATTACAGATTATCTAAGTACAAATTCTACACCATTCACCCAGCTGTTATTTTACAGCAACTGATGCACATAGTGGAAACCTTCCTATCGATAAGTTACATTGATTAACTGTTTCATATTACTTCTATATATGTTTTTGTTTTGATGTAGTAACGACCTTATCCAGCAAGCTTCAAAGCCCAAACTCTCAGTGATGTCTCTCGGAGCTTGGACTGGCAACAACCAAGAGAAGCAGACAGCAAACCATTCCTACTACTACTTGTGTAAATATTTTGAGTGCAATAGTGTTGTGTGGCTTGTACTGTGTTACTCTGCCTGATACCAACCACTACACAGACATAACTAAGCCCTCTGCTAGACGAAAAGGAACAGTACTACAGATATAACACCGTACATAGATGGTACCTAGTCAAACATTAAGATTCAAGCTGTCATTGCAGGCTACCTATTTAAGCACCAATCCCAGAGGTCCTGCACATTTAGCTGCTTTCATGGCCTTCTGTATTTGCCCTTTAATGTCAGGTGTAGGAATGGGCTCACTGGGACTAACACCTTTTAATATCGTTCATCATCTTATGTGCTGTAACCTTACTGTGCAGACTCTGTGACCTTCAGAGGAGCCAGAGTTCATAAGACGCTCAGGAATTTAATTGGCAGTGGGTCCTCAATGGCTCCACAGAGGTGCTTGTCTTGCTTGTCTACAAGGTTAGCCAAGAAAGGAGGAGAGGAACCACTGAAGTCCTTCTCCTCAGTTTTCTAGCATTGTTTGTATGCAGCGACCAAGTAATCTGCCTGTCCTATTCTCTTCTAATCCACCTATTAATTTCAATTTATCTTATTTTCACATCATTTTGATATCTATGTTCCTGCTCAGCATTACCTTCTTGTCTTCTCTCCCAGATGCTGCAACTTCTTTAAATAAAAGAGACAGCATATAGGTTTTCAGCAACTCCAGCCCATCTCCCAAGATACTGTTTCACTTCATCTTCTTCTCAAAACACTACAACAAAAAAACCCCAAGGAGATATAGTGCATGGCCAGGTAGGCAGCCAGTCTAAATCAGCACAGCTATTCTGAGTTCAGAAATAAAATAACCCTTTGACAGTACTTACAGTAGTCCTTCTTCTGTAGCAGCTCTCTAAAAATGTTATCCCTCATCATGCTGGCTGAGACTGATCAGTCACACTGAAGTTTGCTTTTGAACAGGTAGAAAGCACATCACCGGTAAAGAGATATGCTCCCCAAAAGAAAATATGTCTTCCTTGCCCTTTCCTTGTGCTGCATTTCAAGAAACTTGTCTTTATTTAGGCATGACAGGGCCAACTTTAAAATACCAAAATACAAAATGTGAAGGTTATTAATACAGCAATCCAAAGGGCAAATAGCTTACTGGTAGTATGAGCTATTGAGTCACATGCGTGGTGATGGTACATCCTCAAGCACTCTATTATGACAATTCCTGGGCTGAAGACTCCATTAATTTTCTGCATCACCTGCAGCTGAGGACCAAAGCTGACAGCCAACAATCCATGAGTCCAGTGTAAGCAAAATAGATGCACAAACAAACCTTCCCATCATGTCCGAAAACATTAATAGCAGAATATAGCAGATTAGAATATATCAAGCTAAAGAAGAAATACTAAGGAAATTGTTCATAAGAACTCTTGAGACATTGTTTTTCAGAAAGATGTTATTTCAGCTCCCAAGCAACAGTACATTTATCTCATTCATTACTAAGTGAATTCTAAGGGTCTATATGTCCTAAAAAATATCATGTACTTTATTTTTCGGGGTATCAGAGAAGAGAAAGTGAGGAGCTCTATCTATGTTTTTGCTTCTATTGCATGAAATGCATCCCCAAACAGCAACTTCTTACACATTAAGACTTACATGTCATTCTAGGAAGGAATTTCTGTGAATTAATTTTGGTTGTCCACTCATCACACAAAGCAATATGTCTTTTTTTAATTAAAAAAATCACATTCAGCCATATTTTAAATGGAAGAATTTGCAAGACAATTTTTAAAACCCTCCTTTTCTGGCCAAATCTTAATACTTCATTCAGAAACTTTGTGTCCTGCAATCTCCTTTTGTTAAATAAGACATCACATATTGAAGAACAGTTATCCAAGTACATGTAGCTACAAGACCCACATTTGGGCAGATAATTTATTTCCAGAGCAGGAGAATTGGAAAAACTACTAGAAACTTAAAGACTACAATTTAGTATTTCTTTTGAAAAGTAATTAAATCTTATTATTTTGGTTCTTTACTTTTATAGAGAGACAGCTAACAGAAGCTCAAAAGAAACATACAGTATGCTACCTAGACAATGGATACAGACTTATTTAAACCAGGCATCATGCCAAGTTATTAGATAGCATATGGTAGAACTCTCACTTCTTTGTTAGTTTGTTCCTTTCTGACAGGTTCGTGTAATATGTTGTAAAGAAAAATGCATAAGCAATGATTTCCACTGAAAAGAACTCTTGTGGATCTGCTACTACTGCAAAAAATATAATTAAGGCTGTGCTTAAATGATCTGTACAGCAGGCCTGGCCTTAGGGTTGTATATAAGTGCTTTGCTGAATCAAAGCCATTGCTACTCCTGACAAAGTGCTCTCATGGCACATTTTACCTTACAGGAAGGTCTGGTACTCTATACTATGTATTGCCACAAATTGCATACAGAAATAATGTAAAGATGACCAGAGGAAGATCACATGCACACATTGCAAACTATTTGCCCCTAATCTGGTTGCCTTAATGCTTAGATGATCTTTGTCCTTGCCTGACAGAAAAATTACTATATTTCAACATTATTTATCTCTTATATAATAATATAATTTACTTATTTATAATATATTTTATATTGAGTCCAACCATTCCTATCAAACACTAAACCATGCCCCTCAGCACCTTGACCACCCGTACCTTAAACACCTCCAGGGAAGGTGAATCAACCACCTCCCTGGGCAGACTGTTCCATTGCCTAATGACCCTTTCTGTGAAATTTTTTTTCCTGATGTCCAGCCTAAATGTCCCCTGGTGGAGTTTGAGGCCATTCCCTCTTGTCCTGTCCCCTGTCACTTGGGAGAAGAGGTCAGCACCCTCCACTCTACAACCTCCCTTCAGGGAGTTATAGAGAGCAATGAGGTCTCCTCTCAGCCTCCTCTTCTCCAGGATAAACATCCCCAGCCCTCTCAGCTGTTCCTCTTAAAACCTGTTCTCCAGACTCTTCACCAGCTTTGTTGCTCTTCTCTGGACTCACTCCAGAGCCTCAACATCCTTCTTGTGCTGAGGGGCCCAGAACTGAACACAGGATTCAAGGAGCAGTCTCACCTGTGCTGAGTACAGCGAGAGAATAACCTCCCTGGACCTGCTGGTCACACCGTTTCTGATCCAAGCCAGGATGCCATTGGCCTTCTTGGCCACCTGGGCACACTGCTGGCTCATGTTCAGTCAGCTGTCAACCAACACTCCCAGGTCCTTCTCCTCCAGGCAGCTTCCTAGACAGATTTTTCCCAGTCTGTAGCTCTGCTTGGGGTTGTTGTGCCCCAAGTGCAGGACCCATCATTTGACTGTGTTAAACCTCATGCCGTTGGTCTCAGCCCAGCAGTCCAGCCTCTTTAGATCCCTTTGCAGAGCCTCCCTGCCCTCCAGCAGATCCACACTTCCACCCACTTCTATAGTACAATATATAACATAGTATTCATGGTTATTATAATGCATTAATAAACTGTAGTTTAATAATTTTACATATTATATCTAAAAAATATAAATAAATAATGATTAGCTAAAGATAAATGCAAGTTTTTAGAATTAGCCAGTCCTATTGCAAGCACAGAAATTTTAATGCTTAGTAAAGTGCATTTCCATACTCAGTCTTAATTTTCTGCTTTTGAAATAATCTAAGAAAAAAAAATGTCAGCTGCAGTTTATGGCAAAAGTACAGCAGGTGCATCTAGTCAGTCAGAAAGTAAACTGGAATCAAAACTCCAGCAATTAAAAACAGAGCGCAGAATAAATATATCTAAAAACCTCTGAAGAGTTTGAATAGGATATTGATATTGATATTTGGTAAAAGATAAAAAAAATTGTGAAATGAGAACTTTTTGGCTTACAAGGAGCTCCGTTTCTACTGAAATCATCTTTGTCTAGCTGCAAACATTACACAAGCCAATTTAATTTCAAATCAAATAGGTTTTACGTTAACAAGAATGACTAAGATGCTTCACTTCCCCCAGCATCCTATCCTTTAGCTATTCTTTCTTGCTTTCCTCCCAGAAGAGCTGCCTTTTCTCAGGGCTCTAGAAGGAATAGAGCACATATAAATATACTAATATTTCAGCAAGCATATCCTTCACAGAGATCTCATCTGAAACCACTACTATGAATTAAACCCATAATCTTAGCTAAAAATGAATAATAAACCCCTGTTATTCAAATAAAATTCAAGACTCAAACCTGTCAAAATGTTCTGTTATCATTCCTCTTGTTTCAGGCTCTTCTGTGGGTTTTTTTGCTTTATTCTTTACCCTGTAAGAAAGACATTGCTCATCGCTAGTTATTACTAGGTATGGGTTTACAATATAAAGGGTTCCGTTTATGAAAAAAAAATTTACTTTTTGGAAATCCGGTCACAAATTAGACTCCATTAATAACACCTTGGAGCCCGATGTCTAGCAAATATAAAGCTTTAACAACAGCAATCCCATATTCCTCTCATTCAGGTATCTCTTCTAAGTCCCACCGATATGCTACCTGGTCTCACCTTCACCCTCCCACTACTTTGCTCCCAATGGTCTCCTTGAGTTTGCACTGCTTATCATACTCCCTCTCTTGAATCCTAAGCTCTTCAGCAGCCTTAACTCTAAGCAAGGGGCTTAGCACCATACTTAGAGAAGTTCACACATCCTCCAGCAGCCACGTGTAGGTGCCTGTAGCTGTCCCTGGTCTTTTCTGTGCTGCTGCTAGGTACTGCTGAGAATATTTTTGCCTGAGAGTATGCATCTCCCGTTCCTGAGCCTGAGGCAGGGAAAATGACCTTTACAGAATATGAGAAGCTTCTGGTTTGTAATTCCTTTGTAAAGTCAGCATTTCCTGAGGGGGCAGAAAAGAAAGCATTATTTCTCTCCAGAAACCATCCAGAGTTTCTTTGTATGTTGCTCCCACACATGTTCACCTTGTCAGCACTTTGCAACTACCAATTTTTTGGTACAAGGTAAGGATTTTGAAAATAATCCCCAAACACCTTCCTAAGTAATTTCACTTTTTATTTTCATTGTATTGCTCTCTAAAGATGGGTTGCAGGGGACATGCTGCTCTAATAGACCAATCTACCAGACGCAGATGGGCTAGGACAGCAGTCAGATCATTTTGTAGTAGTTTTAATACTAGTGTTATTTATACAAGTCCAATATTTACCTGAATCGCCCTTTGGAGTGAAAGGTCTTTCTCTCTCCTGTCAAATATCTTGCTTATTCCCTCCTGCTTTTCTAACTTGTCAGAGGGAGATAGATGAAGAAACTGCCCATATATTTTCAACACATCTTTTTCAATATATCTTTTTTTTCATACATATAGATCTCTATAAATAAATAAAAGATCCTTTGACCAGCTTCAACCACTGTCTCTGCCTAATTGTAATCATTCACAACACTTTCTACCTGTCAATTAGATCCCAATTTTTTTTCTCACTGAAGTGGAAAGTTTTTTAGCAAGCTGTGTTAATTGCCTGCTGTAATGCCCAAAGATTCTGATGTCCAAGTGGAATATAAAAGAGGGACTAATAGTGAAATACTAAAGAATTAATGCATACACAGAAAGCTTACGAAAAAAACCCTCAAAAACTTAGACTGCAAATGAGTAGGCTATACCTGCAAAGTTGGCAAAGTAATTGCAGTGGCCAAAGGCTTCTCCCTCTGATTTTGCAAAACACAATGTGATTTGTCAACAGCAAGAGCATTTCCATGTTCAGAAAAAGGCTACTCTGTTGTTTTTGTAAAACTCCCATCCTGAAGCTTGTGTGCTCTGGGAACAGATGGCAAACCACATGTCATAAAACAAAACAAGAATTTTAGACAGAAGAGAGATGAGAAACAAGTTTTCTCCTTTGAAAACAGGAATTCTTCATTGAACTGCTGAAGTCATTACACTGTAATTTCTCATTACATAAGCTAGTCCGACAGGGTCTCAAATAAGTCAGATGTCTCCTGAGAACTAAATTTAAAAAGGGGAATGATGTGAGGTACCAAAAAGACCTCAGCCACCTCTGTCGCTGCTTACTTTTGCAGCTGCCTCAAAGTTGTAGGGACACTGGTTTCAATATGCTGTGATTGCTGAAATCTGGCTTTTCCCAGAAGGACAGTGACCATCAGATTTTTTTTTTTTTTCCAATTCTTTCTGCATCTCAGAGGGAGTAATTTTGTTTCCCTCTTAGACACATAGGTAAGGAATGCAATGGAAGTGCAGAACTGCAGGGAAATTCTAACAAATGCTTAGCACAAAAAAAAAAAAAAAAAGGGCCATTGCCTATCGTTCCACATCAAAACGGAGATGGGTTGTCAGCAACCTTCCCAAGATCTTTTGTGCCAAGTAACCTACAGTGAGCAGACTCATTTTATTTTATGAGAAGAAAGCTGTTCCTCTAGCAGTCTCAGATACAGTAAAATCTTATGTTTCTCCAATACATGTTTAGGAAGATTCTCTCATCTGAAAGAAGCTTTCAAAATGTGACTGCCTGAACTGAGCAGAAGAAGGAAGAGGAATGACTGAAACTGTGTCAGAGATGCAAAACTCACAGAGGGCAGCTTTCCTTCAGCTTCCCAGATCTGCAGAATTAGCCCACGGTTGGTCTGATTTTCAGGAGCAGGAAGGCACTGAATGGGCTGACATGGGGCAGCCATCCCACGGGACTCTTAGCTTTCAGGGCAGTATACACTCCAAAATAACTTTTAAGCTTCTCCCAGGAGCAGAATAATTGAATGTGAATGGGACAACTCTGGATATTTCATTGAAGGAGAGTAAAATATAAACCATAATAAGGACTCATATTAAATGTATGTAAATAAACTGAAGCACATATTCATTTAATTTTTTAAAACCAAGACAATTTCCGTTCCTATTTAGCTGGGCCACTGAAGCAGCAGGTCACATCTTGCTTCTGGAGTAGTGATGACTTTCAGTGTTGCCTGTTTTATTCAAACAGAGGAACTGATTGGGACCAGCTAGATGGTAAGTCTATTATAACTGTACAAACTCCTGCAAACATATAAATTGCTGCATTTTGGTGGTGATGAATTAGTTTAGTATGGATTTATATGAAGTACTGGCAAGAATTAATTATTTGGATAAACCTTTTGCACACAAGACTTTATCGGGACTGGTATCATCTTTATAATTTCGTTATATTTTATTGAAGAAAACCGAAACATTTGAAGATTCAGATAAATGAATTATTAAACCAGTTGCACTTTCTTCTACCAATTATTTGCTGTATGGAGAGAGTAGATTTTTGTAATAGAATTGGAGGTAATGAAATTTGTAAAATGAGAAATTGAAATGAATTAAACACATCGATTTTTCTCTAAAGATGCAATTTTCTCTTGACATCTCTTTCACTTTTTTTTCTGTATCTTTAGCAGGATCACTAAGTACCATATTCAGAAGTCACCTGGCATCTCCGAAGCAAAAGAAATTGATTTTTATACTAGCATGGCAGTACAGTAGCAAAACTGCCATTTTTTTATTCACCCTATTCTGTTTAATACTGTTGGAAGAAGGTTATATTTGAATGTATGTGTCTTTATGTATATGTGTGTGCTCAGTCCACATCCAAGTTAAATGAGGTTGTCCACCTACTTGGAAGGTTTTGTTCAGAAAGTCCTGTGTCTTTGGTCTTGAAGAGGCCACACAATGAGTAACACTGGAAGAATGTTCTAGTTAAAGCTCCTCCTTCTGGATGCTTCCTATTCAGGTTCATAAAACTTGGTAGAATATCTAAAAAGTAACACAGACTTTTGTGTTAATCTACAAGCTGTACTTTGGCAGTGGTGGCAGCTGTACAGAGTAATATCAACAAATATGTTCTTTTGCTTCTAATTTATTTATTTGTATGATAAAAGAGTAGAAAACCTTTCTGGAACCTTCTGGAAGCAGGTAGAAGGCTTAAAGAGGAAGAAACTGGACAACTGGTATAGGGGAAATGGACAATTAGCCCTGATCTGCCCCTGAAGAACAAAGGGGAATTTCTGAGAACTCTGGTTAAATTGTGGTCAAAGCTTTCCAAGATTTAGAAAGTTTTTAAATCATATGAAACTAACTATTCAATTGAATCTTTAAGATAAAATTCCAGGTTTCATGCCCATGTAGCCCCCTTGCCACAAGATACATGGCATCTCTTTAAGAGGTCATAGAATCATAGAATGACCAGGTTGGAAGTGACCAACTGGATCATCAAGTCTAACCATTCCTATCAAAAGGTCAATGTGTAGCCTGGAAAACTTTCATTTTAGACAGAGTGCTGAGGTTAACATACTTCCCTGTCACAGTTGAAACAACAGCTTCCAGAATCCAGAATTCACCAAGATTACATCTGAGAATGATTCCCCCAAGACTCAGTGAGTCTTGGAGAACACATGAAAACTTTGAAAGTATTCGCATTGGTCCAACTTTAGGCACAGATATTAGCTAACTGTGAAAACAAACTAAATCTCCACTTGTGATTTAAATTGCTGCAGTCAACTCGGAGCACCTGCAACAGTGACACTGAAAATCCATTAACATAAACAATGCATCTTAGATACCTGAAAGACTGCCCCTGACATCTCAAACCTGTTAATTTACTTTAACTGTAAAGAGAAGGAAATCACTGCTGCATATGATTAAAACTTACTGTCAAAAAAGGAAAACAATATTTTCTGAAAGCTTGGGGAGAAAAAAGGAAATCCCTTGTTCTTCCTAGCACCTGTAGGATTCAAAACATGTTGTTTGCACTGAAAATATGCAAAAATTAGCTGAAAGGACTCAGGATAATGCTGTGGTACTCAGTTATACACAGAAATAATGAAATTATGTTTCATAAGCACTGAAACAGAAATCCAGGAGGCCAGTGCACCAGTCAGTCCTGTATTTGTCTCAGAAAGAAGGAAGCAGAGGGAATCATCTAATTCCAGGGTCTTCCTCCTTCTGATCTTTGCCTGCTAAAAGAGTTGTTTTCTCTTTAAGACTGTCAGATTAGAAAGAACTCATGTCACCTGCGTAGTCAGTAAACTCAGGAGTTGAAAGATACTGTATGGACTGTGCAAGGTATCTAATGCTTAATCTGCAGGGACAATACTTATCACTGGGCTTTGTCTCTCTATTGTTCTGCTACTTTTCTAACTAGGTATGACAGAGTCATTTTCTTCTCCCAGTCACTCCCCAAACTGCAATGAGCTACAGCCTGAGCTGTCTCCCTTCGTACAGCTATGATGCCCTGCTGTCTAATGCTCTCTTGAACATTTTAATACATTAAGCCATCTGCCAACAGCAGAGCATGAATAACAAGATTCAATCCATCTCTAATAAGAGTGTAGCGCTCTTCTGTGCTGTTTCCACTCATTTGATTAGCTTTCCTTCCACTTCAGGATGGAAAAAACCCAATACTATCTTCAATTTCCTATTTTCTGCAAGTACAAATATATATATAATGTCAAAATTCATCCTAATCTAAACATAACCTCTTTTATTTACTTCAGCTAAGTAACACAAAAGAAAGGTTGTGCCACCTACTGAGAAGCTAACAGGGAGACATTTAACTCAATTTTACAGGTAACCTTATGTCTTTCACTTGAGACACGTGACTGATTTACCACCTTCACTTAGTTTTGTCTGCCTGTTGTATCAAAATAAATTACAGGAGGAGCTGATAAATAAAATAAATATTAAATAATAAATAATAAAATAAATATTAAAATAAATCAATTACATTACAGAGTGTATTTACAGTGTAGCTAAATGAAGGATCCCATGAAAAGCTAATACAGATGACCGTCACTGTGAGTTGATCAAGTATTTGACCCTATTTTAATAAAAACGGCAGAATCTGCCCATATAGGTTCATAGAATCAGGCTCATAGAACAACCAGATTGGAAGAGACCCACTAGATCATCAGGTCCAATCATTCCTATCAAACACTAAAACTTGTCCCTTAGCACCTTGTTCACCTGCACCTTAAACACCTCCAGGGAAGATGAATCAACCACCTCCCTGGGCAGACTCTGTCAGTGCCCAATGACCCTTTCTGTGAAAATTTTTTTCCTAATGTCCAGCCTAAACCTTCCCTGGCAGAGTTTGAGGCCGTTCCCTCTTGTCCTGTTCCCTGACACTTGGGAGAAGAGGCCAGCTCCCTCTTCTTTACAACCTCCTTTCAGGTAGTTGTAGAGAATAATGAGGTCTACCCTCAGCCTCCTCTTCTCCAGGCTAAACACCCCCAGTTCTCTCAGCCGTTCCTCATAGGGCCTGTTCTCCAGCCCCTTAAGCCAGCTTTGTTCTTCTCTGGACTCACTCCAGAGCCTCAACATCCTTCTTGTGGTGAGGGGCCCAGAACTGAACACAGGATTCAAGGAGTGGTCTCACCAGTGCTGAGTACAGAGGGAGAATCACCTCCCTGGACCTGCTGGTCACACCATTTCTGATACAAGGCAACTGGTCTTCTTGGCCACCTGGGCACACTGCTGACTCATGTTCAGTCGGCTGTCAACCGACACAGAATCTAGAGAAGCACTAACACTATCATTAGGACAAAATATTAGTCTAACATGAAAACAACCTGAAAACCCTAATTGTCAGGATGCTGAAAATGGAGCACTTCCTCTGAATAGGAATCTCAGAGCAAAGGGCTGGGTGCTTCTGCCAGGACGCCTTTGTAAGCTGTTGCCCTGGTGAACATCCTGAACTCCATGCAAGCTGAGACATCTGAACTCCATACATCTGTTCCTAACTTCAGTGATTATACAGAGCCTGACATTTTGGGACAATTTTTTTGTCACTGTCTCACTTTTCAGGTGTTCTCAAAACATCTGTGCATGTGATGCCCAGGATCAGCATCAAATTTCATTTTAGTTTTCTTACTTAAAGTGTCTTAGACATTCTTTGTTTTTACTTGAAAATTCAGATGCCTTGCTGAAATCTAGATACCATATGGTTTCGGGAGAATAGATATGGAATCTGATTCTTATTTACACTGTGGTCTTTTGCCAGAGCAGGGTATAAATTACACCTTCATCCATGGGAAAGGTCTTTGCACTCCCAGAGCAATTTAAAGGTATCTTGGTATGAATAAGAATGAGAACCTGTGAGACATTTCTGATAGAGGTTCTGCTGGAAAACTGTGTTCTGCTATCCTAGCTGCTTCAGCACGCTATTTTCACATTTTCTGCTGCTTGTATGTCAGGACAGTCTAGCGTGAATATGAGACACACATTGACTTCTTCACAGTAAAGAAGAGAAAACTTAATTTTCTGCTTCAGAAGACAGAATTGCTGGTTCAGAAGGTCATCAAAAGCCAGTCTCCTCTATGGAAAGAAAACACTGAAAAAAAGTCTTGTAAAGGAAAGCTCTCATATACCATTAGATCCTAACAAGCTGACTTTTGGTGGTGCATATGAGAGAAGATGGAGAAGGTACAGAAGGCAGATTTATAGCATTGGAAAAAGACTTGTGTTCCTTTTTTCAGAAATATTTATGTATTTATTTATTCTATCCTGCACTGATATAGTAGCTGCATCTTAGAGGCCTTCTTCAAAGCTTTAAAACTGAATACAAGAAATCTTTAATAAGGCAATTTGTATGTTGAAGCTCTGATCAAAGAAAACAGGCTATTGCAGCTTCATACGCATGTTCTGAACTATTGCAAAACAGAAAGGAGATTTTTTTCTTGCACAATTTCAGACATGGAAGACTGCAAGAAAATGAACTGTCTTTATAAGCATTGAATTTTAATGAGGAATCTAATGTAAATGAATAATCTAAACAAGTATAGAAATCAACACTAAATATTCTCTTCTTGATGGTCATACTAAAAAGAATAATCTGTTCTCTTTATCTCCATGTGAATTATAAGAGATGAGTATGAATGGCACCAAACTCATCTTTTCCAGAATTTACGAAGCTCTCTATTTTCAGCAAAGAATTACCCATTGGTAACTCCATAATACTAGGAGTCTTCACAGCGTCAAACTAGAATCATCCATCTCAGGGACTATGAGCCATCCTTTGTAAGTCTGCCTTTCTCTCCTAGACTATGCCAGAACACTTAAGCATCTTGTAATCTAGAGTAACCTACATAAATGGTGAGAGAACCCCTCCAGTTGTCAAAGCAATGAAAGAATTTCTGCTGAAGCCCATGATATTTCTTAGTCATATTATTTAAGAACTAAATAGTTTACAGCTGGACATACAAGAGCTTTGACATGTCTAATAGTGGCACACTTCAGATATTCTGAACTTGCTGTTGCCTCCGCAGTAGAACATACTAATTTCCTAAAAGCCCCATTTTCCACCAGTAGGGGTTTCCTAGACAACTAAATAAGTGCTCTGAGGAACGTTTTGTATCCTACGACATGACTGCATTAAAGTATAAGATGCTTCATCCTTAAGAAGATTCAAAACTCATATCTTTTAGTTTGTTGTTTTAGTACTGGGGCTTCATGTTTGTTGTCTTCCTTCAGCTTCAGGACTTGTTTTGGAGGACAAAGGAAAAAGAACGTCACGCAGTGAGCTAAGCAGCTCAGCCAGTTCAAACACTGCTCAAAAAAAAAACAGGGCACAGCCCTTTTTTCTGCTTGATTTGGACTACTCTCTGTTTTCACAAAGCAGTTCCATATTGCGTTAAAATAAACAAACAAAACTGAACATTGTAACAGGGTCACGACTTCTATTCTTTAGATCCCTGGGGTGTGCTCTTACTCAAATTCTTTTCCTCTGTGAATCAGTGAATATATACATTTTACTCTGGAAAGTGGAACAGCTTCAACAGATAAGCACAACAGACAGAAAACTCCGACAGCGAAAGCGTAAATTGCACGGATTATAAAATAGTGATTTTTGCAATGTTTCTAAATGGACTACACTTGGGAGATTTTCAAAGGAGAAAGATATTACTGTTCTGTAACTGCTGTTCTGCAAAAAAGCATGCCTTACTGAAAACTTTTTAATATAATTTATTAGACTGAAATCAAGACTGAACATAGAAAATTGCATCCCAAATGGAGTTTGCCAAAATTGGAGATAGTCAATATAAAAAGATAAAAAGGCTTAACTCTCAAGCACTGTGGCACCTGGTGGAAAATATAGCCCTAATCTAGCCCTGTATGATCCCTGTGGATGAGTATGGCTTGCTAAGTTGACTCTTAACTTATCAGCATCTCTTAAAAAATAACCCAAATAAAACCCCACTTTTAGATCTTCCTGATGAGTTACCCTTTAAATTTAATTGAAAGAAATTCAACAGGTCAAATGTGAAGTTTCAACTTCATCTCTTTGACTGAGTTATTGTTAAAGAATGGAAATTGAAGTAATTTTTTTCTAGCTACATACTCCCATGAGTATAGATCCTTATATAGAATCATAGATTCATAGAATCACCAGGTTGGAAAAGACCCACTGGATCACCGAGTCCAACAATTTCTATCGATCACTAAACCATGTCCCTCAGCACCTCATCCACCCATCCTTTAAACACTTCCAGGGAAGGTGACTCAACCGCTTAAATCCACTTTGCCACATTCTAGGAACCTTGGACAGAAATGTGCTTAGATGCAGATTTCACTGGGTATCTTGGTGAGCTACATAAAGCACATCTTCACAGATCAACTTTTTCACCAGTACTTACAGTGAAATACTACAGCACTGCTGATGTTCTGCCATGAGCCTATGTAGCTTGGAACATCCAACTACTCAGTGACATGAAATGGAAAAAGATTTCTTCTAAGGTCATTGTAATACATAAAAGTACATACCCAAGGTATTGCTGGATTTTCAGTATTATCTGCAGTAAGGAATGAAACACCATAACCATAGATGTAACTTTAATTTCTTTTAAGGCAGAAAAGTTCTGAACAAATCAGAACCTCTTGTATGTTCAGATCAGCTCAATTGGGAAAACTTCCTTTTTTTAAATGTTTAAACTGAAGAGAAATCTAAAAGCCAAATTACCTCTGAAAGCTTGTAGTGCTTGTAGAAGAACAGATTAATATATCTAAGAATGAATACATTAGCAATGAAGTTACAGAATGCTTGCATTAGGTTTTCCTGCAACATTTCATGGTATATTAAATAATTAGTTCCACAGAGCAAAGCAGAAATGTAGAAATGTATTTCCAGAAAGCTAGAAATAACTCACATAAGTCTGTACTACATGTGAATTGCTTTGCATTTTTAAAGTTCAATGGCTTCTGGAAGCACCATCCCACTAAATATCATACATTCATTGTAACTCAAATACTTCAACTGGAAATTAAAATGGAAAGCAAAGGTATGAGCTGAAAAATCATAACTTGCAAAATGCCAAAAGCAATGTATGTGTTAAGGGTCTTTGCAAAACTTCCTACATTTGAGCATGGAATCCATGTCTGCACAGAACGTTGACTGGATCATCTGTGAAATCCAGTGGCAGTGGAAGCTGTATAAAGTGAATTCTGCTCCAGAATGACTTATGCACACAGAAAAGCTGCACGTGTTTCATTCATTTGTAGTAGCCTAAGTAACTCTTGGTTAAAAACTTCCCAGTTAGTTATCGCTCCACTGGATTTAATGAATCCCAATAAAGTCTAGCAGTAGATAACTCTGAAAGTTTGTCTCCCTATTTTCAAAAGAAGTAAATACACCTCAAAATGCAATCTTTTCACTTACTATTAAAAGAGGGACGAGGAAGGACCTGTATTGTTCCCCAGTGTAGGTGTTAACACTATCTTGAAATAGGTATCTGCTCAAACCTACTGATGTTTGTTTGTTTGTAGACATAAATTGTATATTGAAACATATGTTGATTCTGGACGTACATTGGTTAACTTCATTAAGATATTGTTGAGACAGCTATAAAAGGGAAACACAAGGAAAAACTCAAGCAAACAAAACTCCAAAACAAACAACAACAACAAAAAACCAAAACCAAATCCAGACAACAAACTAAAGACCTAAAGCAAACTCATGACCTCAGCTACACATAATGATCTCAGGAAGCTCTGGAGGGGATAGCTGGGCAGCTGCCGAGAAAGCCATAGAGAAGTACATTAAGTCATGAAGCCACAGTAAGAGGACACTGGAGGAGAAAGATTAGACATTCAAATAAGAAAGAAAACAGGCGGATAGAATTCTGGGCCATTGATTAAAGACCTAAGTAGGAAAGTAAGTAACTTAAGAGGAACATTAGGGAGACAATTCAGGAAAAGAATTCTATTTCTGCTCATTCAATTTAGGGAAAACGGAACTTTTAAAGAAGAAGAACATAAGTAATTGAGAAGGTAAAATGAAATACTAGTACCTGGAACAAGAAGGAACAATTACTGAAGTGTTTATCCTGAGCAGACTGCCCATTTAAATTTTTGCAAGTAGGCTCTTCATATAGATGAAAAATACCTCTGTAAATTGTACTACTTTAGTGCCGACTGCATTTTTCCATCCCCTGCCCTCCTTCCAAATAATGAAATTCAATATCAATTTAAATCCATATTAGTACATTGAATCCAAGACTGAATATCTGTAAATGGCAGGTAATGATACACATCTTTGGGTACTGTTCCTTCCTTTACCTCTTTTGGAATTTTTCTGCAGCTCACAGAAGAAGCGATGGTCCTTTCCTGCTGTTTCAGGACAGAGTTGTGTTAGGAACAATACAATGGAGCAGAGGATTTCAGCTGAAAAGCAGCATCCTGAAGAACATTTCTATAAGAGATAGTGTTAAATGTAATTTCTGAGAAATGTTCCTTGTACCATGCTCATCTTTCAGCTGATAATATAAATCCCACCCATAGCCACTTTTCCTTTAAATGCTTCAGTTTTCTGCTGTTTCTCCTTCTTTTTCTATTTCCTTGCTTCCATTTATTGTTTGGCCTGAGCACTTATAGAATCACAGAATCTTAGAATTAAAGAATCACCAGGTTGGAAGAGACCCACCAGATCATCAAGTCTAACCATTCCTATCAAATTTAATAAAAGCACAGAATTTCATTTGAATTTCACACACAGAATATTAGTCATTATTTTGGTTTTCCAAAAGAAGATCCCAGCTAATCACTTTATCAGCATGAAACCTGTTGCTTAACTGCTCAGAAATCAAGTTTCATTAACACTAGCATTAGCTATTAAAATTTGGCAGAAATACCACTATCAGATGAAGTGCCATTTAAATCAAATGCTTAATATGTTTTCCTATTTAACCAGCTTTAAAAACACTATTTCTTTTTTTGTGAGAAAGAATGTGAAAATGAATTTTCCACTGAATAAAACTTAATAACATTTGTTTGGTTTAATGTAATTTTAGAAACAGAAATGAGCCCTTTAGCTGCTACTCTTCAAAATAAATGTAGGCACTTCTGAAAGAAAAGATAAGGCAATACCTAAGTGGTTTTAAAAATGAATTTAGATATCTAACTTTGGACATCTCTACTTGAAAATCTTTACTTGAATTTTCTGTTATAATATATATTCTAATGATACAGCATTTATAAAAATATTTTCTTATTATCTTGTCAAGTAACAAAAGGAAGGTTTTTTTTTCATTCAGTTTATAATGTTGTAATTTTATGTCACAAAATATTCTGTTAACTAAAAATATACGTGAGTCAAAACTGACAGATATTAATTGAAAATTGATTGCCTCATAAATGTTCACATAATGGGTGGGAAAGTACCTGGTTCTGAATAAAGATCCTTTCAGGGATATCTTTCCACTTTCCAGCAAAGAATCCCATTATAGATGTCCTGCTCCTACAAAAGTCCCCTTTGAATTTGCTACTGCAGATTTTCACAAGCTGTGAGCCAGACGACCCCTTACGTCTGACTAAATACGGGAGGTGTTATGATTAAACAGTAACATCCAACAACCATAGTAAGGCTAAGCTGTCTTTGCAGAGAGCACAGAAAAAAAAGAAGAATTTTCACAAATGAAAAAGTTGTACAAATCAATAGTAACGTTTCATGTTCTTAAAGTAATGTAGCTATTCATATTTACCTGTGCTTTGCTCTCAGTGACACTCAAGGGTTACCTTCATATGGAACCTTTATAAAGCAGAAACAGGCCACTTGCTTCTGAGGCACTGAATAACACTGTCTGCTGAAGGATTTCAGTAAGGGTTAATGCTGTCAAAATCTGCAGCTGTGAGATTATACAATTTCCTTTGTGTTTTTTTTTTTTTCCTAGGGGTGGAGAAAGAGAGAGCTTTATTTTAATACACAGTACCTACCATAGTTATTCAATTGCATGTGTTGGATGGAAATGTTAATTTTACTGAGTTCTTTACAATTTTACTAAATTATCACCTCAGAGAGAAGTCTTACGTTTACTCTTAAAACTCATAAGACTTCTTCCTGCACTGAGAAAGCAAAATTTTTTCTTTCTCAGCTCTCTCTTTTTATAAAATGTTGAGTTATCCTTGGTAAAAACCAGAGGCTAATCACCAAGTACGTTTCTAACCAAGTTTTCCAATGGTCCAAACCCACTGAGGTTATAAAAGAAAGCAATTGGTGGTAAGTTTGGCTTTTTTTTGTTATTGTTGTTTGGGTTTTTTTTTAAATTTAAACAAATAACTAAACAGCTGAAAATATATCATCCAAACAGAGTAACTGGAGCAATACTAACAAAATGCAACAAAAGGGAACATGATTTAACACAAATAAAAATCAATTAAAGGTCAAAGTAATACATCAATATGTTAGCCTCTATACTAGTTGAATTATATTAATTAGATCAAAAAATTAATACTCTGACTAGACAATGTTTATATAGAATACAGGTGACAATAAGCTAACCTATTTGGCAGGTTATAAACTCAGCCCAAGACTTCATTAGTGTTGATCATAACTCAGTTTAGGACTTTATTAAATATCTTAAAATTGAAACAAAATCTAATTCACAATGTAAAAACCAGCTTGTTTCACATAATTAAGTCTTTTCTCCCTGGCCCCACATCTTTCCTCCCCCAGCAAGAGCAAAAAAAATACTAAAAGGAGTCCCTAAAAAGCAAAAATTTTGTAACCTGTGTGACTGGTAATGGTAGGACATGAGAACCTTTATTCACACACATACAATGGGAACATTTTCCTGTTTTCTTTGAATTCAAGCACCAGTGCTCATACGCACATGGTTGTGGATTCATACAGTAGAGCTAAAGACCAGAAAAATCCTGGACTCTCTCTTACTCTTTATGTTTTTAAAGCAGTGAAATAAAATTACTATGAAAAGGAAACAGAGTGAAACCTCTTCCCGAACCACTGACCTCTCCTGGGTTTCTTCCTTGGGAGCACAAACTACAGCTACAAAACAGTCTCCTGGCACAGAGCTTTATCATCAAAGTTGGTTTGTTTTTTTTTTTTTTTTTCCAGAAGCAGGCACACAGGTCAAATGTTCAAGCAGAAAATATCCTAATATTACAACTACTGGCACCTAAGGCAGCTTTATTTTGAGAGATTACAAAGTCTGCCAGTTTCTGCTAAGAATTTTCACTACTCTAGAAGGTAACAACTGATTTTTTTCTGCTCTCAAAGTGTAACTAGCTCTCAATGAAGCCAAGGGCTTTCAGGGATATCTGGTAAAATGCTCCTCTGGAATCATGGAACTTGGTACAATCAAGTCTTACAGAGGAAATATTTCTTAGAGTATGAGTTGGTTTCTATACTTTTAAGTTGTTTTCAGACAAAGTAGATTGATTAGAGTCTTTTTCGTTCTTACAATTATGTCTTTGGCTGAGTCACACATAGGAGGGTGGATAGCTCATGTGCTTGCTCAACTCTTGGCTGAAAAAACTATCAAACTCAAAATAACATGGAAAAGACAGACCAAACTGCTAAGTCCTCACTGTATGATTATATTTCCCTAAAACCACGTGTGTGTTTGATTGCTAACAAAAAATAATAATCCAGCTAGGAAAAAAAAATTACGCATATTTTAATAAGTCAAATTATGGAAACTCGGGTGCACATGCCATTTCAGAACCTCTAGCCACTAGAGACATCCACAAGAACCACATATTTCAGTCACTGCCATTTTAAAGCAAAATGGAAAAAAAAAGGAAATCTCATTTTCAATTATCTTTCTAAAAAAAACCACTAAAGTCAAAACCATAAGGATTGTACCTTGTGGAACAGTATTTCAAAGCCAAATATTTAATATTAATAACACTATAATATATTTGAGTAATTCATAAAGATAATTTTGTGGCAGTAGCATATGTCGTAATAGTGCTGCTAGAGTCTAAAGTTACATTTCCAGCGGTTTACAGTCTGGTAGAAAAATTCACAGCAGTATGAAACTCCACAGGCTAAGATAAGTCCACCAAGGTCACAAATACTTTAACTGTAGGCTATCATTCTAAAAAAAATTGCTTTGTAGCATAATCCTCATTCGCAGACTACATATTCAAGACTTTTTGGATTAGAGAGTCATCAATGAGATTATGAAAGGACTGACTTGCAGCTTTGAAGGCATGACTGCCTTCAGTAGTCGCAAAATATGCATATGTATGGTACATCATGAGCCTTTTAAAACTCTCCTAGCCGTGTATTTATGTAATTGGAGCTATTTTGCTTTATGTCACATCAAATGAAGAAGAAAATAACAAATAATTAAAGCAGCATTCAGGAGTGATAGGAAGTTGGCAGCCGTGTGAATAGAAAAAAACCCAAAACATTAGATTCTTTTCTGTAGCACTAAAATACTGTTTGTCTTGTTTATCTATGAATATCAAGTAAACAAACTAATATTACCTTCCTATCTCCTCAGAGAGGAAGTGGGAGCATTAATTTCATGAAAGTGTAAAGTGATCACTGAGGCTCAGCCAAGCACAAAGTATGATTCTGTGTCTGTCGTTATAAAAATAAAAAGATATATTCATGAGGGTGAAAAAAGATAACATCCATCAGTAAACAGTCCCTGATATCTCTTACTGTGTTGATTATGTGAAGTATAACATTACAACTCACTTATTTCTTTTTGGTGGATTCCAGGGCAGCAGTTCAAGGTTCACAAAACAGAACTGGATTCTGAAACTTAGTCACTGAGGTTTCCTGTATCAGCTCAACGTTGTCCTGAGAAAGGTGTGACTGTTGTTACCGTGCTGTAGATTAACAGCTGGCAAGTTCCAAAAGACAAACAGGTAGCCTGATCTAGTGGGAGGTGTCCCTGCCCATCGCAGAGGGGTTGGAACTAGATGATCTTTAAGGTCCCTTACAACCCAAACTGTTCTATGATTCTATAACAGGAAAATATTTTACAGAAAAAAAGCAAAAACATGATAATGTGTTTCCATGATCTTAATACACAACAGATGCTAAAACTAAAAACCAAATTCTAGTGCACAACAGCATATGGAAGCTGTAATACTAAAAACAAGTGTGGAAACGCACAGGACAGTAAGGAGTGAAATACAAGTGACTAGTCAAGCATACAAAGGAAGCTAGATTTTTGGGGGGGTTAGATCAGTTTAAAAATATAAGAACATTAAAATAATTCAAGTATAAACACAGAATTCCTTCTTCCTAGCGATTTTATACAGGAAGAGCCCCTGGAGCTATCCATATTTCAGTGATTTCTCTATCAAAGCAATGCTATGTATTTATGAAACGGAAAGAATTTATCTGAAATTTATGTTTTGTTAGTTTGATTATGTGATCTGGATTTGAACTTTCTACAAAACATGCCGAAGGACATTCAGGCCATATGGTAACTTTCCAACAAGCTGGTTTTGTACATCTGCTGGCTTCTGCATGTCAAGTGCTCAAGATAATTTTACCTGGGTCTCTTCATTACACAAAAATAATGTCAACAAACAATTTAATGAGTATGTGTAACAACACTTGTTGTATATCTAAAGTTGCCAAATAGAGAGCTAGCGCATTACTTTTCTTTTTCTTTAAGTGTATTTTCACTGCAAGGAATGCTATATGTATTATTTTATTATTTTCTGAGTAAATATCCATTGCCTAATTCCATGTAATCATCTTGCGGATAGTTTTACATTTTCTAGGTATGATACCATTGAGGGATATGGTGAAAAATGTCCTGAAGTAAGTTAAAATACACATTTGAGGAAAGTAAATGTTAATGTGTCTGCAAAAGTGTGTATTGCAACTCCAGAGTCCCCAGGGAAGTGATAGTGTAAGACTCAAATGAAAGAAGACTAGATAGAGGGAAGAAAAACCACATAAAGGATGTACTTTTCTGGAATTTCACTTGAGAAGAGCAGGTTAAACTGGAAGGTGGGAAAGGTAGAGGGTTCACTGGTTTAGCTTCCAGAAATCAAGACAAGAGGTGATGCAGCTGTTTCAAAAATCAGGACTGTGGCAGTGAGGCACTTGCCACCCACAGGCCAAGACAGGACTCCAGAAAAGGATTAGTCTAGCTCTCCATTTCCTGCAGCAAACCTCTTTCCCACCCATCAGGGAATCTGGCTGTGGAATCAGCCACTGTGCTTGGGCTGGGCTTATGCCACTGAGTAATTGCCTGTCTTTGGACAGTAGCATTACAAGCGAATAGTTAAATTTATGCTGTCGCTGCTAGTTTTGAGTATCCTTTGTATTCCTTCTGATGTCTTAGGCTGAGCTGCTATCTTGTAACAGAGTCTTGAGTTCAAGGCAGTCTTTGCAGGAGGCTAATATTTGGCAGTTTAGGCTACCCTGGTCAGTCATATGTAGCAAAAGGTAAATGCAAACCAATTATTTTAAAACGGCATAATAAAACAACCACAGAAGCAATTACTGAAATCAAACATATTTTCTACACATGTGGCTTACCACCCGAAACTGAACAAATCAGGCCCATGCCTGGAAGTATTTAAAAGACAGGTAGACGAGGTACTCAAGAACATGATGAATAGTTGGGCTCAATGATCTAAGAGGTCTTTTCCCACCTGGTGATTCTATGATCTTATACAATGTAACACTTATAACATTTATTATATAACTTAAAACTTATGACTTAAAAATCTCATTACTTATAACATTTTTCCCTTCTTGAAAAGTTAGTACTCCAATTACTAGCTGTGACTTACGAATGATGCTTAATCTTTTAACATTTACATCAATTGTAGCAGCCAATGTGACAGGCTGTGCAACATGCTTAGCACTGTCTTGTGAGAATAAAGACTCAGGAATTATAGGAGTTCTTATCTTATAGAAGCTGGTTATCTATCTAAGGAAAATTCCTTAAGCCCTGTCATCTTAAGCATACAACAACTGGAGCTAGTTGAAGTAATAGATAGGCCAAAAGGTAGAAAACATCATTAGTTATGATCATGATTTATGTAGAAATAATGAGGTTTTTGATATAAAGAGGTGATTAATATGCAGCTGTAAACATCCTACAGGCTGAGAGACAAACCTCTCTTTTGAAGAAAAGCATTCTATTGGAATACGTGGCTTAGTGACTGTTGCCTTTTCAGTACTATAGAAAGATTGTTGCATTAAAAAATACTGCATTCAAGAGCTTTTATCCAAACACTTTGCACATAAAAAGGCATAAACATTTTTGTCTTATTTGACATTTCAAGGGTATTCCCAACATTTGTAATAACGGTAAAACAGGTGGAACAAATCTCTGAAGAGTATAAAACAGAATATCCAATCTTTTCTAATTACTTTCCAAAAATCTTTATGCCTACTTCACATCTGCCTCCTCCATACAGGCTGCATATCCCCCCAAGTAAACCTTGAAACAGTTGTTGCATTCTCAGGCTAAAAAGAAATGTGACATCTGGATCTAAAGTCAGACAGATGGCAGTTATTCATTGAGGACATACAATTTCACTTTTCGTTTGACCTGCTGTAATCCATGATGCTAACCCCAGTAATAAGGGATGCTCTGCTCTTCTGTGCTTTCAGTTCTCATCATTTGTGTTCCTTATGTGCCTGGAGAAAGCCAAATCATATGTTGTTTCTCTGCTTCATGCAGTAGTCCATAGCTCAGAAGGCTACATAAATTCTAACATGGAGGAGTGATAATTCAGAAGTAGAAAAACCTAAGAATATAATATTGGATTTCTGGTACTTAAAACCTTTAATCCATCACATTCAGGCAATAAATGAATATATTTCAAGAAAAAATAATTGTATTCATTGAATAATATTTTCTTTGGGAAAACCGAGACTACCTGTGACTGTGAGACTGCAGAATGATGTCTAGAAAATATTTTGAAATCCATGTCTGTATAGACACATTTGTATGTGTATACTAATTGTATAAAAGCTATCAATATGGGTTTAAAATACTTTCCTCATTTCTTCCTTATCAAGATGGTCTAAAAATATTTTCATTTAAACTTCGTCTTTCATATACACAGCCCCAAACGAAAATATTTCTTCTCAGAACATCCAAGACTGCATTCAGCTGGCCTCTAGACATCTCAGATATTTAGAATGTATTTACCATTTTCCTGTACTCAGATCATAGTTTTATTGTCATTGCAGCTACTAAAAAGGTACTGTTTAAGTCTTCAATTTATGTAACATACACATAGACTACCCTGGCTTTAAATAGAGAAAATAAGACCTGAAAAAAGTACCACATTGAACACATGCCATAAATTTCACTGAGACCATTAGCCAAATATCTTGACTTACAATATTATGGGTAGAATTGAACATTTTAAGTATATGCAATTCAGCTTATTCATAAAATCTGACACCCCCCCACCCCCACCATGTTCTGGAATACAATTGTGCTGAGTACTCCTTTTAATGGAGGAGAAATCTTGTAAACCAAACAGACCTATGAGTAGGAGAAATAATTTCTGCTTTTGCAACAGAAACAGGTTCTTAGCCTTTTCCAATAAGCTTATCACTGCAAAGGAAATTAATTTCCCGTTGGGGCAGACTGAACAGTTTTACCCGATAGATTCAAATCAGAGCAGAAACCACAGATATCCCACTGAACCCTCTTCTCCTCTCACTGAAGTATGAAATCAGCAGGAGGGTTAGACTTTGAGAAAGCACTTTTATGATGCAATATGGCCAAATCCAGCTGTTGTGACTATTGAGTAAAAAAGCCAAAATCAACCAAATTTAAGGAAACAAGTAATATGTGGAACTCCTAAATGTTTTGCATTGTAGTAATTGCATTAATTGTAAAAGAATTAACAATTACAGAGAGCAGACATGCTGGGAACTGTGGTCATGAGTCAGGTCAAAATAATTTAAATACATCTGTGAAGAACACAGTGTTATTTTATAGCACTGAGGGGCATCATAGCCTACATGGCTACTTCTGCATTCTGAATCAACACAAGAATTAAACACATTTTCTAAGGCAGAGTAACTCATATTTTATCATGACAAATGCCAAAACTGGGAAAAACTAAGAAAAAAAAAATAGGCAAGATTAAAGGAAAAGTTAAAGTGTGGGCTCACAGTTACTGGAACTCTGTATTGAAAGTCTGTCGAAGAAAAACGTATATACCCTGACACTGGAAGTCAGAAGGACAAGGAGGACACCTGCACATAATCAGCCAGACAGAGACCACTACAGGATGACTGGAGAATTTATTTTGGTACAGGTTGTGTTTCATTAGCTGTACTGGATAGTCAGAAGATAAGAGGAAAAGAGAGCCTTGATTTGTTGAGGTTCAACTCTGTACATGTAATAGAACACATGCTGCAGATACTAAAACTTGTTTTCAAGCATTGTTGAAACTCAAAGAAAAGCAAGATCCAAACATGAAGTAACTGATCAAATTTTAGTTAAATATTACTAATATTCTTAATACATGAGAACAAGATGTTGCTAAGAGAGTTCCTAGGCAATCTACTAAGGCTTATTTAGGATAGAGAAAAAGTGAAATTAGCAGAGAATAATGTATACAAATTCAATAATAATTTTAAAATCTACAATGAGGAGATCAAATGATGCACCAAAATGTATCAGAAGATGGCAGAACACTAAGTTAGATATTTGCAGCACTATCGCTACAGTGTTGCTCAAAAAAAAAGGTCCCATCATGGGTACTCAGTCAATGGTGACAGAGTTCAGAGAGAAGAAAAGCATGTAACTGTAGACAGAAATAATATTGTCAGAAACTATGTGAGGATAAGGAATGGGTGAATAATGTTGACTGAGAAGGTAAAACAGAACCAGCATCATTATGGTCTAAAGTAGCTTATAGAATCATAGAATAACCAGGCTGGAAGAGACCCACCGGATAATCAAGTCCAACCATTCCTGTCAAAGATCATTGAGTCCAACCATTCCTATCATCATTCCTATATCATTCTTATATCCTCCAGACTGCTTCAGCTCTTCCAGTGCTATTCACATACTTGATTGGGGTGTTAGGGACTCCCCTCAGAGGAGCCCCAAAGGAACAGCACCTACTCCATGCGGTGGTTGTGGCACACCTGGGACACCTCCCAGCTCTACTCGTGTGACAACATTTACTGTGTAACAGGGGAGGTGCTGCAATATCTCTCCAGTGGCCCTGGCAGTTGATTAGAAAGCAATTATTAACTCCAAACTACAATTACCATCCACTACCCAGTTCTCCAGTTATATGCTCCTAAAAGAATGAGGAATGAAAAAACTCAAAGACAGGATGATGCAACAATAAAGCTTCTTGAACTACAGCAGCAGATAAGTTGGGTTTTTTTATACTTGTGAAGATATGGAAAACTGGAGGGCAGCCACATTCTTGGAAAAGATCAATGTAGATACTAGGACTTAAGAAGAAGCACTGAAGAAACATACAACTATAAATCAATCTCACTGATAGTACATGGACACATGGTCATTATTCTGGAAAGGATTCAAAAATTCAAAAAACCAACTCAGAGTATCAATTTGAATTGCTATGACATACTCTTGGAAGAGGCACAAGGGGCAAACCTCAGGACTACAATCACTCACATTCAAATATTTTAATAATAAACTCTGTTGTTTGTTGACTTCGCTGAAGCATCTGACCCAGTGGAAAATGATCAGTTATGGCCGATGATGCCTGAAATGGGTTTTTATCACACTTAGATGAGCTACTGAGTTCGTTGCCACAGTCATAAATTTGCTGTACAAATAGTGAGAAGTACAAGCGCCACTCAAAAAATCAAGGTGTACAGAAAAGGGTGAGCTGTATCATCGTATCTAGCATTCTAGCAGAGATAGCACAGAGGGAAACATTAAAAGGTTGGAGAGGACTTCTATGACTTTAGATATGCAAACTGTATAAAATGGATTATCACCTGGTCTGAGGATCCACAGAACATGTTGCTGTAGTACATATAGTTGGAGTGTATATTCTCAGTTGATCTCTAAGTAAAGAAATGGTTATTCTGTGGTTCTAAAGGAGGAGAAGATTATTAATAGCTTGCAGAGTTTTTATGTTTAGGCTCTAATATTGATCAAAACAATTCCCATGAAAATCATACTTGAAGGAAATTAAGTATTACAGAACAAAAAAGATGGTGTATATCAACAATACAGAAAAAAAAGCATGAAAAACAGAAATCCTTGCTTTTTGAAGAAAATAGCTTGCTAAAAAGCATCATACGCTGATGAAAGCAGAGAAAAAGACTAAGGAAAGGGGTCCTTCAGAAACTGCATTTTGAACATTGCTTTTTTAACAGAAAAAATAGCGGATATGGATTGGGGAATGGGGGAGGCAGTAATGTCAGTTAGCCCAAATACAACCACCCCAGATTTCAGGGCTGCTCTAACTAGTTTCAGCAACACTCTTATTAATGGATGTTAAGGAGAGTTGCATTGCAAAAGACCTCACCAATATAATTAACAGAGGAATTAAAAAAAAAAAGTCACGTGATCAGGAGGGAAAAAAATCAACAGCCCAAAGAAGATAACAATTCAAGAATGGACTGAAAAGAGGAAGAGAGGAAGATCAAGAAGAGCACAGATAAAAGATATAGATTTCTGGATTTAACTGCAAATCAAGCAGGCAAAAAGACTGGCAAAGAGAAACAAGTGTAGAAACAACTGGTTTATCATTACATAAATCTAAGAGCTATTGATACAGATAAGGAAATTCCTCAAATATAACTGCATACAGAAGTCTTACAAAATTCTAAGGCCTTAAACAAGACGACCTGGTCATCCATTTGACCTAATTACATGGCTTCAATGCTGTGCAGAGATATCTATCCTGTCATAGACCCTCCCAGTAGGAAAGCAATGTCAGCATGGAGGGCTGTTCAGGTTTATGCAGTTTGCTTCTTGACAGACCCACTCAGCCAGTGCCAAATTTCTGTTGATGTGTTCATTTACAGGAACTGCTTTTGGCTTTACCTTTTAGATAGCTTTTCCCTGTTGGTTCTTCATAATACTGGTAAACTTTGCGTTGACCCATCTCAGTTTTAAAATACAGAAAGCAGTACATGCAAGGAAACAGCATAATTGAGTTTTCTGAGAGTAGTTAAATTGTAAAAAATGCCAGTCAGCTTCAACTAATCTTGCTCTTACAGCTAGGATGGAATATCATTTGACTTTTAGATCTCAACATTTTATGATCCTTGAAATTTTAAGTATCCCACAAGCAGTTGAAGAATGATTAGTTGAACACTATTATTTCATTGGAAAGATGAATTTTATGATGTTTCACATAGTATACTTTCCTTTTAACTGTAAAGCTTGGTTGAATAATTTAATTAAAGTTTCATTTTTTTCCAGAGACAGCACTAGACAGCCATTCTGTCCCGCACTTAAATTTAAACATGTCAGTGTGACAAAACAACCGCTTTCCACATGAATTTAAATATAGAAGACAACAAGGTTAGAGGCTTGGGTGTTTAACCATGTCAATGTGCAAGTCTTTGTAAAAGAAACAAACCAAAGAACTGTAGTGTACAGATTTGCTTTCAAACTAACAGATCGTGGTAGTTTTCTCTTTAACTGTGGATATGTCCTGTATGAAAATATTCCTAAAGTAATACATAAATTCTATATGCATCCATAGATATTTAAAATTTATACATACAATATATGCATAAAATTATGACTGTGCTACTGGAAATTCGTTACCACAACTTTGACTTGACCATCAAAGTCCTAAACAACATTTAATGCAATTAAATCAGTTGTGTTTTATACTGATCGTAAGTGGGTCCATAGCAGTTCATATTTCTTCCATTAAAAGTGGTATTCCCAAGTTTGCTTTCCCTTCATTATGTTCAGATGTATCAGAATTGTATCAGGTATTTAGAACAAGCACAGTCCCAACTGTACTATGGACATATTGAAGGAATTCTTGCCAATGTTTAGGGATAACTTTCTATTAGAGTTCTAATTAGGCTGAGTTTTAGCCATTCCTTGCACTTAACAGGCCTATCCAATTTATTTATAACTGGGTGAATAAATTCTAACCTCACTTCCATCGGTATCTGGAACAGCTCCAGTGAAGCAAAATCAGTTACCCTTTTTGATACATGAAGTAAAATGTATGACAGGAATTCAGTCATAAATTATGATAAAGTTAGTCACCTCATTTTCTTATAAATTATAGTATGTATATCACTAAAATCTTTTTCAACATACCTTCAACATCATGTTTGAATGAAATCATATAAAGAGAACACATAGAGGATGAGTCTTAAGCTTAGCTATAAAGAATTAATAAAACATGTTGTCATGATCCCAAGTCTCTAGATCAGAAGGAAAAAAACTCCCACAGGTTAATTGCTTCTTAATGATCTTGTAATATAGTCCTTTTATTTTGTTAGTTCTGCATTCAAGAATGTATAAGCAATTACCTAGATTCAAGTTTGTTAATAGTCTCAATAAATTCTGTGAGCCTCTTTTCACAGTAATTTTAAACATGTTCTTGATCTGAGGATAGAGGAAAAGAGATAAGTGAAGAAGTCAGCATAGAAAAGGCTGTGAAATTGGAAAATTTCAAGAATGCTCTTATTATCTGTCGAATGCAAGACATTCAAGAATATCAGTGAATTATGGATGGGGAGTGAAGCTCTAGTGCATCCTGATTACACTCCAGGAAGTAGAGTTGTATGAAAGTAATAACACAGAAAATATCTAAACCAAGATGTATACAGGTAAAGAGATTTTTACACTACAAGCAATTTATGTGCAATATGGTGAGCTTCCTTTCTCCCTCAACCAGAACTTGATGAAATCTGCCAGTTATTTCACATGAAAGCCACATTCCTTAGCTATCCTGCAGCAACAATCTAAGAAGCTAATCTTATTAAAAAACCAGACAATAAAAAGAGCTGTTTCATCCCCTAAAATTAAAATGAGCAAATGTGACAAGGCAGGTGTAAGACAAAAGAGCAAACATCACAAGGATAAAAAAAATGTAAATGATAAAGCATTGAAATTGAGTAAAGTCAGAAGGATGATTTTATTACATTTTTAGAATGTATGAGGGAAAAATGTGTGATAGTCACAAGCTGTATTAATTGCTTACATGTTTACCTGTTCTAAAACAAATTTGCTCTGACTCTCTTAGCAAAACATCTCTGCTTCTGAGAATTTAGAAATTTTATACACTTAAAGAAAATCTGGGTGACTGTTACCAGCAGAAACATAACCTGTGTAGATTACATGAAAATTTCCTAGAAGAACAGTAAGTGGAAAGTCACCTTTCAAAGAGTTGTATCAGACATAGCATTTTTCACAAAGCACATTTAAGACGGTTTATACAAAACTTTTGATCATTTACTGTGGAAACTTTGAGCCACCTCCACAAAAAATAACAAACTGCATTAACTTTTTGGTGTAATTTTATAAAACACAAATGAGACGAGAACATACTAGCCGGTTCTTCAAGTACAAAACAGAAAACTGTGCTTTTTTAGGCTGTTTAAGGCAAAGTTTTCATCTATTTCAGTAGCTCTCAGTAATATGGTGTCTCACAGAGACTGTGCTGACGGTGTGGAAAAAAACTTTGCTAGAAGAACAACTTCCTTGAATTCATCATGTCAGAAATATACCTGTGTAATGAGCAGTTCTTTAACAATGCACATCAGTAAAAGGTACTATTCCTTGCCAAGTTTCAAGTACCTGTTAAGGTTCAAAAATAGCAAATTTGCCAGTTTTTCAGAGTAACGCATCCCTGAACTGAAAATAGAGATTTACAAAAAAACATTTTCAAAAGCCTCAAAGAAGATTGGCATTGTATTTCCATTCAAAATAATCTCCTATACAATTAATTCTCCAGCAAACATCCAATGAATTCATAACAGACGCGTCTGAAAATAAGTTTTACATGGCAACAGGCAGCCTTGCAAATGCATATACAAGCTACCTCCTCTTACTCACATGTACCATACAAATGGTTTCAAATTGTTTAGCTGCCTATTCAGAAAAAAAGAACCAAACCTTACCCATGGCACTCTAGAGCCAAATAAACTTCATAATAAAAATGTGTAATTCCTGGGAGAAGTTCTTCTTAGCTCTAATGGGTCAATTCTCAGCTGTCATAGTTTATTTTTATTTAGAAAAATATAAAAGTATCTCCATGCTGCCTCATTTTTTAATGTCTTTTCCTCCATTAGCCTTTCTCCTTACGAGTTTTACTTGATTTCAATATAGTAAAATGCTGCCTCTCCTGATCAATTCTCTCTTCCTCAGTTCCAGTATAATAAATGATATGCCTGGAAAATGTTAGTAGTTGTCATATGTAACAAAGCCATATAAACTATGATAAATTCCAGTGTCCAAAAGTGCTTGCTTTACCTTACTTGAGTGATATAACTAAATCCTGACAGAAACAATTATTTATTGTGAGATATACATTTCTTTTTAAAGTGTAAGACTAATTTTTATTGAGCTAAGCGATATTACAATTACTTTGAGTGTACTATGCCCATAATATAGTCTAAGATAAGTCTGGTTAGTCTTTGAGCTCTATATTAAGTGGCAGCTTTAGGAACATAAAAATTTCAATCTACATAAACCTAAAACATCAAAAAGACAAAGCAAATACAGAAAATGTGAGAAAATATGAAGTCTGACAGGACACTGTGCGTGTACACATACACACGCATCAGTAGTTTTTACAGCAGAAATAGTTATTTGAAAGTAAAGACATACTTCTTAGAATCATAGAATCACTAGGTTGGAAAGGACCCACCAGATCATGGAGTCCAACTACTCCCATCAAACACTAACCCACTGCCCTCAGCACCTTATCTACCTGTACCTTAAACACCTCCAGGGAAGGTGACTCAACCACCTCCCCAGGTAGCCTGTTCCAGTGCTCAATGACCCTTTCCATGAAATATTTTTTCCTGATATCAAGTCTGAACCTTATTGTAATGTTACCTGAATACAACTCTGTGACTTATTAATTTGATCCATACACCTTAAAAAGCCTAATTGCTAATCCATAAAACTGTCTCACCCATTCTTCTGAGTTTCTCAGGTATCCACCCGCGAGCCCAGGTCTTGCTTGTGTCAAAGGAAAGGCAGATTGTATGCGTAGAATCATAGAACAACCAGGTTGGAAGAGACCCATCAGATCATCGAGTCCAACCATATCAAACACTAAACCATGTCCCTCAGCACCTCATCTACCTGTGCCTTAAACACCTCCAGGGAAGGTGAATCAATCACCTCCCTGGGCAGCCTATTCCAATGCCCGATGACCCTTTCAATGAAAACCTTCCTCCTAATCTCCAGCCTAAATCTCCCCTGGTGGAGCTTGAGGCCATTCCCTCTTGTCCTATCCCCTGTCACTTGGGAGAAGAGGCCAGCTCCCTCCTCTCTACAACCTCCTTTCAGGTAGATGTAGAGAGCAATGAGGTCTCCTCTCAGCCTCCTCTTCTCCAGGCTAAACACCCCCAGCTCTCTCAGTTGTTCCTCATCAGGCTTGTTCTCCAGCCCCTTCACCAGCTTTGTCTCTCTTCTCTGGACTCACTCCAGAGCCTCAACATCTTTCTTGTGGTGAGGGGCCCAGAACTGAACACAGTAAGACACAGCGATAAGTGCACAGGGGGACATGAGGCAAGATTTAGGGGTGCTGTGTGCTACAGAACTTTCTGGTTCAGTTCCTCCCCTCTCTTCTAGAAAATTGAATCTTTGCATGGGACCAAAAGCCTGTGACAAAGGTGCACATCGTGCCAGCAGAAACCCTTGATAGAGGCATAGTTTTAGTGATCAAAGCTGTATTCAGAAAAGTCTCTGCCTTTCTCCAGCAGAACGTTGCTTTCAGGGAGAAAATTCAAGGCAGTTTAAGGGAAATATTTTCTGCAGACAGAGCTGTATAGAACCAACAGGTGCCACACTAACATTAGGAGCACTTGTAGGAGAGACTCTTTTAAGAGATGGATAAAATGAATAGCCCCAGGAGGAGGAGCTGGAAGAGAACACACACAGGTAACTGTGGCCGCGTTCATTTGATTCAAAATACAAATGTCCTGTGTAGGTGCATAGTATCCTGAATTCGATGTTGTAGGGTATTTCTGCTCAGCACAGCAGAAATGAGAAATTTCCACCTCCTGACCGACAACGAGCTTACCCTACAAGATGGCAGGGTTATTTCCTATCCCTTGCCAGCTGGCAACAGTTATAAAAGCTAAAAGAATATTTTAAGTTTTTGCTGGCCCTGTTAGGTCAGGTGTGTATTGAGGCATTCTATGTGCCTGCTAGAGCAGTATCAGGAAAAAAAATCAGCAAAAATAGTTATGATGACAAAAGGGTTTCTACTGCTCTAAATCTTTTCTGAACAGGAATAATCCTGCACCTACAAATGAGCATCTCCCACATATCCCATTGGAACTTTTAAACATGTTCTCACAACTGTTCAAAATATATTTTGGCTGCTCCACATGCTTATGCTCATGTGTATGTGTCATATTACTTCTGGTTCTCTTACTTTGTTTTGTTTACACCTTCTCTTCCAGGTCTTAGTCCAGAATACTTGTGTTTCCATCAGAGGTTGCTCCTCCCTTTTCCATCCTGTGGGTAGACTTCTACAGTGCAGCTGCTGACCAGGCTTGGACAGGTCTAAACCAGGACAAACACTGAGAAACTTCATTTGCAACAAGTAAGAAGGCACTTAACTTGTGCTATAGATGAAGAGAAGGAACTTTTCTTTACTGCATCAGGACTGGAAAGAGTAACTTCCCTTTCCTTGCAGTCAAGAGAAACCTGAGACAGGCAGGTGCTGAGGTAAACTGGAATAATTTTAGTGGAGACACTGTTCTTACTGGTAGTGTGTTCAGAGTGTGTTTATCAATAACTCTTTGGCATAACACATTTTCATATACTACAAAGTCTCATACTGCTGAGTTGTGGATAAATTTTGAAAACAGCAACTCACTCAGAAATTTCAACCCAACAACTTTTCCTAAAAAAAAAAAAAGTTACAAAAATTCAGCTAGAATGTAATAATACACACTATGAGTTTTGTTTTTACTGCCTATACTATCATATTCCACAGCCCTCACTTATGACAAGACTGCAGTAAGTACAGCAGTTTGCTAATCAACACATGATTTACTCTGAGTATAGCAAACGAGTAAAGATCATCTCAATTTCAAAGCAGTTTTTGGTGTGTATCTATTAAAACAGTTTAGTGTTTTACTGCTGTTTCTAAAAACTCAAGAAAACCCCCACAGTATTTATGGTGAAGAAACTGTATTATAGTGATCAAGCTCTACAATTCTCAGTCCTGAGCTCTACTGTACAACTATGTCTTCTACAACACTGATAACCATACTCCACTTCGCTTACTGAAACTTCCCTGGGTATAATCCAATTTGTAACCAAACCTTAACAGCTATAAATAGTTTCACACAAGACACTTGACTGTCAAAAGGAGATGGCTACAGATCCAGCCTGACCTTCTTTACAAATCATCTGCAGAATCTCACCTAATATTCCTGCATCAAAACTGTAACTTCTGGTTGAGCTAATTCAGAAGACACACCCTCTGCCTCCTTTGGTGAGGAATTCATTTGAAGAGGCTGAAAGGATTTTGAGAAATCTGTCTCAGTCACCAAAGGCTAAAGATTCTTGCTAATTCCTATCCTGCCCACACATTTCTAACCTTTGAAATCCAACTTGCTTGTGTTGTTAGTACTTCTTTCAAACTGCTGCATCCATCACATTTTCAGCCAGACTTTTATTACCTAGAACATTTACACTATGACAGTTATAAGTATTATCTGGAAAAGTTCCTTTTGTAAGAGCCGCTAGCAGTCTTTCTGGTTCCAGTTTTGTTATTCTCCTGAATTCTTATACAGAGCATTTTAACTGTGAAATATTTCTCTGATACATCTTCATACAGGAGCATCACTGATACAAGACTGAATGGGAGTCTTAAATCATCTCTTCCATCTAACCTTACTTCACAGCCAGGATTTGCCTGAGCTGGGTCACTGATGAGACCTCCACTGTTCCAGAATCAAGCATCATGCAAGCATTTTATTCTTTCATGCATTATTTTTTTTGTAAGGAATGACAGTATATTGTACTGACTTTGTAACTGGAGCTGAGCTGGCACCACTCTGAAATGAAAAGGACAAGCAGGTCAGAGCTCTTCAAGCTGTTATTCTAGATTTAGATGTCTCTGCTTCAGTGACAATTCTCTTGAAGTCTTTTTGTAACCCAAACCCACTAGGAAAAAAAAAATAAATCAAAACCGAGTGCATGTTTGCAGTGCCTGTGCCAGCACAGAGAGGTCAGGCTAGTGCTGACTGGTACATCTGCCCAGGACAGTGTTAACATGTTAGTGATGTTCTGTGTATGTGTGTGCTCAGCTCCTGCCTCTCATGAGGGTTTATTAACTGTAGTGCAATGCCAGCTCGACAGAGTCAGCTCCAGTTTCTCTGCAGCATGTACTATAGTGATCTTGAATGCCAGCACAATCAAACCAAATCCCTGTTTGACTCAAACAAATTCAAATTTGCATGTTCCCTAGAATCACCATGAGTAGAATTGCTCATTATGAGAGTGAAGTTACTGTTTCTCCTACTGAAGAGTTGGTGCTTTGCTAGAAATACTGATGTATGAGGCCAGGGTCACAATCTATACTAAAAGGAAACAAACTTGAAATTCAAGAGTTGTTCGTTTTTTTTTTTAAATTGAAGTATGTGTGACCTTGAAAAACACTGACCAACACCAGAAAAGAATGATAACTCTCAAGAACTAAAAATTCTTACTAAGTACTTGACTGGAGGAGAGGGACCTGGTGGTGTTGGTTGACAGTGACTGAACATGAGCCAGCAGTGGCCCAGGTGGCCAAGAAGGCCAATGGCATCTTGGCCTGGATCAGAAACGGTGTGACCAGCAGGTCCAGGGAGGTTCTTCTCCCTCTGTACTCAGCACTGGTGAGACTGCATCTCGAATCCTGTGTTCAGTTCCGGGCCTCTCACCACAAGAAGTATGTTAAGGCTCTGGAGCGAGTCCAGAGAAGAGCAAGAAAGCTGGGGAAAATTGAAGATACTTTTAAAATAATTCTTTCTTAATTTTTACCCTCCATTTTACATTTCAATTGACCATTTTACATTGCATGAGAGATCAAGGAACTCTCTTCTAGAACTGAAAGAAAAAAACTCTTGTTGCTAAACATATCCCTAAGCACTTCATCTACCCCACTTTTACATTAAACAAAGTTTGGTCTAAAACCGTTCCTTAAATATGTAAACCTGATTTTTTTGTGGTCAAACTGACACCAAAAAACATGCCATCAGGAAACTACTGCTAGAAAATGCACAGATAAGATGTGTTCAATATGAACTTGCCTCCAGTGTTAATTACCAGTAAAGAGCTATACTTTGATTAGAAAGATTATCAATCATTATTAATGAAAAATGTTGACGATTACATATAACCAATATAATCTTCAACATTTTGCATTAATAATGAAGTGCTTAGGGATATGTTTTAGTAGTGGACAGGTATGGTTGGAGTTGGTGATCTTGAAGGTCTTTTCCAAACTAATGATTCTATATGTTGCCTGACAGTGTGTGTGGCTAATTCAGGGTAACTTACCTTCAATGATACTTATCATGTGTCTAAGCCCAAATACTCCTATTTACAATAGAAAGCCTTTAATGACTTCTACTCCTGAGACTTAACACCATATAATACAACCCAGGTTCATACAAAAAGTGAGAACTCACACACAAAGTTATCTAGAGGAGAAATGGGGCTGGTGTCTGGTTGCCTCAGTGACCACGCGGCTCTCTATTCCCTCTCCAAATTCTTATATTTAGACAATTCTACATAAAACTTGTTTTATATAAGGATGTTAGCAGTGAGACCATACCACATCATCCCTGTCATAGTACCATCTCCTGCAATTAACATTCACACCTTTCCCCATTGCATTTATTGTCTTTAACATCCACAGAAAATAGGATTAGGTGAAATAATTTGTATACTCATCCAGACTGTTTGACTCAGTTTATTCCTGCAGCACTCAAGTCTTCTGTCATGAAAGGACATATCCTAAATACATTTGTTTGTCTCTCATGAAGCACATATCCCTCTCTGTATCATCTACTTTGATATTTCCATCTGCCAGCCACACATCCTCACATACTAAATCTTCAGAGAGTGTTGAATAAGAAATAGAAATGGCAATATTTAGTGACAGATGGGAATGTATGTGTGTTTAGTACTTAATCTGTGTTGGAGAACAGTCTCATATCCCTCATCAGCATCCACTTCAGCTTTGGCAAGGACACACATCTTACCACAAGTACTTAAAATATTCCACTTGAAAGGCCTGATACGGTGCTTAACAAGTTCCCATAAACAGGCATGACAGAATGCCTAGTTTAGTAGCATCACTTTACCAGGACCGCTCATGAAGGAGTAACCTCCAGGACCATCTGGATCACAGCAGTTCACTGGAAACATACTCACAGGTATAGGATCATCCATCCACCACATTATGGTAGTCTTGAAAGATTTTTAAAGTTCCTGCTTCGGGGAAACAAGTAAACTTTACCTATGTTTCTACTAATTTCACTATTGGTACAGTTCTGCGTAAATTTGTGATACAAAGAAAAGGAGAGAGCATATTGGAAACGTAGGCCCTCAATCTACTTTTTTCCTTCTTACCCACATAAAACTCTACTAAATATTATATATTAAATATTCATATAGAAATAAAGTAACTGAAAACATCCAGATTAATTTAAAAAAAAAGAAAAAAAGTAAAATGAAATCATAGAATACTTTTGTCTATATGTTAAAACCATTCTGTACTCTTCCCAACCTGCAGCAGTGTAAACCTTCCTCAAGTATTATTTGCAGTGACAAACTGCTCAGTGTTTCAGTCAATACTAAGATAATTTTAAAAAATGATTTTTTACTACTGTGTGTTTGTTTCACTTCTCTCATGAAATTCTAGCTCTATTGAGCAGATGCTTATGATTCTTCTGCAAAATTTTTGCTTATGGTTTTAAAACAGGAGTAGAGGTTACTTCTGTATGACCAGATTGCCTTCCCTCCTTCCCACCCTTCCCCCCAGAAATAGCATCAGATGATCTCCTATTTTATGTAGTAGGCTCAGAACACTTAGTCTCCAAAGAAGAGGCTGTTCTGAATTGCCAGATTTTCTGAACTGCTACAGAGCATAACACAAGTTTCTTCAAAATTTTATGAATACAATTTTTAACATTATTTTCATCACCACTTAAAAATGGAGAGGTACATTTTCATTTTCATATTCTTTTGCTAACAGTATTAGATAATGTCAGCGAGAGTGCCTCAGAGCCAAAGAAAGTGCAATTACTGACAGAATTTCTGAGAAATTACAAGCAAAAATTGAATTGCTTCTTTGCAGTGCAAAGTTATAATTCTCTGAGTCAATGTGAGGAAATAATCCTAAATGTTGTACAACGGTGTTTGCTTGGCAGGTAAAAGTATGTGTTCTGAAAGTATTTCAAAAAGCAGCTAGCAGTTAAATAGAAACACTGAGAAAAAAAACCCAATGATTCTGTCATTTTCACAGACAAACACTACATAAAACATGATTCCATACTGGTTTTAGGTCACATTAGGAGTACCTGGGCCTTAACAGTTTAATCAAATTATCTTTAAATTTGCTTCATTTGGTAAAGAGATGCGACAATCCTGTGTGTTTGCTTAGACACATAAAAATGCACTTTATAAACAAGTCTACCCATCTGTCTCTGTCCTAAATGTGCTTCCCGCTCTTCTCTGATTCACATCATAAAATTGGTAGGTAGCAGAGATGGGATTCATGAAATAAAAGTTCAGTGGATCTGAAGAGTCTAAGATTACAATCTCACACACTGTTTGGATAAAAGAAGATGATGCTGTCACCAAGACAGTGAAGGAGTTGCAAGCCCATCTGGTCTATTCTATAGCCTTGGTCAAGCACATTCTCAAGGGTATATTTTGAGACTGGTAGTATTCGAGTCCACTAACCTCAAACAAGCAATAAACATACATGACCCTGAAAAAAGCACCACACATTACAGCTTTAAACATCTGGGGTGATCTAAAAGCCAACATCCCCAAATATGAGAATCAACAAGAAATGACACTATAAAATGAAGGGGAAAATCAATGCTTTCCTCTTAAATTTCTAGTAAAAATGAGCTTCCACGGATCTCAGCAGTGCTCTTAAAAAGTCCACAAGTTGTAAGTACAATTATGATGATAAGGAAAATATGGAAATTAATAGACAAAGGGCACATTGGAACAGTCAAATCAAACAGGAGAGCTAAAGAGTGTATAGGGTGGACCCATGTTAATAGTGACATTAGAAAACTGGTAAGTATATACGTAATGCATTACGTAGAGTGATTCCTCAAAGATCAAATAAACAGCTAAAATGTTATGGAACCAAGTTGGAATTACCATGCTTGGACTGATAAACACGATCAGCAAATGGTTACCAAAGTTTTCCAGGATGGACTTGAGTTAAAGAATGAGAACAGTAATTATTACCAGAAAACAAGTTAAAAATAGTAAAATTAAAATTAAAAAAAAATTAAAAAATAGTAAAATTAAAATTAAAAAAATTAAAAATAGTAAAATAGTGTGACTATTCTTAGAAAGAGATCTAGCTGAGACGCTCACAAATTCCATAGTTTGCTGAATGAATATATATCGAGCACTGGAACGGGGAGGGGGTTGAGTCCCCTTCCCTGGAGGGGTTTAAGGGCTGGGTGGACAAGGTGCTTAGGGAAATGGGTTAGTGATTGATAGGAATGGTTGGACTCGATGATCCAGTGGGTCTCTTCCAACCTGGTCATTCTATGATTCTATATTTTTTGAAAAATGCAGTAAGAAGAAGTAAAAATTCATACTTAGCATTAACATTACACTGTATCTGTAGTTCCAAATAACAAAATCTGTATGAATATACAACTACCAAACTGAAAGCTAAATAGCAGGTCTATAATAAACAGAAATGTACTGGCACGTATATAAGTCAGCACACAAAATCGCACAACAAAGAAACAAAGCTGTTCTAATGACAACTAAAGCTGTATGAGGCAGTTTCTACGGCACGTAACATAAGGCTGTCTGACATGTAGACAAGAAATCCATTTATAACACTGCCTCCAAAACTCTACTTAAATTTAAACATCAGTCCTTTGAAAATAATTTTATTTCACCTGTAGAAAAATTAGCTTTAAAAATCAGCTTTTAAGAGCATGTTTTTAACTGTTTATTTATTTCCCTTTGAACGTTGATTTGAATTTGAAGAGAGAAATTATAGGCTTCTCTAAGTAACAACTCTAGTTTAAAAAAACACTTTAAATTTATGAAACCCTTATAAAGAAAATCTTTAATGATTGCCAGGTGCTCTTATTATCAGCTAGCTAACTCCTACTGCTGTGCTTTTAACGAGTCAGAAAAAGAATGGAATACATTTAGAAGATTAGTTTTTGCTCTTTTTCACATATTCTAGCTTCTGCACAGGAAAAATATATTGCTATGTGATGATGTAAAGGAAAAGAGGTATTAAACTCCACAGAGTAAAAATATGGGATAATCAAGTTTCTGTAATAATATAATTGGACGTGGTTTAGTGTTTGATAGGAATAGTTGGACTCAATCTGATGGGTCTCTTCCAACCTGGTGATCCTATGATTCTAAAAGACACATTTAGAGGAGGATAAAAGGAAAGAGGGAGAACTCTCAGCTAAATATTCTGTGTTTTGATACTGGTATTGATGGTGTCATAGTGATTTACAGTAAATCTGGTGCACTGGAAATTTAAGAAGTAGTTACACAGCTTAAGCAAGTAACAAGTTTCTTGAGGTCCGAAAATATCAGTGATTTAGGATCAGAGGATAACTCAGGCTGGAAAGGAGCTCATGAGGGCGTCCTCACAGGGCAAGTGCTCCAGCCCATGGCCATCTTGCTGGCCCTTTGCTGTTTCAGTTACAGTTCCAGAACTCCACTCAGACATGAAATACCACAAAAAAGTCACATGAAATTACTCTTTATCACAACACACTTCTCCTGGAGATAGCTGTATGAAGCAGCATGATGAGATGAGTCAGTAGAAGAGTAAAAAATTCATTAAAACCTCAGAATTTCTGTGACACACAGAGAACAACTAGAACATCTGGCCTTAAACCCTTGGTTTTTATCCCATTAAACTCATGCTCTGTACTGATGGAAAAGCAGTATAATGTTATTCTTATGTTGTACAAATAGAGTTGTACGAACTCATTATTTTCATTATGACCACCTCTTTTCTGCTATACTTCAAAGCAAATGGCTTTCTTAACTACAAATTATAATAAATTTCACAGTTTACTGCTACAGTGAACACACAGAATGCATTAATTTAATTTTGAAATTTAGAAGCAGAGTGTTTTACTTTAAGCAGCAGCTTCCTAGACAAAAAAATGATCCCTTTTATTGAGGCTATTTTCTTCAATGATTGACCTCAAGCATTCTTTTTTGTATTTTCCCTTAATTGTAGGTAGTTTCCTTAAAATTATTAATCCTAATTTATATAATTACACATAAAAACACATGCATTCCTCATGGCACCTCATAAATATCTCATTTCTTGCTGAAACAGTTTTCTCTTTAGAGTAGGAAATAAAGAATCTTCCAGTGGAACAGATCAGAAGTTTTATATACTAAGCAAAGTCCTTGCTAATGAACATGTGTTTCAACATACGTATGATATTCATAGTATGGAATCTGTCTGTTGGCCAGTTTAGGTCAAGTGTCCTGATTTTGCTTGTCCCAGCTTTGCACACCTGTTAACTTGTGAAGTGGGGGAAACTGAGGAAGTCCTCGATTTCCTTAACAATCCAAACCAAGAATTATTTTTCAGCATTCTTCTCATACCAAAATCTAGAGGTAGAGCAGTTGCTGAGAAGAAAATAAATCCTATCACAGTTGAGCATAAGTATTACCTAGGTAAAAATTGTACCTAATAGGTGTTATCAACACTGTTCTCACACTGAATTTAAAAATGCTGAAAATACTGAGGAGAAAACTTGACTCTATCCCAACTGAAACCATGATATCATTATTTCATTAAAACAATACTGTAAATCTAAGTATATATTAAAGGATATTTTTTTAAAAATCTTTGAGAGGTCTGGCAACATTGATTTTTAATAGGATTTGTCATTCTTAAATGTGAATTCTGTGAATTCCTAATGCTTTGGAAAAACATGTATTATAAACTACATTGTTTTTACTAGTTCTGGAAAAATAGTTTACTCATTTTTTCAATAAGTTGATGTTTAGTTTTTGGGGTTTTTTTTAAAGTTATAACCAGAATTATGTGGAAGACAGAGGTATTGTGCTACATGTTTTACAAACACAAAATAAAAGATCAGTCCTGACCTGAAGTCTACAAGAAAGCTTGTAGTGATAAGATCAATTTTGCTCAGAGACTGAGGTCAAAGTTCCAGTCCATAGTCTTAGCAGCAAGGTTTTCCTAGCATATTAATTATTCTTACTGGAAATATTAAAATTTGAAAGGAGAGGTTTCATAAATGTAATGAAATTCACATCTAGTGAAAGATTACTGAATACATTCATTAATCAAGATTGAGTTACTTAAGAAGTTCAGAAATTATCTTGACAAACAAATTCTTTACAATTGTTTGTGAAATTAAATGGTATTCTGTTCCTTACTGAATAGTTTAGATAACAAGAGCAGTGGGAATTCTCATATATACATTTTGTAGTTCACAGCTGGATCGTGCTCAGGCTACTTGTGAGAATTCACATGAGAGAAATCGGTTCCCCAGACAGACATGACTAGTAAATGCAGAAATATTTCAAAGCACTCAGCATTAATTAGTTTTTAAATCCAAATGAATATTCACAGAAATAAATATAATGATTTGCCCAAGATTTAGTTCCTTAAGACTTTTCTCACAGATAACTAACTATTATGCTCTTTCCACAGAAGGAAGAAAAGTGTTTTTTTGTGAGGGCTGATGTAAGCATGGGAGGCTATGTCACGTGTTCCTATCTTGTACAACTTCTGGAGATATAATCCTAAATAAGGAATCTTTCATTTTGAACTATCTATTGCAAAATATCTTAAGCATGTGTTTAGAAGAACATAGTCTGATATGTTGATCCCAGACTTAGTTTCCTGTTTTGATGTTGACTGGAAAAACAAACAAACAAAAAAACCCAAACCACACTTCTAATCAAAGCTCATTTAGGCTGTAGTTGCTGAACGGTAATAAACATCTGAACAGCACCTCTAATGTAACTTTTCAGTGGAGAGGAAAACTTAACTGTTTATGAACTGTTAAAGTTAATATCAAAAGAAGAACATTGGGGCAGTAGTGCAGAAGTACATTGCAGTGAGGCAAATAAACATATAGATAATTTTAGGTTTAGTACTGATTTTGCAAGAGTGAGCAAAGAGGCAAAGCATTGCTGAAGGTGATTGCTGATGGTGATGAATGACTAAACTCATCGGAAGATATTTAGCTACAGGTTCATGCCTAGTTTCCCTCTTTACACAGCAAAAGTTCAAAGGATGAGTTTATGCTCAGGATTGGGATAAGAGACAGTTTTATGTTTGGAATTAAGAGAAAGGCTAGACCTCCACGTGGAATGGGGATAGAAAGGGTAGAGTGCAAAGAAAACTTGGTAGTGAGAGGTTTTCACGTGTAGTGATCATGGGGGCAGGGATGAGGGGAAGAGGGAGACACTTGCTCAAAGCTAGGCTGCATTTGGGTTAGGATTATGATTGAGAGGAAGTGAAAGCCTATTCCCGCCCCCCCCCCCAACCCTTTTCTTTCATGTTTGTAATAAAATTCATCAGGACTAATGTAATCCCACACTTTCTCTTGTTCATTTTCTTTCATTTTTGTAATAAAATTCTTTCATTACTAACGTAGTCCCACACTTTCTCTTGTTCATTTTCAATGTTACTAATGTGAACAGTGTTTAGCAGAATTAGATGTAGTTGAAAAAGAAAAAAATGCTAGAAGTAGCGATTGAATGGTAAACTGGCAATACTGTGAGACAACAAAATGTTTGGAAAGGAAAAGTAAGTAATGGAAACTTTCTAATTTCACAAACTTTTTCTTTACCTACTAAACAGTCTTTAAAAGGAAAAGGAAAAAATACTTAAATAATTTCCAAGATTTGAGGGAGCAGGTCACAAGGAAGACAGATGTTTTAATTTTTGTATAAACAACTGATAATCCCTATTTCTCCTTTTCATTGATGCCTGTGGCCTGTTGTCCTGATTTCTAGGAAACCGACCTAGTTTGCAGGAATAATCAGTGATGTCATTGCAACTTTGGAGATCCCACATGTATCACTGTTACCTTCCCAGAATGACAACTCTCTAACACCTAACTTTTGCTAACAGGCTTCCAGCAGGCAGGCTTAACTTTCTGATACACAGCTAGATCACAACCCACAGCTGCAAAGGCAAACAAGGTCACCCCTAGAAACACTAATATTCTCAAGTGTATTGCTATAAACATAAAACGCCAGGAAAAGGCAGATTCAGATGGAAAAAATAAAGCAGTCTGATGACAAGCACTAAAGGTAAAATCAAACAAATTTCCTTCCTCCACAAGACACCATGAATGAATGTGTCTAGATGTAACTTAAACATTGTAATAAAAATGAAATAATATTAACAAAAAGTATAATGTTACTGATTATAGAAAGCATAGAGAGGCTTGCATCCATAAGCCCCAAATCCTGAACTGTATGGTTGGTTTTAGTGGCCAATAAATCATAGAATCATAGAATCACCAGGTTGGAAGAGACCCATCGGATCATCAAGTCCAACCATTCCTATCAAACACTAAACCATGTCCCTTCAGGACCTCGTCTACTCGTGCCTTAAACACCTCCAGGGAAGGTGAATCAACCACCTCCCTGGGCAGCCTGTTCCAAGATGATTTGGCAGAAACAGCTAAGGAGGCTAGAAGCCAGAATGTCAGAGACAGAATAACACCTTGTAAGGGAGTGAAGTTTCCCTTGCTGATGAGGTAAGAAATAGCCACAACATTGCCAGGTAGAAATCCTGGAATGCCAGTGCTCAGGGGCCACCTTTGGGCAACAGAACTACCATTGGGTAGACTCCTTGTAGAACCACTTACAGTAATAGAAGTGTTGTTCATTAAACGTTTGTAGGTTGTTTGGTTTTTTTAAATATTTAAGCAGAAATGGTTGTTCAATTTGTCTCAAAGAATACAACACAAATTCCCCCATATAATACTGAAATTAGGTTCATACTGTGAGAAATTATTTTCAGATTGTAAATCTATTTGAAGTTAATTTGCTCAAACAAAGTATCTTAAAAGTTACATAAAATATTTTTTAAAGCTCAAATGACTCTCCTCTTCTCTCGTCCAACAAATTCACTTTCACCTACAGCTGAATTACTGCATATGTTAACTGACAGAAAACGGTAGCCAGATGCCTGTAATACAAAATTATCCTCTTTTAAGCCTCCGGAGTAAATTCTAATGGGCAGTTTTCAGTTATTATTAACTTCTTTAAATTATGTTCTAATATCACGTGCCACATTTCCTGGGTATGTGACAAATGCCGTGTGATGTGTTTACACCATTGGAAGGTTGCCATCAATATGCTCCATTCCCCCAGGAAGAGTTAAAGTTGAAACATGAGTGCTGTGTAGGGAGTGTACTGGGTAAACCAACTGCATTGACTGTGCAAACATGCAGTAAAATGAAATTAATATTAAATAAACATAGGTCCTCATCTATATTATCATCCTAAAAATGTCACACTTTGGTCTTTTCCATTCTATTAGAACTGGGTTATCAATTTTATTCATATCACCCTAAAGGAATTTGCAGAGCTGGATGAATAAATTCTCACTGTTATACTAGAACAGCAAGGCCTGTATCTCAAGGTCTACTAAATGTAGAAGCAGATATTCACCTACTGTCTTTTCCTGCTTTTCCCCCATTTTGTTTGTAGTGACTGTCCCAGGTCACTGTAAACTCAGGATCATTTTTCTTCAAACAATCCTTTCATTTTTTCCAAAGTTGTTCGTCTTCTCTGTTTTACTGCCCTGAGTCTCACTGGTAATAGCACAGTGTGAGAAGTCTAAGATTTTTTTTCTTCCTTTACTTTACTATGGTTACTAAATGAATAGATTCTGATCTTGAAGGGAATAAAGAAAAATAATTCACATTGTCTTCCCTTTTGCTCAAACACCACTTCTAGAAAGTATCAGTTTCCCTTGGCTGATCGTGAGCGTCTGTGCTTCCAATAGAGAGAAATTGAGACCAAAAAAACCAAAGATTTTTTTTTTTAACAGCTGTTGGCAACAGCTTTACTGAAACTCCCCCTGCTGTCACCTGCAACCATTTCCAATATCCCAGGTCAATTAGAAAAGATTCATTCAATCTAATGCTGGAAGGAACTACTCTAATGATCTACTCTGACCCCCTGTATCACGTGGGGTTACAGAACCTTGCATTACAATTTCTGCATCACACCTCTAAGTTTCTACTTAAGACACAGCATATCTTTACTAAGGTTACAAACATGGCTCAACCACTGTAAATGCAAGAGGATTTGTCTCTTTTCTGACCGGTAATTCTAATTTTCTGACCGGTTTAACTGTCCTTGCTACTTAAAACCAAGAATGGGCCATGGCTGTGTATCCGAGTGGTTTCCAAGAGCTTTTTCCCATGGTCAAAAGGGTTAAGTTTCCAAAATTTGTGAACATTATTTATTTAATTTTATATGCATGAATTATAACTTATATACAGAAAAAAAGTGCAGCACTGTAAGTCACTTAAAAATAGGAAATATAGAGCCCTGTGTAGTTCTCATTAAGAATGTTAATGCAGGCAACACTAGTGACAGAGTATAGAAAATGATTTTCTACAAGGCAAATTAATTAATCCTGTATTGTTTCTATTGATATTCTTTTATCAATGTCAATGCAGACTTTGTCTGCTGATGGTCATTTATCAAAACAGAATGTTCTGAAAAGATGGGAGGCCACCAGCACAGATTCCTTGAATTAAAAATATAAAATAAAATATAAAAATATTCCAGATAATAAGAAAAATTTCAAAGACTCACAAGCCAGGAATATTTAATTATTAGAAGCGGAAGACAAGTCTCCTTCCTGGAAAACTACTGTGTGAGAGAAAGTATGCATATGGAATAATGTTGAATACAGGTAATTTCATGTTAATATAATGATGAAAATGAATATGACACAATCTATCTGTTCATAAATTATATAAAGACCATATATACTATACATCCAGCAGGGCATTTACAGAACTCTGGGTTTTGTATTTTTTTGCTTTTAAGACGTGCAGGGATTCACAATAAAATAAATGCACACTGTGAGTCAGCTTTATCTGTTCCTTGGATTATACTGACAAGTTAATAAGTTACATCACCATATGTAGCTACTGTAATAGAGATGCTATTAGTATCTCTATTTTGCTTACTCTGGCAGTAGGCAGAGTAAGACAATATTCTTGCTAAATCAAAATTAGGTTGGCCATTTTAGGAGATTTTATGAGCCAGAACTTCTTTTCCAAGGATTCAAACTTCTTTTCCAAGGATTCATAGTACACAAATGGCATATTATTTGTCATAACAAGTCTCAGCAGGGGTAGACATTGTTTAAAGCCTTTAGTAGATTTTAGAATAATTTATTTTAGTAATCTTTCTGCTTCATATCATTAGACTATGGTCAAAACCAGCCACTTTCTAAAGAAATTTTACAGGAGTTTCCTCCTCTGAAGGTTCTGAATTGATTTCTTTGTAGAAATAAAAGATACACAAAACCAAGCCAAATTTGCAAACATTTCTTTATGTCCACTCTTATCTTGGAAACAAATCCCTTGAGTAAACATGTATGATATGAATTAGACTTCACATGGAATAAGTCCACTTCAGTTACAACATGCTTGGAAGCCCTCTAGTGAGTATTAATATATTGATTACAATTGTTTGAGATAATGGTCTAGAAACTCTCTTGGCACCCGTGGTGCTAGCAAGATCTTCAGAAAACATAGTTCAGTACTTAATAAGACTTTACAATCCAAAGGAAAAAAAGAGAAAGGGTGACAGAATATTTGCATTCATACTGATGAAAATAATTTAAAATTCTTGAGGCATTTCTTCCCACTGAGATATATGTCCACAAACATGAAGATGTTCAGAAGGCATATGTGACTTGCAAAATTCAAAGCTCATTTTCTGGGATATCTGGAAATCTCTGATTTATTTATTACTAATGACTGAAATTATCCAGAGTAGTACAACCTGCCTTTCTCCAAACCAGCCAAAATCCAGACATGGGAAACGTTTCCTTTCATCAACAGTATTTTGAATATAAGAAACAGAAACAAATCAGCAGTTCTTGTCTGAAAAGAGATAGTTAAATACCAACTAAGAACAAAATTCTGAAAGATGCACTGACTCCTAGTGCTGTTATTTTTATGACATTATTACACATGTCACCAGGTTTATGAAAATTCTCTCCCAATTAGGTGTCTATAGGGAAGGAAAGGTTTTACCAAACAGATTTTTCCCTACCAGAACAAGAAATATACTTTGCATCTTCTGCACAGAGAGCCCTTTCCCAGCAACAAGTATTTGTAGAGAAAGCTCTTAAGTCTGTTTGGTTCTGTACAACTATCATTTTAATAAGAATGAATACAAGCATGACAGAAAACATGAGATTATTCATTATCTGATAAGCATGACAGTAGGTGCACACAAGTAACTATTAATAAAACCCCATATTGCACCAAGATATATATTTTAGGTCTGCAGCTTGTCTAAGTAGGTAGGTAGGGACTTTGTTGCTCTTTAAAGCATTCCTAGTCTCATTCCTCAGTATTAAAAAACCAATCTTCAAATACTTTACATTGAATGCATATAACTTTTGAGACATGCCTGATCCATGGGATGTTATACCTTAATCAATGTACTTGTAATCTATGTAATTGTGTCAGTTCAATTCCATTAAATACATTTCCATCACTTCTAGGTTGCTTTTTCATATCTTATTCAATCTTGCTTACGTTTACAATCATTTATGTTACCTTTAATATTCCAGCTTCCCACTAACAGTAAATGCTTGTTACACTTTTTAAAAACATGAAGGAGATCAAAACTTACTTTCCTGCTCTGTAACTTCTTCCTTTCATGAATCTTTATTTTGCCTATTTTTCTTTAGTTACTTTATTCTAATCAACACCTGCATCTTCAGAAAGGTCTCTTAGGCTACAATTATAAGCAGAATTTTCCTAACGTACTGGTATAACTACAGTATATGTCTCTGGGTGTTCTGCTACTGCTTAACAGTGCTCCTGCTAAGGAAAAGTTTACTGCTAGGCAACCAAAGCAAGTACCTATCATTAAGCAGGTGTGAAGACAGAAATGAAGTTGTTGGGACAACTGGTGGATAAATACTTACCCAGTATAAATATATCAATAAGGAATGAACCTTGAGTACCTTATACCAATAACCCACAAGCATATTCTTTTAAATCAGAAGTCGTATACAATCCTGAGTTACCTACACTTCATTGATTTAAGCCCACAGATCACATTAAAGGCAAAAAAAAAAAGCTTACAAAAGCATAAAAACTTGACAGAATGAAAACCAAACTTCTAAGAAAACAACTTGTGCAGTCATTTTACTGTGCAATATAAACAAATATACAATGCTTGAGGTGGGAATAAAAGGTGTGGGAATTTTATTGAGCTACTACAGGCAAGCAGCTTGAGCTGTGCAACTTAGACTACAAATAGGCATCATTCCCCTGCCTGCAAGAACTCAGGAACATCCCCTGCCTGCAAGAACTCAGGAACATCTGGAAGGCACTGCCTTAAAGGACAGAAATCCTCTGTTTCTTCTCAATCCTTTCATTCTGGTTTTGTGAAATTTCACTGTAGTCAACAACCTTCAATACAAGAAATGTATCTAGGACAGCTTGAAAAAAATCATCCATCTCCTTTTCACAACAAATCCTTACCACACTTGCTCTAAAGATAACAAAACAAAACAGACTTTTGCAGGTTTCATGTACAGATAGGATGAGAACATATTCTTAAGCTAGTAAAATCAGTATAAAACATAAAAAAAAGGGAAACTGTCTTCCAAATACTGGACTCCAATTCCCTTACACCTTCGGTCTAAACTCACCTTCAGCAACCTGTATTATCCCTTCATCTTCTATTCTCAACCTTTCTTACAAGTAGCAGCCTCTATTCTTCCTGATGCATTTCTCAAATCGTTATGATACTTGGTAGAGTAGAAAGGGTATAAAGAAGTAGTAAGCCACCATATGACCAACTGTTCCACAAGAATTGTTACTGTTTGATCTAAAAAAACCAAGGAGAAGGACAAAACCCCTGTTTAAATACCCCAGCAGGACCAGCTGAGGTGGCATCGATTTAGGAACCTCTGTTTCTGATAGCCATTCAGGCACTAAACCTTCCAAGGAGATTATAAGAGAGAAAGTTAGAGACTTCCTAGATTATGCATAACCATAATGTGGTGTTTAGAGTTCACAGTGATAGGCGTATGCACTCAATGGCTTTTGCAGGACTGATTCTTCACTTGCTTCAAGTTAAAGTAATGACAAAATAACAAATAAGTAAGTCCAGGTTGAGTTTTCACATATTTGCGCAAGGAAATCTAAGGCATATCATCAATACTTGGAACAATTCTGTCTCATGCTCAACTTCAGTCTCACAAGGCATGTTTTGAAGTCAGAAAAAAATTATCTTTGAATGATCACGACTTTTGATTTCTTGAGGCTGCCTGAATTTTCTACTTGATTTTTCATTTCCTACCTCTAGCTGTGAGCAACAGCTAGAAGAAAGAAAAATACTGAGACGTTTTCTGTCACATGAGTCCAGCTCTCAGACCTGTGACTTTTGCTAGAGATGATGAATAGGAATCTAAATGCAAATATAGAATGAGCTAAACATCAAAAAACGCATATAAATATGAGAAAAGAGATCTCTTCCCTTGATTGATACAGCCATTTAATGTAGCTTTGAATTAACAAACTGTTATTTATGTATTTTATGCCTATAGCTGAATTTTTTAAAGACTTTCTCCAAGGGTTCAAAATCCTGGGGAAAAAAAACAATAAAAGAAAGGCTATTCCACAGCTTTGGAAGTTACAGAGAGAATATTTATCTATCGTCGTGGGGAAAACAGGGTGATTTTCATAACAATCAGCTATTTCAGTACAATAACAGTTAATTTCACTTAAAACATCTTTCTTTTTCATATTTTTGTTTCCAATCTATGCCTATCCTTGCAGCACCAGAAATTAGAGCACTGAACAGAATGCAAAGCTCTTTATGTCCTGCAACTATGAGAAGCAGGAAGCGTCAGGTCACACCTGGGAACAGATTCCATGATATTTCCTAATGAGAAACTAGAGGTATTTGCTAATAGGGTAAAGAAAACAATTTTATTTTCTTCACTAAACAACAAGGTTAAAATCATTAGGTCTGGCATGTGTTTCATGCTCCTTGAATCCTGTGTGCAGTTCTGGGCCACTCACCACAAGAAGGATGTTGATGCTCTGGAGCGAGTCCAGAGAAGAGCAACAAAATTGGTGAAGGGGCTGGAGAACAGGCCCTATGAGGAACGGCTGAGAGAGCTGGGGTTGTTTAGCCTAGAGAAGAGGAGGCTGAGAGGAGACCTCATTGCTCTCTACAACTGTCTGAGGAGAGGTTGTAGAGAGGAGGGAGCTGGCCTCTTCTCCCAAGGGACAGGGGATAGGACAAGAGGGAAAGGCCTCAAGCTCCTCCAGGGGAGCACTGGAACAGGCTGCCCAGGGATGTGTTTGATTCACCTTCCCTGGAGGCGTTTAAGGCACAGGTGGACAAGGTGCTGAGGGGCATGGTTTAATGATTGATAGGAATGGTTGGACTCAATGATCCGGTGGGACTCTTCCGACATGGTGATTCTATGATTCAGCATTATGCTTCACTACAGTCCATAACTGCAAGGATCTGATAAAGCAAAGCAAGTTCAGCAGAGAGCCATCAGGATGGTCTGGGCTGCAGTATTTGCCCTGTAGGCTGAGGGAACTGGGCTTGTTCCGCCTGGAGAAGAGGTAGCTTTGGCCTAATAGTGCCTAACAGCAGCCCTTCTATTTCAGAGGGATGGTGTAACATGGTAGAAACAAGGGGAGAAAATGGGGTTAAAAGGTGTTTGGGTCAAGTTAAGTCTGGGGAAGGAAGAGTATTTATCTAAGGGTTAAATTACCTTTCTTTTTTTTTTTTTTTCTTTTCTCGCACTCCATGAATGAGTAATTAAGCTTGTGTTAACTGCTAATAAATTAAGTAAATTCCCCTGAGACAAGCCACAACAAATACGCTACAATTTGTGACCTATATTCTTAACCTTATATCTAATTTAGATTAATTTTAGAAGCTTACTGCTGCAGAAAAATACTTTCTCTCAATGCCATGATGCATGCATGTAAAATTAACCCACATGCCAACGCTGTGCAGTACTATACAAAGTGATAATTACTTCCCAAATGGTAAAAAAAAAAAAAGTATGCTTGAATGCATTAAATAGAAAGTCTAATATTGTCATTAGTATTATTATTTCCTGTGAAATACTAAAGGAAGATATTTTCTTGAAACATACAGTTAACGTGCTTGGAAGCGGAATCTACCAATAACGGGTTATTAATTGAAAAAAAAAAATCATAGACTACTAAAAACTTCACAATGAAGTTAACTCTGAGATTAATGCAGGAAAACTAAAATAGAGTCAAACCTGATAGAGAAAAACAGCTTTCAGTTTTACAGAAAGTAAATGAAACATATTCCATTCAAAATGTTTGCTCTTAAGATTATTTTAGTCATGTGTTACTGAAAGTTAGTTTACTAAAATGATGAATGATTTCCTCCCTAGTCAAAAAAAGGAGTGCTGGCCATATCAGAAACCACAGCTGTGAGATCTGAAAGTACCAGCAAATTCCATTGTGTCAGTAAAATGACAAGAACAGATTCTTATGAACTATTAATATGCCCATACTTGTAAGTATTTAAACAATGCTCTACTTAGAGCTGTCAGACATAAGGTGACAGGCAGAAGAAAGGTTTTCAATGATTCAGCTGCTCACTTCAGATATCGACCAAGACATATGCCTCATGTTTGGTCTACTCTGATTATTTCTGAAAATTCTAGATACTGCAGCTTTTAATTAGGAAATTGGGTTTTCAGGCAGGCTTCAGCATGACTGATGTGATATTGCTCTCCATTCCTGTCAGTTCTGTCAGGATCCAAAACCTTGCCCGTCCTCTGACTACAATTACATGATTTGCAAGACGTGACCAGAACAGGCCTGACAACTCGAGCACAATTCCTGCAGTCACAGCATCATCATCTTCCATCAAATTAAGCTTATACAATGTGAAACAAAATAAGTTATATTCCAACCATTATCTGAGAATATTCATGTTACAGACAGTTCTCAGGTAGAGAGCAAGCTCAACAATGCAACTTGTTAATTTTGCATGTTATTACCAAGATTTAGTAAAGCCAGAAAGAGAACAAAGAAATAAATGTGACTAATCTTACAGGTCAGCCTGGGGAAGTTATGGGGACCTGGCTTCCTAACCACACCCTCAAGGAATCTTTTAAGCAATTTGTCTTATGTATCTCATATTACTAATATCAGCCTTAAAAAATCCTTTGGAAAGGGGAGAGTTGGATTTCAGTCTTTACTGTCACTGCTCCTTGTTCCAACTGTTCAGAGTTTCAAGAACCAACTGATGAAACCCTTAGACGTCCCTTCATTAAGTAAAGTGAAGTAAAAACTGGGAAGGAACTTCCTATTTTATCTACTAGAGCTATGTTAGGACAACACCAATGGAAATAGGTGGATAAGTTAACAAATATGAGCGTATTGAACAGAATGCTGCAGGTTGGAAGGGACCACAGGGGACCATACTGGCTTCCCTGAGTCTAGAGAATAAATTTGAGCATCACATAGTGCAGAAAGCACAGCAACCTGCCTTGGAATGTAGAGGGTCTGTTTCAACAGGATATCAGGGTCGTATCAGCTAATCACAAAAACCATCCAATGTCTCCTCTTTGCCTCTAAGAAGAGTTTCAAAGGTGACAAAGGAAGAAAAATAAAAACACATTAGAAAACTTCCACTACTGGATCTTTTCTAAACATGACACAAAATTTAAATATTTACCTCTGAAGTTTAAACCAGACTGAAACCAAACAGTAAGTCCTACTCTATATTACACTTGGATACATTTCTAGTTAGTCATCTAGATTCCAGAGTTCTTTTGTACCATTTGGTTAAAAGATTTAAAAGAAATAAACATTTACTTTGCTTTTGTATTATTCTTTGTAGAAAAGGGTAATAGTAAACCTACAATTATAATTTTCCAGTGTAGTGAGATGGTCTTCCACATCATCATTTAGTTTCTAGTTATGGCTGTCAGAGTAAACAGCTTTTAACACACTGCAAATTCTCAAAAATGACAAATTATGACATCTAACTGCAACACAATTAGCTTTACAATACAGGTCAAGTAAATATGATAAAGCTGTACTACACAATATGTACCTGGGTGGATAGGTACGTGTGCATGTATGAAAACAAAGAGAGGGAGAGGGAGTGACCACACACACTGTTATTCTGACTCTATGAAAGCAAAAATGAAAAAAAAAATCATGCATGTTTATTAGCTGTTCTCCAGCTTACACATTCTTCCTCAATAAGTAAATCGTATCTTTTAGAGTCTCTTAATTCATTGTAAGGAAAAAAAAAACAACAAGCCAACATGAAATATCTTCTCAAGAACTATCAGAAATTCTTTAACCCATGTCTTTGTTTAGAAACAGCACTATGAAAGTACTATTAACGCAACTAATGGTTATCTACATTACATTAGTCCGTACAACTTGTTAAACTATCAATCATTCAACTGTCACCACCACTTTTTTTGACTGCTTTATGATACAGATGGATTGAGTAGGCTGAGTTCTAATTCCAGTTTTGTAATAGTGCCCTGGTAAACATGATCTGGCTTTCAAATCACCGCAGCAATGAAGTTGAAAAAAAACCCAAACATATTACACTGTGAAGGAGCATAAACAAATAATTTTCAGTCTACAGTACCAGCATAATTTTTATTTTTGTATGCAGGTACTCATTCTGTATCTTTAAATATTTTACTGTTATTTATCTGCTAGAAATCAGGAATGAGTACTAAGAAATGTCAGAAATTACTGTCTATGTCTGAACTTTCATAATTGGCAGTCTGAGGACTGTATGCATGCTGATGCCAAACCCATCTTTGTATATTCTCTGTGAGAGGAGCTCTAAGCATCTTTCATTTCTATGAAATTCTGAAAATTAACATTATTAAATATTCCCATGAGGAAGTATTATACATTTACCAGTGCAGAAACACACTGTTCTTTCTATTTTGGGTAGGGGAATAATTCAGGAGAAAATAAACCTACACGAGTAATAGCAGGTTGATTTACACCAGACAATACTGACTCATGTCAGTCAACGGAAGCTTAACTCAAGTGAAAAAATAAAGTTGTAGATATAGGATTTAGGATATAGGATATTTAGATATAGAATATAGAATGAGCAGAACACTAATGAAAAAAATGTCTGTGATTTTTTTTAAAAAAAGCATTGAGGAGGATAATATTCTTCGTATTTAAAAGAAAACCTGATAGCTGATGAAGTGACAGCTCTTATTTACTATTACGATTACTATAACTGTAGTACTCAAGGATTCCACCCTAATTATCAAATATAGAGTGAAGAATGTCCCAGAACACCACATTTAAGCTATGTACTAAAAATAAACAGAAGGGGAAAATGGAGAAAATATTATCCTTATTTTAATGACGCAGAAAGGAGGTATGGAAGTTCAAAGCAGTTAATGCTTACAGGTCGCATAATGAATATGAAATTTTAACACCATTTTAAGCCATTAGGAATGAATCCTTGCAGGTATTCCAGCAAATACCACTACATGATCAGGACAAATATATTCACCATCTGCATTTTCAGATGGCTTAAACTTCACCTGAATTCCTGTGATTAACATTTCCTATTTGCTGTAGGTAGATCTTTCACTAAAACATCTAAAAAAGTCAAGAAAACTACAAGCAAAAAAAATCCCCAACTTACATTCTTCTTTCTTGTATTATAATTAGGATATTACAGAAAAAATCTCCCTTCAGAAATACCACTGTAAATGATAAGTGAGTGGTGAGAGAAGGCTAATTTGAGGGAAAACAATAACATGAAACAGTAAATATAATGCCTGTAAAAGGCTTCTTTTCTATTGTTTATTTAAGAACTGAATCTTACAACCTGCCCCCTCACCCCCATTTTTCCATGGAGAAAAATATTTCACTAGAAGATTAGAAACAGGTGCTCTTTTTCTTTTCATCACTGCTTTTTGCACAGTATCAACAATTCAGATTAGAAAGTGAGCAGTTCACTGGAAGCACTTAAGGCCAGTTATTAATAATAATCTAAAGAACTCAGAGCCAGCATTAAAACTTAAGTAATAATTACAAAGTACACCACCAAGTTGTAGTGAAAGTAATCATATTACTAGTTTCTTCATTGTATTTTATATTTTAATCATTACCATTCACATGCAAAATCTTCAAATTCATACAGTGCCAGCAAAGACACTTTCACTGTGAAAATTAAATTCTGGCTTGCAGCATATCCTTAGTTCTCTTGATTCCAGCACTCTGCTTCCTCACTATCTGGTTGATAATACTTAATAGGTGTAAGCTCAACTGTAAAAGTAAAGAAGTTCTATCTCTCTTCTCTTTATTGATTTTTGTTCTTAGTTGTTTTCTTTTTGTATAAACAAAAAAAAAAATCAAAGAAAACAAAAACACCATTAAAAGCAACACCAAAACCTAGAAATCAAAACATTCTGAATAGGTATCTGTTAGCAAATCCATGTATACCTCCTCAGCTCTCAGTAGGATACAACAGCAATCCAATTTCTTCTATTTCTCTTTTCTTCCTGCTAGGCCTTTCTTCATGAATAAGATAGCACTGCTCTCAAAGAGATGATTTTGCTGCAGTGTCTTTGTACACTTAAAACGACAGCAGCCCATGTGCATGATGGACTTCCTAAGGAGTCTATACATGTATAGAACAGAAGAGAGTTCTGCTAACTCAGTAAGTTTGAAGGACAGTCTGCCTTCAAACACAGTCTGTCCTGATGGATTTGACACAACTTTGTAAAGGGAGTTTGAGAGAGTGGGGAGAAACTCTTCAGAAGATTTGGGAACCAGTCTTATGAGCTGATAACTTGTTCATCTCTTTGTCAAATGTGGTAGTGCTCTTCTTTACGAAGAATAAGCAGTGCAAGTTCAAGAGTTTGTCCTAGAGAACACAAAGAATCTGAGGTTCAAACATTATAGGGAAAGAAAAAATGAAGATTTATCCTGGAGAAGAGGAGGCTGAGAGGAGACCTCATTGCTCTCTACAACTACCTGAAAGGAGGTTGTAGAGAGGAGGGAGCTGGGCTCTTCTCCCAAGTGACAGGGGACAGGACAAGAGGAAATGGCCTCAAGCTCCACCAGGGGAGGTTTAGGCTGGACATTAGGAAAAAGTTTTTCACAGAAAGGGTCATTGGACATTGCAAGAGGCTGCCCAGGGAGGTGGCTGATTCACCTTCTCTGGAGGTGTTTATGGCACGGGTGGACGAGATGCTAAGGGACATGGTTTAGTGTTTGATAGGAATGGGTGGACTCGATGATCCGATGGGTCTCTTCCAACCTGGTGATTCTATGATTCTAAGATAATTTGTTTTGAAAGTACAAGGTTTGAAAATACAGAGATTTAACTCATTTTAAGTCCATTCCAGAGAAGGCCACTAGGTGAACTTTTACACAGTTGAGAGTCCTAATTCCATCAGCTCCAGGAGTCAACAGAGGTGATTGAGACTGAAGAGACTTTCCCCAACTTCTACTGCTTGACAAAGTAGACTAGAAACATAAATCATCATTCAAGTTCTCCAGAAAGTCATCTATTGCAAGGACTTCATATCTTAATACATGACCAGACAAAGTGAATAAAGAGGTTGCCTCCTATATTGTTAGGAAGGGAAAAATACAGGAGAGAACTCAGAACTCTATCAGTATTAGCTTTAAATAACGTAGTTCCACTGAAACCAATGGATTCATGGCACTGTAAAACCAGAGCTATGCAGCAGCCAGTTATTCTGGCTCAATATTATTGAAGTCTGTTATCACAATGATCAAACAAGATAAATATTGTAACAAAACACTCAGCTCAGGAAGAATGATGTCAATTTATTTGAGCTGAATGACAGTTCTCTGTGTTTGACTAGAGGCAAAATCCTGTTCCACACCAGCTACAAGAGTGAATGTTTTAGTTTTCACTATAGAAGTACTTAATAACTAATTAAAACTTAAATTGCACACTCTAAGGACATAGCCAAATTAAAATCAAATAGAAAACAATGTCTGTTTGCAAATCTTTGTTTAAGGTGCAGGTAATCTTCCTTCAGAGCTGGGATAAGAAGGGTCTACATATTCCCTTCATGTGAGAAAATAAGACCAAGAGGAGAGGTGTCCAAGTTCTACGAGTTCTTGCTGACATGGAAGAAGTCTAAGTGTGACAGCATTTTGGCCTGAGGACAATTGAATCAACTTTGAAGAATACTGTCTCATCATGTGCAACACTAAGACTACAGACAGATGCAAGTCAACTTGCAGATTATCTTGACCTTAAGATAAGCAGAGGTCTGATTGTGAGCCTGATGTAAATCTTACAAGGCATTAAAAGACTCAGTAATTTTTTGTTACTGTCTGAGCCAGAGATTCATTTCTGGATTACCTCGAGGTTGACAAGATGTCTTAAAGGAAGAGTCTAAGATCTGTCATTAACATCCTAGAAGTTTTCCTGAGAATTTCATGTATATTCTGCAGGCCTGGATGCTTAAATGACGGGCAGATGTTGCATGTAAAAATTATGTCTTTTCAGGTATAAGGAAGAATTCCACAACTCTGATTAAAAATATTGCATGAGAATATAAGAAAGTCATTGTACAGGATCAAGGGTGTATTTAGTCTCATTTGCTTTCTCATAGAACCATTTTGCTGTGGGTGCAAAAATAACCTTAGTTCTGGCATTCAGTATCTGTGCAAACACAATCCATTCCCTTGTGTGTGAGCTGTAATTATCTCTCATTACGTGATCACAACTCTTTTTCTCAAAGAACTCCAACCTCCCTTATTGCTCAGAGCGAGTTCTGGTCAATTAAGCACCCAGCAGGTATTATTTTGTTTAATCCCTATTGCTGTTTATAAGGTGTGTTAACATGTCAGAATATATATTGCATGCTATTCAATCCTTAGTTTAAAGACAGAACAATTAACTCTGGATGAAATTTTCCCTGTCTCTCATCCTTGTATAATTCCAGCACTTTGCAAAAAAGTAATGAGATTTATCAGAAATGTACTCCTATAAGAAAATATTGAATTATTATTCCTAATGTACAGAAGGATTAAAAGAGAAAAAAACATCTTTGCATTGAAAAGTAAGTAATATCTGGACAGAATTCCTGAAAATCAGTTCTTAAGTTTGGTGAAAAAAGCTGAAGTTTTTCCTAATTCCTTCTGTTCCTAGTCCAAGTTAATTTGCAGAATGCAGATGCTCTACTGAATGGACAAAAATGAAAAGCAGCTGAATGGGGTAACTTCTCAAATCATCGTCTGTGATGATCCTCCTCCTTTTCTTTCCTCAAAATAAAGGCATTCAATTGAAAAATAGTATGCAAATGCACCATATAATAATATACTGTCTTGCATACACTCAGAAGAGGAAATGTATATCAAAGTATACAGTGAGGAACAAATTATCTTCATCAACAATACACGAACACACCATCCCATAAAATAAAAGTCAATCTATATTTTGATACTGAACTATTTGGGAGCAGAACTAAACCCCCATACCTATGCAATGGAGATGGACTACTAAACCAAAGGTTTAATATCAACACTCTTCTAAATTTGATGGGCAAATGAAGTATTAGTATCTATTATTGTGTGTTTACAGACATACTTTCTAATGCTTACATTGTGATTCTTTCTAGAAGCAGAAACAACTTTATAACTTGCAATTTAGAAAAAGACTCTATGGCTGACTTCTTCACTGAAGTAACTTGAATTGAATGTAAATGGAACAGTGTCTCAGAACCATGGGAAACCAAATCTGTAGATGTTAATAGAGAAGTCTATCTTGCTGGTGAGAACAAAAATCACAGATTTTTATTTAGAAAAGCACCAAAAGAAGGTTTTGGCATAGTTGTCATGTTAGGACAAACATAGTTCTTGCTTAATAGTGATTTTCTCTGTTTCTGCAAGGTTTCATGCAACTAACTGCTACCATAGACCAAGTGAATAAGTCCCATTATTAATATAGGCAACAATGTCTGTCCTAGAAGTGAGATTGTGCTGCTTCTTTAGCATATAAGAGTATAACCCAATACAGATTAAAACCACCTCACAAATTTTAATGCCTCTAGGTTACGCTAGGGAAATGTATAAAAACATAGCTTTAAGTCCTGAATATAAAGACATTGAACACTTTCTGTAACAATTTCCTTAGGGGTTTCTATTTATATGCTCTCATGTCTTTTGTAAGAGGTGAATTGATTACATTTAAAAACCCCAGAGGTCTTTAAAATCTACCCTATTTGGATTTTATGTATGTCTGCTAGTTAGACTTCCTTATTATTTCTCCTCCTTGCTAACCCTCCCTTTTTTTCTCCTAGTTAAAGGCTATTTAAAACAAGAATCATGCTACATCAAACACTAACTTTTTAAGCACAAAATGGATGGACTTGACACATTCTCCTGAATGTTTTCAGATTTTGAACTACTGTCATGTCAAAACATGAGATAAGCTTCAAGACAACCCTTTGATTTTGAAAATATCTATTGTCAGAACACAACTTCTGTTCTCCAAGACAAATTCTAGCACAGAAAAGTATTAGCACATTTGCAGGTTCTGAAATAAATGCAATATTCCCATAAAATGTAGCTGGCAGCTTGCCCAGACCTAGTTCTGCGTTCCTGCGAGGAGGTGCTTGGATATAGGGAAGTATTGTTTAAAAGAGCATTCAGAGTGTCACAGTGCTGTTTTCTCACCTGGCAATCTCCATTATTCTGTCAAGTGTTGTGTCTTGCAGGATTACAAAACTACTGCATCATCTCTGCACTTGATGTGAAAGCAGCTCAATATGAGACTGTAATGATGTGCTACAAGCAAACACCAGAATGCCTTAAGCAGCAAAGAAACTTACTCATTTAATTCCCATCATCCTTGTCCATTTCATGAGACTTGGGTTCCTTCTGCACTTCTCCCTAATGTGATCTCTGCAAACTAAGAAAATCACAGTTATTCCAGAATCTAAAACTTTGTAGTGACTAGAGCTGTTAGGTTGTGCTTTATATTTTTTTTTTGTGTTATCAGAAAGGAGTTTGCCATTTTTCTGTTATTTTCTAGCTATAAATAAATGATTTGTGAGATTTAGGTTAAGATTTTTTTTTTCAGAAAAACCCACAAAATGCACAGTATTGGTAATTAGAGAAGCCTTTACCTTTCACTAATATTACATCATTTTGATAGTCACCCATGGTATGATAAGCAATTAATTGGCCCATATATGGGTATTTATACACCTTTAGCTTGAAAAGGCATTCAATATGAAGTGTCCTACATTTACTAGCATTATGTCCTAAATCTCACATCATTTTGCTTTCCTTGTCCGTTGGAAAAGAATAGATAAACAGATGTTTGCCATTCACACAAAGATGGATTCCTGCTCAAATTCAGGTTTTCGTTCACAACTCTGAGACAACTGAAATCTACTTTCAAGCTTTATGCCTTCTTTGAGAAATTTTGCTCAAATTTAAAACTAGCAAACAAACAGGAAATCCATTTCAGATGGATTCCAGCATGGCAAGTCAGATTAGTTTATTGTTTTGGAGTACAAATTGTAATTAAGTTCACAGGCATCCATGAGACCTGCATGAGGGAACACAAAATATCCATACCCAGATACTGATGTCCTTAATCCTACCTTCTTTTACAGTTTCTGGTGGAAGTTATGCTGCACATACACAGGCTGCAGAGGATGAGGACTATTAATTTCATGTAACTCATGTAGATGCCTGGTTGACAACAAGTAAACACAGAGTGCTAGCATCCCACTACCGTCAACAAACACAGGCACCTGCAGGAATAGATCCATCTCTCCTGCTTGAACTATCTGTATGTATCTAAATATATACATATATCAACCGCTGGACTGAGTCTAATGGCATGAGGTTTAACACTGCCAGATGCGGGGTCCTGCACTTGGGGCACAACAACCCTATGCAGAGCTACAGACTGGGAGAAGTCTGTCTAGAAAGCTGCCAGGAGGAGAGGGACCTGAGGGTGTTGGTCGACAGCCAACTGAACGTGAGCCAGCAGCGTGGCCAGGGGGCCAAGAAGGCCAATGGCATCCTGGTTTGTATCAGAAATGGTGTGATCAGCAGGTCCAGGGAGGTTATTCTCCCTCTGTACTCAGCACTGGTGAGGCCACTCCTTGAATACTGTGTTCAGTTCTGGGTCCCTCACCAAAAGAAGGATGTTGAGGCTCTGGAGCGAGTCCAGAGAAGAGCAACGAGGCTGGTGAAGGTTCTGGAGAACAGGTCTTATGAGGAACGGCTGAGAGAGCTGGGGGTGTTTATCCTGGAGAAGAGGAGGCTGAGAGGAGACCTCATTGCTCTCTACAACTACCTGAAAGGAGGTTGTAGAGAGGAGGGAGCTGGCCTCTTCTCCCAAGTGACAGGACAAGAGGGAATGGCCTCAAGCTCCACCAGGGGAGATTTAGGCTAGACAGTAGGAAAAAGTTTTTCACAGAAAGGGTCATTGAGCATTGGAACAGGCTGCCCAGGATGGTGGCTGATTCACCTTCCCTGGAGGTGTTTAAGGCATGGGTGGATGAGGTCCTGAGGGACATAGTTTAGTGTTTGATAGGAATGGTTGGACTTGATGATCCGATGGGTCTCTTCCAAGCTGGTGATTCTATGATTCTATATACTGAATTATCCAGTACAAATATCAGTTTTCCCTGCTGAATTTAAGAAAATCTTCACTACCTGATACAGACTATAACTTTCACAGGGTTATTATTAGCTATTATGCCATGAGGAAGACCTCAGTGAGGTAAGTAAAAGGAATTTGTTTTTTTTTGTGTTGTCCCCCATAATAATAAGCCTAGAAACAGAGAAAACACATGCACTTAAGTAGGAAGAGGAGACAGTTGAGAAGGAGGCCTTCCAGATTGGTTTGGACCATGCTATTTTCAAAAATGTGTACAATCACATGCAATTCAATTTCAAATACACTATATCTGTGGCTGAGAAGACAAAGAAATGGCTGAAAGATAACAGAATAATAGAAAAAAAGACAAGGGTGTCAAAGCCACGAATACATTGTGCAGAATAGGAAGGGAAAAAAAATGCCTTTAGGGCAGTTTGTTTAGACCAGAGAACAAAAACAAACTCAGAAGAGATCAAAGAGAAAAAAATTAAGGCTTGGTAAGAGAAAACACAAAAGATCTGTAAGACAAAAAGGTGCAGTAGAGTCAGGGAGATATTTGGTGAGATCTTACCCTTCACAAAGATCAAAGCACAAAATCAGAAGAGAGAGCTTCTGGGTAAGAAGGCAGATTACAGAACAGAACAGCAGAAATTACAGAGAATGGAGAATACACACACACAGGATAGAAAGTGAAAACAAATATCTCAAAATAAGGCCTCAAACAAGCATAAGGAATTCTTCTGGATGCAGCACAAGGATAGTACAAATCAACAAGAAAGCTGTTGCTAGTCTTTGCCAATTAAATCTTAAGAAATCATGACAATTGTGAGTTACTTGTGCAAAGATGTATAATATACTTGTTCTCACTAAGAAGCAAGACAATTCCTGCACTCAAAGAACTCTCACTTTATTTACCAAAATGCAGACTAGGGTAATAAAGTCCTAGGTATCATCAGGATCTCCAGACTCAAAGAAAACCATGCATTTCTAAACACATGCCTCAGGTTTTCTCAGCTGTTATTTGTTGTTCTAATACAAGACACTATCTCTGCACATAATTTAAATTTTAAACTTGCCAATTTTAAACTTTAAAAAAATGCAAATCAACACCACAAAACCATACTCCAGAATGCATTTGCAGTTAGAATAATCAAAGTCTCCAAAAGGCTAACAGACAAACTCGATTTTTAATGTAACTTCCTACACTACAACTGAGTATTTGTTGCTGAGAATTGGACCATACTAGTACAGTGGTATTTTGCAAAGCAATATTCCACATGTCATTCCTCATTACCTCTTGATATGCTTCAATTTGTAAATTATGGTTCAAACCTTAACTTTTTTTTTTTACTGTTCCAATTTGTGGCCTAAATATTACTTTATATCTACTCGTTCATGTTCAAATATACTACTACACCAAATCGACCCTCTTCAAACGTAGTCTAGCTTTTAACTTTTAGAGTGATTACTTATGCTATAATTTATTATCATGGAGTATTTACTAGAATCGCACTACATCAACTACCCCATTTATAGTCCCATTAGCCCTCTTTGGCAATGCTTAAAACAAGCACTGACACCTCCTTCTTCAGGTTTTGGTTTTAGTGAAGACTTCAATCCAAGAGTATTCTTTTCAAATAACATGATACAACAATTTGAAAAAATACAAGTTAGAATTATTATAGATTATGTACATTTTTCTTTTCTCCAAGAATTTTTCAGCCTTCTGAATTAAAATGGGCTAAAAAAATACTAATATAACAAAATAAGACATCAGAATGTAAGATATAGATACATCTTGCATTAATTATTAAGTAAATAATTTAGAACTATAATCCAGTAAAATCACATTATAGGTGGAATTTAGGCTGGAAAGAACAGTTAACTGCCAACATGATTTTCTTACATGGCTCATTCTAGACAAATTGGGTTTTTTTCTAAGATATACAACTATACAAACGCATGTTTAAAGAATAATGAACTCAACAGGAAACCCAGAAATCATTCAATCCAGTTAATTTAGGAAATTTAATAAAATATCCTTGAAAGTGAAGTCTTCTGCTCTTCATCTGCTGAGAGCAAAAGGCAATCATGGCTCACTATAGGAGGGCACCAATAGCATTGATTTCTATCCAGCGTACCTGCAATTCAGTAGCAGTGTGAGCTGGTACCTTGTGTCCTTATATATGATCAAAGCTCCATTTTAAATATATTCTAGGTACACACAGTGAGAGAGAGGGCCCTGCCACAGGCACTTTACGGCGTGAACCTGAAATGAAAGTTGAAAAAGTGTGGAAAGTGTATTCTCCAATGTCATAGATCAGATCACTGCCAAAACAAAGCATAAGCGAGGGCCTTTTTAATATTTTCACCACTTCTGTGAGGTCTATTAATAGTAATTAAAAAAAGTAGCGTGGATTTGACTTCATTTGAAGTCCTAAGTCTGCATGCAATGTTTTTCATGCCTAAAAGCCCTCATTGTTTTGTTTTGTGCGATCTCTCTGTGATTACAAGCTTTTCCCTGTTGCTTCATTATTAAATGAAAAGATCAAAACATCCCTGATATATTAACTAATTCCTCTATTTTAAGTGTGATTTTTTTTTGCTTTCAAATCACATATTTCTTGATCTTTTGTTATTTCTCTATGATTCCATGTTAAAACTACCTTAATTATACCCAAGGCCATAAGGAAAAGGTCCCTTTCTCTATCACAACCTATTTACAGCTAACTTTCCACTTGACAAGTGTCACTGTGCAAAAAAAAAAAAATTAACTGTTCTTATAGCACACTCCATGTACATGATTTGCAAAGACCAGGGTGATAAGGTCCTTATAGCATTGTTACAGAATAAAAAACCTGAATAGTTACAGAGGCAGAAATCTTGTTCATTCCTTTGGCAGACCTATCACCATCCCTCAACCCTTTTAGTTTGCTCAACTCAAGAATCAAGAACTTGATGCACCACAGCAGGAAATTTACTTGCACAATTTGTGGAAAATACAGTTGATCTGAATTGTGATGTGGCAGGAGAGCTGCTGTTTTCATCAGCTGTTCAAGAAATACATATTGTCACTGAGAGACTCCTGATCTTGTTTCCGAGTCCAGCATTTTGAAAAAGCTTACTTAATTTCCATCACCAACAGCTATTATCCGTAAGGGAAGTTACTTTTGATTTTTCTGTCTTTTTTCTCATCAGTTTTACCTAACATCAGCTGTTCTCCCAAGAGCTTACATAAATGTGATTTGAAGAGAAAAAAACAACCCTACCTATTTTTTAGTACTTCAAAAGAAGTGAGAACTTGCAAATTATTTTTTCAGGCAACTAAACAAATCTTACCTTCCTACAGCTTAGACAATATTAAAGTAAAATTGTATAAAACATTGCATACAACTGTCATTTTAAAAATAATTAGAAAGGTACTGACAGTAAAAGAATAATTTTGTTTCTTTTGAACAATAACAACATCAGTCTATCATAAAAGTCATATGCCACCTGTATTAAGTGTTGCTAGAAGAATGCTCAATGAAATATGTGATATTCAGTCTGGAAGCATGAGAAAACATGCTCACATTCAGACAACTTTACAAGAACAGCCACTATTTCAAACAGAGCAATTTATTTGTGTGAAGAGTTTTAGGCATCTAGTTAACAACACTGAAGGTAATATTCATAGAATCATAGAACAACCAGGTTGGAAGAGACCCACCGGATCATGGTTAGTTACTTCACTTAAAAATTGCAATTTTTACATACTTCAGTCTTAGAATCATAGAACCATAGAATCAATAGGTTGGAAGAGACCCACCGGATCATCCAGTCCAACCATTGCTATCAAACACTAAACCATGTCCCTCAGCACCTCAACTACCCATGCCTTAAACACCTCCAGGGAAGGTGAATCAACCACCTCCCTGGGCAGCCTATTCCAATGCCCAATGACCCTTTCTGTGAAAAACTTCCTCCTAATCTCTAGCCTAAATCTCCCCTGGCGGAGCTTGAGGCCATTCCTTCTTTTCCTGTCCCCTGTCACTTGGGAGAAGAGTCCAGCTCCCTCCTCTCTACAACCTCGTTTCAGGTAGTTGTAGAGAGCAATGAGGTCTCCCCTCAGCCTCCTCTTCTCTAGGCTAAACAACCCCAGCTCTCTCAGCCATTACGTGTGTCTTTACAGTATTAGACTCAAAATGAATAATATCAAAGTGCAATTCAGAATATGGAATACCAGAGGAAATGCACAACATCAAACTAACAGTCAAGGCTTCCAGCAAGTTAAAAACCAGAAGCCATATAAAGCAAGATTCAAACAGCAACGGCAGAAATAAATCAACAGAATGCTAAAAAGGGAATCAAGTAAAGAAGACACTGAAAGATCTCTGCAAGAGACCATTTAGAAAGCATTACTCAGATGAAAGTTTTTGGAAGTAGAAATCACTGTAATAGAAGCAGAAGCATCCAACTTCTTCCTCCTTTGAATTCCAATTTATACGACTTGCCCAAACTAACCTTTATTTTAACTTAGTGCTGGCAGAAAACCTCAATGATTAAGACGAGGAGAGCACAAAAAGCTTTGTGTTTAAAAAAAAAGCACACATCTCTCTTCCTTTTACATATTTAGTCCTCAACAGCAGGGACTATGTACAAAAAGTCAGATGAATATGGCATCAGTACAGGGGAAAACTGGAAAAACAGCTGTCCAAGGAAATAGTTGTTCTCGGATGCTCTTAGAGGAGAACATTGAAAATTCCATGAAGAGATGCAATGACAAACAGGTTACATAGAACAAACCACAGCAGCAATTTTCATTGTTAGGCAGCAAAAGAGGAGCAGTGGAACTCAAATGTTCATTAAGCAGGACAAAGATGGAAGCAATGGCTATAAGGGACATTGCTAATATTAAGTACAGGGGAATATCAGAATTCAGGCTAGTATTTTTGGCTAAAAAGTCTGAGCGGTGATTACAAATACAATCTTTTCAATAAGTCAGTTATGAAGAGAGGAAGACTGAGTGCTACTGAAGTTATTTAATGGAACTGATTAGGGTCAGTTTGACACTGTGGCCCAGCACAACAATTTCCCTAAGAATACTGCTGATACTATTTCAGTCAAAGAACACTCTTGAAAAAAACAATCATTTATTCTCAGGTCAATGAAAGAGAAAATAAAAAGTCCCCTTTCTGTTATATGCTCATATTTACAATTTTGCAGCAGCATCACACTGCATGTTTACATTTAATTTAGCACTCCCAAGATCCTGATTCTCTAGTACTCTTTCTTAGTCAGCATTCCCACATTTTATGGTTTTCAATGTTGGTTTTTACATTGAGTGAGAACCTCTTTGCATTCATCTTGATTACATTTTACTCTGCTAACATCTGTCTCTCTGTTAACTGTTCTACATCCTACAGCCTTTTATGTTCAACTTTGCAAATGTTAGCAAGCCCTCCTAGATTAATTTTTGTCAGCAAATATGATTGGTTCAATCTTCATTCTTTCCTTCATCTGCTTTCTTTTCTCATGACAACATTCTTGCCAAATTTTTAAACTAATGCACCTGTTGCTTCAGCAGCTCATGAAAGTTATGTAACTTGTTAAAACTGTATCTATTAGGTTGCTATTTTCATTGAACATGTTACACACAAATATTCGGATAAGTAGAGTTACACAAAAGCAGACATCATTGAGTGAGTTTTATCACAGTCAGTAATCAAATACTGAGGGATGAAACTGAAAGATAAAACTCCTTCAAATATATTTTCACTTTGGTTTAGCAGAAATTTAAGAGGTCTCTCTCTTCCCCCCTTTCCTGTGCCCATGAAAAATGGAAGAGTCTTATTTAGCACTTATTCTATGATCTTTACACAGTTGTGACTGCAGTTCCACGTGTACACAACAGAGTATCAAATTGGTTGGTTTGGTATCTGCCTTCTTCCATTCTTCTGTCAAATGGTGTTCTTAATGAGTCTCAAAAAGATGACTTCCAATAATCCTGGAACCTCTTTTGCCAGTTCTTTATGAATTTTGCTATCTGGTACTGCGTCCCTTACACGCTGAAATTACAAAAGGCAGTGAAGCAGCAAAGTCCTGCTTACCAAATGCAAGCCAGTGACTATCCAGGCTCACTCTACCACTCCTATATACTTCAGAATGCAGTCAGAGGGAAGAAGGGAGATGAGTGGGGGAAAGGAGCCTTCTGCTAGAGATAGGAGAAAATGAATCAGGTTTTGCCTTTGATGAAACTTCAGAACATTTACTTCTGAAACTTTAGAGTCCATTTTGGAAAAGGTACTTACCTAAGGGAAGAAGTCTTTTTTTCAAACTCTCTGCAAATATTATCTGTTTGCCTCCTTTCTACTCAGATTCATGGGGTTTCTCTTGAAAAATGTTCCCAAACACTCACTAACATCAGGAAAATCTGTTGTGATGAATGTTCTTGCTTAACGACTGAATTTAAAAAACTTTATTCGCTTTCTTTTTCCCACTCTCTGATAAGAGTACTTACAAGTTCATTCAGCCTTAACCTTCAGATTTCCCTACTTCAGTGACTGCTATGCACAAGACTAGTGTTGAATTACCATGGGGTGAATTTTTTTTCAATTAATTTAAATAATATTTGTCATGAAATTTCATGTCCAGAAAAAGAGTGAAATAGACTTACATAAAAAGGCTCAGGGCAGGTAAAAAATCTGTAATTTTCCAGTGTACAAAAAGGAGTTCATTTAGAGTTCACTACTGAGCTAACTCTTATTTTACTCAAATTATGTTCTTCTGTTTCTTGCTACTCTTGGTTGCTGATAGGCCCTTTAAAATTCTTAGAGACCCTAAAATTTCTTTGCCTTTCATTTCCTGGTTAAGAAGTTTTAGTAAAAGAGCTAAGCAATCCTAATCTATTCATGTTAATTGCTGAAGTGTTTATGACACTCATAATCCAATACATTCAGTGCTGCTTATGCTTGTAGCTGTGTGAAGGCACCGAACCAGCGGAAAATTTCTCATTTTATCCAAGACCAGGACAGTACTGAAGAGTTTTACTGAAGTGACTGATCAGCAAGTTAATTATTATTTATTATTAACGGAGATAAGAAACACAGTTTTAAATGAAAACTGATAAAGGCCATACCAAAGACAGGCACAGGGAGAATGTGGCAAATGCCATAGAGGGAATTCATTAGCTGTCAGAGTCTCAAATACACTCCCTGGACTTCAGAATTCTCTTCTAAGTTTGTACAAGCTTAAGTAGGGGGTCCTAATGCAAACATTACAAACAAGTTTCTGATGCAATTTTAAGAGCCAGAGCTAATGAATATATCAATTATCAAACTCAGAGTCTTCCTCTGCAGAATAATTCTTTGACATATTCTTGATTACAAAAAAGTTTTGAAGACATTCAACTATTTTTTTTCTGCACACTCTTCCAAAATGTTCTAAAACTATCACTAGTGGACAGAGTTTCCTGCTACTTAGCCAGAATTTCTTCTTTCTCAGTTGCATCTCATTAACAGATACAATTCTTGTTACACATATGCATAAAATTGAGTCATCTCCTGCAGGGAATAACTGACTTGAATTTTTAATTAACCTAAGTTGTAATCAGAGAAAAGCAGCCTTCAGGTTATCAATTAGTAACGTTCTGTTTGCACATTTGAGTGTCATAATGGTATATACAAAAGCTTCCATATAAAATTGTGAGGTTAACTATTAGGTTCAGCTTCTTTGTCATTTAACAAAGACTGCCCCCAGACACATTGATTTCTCCTGTTGCATTACACTTCACACTTTTGAGTCAAAACTAATAGTTTCAGAGGGTAAATCACCTTATAAATGGAACTAGTGTAAAGTGGAAGACCAAAGCGTGACTATGAATATCTATCCAATTATTTTTGAAAAAGAAAGAGAAGTCAAATTACACAAGTTTGTGAAGCATCATCAGAAAGATGCAGAGGAACACATACAGTCTTTGATGGCCATCAAATGCTAGACAAAGGCTTTATCCATTGTACTTTACAATCCTTCTGATAGTGCTCGGTAAAAAGTGAAAAAAAAAAAATCATCTCTTACTGTTGAAGAAGCGCTGGCCATCTCTTTTCAGATGGTATCTATCTCTAGATAGTTAGCTGTGCCTATGGGCTTAGAAAGCAGTTAGCTCAAAATGAGGCTCCTGCCAACAAGATAATACTAGTGCCTGTGATCTAAACAGCCCCTATCAAGTACCGTGCGTAGTGCAGTGGAGAGTTGTTGGAGGAATTTGCATGTAAGCTCACCTCTTGACGAGCTCCTTTTTTTCCTCTCTAGGTTGAAAATTGCATCACTGCTGAGGTTTTAGCAGGTGACACAAAGAACCACATGGCTGCTCACTCACACAACATTCCTCTTGGGGAATCATAGAATCACCAGGTTGGAAGAGACCCACTGGATCATCGAGTCCAACCATTCCCACCAATCTCTAAACTATGCCACTCAGTACCTCATCCACACGATCCTTAAATACCTCCAGGGAAGGCAAGTCAACCACCTCCCTTGGGGAGGTGGGAACCAGAAGATGAATTGAGAAGAAAAGGTAAAACTCATGGGTTGAGATAAGAATCCTTTATCAGGGCTGCAAAGGGGGGGAAAAACACAACAACAGCATTAAAAGGATATGCAAAATGAATTATACACAATGCAAAGTCACTCACTGATTGGAGATTGACACCCAGGTGCTCCTGAATAACACTTTCCCTGCCAAAAAACCCAATCAAACAAAACAACCCAACAGGAAATTAACCCTTTCCTACCCAAAAACAGGTGAATAATCTGCTCTGTGTTTTAATATAATCCTTGGCTCTTGAGAACAACATTTTAATGCTAACTGCTAAGAAGCAATTCCATAGCCACACAATTTATTGGCATAACAAGGAATTGAATTTGGCTCTCTCAACATGTTAATAAATGCCAGTGCAAGCAGCCTATGAATTAATTTGAGATAGGCTTATCCCAATTTCTCCTGTTGGAGCTGTTCCACTGTGTAAGCTGAATCTTAATTACAGCAAAAATTTGAACAATGGTTTGCAGGCAGGCAAGCACCAAAAACACATGTTCTAAGTCCACCTCTTTCCTTAACAGCTGAAAAATCCTTCATTTATAACAACTGTACTCTCACATAGTGCTTAAGGTGTAATTAATCAGAATTTCTGATAAAGCCAGTTAAACCAGAATTTCCAACCCGATCTGACATACAACCTACATTTCTCTAGGGACCTGAATTATCCAGTAGCAGTATTTGTAATGCCTAATGCAATTTTGAACAATCACATTAAATGAGGCAGAAACTAGATATGTGACTGATTTAGAGTTTACAGACTACACTGCAGTGAGATCTCACACGATTCTATTTTATCAAGCTGATAAATTTTCACTAAATATATTATTGTAAAAACACACAGCTTGAGGAAGAACTCTAAGAGACCATATTTTTAATAAGGATATTATTATCGGCATATATTATTAGCAGAGGAACCAACTTACTGTAACAGGCAACTTAAGGAACACATCACCCTGTAAGGGGAAGTTAGAAATAGCTTAAAACTTATACTCTACTGAAGAATAGAATCATAGAACAACCAGGTTGGAAGAGAACCACCGGATCATCGAGTCCAACTGGATTATAATGAGTTTTTAGTAGAAATTGCTATATAAAAGTTAAGAATGCACATTGGAAGCAACTGTTGCTAGGGTCACTGCAAACAGACTATGCTTTCCCCACCCACAGTTTTAACCTTCCATTATCTCTCTGGATGTTTAGAGATGTTTATCAGACCTAAACCACCTAAATTTATAATATTATAATAATATTTTATTAATGTGTAATATCACATTAGTGATAATTAATTAATACATATTGCAGATAAGTTTCTGAGATGTTAATTGGAGCTAATTAAATGCCTTGGGCAGCAGTTCTGAGCATTCACAGATAAGACAATATCCTGCTTGATGAAAAAGCAATTGTGATAAAATGTTATGCCTATCTTTCCCAAAGACCAAATAATGAAAATAAAAAGACTTAAAACACTAACATAAAACTCTCTAGAGCAGAGAATGGAGGACAGGAAAAAAGCCCCATACTAGGGATTCAGTCTCTGCTTTTAAGGCGTTTGGTTATGAATCCTCTGATATTATTAAATTATTAAGATCTAATATACTTTTTAACAAACTCTTGAGGCAGTCTTTCCCTTGTCATTTTCAGTCCAGAGAAAGCATAACTCTAGGGAAGGACACTTGCATCCTGAGCTTGCTTTTTGGAGTGAGAGGAGTTTGACCATTTTTCATGTATCTCTTTTTTTGCACATAAACACTTCAATGGTGCAAAACGTGAAAAGCCCACATTTAAGTGCTGGAAGGATAGTGGGATATTGTTGGACAATTTCTGTAGGAAATAAAGGAATCTTTTGATGGTAACAGCGCAAACAAAGCAGGAATCCCTGGTTTTGTACCTGTTTGCTACTGAGGATATACAGAGGATGTACTGATAATTGCATGGAGAATTACTACCTGGCTGACCTTCAGTTGCAGACACTGGAGACATCTCTGTGCTATCCTGCCATCAAGTGCACATCTATAAAGTGCATATGTTCTGTCTCTTTTGTACAATTTAGTATCCAGTTCATTATGATATGGTTTGATATCACGTCCACTCCCCTCACAGTTCCCATTCTCTGTTCATCTTGCTCAGTCTTTTGTTTCTTTTTTTTTGTTTGTTTGTTTCTTAGAAGTTCTTTCTGGTGTTTTTCTTTGATGGGAAAAATAATTACCACATCTATAACAGTTTTCATAAGCTATTCTGCTTATTTAATGGTAACAGGCTTGCAGGGCTTCATAGAGTCTATCAGCTACGCTAAATTTCTTCAAAGATTAAAAGAAAACATTTAGAAATTGAAACATCATTTGAATATAAGTCCCACATCATAATTAAAGAATTTCTGAACTTAGAAGAGCAGCTAGGATCACAGCTAAGTCAGAAAGCCTATGAAATATCACTGCTTGATGAGTTCTTAGATCTTGCATCTCTGAATGCTTTTTTCTTTTTGGCAAGCTGGACCAAATAACTTCTGTGATGACTCCATATGTCCAGGAATAGAAGAAATTCTTCTGATTTTCTTATGCTAGTAGCTCCAGTTCTTGCCTGACCCTAAGCCCATCAGGGGCTTGACTATAAACAACTCTAAATCCTCAAAAGACAATCTAGTACAGCATTCAGCACACTTTCTTTAGTTTGTCCAAAACAGTAAAAAAGAAAATGAACTAATCCAAAATTATGGCTCCCGTATGTCTTGCAGAACCTCCGCCCTTTACCTCTACAGATTTCAACATTTCCATCTGGATGGATTTGACCAAATTATCTCTCTAACACAGTCAAATGAAAGACAACACTGATAAAAGTTGCCAGTGCTATGTTTTTTTCAGCAAGAAGATGTTGCCAAAGCCAGAGTGGGATGGGGAATTTTATGAACAGATCCATTTCACAAAACCATCCATCTTATACAGACTAAGAATAGAGCTGTCTTTGAAACATATCCTAACCATGTTATTTGGTATTGAGACCACAATTTCAATATTTCAATTGTTCCTCCTAGAAACTCCCCCTTCCCCCTTTCATATTTGTGTGCAAAACAAAATGATGGAACTCCCTAAATTTTAGGAGGCAAAATGACAGACAAAACTAATTTTCATTTCACATCTTGTTCTAATCTTAGTTTTTGTAAAAAACCCAAACCACTACCCATTCAGAAACCTCTCCTTGACCTGAGATTTGAAGTTTACCTATGATTTAATCACAAGGCAACCAAGACATACATTAGGAAGACCAGCATAAGTAACATAGATATCATAGTAAATATTTTCTTTCAGAATGATTATACTAGAAGTATTTTTTTTATGAGCATGGGGATTTTTGTGAAGAAACAATCTTCTTCTTGAAGAAGATTGATTTACCTTGGTAATTGTAGTGACCTTTTTCATTCCCTATTCACAAAGTTGTCCCTGTTATGTCTGGTGTTTGGTTTTTTTGGTGGGAGATATTTTTTGTGTGTGCGTGGGCTTCTCTTCCCTGGATATCACTTAGTATTTTCCTTCTTATACTTCACATAGATTCCAATAAAGAGTTCTTCCTGCAAATCATTCCTGAAGAGGATCTTTTAATTCTTACAAAACGTCTCAAAAGACAAATGTCATTATTATATTTTGTCTGATAGCTGGCATTTTGTCATTCAGTCTCAAATGAAGGCTCTGGGCTAAGTCAGTTTTTCAGCTCGCTTCTGGTTTTATTAGATTAGATTGTGAACGGTAGGTACAAAATAAATCACTGACACGATTCTCTTCTCTAAGTCAAATGATGCCGGTTGAAAAGCTACATTGCAGCATGGCTTCACATACTTAGCCTATTATTTTCTTAATATTATCAAGCTGTTTCACAGCAAAGATTCAAGTAACGATAAAATTCATTACTGGGTTTTGTTTGCACAGAGCTCACTTCTTTTCTGTTTGCTGATCTAAACTGAAACTGGCTTTTTTTTTGGCATAGCCATCTCTCGACACTGATGAAAGTTGAATTCTGAAGTGGAAAAAAAATGCTGAGAAATAGTTTTCACTATACATTTCTCCCTTTTTTGTGTTTATGTGATAAGCTGTAGTATAATTGAGCTATAATGTAAGCAAACTCTTGTTGTTAGTTAGTGTAAGCTTACCTCTGTGGTTTTAGGTTTTCTTTTCACCTGATGTGAGTTCTATGCTTTTTGTGTATCTTCCATGGTTTTAGATGCTCTATCTGCCTGCTTTGCTTTTATTTTATGCAATTTTAAGGTTGTCTTATCCTATCATTTTACAGCAGTATTTTTTTGTTTGGCAACTCTTGATAAAGTATGAATCAAGGCTAGACAAGCCTTGTTTTCTGTTTTTACCTACCATAGACTCTGTTACTTTACTTCCTTGATATAGCTTCCCTGAAAATTACTGTAGTGGTAAAGATGTGCTGGTTGTAAGCAGTTACCTGTCATAATAGTTTAAGTGATAGGGAAATTAATGCCCAGTATAGTAGAACATAGAGCACAATATTATTTTCTTTTTTCTTAAAAGCATTATGATTATAGAATCATAGAATCATCAGGTTGGAAGAGACCTGTCGGATCACTGAGTCCAACCATTCCTATCAATCACTACACCGTGTCACTCAGGACCTCATCTACCCATCCCTTAAACCCCTCCAGGGAAGGTGAATCGACCACCTCCCTGGGTAGCCTCTGCCAGTGCCCAATGACCCTTTCCATGAAAAACTTCCTCCTAATCTCTAGCCTAAATCTCCCCTGGTGGAGCTTGAGGCCATTCCCTCTTGTCTTTTCCCCTGTCCCTTGGGAGAAGAGCCCAGCTCCCTCCTCTCTACAACCTCCTTTCAGGTAGTTGTAGAGAGCAATGAGGTCTCCTCTCAGCTTCCTCTTCTCCAGTTTAAACAGGTTGACCTTGTGACTTGCAATTATGTTTTACTAGTGGAATAGGCTTAGTCCTTTCAACATGCAAGTACCCCCAATGTCTCTAAACAGGAAACATTACTACTAGGTCTGTTTTCAAGAAGCAAATTTGTGCTTGTTGGTCCTAGTTTTTCTAAAAAAATTCTCCATTAATCATGGTAAACAAAATACAAGCAATGAGGAGGATGACTGTCATTTGAGTATTTCCACAGAGTCAATAGTGGAAGTCCTCACTAACTTACGACATCCAGTTAGGTATTTTACTAGAGCACTTACAAGCTGAATAAAATTGATTCATTTGACCCATTGTTTGGGACCTGAGGGAAAACACCACTTAATGCACTTAAGAAGAGCCAGCTACATAAAATACGTTAACAACTTATTTTAGGTATCTTGTTAGACCAATACAAACGCCTTTCCTTCCACCAGTCACTAAACTTCAATACAATCATGTCTTTTGGCACTCTGGTGCCCACAGTAGAGCTGACACCGTAAGGTTTGCACTAGCATGGTGTTGAGATTTTTAAAGAAATATATATATAAGGAAGAAGAAAAAGTAGTGATAAATCAAAGCTAATATTTGTATTTCTGAATGCTTGATATTGACATTTGAACTATTTAGCTGCCTACACAGAAGACAACCACTTTTTCTAGGATTCTCCAACCCCAGAATTTGCTGCAAAAGTATTAAGTCCGACACGAATGTCTGTATGTGATTGAACTTATATGCATGCATATTTATACACACACACACACAAAAATTGAAATCCACACAGAATTTGGAGAGATTAAATACATTCCAATAAAGTGAAAAGTTTGAAAATATTCCAAAAGATAGGTTACACGTAAATTATTGTTATATCATCTTCCAGAGCATGAGTAAAGTACTGAACAGCAACTTGGAGCCATATGGAACGCTTCCCTTCTTATCATTTAAACTCAGACACTTGACAGTTTTAAAATTTAAACTTTAGCAGCATCTTTCAACAATCCCAAATGTTCTCATAGCCAGGCGGCTCAAAACTTAAAACTATTCTTTCACCAAATTCCCAGAGCTGAGATCTCACTAGATAGTCTCAGTATGAAAGCAGTAACTGTCAGTCGAAACTTCTGAAACACATTAAAAATTTAGGAAGCATAAAGTAAACTAAATGTAGTAACAAAACAGGTTATGTAAAGATTATATTCTGTTTGTACCTTCATTTTCATAATTTAGGTCAAAAAAAATTACATTCTACTTTCATTTTTACATGAAGTTGCTGCACTGCTTCTTTTCTTTGCATTTAAATTGCCAAAGGAGGCTGTCAGTGTTAAATCTACTGACTACAAAGAATATGGGTCCTGCATAAAATAAGCAGTTTTCTAGTAAGACTGTTAACCTCTTGCTTAAACAAATCCATGATTAAGGAGCATAGTTCCAAGATTTTGTTTAGACAGAAAATGCAAAGAAAAAAACCCATTCATAAAAAGAGAACTGTGGATTATACATGGTCAAAGCAAGGAAGAAGAGCTGAATGTTCATCATCCTGGAAAAACACTGAATGCATTAAAAATACCGTATTCTAAGCACTGGGACAAAAAAAAAAAAAAAACAACACAAACATTTTTGAAATGTCCTGTGAGTCTATAAACTGAACCTAAACAACATTTCTAACCAAAATGCTTTCATAAAATTTTATTGAGCTCCCAGAAGCTTAGCAAGTGTGGCAGTCATTAAGAAGCAGAAGAGAAGGAATCAATGTAATCGATGACTTCTCTCCAGTGGTTGCTATTTCTGTCAGACATTTCACAAGTGGATGCTAATAAAGCATATGTAGTCAGTTTTTGTCTCTTTAAACAATTAAAGACCTTAGAGAAGCTCCTCTGCATTCTGTTGATTAACACAGATCAAGTTTGGGCAGACGTTTGGGTGGCACTTAGAACAGAGGCTAGTTCTTTAACTAAACAAGAGGGTTTTTCCTAGGTTTATATTAAAACCAGGTTGACACCTAACTTAGTAGTAATATTATCTACACCACCCGAGAAAGAATAACATGCACCGATAACAAACCAAACCAGGGTTTTTTTCTGACTTGAAAAAAAAAAAATTATAAGTCAATTCTCTCAGACCTCTCAGAGATCTAAGATAAATTTCAGTTCCTTTTGTACCAAAAATCCTGGGCTTACATGAAGTTCTTTTAGTAGTATCACTCAGCCATTTAAGTGTGTTTTTACATAGGGCTCAAGTATTGCCAACACAGTCGTACTGCTTCTCTATAGAGAAAGATCTTACAGTCAACATCTCCAATATATGGAAGTTAAGCAGCTTAAAAGTTTCAATGAATCTCATCAGATTCATCAGAAAAAGCTTGAGTATATGAAACTTGACAGGTTCAAGTAGTCATACCTTCCCATTCTAGAAAGGATAATAATTTCCTATAGTTGTTCCTGTGATAATATTATTTGAAAATGTGTCTATATGCTCAGATATTCTTAGTACTACAAGAGAGAACCAGGGAATACTGATTCAGAAGTACACTCTGTATTTAAAAGGAGCATTTTTTAAATTTCGGTGAGATGCTGAGACAGATTGCCCTTAAGCATCCTTTTCCACAGAAGCTGAGTTCATAGTTATATGGAAGAAAATGGTTTTTTTGTGAATAAATTCACTTGGGAAAGAACAGTTCATATGTTATGTGCTAGACTGGTAGACTCACGTCCTGTTCTGCTGTTTCTCTTCCTCTTTTTCCCCTAATTAGAAATAAATAAATATAGAATGGAAGCCAAGACTGTGGTAAGTCATGTCATGTTTTGAAAATAAGCATTACCCTTGAAAATTCACACTGCTTCGACGTATCCTGCAAGACTGGTTTCATAAAGAAATTGTAGATTTCATCCATGCAGAAACTGGAGTGCTTCCCAAACACTGAACAGTCTCAAACTCCCATTTGGCTTCAATTACAGTCATAATTCAATTTTTTCTTTGCCTCCTAGAATTTACCCTAGTCATAACAAAAACAAAAGCAGAGCTATAGCAAGAAATCATATTCACTGACATGTCGCCTACTTGAAATACTGAGTCAGTCTAATCAACCACTCCTCTACAATTACTTTTCCAAGGCCCAGGTAGTAACTGGAGATAAGATATTCTAGTTTGCAAGCAGGTGATTTAATATATTATCAAACAATATAATACAGAGAGCTGGAAAAAAACCCAACATTTGAACTTTGGCAGGCCACCCTCTTGGCCAGCTGTGAATATGGCAAAAAAATGTGGCAAAAAGCTGAGGCAGTCTTAGGGAACATAAGTCAGTGGGAAAGTAGAAAGTTTGCAAATCTGAGCATGCAGAAAATCAACAGAAAAGAATTGAACTTAGAAGGTAAAAAGTAAAAAATATACAATATATTATCTGAAGACTCCAAACTGAAAACATTAAACAGAGTGCCTGGTGTGTGGACACAGCAGTAGGCTACCAGTTCTTGGAAACAAATGCTTGTATCTGACATGCATAAGATGTAAGATCATCTGTATCCCACATACAGATGAAAGATGCTGACAACACCTGTTGTTTAATAACCACAGGTTTTAAAATGAAGAGCTACAAATAGAAATACTTTTCAAAATATATAAGAAACAATAGAAGCCTTAGTGTACAAGGTTCTCATAGACTCCATTCCAAAGAAAGTAAAGATTTTGGTACTTCCATACTTTTCTCCAGTCCTATGCTACAAAAAATCATTTCTGGAAAAAAAAAAAAAACCAAACCAAAACAAAAACCAAACAGTCTTCAAGCATCTGACAAAAGCAATGAAATCTCTCAACAGAAAAGCTGAGCATATAAACATATGGAAAACTCTATTAGTAAACAAGCCACAAGATGAAGTTTGTCCTCATTAAGCATTTGCTGGATAACTCAGGAGAACAAAACTGTAAAATTTGAAGTCTGTTGCAAAACAGCTTGCAAACAAAATAAAAGGCTAAACCAGTGTAGCGAATGTTTATCAATGAACTGTTCACCTCCAGAATACATTTTGGGAAACAAACCTCCCACTTTACCCTTTCAAAAGTTATTTCAGAACAGTATTTCAAACTAGTAGTTTTTTTCTCTTGTCTTGTCAGAACTTGATTTGTATGTTTTCTATGCTTTCTTTGCTTTTTATTAAGTGCACACTTGCCCTTTGTCAGTGACATAATATCTACAATTCTGATTTTGTCAAGCTGTTCCCATAGAGGAAAGAAAGCAAACAGAAAACTATAACACCACCGACATCAACCTAAGAATTTAAAACTAAGCATTTGTGCAAACATCTTAAAAACTGATATATTCCTGTATACCCTTGTTATCAAGACTTGTGACCCAATGGCTTCTCATTACTTAACGACTATCTACAAATTCACTAACTCTTATCTATAAAGACCTGTTATGAAAACAAGTAAGCAGAAAAATGTTTTCTGCACAGGTTAACTTGGGGACTGTCTTTGCTTTTTCAGACATTTTGTATCTGGAAAAAGAGACTAGTTAATACAGACTTGGGTTTGTTTGGTTTTAATAGAATTTAAAATAGCTTCCCAACGAGTATTCCCTTGAGATTTTGTACAAAGTGATCCTTGGATGGTCTTTCATCTCTTTCAATGGAAATTTTCTATTTGCTACACTTTCTGTGGGATCAAATTAGTACGTTCCTTCTAGAGTCTCAGGCTTTTTAATTCTGAGAAAAATCAACTTATTTCCAGGTGAATAACGCACAGAGGTTTGTGAGGGCTTCTGTGGTGAGAAGGCAGCCTGTCTGCACAGTAATGGACTAACTTACTGTAGTGCAGTGAAGCTTCCTGAACTGACATCCCTATAGAGTCTGCTCACACTGCTAATGAGATGAGATTATGCAGATCTGCATTTATTAACAACATACAGTTGCATCTCATATGCCAAACTGTCATCTCTAGATTTGATGCCTAAGTGTTCCATAACAAATATCTGACTCACACAGGCTTTGTTAGTATCTTTTGTCACAAATTGTATTTGCATCAAAGTTTATTCGATTTGTTGCCCTGACACCCAAAACAAATATTCTCTTTCTGAAGAAAAGGATGTAGTGTATTGACAGTATCCTAGATATTTTTGCCCTGTTACACATCCTTGCTGTGGCTTTTTGATTCCTTCACATTACATGCTGTTGAAAAGTATGTTTTTGGACTATGCTGCAGAGAAATCCATGCAAAAAGTATATTTTATAAGTGATATCCATGCTTATTACTCAAATAGAGGTATTTAAACAGAAGAGGTTGTGGATGTATGCAAACAGATTAGCATTTGAACTTTCAAGATGCTTACCTAAACATAGCTAAGATCTGTTACAGAAGTAGTTGTGGGATGTACAACAAAAATAAGCCCACACCATTGTCTGTAACAGAATAATGATTTATTGGTTTTATTACAACAGTAACAAGAGCAATCACTCTTCTAGCACAGGATGACCACCTGTCTGCTCCTAGGTTCACAGTTCATATGTATACAGAGAAAATCCCACTCAGGTGAAAGAACAGGACAAAGCATTGTCCTGAAAATTACCCCAGGACATTGAAATAAATGTATGATTAACAGGGACAACATCCGAGCTTCATTAAAAAGACAATTGACTCTTATTTATCTGTTGGTATTAAATATTTCCATGACCCATTATCTAGTGGTTCTAAAGATACTCATGAAGACAGGATGATTATTTTAGGCAAATTATGAAGGGCATGTTTGGAAAAATAGTAATTATTCTGACATTAAAATTGTACAGGTCATACAGCAGAAAGGGACCCTATTAGCTAGGTCATCTCTTGAACTCAGAGCAGGCTTAGTAGTTCCTGATAATTATTGACAGGCATTGTCTTCACGGTTTAAAACTCTCCCATTATGGATACTTCACTGTCTCCCCAGTGGAATCCATGTCCCTCAGGACCTCATCTACCCGTGTTTAAGGCACGGGTAGAAGAGTTCCTGAGGGACATGGTTTAGTGTTTGATAGGAATGGTTGGACTCGATGATCCAATGGGTCCCTTCCAACCTGGTTGTTCTATGATTCTATGAATTCCATATCCTCTTGGGATAAACTTTTAATCTGTGCCTGTCTTGAAATATTTACTCAGGTTCAAGTTCACACTTCTTGATGTAAGCACTACAAATACGTGGGAACAGGTAGAGCCTTTTCAGCTAGAAACAGTCTTTTACACACTTCAAGGTACTCAAGCTCCTCTCCTACATCTTCCTCCATCTTCTCACGTCTTTCTTCCTCAGGTTAACGAAATTCCATTAACTATGTTTCAAGAATTACAGAAAATGCAGGGCTAAAGAACTATGTTTACACTCTCCTCTGGACCCTCTCCCAATGGTTTGTGTCCTTCCTGACTTTTTTTCCTTTAACTGGGAATGTGACTCCATCTAAGCTGATTTAGAGGGATTAATTTATCCTATGCCTTTACAAATGCTACCACTCTGGAAATAACGCAGCACTGCTTTGCTTGCTTTATTTTTTTCTACAATAGCACAGTATTTTTGACCCTTTTTCTGTTTGGGAAACCTCAACAATTAGATCCTTTAAAAAAGAAAAACAGCCAAAAAACCAACAAAACAAAAAGAAAATCCACATTCATTTTATTTCTTTTTTTAAAACTGAACCATGGTTCAGTTTTTAGGCCATTTCTTCCATTTGTCCTGATACTTTTTAGGTCACAAACCTATCTTCCATCCACTCCTGTTCTTCCCAGCTACGTGCTAGTATTGATTATAATAAGCACATTTTCCACTCCTTTATTTGAACCACTGATGAAGATGCAAAGCTGTACAAACCTCTAGAGCGTCCACAAGAAAACTTTGACCAATTCTGAATCTGCAGTTGATTATTGACAATTACTCTCTGGACAGAGTATCCAACCAGGTTTACATAAATTCTCCAAAAGTTTTTCAAGACCTTTATGAGAAAGGAAAGTCAGATTACATCCAGGACTTAGAAAATAATATAATGGGAGAGAGGGAAGTACAGGCACAAAATGAATAAAATATTCCACACATATTGCCGTGCATCTGACAGATGCGTGAAGATTATAAATCCATGTGTCAGTTGAGCAATCTTAAGACAGAATGGGTCACGTCTGAGGGTGTATTTGTTTAAGAGAAAGGACTGCTTCTGCAGCTTCAGATCTTACGATGCTATTTGTCTTTCTCTTGCTACAAAATAGTGGACAGTAAAAAACGTATTTGACTTTTGCTTTCTCTATACTTAACATATTAGTTATAAAGATGGTCATAGCAATACCTTATGATTTCTACAGTGCAAACATTATTTGAAGGCTTAGGCAAATAACTCATATGGTTGATTCATGATATTGTTAAATGAACATAAATTTGTGCTGCTGCCATATGAGGCAGTCCTATGCTCAGCTTCCCTTTCTGATTGTACTCTAGGGGTTTGGTTGGTTGAATCTGTGGTGCATGATGATTTAAAGCCAAATCAGTCCCCTGAACTGTCTGACTACACAACCACAAAAGAATCCACATGAGAGGGGCAGCAGAAATGCTAGAACAGTCCTGTTTGGCAGCAACCCCACTGTATAGTTATTAAGAGATCATGGCACTGCAACCACATGAAAACATAAGACACCATATTTGACTTTATTTCAGCAATATTCCTCAAAAATATCCGCAAGAATGTACTGTAAAATATTACTCAAAACAAATCATCATGTCATAGAAAAATTTTTTTCCCATCTTTCTTTATCCTCAATGTTATTAATGAATTGTCTAAGCTGTTTGCATTTTCAAGTGATTTATGTTGCATCATCTAATCTAAAAATTTTATTGGAGAGCTCACAAGTGAAAAGGCAAGAAATGTACTCTCAAGAGATAAGTAGTAAAGATGAAATGCACTGTATATTAAAAAAAAAAAAACCAGGAGAAAAATTTACTAAAGTAAAACACAACTTGAACTGTGACATAACATATTGTTAATGTAATTGCAAGTGGTCCAAGTCCTCTACTGTTGCCTGGTAACAATATCTATGGAATGGTTTAAATCCCATTAGTATTAATAAATAAATACTCCTCATAATATCAATCTAAGACAAAAAAATGTTTCACATGAAGGAAATAAAAAAAGGCAGCACACATGTAAAAGAATGAACTCCTAAGCAAATTGACTGTTTGTTTAGTGAGGCATTGGTCCCTGATGTAGTCATTTCAGGTTTTACTGAGGATTACGCTTTTCCTTTACTACCTCTTTTCCATTCCCTCTTTCATAATCCCACACCACCTCTTCTTATTTCATTATTTTGCTGTCCTCCTCCCTTGACATTTAACTTTCTCAAGTTACTCATCAGTTACTCTAGATCTACCTGGCATTTCCTTCTTTCCATATTTACTTTCTCATCTTTCATATAACTGCCTTCTCCCTTTAGAATATTACTCTTTTTGCCCAAGTTACTGACCATAATCTGTTCTCACTGAATAATACAAGCAGCATACATAATGCCCTATGTTTTTACAGAGGTGCATGTTTAAATGTTTTACTAAATGATTTTACTGACTACTAAACACCATACTAAATTACAAAATCAGGACTCTGTTAGTTAAATGCTGACACCTCACTGGCCTCTAGCATGCAGAAGAAAATAAAGTTCTATGTCATGAGTGAAAGCACTTAACTGTTTCCTAGGTAGGTTCGAGTCACTATATATAATACGTGCATTCATCCACAACCAATGCTGACTCAAGGCTTATACATCTACCAAGTAAAAATATGAACATCACCTTTGATTCAGATCTAGCGGAGCCATTAAATGACTTTGAAACTGATGACAGTGAGCTGTTTCAGAATAAGAAACTGAATCAAGTTATTACAAAAATAGCTTACGAAAGCATAACTCGGTGCTGGCCTTTCTTCTCTTGCTCCTTAGTTTACATGGATATATAGATTATCAGAACAGAAGTACAAAAGGCCAATGAGAAAAAACCTGAAAGTATATTTCACAGCAAAACACTTCACTATCACACGAAGCATCAACCTTCAGACATGCTTCTGAATCCTCAAAGAAACAAAACCGTTTTCCAGGGACGTGTAATATCCTTTCCTTTAAAGTGATATTTAAAATAGGGAAGTTAGACTTTTATGAGAGAAGTTCTTATTTTTGAGAGAGATTGGTTTAGACACATGTATATGGACCAGTCAACCCACCTTCCAAAGCCATGATTTCACCTAAGATCTAATTCACTCCAAATTTAAGATTCTGTTCTAGAATCTCTAGGGGTTTTTTGAACATTGACCACAAAACTTTTTTCCCTTCCAAACCACCAATGGTAATACTTCAATTTCAGGTGAGCCTATTCTTATGTTTAAAGTTCACCAATTTGAGTATCTTCATTTATTGATCAACTACACAAAGCCAGAAGCACCTTAATTGTTTAAGGGATTTCAATTTGAGGAAACCCTATTGAAATAAAAGTAAAAAAAGACAGTACCTGGTCTTATTCACAGAAGCACTTAAATGTAGTCTTAAAATTCAGGGCTTACTATATCACTACAATGGAGCTTAACTAATATAAATACAGGTAACGGTTCAGGTAATTATAATGATAATTACAGTTAATTCTTTGCAGGCTTATAAATATGCATGATAATACTGCCTGAAATTTCTCAAATCACTAACTGCACAACTTTCTATTCAACATTAGAACTTTATCTGACCATCTAATTGCCAAATTCTTCCTCAGGAATGAAGGTGTGAACAAATTAATTTTACATGAATGGCTCCTGTATAAAATTTTAACATAAAAATTGCAACTGAATTAAATAGGTACAGAAATGCTCAAGGTATGTGCAACTGTTGGAATATCACAGAAATTATCTTCACTGTTGTCAGGTCACTGCTGACACATACTATAATTTGAGAGGAACAGCTTTGTTGAAAAGCAGAAAAGAACTAAATCACATGCAATTTTGAAAGCCTTATAACTCAATAGATCTACCAATCTACATGGCAAAAGTTTTCCCAACCTCTAATCTGTAATTTTCTTTACAGAAAGCAAAAGCCTGGTTGTATTAATTTATCTCAACCATATTTGTAACTTGTTTTTCTCCATGTAAATTCATTGTGTTACAGAGCACTTATTATGTATAATAGGAACAGTACTTGCAAAGTTTTTGAGTAGCAAGTAAATCACAACAGAGTTCAGGTGGTGCTAATTTCTCTTGGTGTACTTCGGTCTAAATTCTACATTATAAAAATTGCAATTTTGCTCAAAATTCATGTTTCTTCATGAGGAATAAAATTCTAATTTCATTGCCCTACTACTCACTGAAGAACCTTATAAAGAGAAAATGCAGCTCTGAGAACTGCATTTGCATATAATTTACTGTATTGTTACAATGTCTTATTTACAATTCACTTTGGGTTTGGGTGATACACACTTAATGATTGTCTGCTATTGCTATCGGTCAGAGGTATTTAGATCCCTAAATATAGAGCCAGGTGCCTTGCTAGGATTTCTCATACACTCAGTCACAACTTTAGGAAAATAATTGCCCTTAAACATTGTGATACGATGCTATAACATTCTCTGCCTTTGTGCATTCACTTCACCATCTCAGCTTCTGTTAATGCAAATCTGCCCTTCGGTCGTTAAAAGGCAGAGACATTTTATTTTGATAGAGAGGTTTAGATAAATAAGTAAAGAAAATGGTGAATTTTAAATTAAATACTTACACCTAGTGAACGTCATAGGATATTGAAAATATGTTTCTTGAATACTGCTTAAGTACATGCTGTATGCAACATGCTAGTTTTCACCCCTATTCTCTTTTGTTAATTTGTCTGTTTTTTCTCCTAACAAAGCGAGATGTTATGTTCTAGGAGAGACAATGGGAACAGTGTTTCTGTGGCAACATTCAATTAAAACCTCTACATTGAGTCATAAGAATACACTTGTATCTTCAGTTCTCTCTCACTACCACCAAATGCTATGACAGACTAGGTTACCACAGCTGTAATGGTTTTCAGAATGAATTGCATAGAGCAGAATCTTAACGCACCCACGCTCTAAATCTCAACTAGCAGACATTTGTTTGAAATCCATGAGAGCTCCGTTTTCTCCACCTCCCCCAACATCTTGCATCCAGTAATGTTGCTATTTCATTATAATATTTGTCGCATTTTCTAGTGGTACTGTCCAAGTAGACCTCTCTTTAAAACAAATTACTTCTAAATTAACAGGTAATCATTAAGTAATAATTACTCCTTTAAATACATCAGAAATAATTTGAAGACAATAATATTGCTTTTGCCAGTTTACAGAAATAAGAATGGATACAGTAACAAAATTGCCATATGAAATCATATTGCTGGAAGCATTGGGCCCATGTGTTTGAAATCTACATTCCACCAGAGCAGTGAAATGTTGGAGCAGCAACCTGGCGATTTGGCATTCACCTGCACACTCATGAGTCATTAATCTGAACTTCTGAAATATCCTTTATTAGAAATGCCTGTCCCTTGGAGCCATTTATGGATTCAGAGTAAATGAGTTATGATTATGACTAACAGAATGAAGAAAGACTGGAAGAGTTGAAACAAAGGAATGAGTCAACACTGGGGGGAAAATAATTAAGACTAACATTGGAACTAAGAACTCAAACAAGAAATACCAAATAGGACAAAACTTGTAATCACATCAAGAACAGAAGAAACCAATGTTAGTATCGATTAACATAGCTATCCCAACAATTCTTAACACTGATTCTGTGGAAACATTAATTTAGAATGAGGAACCCTCCTGGATACTGAGCTAATCAAAGTGCAAAATTAAAAGCACTATATTAGCCTCAGCCAGGCTACATCTGAATCTTGAAGTTGATGACTAAGGTTAATGCAGCTTTGAAATATAAAATCTATCCTAACAAAAAAAAAAAAAAAAAAAAAAAAGATATACTCAAGTTAATGTAACACATGGCTCACTCCTCAAGAACTCTTTAATTCCATTCTATTACCTCTTAGATGCTGTTCTTAAGAAGCGTTTTCCATTTCAGCTGCATTTCTTTGCCTCTGTGTTTCCTGTAGCAGAACTTCCTTACATTAAAGAAAAACATCAGAGAACTGTAGAAAAAGAAAATATGCCAAAGAAAACTTACAGACATTTTACTGTTGCCTATGTTAATAACTTGTTAATATTCTTTATGTAGTATTTCTGTAGCATGCTGCACTTAACTAGAAACCTTGTCAGATCATGAACAGTTTTTATCAGTTTAAAAGGAATTTTCTCCCTTCAGCCAATTTGACCTGTGTATCTAACACAGCTAAATTTAGCTTACACTGGAGCAAGACTGAAGTATGTTAAAACTGCAATTTTTAAGTGAAGTAACTAACCACTGACAGTCTGCCTTATTCACTTACACCAGATAAAAGCTCTGTGGCTAACACTGACAGCACTGGATTTAAGCATTTTTGTGCCTTTTATCAGCTCCTGTATTTCTATTTTGTCTGTCTGAATTTGCTCAGTTTCTTGCAATTCTGAAAGCTGTATTTACATATTGAAAGGTAGACACCAAGCCTTGTACAGATCCTCCTTTAGTTACACGTGGAGCAACACAAAGATTAAAAGATCTCTTTCTCTCCTCAATATAGGTTATGACTGAACCCTTGAACTAAGCCGAAACAAATAAAACCAGGAGATAACAGTGATTACTGATTTACATTATAAAATGTGTTATGTTCCACTTAGGTTTTTGAGAATTAAAATTCAAGAATCATAGAATCACCAGGTTGGAAGAGACCCACCGGATCATCGAGTCCAACCATTCCTATCAAACACTAAATCATGTCCCTCAGGACTTTGCCTACCCATGCCTTAAACACCTCCAGGGAAGGTGAATCAACCAGCTACCTGGGCAGCCTCTGCCAGTGCCCAGTGACACTCTCCTTCCTCCTGATGTCTAGCCTAAATCTCTCTAAAATTGTGTACGCAGCACATGTTCTGCTAAGCGCAGATACAGTATTACCTTCCAAGTTTGTATTTCTAGTTATGTCAAGACTGTGAAATAGGGAATCTCTTCTAAAAAGGGAGTTTTAAAGGCTGAAGTGCAATATACTTTAAATGGAAATATGACATTTTCAAAAAAAGTATTTTTGAGTTTGAACAGAAGTTTTAATTTCTGCCATTGTATTAGCTCTAGTTTTTGTTCTTCTCTGCAGAAAGTCATCCATCTCCATCCTAAGAACATTTCTTTTCCTAGATTTTTGCCCCTTATTTATGCTTATCAGCCTCCCTGTTGTCACTATGTATTTCCTTACTGTAGATTTTATGATCTTACAAGGATCAGAATATTCGTGTTTGTGTACCTAATCCATTTTCCTGTCCCTTCGCTTTTCCAGTCCTGTATCTGAAAGCTATTATACTTGCTCTTTGGTTTTTATAGAGCAACATAATTCTACATTAATCTTTCTTACAAACTAAATAAGTACTTTTAGGATTCATCTTCCTCATGACAAATTTTTCTAATCATAATAGGTAAAAATGCTGAACTTTGGTAATGAGATTCAAATGTTTCTAAAGACACTTCCTATTCATGGGGGTTTTACATTGCAAACACAAATTTCATTTTCTACAGCCAGATGGAGTCATTTCCCATGTGTTTTTTTAAATGAATTTCACCATTAATTAGAATAATTTGCCAGTGGTGATCAATAAACATTTTGGATATTTACAGAGTAAGCATTATGAAGAACAGCCACAGACTAAAAGAGCAGAGGGAAGTAAGATACTCAAACATTTTATCAGCTTAATTAGCAATAGTTTCACAACCTACACAGAATACGAATGTTTCTAATGCCTAGTGATTTACTTCCCCTCCCCAGTAACTCTCCCACCCCATCAGCAAAGATCACTTCGACTAAAATCAGAATTAAAGCAAATTTTTAAGTTTTAGGACAGAGATGTGTAAGATTTGTGGATTCATAAAAGATGTTTGACCTAGTGACTGAACAAATGGCATATCTCCAACTGTGATAGAAAACTGTAGGATTTTGTACCACAAATATCTACAAACACTCTGAACAGAGAATTTCCTGCAAAGGGCAAAGCTCAATGAACAGGGCATATAACAACCAGATATCATTATATCTTGTTTTGACAGGAAAGATGTAGAAACACTAAAAATATTCAAAGGAAAATAAATTACACAGCAGGACTTTTTTTTTCTTCTTCTGGGAAACAATATGCTAATTCAAAGAGCAAATACCATTTTATTTTATCCAGTCACTCAAAATAGCACACGTAGAGATTTCTTCTCATAAGCGGTTCAAGGAGACTGAGTTATTCACAGTCAGGAGAATCAGTACATTTTTTAAGTTATCACTCACATTTTAAAATCACATCTTTTTTTTCAATTAGCAAACTACAGTTCTTAATTAAAGATATTCCCAAAATTTTATGCCCATTCTGATTGTTGCTTCCTGTAGATACCTCATTCATTATTTCTACTCTGCATCCACTTCAACCTGGTTGCTAATATGGTATTTCATATGAAACTAAAAGCATTTGCATAATTAGCCATCTACTTTCACAACTGGATTAGAAACACAAAATAAACTACTGATTTTGGGAAAGCACGAGGAAAACTCCACTTCCACACTTTCTCCCTCTTTTCAGCATTAACATGGAACTGCAGCTTGGGAATGAACTGCCACTTAACTGGCATTAAACTTGTGAATTCGTAAGTCCAGCACAACTGTCCATTCGCACAATACAGGAGGTTGCTTTAAAGCCTACGCTTTTGCAAGATAAAACCCAAGGAAAAAACCCCCACATATTAATTCCAATGAATCAGCAGAAAATCAGATGCAGCTGCATTTTTGCACATGAATTCTGAGTCAACTCTAACAAGATAATTATATAGATCTTTAAGTAAAAGAATCAAAAGAGTAACTTATAAATAAGCAATTATATAATTAAGACCTAATGCAAACTACTTTAAAAAAAAAATCTATAGTTTAAGGTGGTTTATTCTCAAGCCCTTTATTGGGCTTCACTTAATTCACATTAAGCTCAGATTCCACTCCGAGCTGCATACTACAAGTATCGCACTGAATGATAAGTGCAAGCCTGCAAAGCAGTCCTCAAGGCATGAGCCTTTCAGTTACTGCAGCTGGTGTAACTGGCACATAAGCTGTTTTGGACACCTTTTAGCTTAGTCAAGGAGGACCAATATAAAGTTTAAGCCAGCTTTAGCCTTCCTTCCTCAAGGAACAGAGTTTTGACTTCCAAAACACTTTTCTACCAAGTAATTTCATTCTTAACAGCAAAAAACCCTTCAGCTGAGCATTTAATTTTCTTCTAGTAAATCTCTATGTCCTGAAACTCAGTCCACATGAGTACAATACAGGCTTTTTTTTTTTTTTTTTACTAGTTGTATTTAATACATGCTTTCAATACAAGTAACTTTAATCATCATTGTAATAATCATCTAAGACTGAAACAACTACATGAGCAGTTCTGTCATAACAGAGCTCCATGAGATCGGCCTCAGTAACTGTGATAGAAGTCCAAAGCTGGATTGTCACAACAGCTACAGTTCTCTATACCTCAAATACTTAATACCACTTGTTATGTGTTTTTGTATCATATTTAGAGTCATTAACTCCCTTAGCTCCTCATGACTAACTAGCTTTGTTACTTTAACTGCTGTTTCATTTATCTATCTGCCACCACAACCATCTTTGATTTCATACAAGTACTTTGATTGTTTTCTAAATTAGAATATTAAAGGAAGCAATAAGATTTTGAAAAGTATAACCTCTCAGAGATAAGAAATTTATTGAAAAGGATGTACAAAACATAGATTTGACAGGGATTGTTCTCAGTAAAGGAACAGATATTAACATCAAATGCCAGTTTAGTTATTTCTGAGACATATTTGTATATCTCAGCTAAATTTAGAGAGTCAGTTATTTAAAACTGAGAATATGAGAAGGTAGTAATTAATGTTTGCTGTTATTAAGTCTCAATTTGCAAGTATCATTTTGCCAACAAGTAAAAGAAAGTAGTCCTCCCCTTTCTACTTCATGCTTTTGAAAGCTATAATTATTTGCATGTTCTAAAGTTGCTTCTTTAATCACTTCATTTTCCCCACCTCAGATTATTTTAATTTCAGAAACCAGAATGCAATTTCATTGTCATTAATACTGTTTTCAAATTAGCATAATTCCTTCTCAATCCTGAGTAATCTCTAATAGCTTCTGAAGGGTTCTTCAGTTAGCCAGAAATTCGAGTATGTTTTCTTCTAACAGCATTAGAGGGACTTTTAGATCTCTGTTCTCAACTGCTGCAATATCTCAAAACCTCCTGTCAAAATAACAGTTCCATGCTGATTTGCAACATCTCAAAAGTGATATTTTGCCTTGCAAAATCCCCACGTAAACTCTGTGATTCCAAACAAGCATTGGATACTCAGCATTTTAAATTTTTAGAAGAACTTTATAACATGAAATAGAAGTTAACAACAATGATGTTTTTGTCTTTTTGCCACAGGCAAATAAGACATGTAATAGTTTTAAACTAAAAGAGGGAAGATTCAATCTACATAGGGTAAAGAAATTTTTTAAAATGAGAGTGGTAAGAACACCGTAATAGGTTGCCAGAGAGATAGTAGACATTCAGTCTGAAACATTCAAGGTCAGATTGGATGGGGCTCTGAGCAAGCTCATCTGGTTGAAGAGAGTCCTGCTCAATGAAGGGAGGCTGGACAATATGACCTTTAAGGGTCTCCTCCAACCCAAACCATTCTGCAATCCTATGATAAATGATTTATGAACAATAGCAGAGTTTGGAGTGGATCACAGTTATCTATTACTACAGCTCTAAAAAGAACTCAGACTATTTCAGAACTCACAGCTGCCTAACACTCCTCCTAGGAATTCTCTCTGTAGCACAATGCTAGAAGCTTGCAACGTAGAAGTGAATAACCCTTCAGAAAACTTCATTGTTGGCCTCGTCCCGTTTCCATGAACTTAAGTAGTATTAGCATTGAGTTGAGGTCAAGTGCTTTCAAAAATCCAGCTTTAAGGGGAGCTTTTGGCACATTCTCAAAAGGGCAGTTTCTGCTTTGACACACATCTTGGAGAGAAAACACTCTGCTTTATACTTCATGATGGCCCTCTGCTGGTACAGAGCAGAATCTAGAAAATGATTTCCAACACAGTAGCAGCCTACTTACACTTCGATAATTCCTCTTCAGAGATTTTCTTTTACAAAGCACATTATATAAACATATACGGAGAGTACACATTTCAAGCTGAATACCTGAGAGCTGAAGCACAAGGTAAATCCCCAGGCAGAATGCCATTACAATTTACTATGTTGTACGTGCTTTATTTCTCGAGAGCTGTGCTTGACTGAAAAAAAGTAGAAAGAAATCTCGGATCCATATATTATAGTACAGCCTGAATGCCCCTTTAGGTCACGTGGGAATTTAAAGCAACCTTAGGCGGCTATGACCTGCATTCAATGAGTTCCAGGCAGTAATCAAAGAGCAAGAAATTTGGAGGGAATGCAACACATTTAAGCTTTCCTACTGCACTCCATTACTGTGTTGGTTTTCATGCTTTCTGCACAGTTAAGAATACTTATGGAATAAAAAATTCCCAGTTGAAGTCTCACCTATGCCAAGCAGTGTCCTGTCCCTGTCACAGTATTGTTTCCTCATACGTAGAAGGATTTACCCTGCAGCTAGCGAGGTCACTACTTATGTTCCTTTTATTTAAATTATTTTTTCAAATTAGACCAGCATATCTGTTTTCTATATTTGCACATTTATTCTGTTGTAATTGGCTCTACTTTCTTTTGTATTTTAATGAAAAGAATAAAATTATGGAAAATTAACAAAACTCAGCCAAACAGATCCAACCATACTTTTCTCCATTTGAAGCCTGCAGTGATCAAGGATGCAGAGCTAGAGCCTCAAGGTGCAAGGGCAAATGACTGATATCTAAGTATAAGCTACTCCATTCACAACTGGAAGTGAAATCATCCAAAGGCTTTGACATTTGGCTAAAAGAGATTTTTTTTTCTGTGCTTAATGATTGGATGAGGTCTTCAGGACTTAACCTAAAGTTCTTTTCGGATACGAAGTTTCATAACCTCATTATTACAGTTCCCATCAAGATTCTTAACTGACCTCGTCCATTATTGTTCTGATGTCTCCTCCCCCTCTTCCCTCATCTATTCTCTAGACAGCTCTGCTATTTTGAAGAATATATTGTTTTTCTGGATAGAGAACTTTTTCTTGCTCAATGTTATAATATGTCTGATGTCCATCTACTGGTCGTTAACTGTCCTAAAGTGTTTATTTGTCTTCATTACTCCTATATACTGCTATGAATACTCATTAGGTAGCAAGTTCACTGCAGCATGTTTGCATATTTTCCTCTCCTTTTGCTGTCATTTCCTTTGACATGACTAGCACTGGTTATCACAGGTCAATACACCAAATCATAAAACATTTTTTCAGGGTTAATAAAAAAATATTTTTGTAATGTACCATATAAGAAAAATAGTATGATCTTATTTTCTTCAGCTTACTCTGAAGTTAAGGGTCTATGATACCTGAATTGTAAAATGCAATACATGTTCCTACCCTCAAGTAGTGATAAAATATACAGCATGCCCATAAAGAAAATTCTTTTAATAATAAGTATATACTGGAACCAAATGAATAGAGCTCAGTTTGCATTTACCAACTCTTAACATTTAAGAATTACAGCACAGTAAGTGTTAGAAAGATTTGCATATGCATTATTTTCTGGAAGTCTGCATTTTTATAATTAAATTCCAATCATAAACTGGCATAATAATCATATGGCACAAATGTATCCTCTACCCTGGGGGGCAAATCATTGCCTTTTCTTGATCAGTGCAATCCAGTTGGAAAGGTTGTTGTCAAATGCACGTAATCACACCACATCTAGATGCTGATGGATTGATATTCATCACATATAATGCCTCCTTAATTTTTACTACCTCCATAAAATGTTGCTGACTCCCGTGTTCATTTTAGGAACACTATCCAAAATGATTTACATCTCACCCTCCTGCACGGAAAGAGAAAGTAGCATATGTGATTTCATTCATTAGCAAAGGTGTAAAGTGCACTCAGTTCTCACTATTAATATAATAGTGCTTTTCTTAGCTTTCAAGTCAGTAGCTGCCTACCAATCATTGCTCCTGAATTTTTCACAAAAAAAAGAAAAATATTTCCTACAATTTTGTTAATTTCAGGTTCATCTGGAGAGATTAAACACTAGCAAAGGAGTGGTCACTAGTATCTAAGCAGCCTGTATATTACTCACTTTGAAATAACTTTTGGGTTTGCTACACAGGCTTCTTTACTCTGGCAATCTATAGAATAAATACATAGTCCTGCAGCTAGACCAAAGGTGATAGAGTATCTCCTCTACTAAAGTAACACATTTTTGAGGTAACTAGAGCATACATTCTCACTTGTATGCACACACACATTTTTTCCTATTATAGCTATATTATATTTTGCCATGACAATCCTCGATTCTAATTTTTTTCATGGGCTTTAGCTACCTCTTATTGATCACCATTAAGAAATTTCTACACATCTGTCATACTGGGATGCTGAATGACAGAATATAGAAATTTACGGTATCAAAATGAGGTGCTAAGGGACATGGTTTAGTGTTCGATAGGGATGGTTGGACTCGATGATCCAGTGGGTCTCTTCCAACCTGTTTGTTCTATGATTTTATGAAAAGGATCTACACACCTTTCCCTCTATTCAGACTCGGGCCAACTCTCCAGAGCACAGCAATAGCTTCTTCTTCTCTCGTTGCCAGTTGAATGACCACAGTGACCTAGAGTTCCCAAAACTTCTTTTGAAAATGACAGAACTACTTTTTTTTTTGTTTTCTGCAAACACAGAGGATGTGAGCTCGCAACGTCAGTCCTCAAAACAGAAAACTATGCTCACATAAGCAAGAACAATATTTACCTTGATCTCTCTCCATTCTCTGTTAAAAAGATGTTGGAGTCTATTTTGCAGTGTTGACATCAAGATAGGGACAATATCATTATAGCTGTTTGTAAAAAAAATAGGAAGAAAAGGAAAACCTGCATAATTTTCTCTCTCTCCAAGTGTACAACATGAACAGCTAGTCCTCAAACACCAGTCATAAGCACCCTGTAGACCTTTGACAGTTAACAAGCAATTTCACATACTTCATGAATTTGAGTGATATGACGTGAATTTACACATAAGCCACAAAAGTAACCTATGATTAAAAAAAAAAACCTCAGTATTCAATTGTGTTATCAGAGAGGTGTCAAGTTCACCATTAGTAAGACAGTTAATGCAATGAGTCTGTATTCCACTTCACAAGAACAGTAGAAATTTTCACATACTAAGCACTCCAGCAATTTCTGTGAGACTAATTTTGAGCCAGCTCAATGATTTATACACCTTTGATCAGAACAAAGCTTATACTTCATAATTATTCCAGCAACATAAGTTAGAACAAATTGGGAACGTATTGAATTCAACTGTGTCCCTGACACATACTTTTGCTCTTAAAACTAGGCATGTCCCTTCAGTTGTGCTAGAAGGAGGACAGAGGTAACAAAATAGGTTATGCTGCTAAAATATCTCACATGAACTTTAGATATTATCAGCTGATCACCTCATTTCCACTTCCTTGTCCTGAATAGAATTAAAAAGCATCCTGGCTTTAACATTCAGAAACTCAAACGGTGGATTAAGATAAACCAGATTTCAGTTTAACATTCAAATAACCTCATCTGTGTTCATTATAAATAAGGCCATCTTCTTTCTAGTGACTGACAAATACAGTTTCTGTTTTTAAAAAAAAGAAAATATAAAAAAGAAGAAAACCAACCCAAAACCAAGAACAAGTATGAACATTAGAGAATTATTAAGACTCTCTCCAATCCTTTGGAACAAACCTGAATGGCAAAACTCAAGACAAGCCTGTTGGCAAATAATTTTAGGCTCAGAATGACTTTTCTATACTGAGAGAATAAAGATTTTTTGCAAGTTTTAATTCAGAGTCTCATATCCAGGAGATGGTTTCTTTGGTGGCAGTGGCTCTGATCAGCTCCCTGACTTCTGGGTCATCATGTGGCATGAGAGAAAGGCAAGAAGTTTATTTTTCTATTCACTACTGAATTATAATAACATTTTTTGCATGTAACCAACATGTGCTGGAATATCGCTGCAAAGCACAGAATCCATTTTCCCCATGGCACTAAGAGATGCTATAAAAACACAAATTAAAAACAAGAAAACGAAACCAAAACTCCAAAAACCTACCAACCCCCTCCCTAAGTCCATACTTCAAGGCAATTAAAATCTCCAAGACTTCATGCACTGATCAAGATTTAATCCCTAACAGTGATTGTAGTTCAGCTAAATCAACAGACCCTTCTGCTGGAGATACTACATACGTAAGAGCTCTTATATGGTACAGCTAGCAGAAGACAATAAATTCCCAGCTACCATAAGCTAAGCCCAATAAAGGCACTAGTCAGCACAACTGCATCTAAACTAGGAATATGCTGATGGAACGCAGCTTGTGCAAAATTCCTCAGTGGTGTTACTATGGGAACATCTGTAGTGGGAGTTCCTTACATCTGAACCAAGTTTCAGAAGTAAAAACAAAAGGAAAGGAACTGAGGAAATGATAGGAAACTGTATTATCACACTGTTTCCCATTTACTCTAATACTGGAGAATCCCAGTGGAGATGAAGCACTTCTTATAGGTCATAATAAGACATTAGCATCACATCACTGATTTATGACACACTTCATGTTCTTAACTATTTAACTATTTTCTTAACTACATTTTCTTAAATTAAAAATAAAATCATACACAAAAAAAAAACACCACCAAAAACCAAACCACAGTCTTCACCCAAATACAGCTAAAATAGAAAATTCTGCTTGTCAAAACAACTGCAAACTCTTCTGAAATACAATTTAAATATAAATCTTGGCACAGCTTTAAATTCACTGAATTAAAAAATAAACAGCAAAAAGAAGCGTACATTCAGCACATCCGCCCACTGCCCTACTCCCCATAAACAAGCACTGCTGGCTGGGCACCAGAGACAGCAAATAGCACAGAAATAGCAAGTGATATAGATCTGCTTACCACACAGAGCCAGAAAACTGAATGGAGGAATTTGTATAATGCTTAATATGTACACTGACTGCTCCTGCTTTCACATGCACCAGAAAACTTGTGTAGGTTGTTGCACAGGCACTAAGTTTTCACACAGATTCTGTAGTATAATGGTAGTTAGGGAAAATGGCACAGTTATCCACTTTTCCCTGCCTGAGGCACAACACTCTTAGTGGAATCACCATTTGTCTTGGGGCAATCAAATGGCACTGGGAGGAACCTACTAAGCCACGGAACATGCTTAGTAGAACATGAGAAGCTGTAGTTGTATTAAATTCTGGTTTATTTTCCCATTATTAATGCTCCCAAAGAACAGTGCTCAGCCTCTATTTCTCTCCAGAGTATTTCTGTTTCAATATACACATCAATATTAATTTCCCCTACAGAGCCACTGTCGTATCTAATGAGCAAACACACGCTATGTGACATGTCTTTTTATGCCCTTGATTTTTACATTATCTCTAATTAATTCAGACCACTAATAATACATTTTAAAGTGGTCACAATTAAAAAGTCATGTGCTGTAAGCCTGCACAAAGTTAATACAATGCACAAACCAACACACCATGCATCAATCCCCAGCTCCCTGTCACAAGACCTGCCCAAGTCCAATATCCCTGTCCATTTTTAACTTTCAAGTTTTGATTTACAAAAAAAAAAGTAAACAAACTAAATAAGCTTCAAAAGGCATGATCACAATATTAGGAATAATACAAATGCAACTAGCTACTTAACTCTAAGCAGAGTGTTTTATTTATGGTGACAAGCTGGTTCTGCAGACATGCATCCTGAAAATGTCATCTTCTCCAAGACATTTACATTTTAAACCATTCAAGCATATTGACAGTACTTGTTAATAGCAATCCCACACAAGAACCCTCAAAATTATAATCCGCAGTATTTTTAAAATCAGAGGATGAATCACAACCTCTTGTTTCAGATATTTTCCCTCCTATTAGAATTTCAATTTCATATTAAATCTCAACTAAATTGCACATCGTTTCTGTGAGCCATGACAACAGTCAGTGTTTATAGGAGGTGTTGAAGCACCAAGAGCACAGTGTCTTTCCAAACAAAGCATACATAGACCAATCCTGGATTAAGTAACCAAGTCTGTATTGGCAAATAACATAGCCTAGGAGAACTTATAAACTGAAATAATGCTGCATCAAACTTCACATCCACTTGACAGCTTTTTTTTTATTTTAGATCATCCCTTCTCTCATCCCAGAGTCTGAATGTTCATTTGAGATTGAATGCATTAGGTGTGCTTCTGGAATGCATCCTTAAATTCAGTATAATTTAAAATTAACTCAATTTGTTCCTCCTACAATCACTTCATAATGTGAACCAAAGCATAACAAGTGGTGATGATCAAATTTTCTACAAAAGCACGCATCTAATTCAAAGTAAAGCACAAAGGAGATGCGCCCATAAAACTTACTGGTTCCATTCTTTTTTCCTCTGATCTTTCACCTTACATTTTGTAAGATGTGAAGAGTAAAAATAGTATTGATAAACAAAGTGGAAGAATAGCATGTCAAATAAAGGGAAACTTTTCTGGTATGGTTGTTTAGATTTGTGTTTATTTACTCTGGCTTTCCACATTCCCACAATCATTGTTTAGAACTAAATCAGTGGGATGAAGATGGTGATATTTCCATGCCCAGAAGTTCACTTTAGGGTCATATTGCTATGTCTAAGTTGATTAGTCCTGAAGGCTAATGGGTTTCTCCAGATGCTGAAAAGTCTGCTCATATTCAACTAATGGTATTACAGGGTTTTAAAGAGCATGTCTGTGTTGGCAAAAGTAATATATATATATACACACACATTTGTCAACTCTTTATGATCCTTTTGTCCCAAGTACTTTCCTCAAAAATGCATCCCCTTACTTTTGCTGGAATAGAGGGGAAAGCAATGGGAGTGCAGGAAAGGTAACAGCAAAATGTAGCACCCTAACGGAACATGAAAATCTAGTTGAGTCTATTTAAAAACCTCATCCCCAGAAAGGATAAAACTTTATTTTCTATTGTGCCTCTCCATAATCTCCTAGAGAAGAAGAACCTCCTTTATAAATTATATATTTTTCATTCTCTGTCAAACTGTTAAAATCATTCATCTTGCATTCTAACATTTACGTAAAAATGATTAGGTGATTATGCATAGTTATTGTGTAGCACAGAGATAACACAAGAAAGCAAGATATACATCATAAAGATGGTGCATATGACATTAAAATAAGACACTTAATAAGCACTTAAATACAGCCATAAAGCAAGCAGCAAAATGCTCAGCAGACTATAAATATAAACTAAGTCTTTCAGCACAGTAAGTTCCTCACACATCTTTTCTGAGTTAGGTGCCATCCCTCCCATGTTCCTCACTGAGATCATAGGAACTGCCACTACCTCTTTCAGACTGAAGGATTGGATCCAGCACATTTATCCTATCAGAAAGCATGCTCAGTATAAACTCTATACCCGGCCACCAGCATGTTTGGGAGGAAAAAATTAAAGGGAACTACCTTCCTTTTGCCCCAGTCTGTATTAAAAGTTCCATGACGTTATGATGTCCCCGTCTGCATCACAAATCAGCAACAACTTGTTTTGAATAACAAACAGATTTGTATTTCAAGAAAGAGAGAATCTCAACTATGCAAAAGCCATACCTTTCCAGAAGAGTAAATATTATAGGAAAACAGAGACTATAGGAAGTATCCATCAAATGCTTTCTGTTTGCTGGGGTAAGTTGAATCATAGAATCACCAGGTTGGAAGAGACCCGCCAGATTGAGTCCAATCATTCCTATCAAACACTAAACCATGTCCCTCAGCACCTCATCCACCTGTGCCTTAAACACCTCCAGGGAAGGTGAATCAACCACCTCCCTCGGCAGCCTGTTCCAGTGCCCAGTGACCCTTTCTGTGAAAAATTTTTTCCTAATGTCCAGCCTAAATCTCCCCTGGTGGAGCTTGAGGCCATTCCCTCTTGTACTGTCCCCTGTCAATTGGGAGAAGAGGCCAGCTCCCTCCTCTCTACAACCTCCTTTCAGGTAGCTGTAGAGAGCAATGAGGTCTCCTTTCAGAAAGCCTCCTCTTCTCCAGACTAAACACCCCCAGCTCTCTCAGCTGTTCCTCATAGGGCCTGTTCTCCATCCCCTTCACCAGCTTTGTTGCTCAAGTAAACAAAGTGTGCAAAATTGCAAGTTAGCAGCTTCTCATCAGCTCTCCTCCAAGATACTGAGAGCCTAGTAATTGTTCAGACTAACAGTACATTTAATTCAATAGCCTTCCCATGCAACTGCCCAAACAGAAACATTCAGTAAAAATGTTCATGTTGGCTGAGTCACCTTCTCATAATAACTTACCTACATAAACTTCTCGTTGCACTCTGTATTGATATCACTGAGAAAGGATAGGGCATCAAGCACAACAGAATCCTTGGTATGAAAACTGCTAGACCTGGTGGAGATATCACTTGATCACTTGTCTTCCCATCCAGAGGCACTGGGCCCAAAATCATAAAAGTGGGTTTAAAAATCATTATTCAAAGACCAGAGAGATCATATACACTTCATATTGTTTCTCTGCAATCTTAGACACAGAAATCCTCAACTCTCAGCTCTACAGTTCTCACTTACCTTTTGTGTATGAGAGAAGAAATAAAACTTGAATTCTGGACTCTCATCTTTGTTCTTATTCCATAACCTACATGCATTTTTTTTGTCCTTAGCCTGTACTACTCTTCTTATCCTTTGCTGCAGAGCTGTTTTCCCTCTAGATATTTCCTCATTTTAAAGAAACTTCTCTCACCTGTATCACACAACTACTCTGCCCACTGCCCAATATGTCTCACCAAGATCCTGCTCCTGACTGGCTGCTTGGTCACAGCTGAAGGAGATAATTAGGTTACACAGTAAGTCTCTTCAGCTGCTGCTTAGTGAGAAGCATACATTTCATGACATTTATTCTACCAGAATTACTGCTGGATCCTGTGCAAATGCATGGAAGCCATATCTTCTCCCAAGACATTCTGCAATTTATTATTAGTGCAAAATCAGATTAGATTTGGCCTCATACCTATGGCAGTCTAGAATTATACTGCATTTCCCCTTTCCTATCATTGCATGCATAACTCCAGTACAAACCACTTCTTTGATGTACCTGGGTGTCCAGAACCTTGCCTGCAACAATAAGTACAGTAGTAGTTTCTCCAATGAATTTGAAACAGCCTTGTCACAATGACAAACAAAATCCAAATCGTATAAAGCATCTCTTCTCTGTTCTCATTTAGTAACTATTTGCACATGTGTAAGGTTTTCCTAGGCAAAAATTAGAACATCTGAATACCCATGGCAGATGATTGCACTCTATGTTAACTATTTCAGCAAATTAGTACCATTTAACTACAGTATTAGTTTAAAAACTTATTTTAAGAAAACAGTTTAGGAATGTTGAAATGTTTCTTTACAGTGTAAGGCAAATTTTTAAGACAGCTCAGAACTTGGATTCATTCTATTTCCTTAACATGCTAATATAAACTTTCTTTTAATGCTTGATACAGAAAAGCTTCATCACTGTTGATGAGTTGTAAGGATGCAAATAATGTGTTGCAATATTTTTTTCCCATTCATGACTGTGACAAACACCATGTTAAAATTATTCCAATATATGCATGTAGTTTATTAGAGATTATTCCTTTCGAAAGCTTTATTGAGGCATTACAGCCGGTCTTAGGTTTTCTAAAAGTGTCAGAAGTCTGCAGTACTCATCCAGCCAAGACTGATCACTAAGAATAAATGAATAATATTTAGAAGAACACGTGAAGAACACTAGCTCAGATTACTCATGTGCTTCCAGACAGTACATGTTTTTTCCAGCCTCTTCTAGAGCTCCTGTGACAGTTGGGGGTTTTCCTGTGTGCAAGAAGTGAGAGAAGAATTAGCAGCACTTTTAGGACTCTCAAGGACTCTTGCATCCCAAGAGTTAAGACACTCATGTTTTCAAGAGCCCTGTGGAAGGACAGAGTTAAACTGTCACAAGGTCTTCAGTTCTTCTCCCATGTCCAGCAATGCTGATTTTAAAATGAACGCAGGACCTAGCACTAGTGGCACAAATCCACGTTACCAGAAAAATCAGTAAAAATCCTAAGGGCTCCCTCAGAAGATACAATATGTATCAATTTACATAGCACTTCACAACACTGATAATTTAATCCAAGTGTGATGCTCATATGGCAGACAGAAGCAGCATAAGACATCTTGACTCTTGTCTGATTTAAGTGATGAGGTAGTCCCTCATATAGTAGGAACAAAAGAGGACTTGCCTTCTGCCTGCTTGAATAGGTTATAGAGCACAATTCAAAACAGCCTAGAGGCCAGAGTACATGCAACCACTCCACCCAAGAATAAGGACAAGTAAAATATACACAAATCACTTAAAGCCACATGTGTTCCTCCTCAGTTTTGCTGGAAATTACAGTGGATGATGCAGGCATCTTATTTGCAAGTACTAGAGCTGTGCGTGTTTATAGAATCATAGAAAAGTTAGGGTTGGAAGGGACCTTAAAGATCATCCAGTTCCAGGCCCACTGCCATGGGCAGGGACATCCCACTAGATCAGGTTGCTCGAAGTCCCATCCAACCTGGCCTTGAACACCTCCAGGGATGTGCAGCCACAACTTCCCTTGGCAACCTGTTCCAGTGTCTCACCACTCTCATTGTGAAAAAATTCTTCCTAATGCCTAGTATAAATCTGCCCCTCTCCAGTTTATACCTGTTCCCCCTCATCTTATCACCACAAACCTTTATGAATAGTCCCACTCCACCTTTCTTGTAGGCCCCTTTCAGGTACTGGAAGGTACCTGGAGCTGTAGAATCTCCTCAGAGCCTTCCCATTCTCCAGGCTGAAAAAGTCCAACTCTCTCAGCTTGTCCTCATATGGCAGGTTATCCAGCCCTTGGAGCATCTTTGTAGCCTCCTCTGAACCCTTTCCAGCAGCTCCATGTCCTTCTTACATTGAGGATTCCAGAACTGGACACAGGACTCCAGATGAGGTCTTACAAGAACAGAATATTTGCAAAACTGCAGAAGAACATCAATAAACAACCCTCCAAAAAGCAAGAAAGATAGTTCAATAATCAGTAGATTTCTTTTTTTGAGACAAAGAAAATGCCTCCCTACAAAGAACGACCTTCAAACAAAACAAAAAAAACCCCAGAAAAAATGGCAGCACACCTGAACTTCTGACATATGAAAATTATCTACTGAAAATCTAATGTTTCTAATCACTTTCAGAAAACCGATCAAACTATGACCACCATTTTGTACATGTACTGAGACAGTGGTAAACTCCTACACAGGAAGAAGAGGTATGAGAGGATGATTTTTCTAGTATTGCACTACATAAATCCAAGAAGTACAGCAGAGAATACAACCAGACTAATCAGTATTACTTCTTAAGTATTTCAGTAGCAGTTCCATTAAGTAAATCTTGAACAGGACTGGTAAAGTAGTAAAACGCTGTTAGCACCAGAGCTATTGATGCAATAAACTGTTTTATCTCCCAGTCTTGAAGTGTTTTCCTGTTTGAGACTATACTCTTATCACCATAAAAACACACTTAATGTTAAGGACACATAAGCTTAACTATAGCAATCACTGCTTATCATTCTAATTATCCAAAGATCGTTGTCTGTTCCTTGGGAGATATGCAGTTTTTAAATATCCTGGTGTTTTGAAAAACACTGAAGAAGTCTTTTTTTCTTACACATACCCTTAGTTTCTCATTGTGAGCAACAGTGGAAGAGCATTACCTAAACATGACTGCTGAGAGAACAACAGTGAAAGGAAGAATTTTTTTATACCCTGGGTCATTAACAGAATGAATCATTTACCTGATGTGAAAACTAACAGGCAACCACATTGAGGCTATCAGACATAGAAATGGAACCGGATTGAGAAACCTCACATTCTCTAATTTGAAAATGTCTCAAAAACATACACAAACATTCCTACATAACAGCTGAAAAATGAATAAGTTTCCCCCAAACAGAGACTTTCTCCTCATATTTACAATTCAAAATACTCTAATCTAATGACTGTATAATATAACGGCTCGTATGAGCAATCCAATCCTATTTGCTTTGTAAGCACTCAAGCAAAATGCTGAAACAGGGAAGTCCTTATAGATGCTTTTCAATATTCTATTCAGATCGTAACACAGCCAGCTTTTAAGATGGGGGAAGACAAGAGAAACGCATGAAGTGCTTTTACAGTACAAAAAAAAATGGAAAGGTATTAAAATTAAACCACTAAGTCCAATTTTTGTTCAGGCACATTCCATGTAAACCACAATTTTTCTTAATTTAAAATTACTGTACACAGTATCTTCTCTTTTGAAGTCAAGAACATAAGGAATTTGACAAAGAGTTCTATTATTTGGTGAAATCTGTACCTGTAGCACCACTCTATAATACTGAAGGATGACAAAATATTTTATGTAAGAAAAGGGGGTACCTATCAATGAAAACTTTATTAAAAAATTTAAGTGCTTTATTCCTTGTCATTAATAATGTCCTCATAGAAACATGAAGTTAAATGATTCAATCTCTTTCCAGTTATGCCATTGCCCGAAATGCTTTAAAAATATTTTTCTCTCACAGGTGATTTTAACTGAACACCTTAGAAATTTTCACCTAAAACCCTCAAAGAATTTGAGGTTTGAATAACTTATGATCTCTTTAGAGCCCCTCATCCTTCCCTTTCTTTCCCAAACCCTCAGCTACCTGGCAGTGCTATGGATCATTATATGTAGCTATAATTAATCCAGAGAATTCATGGCTGGTCTAGTTATACAGCTCTCAACAAGGGATCTCTCCACATCTTTGAAGAACCAAGCAGAAAAATTCCATCATCTATTTTAACATGTTGAGCATCTTATCAAATATTGAATGATATAATCACAAACCAACCATGGAAATTTTAGCTGACAATAATTTGTCATTACAAATATTTCTGCACAAGAGTGAAAAGGATGACTGAAATTTAATTCTTCCAACAAGCAAAAGAATAAAAAAATTAAAAACCCTGAATGGAGAGGACAATAGAGTAAAAGAAGATAAGCCATAAAATAACTTGCCAACCTTTATAAGCAATGAGATTCTGGCCTCACTGAAACTTAATGGCCAAGTATCTGCTGACTTGCAATAGGATGCACAGTTTCCCCCGTGAAGCACTGGCAGCTCTCTCATCCTGTTTGCAATTAGAAATACTAATGTACAGTGAGGAATAACACTCATGCATTTCTACATGATAGGGTTTTAGTTGGGCGAGTGCTTCTGGAAATGCACCTGTAAATATCTGTGGTGATGATGTATGGATGCCTCAGACTCTTGTTTCATGTTACATCGTAGCTAGGTAGCCACTGATTGCATAGTCCATGGGCCTGAATTCCTCTCCCAGGAGCTCATTCATCTCACTGTGCTCTGCTTAACATGGAGCGCAGGTAATTACAACACAACTGGAATTACAATGAAGACTTTAGTGCTATTTATAGACTCTCTATGATGTTATCACATCCAATTTCCTTCCAGTATTTCATGGTCCTCAAGTATATAATAAAACTGAAAGAGGATGGGTGAGATCCTTACAAGGATTTTTAAAGAATTTAAGGGCTACAAAGGTTCTTCCGATCAAAAGGGGAAATCATTAACTGCCTCTTCCCCTGCCCCTCCCCTCGAATACAAATGAGCAGCCTCATGACTTCAGGATGCCTAAATTCAAATGTTGCTGTCTTACTTTAAAGGCTTTGAACATGCATTAAAAGCTTCTCAGACAGTTCTGCTCCCACGCATGCTCAACAACTGTTCTTTTTCTTCTATAATAAGCTGAGAGCACCCTGCAGAATTTCAGACACCTACCCAGACCAAATGCAACTTAAATAGCAGATGCTTTCTTTGGCTTCAGCAAAGTGCAAAGAGTCTTTCTTACTCCAAACCCATTCCCATCTCAGTGGCTCAGACTTTCCCCAGCAGGTGGCTTGATACCTTCTCCTGCAGAGAAAGGAAATGCAAATCTGTTTTCAGCCTTGCTAAATGATTTAATACTTACTTTGCTGTGTAAGGGAATCTAATCACTAACTATTCATCATTTGTATTGCTCTATTCTTTAAAACTACGGGGGAGGGCATTTTGTTTGCACGTCTTTGTGCTAGAAGATTCACCACCACGTCTGTTTTTGTGGGCTGAACTGTGGCACTTAACAGGAGGGGCTAAAACCACCCCTGAGTTTCAGTTACTTCCATTTTGGCTAGATACAAGCAGCTCTGTATTGAGAGCACTTGCCTTACACAGCTTTCTGTGCAACCTGTATTAGGTAATTAAGCTTAGTCTCCTATCTGCCCTACCTTCCTACACAAAATCTTGTACTAAACCAGGAAAGTCTCTTTTGCAGCGTCTTTGGGGTTTTTTAGGAAAAAATGCTATTTACTTCAACATCACAGAATTTCCTTTCTAACCACAGGTACAAAAACATTGAGAAATTCCTTAAGAGCAGAAATTAATGCAATCGCACATGAAGGTTACTTTGGAAGCCTGAGGCTAAATTATTTCATGTATGTTCAACTCTTGGCCTCTGAACACTCCCTTATATTGCTATAGTGCTCTCTTATAACAAACTCAAGTTTCACTGAATATTCACAGAATAATACACTTTTATACCAGTGAGAAAAATCAATCCAAAAGACAAGAAAATCTTATTTCATTCTTATTGCAATTTCTTATTATTTCTTCTGTTGCAGAAACATTTAAAAACCACAAACACTCACCTGTCTTGAAATTTTATATAAATCTCAGGTATTATTAAAAATGTATAAAATAATCAGCTGCTGAGGCTCACTTTGGAATAATTTTCCACCTGCCTTCTCTTTCTCTTGTTAGAGGAACAGCTCCTGCTGTTTATAAAGTTTAGATGTTTGGGTGGTTTACGGAGAAATAGAAGAGGATATCGTTTCCAGGTATCCTCTATAGAACAAAAAATATTTTTGTAATACTAAAGTAAACAAACAAGACATACATTAATAATGTGTTTAAGTGCCTGTTTGCCAATGTGCTGTCTCCTCAGCAGAACTGAGAAATGACAGCTTCCTGAGTTCTTTGGATACTTACTGAAGGATGTGAGAATGAATATTTTAAAAGTGCTCAGTGAATCATCATTCCTGATTACATGAGATCAACCACAAGATACATCTAAACAGGCTGCATTACAATTTATAACACACGCAAATAGTTTGTGATTTCAATTTTCAACACACTGAAACAAAAACCTTGAAAACAAGCAGTTCTGCAAAATCCCCAAGTAGAGGGTATCTGTTTCGCTGCTGTGCAATGTAGCCTGTTTATCCTTCAAGTACCAGCCCCAGGAACATCACCCCAGCACAGAGAACAGAAACGAGAAAGGCAACGTTTTAAGTCTAGTTCTGGCTGCAATGCTCATATGCTGTTCTCGTGGTTAACAATATGAGGAGGCAGACCCAGAACCTGCAACATGCTGAAGCATTTACACAAGTACAACTTGCACAAAAATAATTTAGAAAAACCTCCATACCTGTAGATTAGTTTTTCAGTCATTTCTTGCTCATCCTGTAATATTACTTTAGAGTTTTGAATCTCTCCTAGAAATCTAAACTAGATTTTTACACCCTTGACCTGTAATGGACAGCGACGTCAGGGAACAGCTCCAGAGAGAACGCTAGATACTTAATGGGAATAAATTAACATGTCTTTTAAGTTTAATAAAACTATATGTATACTTATATCTGTTGATACACTATTGTAGAATCCTTTCCTCACTCTTTTACAGTATTTTCCTTTTTAAAAATACTAAATATTCCTTTTTTTGAAAACGTATAGAAACTAAGCTGGCAGTTAATGCCTATTCCTTGGCAGCTGGAAACGATACCTCATTAATATTTTCACAACCAACACTTGCTGGTTTGATGAACCTAACTGACAGCAGTAATATCAGCTTGACTGAACAATTGAGTAAGCTGGAAGTAGAAGGTGCAGGATTCAGGTCTTGCATAAACATTGAGGTAACAGTGCTCTAGAATACCGGGGGGAGATGAGATGTATAAACGTTCTTGCATGAACTGTATAGGAACTTTTATCTCACATTTTTTTCCTTTGGACTTTGTTTAAAAGGATATAAATGTCTACTATGACCATGAAATAATTGGGCTAACCATCAGGCTGAAAAACCTCTTGCTGTGTCCCAGTCTCAATGCAAATAACCTTCCCTCCTCAAGAGTCCACTAGATTTCAGTTAACGTCTTCCCAGTACTATTACTTAGACCTCCTCTAATCACTTCCTGTAATTTCTCCTGTCAGCTTAATGCTGATGTTTTTAAAGTATCTGTAGACAGTGCACTGATGTGCAATGCAACAGACCTCCTACCCAAAATATTTCCATTTAGAATTCTCATTTCTCTGAGACACAGGATACCAATACATTTACCAAGCTTCACCACTCATGGCTTCGTGCTGAAGTGCTGGTGCTCAGGAACAGTTTCTTCTGAAGCCTAACAAGAGGTTTTCCTGTGTAAGAAATTATTGACCAGGACATTTGTGAATAAAAATGACCAACAGAACACCTGTTAATGTCCCACTTATTATAACTGCTTGTTCCTACTAGGCCAGTTCAAATCAATATAAGAACTACTAATTTGATTTGTATTGAAATAAAAAAGTATCTTTCATTTATCTGGAATAAAAATACAGGCAGTGGAAAAAACATTTCTCTGGATAGACCACATTTCTTTCCATCAAAATGTTCCACATCTGAATTCTGAATGCCACCTACGTGATCACCTAATGAAAGCCACTGCATGTTGCAGGCTTAGAATCATAGAATCATAGAACAACCAGGTTGGAAGAGGCCCATCGGATCATCGGGTCCAACAATTCCTATCAAACACTAAACCATGTCCCTCAGGACCTCATCTACCTGTGCCTTAAACACCTCCAGGGAAGGTGAATCAACCACCTCCCTGGGCAGCCTATTCCAATGCCCAATGACCCTCTGTGTGAAAGAGACCCTCTGGGCTTATTTAATTTTCCTTAGTAGTTATCTCATCACTGCTGCCTTTGTAACAGATACAAACGTTGTCTAATGCACAAAGAAAACAAGTGACTTAACATGAATCTACCAGCCCAAAGTGCCAAAGAACCACATCCTTAAGCAAGGTGACATTACCTCCAGAGGTCCTTCATGGACAATATGCAAAAAGAAGGTACAAAGAAGCAAAAATTTCCTGGTAAGGAAGGTTAGTTATGGATGCCATAGAAGTCTATTAGGAAATTAATCATTTGTCTTCAGAGCAGAGTTTGAACAGTGCACTGCAGACAGCAGCACTCAGCTGCTGAGGGAGGAGAAAAGAGCACTGATCTCCCTGACCAATGAATGAGGCATGGGCTTTGTGCAAAAATAAAGTTTGGTCATGAGTTTGAGTGTAATATCAGACTGCAAATGGAGAAGGGTCTGAATTAATTGCCAACAGAATTTTGGTAGTTTCTAGCCTTAAAGTTTTTGATTTTCAATCTAAATTACCAGTTTTCTATATTTGTGTGCAAAGTAATAAGCAGACAGAAAGCAAATGAATTGTTCAGCCTTATTTCCGATCTTACTAATCAGTTATGAGTAATTGCAGAAAAGAGATTCTCTTTGTATCATGTATAAAATTGCGTAAGTCACTGAAAAAGTTTTTTTAACATCTTACCTGATTTAAATGACCTTTCACAATTGAGGCGTAAGTTGTGTGTTATACAGTATTTTTCAGCCTCAGTTTTGCTTGTGCAGACTATCTGGCAAGTATTTGTAAACAGCTGATCGTTTGTGGCACTAAGAATCTGTTTGCAATTAATTGACTTACATGGAAAAGGACGACCTTAGGTGATTCCCTTGCAAAGAGTATTTTGGGAAGATCAAGAGAGCATCGGCATAGCTGTGAGAGTAGTTTAAGTCTCACAAATGGAAACACTTGACAGACACAGTGTATGAAGCACAGGAAGGTAACTGGAGGAAAGAGAAAAAATAGTATAAGTCAGCAAGTTCCAGTGTGTTCCAAGGGCCTTTTTTATGGCTATTTGTTCTAATATCAGTGATCAAGAGGCTGCAACAGAAGGTTGGAGCAATATTTACTTCTATAGGATATTGCTTTAGCTATATTTTACACCAGAATGTTTTACATTCATTTCTGTGAAGATCTGAATAAACTGATTGAAAGGAGACTGTGGTGTCTTATCACTTTTGATGCTCAGAATATTAATTAGCAGATTCGTATAGTCTGCATTACTGAAATCAAGTTTGGAACCGGTAGACAGCATAAATAACTGTTTTGAATCATTTGGTTGGGCTTTATACATCAGCTTTTATTCACTATAATCAATTGTGCAGTCAATGTGATCCATATCCACTGCATAGAAGGGGGAAAGCGTGAAGTGGTTTTATTGCAATAAATTTTATTGCTCCTATATTTGAATTTTGCAGGAGGCTCAGAAGAAAGAGTGGGAAGCAAAGTATTCTACAGTCAAAACACATTCCTCTAAATACAAGTGATCCTTTAAACCATACATGTACAATTTCCCAAAGCCAAGTAATCACTTAATCCCCTCCCCTGCACTAGTTTAGCACACGCTGTCTGATACCGTCCTGATGTTTGCAAGCATGAATATGAATGAATTTAATCACTAGCTGCATCCATTACAACTCCTGGGTTGTAAGGATTTATACACAAGCAGCACCAGTGAGAAATTCTATTATTCAACAAAGTTGAAATTGAAATAAATCATAAGCTTCAACATGAGGAACCAAACATAATTCAGGCTACTAGTTTTGTTATCGGAATAAAGTCTTGGAATTTGATTATAATCCACAAAAGATTTGTTCTACCCTGATTCACAGAAGAACGTTGCACAATTATTTATGCTCTATTCTAAAAGATTCAGATCAAGCCAGTAAGTCTCTGTTCTGTAGTCTCATAGCCTCTTTTTCTGTTTTGCTTCTATTTTTTACTTAAGCAAAAAGTCTAAATCTAAATCATTCCAATAAATACCTGTTCAACAATTGCACCTCCATAGGTAGTCATTAATTTGGAGAACATGCTTAAAGAACTGCAATGGTGGTTTGCCAAAACAGTCATTAATATTCTGATGAAAATAAACCAGGGAGTTATGAGAAACTCATACACAAGTATTTCACAGCATACAGAAGCATTCAAAACACACAGGAAAGAAAAGAGAACTAAATGAAACTCAAGTCTTGCAAGTCTGAGAAAAATTTCATAAATTTTCAGAAATGAGAAAAAAGGGAAAGGTATTTTATGGGGAAAGAAAGGAGCAATAAAACTATAAAGATGACAAAAGACTGTAGCAAACATCTAGTGCTGAGGATAGATCCCCTATCTTTGTGACTATTTTGATATTATTTTACATTGCATGTTTACTGCATTACCGATTCCCCTCTGCAGAAGCTGTATAATTTCATTATGAGACTGTTGCAACCTAGTCTTTACCATTTGCCTTTGTCAACTCCACCACTGGTTTTCAGTGGATTAATGGACTTCTATTCTTACATGCTTAGTAAATTCAGTAAAGGATGTTTGGAAAAGTTTTCAGTAGTATTTTAGAGAAATAAGCTTTTTTTAGACTAGTGATTTTATGCCTTCTTTAAATTGGATCTACTTTTACTTCTGTCTTATAAGTTATTATTAATAGTAATATTATCTTTTATGACCATCATGGCTGTAAGCTCTGGATGTCTCAGGGTCTTGTTACATTAAGCAGCTGAAGCATATAGTGGAAAAACAGTCTTCACTATGCATATTGCAGCAAATCAGATGCTATGGAGTATCACATATAACACTGTAAACTGAATTCAGCCACTTTCAAACAAACCAAATCATGACAAAAAGCTCCCCAAACCCAACAGCACTGCAACCCCAAAAATAACTGGATTTCAAAAATCAGATATAGTAAAAATTTAAACAGTGGATGAAAAAAACTAAACAGAAAGAATCCACACATAGGGAGTTTTGTGAGCTATTATAAGAATTAAAAAGACACAAGCTTCTATGTTCAAGAGATGATGACATGAAAAGCAATGAATAATTTCTATCTGTCAGTAAAGGTATTTCTGATCTTATTAGGGATGGAAATATTCATTCTGTGATTATAATTTATTTACAAGAACAACACTGCAGAAATAGCAAACATGTATATGTGCAAAAATACTTTTTTATAGAACACACGTAAAAAAAAACTACACTTAGAATGTCTGTTTTTTCTTCTCACAGATAGAAATACAAGATTTTAACTGTGGTGCATATACAAGAAAAACTAAGTGAAAATAAAACCATAATTCAATGGCATGAATGATGAAAAAATAAAGAAGTAATATAATCTAATTATCTTTCCTTCCACAAATCAAATGGAAAAGAAAATGTTACTGATTTTCTGCAACTTTAAGCCTTGTTAGGGTTTTTTGGACTAGGCTCTGACACTTACGTTCAAAAACTCCCATTGCTGCAATATCCGCTGCTTGCTTCAATGAAGTAAATGGGTCTGAGGAGTCACCACAGAAGAAAGTTTTACCTGGCATTCATGAAAGAGGCTATGTACCTAGTTTAATATTGCAATTCACATTTCTTGTCCTTTGATCAACCATTAAAAATTACTGAGAAAAGGAAAGCCAGGTTGTAAATACTGAGCAATCAAAAGAAAATGAGAACTTGGTAACTTCATTGCAGGTCAGTCAACCCTGTACAACAGCAAAGTGACTGCAGATTGCTTCATGCTCCAAAGCTCTCTTGAAATAGTTGTTGCCACTCACTTTTGTTATTAAAATATCAGCATCAGACTTAAAGCATCTTAAATATATGTCACACTCAGTTAGGAGCTTGGTGATTTAGATAATGTTTTAAAGACCATTAGAGGTTCCTAGTTTTTCTTCTCAGTGCTCCAGTTTCAGAGACCTAGCAAGCACTTAGCAGTATCTTAGGGCTTTCGAGAAAGAAATACTAATTAAAATACAGCTAACAAAACTGTCTTATGTTTGGCTCTTAAGCAGGCCCTTTTCACATAGTGTCATAAATTTAGCCTAAAAGCATGTTGAGCATACTTTGACTGCTCAGAGTTTAATCAGAGAATAGACTTCTTATGGAGACATTGCTAAGTGCACCTGGCACTTTAACTTCCAATTTTTCTCCCTGCATTACCTTTAGACTGGTATTGTATTTTTAAAGCCCTAGCTTTCCCTGTAAAATGTCAAGAAAATTGTTCAAGTGCACAAAAAAATGTTAATTAAGAATTTTTCTCCATTTTGAAATTTTGAGTCTATTATGGACTTGTTTACTTTGTTTACAGCAGAAAGCTCTGACTCAGAATTGTACTTTATCTGGGGAAAATGGGAGAAAACTTGACCAAAGTATGTAAATACAGAGGGACTCAAACATGCACACAAATTTCAGTGAAACCTTAGATGTAGTTAACTACATTCCATGAAATCTTGTTGAATGCTCCTTCAGCAGTAATAGGCAGAAGAAGTGTTAAAACTCATGGGAAGCAGTGCAAGATAGAAATTTCTCTCTCAAATATGGAGTGCACAGGAGATGGATGGACTATGAAAAAAATTCCTACAGATTATTTCCTTTCCTTGTCCAAAATACCATTAAAAATATGAAGTGAGTTTTCTTTTTTTACATGTGTAGTTGCGGGACATCATATAAGGGATTATTATCCCTTAGAAAATAAAGATGAAGGCTGTTGGGAAAATATAAAGCACTTCTTCTATTCTGCATTTGTGGACATGATAGGACAGAAAGGGTCATTGGCATCATTCTGTGGACAGAAAGGTTCACTGGGCACTGGCAGAGGCTGCCCAGGGAGGTGGTTGATTCACCTTCCCTGGAGGTGTTTAAGGGACAGGTTGACGAGGCGCTGAGGGACATGGTTAAGTGTTTAATAGGAATGGTTGGACTCAATGATCCGGTGGGTCTCTTCCAATCTGGTGATTCTATGATTCTATGATATTCACACTCAAGAGTCAAATCATTATAAATCAGAATAGAATGAAATTTCCTGTATTTGACATTTAACTGAAAACTCAGTAAAAAATATCATATTATACTCAGTTTGCAATAACGCACCTGTTCCACTGAAATAGCAGTGTAACATCATCTACTCTGAGGACTGCTTTGCTGTCATGGAATGGATGCAGTCAGAGTAGAAGAACATAGACTTTTATGGAAACATGAGCCATGAAGTCAAAACATAAATTTATCACTTAATTATAGCCTGCTAGAATTTCTTTCATAGAATAGCATTCATTAAAAGCAATAAAGAAATAAGTAGAACCCAAAAACTGGCTGCATATCTTTAGAATAAAATGTTTTGAATACTTGCATTTTTAAAAAACACACATATTTTCATTTGGATTTATTATCTAGGCAAAAGAAATAAAAGCATTCTTTGTGTGTTTAAGTGCACCTTGTTGCTCAGTTAATGACAGGAAAGAGCAAAATAGTCCTTCTGCTCCGATGGAAAATTTCTTCTTAGATCCAAATGTTTTTCAGAAAACCAAATTACTGCAGAGTACTGCAGTTTGCAAATTATCAAGTGTTCTCTAATCAATTTTATTCATATTTTTGTGTTATTAATACTAATTTAATAAAACAACTTTTGCTTCGTAGTTTTGAATACCTTATTATGAAGCAGTTTCATTTCAACAGAAAAATCTGGAAACTGAGATAGAATCAAATTTTCCTACTTATACACTATCTAGCTAATCGCAGAAGAAAAAATTAGTTGCTTTACCTGTCTCTGCAGAACCACTTAAAACAAGACCCCTAGCCACCAAAAGCAGGTAGCTAACAAGTATAATAGAAAACCACTTTGTTATGAAGAATTCTATTTGAAAATGAAAATACTTTACTGTTCCACTTATCAATTTTCTCTTGTAATTTCAGCTAATACACCTTCTCATTACCACTGCTTTCACTTGTAGTACTGAAGTGTAATAATTTCTTCTAATAATACTTCACTATAATTATATTTTATCATAAGATAATGTTAACATAAGGAATGCAAGCTCCTTTAATAACCATTTCCAGTAATTACAACTGTAGGCTTTAAGAATACTAAATTGTACACATTATTCTCACTAAAATGAACAGGACTTAAACCCTCTAAACAAGGGTGGATTTAAAACATGCATAAAAACCCTTCCTGAACTGGAGCACACTGCACTTCACATTGTATACTGAGCCTAATGAGTGAGCAAGTTAAATACCGCAGAAACATAACTTAATCCAGGATAAGCCAGGTAGGTTGTGGGAAACAATTTCCCACCCTTGGGAAAAATGCAAAGAGTCAGAGGGTTAAGGTGCTGCCTTCGGTGTGAACACTTCTAGGTATTCACCTGAACCTCCTGTGCCTATGAAAAGACCCCCCACAGCCTAAGAAAGGGATTGAAATTCAGTCACCTCCTGAAAGCCTCGTTCACCTGCTATCTGGATCATAGCCTGAACGGGACAATACCAGAACTATACGATCTGGAACGTTCTGCACAGATATAAGTGGAGAAAAGCACTGGAATTGCCATACCTCATCAAAGTAAAGGCCCACATGGAAAAAAACACCAACCAAAGTCAATCATTGCACCTTGTTGGTGTGGAGTGGGCTGCCCGTGCACTCGTTCCGGCTGTTGGACACTGCATGTTTGGGATGCTGCCACTTAATTGGATTCACATTGTTACTAAAATGAAATGCTGGCTGAAATGGGTGGTGGCGATCCAGCACCTGGAGATGGCACCTTAACGATGCCACATCTTGCATGACAGTGCAGGTACATGGCCTCGGTAGCAGGAACCACACATTTTAAATACATTTAAAATGTATTTACACTTATTTTAAAGACATTTTGGGAATGCAGTTTGCCCGAGCAGCAAGCGATGGGCAAGGCGCAGCAGCAATGAGACGATATTTTCGTAGGAATGGTTGCACTCAATGATCCGGTGGGTCTCTTCCAACCTGGTGATTCCATGATTCTATGATCTGTGACTCCATAGATAGTGAGACCCCTTGAGTTGTCCTGCTTACTGGTTAGACTTGAGATTTACAGGCCATTTGCTCACAAAGCCCACAGTGACTGTAGACTTCTCAAGATTCTATGACCTTCCACCTACAAATGCTGATGCATCAAAAATTAATAATTCATCAAGGGAGTTTTAATCATGGGTTAACTTCTATATGCCTAGACATTTATATATATGTGTGTGTGTTTGCATGTCTCTGTGTTTGTATATTTTCTTTAATTTAATTTGCAGTAAGTCTAATGTGAACTTTGCCATTCCCAAATCTTTAATGAAGTCACTGTTTTGATTATAATAAATTCCATTGAATCACTTTGTTATATGTTAAATTGGCTAATGATTAAAAGCTACTAAGAATTTAACACTGTGATTTACCTCAAATCATTAATAAACATTAAATTGCTGCTAAGTCAAAGCTGTGTAAAATTCCTATCTGCAGCAAATTGGTGCAGTCAACAGTATCTTTTTAAATTCTTTTAGCAAGAAAGAAGTGTTCCAGTATGCTCTGTGTTTCCAGTGTAGTTCTTGGTAGTGAATGCATTCGTTTACCCATGAATACAATGGAAATTGCTTAGGAGATGTCTAAGTATTACAAGTGTTGTGTATCTGCCTGCAGATCAAGGTGAAGAGGCCTCACAAGTAAGAGAGTTTGGCTTTTTTTTTTAGAATATCTGAAGATCTACGGTTACGAGATCCCATACTATTATGAATGTCATTCCTTCTTTGAAGGTTCTTCTGTATCATCTACATCATGAATAAACAATTCAGTTTCTCCTATTTCCTTTTCTGAAGCTTCAGTTTTATTAGGATGAAAATAGATCCTCATATTCAGGGTCCCTGAGAACTCACATTCCTTATTCAGTTTGTCCCTGAAATATTGTGGTAGCCTTTCTAACAGAATATTACTTCATTTTTGAGAGTTTCCGGTTATATACACAAATTGATATCAATGACAGTATTTTTACCTGGATATTGATATTTCTGGGAAAATGGGAAGATTTTGATCTAGGACATACTAATTTATGAATGTGAATTGCCTGCAAGTTATGATTTTTTTACCAATTTAGAAGATTGCCTTATATATTTGTATTTTGTCCAATACAGAAACAATGAGGTTTGCACTCATTAAAATAAAATTAAGTTACTTATTGGGATATTAAGCAGATTGGCATATAGGAAAATCTTTACCTGCTCATCAATGCTAAACAAAAGAATATATACTTTGTTGAGTATTCACAGAGTTTTGTTTTGTTTTAAACCCTTGTAATGACTACCCAGTTAATGGATAATCCTTCTGTAATATATGAAAGCTACATGAAACAAAATACATGAAATTACTACTGCTTTATTTTGATGTCTTGTCACCTCATGGTTAGAAAATCCATTTTAAAAAGCTGCCAATTACACTCAGAAGCATTACCTCTTGCACATCAGGAGGCATCACTATATCCCAATGGTATCTTCCCACACCAATCTGCTAGTTACAAGAAAAAACAGCAAGAGTGAATTATTTCTCTATTATCTGCAATAATCCCCAATTGTAATCAATATGAGAATGAGACAGTAAAAAACATCAGATAACCTCTAATACACCTCTTAGGCCACTGATAGATTTTCACACTAATAACCACTCAAACATTTTGAAACTGCTTCTGAAAACTCCTACCACTTTTTCACTCAATCAATTACCACTAAGCAATGACTGCTGTAGCCTTACATAACTAATTATCTTCTACTTGCAACTCTTTAAGATTAAACTTTTAAAAACATGATTAGTTAGGCCGATTATGTTATGTCACTACCACTGTTATGATAGTGAACTTGTTAATATTAGCAAAATGAACAATCATCCACATTAGTTCTACCACAGAAAACAAATAAGCAAGCAAAACCCAACAGTCTTCCAGGCAGATAGATACTCATTAACTCTAACCCATTAATTTGATTTCATTAATTTCCTTCAGTTATTAGCAATACAACCAGTCAGTAAGGCAGCATGCCATGCCTAGAAGCTATCTAACCATTAGTGAAATGCGATAGTCTGCACAAGAAAGTTATACTAGCATGAACAGCTAGCAATGGCATGAATAAGATGTTACAATTTTTTCCCTCTGGATAAGAGGCAGGTTCTCATGACTTTATTCAAATTAAATGATGTCTTGACTAGTGAAAGTCAGTAAAAATTTGTCATAATTGAGCCCATCCAATAAGCTTCATTGTAACAAATGTATGTGAAAGCAGGAGGCTTCACCTCTGACTTCACCCTTATTTTTTTCTTCTCGTGATCTCTTCTACCAGACCATGAACAAGACATGTTGACTCTGGATTTATCCTGAATTTATTTAAGTTCTGGATTCATCAGCTTTAAACAGAGGACATTAATAAGTTGAGTAAAAGCACAGAATTCGTGTTAGAATGTGCATGTGCACACAATGATAAAATAGAAAGAGAGACAGACTAATGGAGGAGAAATGAACTCAGGAATAAGTTCATTACAATGGAGTATGAGAACATGAGGGGAAATACAAGAGAAATTGAGGTAGCAAGAAGGAATAAAAGCAATTACCTCTGAAGTCATCTAGTGACAGCAAGAAGGATACGGCAAACACAAAAAGTTAAGAAAAACAGGAATGAAACCGCTACAGAATAAAGATACCAGAAGGGTCTCAGCAGCAGCAGAACCATCAGCAAAGAGATTATCTGTCACCAGAAAATACAGGTTTTTGAGGAGATTAAATAGAAGATGTGGACTCTGAGAAAAGTTGAACCCCCCCCCCCCCCCACCACAGATCCCCAAGACATGAGATTAATGAGATTGTTATTTAAAGGTGAAATATAACTTGATTCCCAGGAGACCAGATTCAGGACAGTTTTGCAAACACGAAGCCTAAAAATCCTTCCTATGTAAGGATATACTGAAAATATATTTGAATAAAAAGTTCTGAGAAAACAAAGAACTGAATCAGAGAAAACTAGTCTTGGGGTATCAGGAAAAGCAAGTACAAACCTAAACTACCTGTGAAACAAATCTTTCAAGGACAGATAACCTTCCAGTCATATGGTTGGTAATGAGCCCAATAGTTTAAATGAATGCTAAAATCCTTCCACTGCAAATGAAAATATAAGCTGACTGACAAAATTATAATGCAGGAAGAGATCTTAAATATATGAAGAAGATATTTCTAACAGCAATTTAATAGGTGTGGCTTGGTTTTTTTTCCCCTACAGTTAAGGAGTAAACATTTATTTCCAGTATGGTTTTTATTTACTACAGTAAAAAAAAGAATTTTAGGATGTTGCAGGGCAGGGTGGTGGTGCATAGAGAAAAGAGAGTAAGTCAGAAAAATTAATACCATTTTTTGACTGAAAAATACCGGAGCAATGATACTAAAAATTTCTTTGGGTTTCTGGTATAAGCTATATTTGTGAGATTGAGTGAAACACATTATAATGTGCTGATAATCAAAAAAAGATCCCCTAGAGCTAACATGGCATTGATTTATTTTAAATGAATATAAGAAAATTATGTACCAAGAACAGACTTCATTTCTCAGGTCATTGACATTGACAGGATAATCATGCTGAAAAAAAAAAAAAAGATTACTAAGAACAAATTGATTTTTGCTAGGCCTTATACAACTGGCATCGCATCCATGGAGCCTGGAGGGTGGAGCATAGACTGCCTGCAATAAAGTCTTCATTTACATGTAGAAGCATATAGCTCTCATTATTTCTAATATACCACTTGTAGTTAAAAAGATGTGAAATATGAGTCTTCTGAATTACAACAGGACATTGATTCTGACCCTTGATAGTTTACTTTTCAAATTGCAGAATAGCATTAAGAAAGTAAAAGTCTGTGTGGCTTTCAGATATTATGTACAAGTAAATCTGAGAGTTACAAAGACTGTACTGATGTAGTCTGTGGCTGAAGGAACTGAGGATTTGCAGCAGTCTATGTGGATGAATAACAGCAACTGAGAAAGCAACAGGGGCTAGAGTGTGACAACATTCTGTGAGTGTTTGACCATGACACACGGCAGTAACTTTGCCCAGAGGTCTCCCTAGAGGCTGGGGATTGTTCCACAGAAGGGTGTGCATTTAGAAACACTTGTATGGTATTTTGTCTGCTTCCAGAGGGAAGGAGACAAGGGATGAGTTTACTCTTTTGTCTGTAGTACTAAGTGGACTTTCACAATACTGTGTAGTGCTAACACTTTAAGAGGGATTTGTAAATAAGAATGTCTCTACAAGGCACTTATTCTAGAATAGATGGAGTGTTGCTGGAAAACTACTTAAGAGATCAGCTATATATACTTGGAACTACATGTTATAACAATTTGTGAAGAATTTCTATTAAGTATTGACTGGCATGGGACTCTGATGAATGCATTGAATTTCTATTGCTACAGAAGTGCTATATCTTGACAGAGTTAGACCTTGCAATAATAAACAGGTGCCACTTTGATATTGCCCTCACCACAAACTAGAATTTTATTTTAAACAACAAAGTCTCATTGTGTTTGTCTTCATGGGCTATTATAAAAATACACAAACACACTTCTACTCAGATAGCTACGCTGATCTTCCTCTGAATTCTGATTCTGGTACAAACATATCCACTGTAAAGTAAAACTGTATAAGTAGAGAAACTGTGTACTGAGATATGGACTGCATCAATTTATTTGGTTTAAAACAATTGAACTTTTTAAGGATATTCATACTAAATTTCTCTAATCTATGTATTGCTGGTTTCCAAGGCAAACGCATTATTGTTATTCTGTCATTTAGACCTACAGTTCCAAAGAAGAAGGCTTGTGAACTTTATATTTTGGTAGTAGTACCTTAGTGATTTTATTTCCAGCAAAAATTCTAGTTTAAGATTGTCCTCTTTTTCATGACGAAAGTTTTCATTTTTTTCAATTTTCTGGTTTTCTTCTAGAATATTTAAGGATATGATGATAGTGCCTATGCATTTCCCTCAAGGTTTGTCTCAAAACACTTTGTATTAAATCTATATTGAAATGACTTACTGACAGAATAAGAAAGTCACAGCCCCAATCAGGAGCTACAGTCTAATATTTCTTTAACGCAGAAAATGTAATCTCTCTTTACTTACCCAACGTGGCACTCAAAATACTTTCAAGATGATTTACGTATGTAATACATATGACTATGAGGAAGATGTCTCTAAATTAATTTCTTGAGAAATAATATTCTGTTCTAAATAGTTTCATTTGGGGAACATTTTGGTTGGTTCAGTAATAGTTGAAATATGATAACCTTCATCTACAAGTTTATCATGTATACAATATGGCACTGATTTATCTTGAAATTCTGAATGGCTGTTATGTCTTGTGTTATTGCAATGCATTTTGTAGGGCTCTTGGTATCAAACCAAGGTAGGTATCCTAGGGAGGGGAGGCAAATAGAATGAATTTTATTGAGTAGGATTATCTGTGAAATAATTTAAGACTGTAGATGCCAATTATGCATACGTAACCATGCAAGAAATTTTAAGGTGGTTTTAATATAATACTGAGTCCATTTGTTGCTTTATAGAACAGCTGAAAATCTAGAGCAGCCCAGAGTCGTGGCACTTAGAATAGAGGATATGTCTCTAAACGTTTTTTTCTGAAATGTGAAGGAAAGAAAATCAGGTTAGGGGACAAAAAAATATTTCATCACTGCAACAGTGATACAGAATTGCAATCGGGAGTACTGAGGTGCTGATGCTTTTTGTGTTTTGAGCCCAAGATCAAACAGAATTGAAGACATTAGAGATGGCAACTAAATTTGTATTTCTAGAGTTTCTTTATTTCTAAAGAAATAACACCCTGGAGGTGTTTAAGGCATGGGTGGACAAGATGCTGAGGGACATGGTTTAGTGTGTGGTAAGAATGGTTGGACCTGATGATCCGGTGGGTCTCTTCCAACCTGGTTGTTCTATGATTCTATGAAACAGCTGTTGATGGATTACGTTCAGACAGCTCTTATTGTATTACTTCAAGACGATTCAACTGTCACTTTTTAGACTGTCAAAATGTTAAGGTTTATTGCATTTTATTAAAGTGAACCTCTTTCAGTAGCATTTTTTTAACTGTCTCCCACTTTTATACATTCTTACATTGATTTGCTAGTGGAATAATAATCCATGCTATGTTTCATGTTGTTTTGATTAAAAACATCTTAAAATAATGTTGACTTTAAGAGTTGTCAAATTACTGAGTCCATAGCTGGTTAGAATACAGACTGGCTTTTACGCTGTGCTGTAGCTGATACTCCATTACTTGATGAAATGCAAATGGAACCAGAACAGGCAGCTGAGGTTTATTATTTTATGTTGAAATTTTTACCAGCCTTGCAAAAATCAACAGGGACACTGCTATTGATATTGATTTCACTAGGACAAACATTCTTGGGAAGCAACTGTAATGAATACTTGAGTATCTTGTATTCATCTTATTCTCACTTAATATTTCACACTGCATAAAGCTTCACTAAAGAAATCTCCATCCTTCTAGCAGTGAATAACTAGGTAAAATATTCTTTGAGGTCCATTCCTCTTATTGACACCTCTGTGATCATTAAGGAGGTTAGGAATGACCCCAAAAGGCAGGACTACAGAGCGTGCTTCTCACCTTCCCTATTATAAGCACAATCGGATTCAGTATGCTTCAGCGCTGCACTGACAGGATTGCAGCAGCTGCAAAATATATAAAGTCATAGTTCTTTGCCTTCTGAGGGGAATATCATAATGGGGAATATCATAAATAAGCAGAAGCTTTGGAGGTGTTGTCATGTGTAACAGGAATAAAAGGCAGGGTTGTTTGGCAGAAAGGAATCATGCCAGAAGGGTTTTTGTATAGATAGGAAGCAGAGTAAGGAAGACGCTATGCTTAACATCTGCGTATTCCACAACCTGCAAGTTTTAGAGAAGGAAAACTCTAGCACAGACATCCATTTAGGTCACATAGTCAGAAGGACCTTGCAGTTTTGTGCAGCTTGTACTTGTCTATGAGTCCCCTTGCCACCCAGACTTAATACAGATGCAGAATGGAGAACAGTCTTAGAATTTGGAGTTCTTCTGCGATAGATTAAATATGATTGTCAAATTCTCTGGGATGCTGGCAAATTCAGGGCAAGTATGTTTCTCTATTAAATATCTTCCAATAGAAGGACAATCACAATGCACAACAAAAAATTAGTCATTGTTAACTGACAGCTGACTGAACCTGAACATGAGTCAGCGGTGTGCCCAGGAGGCCAAGGTGGCCAGTAGCATCTTGGCATGTACCAGAAATGGTGTGGCCAGCAGATTCCGTTTATTTCCAGAAATGGGTCTGCTTTCCAATCAAGCGTATACCTGTGATTTAGAAGCTCAAATTTAGGTACTGACAAGGAATAATTTTATATACAGAAGCTTTCTTTAGTAAAAATGAAACCTGAACTCACAAATAGAACTGCTGTCTTGATTCACAACAGAATAGGCTAATTTGTGAACAGACACACTACAGCTATTCTTCTGTTCTGATAAAATCAGAACTATGTAACTTTTAGCAAAGTTAGAGAATACACTGGAATGCAAACAGCTCTTGCTACAAGCAAAATAATTTCATTTTTGGCAGTTTTACAGAAAAGCGAGTCAGTTAGATTTTCACCTCAGGTGGTTTATGGTATCAAAAAGGCAGTTCTTGCAGATGGAAAACTGTCATTACATGAAAACAAGCTGTTTTCTGGGGGAAATGGAAATATTTTGCTCTCTGTCAAACCTGTGAATATTGGAGAGAAAAATCTGTTTTCTTATAGGAATATTCAAAACAGAAGCTGATAGTTTAATGGAGTTCTACTTGACCAGCTGGCTTACCAGACTGGTAACCGGACAACATGTGCATCAGTTATTAAACAGTTCACCAGAAAAATTCAGTGAGTGGTTGCATATACAATAAAATAGCAGTGTGGACCAACAAAGGGATTCTCTCAGCCTCAAACAGAACTGTTGAGCTGAACACTGCTGCATACCTTTGGGGACGATGAGTCAAAGGTAATGCAGCAGTTGTCCACTCGGGATACTCTGGAGTATTTAATTCCTGCAGTAACTGTCCATCTGATGCAGTAAGAGATATAAAGAGGGGTGACAATCAGGTGGAGAGCTGCTAGTGAATAATGAGCCCATTTTCACTTGCTCTTCATTTTAGTAAGCTGACAAAGTTCAGTATAACACTAATCCTACACAAGTATTTTGCCATGTAATATGGAGGTTAACAACAAACATTTTTGGAAACTATCTTTTGAAATGGTATAAATCAAATATAATTTCTAAATCATCAATCGTCCAGTACGATTTAACATTTTCCCATGATTTATAAGAGACAAGGAACCTCTTATAATTCAGTAAAGTTGGTAGCACATTAAATTCCTGCCCTTATGAGATTTAATGGACTTTTTACATTGCAGGTAAAACCCATTCACATAATCTCCTCCTCTAAGTATTCTCTCTCCAGAAAATTCAAACCCCACCACACCTAATTTATTGGTTCCCATCTGAACGTTCAGATTTGTAAAGTGTATAAGGAGTTGGACCACAGTTTGGAATTTTGATTTAGGTTCATCTGCTGCATCCGAGGAATAAGCCCATGCTTGATGTTTGGTTCGGGTTTTTTATTATTTAACAGACTCTGTTGTAGTGATGCTTTTTTTCCAAATCTCAAAAAGATCTTTTTACTCACACTTTTACTTTATGATCTGTAACTTGTTCACATTCTAAATTTTCCTTGATAGTTATATTACATTTTTTAAAACAAGTTTTCCACCACAATAAATACCCACGCCTTAATAAAAGACATCTTCCTTTTCCTAATTGCTCTAGTGCAATTTTCATTCTGCCATAGGGGATTCCCAGCAGACTTTCAGAGGCACTTTTTGTGATCTGTTGGAAGTGCTCTAATGCTCTTTATCACAAAATCAAAGTAGTTTTTATCATCTTTTAGGCAACTTATAAAACATGATAAGCCTACTGTGTGACAATTCAAAAGATGTTTTTCAAGATTAATCTATAGATGTGTAAAAAGTACAGTATGTGCTTTGAAAAGGTCACAGAAAGGCTTTCCATTAAAGAAATCAATATGATCACAAACAGATCCTGAAGTTATATTACCATTTTAATTGGCTGGCACAGACTTCTCACAATTCCACCTCAATGGTGACATTAATTACAACTGTGAGAGTACAAGGCTGTGCTAACACAAACAGAAAAATAATTACACATTGGCTGGCCAACTTTTGTTACTACCCAAACATATCAGAGTTATATTGTTTTCTAGTCAACAGATTTACCTCTTTCTTGAACTGATTATGACTTTCTCTTCTTCAGAATGTGATATTTAAAGCATTAAACACAAACACTCCAAGCTGGAGTCTAGAAAACAAACAAAAAAAGGTGAAGGAAAAATAACTCACTTCAAAGCCACAGTACTGAGCTGCATTAAGACTGACTGGCTAAAGAGTGATGAACTTCTTTGCTCTCTTCCCAGAGACACGCCAGGGCAGACACCATGTTGATGAGATGCAGAAGATGCTAAGAGCAGAGGAAGAGGAAGGTTATGTCCCCACACCCTATTCTTGCCAGCCTTCTTCCTTCTACTCTAGCTCCTTCTCTCAGTTTGTTCTTTATAACCCCTTATCACAGTCTCTCTCTCAAGCTCAAGACTGCATTAATCTATTTACTGTAATCTCTAGTCCTTATGCATTATTTACCAAGTTAAAATTGCTTCTCATTGTCAAGTTCAAGGTGCGCTGGCACTACATGCGACTGGCTCCCAGTTTTTGTCATTAGCCGTAGCTTCACTACTTACCGTATCCTAAGGTCCTCTAATATGCAAAAAACCTCACTTCCTTGCCCATCATTCCCATAACCCTAGCTCAAAGTTGCCAAATTCACTGGCCAACTAGTCACTGTCTCTTCTCCCTCCTGCCTGCCCCTCAGTTCTAGCATTACCAATGTTCTTCCACAAAACAACCATAAACACAAACAGATTGAAAAGGAGGATTTGTATAATACCTTATATCTGTAGACTCTTGTGCTGGAGATAGTACGCTATAAATAGAAGGGGAAGGAACAGTTAGACATTAAAATTCAGTTTGGGAATGAATCTGATGATCTGTAGCTGACATTTGAGATTACAAAAAAAAAAAGGTATCATACAGGAGAAAATTATTAAAGAATAACTTTGGCATATGAAAAAAAATATGCCTGCAGGTTCTATTGATAACCAGGAACAAGGTGACAGAAAACGCTTAATACATTAAGTAAATTTAGTCCTTGATCAGACCTTTGAACCTTATGCATATGAATCGGGTTTTTTCTGTAGCAGAGTATGTCTGACATATTATTAGTGCAGCTTTGTTAATTAACAGATTTTCTATGCAGTGATAACTCAAAACATTTAGAAACAAAACTTACCTTTCAGAGAGAAAGTCTTATTTTCTGACCCTCATTAAGACATTTAAAATAAGTGTTTTACTTCAAGGATATCAGTAACCTCTTTAGGAGGCATCTGTCTGAGACTCATAGAATCATAGAATCACCATCAGGTTGGAAGAGACCCACCAGATCATTGAGTCCAACCATTCCTATCAAACACTAAACCATGTCCCACAGGACCTCGTCTACCTGTGCCTTAAACACCTCCAGGGAAGGTGAATCAACCATCTCCCTAGGCAGCCTGTTCCAGTGCCCAATGACCCTTTCTGTAAAGAACTTCCTCCTAATCTCTAGCCTAAATCTCCCCTGGAGGAGTTTGAGGCCATTCCCTCTTGTCCTGTCCCCTGTCACTTGGGATAAGAGGCCAGCTTCCTCCTCTCTACAACCTCCTTTCAGGTAGTTGTAGAGAGCAATGAGGTCTCCTCTCAGCCTCCTCTTTTCCAGGCTAAACAACCCCAGCTATCAGCCTCTCCTCATTGGACTCCATGCCAACCTGCTTTAACCAGCCATATTTGTTTTGGTGTAGGCATTGCAAATAGATGAGTGCTGGCACTTGGGAACTACACTGAATTTTCCCAGTATCAGACAACTGTTGGCAAATCAGATAACTTATCTGCTGTGCAAACAAGGCAGAATATGGACATAACTGGGACATTTTAGAAAAAAAAAAGAGAAAAGATCAAGCATTGCTCTAGTTAAGATGAACAAAATGTAGAGACTGTATCTCCTCTGTGTAAGACACAGAACTCTGTTAATGTTCAAACTAGACACCCAGAACAGGAGTAGTCCTGTTTTTTTCTTTGTGAAATACACCATTTTAATGGTTAAATTATTTCTGGTTTGTTTCTGAGAATATTCTCTTATTAACATGACCAGTGTTTTATCAATAGTCTGCACTCTTAGAATCATAGAATCACCAGGTTGGAAGAGACCCACACGATCATCGAGTCCAACCATTCCTCTCAAACACTAAACCATGTCCCTCAGGATCTCATCCACCCATGCCTTAAACCCCTCCAGGGAAGGTGAATCAACCACCTCCCTGGGCAGACTGTTCCAATGCCTAAGAACCCTTTGTTTGAAAAACTTCCTCCTGATGTCCAGCCTAAATCTCCCCTGGCAGAGCTTGAGGCCATTCCCTCTTGTCCTGTCCCCTGTCACTTGGGACAAGAGGTCAGCTCCCTCCTTTATTTCAACATTCCTTTCTTATTTGAAATAAATCACATTTAAGCAGATGTACTGATTCATATAGTTTATGTTTTTAATGTAGAGTAGGTAAAATTAATTTAACTTCACCAAAATCTATTTCTGTTTGTAATGTTATTTTCTATTTGCTATATGTTAAAGCTAAACTCAAAATCCTAGTGAATTATTCACCGGAGGTAACCACTCAGCTCCAGGGATATAGAAACACACTGACATTGGCAGAAAAGCTAACCAGTTAATTAAAAACCAAAGTATGTTCAGAAACCTCTCAAACACTTTATGCATTACTGAATGTACCTAATACATGATGACTGTAAAATAAAAAAGAGGTCATTCAAAAGAATATAAAAGTTATAAGAACAGAAATATCCATAATCATAAAACAAAAATATATTTGCCAATTTTAAGTATCGCATGCAAGCAGGTTTTTAATTGATTTTTTTTGTCTTGCAATATTCTTATAATATCAAACGAAATTCGGGAAGTTTAAGGCTGACAGATATAAAAATATAATCACCAGTATTACATGGGGAAAATAAAAGGAAAAGTGAACATCCTGAATAAAAATATCATAACCTTTTTGTAGAAGTGGAACTTCTATCCACTGAGTTACATTATTTTATTGGTAGATGAGCATTATGAAAGCATTTAATTAACTACCGGCAGAGGAAAATATAACTGAAATCCCAGCAGATATTAAAAGAACCAAACTAAAGTTGCATCTTAGCACATATACGGGATTTAAAAAAGTCTTTGTCACCAGAATTCAAACAGCATTATATAACATACTATAAATAAATTATTATATAAGCATTAACAACAAACTTTTTATACAAAGTTACGGACACAAGTAGTTTACCTTTACATAATCATCTTCAAGGTGCCCTTACCAATGTATTCATATCTTCAAAAGCTATTCAAAAGCATATTTTTCCCTATGCTGTATTACTTGTATATTTCAGAATAAACTGGGTGCATATTCATTGTTAAATTCTGTTTCATGTAGAAAAACTCAAATTAATATTACAGGACTTCTAACTGGTCTAGGAAGGAATGTCCTAGGCTGGGCTGATACTTCACCTGCCTGAATTTCAAGAGTTTTGCTGTGTAAAAACATACAAAACTTTGTGGGATTTTATTTGTAATGATCATGCCATTGTCCATGGCCCACGGAAAACATCACTTCAGATTTCTCATATTCAAAACAAAGTCATTGTAGCTGGAACAGATGAAGTGAATGATGTGGGGAAGTGAGAGCCCATCTTATGAGACAATATAGGGTGCAGTGGAATAATAAACCACAATACAAATAAGCATCCTGGGGCTTAGCAGGAAGAAGAGAGAACAGTCATTTATATTAAAGGACCATACATTGCTTATTCCAAGGAATATTTTTTATTTAGTTCATCCATCTCATGAATGCATGAAAGGCTAAATCAATCAATCACACCTGTATTATTGATTAAACCTTGCTTTTAGTATAGAACTCAGACCCAAGAAACCTGACCTCTTAATGATGTTGATCCATAACCCCCAACACAAAATGAAACCAAACCTTAATTCTCTTTTTTTATTGTTTTAAACCAGCATTGAATCGTACACATGAAATAATAAAAGACACATCTTGCTTCCTACCTTGTTAAAAAATTGTATATACCCATACTAGTGCCTGAAATTTACTTCTTTAATTCCACATAGGGAAATGTAGTGCAAGGTTCATTAACAATCAGTAAATTCAGGCCATGCAGGCAGCTGATACCAGGGGCCACTGTGAAGTTCAACATGTACTGTGCTCACAGTGGTGCTGTGAGACATCTGAGGAAGCAAATCCTTCTGAAAGGTCCAAGCACTTCTAAACAAGAGCTTTCCAATAATCTCTTGAAAATTTCTATATTGATTCAGTAGACTATAAGGGAGAAGGATTTTAACTTGAATGATACTTCAGCATAAAGATGCTATTTGCACTAAGGTAGTGAAGATACTGTAGGATGAGGGCATAAGCTCTGGCAAACTAGGGGAAAATCCTCTCTTTGGAGCCCTTGTTCCACCAGATTCTACACAGAGATGGAAGAACCTGTCCAGAGGGAGGTGAACATCAAGGAATAGCAGACAGAAAAACAATGTGGCAAATTGTTCCCCACAAATTTGATTACTTTTACATTAAAAAAATAAAGAGTTGGCTCAAGACATACATTTTTTTCTCCATGACCAGCTTTGCCTCAAATACCAACATGTTGGATAGCTATTTATTGTCACTCATGTGAAGGAAGAATGATCGTTGTTAGCACTATGACTTTCAAAATAGTAATGAAACTGCATGAGGAATATTTGAACATACACGAAAAATGCAAATGTGTTTAAAAATGTGCATTAAAATAAATGGTTTGAATTTTGACATATATTCTTTTGCATAGTGATACTATCAACTTCAGAAGATCTCTTTCTGCCAAGAAATCAGTGGAAAGGAAAATGAATATCTGCTTTCACCTAATTATATAGTTAATATACTGCTAAAGAAAGCTACAGATGAGTCTTCATTTTGTCTTCTATAAAAAGTTCTATATGAGTTTTCTTTTTTTCTCTCAATAGCATTTCTTAATTATAGTTAATTTTTTTTTTCAAACTTGATTATGTGGAAATATTAAGCGATGCCCTTGAAAAATAGTTACCGCTATATTTCTTCTTCAAAAATAAAAAGATTTCTGGCTATTAGAAGCCAAACTTTTCCACTGTTCAATACTGCCCAGTGCCTATTTTTAAGTTCAGTGAGTGTAGGGAGGAAATCTGTGATTCTAGTGATGGAATATTGTACATATTTCTAACAGACTTCAAAAAAATCAAAGAAATCACGCTAGTATATATTTAATGGTGTGACATTAGCATTTGCTGATCTATTAGTTGAAACTGACTTGTTAATTTATTTTTGGTGGTAAAGTAATTGATCTAATTATGTAACATGGAAAAGCAAAAGGTCAGATTTAATTCAATCATTATACCAGTTTTCAAATACCTGATATGACTTTTTTTTTCAGAAAAAGTATTACATTAATCTGGATCAATCATTTCTTCTCTTAATAGAGGGAAAATTTTAAAGGAACATAAGCATAAGCAATTTGACAGACATTTAGGTATAGGTGATTAATATGAGGGATACTATTTTCCTGGAGATTATACAGAGTCTATTTGCTCATGCATCTGGTAACAATCTGATACTCTGTTGAAATCTGTTTTCTCATAACACTATAAAGTTTCTGCAACTTATTATGTGAATTCCTACCTCAAATGCAATAGTGGACAGGTTTTCAGTGTGACAGCAGCTCTGCATAATCCAAAGAAACTTACCAAGTCCTGGTAAGTAGGTTCAAGTCCAAATCGGTCCAGCACAGTTGCAAATTAACATGTTTTACTTTTTTTTTCTTATATTACATGTATGAAAAATTTCATGAATGTATTAACAAAGTATTTCTTGATGAGTTTTTGGGACGCGTTTCTTTTTTTTTTTTCCTCCAACAGGAATGAACTGGCCTTGATATTTATTCTGTTCAGCCTGATATTTCTACGTGGAATGCATTTCAGCACAGCGTTCTACAAATTGATGTTCTACAATTATTTCATAGGAAATGGATACTAAGCCAATGCAAGTCAGTGAAACTATTTCCATGGACTCCCCCTGGCATTCATCCGTGCCCTAAATTCTTTAATAACCAAAGGAGGATTCTACATGTAGCACTGTAGGGATAGATTCAAACAGTAAAATAACCTACTTTCAGTATTTATTATATTAATAATTTGGCTCTGACTTTCCTCAATGAATTATTTTAAACATGAAAATATAAGGTACTGCCATTAAATTGCCTTAAAACGTGAGGGTACCTAAAAGAGAATACAATTTAGGAGACTTTCTTTCTCCAGGTCATTTTTACAAGACCTTTTTAGAAGTGCATATTCCTATCAATTAGGTCTATATCATAAGCACGCAGTCTGATTTAGTTCAGGAAACCAAAGTCGTAGTTTGCTTTTAGTCTGAGAATTTCTGGACTTTGTGTGACCCGCTCCTATACAAATAACACTCTCATGCTGTGTCTGGGAGGTGCAAAGAAAGTTTAAGTGATGATCACAGAGATCTTAGCCCTAATTGGCTAAGCCCTAATGTTCAGAAAGAACAAAAAAACCACACAGGTCAAATTTCAGAATTTGGTGACTAAAGAAGACAATGTTTACAATGTATCTATATTTTTTGGATACTTGCCAATCTAAGTCTCTGATTCTCTGATCGGAATAAGCAACCTTTCAGGTAAGATTTATATATAAACCAGCTCAGGGGAGCATATAAGCTACATGAAGCTTCAGTACAGGAAAAAAAAACACACTCCTTTTTCTAGGGTAGATCAAAAGCCTCAGCTGCTGAGAGGCTGGAATGAGCCAGGCAGGTACAGTAGTAAACTCTTTACTCTTAGAGGAGAACTGGATGAGCTCAAATAGAAGAGTGGCCTATGAAGAATAAAATGTATAAGAAGCAGGAAAAGAGGGAATCCTGTCCTGGGAATAGCTGGTGGATGTGGAGACAGAAGAGAAAGTTCATCTCAAGAGGGTAGATAGGGAATGAAGTTTACCCCATCTTAGCTCTGGTTCAAAACCTGAAGCTCTGAAGTCTAGACTTATATTACCTACAATTTGATGAATGAAAATACAGTCATCATCATCAAATAAAGAGTCTAGAGCTGCCAGGGACCTTCAGAAGGACCTTGAGAGGTGTATCCCTGTGCAGGAATGTAAGAATAATGGCTCCTTGTCTCTCCTCTTCTTACAGGTCATTGGGCAGTGTCAGAGGCTGCCCAGGAGATGGTTGATTTACCTTCCCTGGAGGTGTTTAAGGCACAGGTAGATGAGGTCCTGAGGGACATGGTTTAGGGATTGTTGGAGATGGTTGGACTCGATGATCCGATGGGTCTCTTCCAACCTGGTGATTCTATGATTCTATGATTCAAAGGTTTCCACAAGAACCATCCAGCTTGAGACAGATTATTTCAATGTTTTTTTCTCCCTGCTGAAAAACTTAACACCCTTTCCTAGCATGTAACTTTATGATAATCCTAATCTCGCACTTAATGGAGAGCAGAATAGTTTTTTTCCCTCTGTGGAAACCAGTCCAACTTGCACATTATATGTTTGTACGAATTATTGGTTGGACAGTGCTGTAACAAAATTAAAAAGCTACTGAGATTGTATCAAGCAGAAGTTCCCATATTATTGCTGGAGGCAAAAGTTACCATTTTACATCAAAACAGAGAAATAAATGAGTGCATGGGGAATCATAAGTAGGGCTGTGGGAATAGGAAAGAGGCCTACTGTCAAACAACAGATGAGAAAGTGTGGTTTTTTCATAGCTCAAGAACTAGTTTCCAGTACACAGAAACAGCTACAGAGAAAAGTGACTAACAACCTGCCTGACGGAGATGACCTAGACACAATGAAAATAATTTCCCTTCTACCCTTTCAGAGCTAAGTGCTATATCAGCTTAACGGGTAAAAGTTACTTAAAATGCAAACACCTTCCCTCCCAGCCTTCTCAGCTCAGCAGACCTGAATGAAAAATCATCCTTTCCCAGAACTGAAAAATGAACAAAGATTTTAATAGGTCCTTTAGATGAAACAGCTGCATATGCGTATCCATGTAGAGAATCACCTTGAGGTGGTAACAGTATGGAATTATCCCCCATAAAAGGTTTTGTGGGTTTTGATTAAAGCGTAAAATGTTCGCAACACAGGATGAAAAATGAAAATAATGCTTTCTTTTAGGGGAACATTAAGTTAATTACAAAAAGTACTAATACACAGGTTTCCAAACATACCCTTCATTTGTTCACTATGAGATTTGTATGGTGGATTCTGCCAAGGCAGAGAAGGAAAAGAAAGAAAACAAGAAAAAGCCTCCCTGGACCTCTAAACCACTTTGCTAGAACCTAGAGAGGCAGCAGTCCAGAGGAGATAGAAAAAGAAATAATGTCATGTCTGCCCAAACAGGCCCAAAAAAGACACTTTTTATCACCAGCTTCTGCAAAAAACATAGAGATGAGATAAAACTGAAATGCCCCTCAACCAAGGAAAATAATTTAGATTGACCATTCTTTTCAAGTAATCTGAATTGCAAATTGTCTAGAAAAAAAAAAAAATCAAGCTAGAGATTCAATTCCTAAATTAAACCACACAAAATTTGTGTCTGGAATCAGTCTACTTTTCTTCATTTGCATTCAGTTCTACTGCCACAATGAAGTAGAGGAGATACGACAACAAAGCCAAGAACAAAAATTGTTTTCTGCAGCAATTCTGCTGAGGATTTTCTTCTCTTTCCAATTCCCTCCTGAAATAACATAATGTGTGTGACATATGTAGAATTCTTGTAGATGCATTTTGATCTGAGTAAATTTAGCTATTTTAAGAAAGGTAACATCACAATCAGTAAAAAGTAGCAGGCTCTACTGTGACAAAACATGACCCTGCCACCTCCAGGGAGAAAGGTTGTACCCAAAAATGTACCTGTTCACATTTAGAAAGTATAGATGTTATCTTTCAGAAAATTAGATTTTTTTTCCCCCACTTTGTAGTGAAGGGCAGAATAACACAAGTACGCAAACAGCCCAACTGAATTAATTTTGTTCCAAATTTTATCAGTAGATCATTCCCTGTCTTTGCCTACAAACAACCAGTTAATTATTTGGAAGATTTTAGGGTTTATATTTCAGACATTTTGTGTTATCACCAAACCCAGGAATTGCATGACCCACTTCTAGGTTTTGATTTGCTAGGTAACTTCTCTGTAGCATATTTTTTTGTGTGTGAACAGTTATACTTATTAATTAAAAATCTGCTTTCAAGGCTCTGCTCTAACGTTTACTCATGCATCTGTTTCCACGGACATCCTTGGTTACCGACATGCCTGAACCAGAATATTGATAAAGAGGTACAGAAATGAGTTAGTGCAGTGAAAAGCATAATCATGGTCTAATTCAAGTGAATATTCATTGAAAAAATGCTCAGCAGGATTGACTATGTCATATAAGGCCCTGATCCTGCATGATTAAAGGTAATGGGATCTTTGTCATTGACTTTCAATGAGCATTGGAATGTGCCCCAAGGTAGCAGCCATCAGAAAGGGCATCTGCTTAAAACTTTCATTGCTTTTTAACTTGAGAACTATCAGAATAAAGCATATGTTACAGACAAGCATAAAGGGATGTGAATGTGCCCACACATAAAGCTTTAGTTTTGCTCAGGCTTTTATAAGCGGCAAACATCTGCAGATGTAACAGTTGGTCTGGGAAGCACTGCCAGAATTTTATCTTAGTAACCAATTGGCCTCAAGGACAAGGGGTTTGGTGATGGCAATTTCACAGACTCATCTTAAGATCCTTGATATTTCCTCCACTGTGCATCCACTCAGGATCCCTGGAAGCTGTTTGACTGTCCTTATAGGTCAACACACCTGCTTGCCTTTTCCTAATAGCAAGAGACCTGAACATAAGAATCACCAGGTTGGAAGAGACCCATCGGATCATCGAGTCCAACTATTCCTATCAAACACTAAAGCATGTCCCTCAGGACCTTATCTACCTGTGCCTTAAACATCTCCAGGGAAGGTGACTCAACCACCTCCCTGGGCAACCTATTCCAATGCCCAATGACCCTTTCCATGAAAAACTTCCTCCTAATCTCTAGCCTAAATCTACCCTGGTAGAGCTTGAAAGACATCTGCATCAAACAAGTCTTTCAGCTGATTGCTTTTGGGAGCAACTATTTCAGTCCAGAGCATATATTTAGAATTAGACCACAACTTTTGAGTGCACAAAAGCAAAAGGGAGTAACTGGAAAACTGGAAGATATTTGTGCCGTCCAGGAAACTCTCTGCTTACAATGCAGGGGTTAACAGCTGGATTCCTGCTTCAGCAGCATCAGGGGAAAGGTGAATTGCACTGAGTAGGTTTGCAAGAGAAGACAACAACATAGTGTAGATTTACTAAGGGATACTTCTGTTAATGGCCAATAAGTACAGTATTTGGGCAAGCATGAGATGAGGAAAGAAGCGGAAAGAAGTGATTACACTTGAAGAAAAGTCTCATTCACTTTCTTAGAAGATTTTAAGAAATCTTGTTCATAACCCAGCCTTAGCCATTTCTCAATGATCAAATCCATGCTTGTACATCAAATCCCATCAATCCATGCCTGCATTTTTTCTTCTATGCGTCAGTAAGAGGCAGACATTTCTTAACAAGAACTCAAGATGTTTATTTAAAGAGTGAAAAAATGCATCCATTTTCACTTCTCTGTGAAACGTAGGGAGGATTGGAAACAGAAATTGGCTCAGCTACAACGTACGCATACTGTGTAGAGCAAGGCTTTGCATGCTCTCAATGAAAGGAAGCTGACAAAGAAAGAATGCTCATTAAAGCAGATATAGTAGAAGATATAAACTAACAAAATTGTAACAACAAGGATAAATTGCAGGAAATTCAGAGATGTACGAAGGAGAGGAAAGCAACTAGCTTGGACACAAATAGATTACAGAAAGCCTAATTGGATCTGCCTAGCTGTTCATGTATCAATTAACTGTGCATGTGTTTGCCCACTACCTTTCTGACACTGCTTCATTGATGATGCGCAAGTTTCTCTGTATTTTGTGTGCAGGTATCCCATCTACCACTAACACAAGGAACTGCATTGCAACTCCAGTGTCAGTGGAAATGCTTTGTACCAGAGAGATATATTTATGCCAAATTTTGTTCCAAACTTCTATCTTTCTTTGAATAATGACATCAATAAAAAGAATTTTTATAGTAGGTGAACTAAGGATGTGTAATAAGCTTCTGAATGAGTTGCATTGATTTCCAGTTTGAATATTTTCTCTGTTCTGTCTGGGATCTTGTAACGGAAAACCTAGTTCAGAATATCTAATTATGTTTTCACATTTCCTGTCAATAATCTTGATATAATAATACCTATCAAACCTTGTTACAAAACAAACTTGTCAATTTTCGTTTACAGGACTAGGGGAAAATAAGAAATATGTACAAGGAAAGAGCCCAACACTCATTATTTTTACATTTTCAGGAAAGTCCTCAGTTTATGGGGCTTAACTCATTATTTTTAATGATTAAATTATGCACATAAGAGTTTTGTTTTTCAGGATTTCTTAAAATGATATGGTCTATGAGAAAGTACATTAAATGACTGGAGATGGCGATCTTTAAAACTTTTTATAGCAATTGAGACATTAGTCATAAAAAGAGACTTGCTTAGAGAGGAAAAAAAAATTATCCACCTCTGAGTGGTTTTTTTTTTCTCAAGGGAAAATGTAGTCTTCTTAATCAAAATATGGAAGTACAGGCAAGGAATAATTAAAGTAAAAGGAATAATTAAAGTAAAATGCAGCTGTTCCCAGAGCAAAGTCAAAATAGGGAAAATATTGCTTGTTCACTGTATTTTTCAAAGAGTGTCCTTATTACCTGGTAGCTAATGATCAAAACAGAAAACTGAATTTCCTGGCCTCGAGAGATTTCTAAGAACTCAGAAACCACCACTGCCACCACACACTCTTGTCTTTAGGGAAGAGTTTATAAGTTATCTTCTTATCAGCCTACCTGCTGGGAAGAACATGGATTTTATCAGCCCTAGGCCTGCCCCTTCTTAGGAGTCCTTCAGGATTGTGGCTCCACAACTCAACAGGGTTAACAATCTAATTCTCTGGAATGAAACGTCTCACAGCTGCAATCCATCTTGCTAGGATTTTTTTTTCCCAGCACTCTCCTTCCTTCTTTTTTTTTTTACACCGTTACATTCATTTGCTGCAGCAAGGACTGTATTGATACCTCAAAGGTTTATCTCAAACTCTCAGGAAACTAAATTTTGATGTTTTTTATATGTCCAGCTCTCCAACAAAAGACTTTTCTGAAATTGTATTTACTTTTTTCCCCCCCCACTTTAAACATGAAAATACACTGCATTGTGTTGAGGCTGCAGGGTTAAATTGAACTGAAATGCATAGGAGGAGGCACTCCAGTCACCTTACTCAGTACACATGACCAGCAGGATAAAACCTGGAAGTTCTTGTCACACTTCTAAAAAAATTCCTATCAAGAGTTCAATGGTGACATATCAACTCTGGATCTTAAGTTGCCATCAGTGACTTAAGGAAAGATGTATCTTCAAGAATAATTTTTTCCAATAATTTCCTTATAGACAATTTATCCCCCAAGCAACACTGAAGGGGTGTGCACTTATATATTAAGTCAGTCTGAGTCTCAACTACCCTCTTGGTTTGCCAGGAACTAGCTAACACCTGTCAGAAGTTGCCTGATGATCCCTCTTCTCAAACTGTATGAAAGAAAAGTCAACTAAAGCCACTGCATTCAGTTTAGTGGGTACTACTCGGGCTGATTGGGGCTTTAGAAGAGTAAAGGTTGATTTAATGATGAGAACAGATTTGAAAAGTGACCTTTGAAGTCTACGCAGAACTGTGCTTTACCTGTTGGGATCACACACATTCTTAGATATAAATTATAAAGTTACCCTTATATTTTGTGCTTTTCAGATAAATGTAGAGAAAAGGCTTTAAAAATTTTGGAATATTGGTGGCTCCTTAAGATGATATACTATCTGCTCTAAGCAAATACATATATCATTTCTCTGAAAGGATAGAGAAACAGTGACAATTGTCACTACTACTGCACTGACACAGTGAGCCTAGAATTGTAGAGTCAGATGTTACACCACAAAACCTTGCAGAAGTTTGTAGTTGTGAATAACTGATACAACATATATGACATCTTGTTAAAACAATTTCAGAGACATACCTGTAACCTCAAAGTTAATGGAGGTATTTTCAAGGATTTCAGTAAGTTTTTCTTTGAGGTTTTAGCTCCTGGGAATGTAGAATTTCAGCAGTAAATACTAAAGTGAACTTATTTTTCTAACTGGACTTTTACTGAAAAGTAACCAGATAAGTTTGGACAGTTTCTGACTTATAATTGAGAAGAGATTTCAAAGTTGCTCTGCTTGTGCAATGAGAATTCATTAGCACCATCCGTACACATGCAGGAAAAAAAGAGATACTGGAACAGATATAGATCCTCATCTTTTGAGACCAGTGACAGGACTTCTGAAGAAGTACAACATGGGCTGCTCAGAAAAAGAGCAGCTTTGGGAAGGACACAATTTGTACACTACATGCTGATTCACCAATATCTTGAGGTAAGAGCTGTGAACAAATTTCTTTACACCGTTCCTGTTATTATAGTAAACTCTTCCCATGTGCAATGCAACTTTCAAGTATTACAGTATATAAAGAAAACCCAAATATGTCAAATTGCCTGAAAATATTTTGTCACAATTCTCCAGCAGTGGTAAAAACAAATTAAAAGGAAACCCTTTGCAACATAATCAGCTGAAGATTTAACTTAATTTTCAAAATAACTGTGGAAAACAGCAGAACAAAATTCAATATTTGAAGCATCACGGTTAACAAAATAAAATCAAAACCAAACCAAAAAAACCAAATCCCTAAATAATCCAGGGAGGCCAGAAATCATTACTAGAACTTGTTAGGTAACTACCATTTCCTTTAGAGCTGAGTCTTTAGGAAGGGCAGACAAGTACATTGGCTGAGCTGTCTTGCTTTAAAATAGCTTCTTTTTTTCAAAAACAGGTACATATTTCTCATTGTTATTACATCTACTGTGTAAAATTAGCTCAAGTTGACTTTATTCAACAGTAAGACCACAAATATCATTACACCAATCTGTTAATCTCAGTTTATCAATAACATTCTGCCTGAATCACAGGACCAGAAGAGGGAATTGTAAAAGCAACCACTGCGCCTGAGCAGTCTAAATGTTGCACCTATTGTCAAACTAGTAGAAAGTTCTGGTAATTAAACATGGCAATACCTCATGAGTTTTAGGATATTTTTAAAAATTGTCTTAGAAGGCAGCTTAAATGGAGATATTAAAAGCAGCTGACTTGAAGACAGATAAATAATCTATACTCTAAATAAATAAATAATTAAAATTAGAAACAATAAGTTAAGAAAAAAATATAGTGCTGTATTTCAAACTTCTTTACAGTAGTATGAGATTTATTTTACAGGTCTGTACTTCATGATGTGCTTTAAAGCTCATTTTATGTTCTTTATGATGAATTTTTAACTGAGAAGTGCTTTTCCCATAATTTAGCCCACAGACATCTGAATCACAGATTTCCACTGATACATATGCACATAAACAGTTCTCTCTTGAAATTAATCTGCTTCAATTACTTCTTTCTCACCTGAAGTTATAAAGCTCCATATGGGATATATGAACCTCTCTTCTGCTCAGGGCTGTGCTATAGGGGACACAAGAACATATTCTTCCTCTGTCCAAAAGATTCACTTGGTGAAGTGGTACAGAACAACTGTAAAAGAAAAAAAAAATCACTGATGTTATGAAATACTGTAGTTCCATGTAAAAAATTAGGCAGCCAGGATGAAGTGCAATGAGTTTCTCCTTCAGCTCTCAAGATTTCAAGCAAAAGCTACACCAGTTTATATGCCCTCCATGATCTCCAGGGCATCATCTCTTTTGTGTGTGACCATGACACTCAGTCTTTAACCAGAGCAAAACTGATTCTAAATGTTCGTGAACTGATTTATAACAGAAATTTCTTAATTTAGTCAACAATTAAAGAAAGCGGTATCCAGCAGCACAATAATTACTGCTATTTAGATACCTAACACACTGCATATTAATTTACATATTACAACAAAATACTGCCTTCCACAATTCTCAGCACAGTGGGAGTGATTTTCATAGTTCAACTTTTTTTAAAAGAACAGCATAATTTTCAAGGTGTTTGTTTCATGTCTTTCATTAGATGGGCAATAGCACTGTCATAATTCTAACCTTCAGAATTTATATAATTTGGATTGAATTTATCATATTATGTCATTTGATAGGAATGGTTGGACTTGATGATCCAGTGGGTCTCTTCCAACCTGGTTGCTCTATGATTCTATATGGTTAATGGTTTTTAAAGTCCATGTAATTTAAATGGTTATAATATTTTGGTCCAAACCAACACAAAATCCACAGACAAAAAAAGCAACAGAGTACTCTGTTGCCATTATTTGTTAATCCTCTTATTATTTACTCAATAGTTTTAAAACCACCATATTTTAAGGTAAATTACTATTTCATTATTTTCTGACATTTATATCAGCATAGAGGACTGTTTTTCAGAACTTCGTCAATATGTCCATTTTTAAATATCCATCTTGATGACTGAAGCTAGATTATTAATCATAAATCAAGACAACAGGAATTCAACAAGGCTGCTTTTACATACTGCTTTATCCTTATTAATAAGACCATTAAATGGCTCATTTCAGCTTCCTTTCCAGTCAATGAAATAATGCATGAAGTGACTATGGAAACTTGAGACTAAATCTAGAAGTCGATCACTTATGTTGTGACAAGCGTTCAGATCTACAGCCACTGCCCTGCAAAATCGAAGCAAAATAGATTACTTGCAACACTGTGTTAATATAACAGAATCTTAGAAAAACAGTGATGCATGTGCAAAACCATCCAGAATGCAGACAAATGCCAGAGACTAGAACAGAACACAGAGATAATTATAATGTTATAAAACCAGAAGTATTCTTCCAAAACCATAAAAGCAGAAACAGCAGGAGTCTAAGAGGAATACAATGAGCATTGTCAGGGAAACAGACAGTTCCCCGAGAATAAAAATTAAGAAGACTGAGGCAGTTCACATCAGTAATTCACTAATTTAGGATTTGCCAGAAGAACCTGAAACGATGAACTTTATAGGCAGGGTAGATCAAGTACTATTTCATAACACAAGGAAGAAGATAAAGTTAGTGACATTACAAGGTTACATTTAAATACATTAAAAAATATTAACAAGCTATTTTGATACAACATAAAATTTACCAGGATGATTCATTGCGGAAGGGTGAGAAATAAAAAATGGATTATATTTTCCAGTGATTGCACTCACACTTATAAAACATGTGATCTTCTGTTTGAGGAAGCAGTCAACCACTGCTTAACACAAATGGGGATTTTTCTTCTTCTGTCAAGCTGTTGTTCATTGCCCACTGAGTAGTAAGATCTAGAACAGTCCTATTGGCAGGCAAAACTCAAAAAAACAGCCAGTATACCCTGCTGCAAAAAGTTACTCTGCCAAGAAAGTTGTAATAACTGGCCATGTGTCTCCTGTTAGACACATCAAATCCAAAGCAGTGAGGCTTAGCTTAACTGCTCTTTCAGGAGGAAGGGGAATGGCAATGACTACATAACAATTAAAGAGAACAGTTGAAAAGGATGTTTTTGTTAACAGACAAGATGCATAAGCAGAAAAAATTAAACCTACTTTCCTGATGTACGTTATCGTGATGGTAACAGTGCGCTCAGATACAAGTTAAGAAAGTACTTGGGCCTCTGGACCAGCTTTATAAAGTAGTGAGAGCCGCATATGAATAATTGTGCAATGGGAATCTAAGTTAGGTTTTAGACAGATGAATGCTGCTGTGGGCCAGGAATTCACCGGCTCCAGTCTGCCAAAGGGTTGATTTCTAGTCACTCTGAATACATGAACAGTACCAACAAAAAGCCCAGCCTGAACTGCATGGATCCCACTCCTAGGTCACTGCCCAAATTTTGTTTCCTGTTTCTGAAAATATTTTGTATTTAAAACATGATCTTCAGCGGGTCCAACAGACTTTCAGATGGATCTACCTGCAGTCACTGAAGGTAAGGACTTGTTTGTTCAGCTTGCAGAGTCAATTAAACTTTATGAGTAGTTGTTTTAATAGTTCTTACAATAAGAAAACTACTGGATCCTGTCTTGACCTTCTGTCTGTTGCACCTTGACTACAGCAACAGGCAATGTTTTTACTACTGCTATTGCTCCTGGGTCTGATTTTTTCTGTTTTCTAAGACAAACCTGGCATGTTACAAGAGGCATTTAATACCATGGAGTAAATCAATTTTCAGGCATTAAGTCAAGAAACTCCAGAGGGGAGTCCTACGCGCCTTAACATGCAGGCTTCTGCCCAAGAATAATACCTTGTCACCCTCAGGCAGATAACACATGGGGAAACTTTGATATAAATCATGAAATAAATGTATTTCCTCTAGCAAAACTGGAAGATACCTGTGTCAAGACAGATACAAAATCAAAATTATAGTGTTCCCAATGGATTTTCGAAGGTAAGAAATGTGCAGTGCCACTGCTTGTCAGATGGAGCTCTACACAAAAGTTGGAAGGAGCTGATTTTTCAAATTGAACCTGGATTTTTCCTAATGCCTCTCAGAGCTCAGCTGAAATGCATGAGTGGAAGTGTTTGACTCTGTCAAGGACTGATTTGCCTAATCTGACAAGTCAAGAGAAGCTGATATCAGGATACAGGAACCTTACTCCAGTGAAACAGACTCACATCTGGAATATCAACCAAGTGAAAAATTGTGAGATAGACAATTGATCCCCAGGATTCTACTGACACAGCAGACAGAGTCTTAACCAACTAGCACTGGCATGAGCATTCAGGAATTAAAACAAAACAAAAGTCTCTGCAAGTACTTTTGAGGTTATAGTTGGCTTTTTGTATACATTCTTTTCCCCACTCAGCACTGTTAACAGAAATATGAACAACAGGAGCAGAGAAGTTTCTCTTCAAGCTGTGATTGCCATAAGCAGTGGGAAACCATCTTCAGTCTACAATGATTTGTTAGAGGTTAAATGAAACAGAACAAAGGCAAGATCACTGGGATGTAGCACAAAATATTTATGTCTTATTAACACCTCAGAAACTCAGAATATGATTTTTTTTTCCTGCACAGAGCTCTAAAAACATGAAAGAAGCCCTTCCCAGAACATGCTGTCACATATATCACATTTCATCATCACATATTCCAAATGAAACCTAATCACTCTTCTACAATTTATAGTAAAGGAGATATTCTGTAGTCTTCTGCATTTTCCTAATCTTTAGTTAGGCAATAATGCCATTGATAGAGTGGGTTATGGTACAGAACATCAAATCTATACCTATGTTTTTTTCCTATTCCACTACCAGGGCTGGATAGATTTTTTTTTTCCTTAGGTAAAACTTTCTGGAAACAGATTTGTCTTCTCTCTCTTTTTCTTTCACCGTATGGGACTATTTACTGTCACTGCTCTTCCAAAGGGCCCCTGCATCTCTAAATCTTCCACGGTTGACACTGAGGCACTTGATTTTACTAGGGCTTTTCCCCAGGATCCCATCACAAAGCTGGATCACTGCAGCCCAAACTCAGCAAACAGCAAAGCATTGTTTATCCTTTAAAAGACATAGAACAGAGAGAAAAAGGATTAAAGGAAAAAAAATTACCTCACTGAATTATGATTTTTCCCTGTCACTTCCAGTACACTCAGGCTACTTAGGTCAGCCTTTAGGACAGTGAAATGGATGGAGAAATTGTATCTCTTTGTCAAAAACTCTTCAGCTACAGCCAGCAAATGCTTCCATGTCTTTTTTTTTTTGTGTGTGTGGCCTTTTTAAACTTGGATTTCTTAAGTATTATATCTGAACCATTGTTTCTAACCTGGGAATATGGATCTTGCCCAAAGGGAAGACACTTCCATTTAAAAGCCTCCCTAGTGTTCACCCTAGGACTTAACATTTTCTGTACTGAGCCTACTGCTTCTAACCATTGCCTGCTCTTGCTCTGCTTCCAGCTCTTAACATCTTATGAGGTAGCTATTTCCAGTTAGACAAAATAACATAAATGAATATCAATTAAATGGAATTCAATACTAATAAAAATAAGTCAACTACTTTATTTTCAATAAATACAAATTTTTGTTTGTTTTGTCACATGTATTCTTAATTTCAAAATATTTTCATTCTTCTTCCTGTAAACTTGAAATTTGAAAAAAAAAAAAAAAACTATCCAAAGCTACAGAGTTCAGGAATGTACCACTTCTGTCAGAACTAGGACATACTTCTCACCAGGGACATTACACAATGAAAGCATTATTTTTCTCCTCTATCCAATCAAATATGCTCTTTGGGCAAGAACTGTCTCTCTTTTAACAAATATCTGTCTTGAGTACATCTGAAACTCTGACAGTATAAAATATGCAACATGCCGTAGAAAGACTTGCTTCTTATTCATTTTAATGAAAGCATTTATTCACTGCACTCTGATGTTAAGGCTTTACCTTATTGGACTGTTGAATATAAATCCTCCTACTTTTGTACATTGCAAGGGAATTCATCCAGTGATCAATATCAATCAGGGATTAGTCTTTAGAGTTTCATTAATTCATTTTCATAGTTGTTTTTTGCAAGATATCCATAATTTCTTTCAATATGCATGTCAACTTGATCAATTTCACTGATGGATTTCAACTTTTTTACCAGTTGTATGACCATTTACATTCTTCCTTGTTCTATTTGCCATTCTCAGAGTAAACAAAGCTTTATGAATTTGAGATTGAAAGACTTGGTCCCCTTGGCTACTAAAATATATCTGAAACTAAATGACAATAATATTAAAGAGAACAAAGAGCTTGAAATTAGGGCAACAGTCTCATATTTCTGAACTACAATGTTACCTGTACTTGTCACAGCGTGTTTCCTTCTCGTGTTTCAAACTATTGAAAGATATAAAGTTTGGGAGCTTTTAGAGCAACATGACAAAGGGAAAATCAGTAATAAGATGTGAACTGATATAGCAAATGTACAATAAACAAAAGAAGGTACTGTAAATAAGACTTTTTAGTGTCTTATATTCTCATAGATGGTATTTCAATATCTGTCCTATTCCATTGACAAAATCAAATGCTGAACCAAGGCTAGTTGGCTCTGTTTTGATGTAAATTAAAGATGCTATTTTTGAAATAGTTGCTAAAAGAGACCATAAATTGCATTTGTGCTCAACTGAAGATGGAGGTCATTTTGCACTTCCCTACTGCCTATCGCTTCTCTGTTTTGGGAATGTAAAACCATAAACAGCTTGATGGACTTTAAGAGTTCAAAGATTATAGTGTTCTTTGACCTTGCTACTGCTAGAAGAGGATCTATTGCTAGAAGAGGAAAGCAACATCTGCTTCATGTATCCCCTGTGAAAGCTTTATCTGTAGTATAAATTGTATAAGTTTCATTGACAACTACATAGTTTATTTACACACTGGTTTCAAACACACACTGTTGGGCTAGAATTAGCGAACAAAGAAAACAATAAATGTTGCAAAGTAATTTTAAAAAAATCAAATGAGTACTCATCATAAAATGTGGTCTAGAACAATTCCAGTAACTGTCATACTGAGAAGATAGGAAAATTCTTAATTCTTTAGTTTTACCCATAACATAAGCAAAAAATACCCATTAGTAGTATTACAATTGAGTAAGAAACTTCCTGCCCACTTCACTAAATGGAACAATGAACAAAATCATTCTAAGTCTTGAGCAAAAAATGGGACAAAAGTGCAATAATCAGAATAGTAAAACAAACTACCCTGTGAGTTTTGCCAGTGTGAAAAAGCTTCAGAACTACTGAAACCATTGGAAACTGTACCCAAACTTTTTTCCTTCTGGTCTATCCGTTTTGCACTATGGTTTCTTCCCTAGGAATAAAGACCTTCATGCCTGTTTGTAAGAACATCCCCACATGGATGATATAACTTAACTCCTCACTCTGATCTGAGCATTCTCACCAACAGTGCTATCAATAGTCACCAAATGTACTCTCCACACCAAAAAAAAAAAAAAAAAAAAAAAAAAACCCCAAACCCAAAACTTGTTGATATAAGGAGAATTTATATTTAAAGAAAAAAACCCCTTTTAGACTGTTACTTCGCATGTTTTCTTTTCAGCAGCAGAGCATTTCCATTTATATGCTGACTTTTGCTTTCTAAATCGCAGCATCGTAAATCCAAAACGTAATGTAATATCTCTATATCAATGAATATAAAAGATCAGATTAGAATTATGAGTTGAACATCCAATTACAGGGGACACTGCTGTAAAACTTATTCGTAATTTTATCTTTGAGATGAAAGAGGATTACACAACTCTTTAGTCCTTTCATAAATAAATGGAGTACTTCTGCCCAAGCAGATGGGTCCAGTGCATTGCTTAATAAAACTCATGTGTTTCATTAAATCTTTTAAAATATTTTTCCGCAGTTTAAGTAGATCTCCTGTTATGTTCCTTGTAGGGACATTTCATGGCTGAGCTTACACATGGACTACCCATTAGATTGATAAGAACTTTAAATAAAGGCTGTGTGATCAGGCTCTGGGTTTGTGCGCATACTCACTTGCATAAAAAAAAATAATTTAAGAAATCTGCTATTGGAGGTTTCTCCTTAGCAATTTAATTCCAAATAAATACAGACAAGAAATATTCTGTCAGCTCATTATAAATGCATAAATAAGATAAATATGGAAAAACTGGGCTTCAAGAGTAATTTGTGATGTTCTATATTCCCTACTACTTTTAACACTCCCAAGTGCTCATCTTTCCAAGATATATTATCAAATTTCAAATTGGGATAACAGTCATCTGTGAAGGTTTCATTAACTGAATAATAATTCTTTCAAACATATTCAGCTGAGTTCTCTCAGCAGGTATCTATTCAACAAACAGAATGTTTAAAATCTTCTCTGGCAAACTCACTCATTTTCTTTCACAAAGACTCATGCCCTCTCTTAAACATTTCCTTGAAGGATAATTCAAGATGTGGGATTAATCATAACCCAAAGCCTCTTTCTGACATGCAATTAACTATTTCTACTTGACTTAAAGGACACAGGTCAAAGCATTTCAGTACTGCTGCTCCTCATTCAAGCTGTGTACCTAAAGATCTGAAGTAGAGAAAAAAAGGGATGGAGTACATCATTCATACTTTATAAGCAGAAGGCCAAATAGTAGTACGAGGGAAGATTTTTATACAATCCATTGATTTTCTGTTTTTAAGAACAGTCTCAGAATTAATTTTTCTGCATTTATCATGTCCCGAGAATGCAATGGTTTATGCAGTGCATCAGATGCTATTACAAGGTTTCTCACATCATAAACACAACTCATAATGCATCTCATGCATGATATGCACCACCAACAATTTTACTTGACGAAAGCTATCCTTATGCCTTTTATCATTCAAGCATGTTAATAAGTTCCCCCAAAAGATTATTGTGGAGCCTAATAGACCAGAAACCTATTTCAACAATCATTTTGCACAGTCTTTCAATGAAGCAATGTGAACTTCTGCATCTAAATGATCTTTCCCTTAATAACTCAGGAATAATCACACGCTCTGCACTTGTTCCAAGCCATTAAAGCATTTTAACAAATTAATGAATTTATTTTTTCATGAGAAGTCGTACCAGGCAAGGAATTATGCTTTGAAAAATATACATCTTACACACATGAATGATGTTTGCACTGAATGGCTTAGGTCTTGTTCTTCTCAACATGGAAGTGTAAATTAGAGGGAGACTGACAAAAACTTCATTTCTGCTTGTAGGAACTACCTCAAAACATTGCAATCAGCCTTTCTTTGATCCCTTAAGTCATTTTTATAATGGAGTAACTACCATAAGTAGAAATAGTTGGTTACTCAGAAAATTTCCTTTCAGTTAGGAATTTGGCCATGATTGTACATTTCACAAGTTCTGGGGAATGAACAGGTTTTACTCGGTTCTTCTTAATGGAAAATAGTTAATGTCCCACCAGAAGTCCTTTCATTAAGAGTCAGAGAGACAAAAGCCTCATATAAACATCCTGGGCCAACAAGCTTTGTCTGAAAAGCAGCTACACTTTCACCAATAGAGAAACAATTCAACAGACTAGCATATCAGAAACTATTACCCATCTACTTCATCAGTCTTCATGATCACTATAAGGAGCTGGAGTGTCACTCCAACCTATTCTGCTTGATACTTTCAGAGGTTATGAACGGATGGAAAAAGAGAAATTAAGGAAATACAGGGGACAGGACAAGAGGGAATGGCCTCAAGCTCCGCCAGGAAAGGTTCAGGCTCAACATAAGGAAAAAATTCTTTACTGAAAGGGTCATTAGGCACTGGAACGGTCTGCCAGGGAGGTGGTTGACTCACCTTCCCTGGAGATGTTTAAGGTGAGGGTGGATGAGGTACTGAGGGGCATGGTTTACAGATTGGTGGGAATGGTTGGACTCAATGATCCGGTGGGTCTCTTCCAACCTGGTGATTCTATGAAATCACAATGGAAATACCTAACATCCTTAGAGTGCAAGGGTATGCCCATGCAATATTTTGCAAATAAGAAAACTTGTCTGGGCTCCAAGCCAGCTGGAGGTAAGCCTGCTTTAAACCTTGTTTATCATAAGGCTGCACCTAAAGTACTTCCCTAATTTCTCTCTCAGAGTTGGTAGAGAGCATGAGCAGAGTGAAGCTTCATTTCTCTGCAGAAGGCCATGCTCATATTTCACATGAAATGGGAGGTTTGTTCGAGGGAGGGTATTCTCTGAGCCCATATGCCCAACCTGTGTTACTACACAAAGCTGCTCATACCCCTTTGTTTCTCTTTGGAGCATAAGTGCATGGGGCCTGGGAAATTCTTTAATATGAAACTGTATTTCTAAGCTGAATTTCTGACTTTCCACTATTTGAGTAATTTTCCTCTCTCACCTGAATACATTACGAAAGGTTTAAGTGAAGATAAAAATACAGTCAATTAAATGAAATTTCTAGACCTGAACTTTGTATTCTTAAAATATTTGTTGTTTTCCTCCCCATGAACTTCATCAGCTCCTTATTTCAAATAACTCTATTATTTTCTAAATAATACAAAGTTTAACTCTACCAAATAAATGTTCTTTTGCCCTTACCTAGGCTGCTGTTAGACTATTTCCTTCTCTTCACACTTCCTTTATTCTATAATAGACCTTGCATTTCAAGTGCTTCACTACTCTTTTGTGTTCTGCTTTGAAGATCAAATTACAAATTGTTTTATATAAAATGAATTATTGCCACAAATCCAATATTATTTTTCTGTTTTCTAGTTACATTTCTGATTCTTTTGTCATCATTTGCCTAAACCATTATCTTGTATTGACATATTTGGCAAACTGCACAATGCAAAAACATTTTATTACAGCACATTTTTCAACGTACAAGCTTTGCTACATTGAATTTTATATAATCTGCTTAAGCAAGGTCATACCTGCATTTCCAGTTATTTCTTACATCAGTTGGTGTGATCAAATTGAAAATATAAATCACTGAGCTGTTGAGTCTTGACCTATAAATAAAGACACTAATAGGCCATTTTCTATTAATTTTCCTCCAGTATACTGGGACTGGGCACAGTTTAGAGACTGGTAGGAATGGTTGGACTCAATGATCTGGTGGGTCTCTTCCAACCTGGTGATTCTATGATTCTATTCGCCCAGAAGCAGACTTGAAAACTATAGCAAAGATTACAGATTATGTAGATTTTTTTTTCTTGCTGACCCACTAGCATTTTAATTCTAGATCAAAACAATCTAGAAAGAGCTCCTATTCAAGAAGATGATTTTGATTAGTTCTTTACCCACTGGAAGAAGCCCACACCCTGTTGTGGTCCTCCAAGAACAGTGGCACACCCAGTCTTCCCGGTTCTGTATTGTCTGCAAGGTACTTTGTCTCCTCATCCAGGTCATAAATGAAGACATTTTACATCACTACTTCCATACCTGGAGTGTACAGTCCACATGATGCATCCTCTACTTGATGCTTCCCAATAGTATAACCCTGACTTTAGAGGTGGCCACCCAAGAAACCAATAGCATACACTTCAGAATATCTGAAAATTACAGCTCAGATTACGTGTTTAGAAGACACAGGAATGCTATGGCATAGGTTGACATGTTTATATGGTGAGTCAACTTCTCTGAGGTAGCTTTCTACTCTCTTAACCATAAAACTATGCTTTCTATTTTCCTCAGAATTCCTCTTCTGCTCACTGTGAAGACTCTGCAGTAGTTTAGATAGGAGTGGTGATAACATCAGTCTTTCTTATCGCACGATATTAGTTCAACCCAGTGTTCTACAGGACACAAAACCCTAACGTATAACATCATGAAAAATCATGCAATTTTAAAGATTTTTATCATAAGGAAAGTGTTTCACAGGGATATTTATACTCCTTTAAGGAACAAACTGTTGAGGAAAGAAAATACTTTCAGATCTAGGAAGTAAGCCATTTAAAAAGAAATGCTGCTACACATCTAGTGAATTATTCCTAAAAAGAGATTGTCAATCGGTCTTCTCCTAAACCAGAGCTTTGTTTCATCTTGGGGGTATTTACACTGGCTACAAATTAACTGGATAAGCTTTCTTCCAACTCCTGTTATCAGATGGGTTTTCTCAGGCTATCTACTAGAATGCAAGGTAACGAATCTCCTGAGTGCATTTCTTCCCCAAAGTGATTCCTAAAGGCAGATTGAAGGATGACAGATCCACTTTATGGTAATTTTTAAATTCTTCCATCTTGACTAGAAGGAGATTTTAGAAAGATTTTTTAGAATGATAACAAACCCCCAGACTGAAGGCCTCCATTTCTTTCTTAACAGATAGTTTCCATGTATTTTTTCCTTATGGTTGAGTTATTAGGTTGGTATAAAAACAGTCTTAAAAGCCTAGATTTTTATACTAGAATACCAGAATCATTCCTGTCTCTTTCTTGCCTTCATTTTCCCCCTTGCTCACAAAAAAAAAAAAAAGAAAAAAAAGAAAAAAAAGAAAATTTAGGAAAAAAATTACCTATTTTTACATCATTCTCTCAAAGAAAATATCTTCTCAAAATATTCTGCCCTATAATTATCCAGTACTTTTTCAATTCTGTTTTTCTTTTTTTTTTTTTTTTACTTTTACTATCATCTTTGTTTGTCTCTTCTATATGAGTTCTATGACTATATACTATGTCCTGTAAAATGAAATTATAACCAAATTTATGCAGAGCTGATTGCTTTCCAAGCATGCAGCCCTCCCTATAGAATATCACAGAAGTATTTAAACCATCCTTAATTGGCAGGCCTATAGAAATATTTTTTGTGGTTATTTTGAGATAGTATAGTGATGAGATGCAACACAATGCGATTATGATGGTCACTAAAGAGGAAAATCGTGTTGTTCTTACAAAAGATGAGGTCTAAAAAGGATTTATTACATGGTTGTTTCTGCAGCAAAGCTCAGCACATGCAGTAACGAATCAAAGAGACACTAATTTATCTTATGCTTCAGATATTTCTTACAAATGAAGTAGGGCAGAAATGCCTGTCACGTCATGGTATGAAAAGAGATACAAATATTCAACTGTCTGAACCTGGTAAACCTCCACTGTAATTGATGCACATACACAAATGCCACATAAACATAATCAGAGATCACAAAAATACTCTGAGGATATAATATTCTAAACACAAAGAGGAACTGATAATTTCAATAAATTCTGCAGGGTTCATTTGTACATCTCTGGAGATGAATTCTGCAAAGAACCATCATATGCAGCTTCTTCAAAGCAAAGATGTGATCAGAGGTCATGTTGATGTCACCAAGTGATGTAAATAATGATACCCTGGAGTTAGAATTGTGCTGAACTCCTTCAATCAAAATTGAATCTTGTAAGATCTGCTATTTCCTGGCTTTTGTGAAACCAAATATATTTATGAATGAGACAGATGTCTTCAATATTACATTGTTGTCAACCATCCTTCCTCTCTACATTCAATAGTTCATATCACAACAGAGAGTTGGTTTGGAAAGCTACTATCTGGTGGGAAACATCAGAGGAGAAATCTCAGTCCAATAATGTTAATCGCCACTCATGTTATATCACACACCAGCACTAGAATAGCTATTTTGGTGTAATACTGGCTACAGAATAGGAATTGGATTGAATAGAAATTAAAACACACTGACTTTCTACGGATCTGGATCAAATTTGGTTGTGAAAACACTGAATCTTTCTTTTGTTTCAAACAGAAAGATCCTTCCCTGGTCAGACCAAGAGTCTGCCACTTACTTTAAAGAGAACATTAATGGCTTTCAGGATAATCACAGTTCTTTTTATGTAATATCGTTCTATTGTTTGTTAAATAAAAGTCTGAACAATATGATTAATTTCAAGTTCTCCACAGAGTCACTGTTAATATATTAAAAGGATTAAGCTGTGAATCAGCTGTTAGATCTTGACCTTCCTAATGCTACTCCCTCAAAAGAGAAACACCAAGCAAACAAAACAAAACAAAATCAATGCTTCTATTTACTTGGAAAGATATCAAATGAGCTCTAATGCAGATTCCTCATCTGATAGTTGAGTTACTTGCCCATAAAATACCATGAAGGACAGAAATACAGATCTAGCATTTCCTGGCACCATCGGATTTGATCACAGCATCAATAATTAAATCTTTCCTTGACCAACTAGTACCATCAAAATAAGCTAAAGAATGAAAATGAAGAAAAGTGTTGAACTGTAGGTTTACCTTACAGAAACTGATGTTGATCTAGTTAATAAAGTTTAGTCTAGTTTCAAAAACCCCTCAAGGCTAACTTGAGATATTGCAAGAAGAAATAACTGTCCTGTTATGCAAATAAATACTGATTCAGCTGTGAAGCTGATATATGGACCCATCAAACAAGTTTTGCAGTAAGTTTTGGAGGAAGAAGCTCAAAGTTAACTTATGGGTTTATGTCACAGGTTAAGTGGTAAAATGAGGGAAGGCATTGAAATAATTTCAGTTCCTACTTCGTGGTCCAGGGGAACTGATAAGTATCCTTAAACTGACCAGCACAGTGGAAACATTCATAAATGTTATTTCATCAGTTCTGTATTGCAAATTAGTTTCTTTTAGAAAGCTTCCCTAAGTCTTCCCACAACATGAAAAATGCTGCAGTATTGTTCATTTTGGCACACAATATTAATTATGCATCTTTGCTGGCTACTTATTGTTTGATTTGTTCCCATAACTTTGTAACATGACTTCCATAAACTTATTCTAAATACCTTATCTGAGACAAAATTCTAATTTTAGAAACGTCATCATTTGTATCTGGTTTCAATTTACAAGATAACATTCATTAAACATTCACAGTTATTAATCTCCAGTATTATGTTGTACTAGCTTTTAGTATATTTTCCTTTTGTTTATTTTCTTAAAAATATTCTTGCTAATAGATTTGTTTATTTTCACATCTAATTCTTTTTGTAATTAAGCTAAATCCCTGAAAGCTGCAGGGTTGTTAATGAGTGCTATACAGATATTAATAGCAACTGATATCAAAGCCACTAGGTCAAATGAATGCTTAGTTAAGATAGCACCATTTGCCACCAGGATAAAATGCTTTGTTACTGTTACGTATAAAATCAGTTTATTTTATTTTTCTGGCATCTGTTTCAGTTCTTCTCATTTATTAGTGACTAGCATTCATGGCTCTAAGGGAAAATTCCTGAAGAAAAGATTTGATTCATCTCCAGTTTTATAGGTGAACAGCTGCTGAAATTCAGACATCCAATGGTTGCTAAAAATTTTGAAATAAATTTAGACAAATTCAGATACAGCACTGGAAGCCTATGTGACTCCTGAATGGTGCCAATACTCTGCAAATACACAGTATGAGGTTTCAGCAAAAATCAAAAGGCCTAGAAATGCCCTCAAGATATCTGGTATATCCATAAAATCACAACTTATGTTGTCCTGTTAGACTAGTGGCAATTGCAGTGAAGGCCAGAGCCTTCAAAGAGCAAACAGTTCACCTTACACAAAATTATCATCTGAATTATCCAGGTTTCATTTGAGCAACTCTACTTGGACTGTTCAGAAATTCAGACATTGTCCTGAAGTAAAAAAGAAATATGATGAGAAAAGTAACTATTACCTCCTGAAATGGGTGATTACATGAGCTTTGAAAAGCTTTTTATTTGTCCTAGGCACTGGGGAGCAAAAGGCAGTTTGGAAGCACAGACAGGTGAAGATGACTTCTACCGATTAGTACAAAGCAGAAAGTCAAACAGAAGAGAACATTTTCAGTCAGTCACGTGGAGATGGACCAGCAGCTACAAAGCAGCTGACAGAAAACTCCTGCAGCAGCAGAAAATTCCTGGGAGTCTCTAAATTGAGAAAAACAATCAGATTAAAAAGGAGATTGTTGGGAAGAACCAAGATGCTATACTGAAAGAAAAATGCTATACATTTTGATACTTTGAGAAAAGGGGGGGGATCTTGTGGAGTAGGGAATAAATTCGGTAAATCTGGATGGTGGACCAAAAGCCAATGAAAAAAAAATAGCCTAGTTTAGACAGGGTAGGAACAAATGTGAAATCTCTGCAGAAAAGGTTGACTACATTTGATCAGATGCTCAAATAAATGTGAAGGTTGATGGCGCGTTAGCAGGGCTCAGTATAGCAAGCAGTGATCTGAACAGACTGATGTATCCATATGCTATTCTGTAATATCTTTAAAGAAAATCGGAGAGTGAGAAAGTTGATTTTGATAATGATATCCCAAGAGGTATTACAAGGACTTCAGAAAAACCTTGCCTGAGCCAAAACTTTGTTTTTCCTGGAAGATTCAAAATGCAGAAAGAGAAAATTTCTGTTCTGTTGTCTGAAGAGACAAAAACACACTCTAATAAATCCTGTGCCTGAAGCTAATCACCAGGAACTCCAAGGCTGGCAAAAAGGTTTTCCAATGACTTCTGCAACTGGTGCCTGAGGATAAGGCTGATTTCAGAAAAGCACTGGGTTAGGATGCACTTTAGGCTTTCCAGGTGACTAACCCTGCTGAAAAGCAATTACAAAGAGGTGAAATCCCAGTCAACAGAGAGCTAATGAGAGCTGCAGAACAGCAACTACCGGTAGTGAGGGAGCGTCAGCATCACTCAACAACCTCCTCATCAATCTTGAGAGCGTGCAGTATGAAGTCGCAGAGCCCAACAGGTCTGCAGTACTGATTCTGCCACTCAGAAAAGTTTAACTTTGTAAGGCAGAGAACAAGACATCATTACAGTTGCAGTGTGGCCTCTGCCTCTAATGGACTTAAAAACAGAGAAAAATCACAATTACTGGAGATAATAACTAATGAAAACACACAGCAGAACCTCTCCAATCAAGAGGAAGGCAAAGTATCTATACTGACATTAATTGTATGAAGAAAATCTGAATAATTTCTTAATATGTGGAACTTAAGATACTACAAGTAAGCAATAGCTATACTACCTATAAGCCCTTTAAGTTTTCATCCAGATTCTAAGCATAGATAGTGCAACAGAAAGCATCTGAAATAAATTTTTTTTTTTTTGATGATCCGATGGGTCTCTTCCAACCTGGTGATTCTATGGTGATTCGAAGAATTTCTGCAATAACAACACATAAATATTAAATTGGAAGAACAGACCAAGGAAGATGGCAATGTAAACAGTGAGTTCTGGAAAGAAAGGGAAAGTGGCTAACGTAATAAACACCAATGGGACTTTATGGAAATAAATTACTTTTGCACTTCAATTTTAGGTTTCAATTTATTTTGAGATGTATAGAGACTTTAAAAAGTAAGGTGATGTATAGAATATGTATACACAGAATGGAGAGAAGTGACGACGTGATGAGTTCTGGAGGTATGCTTCATAAAAACTGCTATAAAGCCATTGCTTTTGTACTGAAAGAGTACTGTACCATTCAATTAAAAACTCACATTTAATACAATCTTAAATTGATTATTTGTTCCAAAGGCAAAGTTAAGGAGGGAGGAACAGATTGCTGTAGGGAACTATTAGCAGTGATCGCCACTCAGCAGGCCAAACCCACAGATTTGAGGAATAGGAATAAGTAGGAATTTAAATATGTCCCTCCAAGAAAAAGAACAAGAGGATCACAAACCAATAAGAAAATGACCAGCCATTAGATGGCTTTCCTGTCACTGTATAAACTATGTAGTTAGGGAGATCCAGTCAGAAGAAATGCAAAGATAACTGGGGTTTAGAAGGGGAAATTCTATTATCTGAGCTGCTTCTTAACATAAAACAGTAGTGGGAAGATAGATAAATGTTCTTATTCACATGCAACTCACTAGTTGTCTAAATGTTGCAGTACCTGTTATAGTCTTTTATTTTGTAGTAAAGCTACTACTACCGTAGTCTGTTACTTCTCATAAGGAGTATTTTTATGCAAGACAAAGTTTTGAACATGAACATTGGTTCAATAAATTATTGGGAATAAAATTTAGAGTTAAGAGGAAGTAACTGAAATAACTATTACGAAAGAAATCTCAGACCATTAATTCAATATGCAGAAAAGCACACTTGCCAAAACCTGCAGTAGCAATGAAGATACATACATGCATGTTGCATGCATGGAGTAGATAATCTCCAGGAAAGAGAATTCCCAGGATGAAGGGAGTTGTTCAGCTGTTACTCAATGCCCTAGAGTTATTGTTTTGGCTGGTTTTGCAAATGAGAGGATTACTTATTTCATTTTGGTAGAGAAAAAGACAGATTTAGAAATTAAATCAGCTCTAGAAGGCAGGAGGAGTACCAAACTGTAAAGGGAAGAACCATACGCTAAATGCATTGTCCATGAACAAGATTTAACATCAAGCTATGATTAAGTATCCCCAGGTCACTCATAAGATATTCAAAACTGCTGTCAAAATCATTGACAGCCATGAGATGATAGCGAAGGCCTTCAAATAAAGGTGGAGGATGATACTAGAAACCCCAGAAGTATAATCACCAATAGTTAATTACTGTACAAGTAAAGAATGTGACTTTGATCTGGCTTATACCTAACAAGAGGCACTAATGAATAGTATATATACAATCATAAAGAATTATGGATGATGTGAAATAGGGAAATCACAGAGAAAGCAAAACCAAACGACAAAGAAAATAAATATACAACATCAGGAAAAAAAACCCCACCCTTTAACAGTTTATCTGCTTTTTCATTAATATCTATGTTAGACCCCAAGCCCTCCTCAGCTTCTTAAAAAGCCATTAACTAACCTTCTAAGCTTAAGTGCAAGGTTAGTTTATAATAACCACAGGAGGATTTAAACTATTAATTCAGGAAAAAACACTTAAACCCTAACTTTTTTACTTTTTACGTATGTAACTTTATACACTCAAAATAAATAATAATTGAATGAAATGAATACTACAGAGTCAAAGTACTGTGTGTCCCTTGTGAAGAAATAAGTTAAAAATTACAATAAGAAAAAAATGTGGCTCAAGGTCTGAAGTCAACGCACCATTCCATACATAACCAGAAATATTTTATTCTCTTAATTCAGTTTCTCTCCGAAATCCTCTTACTAAAATGTCGGTTGAATTATCTTATATCCTCTCAGATTCCTTATTTCTCAGATGAAGTTAAGCAAGACACCCTGTATTTAAAAGTAGCTCTTTGAAATTCAAACAAAAAGGAAATACTTATGACATTGAATATAATCCAGAAAACCAGCTGCCTAGACAATAATTAAAGTTGAAGCAGTGATTTACAATGGCTATCAGAGGAGATTTGTTTAAAACAAATCTTTGTAAAATCAATATACAAAACAAGCCCTGGGAAGCAGTAGCTTAGGCTGGTAAGGTAAGCAAACTCTCAAGGCTACAACAGGCATTAATTTAGGGCCAAATTTCACCACCATCCTTATTCCCACTGGTTATTTCCCTTCCTTGCAATTCCCATTGAAATGTTCACGGTGTCTGCCTTGCTCTGGGAACCAAGCTGACAGAAATCACAATAATTAAGAGGTAACTGAGAACTATTTGGAGGCTTAAAATAACAGTAACAAATAAATATCTCTAAAGCTCTGACAAATACTTGTTCCTGAAAATCTATCTGTTCTACAATGCCATCACTTTTCTAATCTCCTTTCAGTTCCTACTTGTCTACATTTTAATTGATAACATTTCCAGTTTTCTGCATACTTGATTGCCTTTGTTTACTGAACCTTTACTTCAGAGTTCATCTATCCATGCAGAAAAATACATCACTGCAGTTGGTACTGGTTCATCCCCTGAATAAATGGCCATATCTTCACATAAGAATGATCTTAACTCAAAACCAGAATCAGTGTTGTTTTGTTATCAGTTACATTGCTGCTGATCCCATTGAAAGAAGAGAAAGAAGAAAGTCTGTCTCACCTGTTACACAATTACAACATCCAGGAGATCAAGTGTAATCCTTAAAAATAAACTTTTCATTCCACTATTCTTCTTCTGTAAATAAAGCTGAAAACAAACAGAAGCAAATCTTTGAATAGTGAGCTACTTCAGATGCTAAGAAACTCTTAGCTCATTTCTTACTGTTGAAATTAATTCGCAAACAGGAAAACCAACAAGTTCTCCAAATGAATCTTGTCGTTCTTTTTCCCTAGAGCTCTTGGAGAGATGAAAACATGAGATTACTAGCAGAAAATGCCACGATTCACAATCAGTGAACAGTAAATTCAAATAGGCTTGAAGTCAACTGTTCAGAGTATTCAGTCTTCAGGCAAAGAAGAGTATAATTTTCAGAACACGTTGGATGTGGCATTCTAGTTAACTATGGTTAGCTGATATTCGTGTCATACTTGAATACACCTAATCTTCATTTAAGTGTTCAAGGTTTTTGTTTTAAGTATGGATTCAACTGTGCACCTTAAAATCACTTGTCTAGAATTTTCTGGGAAATTTAGCAGATCTTTTTCTGATGTTTTCTGTCTAGTTCTCGGCTAAGAGGAATTCCATTAACAGAGAACTGCACAGAAGAATCTACCAACAGAACAATAATTTAACTTTAAAAATCAGCATACATATAAGTTGTGAAAATTGGAAGAATACAGGAACTCTAGGTAGATTGCTACTAATTCTAGGATTGTGATCATCTTCCTAAAACTGAAAATCCTTAATACCTCTAATGATGTGGCTGAAGATAATCCTCTACAGAGGACAAAATGAAGATATTTCTGGCACATACAACATAAACAGTATTTTCAATTATTGCACTATTCTGTATCCTATAACCTCTTTCAATCATGAACCATAACACTTAAAGTCCTTAGTGGATTTTCACTTCTCCTTAAAGGGATAAAGGTCATGGAGGGAAATTAAATATGGGTAATTGTTAGAAGACACTGCTGTAATAAATATATACAGGGAGGTATACATTTATTAACAAGTAAAAGTACAAAGTTCTAAATTGATGACCACAAGGTCAGATAGAGTGCATTTTTTGACAAAATATCTGTTCAAGATATGTCACACACTATAGGCTGGGTACAGATTTCATGAACAGCTGCACAGCTTACAGTAGGAGATAATGATGTATATGAAAGAACATCAATTTAAGTTGATGTAACTAGACTTCCTAATGTTAAACATAATATTTTTAGTCTAAGGAATGTCTTTGCTCAGTTACTGAAGCAGCAGTACCTCAGTTCAGACTCAAGCACACCAATTTTAGTACTAGTCGGTTATGGAAATTTTAACTTTGGCTCTTAATTAAATTTATAGGTTACATTTTAAACAGTAAATCAGAATCCCTTAGCAAAGCAATATTTAACCCATCTGCTCTCTGGTGTTACCAAATGTTCATCAAGGCACTGGCAGTAGTACACCCCAATATAACACAGGTTTGTTTTTCAACAAAATCCTTTATGCAACAGAACAAAACTTTCCTTACAGCTCAGAAAGATTACACCATTACAGGGCCATCCAAATCTTTAGACAACAGCAAGAGAAGATGCAATATTACAATCAGAAGTCTCAAAATAAGAAGAAAGTTGCCCTTTAAATGTAGAAGGGCTACAGTTGTGAACCGGAGCAAGTTAGGCTCAACCCACTGATGCATTTACTGTACATTTGAACCATCACTAGGAAAGATTATAAAGCCATTTTTTATCCCTGCTGAAATAAGAAAATACAAATCAAGAAGGCAGTGATTATATAACAAACATTATTAGGATTAGTTCACTGCTGAAAATGAGGCATTTGAGGCTTGATTGCTTATCTCATCTGATAGTTACCCTTTGCTGGTTACAGTCCCTACCCTGGCGCAGTGCTTGCTAAATGGCAGGATCACTGCTGACCCCTGCCTAGTGCTTAACAAGACTTCACCAAGGCAAATCAGTAGCCTACAGGGCACTTAGCAAAATCTCTGCCATGGTAGCAGAAAGAAATATTTCTCACCATTCAATGAATATTTTCGGAGTTCCCCTCTCCAATCCTGTTAGGCTGTGGTCTGGCTTTAAGCATCACAAGCATGTTCAGTACAAATCCTTTGGCTTTTTTGACACTCATATTATTGATTCCCAAGGCAACTTTTACCCAGACTGTCCAAAACATCACACAAATGCTGCATTCATTAAACTCTGATTGTTGTCTTGACTGAATTCACCCATAGCCCTAGTAAAAGTAATTTTGCATATGCAACATCAACCTGAGAGCAACAGGTCACCTCTCCTATAATGAGTCTTATTTTTAGCCCTTCCCCCTGATGACAGAACAATAAATTAGAACAACATAATTCACAGCAAACAAAATTACTGAAGAAAGTCAAGAAAAAAAGGGCATTGTGCTGAAAGAACTGAAAATAACAAGAAGAGCTATTAAGCAAAAATTATCTCACTAGAATAGATGTGACCAAACATAACAGAATATTCCCCTTTGAAGGAATTTTTTCCTCTAAGTGAACTAGTCTAAAACTCCATGTAAGTCTAGAAAGAAAGAAAAAACACAACTGAGCATCTAGCATATGGGAAGTTTCTGAGGTTATACCCTTGACTGACAGGGCTGTGAAAGGAAACAGTCATAAATGTAGCACAACCTTGTCTTTCTGTTAAAGAAAGGCAGAACATACCTTTGTGCTTGCTGGAAAAAAAATTTAAAAAAAAAAATTATTTGCACTCATTTAGGGTCAGATTGACATATCCATACTCAAAACTAAATTGGTGTTATTCTTATAATCAGTAGTGTGGGAGTCAAGGAATCACATATATTATCAGCCAGGTAGCTGGTTTTAATTTTTAAAGCCTAAAATATATTATGAAACTTCAATATTAGAAGGTTAATGCTGAGTCCATTTACCAGCTTGACACATTCCAGAGAATGAATTTGCGTAAATTCCTCAGCTGACACATACAAAGAAACCCATAAGGCTTCATGGATTAACAAAGGAGAATTTGATCTAGAGACAGTTAAATTACTTGCCTACAGTTATAAAATGAGTCATGAGTGGAGTTCATATAGACCTCAACAGTTCCCTGGCTCAGCCAACATTTTCCACAGCGAGGTTTTCATGACCCTGCTGGAGGAGGTTTGGGTTCCGAAGAGACACAGTTTTCTTCTGTCTGTAGCAGTTGTTTCATCCTTCCTTATACTAAGTGAGGAAATGGTGTACATCCCCTAAATGGTATTATTGGATGTCATACATTTGGTTTTTAAGTTGCTTTATTCTTCAGCAAGAGTAACTATTATTGGTTAATGTTTAAGGGCAACAAATAACTGAAATGCTAAAAAGTCAGTCCGCAGTTTGAGATGATTGCAAAGAATAATATGAACATTCAAAAAAAAAGAAAAAGAGGGATTGATTCACCTATGACTTCATTGTGACTGCCACAAATGTTAGTTCACTCTGCCATGTCAGGCTAATTCCCAAAGAGGTGGTGTTTATCTGCAGTCAGATATGACCTTGACATTATTTTATGGTAAAAAAGATTCATTCTGCTGGTTAACCGACTGTACTCTGTGTTTGGTATGTTGCAGGTAGCATAAAACATTTTCAGAATAAAGCAGAACATTTTCAAAATATTCCATAAAAGATGACCTGGAGAGCCTAAGGGATACTTTTTCAATTATTTACAATTAGGAAATTTTATCATTACGAAAATTTTGTTGTAGATTTTTACCTTATGTTTTGGCAGTTCTTGTTTATGACATATAACCTACTACTACTACTACTTTTTTCTTGTTACAATAAATATAAAAATAGTATTTCTATTTATAATTTTATTTAAAAAAACCCAATAGTTATAGCTGCTTTTTATTCCTTGGACTTTTCTGTATCACAATACTTCCTCTTGCAATGAAATTCTGGTATTTTGAACAAGTACACATGACATCACTCACTATACTAATTAGAGAAGCATATGTTTTCAGTATATTTGTGTTATATCAAAATAGTTTTTCTACATACATGAGTATGTATACTGCTGTTTGGCTATTCCTTAAGAGATTTATTCCAATAGGATTTTTCCCTGACTAATGACTTAGGGTCCTCAGGATTCACTTTGTGGGAATTTTTTTCTTTTTTCTTTTTTTTTTAATTTTAAAGGGGAAAAGAACACTTCTTTCCCTAGATAAAATAAAGTTGGTCTAATATTTCCTGTTACAAGCCATGCATCTAGCTATTTATTACCAGAAGTACACCCAACACTGGCATTTAATGGAAAGTTTAAAAAAAGATTCAGTCAGTTTGAAGTATAACATTAAGACAAAATATTTTTCCTTGCTAAAAGTAATCCAATTGCTGTAATCATATGACACCAAAATATCACTGTAATCAAGAAGAAAAGCTTGAAATGCAGCAGAGTGGATAGTTGGATTATTCAAATCTGAGTGATGCTTTTAACCAAGCTCCAAGGTTTTTGTTTGTAGGAACTTATCTAGACTTCCGACAGACTTTATCTGCCATGAACATGCTTCAGCATCAAGTTACAAGACCTAATGGGGAATGTTTTATCACACCAGGAGGCTCCTGGTTTCAGCTCTGCAAACACAACCTGAGAATCTGAGATTGAGAGCTTAGGGATGCTGCTGGAGGGGCACAGGTGCAGAGAGAGGAGGCAGAGCCAGCTGGATGCTTCCTGCTGGTGCAGGGAAAACAAGGCTCTGCTGCTCTGAAAATGAGAAGCAAATCAGGGCCACAGAGAGGAGGAGAAGAGGGAAAGATCCTGCTGCTGGTGATCGCATGGGGTTAGTGAAGTAATGAGCGCCTCAGGAAAGTCAGCTTGCTTCTTCACTCCAGTCCTTGTTCCCCTGTTAGCTACAGAAGTTGTCACTCCGGCTTGAAAAATGTTTGCAGTGGCAAAACCATCATCAGGAGGATTACTTAATTGCTGCTCTAGGAGTCTACTGCCAGAGGGAGCTTGGCTGTTTTCAGATCAAGTCAGCCCTAAGAGGAAGGTTGGCTCCAGCCCTGCATGGGCAAGACTGGGTATCAGTTATTTTTTACATCTCACCAGGGTTGAATGCTATGGGAAATCAGAGAAATGCTCGAGGCAAAGCATTTGCAAATTGGTAGGAAAACCATGTAGCACTCTACCTCCACAGAAAGGCAGTTTCTATCTTTAGTAGTAGCTGGAAGCTCTTACCTTTAGGCTGCTCCAGTAACAATAACAGTTTCTCCTGTTGCCATAGATAGCTCTGTTTGAAGCTCTCTAGGTACAGAAAGTCCCGGCTGAAGTGTCAATGATGGGGTAAGGAGCATTCTTTACTGAGCTAAACATGTGAAATTGGTGAAGTGAAAATAAAGATGAAATTCTGACTCTGCTGAAACCATTCCTGTTTTGGAATGAGTAAGATAGAGAGAAATCTTGCTGTAGCCCACCAACTAAATTACATATATACCTAACTTTGCCACAAGCAGAATGTCAGGAAAGAAAAAGCATGGGTGCTTACTTCCCTGCCAGAGGCAAATATGCAGTATATTTTCCCATTTAAATGCAAAATTATAAATAAAAGCAAAATGCAAATATTTTCCCAGTATAATGTGTTCTATCCCTGGTAAACACAAGAAAATTATCATCTAACATCAACCTTTTTCTTCCAAATCTCGTTTGGGGTTTATAACATATATTTGGAAGTCAGCATTTGGTACAAAACCAGCATTAAAAGAAAACTTACATGTTTTTAATACATCTTTTAGAGAAATTAAAAAAGAAAAAAAAAATGAAGACCTCAACCATCTTCTACTATTTTACTCAGCAATTAAAGCTAGTAACTAATATGCTCCATACAAAACTAAGCTATGCTCTGATGTCAACAGCAATGAAACCCACAGAAGATATAAAAAAAAAAAAAAAAAATTAGAAAACAGGAAAAAAACCTGCATAGCTGTCTTTCAAAACTGCCAAAACTTCTGAAGAGGCCATGCCTTTTTTTTTCATGCATGGTCTTTATTTTTAGAAAACACATGTACATTCATTATGAAAGAGAAATTAATACTGGTGGAAAATTATATTTCTTAATTATAACATTTGATTTACTCAAAACCTGAAAATCAAAATTTGTTCTGAATTCAATATATGTTGACTACTTAGTTTTCCATAAGAATTTTAACTAGATATAGATAGTTTTTGCTAAATATTTGTCCCAAAACATACATAGTGAAGCAACAGGTTAATAGACTGTAAACAAAGTCAAGTCAATCTTAGACCAGCTTAAGAAAAGATACAATGGGAGGGGGCACACAGCATGAGAAGGAGGGAAGAAATGTAAAGTAGAAGCTGGGAGATCCAAAATTGAGATTGTCAGCTACATTTTGCAAGAATATGCAGAGTTCTGGTCCTCACAGTCAAGGTAAATAAATTTAAGCATTAATGTGCACTGGAAGATGACAGAATAGCTGGAGAAGAGAAAGCCAGGGATAGAAAAGTCTAGTTACTGTGCATCATCAGTTTGACAAAACTTACAAAGTTAAGAGAGGAAATAATGGCTGCCCAGAAATATACTACGGTAAATATGAGGGAGGGAGAAGCACTGCTGTCTCAGGACCAGAGAACAAATAATTCCAAGGACAAAAGTGTATGAACTGATCATGCATACATTAAGGACATGTAAGAAAAAAATATTTTTAGCTATTCCACCAATACATTCCTAGGGCACATTTTCAAGTGAGAAGATGGAACAAGGAATTTACTTTCAATTACTATTGTCTAGAATAAGTTCCATAAAATTGACTGCAGTGTATTGCCCTTATGAAGCAGGGGTTGGTAATTAATGATGCAATATTTTCCAATCCCCTGTTCTTGTTTTCTTCTATGACAATGAAGGAATTATTTATCCCCTGCACATGCATATTTGTGTGACTAAAGATTACACAATGGTCAAAGGAACTACAAAAAAAAAATGCAAAGAAGATATAGGGATCCTCGTCCATCATCAAAGTCCAATTACTGTTTGTAATTTCATATATATATGTGATAATAACTTATACACGATGTGTGAAATCCTTCTAATTTTAGAGTATTTAAAGGTGGAAGATCAGTTAAAACAACATTTGAAAAACAAAATCTTGATTAAAAGCAACAGGTGTTTATTGAATATTTATAGTAAGTCTTAATGAATGTTTCCTGCAAAAGTTCTCTATCATTTTCACATTTTCCAGAAGACAAAAACATTTTGTCACTGAAATTTTATTGCTCTGTGTGTGAGTTATAAGCATTTCTAGCTTGTCTCACTTGGTCTCAGAAGCAGACAATGATTTCAATGAAGTCATCAGGAGCACTCTGCGCTTCAGAACATCAGCCACCATGTTGCATTCTGAATAGTATTCCAAGAAACTTCTCTTAATCCAAAATCATGGAAACCTTGCTGTGGCTGCTATTCAATACTGAAGAAATCTAAAGTCACAAAGAAGTTTTTAACGGAGAGTTGCCAGGGCTTTTTTCAGCTCTGCCCCTGAGCAGCACCCAGGAGCCGGGTTCACTGCACCCCTCATCTTCCCATGTCCCTAAAATATCAAATCTCCTCTATGCAAGGGGATTTTCTTATCTAGCTGGTGCCGAGTTACTCTGGAGATGAGAATGGGTCACCAACTACTTTTCCTAAACCTGGGTCAATGTGAAATAAAGACAAGTCACAAGGATCATGTAAGTATCATTTAAGAAGGAGAGAGAAGCTCTGCAGCCTTTTCCTTCTTTTCCCTGTGCAGGTGTCAGGCTGCTTCAGGGCAAGATTTTGCATATAAATCAATGCTTCAGGATGATTTTCCCAGAACAATTATGACTCGTTAACTCAATTTCTATTTCAAATATCAATTACTTAGTTTTCCAAGGGCAGTTCAATCTACCATCTACATATATGTTACTTTTTATGAAATACAGATAGAAAGCATTCATTCCCTCTTGTTTCAAATTACCCTTAATTCCTCAGTCACAGTATTGCTCTAACATGGCCCTCTAGTCTAGTAACAGCTTGCTTATAGTTAGAGAGCCTCTAGAAGTACGGCACATCCTTTATTTCTTTCCATGCATCTAAGATCATTGCAACTTTCTGCATTATTTAGCAGCCATATAATTTTGAAATGCTAAGCGTTAGGAAAATATGTGTTATTATTTTGCCTCACTATCATGTTCACGGCACTTTCATTTTGATTTTTCACCTGCTATTGACTAAACCATCATCCTACACTGGCCTTAAGATTTATTCTTACATTTACATAAGAGTTTTCAGTGCTTCAGATCCAACTCCACATCTTCAGTTTTTAGTAAGTATCCAGCTCCAGGTTTCAGGGTGGTTGTTCTTTTATTAATGTTGTAATTACTTTACCTTTTTAATTCACTGCATTTTCCTCCAAAATCTGTCTGAGAGGCAAAAGAGAAATAATTCTTACAAAAACATTAGTATTCTGGTCTGCTCTCCTGACTCTCCTTTCAAGTCTGTTTTCTAACTACACACTATTTATTTGAGAAAAATATATATAGAAAAGGCCAAGGCGCAAACCTGCGCTGGTGTAAATCTGCACAACTTACTCAGAAGCAGTGACATTCTGCTGATCTGAATTAAAAAATACATCAGGTGATGATTTAGCCTAAACAGGTTAACCATTCCACTTTTCTTTAGCTCACTCCTATTAAAGAAAAAAAAAATGTTACAGGCTTTTCTCGTTTATCAGCAGAGAATTTATTACTCCAAATAACTATCAGCAAATTGCAAGCTGCTCCTTTGTTTCTGGCTACTACTTTAATAACATTGACTTTAGGAATAGCATTTACCTTCATCTGGCCACTGGAAAAGGCTCTCAATATTCTATTTATGGTATTTCTGTCCTACTAACCTCCGTTTGCACCTTCACATCACCCTTATCCCTACTTGAAGCTATCAGCTTCCTTTTTCCCTGTTGCTGTTCTCATCAGGTGCGATAAAAGCCTTCAAAATTCTCTAACTCAACTAATTTGGCTCAGTAACATCAGGAGACAGCATTTCGTCTAATTTACACCTCATGAAATCATAGTCACTTCAGTAAGTTGTACAGGATGTAAATCAACCCCCAACAAAGCTCACAAGCAAGTTTCTCATTACTTGCCAATACAGCTGACTTTATCTTCTTCACTAAACTCTGCAACTCTTTCCCTCTAAAAGCATCTGTTTTTTTTTCTTGAAGAATATTATGCCCCATCATTGGTGGCATTCAAGGGCAGGTTGGATGGAGCCTTGAGCAGCCTCATCTGGTGGGAGTTGTCCCTGCACATGGTAGGGAGGTTGGAATTAGATGATATTTAGGGCCCCTTCCAGCTGAAACCATTACATGATTCTACGAATATTCCTCAGATGTTCAGTTCTGCTTGCTTGTTAGCATTTTGGCTCTGAAAACACACCTTTCTATTCCTTAGATTGATACTGCAATTCATTGTTTCCCAACACCCATCTCAACTTGCCTTTTCCTTTACAATAATATTATTGAAAGACTAATGGCCTTGTTTGCCATCCCACCTTGTCATATATCGGAGATTTCACAACATCTGCTTTGATATAGTGTACATCTAAGCCACTTTGCTTGCATTACTTTCATTAAGGAAACAATAATTAAGAACAGTTTGTTTGTTTTCAAGCAAACAAGAAAATTCCGCACTTCAAAATGCAAATGAGAGAGTAGTCTGGCTATATCCATCCATCTCACTTAGCTTCCTTGAAACAGATACATTCACACACAGTGGATGTTCCAAAAAGATAGACCTATTTCGTAAAGCATTCCTGAAATATAATCTTGGGGTGATTTTTAAAATAGCGGCAGATAACCATGGGAGGTTGCTCAGAGTCAGAATGGCACTCACTATATTAATGAGGATTTCCATGCATCCAAACAGTAGTTCTCAGCCTGTATACACTGCGGAGAATTTAAATCAGGAACCTCTGAAGACGTGTCAATGCACAGCAGCAGCAGCCTAGAGCTGTATAGAGAAAGATGCATTTTACAACATTACCGTGAACAACATTTTAAATCAGATTGTAAGCACTCACTGATAGAGACCATATTTTAGTCTGGTCCTAAGTGAAGGGTGAAGAACAACAGAGTTTTGATTGTGCCTAGACTGGGTGTGCAGTGCAAATAACATTGATAAATGTTGTTCTAACGCTCTGCTTTAAATAACTGTCTTCAGAAAGAGTAAAGATCTCCTGTCTAGACAAAAACTCTAATTTTTCTGTCTGGGCAGAAAAACAATTCAAATACCAGTGAAGATTACAATGGAAAAGAGAGAAAAAGGAAAAAACAAAGAGGAGTAGCATATTTACTTCTTCCTGAATAAGGAGAAAAATGAAAATTTAAAAGCTTTCTAAACATAATTGGAGTTTTGGAAGCACAGAAAAATCAGATCCTGTTGTAACTCCAAGGCAACATCCATGATTTGTTCATCATTACTTGCATCTTTGAACCAAAATCACACTCTCCTCTGGAGTACACAACTTTCCTCCTGTGGTTCAAAAGAAAAGAAATTCTTTCAGGACAAGTAAAGTTCATTGTATTCCTGCAAACTGAGTCTCTTAAACTTTATCTGAGAGAAACGTTTTACTCATCATTCAGTATTTCATTCAATTTTTTGTAATGAGAAGTGAGCTCACACTTATACTAGTGGAACTTTAATGACTGATGAATGACAAAAATTCTTTTCTTGTCTGATATCTATTGCAATTGTTCCAGCCATGCTGGCAATGTTTATTTTGGTAGCACATTACCAGGGGTCTGACAGTTAGGATGCTGTCCAAAGTTATTCACATCACGGGTAGTTATATTGGGATTCCTCCTCAGATTCTTATGATGCAGTATCTTTTGGGAATGTACAAAATAAAGGTTCCTAAAATGGTTCTGTCATTATACATTTATCAGCTAACACCGTTAGGACTGTGCACAGATATGACACAACCCTAACTCTTCCATAAGGATGTGAAGCATGTATGCAGCTTGCTGCTCGTTTCATCTAACAGCAAAAATGAGTAGAGTGTAACTGCACTACAGAGTTTAAATAAGGTTGGGAGGTCAGTTTACTTCAGGATGCTGCCATGAAATGGACTGTAAAACCTTCTGCCACATGTGAAAGAGGAAAGAAAGGATATTATAAGTCATACTCAATACAAGGCAGAACCAGAATTTTAAGCATAGTCTGATGATTTGATTTCTCCATTAGAATTCAGTATAAAGGCAACTTAACTTATGAGGCAGAACAATTGCTAGAGCTTTTTTCCTGTCCCCTAAGTATGAAATAGTTTTTGAAAAGTCTCACTCCGGAATAAAATAAGATGTACATGTACACAAATGCAGCAGTCTCATAACTATGAACAGCTGAGTAGTTCACACGGTGAAGGTGGTACCACTTCAAGTGCTAGCATCACCACTTCTCCATTTTGCAGCTATGAGATGTCATATTAGCCTGTTTATCCCAGGTAAACAGGCAACTTCTGTTAGTGCAGTCCTACACTGTATTAGTAGTTACATACGGAAAGGTTACTTTCCCATTTCCTATGTCTCCACTACCACACAACTATGTCGTTTTCTTTTTCCATCAGGTTTTCAGTGTTTGTGTATAAGTCACAGCAAAGAAAGGAGCAAATATATAATACCCAGGGTGGTGGAATGTGGGAGACAAGGACTGAAGACATTCTTCGTAATTCAGATGATAGATTTCATTCCTCTGCTTCCTTGGAGGATGCCCTTATGCTAGCTAGCCCCTCTCTTCTTAAGCAGTGAGAGGAAAGGTCATCTGCATCCAACCCTCATATTGCCCTTAAATCCCATATCAGAAGCTTTGACACCTGCAAACTCTCAAAGAAGAAATGCTTGATCCTGAAAGAAATAGTTTCAACAGGTTGGATGATATTTTTTGTGCTAAAAACACATTTGGAAAAATTCCCAGACTATTTCAAATTATTTCTGATGTGCAACAGACTGATTACATGGGGAAAAAAAGTATAAACGGTTCTACATTACATACAGAAGGCGTCACAGAAGATGTGTTTTAAAGCAGACGTAGAAGGGCAGCCCCTTGTCTGTCAGCTAAGTTCTTCTTATTAGAGTTAAGGTAGGTTTTTTTTACAGTGTAATTGAATCCTTCATAGCCCTTTCAAGACAGATAAGTGTCTTACAGTGAAGGTTTCACATGCAGCAATATCTGAGCAATAGTTAATCATTTGTCTTTTAGAAGTTTTGCTCCAGAATTGGAATGTTTGTTTCTTCATTAGATGGGAGGAGCATGACAGCAGACTTTCAGGCAAATAGAAAACATTTGTTCAAAACTTAGATGTTGATTCTCGACTGCATTCCTCTCCCCCAGCTTTCCTCAGGTTTCTCTGGCTGGCTGCTCTGGCAGGAACTCAGCTACTCTGTCAGAATATTAAGGAAGTAGAAATGATGGTAGTTAGAGAGGAAGGAGTGCTTCAAAAGCGCTTCCATGACATCTCCATCTGTCTAGGACACCTGTAAAATGATTAGGATGAGTTGGAGTTTTGGACTCCAGCTGGAATCTTTGAGGCTACCAGATCTCCAAACAGGAAGATGTGTTCAAACAAAAAATCCTCTCAACACCTCAATAGCTGCAATTCACTAGACCACCTGGTCATTGTAAAGCATCTTTTTGAGAGTTCCAGCCTCAAAGTTGACAGATTAATACTTGGGAATGAAGCTACAGTTGACTGAAGCAGTCCTATTAGTATGAGAAGTAGCAGCCCATCTGCTCGCTCACAGGGGCCATGGAGACCCGTAGCTTTTGCATACCTCACTGCCTTCCAGTGAAATCAATATCTCTGTCCTAATAGTCAAAGCATTGCAATCTGCTAAAGCATTTGTGAAAGAAAAGAGCCTAGGCAATGGCAGCAAGCTCAGTGCAATATTGCCACAAAACTAAAATGTGCTCTATGGAGAAGGACAATTTTTCAGTTTCTGTTACAGACAGAAATATCTCTGTTAGAGCATCATAGTTCCAAACAGAGGCGGAGCAGCTGTAGTGAAGGCATTAACTGTTTAGCCATACTGAGCAGCTTGCCAAGTAGAGGTCATCCAGCTTTCCATAGTTAGCATGCTCACTAGCCAAGTCAGAGAGGAGTATGGCTATTCTATAAAGCGCTGTCAAAATCCAGGTCTCCAGGGGAACCTGAACTGTAACTAGGCTCAAAAGCCACTGGTCTTCAGAGATAAGGAATACAATAATCTTACACCACAAAATTAAAAAAGAAACAGGGCCATAAAAGTGTCACAACAATTCAGAAAGTCACTGCTTTTCCTGTCAGCTTCTCAGCCAAGTACTCCAGTCGTGAATAACTACAGCACACATTAATTCCTGTTTTAATCTGTATATGGCAGAAGAATTTGGTTTTTTCCAAGCCAGTGCTGTGATGTATTGACTTTTTACCAATGACATGGTTCTACCCATAATCTCTGACAATGATGGTTTAGGGGAAGAATATAAAACCACACCAAACCTATTTTATCTTTCCTCTGACAAACCCTTCAAACTACCTGAACCCACTGTTGTACGTTCGTGTTTTAAAGCCTCTTCCAAGACTTTTGGTCATGAACTGCTTTTATAATACTATATTTAATCGAGATAAATTTGTGGAATTCAAAACATTTTTGAGTAGCAAGTCGCACAGCTTAATTATAGGACAGATGAAAAAACTTTTTCTATTTGGGGTTAAATCTACTTCCAAATATTCTCCCCACTGGGAGAGACATTTACTAATCCTTCCCTACTCATTATATGTTTTCTGCTTATTAATTTATATACTCTGAATTTCATGCAACTTAAGCCATTTCTCGTCCAGGTTGAAGATTTGCTATCTAGTTTGTTATTTCTTGTATGTAACAGCTTAAAAAATGCAATAAGCTGTTGCGGTCCTCCTCTGTTTTCTGAGAGGAGAGAAGTGGCAGAACTGTATCTAACAGTTAAGACGCTGAGCACTAGACTGACATGGTCACAGATTTATCCAAAATTGCTCAGAAGTAATAACCACTGGTTCAGCAACCCTCATGTTACATGGACAGATTAGGAATGATTTCTACAGTGTAGAGCACTCTGCATTTATTAGTACTGGGCTTCATTTATCCCTTGATCACTTCTTATTTTGAGATCGCAGTGCTCCACAGCCATTTTAATTTTTACTACTGCAAATAATGTCATATTCAGCAAATGCTGAAGTGCTACCCTTCCTGAAACTATCTATGAATAGGTGATGAGGTTTTCTAGGACATTCTAGTAGTCTCCCTTCTCAGTGAAAATTAAATATTTATTCCCTTTTTTATGTCTTTTATCACTATACAAGTTCAGTTTTCCTTTTACACTTTGACCTTTAAGTTCTTTTAAAAGCTTTCAGTGAAAGACCTCATTTGAACTGTTTAGAAATCCAAACATAATTCTGTATCTTAAGGCATCTTGTAAGTATTTGTGTTCTTAGTCACCATATTTTCTTTTAGATAATAATTGCATCAATGACAACTGTAGTATCATGATACATCCCCAAAAGGCAGATAGGAACATTACTACATTTTAGTCTTCTTAGAGAAAATATGACTATTTTTAATGAGAAATAATCTGTAGTGCACTGTGATAATGTTAGGGGTTACAAAGGTTTTTTCAAAGAGGAGCATGAATTCCTTTGCTTATCATGGAATATATTTACCTATAGTGTCAGTTAAGACCTGCTGGGGGATGCTTGAACACAGAATAATTTATTTCCCTGAATGGTTGTGGAGAAACCCTCCCTCAAATAAGGTAAGTTTTCCTTCATTCTTTTCCTCCCCTCCTAACATATGTCATTTAAACCTTCCCACAGCAGGAATTACAACAATACAGAATTTAAATGGTAGCCATGGCTTCTGGGAACTCCCCAAGCCATCCCTCCTTTCACAAGGAAGGAAAATTACACAATAATACAGAAAAATATGAGAAAGAAATATCTTCAAACTCTCTGAAAAACAATGTATTTACCACTTAAAAAGCAAGGAAGACAAACCATACTTAGCCTTGGGAGAATGAAAAAAGGCTGCAGGAGTAAAAGATATAAGATGAAGTACTCTGCCATGGAATCAGAACAAGACAATAACAGAAGATGGAAATACTAGCTAAAACACTCCCATGGCCAGTTTCTGGAATAGAAATAATAGAACCAGTAGAAATAATATGAATAGAAATAAATGAACCAGTTTCTAGATAGAAATAAGAGTGCTGGAGTATTAACTGTTACCACATCCCTGTTTTGTCATGCCAACAGCATAAAGGGAAATGAAGCACTGATTGATTGAAGAGCACATGACTTACCATGAGATATGAATTATATTACCTAGAGGATCTTGAATAGATGCTCAGTAGCTCTGCTTTATAATGTCCTAGTGTTTTATTTCTAACCACTTTAGAACTGTAATGTGCAGATGGAAGAGGATTCTACAGCCCTACGTTGCTTTATTTTGTGTTTCAGACACTGCTGTTCCATGGCAAAATGTGTATCTAGGGGGCTGCAAACAACCTAGTGAAAGCCCCATACAAAAAAGTCCACATTTGGCTTTTAATTTTGTAAATGCTGAAAACGCTTTGAATACACATTCTACTCTATACAGCAATTCTACAGGGCAGACAGATTTTATCGAGCTGGGCTCTAAATGAGTCCACAGTCATGGTCAAGTAAACTGTGGCAGGTCCTTTTTCTGTTAACATGAGTGATGCCCCTAGGTGTTCCCTAAAGACAGCACTTTCTCTTGACAAAAATTGCAGTCGCTCTGACACTTGTTGCTAAGGTTATGAAAAGGCAGCAAGTAATTGCTTCTAAAATGCACAGAAACCCAAGAAGTGTGCTGAGTAACAACGCTACTTAAAGCCATTGAGTACGTACAGATTTCTGGTATCATCCAAGACTACTAAGTGGCAGATCCCAACAAATTTTTGATAACTGTTAGGAAACTACTTAAATATTGATGTGTTCATTATGAAAACATCTTTGAGGCATTTGCTTCCAATTAATGCGAGTGCTTTAGCACGACCAGTTTTCCTCATTATATTCATATGATGGTTGTGTGAGTGACTGAGCATGATTATGGAAATGTTGGCTTGCATTCCCTGAACCGGGTATTCGTAAAGAGGCTGTCAATTGGAAATATTTGGAAATCCATCAGAGGTTCAAGCACATTTTAAAAGGACATCTGTGTACAAGAAGCAATCAAAATCAACAGTATTATCACACAGGCACATTGGATAACGCAGCAGACGTGCAGTTGGTGAGCATTATGTTGCATTAACAATATACGGTTCAGCTGCACGATGCCATTGCTAGTCTTATCTGTATAGTTATAAAAGGAATTGATAAAAAGTAACGAATACGAACCTAAAGCTGAATCATGAGGTTGTATCACAATCAGCTGGATATCAAAAAGGGAGTAATTTGTTTTCAGAAGCCAAAAGGCTAAACACAAGATCTGTTATGAAAGAGTGTTTGCAATACAAAAAAACAAAGGCTTTCCTGGCACAGACACAGCAGATATCGTAGCTGTGTCTATCATCCAAGTGGTTTGTTTCAGAAATGAATTCCATAAATTTTCAAACAGCTGCACAGGACCTAGCTTCACAAATCTATTAAAGTAAATAAAGCATGAATGCTGCCTGTCTACTCATCTAGTTGGACTTTATTTTTTAAGCTTTCTGCTAGATTTATTCATATTGCTGCATTTGACTTATTTTGAGAGAATTGTTCTTATTAAAAAAGTGGCTTACAAATATTTCATTGTGAAAGGACAAAAGGCTCAATTCAAGCTTCCTAATACATTTTAGCCAGCATTCGCCTCTGATAATCAGCAACATCCTTTAGATTATGATCCCAGCTAATTTATACATGCTGAGCTGCTCACTACAACTGAAGAGTTTCAGCAGCAGAGAGTTCATTTTGCCTGGAGTAGCTCTCTGATATGCTCTGATGCATAGGGTAGGAATATCTTACCTTAGCCCATGCAACACCGGTGTCTGTTCTTCCATTGCAACAACACAGTAAATTTCCCCCTTACGCTGCTGCTGCTGACTGGAGTAAGCTTGCTTACTGAGGCCATAGAAAATTCAGGTATGTAATTAGCACTAGATAAATCTTGAGACACACAAGGCATTTTACATGGTCCTGCTGCAGCCAATTTTGTATGCAATGGTCAACACTTTTCATTATTTCTCATAAGACAAGAATTCTGCATTCACGATTTAGTTTGTAAATGATAACATCTGCCAGAGCAGATGTTTTTCTCATAAAGAAAGCCTAAATGAGTTCAATTCAGATAGGAAGAAAAAGGCAACCAGACTTATTTGTATATCCAACTAAACCATAAGACTTCAAATATCTGAGGGGTATAGAGGTATTACATTCAGGTGTTCATCTAGCAGATATTATTGTAGAAATGCATGTGCAACTGTATGTGCCTTAGCTAGATGTTGGACTAAGAATGAAAAAAAAATAAAGAAAAAAGAAACATAAAATCTCCATGTAGACTTTGACAGATACAAACAAGAGAAACAAGGTACAAACACAGGGACCATGTTTGTAAGAGCTCATTAATGCCAAATTAAAACATGAAATATGAGAAGGTGGAATATAACTATATTTGATCCAGCTGGAAACAAATGTGAGACATTTTATGCAAATCAGGTTGGTTTCTTTCCATCCTCAAGCTCCTATTTAACTAAAAAAACAGGCTGTTTCTCAGGATATTTTTGGTTGAAATGTCAGAAATGTTTTTCTTAATGGGAGAGGGGCAGATTAAGATAGGCAGATGTTCAAGATTGAATATTAAAATAGGCACCCCTGTAAGGTGTTCCCTGACATGTTTCTATGACCTCTAATCCATTTAGGTAAACAGGAAAAACACAGGTCATAAACCTCACCAGTGATCGTAGACTGAACTATATCTTAATGAACTATATTCTGCAGGACTTTATTATCTCTCCAAATCAGAGGAACTACATCTGAAAATAGAAAGTTAATGTTTTCTATCTGACACCTACACACCTCCTGTTATGGACAATGTCTTTGGAACTCTGGAATGAGCCCCTCTTCCATACTTGCTTTGCTTCAAGTACACCTTAGTATAAAGGTACCCAAGAGCAAGCAATAGCCACTATACAACATATCTAGGTGCAGCACCCTCACAGCAGGTAGTTATACTCAGAACTACTTGGCTCACACAATGTGAAGTGTTTCTGAGAGAAGTAGTTTAGCATCACAATGTACTTAAGAGTAGACACAGGAAAGCCACTGGCTGAGGTGCCCTTTTAGGTTATCAACGCCAAGAAGATAAGAAACACATCAGAGTTTGTGGAGAAATCTGCCTGGTATTCTTCATCCCAGGTTTTGCTGTGAGAATTAGCAATGCTTTATGGAAACTGAATCTAGCAGGTACTGCTAGAAATGAGAAAGAACAGACCAGTGAAGTCAGACACATTGGTGGAAGCTGTTTTAAAGAACAGAACAAATGGTCTTATAGACAAGTATATTTATTGGCAATGAGAGAAACAGATTTTGTGAAGGAAGTCATATCTCATCAAAATGTTTTCTACAGGCATCAGTAGGCACACTGACAACAGAAATCTAGGCTATATTTACATAGTCAAGGACATTTGACAAGTCCCTAGCCAAAATATCTTAAAGAAACAGCTGGTATAAAATTAAAAAGTCCTCAAACAGATAAACTAAGAGTTAAAAAGTAGTAAAATAATTTTTTAGAGCACAAGGAGTTGATTAAGTTGACAGATGAGGTTAAGCAAGCAAAACAGATTAGCAGGGAAACGGAGGCAGAGGTGACATGGTTCACTTCTACCACCCTCAGGGTTCCAGACAGCCTGACCTCTGTTCTTATCTGTCGAGCAGCAAGTGCATAGGGCACACTCTCAGGAGGGAATAGATGCATCTGTACAGATAGCTCCCTTTCATCTTCAAAGGCAGAATCTATGCATATGGAGATGACACTTATCAACTGATTTTTTTTGACAAGAGGTAAAGATTTAAATTCCTGATGACTAGTGACAAAATCACTTAGGAAATAAAATTTTCTGCCATAAGGGCTGGTTGGGTATTTTCAGTTAAAAAAATTCAATTGAAAATAAGAGTGAGGAAAACAAGATTTGCTTGAAAACAGAAAGAATAAGTTTGTATTTTGATTTAACTGTTGCCATAATTTTATCCTATGAATTTTTATTAAAATCAAGGGGGAAAAAAAAGTACTCTATCCACAAAGAGATGCTCCATGTTAGGTCTGAATGACCTCTCAATGCTAATATTCACACCGAATTTCAGACAAGTTAGCTTAAGGAGGGAAATGGTTGGACTCAATGATCCAGTGGGTCTCTTCCAACCTGGTTGTTCTATGAAAACCATCCCATTTTGGTTCTTATTATTCTTTCTGCACAACCCTTCTCCATCCCGATTAACCTATCTTTCATAATCAAAACTATGCTTTGTTTATCTCCAGATTTTAGATACCCTGACAACTGCTTGTTCAGTTCATATTTACTTTGCCCCAGTTCCCTGGCAGTGCTGGATGCAAAAGAGGAGTAGGTGCAGGATAGGGTAGAGGACGTAGACATTGCCTGCTCTGAATGCCTTCACCATCCATGTGTGGCTGTAAGGCTGGGTCTGAGTGTGGAGGAATCGTTGGTGTCATCCCATGAGTCCCCTCTGCTATAAAACTGAACTTGGTGGCTGAAAGCACTGGGAATGAACAAGGTTATATTCTTTCCCTTCCCACCCCTGAACTGGTAAAAGTCAATTTAATTCCTGTTGCTGCCTTCTTTGAAAAGTTTTTAGGTCAAATACTGTGGGACCTAAAAGGAGAATGGTGCTTCCTAATGCTGTAAAAACAGTAACTGCTTCCACCTTCTCCCACAGATCAGCATTACCCTAGCTCAAGCAGGTATTTAACTGTTCCTACTATGCACAGTAGCTCCACTGGAGAAGAGCATGAGGAACTGGAAGAGACAAGTGGGTTTTCCACTAACATTTCATAAGATATTATCAGAAGTCATAGGATGGGTTCCTTATACAGGGTAACAGATTTTCTATTAGAAATACAATAGAAGACCTACCCCTGCAAAATTTCTCTTATGTAAAAAACCTGAAAGTGTTGAAATACCGAATATGGAATATTGAAATTAACTGAGTTCTGATATTTTTCAGAAAGAATATTCATCTTGCGTCAAAAAATACATATATATATTCCTCAATGACTTTTTCCTTGAAACACACTATATACATGAGAAGAAACTAAGAAAATTAGCTTTGTACATTCTGAGAACCAGTACAGCAAGATATCTCTACTGTTATTCATAGAAGCGTTCTAAGCAGTCAGGTCATTTATTTTTATAATATTCTTTGATCTTCAAAATGATATTAATTTTAATAAAGTATTCTTTCTGAGAATTACAAGCAGATGTATTTTAGTCAATATTTCACATACCGTATGGAATTTCATTGCATGAAGCTTTACTCGTGAGTCTGTTGGTTGGCCCATACCATTTGTCAAATACAAAGCTGTGGAAAGATAAACAGAAGTGTTCATGAGCTGTTATCAAGGAATTTGCTTTCTAAGGCTACTCGGAAATCAGTGATGAATAATAAATTAAATTATGTCTATTCCAAACAGATTTTGAGCTGCTCCAGCAGTACAAATGCTCTATATCTGTATGAAATGACAATGAAATTTCTAAAAAGAAAAGAAAAATAGAAATCAAGAGCTTTTATATTATTATAGCATAAGAGAAATAGAGGAGGAAGTATCTAGACTACAAACTAAGAGAGGAAACTGAATGTACACTTTGCATTTTTTCTAGCACACATTTCAGGTCCATCATTATTTGTTTCATGTTAGCAAATTAGAATGTAGCAATGCACATTTAAAATAGCATAAAACCACGTGTCTGCTCCTTCTTGCTATTTATTTGTCATCTATGGTTTTTATTGATGTACAATAAAAATCAAGTAAATATTTTAATTTGACAGTGGCTTAGAAGATGCATACTGATCACACCAACAAGACCATTAGACGGTTAATATAAAATAGAATTCAGAAGTAATTTTAAGAAATGGAAGATTAATATAGGGTATGTTCTATCTTGTTTCTTTCTTTAAGTTTTAAATATAGCAAAGTTGATTATGAGAATAATTATAAAAAAATAATAATATGTAATTAGTTTTATGGGAAATAGATCTTTATAAAAATTCTAGAGATTACAGAAAGACCCCAGGAGGTGAGTGGAAATGTTAGGAGGCCTTAACTATGATGTCAATTTATTTGCATCCAGCTGTGTTTATTGAACAATGATTAAAAAAGGAAAAATGCCAACAAGGTATTTAGTGTGTATGTAAATCGATATCTTCACTGTTAGAAAGCTAGTAGTATGTTGGCCACAAACCAGCAGATCCAAGGCATCGTGAAAACAGGAGGAATAGGAAAGAGTTGCTTTAACAAGTCAAACTAGCACTCTAAGCAGTGCATTTACAGCAGTCATGGAAAGAATTGATAGGCAGAGCAGAGACAGAGCACTTAAGTATATGTCTGCCAGGAAGAAATGAAGGATTCTCTAGTTTCAGCAAATGGTAATGATAATGTGTAAAGATGGCAGACACTGCCCTGGAAAGGAGGTGATGGAAAAGTCCTACTGAGATTTCACTTATTTAACTGACTGTGGCAGCTGGTTACTTGAAACAAAGGGTGACAGCATATGAATCTAATTTCAGCTCCAAGGCAGTTGGGTATGCAGCATACACAGAAATTGTACTTACATTATTACCTTTTTAAATGCTTTAACTCAGAATCATATGTGCTCAAGTCATCACTGATTTTAGAACTGTCTTGGTTATCAAATAAACCTTATTTCTGTGATACATTGTTTAGAAATGAGATGGAGTGGAGTTTAGCCTGCTATGGAATTTCTACAGTCTGGTAAAAGTCTGCATAAACCACAGCTGGGCAGAGGTTTAGTTCACATACAACATGCAGGCAGAAAGTCCTCCAGCAAGATGAAACTAGTGAAATCATTCTGCTAGTTAAAGTATCACAGAATGACAACACTACCACACAGCTAGTTACTATACTCATGCAAACAGCTCCTTCTGCTCTACTAGTGTCTGTCAAAAACTGGAGCATCTGATTAAGGCATTGTACTTTTAAAGAGTTTGGAGGAAAGAACTGATATCTTATTTCAAATGTATGTGTGATAGATGTTGATGGTTATTTCAGGTACAGCAATGAAGTTCGTCACATGAGTTCCTAAGCAAGAGGCTTTTTTTAGTATTATTTTTATTTCTTTTGATTATTTTCTTATAAGGAAGAAGTACTTTGGAGAGAAGCATTTGAAGATTCTCTCAAATAGCTACAGCCATAATAAAGCTTAATTTAATGCAATACGGTTAAGACTACTGGCATTAACAAAAAAAAAAAAAAAATCACTGCAGGTAGATGTGTCACTCGAGTTGTCTGCTATAAAACAGAAGTTTCAATTTAGTAAAACAGAAAGACTGATTTCAGAGACCCTAAAAGAAATAGAGGCACACTCCAGAGGGAGTTATGATTTAATGGCATTTCCAACAGTTTTGATGAGATAGCATCAAATATCAGAATTTCTGTCAAATATTACTTTGTTGCCAACCATATCCTACTGGTTGAATTTACTAAAGCTTAAGAATTTCTCTAAAGAAATAGCAGGAAATAATGACGACTGGGACAGCACTGCAACCTAGGTCTTTCCAAAATGAAAACATTGAATACAAGGAAATCCTTTTTGTCATGTGAGGCCATAAAAAGTAGTGGAAAACCCAAACCTAGAAGTGTTTAAAAACTAGTAATGGATGGTAGCAATCATAGCCACCTAAGCAGAAAAGAAGTCAGGATATTGATAAATTAACTTTGTTACATCATCTTAAATAAAAAGAAGGGAGAGTATACAAAGTAGGTGTGCTTCTAATTTGAGCAATAAGGAAGAGAGTTTATAGCTACACAAATCAAACTACAACAACGAAGCAATAGAATGCATTCTATTACAGCAGTATTTATTACCATTACTTATACAACTGTATTAATGACTGATTTTTAGTTACTGCATCTACACTACTTCTATCACCCCTCAGTTAGGAAAATTCTATAAGTCTTTGAATTACCTGACCATTTATCCTGCTTTCACTGCTCCTCTCTACTTTCCATTTTACAAATAAAGAAAACAGAGAAGCAATTTGTTTATTGTTATTTAACAAGCCAGGATCCAACTACACCCCATTCAGCCTACTAACAACGTGTAATACACCATCCATCTGAGCAAACAGACCTGAAGGCTCAGGATGCAGCTGAGCTAAACTTCAAAGGGTTGTGTTATCTCTTGATAACAAGTAGATGAATGTATTCCCTTCTGTTGCCCTGGCAGGTCATGTTTGGAAAATGAGCTTGTGTCCACATGCAGACAAGCAGCACTTAAGCAAACTATTCAGTTCACCTGCCCCTCCTGGAGTTATTTAGTTCTCTCCAATAGGCATGTTGGAGGATCTACAACAAAGCATTATAACGGATGAAGTCTAGCACCATGGTGAAGCCTTAGAGAACTACTTTGTCTGAGAGAAGAAAGCAACACAACCTCTAGCTTAATAGAATCCACTGTGCTAACTTTGTGAATATTTTTGCTTGGCAGGACTGCCTATGGATTGAGAAGAAATTACCCTACTGTGCAATTTCTAATAATTATATTTACTGCTGTCTTAGATAATCTATACAATCTCTGAAGTCTCTATAAGAAGACGCAGTTCATTATTTTTCACATTTTGAGCCTAGTAAGTTATCTAGATGACATTCAAGTTTAGGCTGTCAGGCTTTTTTAACTGGTTTTTTACTAGGCAATTGCATGATTAAGTTCTAAGACATATAGCATGCACCATAGTCCTTTTCATGCTAGAGAGACAGACAAGAACAATGTTGAGCATGAATACATGCTACTGTTATGAAAGTCATTTGCCCACAGTGAATTAGGTTTAGAAAAGCAACAGTAAGCGCTAGAGAAAACAATTTTTGCAGTGTTCACTGTGTAATATTTTGATACCTCAAGAGTGGCTAATGCTAAGCTGTATTTGGCAGCTATTAAGTCTTGAGGCCATAATGGGATTTCTTGGCACAAAAAGGTTATTTCACCAAGGCATATTTCCGCTGGAATTCATCCCTATGTCACTCAGGAAAATATGCTGACATTAAGCAGTCTTTAGATAACATTCAACAATTCAGTGCTTCCGTGGCAAATGCGTTCCTTACAGAGACATGAAAAACAGAAAAACAAAGATCTTGTTCAATATCTGACTTTCTAATATAAGCTGCCTGATGAATATTCTCTGTACAGGGAAGGCAAAATAAGAAAGAAACCCAACTAATTAGTGGATAATCTGTAATTGTATAAATAAGGCTAATTATACAGAAGGGAAAGCTTTTCAGTTCAGTAAAATCAGATGCTGAATGTTCCTCCCATTCATAGAAAAAAACTTCATACCATGCAAACAAACAAATGCATGAAAACCAGTAAGCTAATCAAGCTGATTCTTCTATAAAGAATCTCCTAGGTCTACAAGGAAGAAAAAACAGAAATTAATTATGTTTTTGTATACTGGAGACCCACACAGATGCTACTATAGCTAGAGCTTGTACTTTGTAATGAAGGACATGGGAGAAGCAGAATAGAACGTAATTGCAAATTGATGTTTTACTCTAGATGCAGCAACAAAAGCAACCAGCAGGCATGCTGGCAGCACAAAACAGGATATTTCAGTAAGACTTGGAGTGTGTGCACCCTCCAATTTACTTCAACTGAAGGTCTCAAAGTAAGAGTGTATGTTCCTTTATACACAGGTTCTGCATTACAGGTAAGGTTCAGCACTACACTCTCCACTGGCTGACCGCTCAAAAAAACACTCCCCACAACATGTCACCATCACCAACAGCAAGCCCACACCTTGAATATTATGATGTATCTTCATCATAGAAAAGAGAAAAATTGGTGTCATTCAAGAATTACGCCCTTGCAGCAGTTTGCTGCACTCCAGGAAGGAGGCACAATGAGAGTTTAGAGACTGCAATACTTGCATTAACAGATGTGATGCCAACTTTTGCATTAAGAGGCCAAAGGATTAAAGAACTAAAATAAAATTGCGTTTACTGTGGCAGCACATTCAACATATACATAATTAATTAATTGTTAAAATGAACATGAAAAAACAAGATTTGTTTAAGTGCTTTTTACATTGTGACTTTTTTCCCACTTGTGTGCTTGCACTGCTTGTGTGTATATATGTTTTAGCATTTGCTGGATACCATTAAATTATTTCTTTGACTGTGACACTATAGCTGCACGTGTATAGATGAACTACTGGATAATGAGTGTGAAATTTGATTGTTTAAAATATTATTCCAATAATTAGGTTTGCATCTGCAAATTCTACAAGAAGATAGTTAATACTATTCAAAATCTCTTTCATACAATACTTGCATTCTAAGAGCAAGTACAGAATACAACCAGTATTTCTATTATGTTGCTTCCATATAACAAACGAGAAAAGCTGACAACTTTCTCATCAAGGCAGATGAAACAAATTGTGTATGACTTGAATAACTACTACATTTCTCGTACTTGTACTATGTTTCTAGTACTTGTATATACAAGGGAACTGATCACTCCCGTATAAAAGCATCTTAATATTAAGGGAACCTCTTACCTTTGAAGATTCCAGTTTCTACTTCCACCTTTTTAAGGCTTTTTTGATCTGGTATCTTCTTTCTTTGGCAATAGTGCTATAAAAGCAGTATAAATTCCATTGGATTTCTAGAGAGGACTACCAGCTGCCAGAGTTAAGGGCTATAGCTGAATTGTGGCAAGTAGTAGCTGCCATAGGAGGTTACGCAGAGGCACAGTAGAAGTCAGACCACTCAGCATGGAAATAATAAGAGATCTCATAAAATAGGATGTAAGCGCTGTCTGGTCACTGGTAAAAATTAGTTTTCATCAGGCAGCCAAATGAGCAGAGTATACAATTACTGTCCAGGTTTTTTAAATTTCAGCAGCACATTGCCACAACCACTCTTCCTGGACCAAGTGCTCCTGTGCAGTTGATGGTGTCACCAGATGGACTGAGACAGACAACAACCGATATGCCTGATCTCCATAATGCTACTTGTTGTCCACAGCCTGACTGGTGGACCAGACAGATTTCATAGGATGTAACAAGGCTTGAAAACTGCTAATTTCACAACATAAAGACGTACCTAAGATGACGCATTACTGGCTATACAAGTATCTCTGACAGCAAGAATCTATGAAAAAGCACCATGCTTTTTCTGACCACTGATGAGTGCTACTGCTCTCAGCATGTTATCTTTGGTTAATTTTCCTTTCTTATGTGCAAGGCATGAGGAGGAAACCATAACTAACATTACCTACTCTGATTCTGCCTCACAACTCATTTCATAGTCCCTTTTCCTTCTTCTAGAAATTGTGGGACAAGATTAGAACTCGGACGTGAGGCTTTGGTCAGAACTTGGTGACTCACAACAAAGAACACAGTGTTGTTTGCAAATGCAGAAACATGCCAGCGAGATAGGCTGAGGCTGTCCTTCAGAGAAACAACTTGAACATCACTGGCAGAACAGAGCAGATAACCCTCTACTGCCTGTCCAAAGCTAATCTGTAGATTTCTTCACTCTGTATCAAGTCTGTCAAAAATCACTGCCTTCCCTTTCTAGGCAGATTCAGATCTCCATGGAAATCCACATGGAGTCAGTTACTGTCCAGTGTGAGCAAAGTTGACCTAAGTCTTATTTCTGTCTCTGCAGGGATTCATCTGATTGATTGTGGAGCAGAAGAGAGTAATGACAAAGGTTTACCTAGCAGGCAAGTGTCAAGACTAATTCATAAGACATTCAACTTGACATAGCAGCACTTTTCAATTTACTTTACCCAATAAATGTCTCAAAACCGTAAAATGAACCAGCTTTAGAGCTCCTACATCAGATGGAAAACATGCAATGCACTGTATAAGTCGAAACACTCATTCAAGATAAACCTCCTAGATAATACCTCATCCAGCCTTGCCATTGTATCATTATGCCTGACCCAATGTTATTTGTTCTTCTATAGCTGACATGAAAACTTAAAACGTGTTTAGGCTGCACACAACAGGTGATTTGAAAGAACTCAATCATGTGCTGCACACTGGATCAAATTTAAAATAATGGAAGCACATACTGTTACCAGTCACTCTTCCAGTTCTGCGTTGACATGGTAAATGGTACTGGAAGAGATGGTTGCTTTCTAATAGCAGACACATCTGTTGATTACACACAGAGTTTTGAACACATCTGTAAGCTACATCACAGTACCGAGAGAGACATCTTCACTTAAATGCGCTAATAATTTACCAGGTATGTTGCAGAGGTGACTAATGATTTCTTGTAACCAGCTGATGCTTCCCTAGCCACACAATTAGCTCACCCAGCTGCTTTTATAGAAAATGATGGGATCCTGCTGAGGAGTAGAAAAGAGCTGGCAGAATGTCTGTTCTGTTATGTACTCTTCTTGAGCAGCTTAATTTATGGGGCTGGTTTAGGTCAGTGCTGCTTAGAGACACAAAAGAAACTGTCAACCGTTTTTACCTGAGATTTCCCAAGAGTCTGTTTTCACTTGGGAGATTTATATACTATTGGTTATAACGATATCTCCTCCTCCCTTCTCTCACCCCAGCCTCTATCTGCTATTTGCCTATGATGATAAATATTCACAAACCTAGACCTAGTGACTGATTCCTTTTCAGATAACAACCTGCATATATAAACTATAGCCTTATGCATAAATTTCTGTTGGCACCTCTGAGTGCACTTATTTTAATAGGAATGTAAATGCCTTTTTGATGACCAGGTAATTTAAAGACCACAGGGAGGTATACGATACATTATGCCAAGAATAAAAACCTCAAGACCAACAAAAAAAAAAAACCTGGGCATTTTCAGAGTCTGGTGTAAGCAAAGACTTTGGCAGATGGGTTTTAATTGAAAGTTTTTAAAAGGTTAACTCTCAGCCTGGGCTGTAAATAACAGAAACAAAACAAGATGTTCCCTGTAGCCCACATCTGATTTATTTACAACAAATAAAGGACTACATGCTGCTGAAATCATTTTCCCTCCTCTGGTAATCTTGGTAAATGTGTTTTCATCAAGAGTTTATATTTTTGTCGGAATGGATACACGTGAAAATTGTTTTGAAAAGGAGATACCTGGTAGAATTAGCTGTTCAGGTGCCATAGCAAGGGCACTAAGACTGCATCTGAAAGAACAACAGCCTAGTAGAAACTTGATTTTGCCTTCCTTATGTCAAGAGAATTTTGTAGCCTCTAAGGTGAACTGGCTGGTAGGAGTTTTTGATTGCAAATACAAAGACTTTGTCCCCTGTACCACATAAAGTAAATACAGTACCATACAGTGAAGAAAACTTCTAAGACCTGAGTCCAATTACGCCACTGAACTGGTCCCAGAAAGGAAACAAGGGGAAGGGAAGAAGCAAGATCAAATGTTTTCAGTGCTCTATAAGTTAGGGATGTGGGGTGGGGAGAAAATCTTATCAGTATACACAGGGTTGCATTCACAATGAACTGCTGCATACAACAGTTTCTCTGGATGTGTATCTAGAGTTAAGCCTTACACATCAGTGCCAAGAACCTGATCAAACATCTGCATTCTCTTGCCAGGCAATGTGGAAGGAAAATTCTGTCCTACAGACTATCCTCAGGAATAAAAATGGAAACGGCTATATCCTAATAATCCATTCCTCATCCTTTATTCCTCACACTTTCTCTCACAAGCTGAATCCCCAAAAAATAACACTATCTTCTGCAGTCTAGTAAAGGAGAGGAAGAATTAATCACTGCATTCAAAGTAACTTCTGGCAGAAGATAGCCATGCAGTGCCCAGGCAGTCACAGACTGCTATGAATATCCCAATTACTAATCTGATTGAAATGAGAATGCTGTAAAAATAAAAGAGAGAAAACTGTTGTGTGCTACGCAGCAGAGAGCTGAATGAAGATTGACCATCTGTTTGTACTAGATATTTCCCACCGCTTTAGAGACAAGCTACTCACTGGCAATATGTTTAACAATTCAAGAAGTCCAATAAATGCTCTTCCTTTATTCTTATTCCACTGGAGAGAGCAAGTAGCACCATTTTCTATCCCTGAAAGAAGAGAAGGGTGCTGGAATGTTGATGGAGATAGTCAAACATGTCTAGATTCAAGGCTTCTACCGAAGCTTTGTCATCCCCCAATGTAAGCAAGAGCATATGGAAGTTCCTAGGGTCCCTTACAAGGTGCAACTCCAAATTTTAAACATAAAAATAAAGGTAATGAACCTAGCAAAGCACTTGCAAAGAATGAAAACAATGCTGCTTGGCCTAGAACTGTTGATCTAAAACTGTTTCAGGTTTCTATAGAATCTTCCAATCTCTTGTACCTCTTGTCCTACTGCTAAAGAACAACAGAGGAATCAAAATCAAGCATGCTGTGTGCAGAAACTATTCAGCACAGAGAGTTGATGTCTTTATCTGTAGAACACTTATCTGTGAACTACAACAATTACCTGGCAGCAGTTTGGCTTGAATTTTACCTAGTCTATTGGACACACACTGCACTTCTTTCCATTTCAAACTACTATTTTGTAATTTGAATAGAACTTTTATAGCCTTTGAGTCTGAAAACAGATTTTTCTTCAAGCCTGTACAGCATTTGCAACAGCAGCTTGATCAGTAGCCTAAAAACTTAATATAAGAATAGTATCATCCTCCATTTTCTGATAGCAAATATGTGAGTATCTCCTACAAGATGACTCCACAGTGGGTTTTCATTTTGGTTTGTGCCTCGAAAGAGAGGAAAGCTGACTGGATTCCAGTCTATGATCAAAAATGGCATAGAAGAGAGAGAATACTTAAGGTTCTTAATTAGTAAAACTGAACAGAACATGCTGACTTAAGAACTACAGTCATCCAACACTTACATTTTTTCTTACGCTTCAGCCTCTCAGGCAGAGAAAAGATGTTAACAGAGGTCAATGAAAGCATCAGTTGAAAGTTTTCACCTGAGAAAATAATAAAATAGAAAAGTCATAGTAAAGACTAGCATTTTTTATTTCTGACGTTATTTCAAAAAGATCTTTTTGTCTGGAAGATATGTAGCGCAAAAGTTTCAAAAAGAACTTTCCTTCTCCTCTTCTTTTGAAGAAACCTCTGGTATTTTCAGCCAACTTGAGATATGGTTAAGGATGTGAAAAGGGCATTTGATCAGCACCATAACTGCTGGTGTGACCTTATGTGGTCAGAGAGTCTTTAGGGGTTTAAAGTTCCTTACAGCCATCACAAAGAGATTTCTGTGATTCTCCTAAAATAACAGTAACATACTGCTTATCATAACAATTGTAACAAAATAATTTGAGAGAAAAATAGCTAATTAAAAAGAGATAAGATCGCAGTATTGCTAAACCAGTAAAGGTTATTTCAAGGCAGACAGAGATACAATATAAATCTCCTTTTGGATGTAGTTTATTAGTGGAAATAAGGGCAGCTTCAAGTTTCTTTTGCAAGAATAGGTGATGTTTGCCTAAGAAGAAGTATCGTGATTATTTGGTTTTAGTAAAAGTATAGAGAGACTTTCAAATGCTCTGTCATTAATTTTATGTAGAAAATCCAACTACAAATATGAAGAGAGATCTTGACTAGTAATATAGCATTTATACTTATTTTCACCACAAAGGGAAATTAGCAGACTACATACTGCTTTATAAACCAGCTTCTTAGTCCCCATTAGGATCTGCATGTTCCTAAAGGGAACTATTTATACTCACGAGAGCTATTTCATACTGTCAGGAGACTGACTACCCACACAGCTCATTTTGCATCTAACCATGGGGTTTGCATTTAATCATGAAAAAAGCAAGTACGGAAGAGTTTGTTTCTGCCTGACCTAGAGCTTTGCAACAACCACTTCAGAACTGGTTCATGCAACTAAAGCAACTTTCAAATCATTCGCAACAAGAGCTCAGAATGTTATTGTTATGAGCATGATTATACATAGATATCTCTTTGCAAATCCACATAAAGGGGTAGATCCATTATGAAAAACTGACAAAATAAGTAGGCTATTAAAGTAATTTCTACCTAAAGGCATTTTAAACTAAATCAAATGCTTTTGTCATTTGGAGTACCAAGTAACTATAAGAAGTGTGTCACTAGAAAGATGTTTCTTCTTTTTCTATCATTTGTGCTATTCAGAAATACGCATATTTGGATGAGTTATTTTAGTAATCCTCCCTTTCAAATTGTGTATTAAGAACTAATGCACGCTCTTTTGTGAGTTCTGAACAGTTTGCCTGCAATACTAGAGGTATTTAGCGGATAATTCAAGGACACATTTTCTCAAAAAAGTTAGAGCACCATTTGCATATAGGAAAATTAAGACTTTAATAATTTCCTTTTTCCCCCTCTCCAAGCAGTATTCAGTTTGATTTTCAAAAAATATGGACTAATAGGAGGCTGAAATCATATTCTATAAGCTGGAAAGAGTTGCGAGTTTTTACATGCCTGTGATACATTGAGTTTATGAACACAGTTCACAGCACATTTTTACATCAGAAATAGATACTGTTTAAAAGCAGTATTTCCTCAAAGTTTGATAAGCTCTTTGTAAAATCTTTTAGACTGTCTGCGGTCTCTTAACTGAACCAAATATCCATCCTTCAATGACCTTTTGAAAAATTGTTTGTTTATTCAATTATTTTATTCTCTGCTGTTATCGTGCAAGGATTCCCTTTCAATATATTACATTTAGTATTCAAATTCATGCAATAATGACCCACCTCTTCACCATTTCATAGTAACATTCTGGTTTTCTTCTTGTGCTTTTGACCCTACCTGTCCATGATGCTGCAAATACTATCATTATATTTCTTTTCATCTTCATTGTGTATTGTGTTTTATACTCTTTATGATCTGTGTCTGTTATTTTATTATCTCGTATTTTTAATTTTGAAGCTTTTTTCAAGGAAAAACTTTTCTTTCTTTCTCAATAGCCATTTGAAGAGTAGTACTTAGATCTGTAGGTCTTGAGTGATTCCATTAGCTCTGGAAATCATTTACGCTAGTATAAAACCATGCATTTTTTCAATTCATATGCAATATCTTTTGTTCTACATCTGAATTTTTGTATGTTTTTATGCGATTAGTATTTAAATAGAATATATTCTTCTCACACTGCAATAGCTGATTCTTCTAACATTTTTAGACCTACTGGTACCCTTATACTTCTCATTGCCATTTTTCAGTAATCCATATGTAAAACATAGACATAAGTTATTTACAGTCAGGTGAAGGAAATGTTGGTGTAAGGTCATGGTGCAAATTAAGATGCAGAAAATGCTGATAAAATAAAAGAAATAAAACCAGCCAGTCCAAACAAAACCAATCTGACCTACCCTAAAACACCTGAGAAGGTGGTGGGATGGTTTATACAACTGCAGTTCTAAATGCATTTTAAAAAGATCAGTAACGTTATTGAGGTAGGTGCAGTACAAGAACGCCTAGAAAACTGGCTCTGTGGACCAAGATTTGGTCACTCACTCTGCAAGCAAGTACAGGTAGACCCAACGCCTCTAAAACTTAACATACCCCTTGCCTTACATCCAGGGTCCACTACTGCTCTAAAGAGATGTCAGCTCACGCTTACAGGAGAGCGACACAATGATATTTCACAGATGAGGAAAAAAATTATAAACATGCACGTAGCAGAGCTAGTTTTTTTGAACATTAATGCTTTCATTTTTACACTTTCCAATTCAAAACTCAAGACTAGCAATTTAAAAAAAATAAATGTGCAGAGAAGAAACATTCTCAAGTGCCAAGAGGTCAGAAAGAGTTGCAGTCTAGAGGAATGATATGGAAAAGCCCTTAGAGGTAAGTGCATTGTCCTCTGTGCAAGCAGCTGCAGAAGAAAAGATGGAATGACAAAGCCCTCATTAGCATTTGGGCAATCTTCTCCATTGACTTGGGTATATTTTCAGATTCTGTATCAAGAACACTCACCAGAAAACAGAGGAAAAAAACTTGAGTATTTTAAAGCAGAATTTTCTGCTGTAAACAAGTCTAGTTCTTTACAGTGAGTTCAATTTCATTCCTGTGTTAGCATGTAAAAGAGTGAAACATTGCCTCTGTTAGGCTTTCGGGTAGTTTATCTTCCATCTCATTTGGCTATCTAATAAAATTAAGCTACCAAGCTGTGTACCTTTAAAAAGGTCCCTTCAATAACTGACTATAGTAACCCTCAAACATGTACAGAAAGTGTTTGCAAACCAGATCATAGCCTGAAAATCTGAAAGACAATACTCTTGTCTGCAGTATCAAAAGAACTGCTGAAACAATCCGGGAAAAACAGTTGATTTGTTGGTTTTATTCCACGTTCTTTTAATTTTTAGCAGGAGATAAGGAATTTTGTTTTTCATAATTTTTCATTAACAATATACTGAAACACATAATGCAACAAAAAGAACATCTGATTCAAATCAGCAAGAAAGATAAGCTTCCAAAAAAGAAGATGTAAAAGAATATTGGAAAAAAAAAATTAAGAAAGATCCTCTTCACTCTGTAAGACCCTGCATTTTCTGTAGGCTGAAAGCCAACTTTGAAAGGAGTGCAATTATTTTTGGCAACACTGGAAGAGCTGGTCTTACCATTAAAACAAGAGAAGAGTTCCTCTTAAGAGCAAAAATACCTTGAGGTCTAATTTTAACATTCAATGTGTTTATTAAAAAAGTGATCGTTATAGCATTATGAAAAGATGATGTGGACACCTCTCAACATGCAAAACATTTATAGAAACTTAGGCTCAGATTCTTTTCTCAAGTTAAATAAATTCACAGCAACTCATGAGGTTGCTCAGGTATATGCAGGTGAGGTTATAGACATACAGATATGATGCAGGAGACATTTGAGTGATGTTATCAGTTATGAACTCGATCTCATTCCTTAAAATCAGGTAAAACTATCATTAGCTTCACTGATAGTTTTGCCCTAAATGACTAAATAATGACTTCCAGTTTTGGCAAAGTTCTCTATACTTGCTAGATATCCTCAACAGTCCTGACAGTAGTTGACCAGGCAACACTGAGAAAGAGTTTTTCATCTGTCAGTCTAGCTATGAGATTTGTCTATTTGCCCCTGGCAATGTCTATGCAAGATCCGTTCCATATCAAAACCTGAAAGTGAGGGAACAAATGTGAATGTACTGAATGCAATAAGAAAAAATCTGGGACTTGAGTGGCAAGGACGTACTTCCATATCATAACTAGCACATTACAGACTTAGACATGCCTCTTCATTTAAATTGGAGAGCTGAATAGTGCAACTCACAACCGGTAGAGTATCAAAATCTCCTTCCTTATCGCACAAATATCAGAAATAATACTTACAGCTCTAAATATCCCAGGCACTGTAAGCAGCAACTAAAAGCAATTAGCATCAAACTATGAAATAAGCATAAAAATGTATAATAATTCTTTCCTGGATCCTATCAGAAATACAGATCCATAATACCAAGGAGAAATGATTGGCAGTAGTCCCTTGTTTTTAGAAAGCAGTAGGATATCATGCATATATCTCTCCTCCCTACATCAACAGAGACTCTTTTGTATTCAAAAATGAAAAAAAAAAAACACCTTTGACTATGGTGTATTAAAACAAATACTTAAGTTAAACCCACACACTGAGGGAGAGAAAAACCAACAGCCTGAGTCACAACCTGATGTGTGCAATAAGCACGGAAACCTGTCTGATCTTTCACAATCACATGTAGTCTCTTCTCTCCTAGAGAAATATTTAAAACTATATGGGTAAGATGTACTCATATCCTTTCTATTGTTCCTGAAATGCAAAAATCTGCATTATACAGAAAGTATGAATAGACTGTTATGGTAATTTGGCTCAAAAATAAATTAATGGCTCTTCACCCTTGTTTTTCTGTCTCCAAGGTTACCAACTGTGTTTTTCATGAATGCTACTGTTTACTTCATTTCCTTCTTGTTTACTTGTTTTGCATAAATAAAAATATTTTTTTCTTTTTAAAAAATATATGCACTACAGATAGTTGCCATCTATAAATGAGGACAGAAGGTTAGGTGCCAGTGACAAATTTGCCAAGTGTTTTCCTTCTCAGCACAATCTGTAAGAAGGGCTCAGACAGCCACACAGCACATGGCAGCTGATGTTTATGGCTCTAATATAAGTCCTAGATCACAAAACCTGCCAATACCAGTTTTTTCACACACAGCCTGAAGGAATAAGAGCATCAAGAAACTTTTAGGGAAAGTGAAAAGAGAAAGGAGGTTCCTGTGATGTATATAAATGTATAAAATCTGTGAATAAAATGTTGCCACAAATAAAAATATCTAGGAAGAAGTGAGCTATAGGGTAGCCCCTAATTTTGGTAGCTCCATGAGATTAAGTGTGCTTTTCTGATAGGCTTGCAGACTGCCTTGCAGAAAGGATCTTAGTCTCAAGACTTAAGCTATAATATTTGGGGCTTTCAAAATGTTGCTATAAGAATCCAGAACACAATAAAAGGAAGTTTGTATTGACACTGAGAGTATTAAATGAGGCTTTCAAAACTATGTTACGTCCCTTCTGACCAAAGAAAACTCCTACATTGGTGACATAAATACACTAGATCCCCTAGAGGTCTTTTGCAATAATCACTTTTTTTTTTTTAGTCAGATGGTCATGTATTTATTCTGCTCATGTTTTGGAGCAAAACTACATCTAATAATGCCTGCAAATCCATTGACTTCAACTGAACTACTGAGTTATTAACATACATCCTAAGAGTCTGGCCACTTGACTGGAGAAACAAAAACCACACAAAGGAGACATGTTTCAAGTCTCAAGATACATTCTCTCCATTCCAGAGAGCATCCTGCAAGACAACATAAACATTCGAAATACTGGATGCTATATTCAAGAAGGTGGTTTGCAAAAACACTAAAAATAAAGTCTACTATCTATACTAACAGCTTTTATATCATTACTATGAAGTGGGGAAACTGTGAGCAAATGTTTCAACAGATAAGAATAAACACATTTTCATAACCTATGACTCATAAAATGGTATACTCTTGAAAAAGTTGTGATTTGAAGCAAGGACACTTGAAGAAGAAAGGCATTAGCTGTGGAATGCAATATGACTCAGAGGAGCCTGGTAAGAAGAGAGACTAGAAGGAAAAGGCAAGGCTAAAATCATCAGTTTCCCAAGTGCAGTGAAAAACAGAGAAATACGAAGCTAAATGGAACTTAGTTTACTCTTCTTTTTCCTACTATATGAATTAAACCTTTGGTTTGCTGGATCCTATCTGTTCTCATTTTTGAGAGTGCTCTTAGGTGATTTTCAGAGCCATAAAGCACCTGAGTAAATAAACCAACAAAAAAAACCTGTGCAAATACTCTTCACATGTGTACCACTTTGGGCAAGATAACTAGTTCTGGTTACTTGGCTGTATTTTCCACCAAACTGAAGCGTTACAAGGACTGGCACATACCAGATTTTATTTCTCAAATGTAAGGCAGAACCCTTCCCTTCTCAGGGGGACAAGACAGCAGGGGAACAGTTTCTGACTGCAGTGACTCCAAATTTTCAGCTGCACAAAGGTGCAGAAGAGAGGAAGTCCGATACATTTATTCTTTAAAAGATAGGAAAATGACACATGAAGATGAAGAATTCACAGGAAAGATGACTGAAGAATTCCATTTATTCTGAAAGTACAGGGAAAGTCTCTGGGTGTGGTACCTTTCTCACTCAGCAATTCTGAAGACATATGCAAAAGATATCATACACATGGACTCTATAGAGAAAACAGACATACAGTGATAGTAACTAAGGCTTCATCTTAAACTAGTCTATGCCACTTGACTCACAGTATTTAAGAAATTTTTCTTCATTATTCTCTTATTCCTCCCATGTTCATTTTTTATTATAGATATTTGTTACCATAGTAATAATTCTGTCTGTAGAAGCAGAATCTCTCTGTTATAATCTGCTGTCAAATAAGTACTATAAAAAGGCACAAATTCAGGTAATTATCTTGTGTTTAGTATTTAGTTTTATGATATGTTTTTTTGCATTTTATTCATAAGAATATCTGGGAAAACCAAAGCTTTTTTCCAAATAACATGCATTTTTAAACCATATGATCATTTTTTACATGCTTGGCTCTGTCTTGGAAAGGCAATAAAACGCCTGCTCTAAGCCCTCCCAAAAGATTTTGATTAACTTAAACACACTTAAGAAATACATATACTGACTATGAATCAGCAGTAACTTTGATTTCAAAGGTTTACTTACCCCTTGCAAGAATGGAATACATTTTGCTTTCAGTCCAGAGGAAAAAATTAATGGTTTAAGTTTAGTATAAAAAGCTTATTTTTCTTATAATTTGTGGATCTATCTTGAATATGTCACCTGTTTTTTTTATAGGACTAGAATAGACCTTAGTCCTTCCTCAGTAACTCTTCCAGCGTGGAAATCACTGTATTATAAGATATTTGATCATCTCAACAAAAAAAAAAAAAAAAAGGAAGAAAAATCAGTCTGACTGATATCTCTGGTTCAGAAAAAAGGGTGCATCAATCTTGTTGGGATTCAGCTTTGCTTCTCACCATCACGGTGGTGTATACCTTAGCTATAAGAAGTTCTCATAATTGTCTCCTCATGGATTTCTCTTCCTTGAAGGGCAACCTCAATAATCCATGGGAGATTCACTCAGATGCACAAACTGACTGTAATTATTGGGTTTTCTATGTTTGATGTTATCAGAGGTGAAAAAAAAAAGCTAGCATGGAATGATACTGTGGAGTAGAATCTGTATTTTATGTTGTTGGTATGCTTAGAATTTAGCAGGACATAGTATTTCCTCCATTGACTCATCTGTCTTGAATTCAGTGTTACTGAGAACGAAATTTCTATTTGTCATCAACTGGATCCTCTTTATACTGCACTGTTCCATTTGAAATTACACCTAGTTAAGAATTATGAGCACACAAGGTTTTCTATCAGTATGTATGACTTTCTTACACACACACACACACACTCTCTCTCACATTTCCCATTATTCCAAAGCAAAACTTTACACTAACCATATGCTAAAACCAGAAGAGAGAGATTTTTTTTACTCTTGGGAAAGCCAATTTCAAATTAGAGTCACAAATACAGTACAAAGAATTCCAAATAACAAAATCTCTCTCTACACAAAGCAATGTTACTTCACAATGTTATTATGTTTACATACCTAGAGACTCTCATTTTGCCTTATGCTTATTCCCTCAAAACTTTTCATTATGCATGAGATTGGCCTTAGCAAGATAGGTTCACCCATCCAAGCAACTGCTTGTGTACCTGGCTCACCTTTGAATAACTGTTCAATAATTTAATTCACTTAACTTTTGCAATCACGTAGCTCACAATTCACTTTAAAATTTTATGCATCAAAAATGTCATCTTACCTCTTGCTTGGCTCAAACCCAACGTCCTTGCATGGCAGAAAGGGGTGCTTTATTACATCAGTTTGGGGAAATGTTTACAAGCGAGGGAAATCAGTCTTCCAATATTGAGAATATATCACTGTCATTATTTCTCCCAGAGGTGTTAAGTGTAGATTTTTAAATTGCAGTGACTAAGAATTTTTCCCAAACTCGCTCTGCCAAGCTTTAGTCCTCCTCAAACACAAACGGTTATGCTTCTACCACCAACACTTTTCTTTTCTTGTAAGCCATGAAATTACATGAAACGCTAGTTTTACATCCAGGTAATTGTTGTTTCCTATATTTCCTAATGTGCTGTAGGAAGTAATTACACTGAATTATAAGAAAACAATAAGATGGTAAAAAAAGAATTTGGAAAAACTATTTTCAATACATATAGGATTAATGTTAAAACATGGACCTAACCTTATTAAACTGTAACTGCCATAAAGAATTTAATTTTTCTTCTACTTTTACAATGCTTGACATAAAGCTATTTATTATTTGATATTATTTGATATTTATTATTTGATAGGAATGGTTGGACTCGATGATCCGGTGGGTCTCTTCCAACCTGGGGATTCTACGATTCTATGATTGAAACTCTCAAAATTACACCAATAAACTGCTGATATTATTAAAATGAATAATTCCATTTCAGGAAACAAAAGTGAAATTCAAAACCAGATATCAAACTTACAATGCAAATGATTTGTTCGTACGAATAATAGAGGTTGTATTTCCCCAAACTAAACCTAAAAGTTTATAGTAGTTAGAAAGCTTTTGTTATCTGTTTTACTGAGAAAAATAGAAATTAATTGACTCCTCCAGAGTCATTTAAACACCTTTAATAAAATGAGATAGAATTAGAGGATTAACCTTCGCTGTAGGAGGTTACTATTTAGACGAGTGCAACCAAGATGTGGGTTACAGGGCTTAGGTGTCCATCCCTTTCAGTATCATCCCCAGATACTTGAGCTCAATGTTAAAAGTGTGCAGCATTAGCATCTCTGAACTGAATTTACCAAACAGTAAATATCAAATTAGTAAAAATAAAAATGAACATAACAACTGGTTTTGTAGGCACCATATTTCAAAACAAATCTTACTAATGAGGGTTATAAAAGACGGTAAGATTTGTTTTGAAATATAGCTTCATTATAAAAAATCACTTCTGATCCTTAGTGTACTAAAATCTTTTATTTTTACATAAATATTTGAATTAAAAAAATTAGAGTAGATACTATAAAATTTCTATTTGAAAACACTTTTTTGTAATTTAGATATGATCAGAAATGGTCGAAGGTCTAAATAATATAATCCAATTTTTCCTGCACTCCAAGTGGTAGATATTTATCAGCTATATGAATTACCCTTATACCTTTCCAAGAAACCCCACACCTATGTGTGGGTTTGGAAAGACAACAGGAAAACAATCTTACTCTATGGGATTCTAATTATTTTTTTAATACAAGAAGAAATTGATCTTTTCCTCTCCCTTTGTGCTACTTTAAGTTCCCATTTTAAAACCTTAGATATCTGTATTTTTTTTAATCAATTTCAATAAAGGACAAGAATTACAATAGGGAAAATTGAAACCACCCTGAAGTGATTGTAGTTTACCTGACAGGCAGAAAATGGGCAGAGACAACTGAATCACCTGTGAACAAAGACTAGATTGTCCAATAAAAAGGCCTGTAAAGATATTGATTACATCTGGGACTGCAATATCTCCTTGGTGCAGTTCACTCTAAAAATCACATACTAAATGTATGCCTGGGCCTAAGGATTCATTGAATTGTTTAAGACTAAGAAAATCCCTACTTTCTTAGATCTGCAGTACATCTAGACTTCAGATTTAATTAAAATATTAGTGGTTAATGAATACATTCATCCTTCCTCATTGATTCAGGCATACCTGGTTACTTTTTATTTCATCAGTCTGAGAGAAACGCTCTAATTCAGAGCATTTTATAGAAAAAAAATCTTCTTGTCAAATTTATGATAGAATTCCAACTTTAAGACAATTTAGAAAAAGTAAAGCAACTTTTGTACCTCACAGACTGCAAGATGATATCATCAAAAGCAAGAGAGGACAGGCCCTAAAGTACCTGCTGTAAATTCACGGAAAGGGTCATTGGGCATTGGAATAGGTTGCCCAGGGAGGTGGTTGATTCACCTTCCCTGGAGGTGTTTAAGGCACAGGTGGACATTCTATGAAATGATGATATTAGTGTTGTACGTGAGTAACTTTTGACAACCTTTTCTGTGATCTACCTATACAGTGATAAAAATAGTTAACTGTCATCCTCAAGCCCCAAAAGGCTAATCATCCTGACCGCAATCCTTTTGGAGAGGGTTCGAAGGTCATTACAAACCAGGAAATTTGCTAAGCTTATGCATAGGAAAACAAATCTACTATTTCCATCTTTCCTTCTCTCACTCCACATCCTCAGATTCTTCTTGTAGTTTAACCATAAATAGAAAAAAAGATGGAAAGACTAATCCAATAAATAGTAGAAGTCCTTCACTGTATTCTAATGAAGCTTTTCCCAACAACCTCCTAATTGTTTTTCTCCAGTTCTTTCAACCTGAAAATCATACACAGTACTCTGGCAAACCATTTGAATAACTTTCTAAAAGTTCTTTTCTAAAAATTCTACCAAACCAGGTTATACAGGGGTGTTTTGAAAATCATAATGTGATTATTGTACCCTCATTTAATTCATACATTTACTGCAACAACACTCAGCTAGGCACATGTACATGCATAATCTTGATCTGTAAATATCACTTCATCTTGAAACAGTCTTTGAGACATATGCTTATAAATAAACATATATCTCAATGCTTCTATAGGTATTGTGCTGAGAAGATTTGAGGGATTTTTTTTTCTAGTTAACTAATCTCAAGTATACTCTCGAAATGTGTTACCAGATTTTATTCTGATCTTTTTCTTTCAAATCTCTAGATAAAGTTGAACTGTGACATTAGTGAGCAAGCTTATTTTAACTGAATATGCATTAAGTTATACAATACAATTTCTGTAAATAGGATTATTAAATGTGGCCAACAGTCTTGATTATTAACCTGCTTTAGTTTAACATAGCCACTCCTTGATTTTTAGAATTCTAAATTGCTGCTCATAGTTTTCATTGTTTGTGAAGAAAACATCCATGACACCTGTCGCTTCAATATATTTAATCTAATCGCGTTATAATTTTATAAGCCCTGCCATATCAATGTTCTTTAAATATTAGCACATTTCATCACTTGTTTATTTAATTTTCCTTTATATGGGATACATTACTAATTTCAAAATCATTTTCAATTGTAAATTTTGATGGTGAGCCCTCCTACATATGCAGAACTCTCACTGGTGAGAGCCAGAATGCTACTCTGAATTACTTTCATAAATCCTTGCAGAGTATTATTATAATTTTAATTTCTAAACATAAAATGAATTTTTAATTTGTTTTAAAATTTAATGAAGTTGGAGATTTGTATTTCTCTGGATTAGTCACTTGGTACATGATAGATAAATAAATCTAGTTGCTTTCTAAAACAAACTTTAATAATTGGCTTCTTTTTCTTTGAAATTTTTAGTTACTCCTGGCACTAACAATTTTGAAAACACTCCCTTCTACCTCACCTTCCTAAATGAGCTGGTAGTGAGCAAATGAAAAACTTTGGGCCTGGAGGAATTGACCAAAACAACGATTTAAATGCAACTAGTACATTCCACCAAACACAGCGACACTTCAGATTAAAATCAATGTACTGTTAGAAAAGAAACTTGCAGTTGTAAGCAATTTACAGGCTTTCCATGAGAACATCTTTTAGTTCTGTCTGCTACCAGGGATTCTGCTGCTTAATATTAAGGGATTCACAGAATATTCGGTAGCCACTCAGAAAATTCAGAAGCTCAGGCCAAGCAGAGATGCTTCCAACGTCCCCTGCACATCCTTAAGTAACTCAGCACTGCGTGCTTCAGATGAGACTCAACTATTCACTGGCTAGTACTAACAGCCTTCACACCCATGCACACTCACTTTCTCCGTTCAAAAATTATTAAAGTTTAGCTAGAAATAATATTTTTTTTCCCATTTAGCATTCCATGAGGTGGTTTATACATAGTACCTACTACAAGGTCAGTCTTTGTGACTATTTATTGTTGTCAACTGTGCACATTGAAACAACTCGGAATTCTCAGGTAGTGGCACAAAAAATCTCCCAGCTTCCCTGGAAATTTTTCTGCCATGGGAATCTCAGGAAATGATCTGATGCTGCAGAAGAACCAATAGGATCACAACATATGCACAGAATGACAGATACTCTCCTTCCTACTGTTCAGTATTTTCTCCAAATATATGTCCAGACTGATAGGGGAATAATTCTGCTGGAATACGTACTGGATCCTTACATTGCACCAGATTTTGAAGACAAACACCTCAGTAAAGACCATAAACAACACCCAACTCTTCTGAAGATTTATGGGGGTAATAAGGTCAGCTCAACATAAGTAGGACTGAAATGCTAAAAACGGTACTGATATTGTATCAATGCAGTTACTCTAATAATAACTTGGCAAAGAGATCTAATTTCATGCTTCCCACATAGCATTTTCATAGCATCTCAGTAGCCTAAAACCCCACAGTTTGCCCGTGGCAGATGTCTATCGTGGCAATAGACAACAGTTCCTGATCCAGAAAACTTCTAGTTTAAGTGTTTTAGTCGGATGTAGTTTCACTAGTTGTTGTTACAGTTTTTGACACATTCCCATGTTTGTATACACAACAGTTCAGAAAACTGTTCTTACTCTATATGTCAGACTCATGCAATCTTTTATGTTGGCAGGAGGGTCATTTTTCCTCAACCCTTCTCAAGCTTTTTTTTGGGAACAGTTTATTATCATTTAAATGTCTTTGAAGCATTTACCTCATTACTTCATTTAACAACCTACATTTAACAAAGTACAATTAAAACCAGCTATGAAAGCAGTGCCAGTTACACAGCTAAATCTTCAGCCAACACTCCCAGTGAAGTCGATGGGACCTGAGCCATACTGTGATCATTACAACACCATTCTCATTAGCACCCTGCATTGTAGCACCAGGTGCTATACAAAGACTAAAACCTCCTTCAAAATCATTCTCTGCTCTAGAATTAGTATATGATATGAAAAACAGACCAACAGGGAAGTATAATGAAACACTGTGCTGATGCTCAGCACTGCAGACAACATCCCCAGAGCTTCAACAGCCTCATCAGAGTCAAGTGTTTATGTGGCCATCATCAAGGAGAGAAGCAAAGAATAGCAGGGCAGAAGGGACAAAGGCATCTTCAAAACAGAACATGCAGGTGGGGGGCTGGCACAAAAGTTTTATCCCACTTAAGAATCATCATTTTACAAGCAAGAGAGTGATATTATTTTTCAATGAGGAAAAAACCATAACTAACACTGACACAATAAAAAGTTATTTGACCAAAGCACTGAGAGGAAAAAATGAGTGAAGCAGCAATAATCTACATGGGCACTACAAGAGTGAAGGCCAAACTTTCTTTAAAGCCTACAGAGACAGGGTTTCTGTTACAGTAATAGGAATTTAGTTGTGAAAACTCTATGGTTATACACACTGCACAGTTAATGTTTCTACATAGAATCATAGAATAACCAGGTTGGAAGATACCCATCAGATCATCAAGTTCAACCATTCCTATCAAACACTAAACCGTGCCCCTCAGCACCTTGTCCACCTGTGCCTTAAACACCTACAGGGAAGGTGAATCAACCACCTCCCTGGGCAGCCTGTTCCAATGCCCTATGACCCTTTCTGTGAAAAACTTCCTCCTGATGTCCAGCCTAAATCTCCCCTGGCAGAGCTTGAGGCCATTCCCTCTTGTCCTGTCCCCTGTCATCTGGGAGAAAAGCCCAACTCCCTCCTCTCTACAACCTCCTTTCAGGTAGTTGTAGAGAGCAATGAAGTCTCCCCTCAGCCTCCTCTTCTCCAGGCTACATGCTGAGACTATGCTTTTGTTCAAGGACATAAAAGAACAACAACATCAGGAGATGACATCTTTGTTTCCTTCCCTCGATGGAAACAAACTTGTAGGTTCAATATGTCTCAGCGACATCCATATTCTTCACTATCCCTCTTCAAGGAGAAATCAAACAATACAAGAGTTACCCATGCACCTGTTTTCAATGACGGGGAAGTCAAGCTTGCACCACTACTCTGCCTGAAAAGAAAGCTTCATGCTGAGAAAGGAAAATTAATGTGTTTTCTCCCTAAACTCCATTTGCACCTTTAATAGGCACAGGGTTGCACAGCACAACCATGTCTCGTAAAGCTCTGCTGTTACTGGTTGAAATCTTCTTTCTACTAAGCAAAAAAACAGCAGATTCAGACACAGTGATGCTTATGTTCAAAATAGGAAACACCTGTCTCTTCCCGCTATGGACTTTACAAACCAAGACTGCATGTAATCTGGAACACTCCTGGGGAAGGAGACAAGATTTTGCTTGTGCAAATGAAATTTAATGTATCTTCAGAGCCATCTAGCTGATTATAATTCCTAAAACTCCATATAATTCCTAAAGCACACACAGCTTCCACGGGATGGCACTTCCTTAAACCCACATTGCTACATATCACTATGCAGCACTCACCTGGGGTAGCTCCAGGAGACAAAGAACTAATCCCAAGAACTCAAAGCAGTCTGGCTTAATCTTTTGTTTATTTCTAAAGATTAGCACGTTATGCAAGTGCTCCAGGCATACAGATGTGACAAACTCCTACAGATCATTTCAAACAACAAAAGAAGTTGGCTATGAAAGTTTGGAGACAATTTTTCATTCATTCAATCACTCCTATGCTACTACTCCCTTCTTCCCACTTCAGACACTTCTCCACATGCCCTCAGTCTACCACATCAGTTTGCAAAAAGGTGATACTGAACTGGGTGTGCAGGTTTGCTACTGCATCCTTTTTTCCCCTCAGTTTATTTTTTTGACTATAGCATTTTAAGCAGGTTCATGAATCACCTGAGGGTCAGATTTCAACCTTCATTTTCACCTTTCAAACCTCCTCTCAGCTACAGAATAAAACTCTTTTCTAGGCTGAAGAGTCAATTCTGTCACTTTCTTTATGGAACAGATACAATGTTTGATCTTGCTTGCTACTTCCACCTGTAGCAATTCTAGTTTTACTACATCTTTCTGATGAAGTTTGAGCGGAACTGGGTGTTTTAGTCAACTTGTTATAATAGGCAAAAGGAGTAAGACAACATTTTTTGGTTCTGTTTTCTACTCCCACCATAATATTCCTTAATTTATTAATTTTTATTGTTATCATTACTGATCAAAAGTCCATCATTTTCTCAAAATACCAATTACAAGTTTACTTGTTAGTGCTTATATTCAAATCAGAAACTAGCACTTCTAATATATTATTCTTTCTAATGTGTATTATTTTGCATTTTATTTACATTCAACTTCATTTGAGATTTCATCAGTCACTCAGTATCCTGAGATATTTCATATCATGTCAACATTCAGGTCCTCATCATAACTGTCTTGAATAACTTGGCCTCAGAAGCAAACTTTGTCATCACACTGCTTATCCCCTGAGCATTCCTTTTGATCCTCAACTGGTTATTTATTCCTTCCATGAACAGACAGTGGTTAGTGGACAAACTTCTTTAAAATTACTGGCAAGAGACTTTTTAAATGTCTTTTTGAATGACTAAATTAATTATTATATGAGGCTTTATGTCATCCACCTGCTTAACTACTCCTTCAGAGAACTGCAACACATTCGTGAGGGTTGACTTCCCTTTAGAACTGTGCTGACTTCTTCCCACAATATCATATTCATCTGTATGTCCATTCATTCTGTTTCTTATTATAGCTTCTTTCTCTTTTCCCCTCAGACACTGGGCTTCATGCAATTAGTGCTCTGGCTTTCCTCTGGAAACCTTTTAAAAAGATGATTGAACATGGAATCCTTTTGTCAGTTACAAGACAGCAATTTCACTGGAGAAATCTGTCAGAAATTACAGATGATAACACCAGCTCCTGGCAAATTTTTATGACATATTCAAGCATTTGTTTGGATATGTCATTTACCAGAATTTCAGTTTGAGGACTATCAACTCACATAATCCCTTTAAATACACTTCCAGCACAGAGACGAAGAGTTAAAAAGAAAAAAAAAAAAAAAAAAAAAAAAAAAAAAAGAAAAAAAAAAAGAAGAAGAAGGTTTTATGCCATTTTGGTTTTGTTTATTTTGTTGTTTGGTTGCTTGGATTTCTGGCCTGCTCCATTGTACTTACATTGCATAGAAGTGAAGAAAACTCTAGGTAGGACAGGACCATCACAGATCATCTAATTCAACTTTCTCTCAAAGTAGGCCCTAAGTTAGTTTCATTTATAATCCTTCCAGGTTTTCTGGTAATAAGTAGTTTAAGTTTTTAAAGGTTTTTTGCCCTATTTCTAACATGTTTGCTCACCCTGTCACCTGATTAGGCTGACTTTCCTTGGATTTTTCTAAAATCTTTTTTGATTGGTGGTAGACATTTGCTCTGAGCTATCCATGTGATGACTACAAGAGACAACATCTATTGATACATCAGCTCATCCTGACTGCATTGTGTTGTGGACATCATCTCAATCCACCTTGGTCATGCCTGGGATTTTCTTGGTAAACAACATATGTTATGTATCTCTGAACTCTCCTTTTTGGAAAATGGTCGGTAGTATCATTATTCTCCATTGCTGTGTGTCACCTGGTAAGTCAACAAGTTAAATTTGCAGGCCCATCTATGGGGACCTGATTATTCAGTTTTGCTGCAAAAGACTACCATGCAGGTGGACAATAGAGTTCCTGTGGCCTCAAGTACCACATTCAGTATTATTTCCTACACAGCCTTTTAACTCCTGCAGAACTCTGGCATAAATTTCTAGCACTATAGGTGTTCAGGTTCTCTGTTTTCTGCTAAATGAAATGTTATCTGATGACAGCCTGCGTTTCACTGCTGATATCCTGTAATTAACAAAGCTAAACATAGATCAGATACTGTTTCTCAAGGGTTTTTTGTTCATTAGATGCTTTATTATTCTGGCTTTGTTTTCCATTAGTATATTGAATAGAGTAATGGATACGTATTGCCACCTATTTAAACCCAAACTACATTGCAATCTGCTTTAACTCAGGTTCATAACTAAGTAATTACTTTTGGATTTATAATCAATTTTCAAGTCAATTTATTATTGAAAAAGAAACTCTTTTCATAGAAAGTGGCTATATTTTCTGGTCAGCTTAGCATTTGTCCTGCATTTCAAGCAATAGTGTCTTAGTAGAGAGCTTAAATAAATCCTTGAAACTAGCACAAGAAAAACTTCTTGTTCTGGATATTGATGCTTAGTTTTTATTAGAAGCTGTAACCCTGTAGGTATTATATCTGTGAATGGACTCTGGCAATGACCCTATGAAGACCTATATAAACAATTCAATTTCATGATAATTGCCTTGGTGACTTAACCTTACATAATACATGCCCTTTGGCAATTTTTTATGTTTTAAAGAACACCATCCTACATACGTTACACAACTTTCATAAGCGCGCAGCTCGTTTGGGATACATATTTCTTTATACTATAGCTTTATAATAGACAATTTGTAAGCATCTTCCTCACGTAGACTCAATGTTACAGGATTTTACAACAGCTCCTAACAGAGACAAGAGAAAAATCCTCAGCAGCTCTAAAGGCAATTTTGTGGTTTAACCCAGCAGGCAACTAAACACCACACAGCCATTCACTCACTCCCCTCACCCAGTGGGATGAGGGAGAGAATTGGGGGAAAAAAGGTAGAACTCGAGGGTTGCGATAAAGACAGTTTAATAAGACAGAACAGAAAGAAAATAATGATAATAGTAATAATAATAATATACACCAAAAAAGTGATGCATAATGCAATTGCTCACTACCTGCTGACCGATGCCTAGTTGGTCCCCAAACAACAGTCATGGCCCCTCAGCCAACTCCCCACAGTTTTTTTCCTCAGCATGACATCATGTGGTACAGAATAACCAACTGGCCAGTGTGTGTCACCTGTCCTGGCTGTGTCCCATCCAGCTTCTTGTGTAGTTCAGTTCTGGGCCCCTCACCACAAGAAGGATGTTGAGACTCTGGAGCGAGTCCAGAGAAGAGCAACAAAGATGGTGAAAGGGTTGGAGAACAGGCCTTATGAGGAATGTCTGAGACAGCTGGGGGTGTTTAGCCTGGAGAAGAGGAGGCTGAGGGGAGACCATGTTGCTCTCTACAACTACCTGAAAGGAGGTTGTAGAGAGGAGGGAGCTGGCCTCTTCTCCCAAGTGACAGGGGACAGGACAAGAGGGAATGGCCTCAAACTCTGCCAGGGGAGATTTAGGCTGGACATTAGGAAAAAAATTTTCACAGAAAGGGTTATTGGGCATTGGAATAGGCTGCCCAGGGAGGTGGTTGATTCCCCTTCCTTGGAGGTGTTTAAGGCACGGGTGGCATGAGGTGTTGAGGGACATGGTTTAGTGATTGGTGAGAATGGTTGGACGCGATGATCTGGTGGGTCTCTTCTAATCTGGTGATTCTATCAAGGAAGCCTTTCCAACATAACTAATTATAACTGCTGAATTATTTTCACCCTGGATGACTTTGTGTTGCACTTTGAAATATACAGCAAACGTCACAACCTGAGGCAGCTAAGGAGCTGGACAAAATACTCCAGGCGAAGTCTCACAAGAGAGGAATAGAGGGGCAGAATCCCCTCCCTTAACCCACTGGCCATGCTTCTTGTGAAGCACATACACCTCTTCTTACACATACACAAATATAAACATACTCGCACATATACACATGCACACACATATATAATTTTTTTAAAGTACTAGTGAAACAATATGGCGAAGACTATCACCCTCATACAAAAGTAGAGAAAAACATCTTCTACTACACATACATATCAGAGGGAGACCTATGCCAGGAGGAAAAATGTAACACAGAAGCTGTTTCATCAAAGCTACAATCTTTAGAGTTTTTCTTTTGTTTAGCTGGTTTTACTCTCACATCAAGCGCTAAAATCTGCTGAAAATGTCAGTGCAAATGGAAAAAAATGGGTCATCAAATACAAAAATGGAAGATCTATTAGATATTTGGTATGCTTTTGCATATATAGCAGATCAATTCTGCCACAAAGGAGAATTTTTTCTACATTAGGAAATACACAATCGTCTACTTGGTAGCACTAGACCCTGCAGAAAATGTCTTTTACAAAATATAGGAATTCACATTCTTTTTTTTTTTTTTCCTTTCATGCGCTTACTTTGCTGAGCAACAACTTGAGGGCTGTAATTTGACTTCTTTAAATGTCAAGGATGCTAACTTCCCTCCCCACTGGTTCCCTTAATAAATTACTCCTAGATTTACTGAAGGTCTGAACTGAATGAGCATGGCTAAAGAATAACACAGCACATCTGTACTTCAGAGTACAAATGTAAATCCACTGATGACTGCCTTGCTCTATAACTTCTGTAATCAATCAGTACTCCATTCCAACCTAATTTCTTATGAAGGCAAAAGATATCCCATGCTTTCAAGTAAATTTGCTGGAATAAGATGAATGATTCTGACTTTATAATAATACAAAAAACTTTAATATTCACTGAATCCATAATATTTTTTTTCAGTAAGCTTGGAAAGTCAGTAGTGAGAACGCAGAGTTTTCTTCCTAGGAACAGTTGTATGGCCAGCAAGGAACAAAGGTAAATCAGAATTTTAACATATCTAATAGGCATAATAAAAATTTAATTTTCTCCTCAAATATATCTCTCACGTACAGCCACTTTCAGTTATACTACTGAGTGCAACAGCTTAGCTGTTTGTCATAGCACCTTAATGTAATCCTTTAAGTAAGGTAAAAATTTAATTGTTATACCTTAGAGTGCCCATAAGGAACTTGTGGTGGTTTATACTGTACTATTACCTAGAGACATTTTTGTGGAATTATTTCTGAATCTTAACCCCTCAGTGCAGTGGAAGATAAGATGATAAAAATAGATCATACAACAGAGCCCTTCTCCTCTTCTGTTTGTTTTAAACAGACATCTATTTTATGTACACTGTCATTATACTCATTTTCTAACAGCCTATTATAAAAAATCCTTTTAAAGAAAATCAATTTCTTGGACTCCTGTATGACTTCTGCTGACATCTGATGTAATTTGACTTTCTATGTGTCACAAAGTACAATTTCTTTCACGAGGTCCTTCAATGAATTTCTTGGGGATGCCTTTGAGGTCCAATTCATGCATTTAGACTTTGATTATTAGCTCCTGTTTCCATAAAAATCCTAGTGGGAAGCATTACGAAATATATTTGAAATATATTTGCTTGAGTGCAAGCAATCTCTGACGGACATTTTCATTATATAGAAATCAGCTTTTAAATTAATAAAAAAGCTTCCATCCACACATCTCAGATCTGTAAAGTGCATATAAAACAGCCACATGGCATTTTTGTCTGAAATCATGAGGTACTGATTGACTTCATCGGGCTTCTAGACTAATGGGCTAGTATAATAATCAATAACTTGAGTAATTATTGAGCTGCTATATCCAGTCTATACATAGGAGGGACAAAACCCAATAGAAACATGCATTTGTCATATAATCCTTAACTACTTTTACCTACTTCCATGTTTAATGTCTACAGAAATTGTATGAACTACCTGCCGTATGACAAACCTGGTTGCACATATACAGCTGGGAGATAAGGCTCCCACATATAAGGGCAGCAGTTGCTGCCAGATCCTTCACAAGAAAGAGACAGGAAAGCAAAACAATCCTTTCACCATTCAAAGACTGGATGATAAGGATAAAGTCTTCTACTTCTCTTCCAGGAGGCTGAGCACTAAAGGATAACCTGCTTGACACTAACTACCTAGAGACTACAACACAACAAGATAAGCATCTACAGATATAATAAATGTCCATTCAAGCAAATTCTAGTTTCCAGCTAATTTTTAATTTGACCATGGTATTAACAGGCAGAAAGACAGCTTTTTAAAGCACTACTGACCTAATAAGGCCCTCACAAACAGAAAGAGAAAAATTATGGCCTTGTGTCACACCTAGGTGATGTGTTACATGTCCAAGTATGACCTAAAGAAAGATCATCCTGAAGAACTCATTGTTTAATATCCCCTTGGACTAGCAGCAGGTGGAAGGAATATTGCAGCATCTCTGATAAAGACTATATTCACGTATTCCAAAACTGCTTAGTCCTTAGAGATGCAGTGGTTGTGGTGTTAGGTCTTGATCGCAAAATGTTGTTTTCCTTCTTGCCTCCCCTGGTGGTATGTAAATTATGTGCAAAAATAACATTTAAACTCCTGAGACTGACTCTTACAAGGCCATTTTATTAATAAAAAAGGGTGGTCCCCAAGGCCCAAACCTTTCTTTGTCAAGAATTTATGAACTACCTTTAAGCACCATTGACAGCCTGATACATGGGTCACTTGCAAATCTGTTTTTCTTGCTAAATTATTACACTATTAACTCTGTGCCTTTTTCAGCTTTATAAAGTGTGCTTCTGCAGCATGTGTGAAGGATGAATAGCTTCAATTAATTCCATTATACAAAGGAACAATGAGGATAGCATATTGCTGACTTTAGGATAATGAAAGCAACACTGGATTTCAGATTGTTTTGATGTAATTAACATTGTGTTCTCATTTCTTTAGGTGAATGACTTTTAAGGTTCTCATTTTTTAGAAGCATGCGTGAGAAGTGGATATCAGGAGACTAGAAAGGGGTTTGTTATTATTTATAACAGTAATGTTGTTAGAGTGGTGTCCATGTGAACCATCTGATAAAAGGTTTTATCATGCTTTAAATTTGATAAGCATACAAGACACCCCCTCCTCTGACAGCTTACTTAAAGCACACAAAGAACAAACAGAAGGAAGGGTCAGAGTTCCATTTAGTATAGAATGATAGAATCACCAGGTTGGAAGAGACCCATCGGATCATCGAGTCCAACCATTCCTATCAAACACTAAACCATGTCCCTCAGGACCTCATCTACCCGTGCCTTAAACACCTCCAGGGAAGGCAAATCAACCACCTCCCTGGGCAGCCTGTTCCAATGCCCTATGACCCTTTCTGTGAAAAACTTCCTCCTGATGTCCAGCCTAAATCTCCCCTGGCAGAGCTTGAGGCCATTCCCTCTTGTCCTGTCCCCTGTCATCTGGGAGAAAAGCCCAACTCCCTCCTCTCTACAACCTCCTTTCAGGTAGTTGTAGAGGGCAATGAGGTCTCCCCTCAGCCTCCTCTTCTCCAGGCTAAACAACCCCGGCTCTCTCAGCCGTTCCTCATAAGGCCCCTTCACCATCTTCGTTACTCTTCTCTGGACTCACTCCAGAGCCTCAACATCCTTCTTGTGGTGAGGGGCCCAGAACTGAACACAGGATTCGAGGAGCGGTCTCACCAGTGCAGAGTCCAGAGGGAGAATAACCTTCCTGGACTGCATACTGGGAACTGAGGCACAGAACCCACACAATATGTGGCAAGATCAAGAATATCTTTTAAGCCACATTTCTTAAAAGTAGTTTATTCTAGACTTCATGGGCCAACCTCAGACCTATATATCATTAATGATACCTCAAATATTAGCTGTTTGAGACGTCACTGCTGTTGCATTTTGTAGATACAAATTTAGGACTTTATAGTAGATTATGCAAGTTGCCAAATCACTGCTATCAAATAAAATTTAAGTAAAGGCCTCAAACACAAGGCCTTTCATTTCTCTAAATATCTATTTTAGTTTAGTTCACATGGTGTCAAGAGTTGCTTCTCCATAAGAGTCAACATTTCCTAGTTAATACTATGTTGAAAATAAAAATCTACCACAAAAAAAAAATAGTTTTTCATTATGAATCTCAGCATAAACAACAATCAGAGAAATTTCATATATGTAACCTACAGCCTGGCAATCATTTTAAATCAGTCTTTTTAACTTTAGGTCTGTTCACAAAGATCGTTAATCTATACTCATGGAAATCTTTTAACAGACATAAGCTGCTCCTACTCTTCGATTAACACAACCGAGATTTTTTTTTTTTTTTAACAGGCTTTGTAACTATCTCAGACACAAATGCCCACAGTAATATAGAGAAGCAAAACTGTACATAAATCAATTAAGCTTTTATCCTGCAGGCTAGAAATTAAGAAACTGAGGATATGAGATTTGGAAAACCTCAGGAACCATGTAACAGGATCCAGACCATAAAGTTACAAAGTTAGAAAACCTAAGTCCTCAAGGAAAGAAATGGAAATATAGAAGGAAGTTTTCTTGTAAATATCTTTTCTTAAAGATCTGCCTTATGACTAACCAGCAATAACTATGATACAGACCACTAAGATTATAATTAAAAAAATGGACATAACTGCTTGTAATAGATCACATGGGTTATTGTTAAATAAAATACTTTGCACCCAAGCATCTAATAGAAAAATGAAAAAAATCAGTATCTTCTTACTGATCCTTGCCAACAGCCAAATTGGTTGCACAAGTAGGAAGAGTAATGTTGAAAGTCAGTGGTGTTGCAGCTGTACCTTCTCCTTTTCACTGCTGCATTCTCTGTTCAGCATGCAGAGTAAAAACTGTCTACTGCAAAGTTTTAAGGAGAAACAGAAGTCATTTCAAGAGAAGAATGGGTGTACTGAACTTAATATATTTTGTTCTACTCTGTATGGATGTACCAGTTGGGTAACATGAAGTATCAATTTCTGGTTTTTTTTTTTTTTTTTTTCGGTAAAATAATTAACACAAATATTCCATTTCTAGACATCTTATTTTGAATGAAAATAATCCCATTTAATAAATCTGCCTATAAGGATTCACTCTGAATCGCAGAGAAACTTCTGAATCCATATTTCCCAAGCACATTGCCCAATGACTATTATATTTGAGCTAAACTGTTCTCCTGTTCTGTCTCCTTGGAGGAACACCTCTCTCACAGGAATCTGCATCTTTTTCACTGATAAGTCCCACCAGCTGGGAGAATGAAGTTTCAGATTCATCGTAATTTCTTGGCATAGAGCATATAAGCAGAACGCGTACTCTGACATTAGCATGTTTGGTGAGAATTTATTTTTATTCAGCATTCTGCATGGCACTTAACACCACAGGAAACTGATTTCAGCAGAGGATTCTAGATGTTACTGTAATAGAGATAAAGAATAATAATAGTATTTAAAAAAGCAACGAGGCTTTCATATGAAATGCACTACATTAAGGTGATCGATTACGAGAAGTTAGTCTTCTCTATGGGAAAACTTCTAAATCTCCATTTAAGAAGTCTGAAAAAGAAGTGGCTCCTGCAGATGGAGAATGCATTCCTTTACCACAAAAACATCCTGTTATTTGGGTACATTGACAACCAAATAATAATTTCATTCTAACTATTGTTCATAGCTAAGATTCTTAATCTATTTGTCATATGACTGGAAAACAGAATTAGTTTTTGAAAATTTATGATAATCCTTAAACTGGGCATAAATAACACAGAAATGTTTAATTCTTAAGAAAACATAAAATTATGAGAAGGCAGTTAAATGCTTTATAAAATATGCTGTCAAATATTTTATGCAAATTGACACAACTGCACAAGACACACAACCTCAATACATCTCAAGCAAAGTATTTAAAGGTCATCCTGTTGCACGGGTGTGTTTGCATTTTTCTAATACAAAGCAAATTGAGGTTTGGGGGGTTGGGGTATTTTTGGTTGGAGGGGTTCAATTCATTCTGTCATCTCCTTCCCCCCCAAAAAGAGATTTTTTTTACGGGGCTGATCACCTAAACAAGCATAAAATAATGTTTCTCTAGTCATTCCTGATCTTCAGGAAAAGGATCTTATGGAGAAATTCAACCCCGCCTTCCATTCTGAAAACATCTCAAGCTCCATTTGCTGCAGAATGCTGATATCCACCATTACCTTGACCTAATTGAGAATCAGTATGCACAGCTCTCACTAAAGGTCCCCTGTGATCTCTAAACCTCTTCCACAGTCTTCATGAGAAGCAGCAGACAGACAGTGATTGGTGTGCAAACCTGACTATTAAAACACTGCCAAAGAGGGATTTCAATTTATTGTTTTGAAACTGTGCGAGTGGACATTTAATGACTCGAAAGCATAAAGGGACTACTGAAACAGAAGTGGTCAGGAATCTTTTTCTGTCTCTTTTCATAGTTCACACTTACATAAGTTGCCATTTATTCTATTATGGTTTGATTATTCATACAGTTATTTGAGCTATACTGAATTCAATACACAAAAGCAAACTTTCTTGGTTGAAACCGACAGAACGCATAGAGTTGTACTTTGTCTTTAGAATTCTAGGCTATTAAATAAAACATCTGCCAGAAAAGGTAAAATAATGTTCTATAGTTTCTATAAACACTCCATTAATCATCTAAAATGTTAACAGGAATAAATTGCATTTCCTATTTAATTATATTCATGTTACTAGGAAACATTATTAGTTTGCCTTCTAAAGCTTTCAATAAAATTTGGTTAAAAATATGGAAAAGACTTTACAGAAATATATTTTCAGTATGTCAATAGAATTGATAACAATGTTATTTAATATTTTAAACAAAACAATTTGAGAATATTATGAGTAAGGAGTAAGTTCTTCCACCAATATTATCAGATAGTACATAACAACAGAAAGCCTGGAAAGCATTTTATCTTCAAAAGAGAGGAAAAAAAAATCCTCTAATTCAAAACAATAAACTCAATATATAGTGTATCTTTTAAGTAGTCTTTCCAAATACTTATACAGATTAAGAACTAATAGAAAGTATTTTAATAGCACTTATACAGAGATAAAAGCCTTTTTTTTTTGACAAATAGGTCTTATACAGAATTCAGTATTTGAGGTAAGACACTAGTCAAAGTCCAAGATATTGCATTTAAATAACAAACAGAGACAAGAGAATTAATAACTTTAAAAGACAATAAAAGTATTCATATAAATTAGCTGTTTCATAGGCAGCTAAGACTAGAATTTAAGTTGCATATAATGCAACATTTTCAAAATCCACTAACAACAACTAGAAGACTCCCACTGGCAAAAGAGTTCAAATGAGTCAATGATCATGTTAATTCACTCAGAGTAAGCAGCAAATGACAAAAGCAGCCCAACTGAGATAAAGACATAATAACTAAAAATTCAATTTTCCACCAAGTCCAACATATTGAGGCACTGAAGGCAAATATTTAGTCAAAAAGCAGAGATAATATCTGCAGTGTCATTCAACACAGCAAATAAATCCCCTCTCTTTGGTAAGGGAAAATATAGAGGAATTCCATCACAACCACAATTCTCATGGCCACGTTAAGGTTTGATTCGGGTCCAGTGAAAATGAACACGGCTTTTGCTTTTCCTCCCAAGCACAATGAATTTGATGCCATTGAGACTGACTGTGTCCCAGTGCAGGGCAGAAAACTACCCTAAATCCTACAATAATTTTAATGACATAGTGATGAAACGATAGGGTTAATCAGTGATTCATCTGCAATTTCTGGATGGCAGCCCCAGTCTCACCAGCCAGGCAACCATACCCCAGCACACCTTCATCAAAACACGGACATTCACATGTCCAGCACAGAAGACAGCTCCACACATCAATCATATATTGCAAAGAGAAGTAACCCCTAACGGAAATGATGTTATGTTAAGATCTGGCACTCCTGATATTATTTTGCTGTATTTTCACAGCATATTAGAGTCTTAACCCTGCACATTTGTTGCTGATGCTGTAAAAATAATTAGAAACAGCACACAGATAGTGAGCCTTTGACAACACAAAATCACAGGAATATCTGTATTGGACACTAAATTAAAGTCTCTTGCTGTTCAAGCTGAAAGAGCATAGAACACCTGCAAAGAACATCACAGGTTTATCACTACTACCAGCTACCCAAGTCATTCAGCATCTACACAAAAAATGTTATCTAGGCTCTGAGGCAGCTATAAAAATAGGAATAAATAAAGAAAGAAATAAATAAAAGAAGTACCCACCTTTGCCTTATTAAAGAAAAGATGATAAAGAAAAATGAGGGAGTAAATTATGGGTCACAGTGAAAACCACTGAATTCATTACACCAGCCAAATAATTTCCCTCAAGCTTTGTGTAAGCATTATAGTAGGACAGCATTGTCATGAACAATAGGAAGAACAATAGAGGGGAGGCCTTATTCCTGGTCACTGAAAGAGTGAATGATGAAGCTGAGGACATGAATCTGATCCTAAAGTCTCTAAGCATTCTGCGTTTTTTTGAGATACACACCACCAATCTAAAGTACAAGTGTTCAGTGATCAACCTTCTCTTGATGTTTGTGGAAGACAAGCAGAAATGTAACAGTAGTCATGGTGCAACTTTTGAATGACATTAAGTACGTAGACCTTAAGCCTTAGTGATTTCTTCCTGCATTACACCTCAGTGTAGAGTTAAAGAACAAATAGCTTTGTGCAGTACAACACAAATTATAACACCCTTCCATCTAACCTCAGAGCAGATTCCATGAAGGCGAAGAAAATGCTGAGAGTTTTTCCCACAAGTATTATACCCTGTGGATAAAATGTACAGTAGGTGACTCATAATTTTCATCAGTAGTTAATTGAATGCACCAAGGTAAAATGTTGACTAAGTATATTATTTTTAAAATTCCGGTAGTGTGGGTTTTCTCAAGCAACAGAATTCTATTGTATAGTCGGTGATAAATCAGATACCAATACTTATACTGAGCACTGAGGAGGTCAAGCAGGCACAAGCACACTTGCCAGAAGCATTGTTGTAGTGACGTGATAGGGCAGTGCTACTTTTGGCCAATATTCTTGTGCAGAGCCCTGTGTATATAGAGAGGTAAGTTTAGAGAATTACTATCACTCTCAGTCAGACATTATCCGTGTGTCATTGGATTGCCTTTGATTTGTCCATTCACTGAAAAGAACTTAACTGCATTGGCTTCCCTGACATTGAACTACTTCACAAGGGAAGGAAAAATTTCACGGCTTGTTCTGCTTGGCAAACAGAAAATCCCTGAAAGACTTATGCCTATTGTTCGAAGAGTAGGAACGAAATACATCTTATCAGTGTTTGCAGATTGAGTGGCTTGTAAGATTTTGATCTCTAGCTTAATTTTAATTAATTTCTTTATCTACCTCAAAGCTAGCCAGGTAGTACAACTTTCAGGTTGGTTGGTTAACATGGACTGTACCTACTGAAAAAAAAAAAAAAATAAAGATTTTGATCCATTCTATTTCCAATTAAATTTCCATCCTCTAACTAAATGAGAAACAAGCAAACAAATTGTTTGAGTCTACAGCTAATTTTGATGCCTGTAGGTCAAATGTACTGAAATAAAAGACTGACCTAATTCCACTAATCTCCAAGGTAAGACCCTTTCTAACCGACATGGGCTTTCATTAGCCCTTGAAACAATAATATTTACCTGAATTAGGCAGTACTTTCCCATTTATTCTAATGTAAATCAAGGTTTTCATGAACTACATATATTTTGTGTTCAAAAATAAGACAAGACTGAAGAATAGGACAGTTTTACTAGAACATCTAAAACAGACTTAGTCAGCTGTACCTTTGAAATCACTCTTCTGTGACTGCAGGTAGCCAACTATTACGCAGTGACGAAATGTCATTCAAGTCAATTTATATCTAACTACAAAATTCAGGATTCTGCACAAATAGCTTGTAGGTATTTCTCCTCTTTTACTCAAATAAATTTGTACTGACACCTAAGAAAAACCTACCATCTGTTGGGAACCAGTGAACCTTTATTATTTCTTACCTGAGAGGAGAAGGCATTTAAAGGTCATGTTTCCCTGAATGTTCTTCAGGTTCCTTTGGTTAGATAGCAAAGCAAAGCCCATGTCAGTGAGAAGGTCAAGAACAGTCAAGTGAATACTCTTAATATTATCAGAATAATTTGGTTAGAATATAACTAAAATTCTGGTGCAAAAAAAAAGAGAAAACCCAAATCAAGAAGAGCTAAGAAAATTTCACTCCACTAACATTTCTTTGCACCGAGATATCATGTTTTCAACTTAAAGCTATTGCTTGTAGAGAAACAAACGATTTGGCTTGGGTCTTGGACCTCTTCATGAACCCAAACCCTCCCAAGAGGACAACGTAGACAAACATTCCCACGTAAATATTCTGTAGTTGTTTTCACTTGAAAATCTCTTCCTGTAACTTTCAGTTTTGATTGCACAAGCTTTGCTAGATAAGAAAGTGTGCATAGCTCCAGCCTTAGCAAATAATAAAGTACATGTAACACTCTATTATTCCATTCTTTTTTAACTTATTCTGAGCATCCTCAGTTCTCATCAATAACAGTTTAATCTGTTTTCAGTTACTCTGCCTTAGTTTTGAAGGTGCCATTATTAATATCTGACAAGCTATACCATAAGGGAATTTAGTTTGTCATCAATAAAACAAAAACATCAACATTGATTCTGTATCATAAATCTCCAAATCTACACTAAGTTATGCAGCACATGTATAAGTGACTAGGAGACAAAGTACTGCGTAAACTTTATTCTCTTGCAATAGCACTGACATAATGAAGCAGAGTTCCCTTGATGGTAAACAATAAACCCAAAGGTGAAGCACTACCAGGAGTTAGAGGGGAGGGCAACAGAACTATATTCTCAAATATATTTGGGAAACAGTCAGACATAGAAGCTTTCTTATAGGTTTCATCAAGTGGCTGTATCAACATATGTTTTTGTGAAGGATTTGTTCCCTTCTGAAGTCAATGCTGAAAGCTAACGTGCAGAGTATGTGTTAAGGGGTTTAATAACACCTTGGGTTGCAAGACGTTATTGGGTTGCTCTGATCTCTACCAGTTCCCTCAATAATTAGGGCTCTCAGGCCAATCTGAAAAATTCCCATTTAGATACTTGAATCAATCTTGCAGTAGTTAAGGTCCGTACCACATTCTATTAACACAATGAATGTTTCCTAATTATTCTTGCTGATCTTAATAAATCTTTTCATTCTTTTTATGAAAATTTCCATAATATGTGTGAGCGAAGAAAGTTAATACTAATTAACCTACACTTGAAGTGCTCTATTATCAAAGCACACGCTTTGAACACATTTTGAGATGCAGCCTCTGACTTCATTCATACATTGACTTATTTCCCGTGAAAAGGCTACATCCAACAATAGGGAGGCTCAGACAGTATTAGCTGGCAGCAATGACTGAATGATGATGTTCTGAACTGTATCGGTTTTCACTTATCTGTTAGAGAGTCTCAGTGGTTTGTAATCCTCTCTGGTACTTTGTTTAAGATGCAGGTGAAAAGAATCGATCCTTCTCCTTAAGATAAATTGTTCACTGAGTCACAGGTCCCTACTACATTCCAGCAACATATATTAGGTCTCATTTCCTATTGCAGTAGAGCTGAGCAAGAACAAGTGTTATTATGCACACAGTGGTTCACCGCACAGCACAGCTGAGTCTGATGATCAAATGAGAATTTGTCCCAGCTCACCACGATTCAGCATCCCATGCTCCAACAATATGGTAGTAGATACTATGTAAATCCTTGCCAGATTACTTTCCTGAAAATAATTTTTTTAGTTTTGATTACAAACCAAAAGTGAGAAAACACTTGACTCTCACAGCACATACTGAACTCACTACAGTTAATGAACACAAGACTGTGGCTGGGTTCTGATGAAGTGGAGGAGTTCACTTTTCCCAGCAATTAAGAACTGGAAAGGAAAACTACATGAAAGCAAATGATTCAGAAGCATATAAAGGAGCCCCATGGATTTTCACAAGTTTTACTTTTCTGTGATTCTGATCGTATTACAGAAAAAGTTACACCTGTCACTAGAACGACAACTTTTAACACCTTCTCTCAGGATACGTATATCACTAGAAATATCCAGAGAACTCTGCCACTAGAGGCTATGATTCTACTCTTCACACTGAGACATGAAACACTCCACACACATTCACCTCCCACTCTCTACACTCCTCCTTGCCCACTAGCTGTCTGGGGAGCAGCTGAAACAGGAGCAACCAGAAAGCAGAGTGAGTTTGTGTTACACAGGGGACACACACTCAGGTCTCACTGGAATACCACATGTCTATGCAGCACAGTGGCATTTGCACCCCCAACATGGGCTTTAAAAGCACTGAAATGCAGTCATTTGATGTGAAAAAGCAATCTGAGTCAATTTCAAGACAGTAAAAATCTAAATGAAGTTGCTGTGTAGATTTTCTGAAACAGAAAATATTTGCAAAATAATACAAAAAAGTCTTTAAGGACAATTTCAATTATTCTCTATACTGGGAGGAGATTAATCCCCACCCAGTCTGCATGTATTTTCTGGATGAACGTTACTGTTTTTGATGGATGAGTATTAGTGACAGAGTGCAAGCAGGAGTTGTTTAAGCTTTGGCACTATACAGTACCACTCTGTGGAAATTAATCTGATTAGAAGACCAATACAAGATTGGAAATTTCTTGTATACATCCATTTGTTCCATTTCTTTCCAGCAGGAATAAACAGAAGACTTAGTCATCACTATCGGGATGTGATTGTCGCTGAATCCACAAATTCTTTTGGGAGCAGGACTGCAGTGGTACATTTTACTCTCCCAGCCTGTAATCACAGAGACCCACCAGATCATTGAGTCAAAACATTCCTATCAAACTCTATACACAATGCTTCCTAAAATTATTTAAAATTAAAATACTTCATTTTCAGATATTTTATTCACTCCACAGCAACTATTTCTCATAACATGGACTTAATGAAACAAAAGGGAACATGGTTTCAAATCCTGAACTTAAAAGAACCAAATTCCTCTCCCTTCCTTCTGCTTAGTAGGAGTCCTATTGGTTTTCACTTTCCCCCTTTTGTTTACTTTTTGATAGCAAAAAACTTCTGAGGAAGCTGGTACTCTCAAAACGTTTCAGATGCAAGATAAACAATCATACACTTCTAAAGTTCTCGGAGCAGGATGTTAGTTCTTGATGACAGTACCAGGTGTGACCAAAGCTCTGCCAGTTTCTACAGTTGTTTCTAGACCTGCTCTGTATCATGTGCCATGTGTTGCCTTAGAGTGAATCCTCCTTTTCATTTCCTGCCTAATGGCTCAATTCAGTATTTAATTGCTAGTGCAGTCTGTCCTTTGCCAGGCTACCATGTGTTTTTCCATCACTGTTAGAACTGCCTGAACAAACAACAATCCATAATTCACTCCCATTTCCACATCTAAAATGCCAAGTTTAGTCTGTGGTCATATATAAAGACCATAATAATAGTCATTATTTGTAAATATTTGTAACACAGAGTGGTAGAAACACATGCCAACTCTTATCATATGGCAAATTTAAATAAACTATCATTTGTTACTAAAACTATATTGGTCATTATCAGCTACTCATTATCCCAAATATTCCATTCTATTAACCTCAGAGTACAAACACAGAAACCTTTATGGCAAACAACAAAAATGCCAACAATGCAGCTAACAGTCTACCAACTGAAACAGTGTTTTTCAAATTAATCATAAATGCATCTTCTCCCATGCACTTCTTTGAGGAGACCCTTAATTACTGTTCTTTAATGATCTCCAGTGTTCCTGTACACACTAAATACATAACAATAGACATTAGAAGCTGAGTTTGAAGCTGCTTTGAACATGAAATTCCCATTGAATTCAAGTGGAAATGCACACTCCATTGAGAAAGAGATGTTTGCCTCATCAAGTTCAAGACCTTATTCATGAAATTAGAAAACTTACAAATAGCATTACATACATACAGAAAAAGAACTTCCATGCGCAGAGTAATCTTCTCTAACTAAAGTGTGAAGAGTTAGTGGTTCCAGAATAAGTCTCAGAAAAAGCAATCTTGTATTTTCCTAAGACCAAACCATAAGGCCACAAACAAAAACATTCTAAGGTTTGGATCCCAGACTTCACATTCCCACTCCTAAATTCTAGATTTTTTTCCAAAAGAAAGCCCAAATTTATGCTAATGGAGAAAATCATACCAGAATTGCCTGCACTGTCCAAGGACAACTGAAGCACCAAGACCGCAAGGAGTCATTCTCAACATCTCTCCCCATTTAGGCTTCTATAAGTCTATAACTACTTGTTCTAAGGTTTTATTAATTATCTCAGCCTTCAACCGAGTCCCCTAAAATCCATCTTTCTAACCTTAGAGGAACCGCACTGAACAAAGCTGTGTATTTGACTAGTTTGTACTGGTAATCAGGCAAAAAATTCTGAGAGAGAAAGATATTGCAAACAGCTATATCTCAATTAACCTTGAGAATAATCTGTCTCAATGAGTTTGCATATGTTCAGCGTTTCTCCTGAAACAAAAATTAATGTAACTTTTCCCTATACACAGTTAAAAGACAGAAAGAATTCCTACCCAGCCAGCTGGACACCAGTTATTTCCCTGAACATCTTCATAAATAAAATTCTATTTATTTTTCTTTAAAAGTTAAATACACTCACAGTACACTTACTTGCCATCTTGCTGTCAGAAAACCCAGGTCTTTTCTTTATCACTATTTCCTCTGTTTTCCTTATTCAGTAGTGCTAAGGGACATAGCTAATACCATTGCAAGGACACTCTCTGTTGCTTTTGAGAAAGGTCATGGTCACTGGGAGAAAATTGGAAGAAAATAAATGTCAATGCTATCTTCGAGAAGGGCAAGGAGAAAGACTCAAGAACTATGGGCTGGCCATTCTTACTCCACTGCCATGCAACGTGGCACAGCAAATAATCCTGGAAGACATTTTCAAGCACAGGAAGAACAAGAAAGTGACTGGCAGTAGTTAGCATGGCTTTACAAGGGGGAAATTACACTTGAACAACTCAATGGCCAAATGAACAAGTCACAAAATAATTATATTTTAATTGTTAGTCTTCTTTTCTCATAAAAAAAAAGAACATTTGGGAACATCTATTAATGAGATTTTTGATTCTAAATCTGATAGGTAGATTGTAATATCCCTTATTTGCGGTGTTTAGAGCATCTTGCTTATTTTACTTGCAGATACAAGTCTAGATAAATCTAAATTATTAAATATATGAAAAGAAATTTTCTTAAATATGTTTCATCACCTGCAATCAATCTACAGCAGCAAAATTAGATACAGATACGGTTTAAAATTCCTACTTTGAACTACGGAAAGGATTGAATTTCAGCTGACTAATGCAGTTAGACTTAAAAAGAAAGAAGTAAAATATTCTCAACTGAGCATCTGAGGGTACAGAGATTACTTTAACTGTGACAGTTAATTCCGGTATGCTGGGAGCAGAGAGGCAGTAATGACAGCTGCAAGGCAGGGCTAACCTTGTGCTGCAGTTCTACCCTTTCTCTTCCAACCCACTGCTGCACTTCTCTACATCTCTCCAGATGCAGATCTCATCCCAAGCACCAATTCTTTCTTTACTTCAACACTGGTTTTAATTCCCTACAAAATCCAATCTCAACAAGATCAAAACAAACCACAAAACAAAACCACCACAAAAACCAGAAAAAACACACACATACAAAACTTTGCGATAAACATCAACAGGATGGATCTATAAATCTGAGCTTATCCTGTAGTTCATTAGAATACTCTCCTTTCCCACAATAATCATCTTGGGACAAATGTCACGGTGTATTTGGAGAAAACAAGTGGGCATAACCATCTGTGATGGTTGACTGCAGCGTGGGAACACATCCAATACGCAAACGCAGAGAGGTTTCAAGAGTCTAAAGGAGGTGTGCAGCATTGCATACTGAAAACTCACTGGATGATCTACAGCATGTTCTCAGAACATATGTCTGCTCCAGTGAGGACTCTAAAGGAGGGTTTCATGCTCTGTTTTATGCCCTAGTCACAACTGATTCTTCAGTGGCAAGCGGCACTGTGTTTTCACAGATGCCATATTCCCATATATCATCAGTGGTCCATTATTTGGTGGTATTGATGGGTAAAGCCTGATGAACAGAACCCAGAATGGACACAAATGACAGGGTATTGAGCACAGCACAGTGCACCCATGTCTCTGGCTGGAGACGCAATTTATATGACTCACACAAAAATATTTTGAAACCCTATAATATTTTTGTCCTGTTTCAGGTCAGTCTCGCCATCGAAATTCACATATTTCCCCATAGTCACACAACAGAGCACCTCCAAAACCCACAGAACAACGTGACCTAGCTCCAGGGCACATACAGCTCTACAAAAATACCTAATTTCCCATGAAACCAATGCCAAACTAGACCTATCTTATATATATGGACTTCAGCTAATATGCTAAACATTAAATTAACATAGAATCATAGAATCACCAGGTTGGAAGAGACCCACTGGATTGAGTCCAACCATTCCTATCAAACACTAAACCATGTCCCTCAACACCTCATCCACCTGTGCCTTAAACACCTCCAGGGAAGGTGAATCAACCATCTCCCTGGGCAGCCTGCTCCAGTGCCCAATGACCCTTTCTGTGAATTTTTTTTTTCTTAATGTCTAACCTAAATCTCCCCTGGTGGAGCTTGAGGCCATTTCCTCTTGTCCTGCACTGGCTAGCTCTGCTGAAAGGCTATTTAATCCTGGTAGACTCATTAGAGCAAGCTGCAATCCATGCAAAAGTAAGGTGATTAAGTTGGAGTTGGACTAAATGGTCTCCAGAGGCCCCTTCCAACCCCTACCATCCTGTGATACCATCCTGTAATTGTTTTCATATTTGAGACAAGGAGAAAGCAGAGCTACTGTTTCTCTGCTGTAGTCAATCTGGGACTCACCAGACCTAACGAGGCAGTACAGCAAGCTACCTGAATCCTGTACCTGCAGCGTGGAAAATGTAGAGTCCAGATAAACTACTCGTAGATAAATGAATGCTGATTACACTGCCTAGAAGTACAGAGTATATCACCATGGTGAATGCATGGAGACTTCTGTGCTGTCCCAGATGAATCCTGACAAAGAAAGTTTCTTGCTTTTTCTGTGCAACCTAGAAAAAAAAATTGTGCAAGTTCACAACTGCAAGAACTTTTCTCCTCAGATTGCAACTTTATTGTCACTCAGTACTGTGAGTGACAAGCCTTCCACTGTAGTATTGCACTAGAGCTACAGAAAGGCTCATTACAAATAAAGTTATACGCAAGCTTACATATCTCATTATGTTATTTTATTTAGTCGTCATTACTCTCTTCTTGTCCACTCTTCTTGTTCTCACTGGGTCATAGAATAACTGACAAAGCGTCAAGCATAATACTTTAATGTTTTACATGCAGTACTGCTTCCTTCCATAACTAATGTTGTAAGCTTCACCATGACCCAGTAGAGCACTGCTATTATTCTATTCTCAGAGTTCACTATGTTTTTAACACAGAGAAACTACCTGTAATTCTGTCAAACATTAGTATGTATAGCAACTCCTATGGTAGGGGCTATTTATTAGGTAACAAACCTAAGGGTGAAAAGAATCATAAATCCTCCAAGAAAAATCAGATTTTGATATTTTTACAGATGTTTAACCTACAAAATATATTTTAGTAGAGAGTACTCTCATTGCTTACTTGATGAAACATGCATGAATTCTCCTTTTCCTGAATAGTTTGACAAAAGTGAGATAGGGAGTTCATTATTTATATCAGAAAGCCTGTTGCCTTATGCTTCATTAAATCTGAAAGCTACATTATTGCTCAAATGATCACTCGCCATAAGATCAATAAAATCCTTTTCAGTAGATTAATAATTCTGAAGAACTTTGTTAATTTTCCATTACTACTAAATAATAATAATAAAAAAAAAAAACCAACCCAACTAGCAGGTTCAAACAAGGGAGTGTAAAAGAAAATACCGACACATGAAAGAGTGATGGGGAAAAATGGTAGATCTGCAGAATTCAAACATCCCCTAACAAGACCAATTTTGCTTCTCTTAACACAGGTGATATGGCTAGAGAAGTTTCAGGAACTCACAGGCATTTTCACTAAAAGGTGACAGTCCTGGGCTTCTGTCTCTGTGAACTGTTGGGCAACACAATACAGTTAATACTTTACTTACTCCATGCTACTGCAAAGCCCTGCAATAAATAAATAGAAAACTACTCACCCTCAATGAATTGCACAGTAAAATTGAGCTCAAGCTTAATGGAGAACTGAACTTGGCTATCGTACCAATTTTACCATTTGCAGATGGTCAAAAGGAAGGTGTTTAGACATCTGAGAACAGTCTCCTAATGGAGTTTGAGGAAATTAGCTGGCATCTTGACTCATTTCAGAACAGGAACCAAACTTATGCAGAAGAAAGGGTTTGTTCAGGTTCCAGTTATAAGCCTCATAGTTCTCAGATGCAATTAAATTTTTTCTTGAACAATTATTTCCCAAAAGCAAAGAACTACCATATTTTGACAAGTAGTACATGTGATGAAGTATGTGTTGAATAAGAGATAACCTGGATATTCTGAGTGAGACGTAACTGAGAAAAGTTGGGGCTGACTGAACCAGAACAATTACGTGAGACTGCAGGGAAAATAAGAAGTGGCACTAGAAAGTAGCAACCTCAAGAAATTGTATGTCTGTGTTCTGTTTGCCTTCCAGAGGGTTCATACCAACTTTATTACAGAAATGCTCCCTTTTGGTACTACATCTGCAGAAGCACCTTTAAACCAGCAATAATGGCCTGATGGGCTGGAAAACATTGAAATGTACCTTCTTTCCCCAGATTACAACAGTTTGTAGACTGTGCTGCATGTTCATAAACTTCTCTTCTCTAGCCAATTTCCCTGACCCCGAAAGGCATACTTTAAACAAAAAGAAAATTTTAATGGTATTTTTATTATCTACATTCCCATTATCATCAACTTTATTAGGTTTTCTAGAATACCATTTATTGCCACTGGCGAGAAGGTAACCCAGTTCACGTTGCTGTGTCATTTTATAGTTCTCGGTTGGAAGACACAAAAGTTTCAGAGAAAACTATTAGAATTATTTATGTAGAAAATTGGTATTTTGGGAGGGGCCTTTTTGTCCTGGAAACAGTTTTAGGCATTGGAAAATTAAACTTATATAGAAAATTGTACTACAAATGTCTGTCTGTTGTTGCAGTTTTATATCTCTCTTCATCACAAACTTAGGAAAATCAGTAAGTGCTCTCATTATAATATTATTTCTATGAATAATCTAATTTAGATGATGTATGCTTTTAGATGATTTATCTTTTTTTAAAAAAACCCTATTTCTAAGTCATTACTATTTTTAGGCACTGTTCTAGCAAAAGGTACAATAATAAGTTATGAGACTGGTATAAATGAGCCAAATTAAATATGTGACAGAAAAACTATGAAACCCACTTTTAAAGCATCTTGAATCTCAAAAGAATTACGTGATTATTTGCCACAGGGGATATAAAACACACTGTATTCAGAAAGGCTTTTTCAAAAAGAAAGATAGAAAACCACAAAGGGTTTTTGTTATTTTAATATTCTCTAAAGCGTAACCAACTCAAAAGAAACATTTGTAATTAGTAGCTTCATTTCCTAAAAAGGCTATAATTAGGTTTTAACAATTTATGATTTTTATGCTGAGGTGGAACTGTTAGACTTTTATTCATTCATTTTATAGTACTGTAAAATTATACAGCCAAATACAGTTATGATATAGAATCATAGAATAACCAGGTTAGAAGAGACCCACTGGATCATTGGGTCCAACTATTCCTATCAAAATATTTTGGTGCCTGGGACCCCTTTCTCCCTCCAGAGTAAATCCACGAAGAACACTCTCCTTCCCTAATTCAAAGTTACAGGGTTGGAACTCTTGAAAGTAACACTGCTGCTGCATTTTTACTTCCTTTGCTCCACTCTCAATTCCCCTAAGCTGCATGATCCTTTCCCCAGATGCCAATGTGGACAATTAGAACAACCTTAAATGAGTGTAGATAAAATACTTCCTGCCCAACCAGTTGCCCCTTTCAAGCACAAACTTTTAACGATGTTTGGATATATGGAGAGTAATTCCAACTCAATATTATAATCTCTGCAGAGAATCTTCATTGCTAAATATCTCAGGATTACAAAATGGCCTGGCTGCAGCTCTCTGGTCAAACTGGCTGACCTCCAACCACTTCAATCAACTGTAAGAGAGAAATAGTGTAACTCTGTACTTAGGGGAAAGCACTGCAAGGAAGTAGAGCCAGAGTTGTTTCAGGAAACCTGAAAGAATCACACAAGGTCTGGAGCAGTTTAGAGCAGTCAAAAACCAATGCTGAGTAACATACTTTTTCCAAATACATTTTTAAGATACCATCTCTAGCTCTGAGATCCTTTTCAAATATCTTTATGTGAAGATCAAACTAATGAGCAACCCACAGACAACTCAGATATGCTATCTTAGCCAGCCTTACTGTAAATGTAAATGCTTTACACAAATCCTTAACATGCAGAAAGAACTCCAAACATTCTCTGGGAAGATTTTGGGTATTGTTTGCAGCAGACTTTCACTTACTAAGATAATATGCTTATGTTTCCCAGATAAATCGGTATTAGAGAGCTTGTAGACCTTCATCTTACATACGACAATCCCAACACATACATGATTCTAAATGAAATGTTACTCTCAATTCTAAATTTTTTCCAAGGTTTAACAAGAAAATATAGTTTGTGAGGACATGAGAGCTGATAATGCGCTAACGACAGACAGTTGTCATAAAGATTGTCAAGATTCAAATAGTCAGAAAAAGTCACAAAAGAACATTCATGAGACAAGCTTGCCTTCCAATCCTTTACCAAAAAGAACTGTTTAAGTGTGAGAATCTTCTCATATTACCACGAACACACCCCTGCAACATGAGGCATATGCCTGCTGTCTCTGTTATGCTAAATATGGCATTTTCAAAGCTTAACAATGAGCACGCACCCAGTAAATTATGCCTAAGAAGGCAACTTGGGTGATACTTAAAATATTTAGTGGAATTAATTCAAATTTTCTCAAAAGTTGTAGGGAAACCTATAGATGGCTATATATATACACAGGCTATTTTATCATCATGGGGAACACAACTCTAATCACATTAAAGGGAAAAATACTGATGTAAATTAAGATACTAAGTTTCAGGGGAGATCGGGGGGTGGGAGGGAATGTCAGTATCTAAATTTAGCTGTTTTCTAAGCACACCCAAAACTAGAAATAGGGCTTTAATTTTCCTACAGTCACACTTCAAACACATGGACCAAAAGTAACCATTGTGTTGATGTGAAAGCCCCATTCAACTGACAACGTAGTGTGTCTTGCTGCAATGTAGCCCAAATTCATCAGCTTGCTTAAGTTTGCACTGAAGAGCTCTACTGAAATCCTGTGAGTAAGCTTTGCATATTAGTAGTTCTCATGTACTAATTTATGAGCAATTCTCTTACAGAAACTCATTGGGCTATGTCTGCATGAGCCTGACAGACTAAGCATTTTCAGCTTGAACTGCCTGACTCTGAAATATTATCCAATACCTATGCTCTAAGAGCTTCTAATTATGGTAAATTACTAGGCTGCCCAACACTAGGAGTTTGCCTTTTCTTTTCAACTGATCTAAGCCGAGCAATATTCTGAGAAGCAAATAAAACAGTGGCACAGTGCCCATTGCAGGGAACCACTGAAGGCAAATTACTGAATACATCTTTGTGGTCCACAATACACAAGGTTGATGGAGCTCAACAAATTCCAGATGGTACTCACACTGGCCAATGATTTGTGTGCAGTATGTTGTACTGATGAATTAGGCTTCCTTTAGAGTGTAATACTTCATATATATGTATTAGAGGGACAGGTAGAATATTAAATACTCTTGAGCCTTTTTCAATTTTAAATTTCACATATGCTTCATTTTCAAGAAATATAGGAATAGTGAGATAGTACCAAACGTGAAGAGAAGCTCAATTCTTGCATTATTCATTGATGTCTCTCTTGAAGAAGATGCTGCTTAATTTCTCACTACTGAATTCAATGCCAATAAATAACATATTATACAGTTTTGAACATAGAATTTCAAAATGGATTTAGAGACACAGAAATCCCCAGTCTTTTTAGAACATAGATTCACTCTGCATCATCATATAACCCCTTCAATTTAGTCTTGCGAACCAGTTCTGTACCAGAGAAGCTCTCACATATTGACTTGCTAACATGTATAGATTTTCACTATCACGATTGCTTTTAGTCAACAAAGTAATTACTTTAATGATTATTCTGCTAATTGCTCATCTGTTCAATAGAGAGGGAAGTAATTACTAAGCTAATTGAACCATCACCATAGAAATGATAGACATCTATAGGCTGGAAATACAAAATATGATTTGTAAATTTAAATAAAATATAAAGATTTAAGAACTTGTTTCTAATTCTGTATTAACTGGTTCCATCTAGAAAGGTTGCTCTTGAAAACGCAACACAAACTTCAGAAAAAAGGAAAACGGATACACGCAGTGAGCCCTGATATTTGTTCTTGCTACAGAAAATACTAGCAATTGCACATCAAAATGAATTGCACTAACTGAAATTTGGACAGATAAAGTATGCTCACCAAGGCATTTTGAGGATCAGTGCATAACATCCAATCTAGAAAAAATACATATGGAAAGAAAATGTATTTCTGAGGTTACAAAAAAAAAAAACAAACCCCAAATCAAATCAAAGTGAAAAAAAAACCCCAGCAACACCCAACCTTCCCACAAAACACTAACCAACTCACCAAATATAAAAATTCTTCCCTTTTTGTCAAGTTTGATCAGTTGAATTTCTTTTCCCTCACTGAATACAAGGGAGCAGCCTGAGATAAAGAATGACAAACAGAATTCACAATGATGTTCCACGGGGAACTACTGTAACAACCGATTTGCAGTAGTTAAAGATTGGTTTCGGTTAGAGGATTTTTTTGCCAAGTCATTATATAAGTACTCTCTCAACATTACAATTATGTATTTGAGACGAAGTAGGCAAATTTAAACATACCAATAACACTGACCATAATCACATTGAGTTTCTGACTGATTATATTAGGGAAACAAACTCAAGGCAGATCTACTGATGATGTTTAGTTTAAACTTACCCTGCTCTGAGAGAATATGCATGTTGCTGGCAAATAAAATAAAATCATAAATATGATGAAAAGAATATACAATCCATTGAGCAAGCAAAAACCCTGTTATTCAAAATATCACATATTATAACCATTGCCTGCATAAACAGTTTGTGGCCTAAAATAATCTAACAATTTCAGATTCTAAAAACATGTTTATGTCTAAATGAGACATAAAAGGAATACTGAATTTTTTTCTAAAACCATATTATAACTGACCAGGTATGATGATTTATGAGCAGTGAAATGATGATTTATGAGCAGGTGTGGGGGTTTTCTTGGCTTCATGCAGGGTTTTACGACAAAGATGTGTTGTTTTATTGTAACCTAAAAAAAAGTTTTCATGTAAAAACACTTGCGCTGATGCAATTCTAAACAAAGGTCTTTATGGTCACTGCTTCCTGGAGAAATACAAAATTGTGCAAATGTTGAAACAAAACATACCAGATGAAACCAAACAAAAAAAAAGACCTTATAGACAAAAATATAGAAATGTAGAAGATGAAATAGAAGCATATAGAGAAAGTATGGAAATGAGAAAAATCTCATTTCCTTTTCTAAGACTGACTCCCACAAATTAAAAAAAAAAAAAAAGAATAATTCCTCAAGTAGCTCATGTTGATTTAAGGTGTGACTTTACTCTCCCTGTAGAGACTTAAGTGCTTTCTTCAGTGCAAGATACCCATGGAAATAATTTCAGAAAAAACAACAGTTTCTCCTAATTATATCTATAAATAAAACCAGAGGTGTCATTTTAGGGATTATATTTCTAAGTCTAATTGCCTAGCTAATCCAAACAAAACATTTCCATTTGCCTAGACTTTCAGAAATCACTGTAATACTAGAAACTTTGGCTTCTGAGAAGTGTAATTTGGATGTCTGAACATCCAGTAGGTAACATGGTCTGAGGTTTACTATCAAACATTTGAACTGCTTTTAAGGACAATATTGTGTAGAAAATCAGCTCACCAGACCAAGTAGTTACAGAGATGCCAATCTATTTTATTTACTGGGAGAGTGAAAAAAGAAAGGGGACAGTGTTTGTAGGATCTTGGTAGAAGGTTCTGGCAGGATTGAGTGGCCTTCATGGCACTGATTACCAAATTTTTGGAGTCTAGGATTATTACCACCTGGCCCTTGCAACCAAACCCCACAACACTGGGGTTCTACCAAAAGGGAGTTCCTTGCACTGCAAACTCTGCAATAATATGACCTGAAGCAGTCTCACACTCTGGGGCAGGGAAATTTGCTCTTAGCTACACCTGTATGTAGAACAGGTAAGAGCAATCAAATAGTCACTGCAGTTTTGTTAAGTTGAAAAAAAGTCAAACAACTAAGCTTCTCTGTCCTTCACCAATTCAAGTTGGCAGTGCACACAAACACATGAATGAAGACATAAGATACTACTCAATTCCTTCCTGAAAAAAATGATGATCGTCTTATTTCTTTCCTTTACACAATGATTTTAACAGAGATTTTTTTTTCACATCTTGTTTGATGTTTTGTTTTGGTGGGGTTTTTTTTGTTTTGTTTTGTTTTTTGTCCCTCACTATGTGTGAGGTTTCAGTTTGAGTTCAGAGGTCTTTTGGATCAATTTTGGACTTTTATTCTAGGACTTCCCTACATCCATTAGAAAAAAAAATAGAGAAGATAAGTAACTACTCAAGCATTCAATTATTTATGTTCAACACAAAGCTGACTAGGGAAAGAAAAAATACCTTTCAGGAAGGTGGAGGAACACTACTTGGAGGGCTGCTCTGGGACAATGATTTTAAAGAGTTCCCTCCCTCTTCTTGACTTTCCTCTCTCATTTTAACCCCTTAGGTCAGATGTAGACTCCTCAATAGAGCAGCCTGCACTTGTACTGTTGCCCTTCTCACTGGTAGGTCTTTGATGGATTTCTCTGCTGCTGAGATGCCAGTTTTTGAAGAGGCAACTTTGTCATCAGGGTAAGATTTCCATCTAGGAGTTCCTCAAAACTCAAAGCCTGATTGATTTCCTCCTCTGTGATGTACTTAAGGGCATCAGCGTAGAAGCCTGAAATCTGTTCAAGGCATTACTGTATGTGCAGAGAGCATGCTGACTAAAGGCCTCATTCTACTGTGTCATTAACTACAAGTCCTTGTTCTCTCCCTGAGATTTTCCTGAAAAAAAGAAAATCCAGAGGTCTGTCTAACTTTGAGTTGACGAGTTAAATTTTTCCTTATATGAGCAAATCAAGAAATCAAAGTAGATTACAGAAAAGAAAATGAGTAACTCTAACTCATTCTGTATCACTGATAATTTTTGGCAAGTCCTAACATTACAAGATCATAGAATCATAGAACAACCAGGTTGGAAGGGACGCATTGGATCATCGAGTCCAACCGTAATAATCAAGATAATCAAGAGCATTTCTGTACATCCTACAGAAGCAGTTATACAACTGTTAGGCAGGAGATTTTAACTTTCTGATCTGTATATTTTAAATAGAGATTTAACTCATGATCTGAAAGTTAAATGGAATTTTGTCAATTTCCTATATTTGGGAATAAGACATTGTAAAACTGGGATACTCTCAATCTTACAGATTTTTCCCCTCTTTAGATTGTTCTTTGAAGACTGTTTCTCATTCCCTTTCTGGCCTGGGTACTGTCCTTTGCCCTTCTCTTTCTCCTCTCATTATACCTACCTAAACATCTGTCTAAACATTCATTCAGCTGCAGCATCTCTGGGAATAACTCATGAATCTCTGCCCAGTGGTAATGTTCCATCCTTTCAATCAAGCTGAAGTTTCACTCCACGTCTTTGGTATCTCCATTTGGATGCCTGCCCTTTGCTCTGCATGGCAAACCCACACCTCTTATTTAATCTGTGCAAGACCATCCCCCCACCTCTTAGACTTCCCTGAAAACAAGAACAAGTTTCCAATCATTGCAGCCAATAACTGCCCAAAGTTGTTCTACAGTACATAAATGCGTATATGATTACAATAGTACAAGAGAGTAATCATCATTCTCCAATAATAAAGATTTTCAGCACAAGCAAGTTCTTTATATTCTGTATTTGTAGCCACTGTTGTTGAAAACAGTAATATTTTTATCTTTTATTTCCTAAGATAGCAATTTTAGACTATATGATATTTCAGCAATTCTATCAATCCACAGAAATGTATGATTTATTAATGAAATCATTGCCATTTGTAAAATTCTAAGGCAATTAAATAGGAACTGAGGTTTCTCCAGAGAGGCTTCTCCAGCTCAAATTAAAATAGAAAAGAGACAGTGACTGGCATTATTTATATCAACAATTCCATTGGAATGATAATACAGCAGCTTTCACATGCAAATATACATACATTTAAATGATTTAGGAAGGATTAAAATAAGGAGCTTAATACATTTATTTGCTTGTGCTCAATCTTTTCATTTGCTTAAGAATCTCATGAAAGATGCTTTTCAAAGCAATTCATTTGGATTGTGAAGAAATGTCAATACACTATGCTGAAAATATTCTCGCCGCATATGAAAGAAAAAAACAAGTGGCTATACAGATACATAAATAGCTTGTTATAAAAAAGTTTAGTTAAATGACCTTTCAATAACACTCTAAATCTAAAAAAAAAATAATGAACATGTTTGTTTAAATATGTAAATGTCACTGAGCTCCTAAAACTTTCAACAGAGGACAGGATCATTTCCACAAGATTTATCATTAAAAACTTAATCTCACAAACAGATTTGAATCTATGGTAACTATTCCTTTTCTCACACTTAAAGTAACAGAAAGCCAGCACAGTGGGGCTTGTCCCACTGTTGGTTGTCTCAGAAGATGTTTCCTTTCCAGGATTAAACAAAGGAAAAAAATTAAGGTCATGTCATGAAGATTACATGGGTGTTTACTGTGCAGTATTTATTCATTGTAGGCATACTAGAAAAAAAATAATTTACATGGACTTCTTACAAGCATATTTTCTCACTATCCCAAATTTAATGCCCTTTAACTGTAGTATGAAGCCATTTAGAAACTAACAGTAAATTGGAGTTCGGATGCCAATATCTCATTGTATGCAAAACAACAGCTTGCTTGTAAGAGGCTATAATACAGAGTCCAGCATATCATGTTGTATCACTACAGGAATACAAAACCACATTTCTCAAAAACAAACACCTGAGGTTTTCTCTCCTTTCCTGTTAATGCTAAATTCTTTGGTTTCAGTTACCTCAGCATTGCCAATAACCATGTAATTTCACAGCATTTAATTTTTTTCTTTTAAGATTTCTGATCCTTATAATCATATGATCGATACTGAATTACATGGACAGTAAAGCGAAATTTCCCTCCCACAAGGCTAGAAAGTAAAACCTAATTGAATTCTAAAAAGCCTACATAGAGAGAGCAAATAAACCAGGGGCTAGTTTAAAAAAGATAACTCCCATCACTTCAAGCCAGTAATTATTTTTAACACTTCATTTGGAACAAGTGTTTGGGTGAGCCAAGAGGGCGATAGCATTTGTGCCATCAAAGAGAAACGTTTTTTTCCTACAGACTAAAATCTCAAAATTTATGACTTGCATTCGTAAGCTTACAGAAGAAAAATCACATCAAAGAATTATCCAACTGCACAGAATTTAAATGTCCTGCAAGATTTCTTAACTCTTTTTCAAAGGAAGTGCATGAAAAGGGCTTCGCTTTTGGACAGAAAAAATATAAATCTTAAGTGTTTATCAACACCGAGAGTTGCAGTCAAAGATCAGGATATTAGCGTGCCTCTAAACTAAAAGTCACAAATAACTGTTCTCCCTGATTATTCAAGATGTTTCACTTGAGATCCTTATTAAAAGCCTGCAGAGGCCAATCAGGTCTATCTTGCTATTGTCCAAAAATAGATACCATATTACGTAAGGAGAAATACGAAAAATTGATAGAATTTTGCAAATCAGTATCTAAATGTAGACATACTTTAATTAGTTGATTTAACTTGCTTAAAAAGCATCTTACTCTGGGTCTTCTATAAACTTTCTAGCAAGAAAACTTGACATCTGATTAATTTTCAAAAGTAAAATAAACATCTAAGCACAATGAGTACATTAAATGTTTAATTCCTCATCCAGTTATATGTAGGCTTCCAACGCTCATCTTCAGACGTAATAGAGTACCAGCAAAACTTGAGTTGATTATTTTAGATTGAAAACCTCCTACACTTAAATATATTTCATTGTTTTCATGGATATCTCCTGAAAAAGCACAGAGTACATGCCAGAAAGAGCCTCCTACATATTATGCTGATAACATAACCAAACATATTATGATGATGCATAGTGACAGTCTGTCAGAACATACAGACACAATAGGATTGCACACAAATACTATGACTTGACACAGACAAAAATGTTTTTGTGCATCGCAACTTGCTTATTTTGGTCAGAAGGACAAAGAAGAGGAACTGTTTTAAGTTACTGAGATCTCGTAATAAGTCTGTTTTATTTTCAGCCATAAACACAATGATCTCAAGTGATAAATGAAAGTTTTCCAAGGGACATCAGAGTAAGCATCTCATTGTTTTCCATTTACCTAAATGGTAAATATTGTGCTACTTACATTAAAGCCAGGGTCCTTGGTGAGAAGACTTTATGATGCTCCCTAGATTTTTTTCCTTTGTGGAAAAAGAGACTAACTAAGATGGATTAGTCCTGTGTTAATTATTTGCCTCACTCAATCTCTATCAAAGTTTAAATCTTTCTCAGTTTCTCCACAGTAAGTTTGAGCATGACCTTAGCCACAGATGTTTTTACTTATTGAACCATTTCTTGTTGCCTAATTACATCTAAAAAAAAAAAAAAGAGAGTATGCTTCGCTTCATCATGAAACCTGAAAAACAGTTATTTAGATGCAAAATATTTCAGTTCTAACATGCCAGAGGTCAGTCTATATTCCAGGTGGAAACACATTGACAAAGCTAGCACAAAGCCAGCAGTAAAGCTTGAGGCAGCACAGCTGGGCTGCTACCTAGTGTGCATATACAGACAGTCTTCTCCCCTAAGCCAGTGGGTCTGCCAGAGGCTGACAGCATCATGCAGGACTTGGCAATCTATGTCAGCACTAGACTAATCATAGAATCATAGAAACACCAGGTTGGAAGAAACCCAGTGGATCATCAAGTCCAACCATTTCCATCAATCACTAAACCATGTCCCTCAGTGCCTTGTCCACCCATCCCTTAAACACCTCCAGGGAAGGTGAGTCAACCGCCTCCCTGGGCAGCCTGTTCCAGTGCCAAATGACCACTTCTGTGAAAATTTTTTACCTAACGTCCAGCCTAAACCTCCCCTGGTGGAAGTAACTGTCTGAAGCACTCTTGTGCTTGGTCTAGATATTACCAACACATAACTTCACACTTTATCAATATTATTATCAGTTTGCTATCTTCAGTTAGCACTGATAACCAACACTTCACACTAAATGTCTTTTCCAATTACAGGGTCTAAAGTTATGTCTGCCAGCAGTGTTTTCTACTTGGGATTTGTGTACTTTCCTTTTTATCTTAAACATTTCTTTCAGTTACCATCTAGTGGTAGAACATACCTGAAATCTACTCAAAGTGTGAGTAGATGTGTGAATCTCATCACAAAAATCATGGTATTTTCAGAGGATTCCCTTTCCTTACTAAGGTAACACCCAAATTATTTTTTGTTATAATTTTTTAATATATGTAACAGAACTTTGTAGCTCACTTTTCATTTCACTTTCTAGCATTCTAATGTAAAGGGTGTGAATCTATGAAATAGATGATGAGAACTGAAACCCTATACTAACAGATAATTGTATTTAAAAAGAAAAGCCAAACACAAGTAACAGACTGGAAAAAGTCTTATTGCAGAGTAACAGTAGGTTTGTGTACATATTTATCCTTCATCAGACAAAGTATTCTTAACACACCAGAGACACAGAGCATGCTGGCATTTCTTTCTCCCTCTGGCCACAATCCATCATGGAGCTGATCAACTACTGTTCGATTTGTGTCAAAATCAGTCAATTTTTGACAAAACTTATTAGGCACTTTTTCCCCCCCAAGTCAGTATTTTTAAAATAAAAATTATATTGACAGAAAACACTCAATTGACTCCCTATAGAAATGGATCGTTTCACTAGGAAATATGTTTCATGTTCTCAATTATTGTATATTTTATTCCTGAAATATCTTATAAATTTAATTTCGTCCCTCCATCTTCCCCATTTCATAACTACAACAATTAAGAATTAAGCAAGCAACCATTTTATTTGGGAGGGAGAGGGACAGTCTGCCTGTTTTTTTTTCCTTCCAGACTTTCTGTACTTACAGTGAAGGTAAACTGTTTATATTTCAAAATCCTGCGTAACTAATGGGGAAACTAGCAACCTTGGTTGCTTTTGTCACTGAAATAATCAGCTTGGGAAGCATTTGGCACTTCACGTCATTGTTTTTGATGCCAAATTATTAGATGGAGATTCCCAGTGATGTTCCTCATAGTCATGGTGACAAGACTTTAGGTTGTCTGCAGGTAAAATCAGCTGCAGTATTGCTGTTTTGAGAGGTCATTGGCTATTTTCACAGAATCCTCAACTGGGATTACCTGTGCAATTTTATATAATTATTAGCAAGCTTCTAAATGCATAATAAATCTGCCAAGGAAGTAGAAGCAAAGAGGGAGACAATACATTTGTTACAATAAACCCAGCTCTTTGGACAAAGACCAACCATAGGGCAACATACATTTCACTGTATGTTTACAGGAACAGTCAGTCTCTTTGCAGATAATTGATTCATGATAAAGCTAAACTCTGGGGGGGGGAAAAAAACCCCACAAAACAAACACTATACCTTCAAATTCATAGTGCTAAGTCAAGACCCTTCCTTATCCTAAAGAGAAGAGAGTAAAGCAGAAATATTAGCTGCAGTCATGGAGGATAAGGGTAGTCCAGATACAGTACAAATAAATTGACTCTAGAAGTTGATAACCAAACTTGCACATATAGGAAACTGGTTCAAATCCGTACAAGCTGTACAATAGCTTACTTTGCATGAATACAGGAAATCTGAATGGGGAGCTAGACCAGATTATATTCATAAGTCCTTTTCAAAGAACATTTTAAATCCCACTGGAACGTTTCAGAAAAGGCTATTTCCACAGACACGCTTCTTCATGCTTTCTAACACTTAGTCTATGTTTTCATTTAAACAGCTGAAAAGTAGTTTGGCTTTAAACTATGTTAAGAAACAAACAAACAGAAATACTCCACCTTGCATTCTTCTGCAAGTATTTCAATTTTGTATAAATATCCATGTTGAGGTTTTCTACAGTTCTCATCATCGATAGGTTAGAATCATGATGAAACAATTAACAAAATGGTTTTACCAATCAGAAACTAAACTTCTGGATTAGAGACCAAATTCAATATCAAAGATGAGTTTTCAAATAGAACAAAAAGATTGTCAAGAAGCAACACTTGCAAAATACTAGTTTTCACTTAGGTCAGTATAGCAACCTTTACAGGTGTTTGAAATAAATAGTGTACATCTTGGTATCTAATACAAATGCTTGCTAACAAAACTGTGTAAAGTCAATAGAGGCCTTTCGGTTAACAGATCCTGTCAACTTTCAGATGTATACTTAATTCATTTACTGCTCAGAGTAAAAGGATCTTTGGGGCTTTCTAGGATGATGGAAGTGTTTGGTGCTGTCTACATCTAGTTTTAACTATTGAGTTAACCCTCTTCCTGAACTTACAAGGCTTCCAGCTGACAGTTCTGTTATATGAAGAATAGAAACATCAGCTGGGGGTGACTTTGAATGATGCTGCTGTTCAGTGCCCTCAAGAAATCACATGTAAGACTCAGGTGGCCAGATTTGTAATATAAATGGAGCCAGGTGTCAAGTTGCTCTTTTCAGTAATGAGACACTCATTTGTCCTCAAAAGAACTGGAAATTGGATAGACCAAAGCCCAAATACAGTGCCAAGATTACTGACTCCCGGCTGTTTTGAGTCAACAGGAGGTCTAGTGCCATCAAAACCTGTAACAGTAGCATCCTGAATTTGCCAACAAGAGATAATCTTTAAGACATATTTGAAATGGCTATAGGCTGACCTCAGCTTAATGAAATCGTGAAGAAAATGATCCTTTCCTATGATGGGTCAAAGCTTATCACCCTAATATGGATAACATGCTTTGCACAGCTTAAACAACATATTCTACAGATGGACTAAGTATAAAATGAGTTGTAAAATTCACAGTACTGAAAAACATAAAATTTTAAGACCATATCAATATATTAAATAATACACCCACCAGAACTTCCATGAAACGTAAACAACATTCACTAAACAATATGGCATGGTACTGAGAAAAATATCAATGGGCTAGCAACATGTAGTGGAGAGGTCAAAAAAAAGTAAATTGACATTAAACAGTTATTATTTCAAAGTCTTGGTTTATCCTTCTTTCTAATTCACAGAAAATCAACCACCATTATTACTGTGTGGGACACAAATACTGCTCAGAGATCTGCAAGGGATTTTTTTTAAGTTATTATTATCACTATTATTTTAAGATTTTTATTAAAGGGACATTTTACGTTATCTGTTACTGTCTACAAATACTGCCAAGTTTCCGTGAGCCAGCGCTGAGTCAAAACCTACAAACACTCCTAAATTTAGAGATATGAATATTGTCTTTTTATTCAAACATTCCCTACTGCAACATTGCTGATTCCAATAAGTGTGGGCACGGAGCCAAATTGCTAACATTTTGATTTTCAAACTCCATCAGTACACTTGCAGTCTTTGTTTAATTAGATGAGTGCCGAAGGATGATAACTATGTAGAGCAGGTGCTGTGTTTAATGACCACAGAGGTGCTACTAAAGCATAATACACTGCAGGGTGAAGCCTAAGCCACCACTATAAAGCGCACGAAGTGAGTGCATGAAGGATCTAGAGGCTGTATGGCAGTCTGACAAGCTTCAATTGTTTAAAAGCAACAGTAAAGTCAGTGAGTTAATTTTTAATATTCTACCGTAGTGCATAACTATTTACAGGCAATGTATTACATTAGCTTTATAGCTCCTGAAGTGCAGTAAAAAAAATACAGTATTGTTAAAAGTAGTGAAACATACTAAGCACAGCAGTAGCTCTGTTACATATCATCAATAATATAAGCTTTTGAATTATTATTTGGTTTCATGTTTGGGTTTTTGCTGGTTTTAGAAAGTGAGGTATTTGAGGTTTGGGATTTGTTGGTTTGTTTGTTTTAACAGCCTGACTAGTCTACATGGAACATTCAACATGTAGGAGAGTCTCTGCAAGAGGGAGCTGACTCACTAGAAAACACAGAACATAGTTGCCCACATTTCTAGGAACCTTCCTAACCATGAAGTTGGGTTAATCATATGGATTTTTCTATCTGGAAACAGAAAGCAGTAACCCTTCTATTGGGCTATGAGATCCCTTCACATAATTGTTCAATCACTAAAGTTCCCAACAAACCACTATTTGAAAGCTTAATTTTGGTCGTTGAAAAGAACACAGAAATCATATGGGAGAGAAAAGTAAGACTGCTTATATCATCTGCAGAACAATAATGAACTGTTAAATCTTAAATATGCAAAACATGAATAAGAAATTACTTAGTTAATTTTTTACCACCCCGGCACAGTTTACAGTAGCTCTTTGATGACACTAAGACATGGATGTCATGGGCCACAAGGCTACATGGTTTAGTGTTTGATAGGAATGGTTGGACTCAGGGATCCGATGGTCCTCTACCAACCTGGTTATTCTGTGATTCTATATAAAGCTATGTGATTGCATTTCCCCACCCATATTGCAGTTAAGCACGGAACAGTCAAACAGGCAGGGCCCTCCAAGTGAAGATTTCTGTGGTCCTCTAACAACATGATAGCTCTCTTCCACTCTGTCAGAGAAGGAAGCTTCAAATAATCACATTATAAATAAGCTATTTCCTTTTGAGACAACTTAAATATGAAATCTAACGGTTGTTTGCTGCCCTCAGTTCCAGAGACACAATTCATCAAGAACTATAATAAAGCTGTGCATAAAGACTGTAGCATGTCTTTGGAGCTAGGAAATACCAAATATATTTATTCCAGTTACAGTGGCTGCATACTCTATACTAAATTACAGTATGTATTTCAAACAAATATGTACACAAAAAGCAAATGTGCATTAAAATATTCCCTACTCTAATTCGTTCTTTGGGACAGCAATGAATGTGTATAGGAATCAATGTTATTTAAGGGCATATATAAATATATAAATACATAGGAATGGTTGGACTAGAAGATCCAATGGGTCCCTTCCAACCTGGTTGTTCTGTGATTCTGTGATATTATTATGATGATGAAAAAAAATACAGGCAATTTTGTTTACAAGCAAAATGCAAGAAGTGAAAGCTAGAACAGTTTACAGAGTTTAAATATACAATCTTTCCTTAAGCTACCTTCCACAATGTAAGCTAGGGTTAGCCTTAACCATTTTCTTGTTTACAATAACTAGTATTAGATTCACAGATAGAGATGCATTCTTTGTATATGTAAGATCTGAATCCAGGAAATTAATGCAGTTCCCCCACAGTGACGACTGCATACGATTTAAAATAAGACTGAAGAGAAAGATGTGAAGTACAGACTTCTAGTTCATTTCCAGTATCAAAGAATTTCCACTGAAGAATCCATCTCTCCTTTTCATGTATGGAGAGGTGGTGTTGGAAGGAGTGAATATATAGGAAGTATATGTATATTACAGAATGATGTATGAATGGAGTACTTAGTCTATAAAACTATGTGACAAAGACTTCCCATCTTAACAGATTACTAGTAAAGAAGGAGTTTGAAGTGGTGAAAATAAGGAGATATGAAAAGTAAAGGATGGTAGAATTGAAAAGATTTACCCTGAGGATTATTAGACGTTATTAAATATTCATAAAGGATGTGCCATCTCTAGCCTACGGCTTTTTTTCCTCTTAATGTCACTCTGATTACAGAAAAATCTCAGTAAATCCAGACTTCAAAATTCATAATTCCTTCTAGCTCTCCCTGCTTCAAAAACTATTATCGATTAATTATATTTCTCTCTGATCAGACCTAGGAGTTTGCTTCCAAAAGCCTGAGAATATAGGTGACTGCCTGTGAACACTGATACGTAGAGAACAAAGGTGATGTATCGAGGAAGTTTCAATGCAGTAACCAGTGTATTATGGAATCACACCACGGATAAACAACCTTAAAATTTTGATCAACTACATGGCTTGTCATAATTGCAAAAAAAATCAATCATCAGATGCCCAAAATGCAAAGATTAATTAAAGGAATTAACAGCCTAACAAGGAATGCCAAAAAGTATTTTTCATAATTATAAACTTAAGCATAAGTATTTATTATTTAGACTCTTTGTTTCTTACCAAAAAACCAACTAAAAGCAGCATTGATACCCAAGCAATAGCATACTGAATTGCTGCTTATTCGTTCTTGAGTTAAACTGCTTATATGAAAGCAGCTGTCAAGCTTGTGAAGTCACGGTGTGATTTTATAAGAAACCACTAGGCAGCTACCCTATGCGCAACCACTATTAAACTCAGTTTCTCACAAATTCCGTGGAAATGTAGACTATCATTTGGTTAGCGATGTCAAGGTAGACAAGAGTTGTTGGTTGTCTGAGTTTATAGCAACACACCAAAACATTTTGTCCAAAACCAGCCCATAGCTCAGAAGGAATGTAAAATTACAACACAGATAATTCAATTCTCATCCCCTTGCCTCAAGCCCAGTTGTTTTAGCATTAGAAATTACCAACAACCACTAAGTGTTTTTAACAAAATTATATTGCAAGTAGTTTTACCGACACCTTTAGTGTCTATCATCGTACAAGGCTTTAACACTGCTCCTGTCACAGTGCTGCAAGGTTTCTGCCTGTGCAGATGAAAACTCAGCATCTTTGGATGAGCAAAAAGTAGCTAAACCTGCCAGAAAAAATCATCTGCTACATGGTTAGTGGAGTACATTCAGATCAAAACCTGAATGCTGCTCACGGAACAGTCATCAGCATTTTCAGATTGTTGCTCTTATTAGTTAATAAGGCTCATAAGTGTCTTAAGTGAGTGTCATATCTGTAGCTGCCCTCCATAACGGGAAGCTTGGTTTCACAGAAGAGATGCATAAGGGAAGAGAATTAAATATCTCAAAGTCCTCTATATTTTAATAGCCTTTTATAGTGACACAGTTTCTTTTTTCTTGACAAAGATCTACAAAAATCAGTTTTGATTCGAAAGTCAATTGGCACTTTTTCCCAATCAACCTATTCAAGTGGAATATTTAAGTATTTTTGGATACTTTTACATGATCTTGTTAAGAGGTTATTCAAACAAACACACTTTCAGGTTATATTCCTACGCCAGTCCTGTTTACTGACTTTATATTAAAGAATGAATAATGTTCAAAATATAGAACATGCCAGGAGACTAGCTCCAGAAAAGGTGGTAGTAAGTATTTTTGTACTGATGGATCAGGTTTCTTATACTGTATTTTGAAATGGTTGCTGTGAACTTCTTGTCATGTTCACAAAGTTACATGTACAGATTTGAAAGACTGCGGGGGAAGGAGAGATTGCATGTATTTACACAAATATATGCCTGTGTGTAGATATATATATATATACACACACACACACATATATATATATATATATATATATATATATATATATATATATATATGTACGCACACACATTCTTCCCTGACAGCTTTGAATAATCCTTTCAGTTTCAAACATTCCCTTGCAGGTTCCATTAGAAATACACACGCAGCAAAAAAAAAAATTAATTCAGTTGATGCTATTGTGCTATATTTGGAAACACACGTGTATTCGTTACACAATTATTTTATTGAGTGCATAGAGAGGTACAAGATTCAGAAATGAGCAGTTATCAAGCGCCAAATATCCACACAGGCTTGCTATATTCTCTTGTCACCCCAGTGTGCCTCAGTAATAAATCAGAAAAAGCTCATACAAAAGAAAAATGCAGTCTACACTTTTCAGTTTTTAGCTTTTTCGCTGAAACCGATGACATGGACACTTGGAGAAATGTTGGGGGGTTATCTGCTATATGGTAGATAACTAGGAAATAAAATGTGCTCCTCTGGTCTACCCAACTGGAGTTGGGCTACAAAGGAAGTTCTCAAACATCTGGAATCAAGACAATTCGTATAGCTGCTAAAAACCTCATCATTCGACTTTAGAACTACTTAAGAACTGGAGATTTCAGGGTTTTATACATAGGAAAGATGTCTGATAAGTAAATCAGCTTAGTCATTAAAAGATGTAAATGAGAAATCCATGACAGCTGCTTCTGTTGACATCCCATGTGAATGAATTTTATATTTCAGCTCATAAAATTCAACTGCAAACCCTGAGCAGGGGTGAGAAATCTTTTTGTGGCAGGAGACTTATATTGAAACATTTAACTGCTAAATCTTATCATTAGGGGAAATAATTACACCTTTCACACAGACAAGACAAGCTACATGGCAAAAGGCAGTTTATGAAATATTTTTGGTTTGTTTTGTTTGAATTAATGTGATGTACCAGAATAAAGACAACAGTCATTCTATCTCCATGCCTAGGAGAAGTTTAAAAGGACCATGAAACAAGGCTTCACTGGGGACCTACTCAGTTTTCAACAGAGAATTTATATTCCTTTAATCCAATGAAAACAGTCTAATAAATGTCACTGTCAAATAGTCTTCTGGAAAGGCTCAAGGGTTCGGCCTGTGGATATAATCTGCTGTTTCACACATACATAATTTTTCAGCTATGCAAAGCTGGTTCTAAATAGTCAAGGAATGTTTTGTTTGTTTGGATCTCTGTGTTAACAAGTAGTCAATAAGAGGCAATCACACAAGAGAGCTCTGTGAAGAGAAATGTTACATTTAAGCAGATCAGGGCAATATTCTGGCATATGTCACTGCAGCAATAGCTAGTTTGTGTTCTTGCTTAACATACTGTTACACCAACAAGGAACAGCCTCCTTTCCCCATTACACTCACCTTAAATATATTCATTACTCAAGTCCTACCTGTCATACAAGGGATCAAATGTCCTACATACAGGGAAGTCACAAAATACATTTTAGTACAGCCTAACAATGTATTTCCACTTGTATACCAAAACAGATTATTTCAAAATATGATTATCTATATCTAGGTTGTGGCATATTTCAAACTCAAACTATGTAGAACTGCTTTGAATTCTAAATCAACACAAAAAAATTATGTCTCGCGCCTTAATTTAGGGCTTACCTACCTTTGAGAACAGAACGTACAACAGTTTTTTCAGTATTTGAAAACAAAAGAAAGAGGGCAGCACAACTTTCATCTCAAGCTTACTTATCTGTTTACTTTAACTGCAATATCCTTCGTTTATATTTTTTCTTAATTCTGTACACTGTAAAATCTTGTATCTTGCCTTCTTATAATGTATTAGTCACAATTCTGTGTTGCCACACATCCAGAATCATCATGCCTACCATTTTCCTAAGCTAAAATGAAAAATGAGGTCTGCTTCTAGGAAGTGATTCATCTTAATCCCTAAAATTTTATTTAGCTGTCATCTCAAAAGATCATCTCTGTGAAACATTAAAGATAATGCAATAGCACAGTAATAGGGAAATTACCTTTCTTCTTAATGCCTCATTACTGATATTGCTAGTATCGCGTATCTGCATCTGATACAAAAGGTATCTCAAGGGTAGTTTTAGAAACACAAATGATAAATAATTTTGCCCTCGTTTATCTAACAAAAAATATATACAGGTTTCCATATTCATAAGCCACTAAAAGTATTACTGAATGCCACATTCTTTGATTGTCTTGTAATAAGTCGTCATTATAAGTGTCCAGAAACTTCCATTATCAATGGCAATAAGAATTTGCTTCACTACCAACTGAAACTAAAATTTTGCAGCAACTGTTATGGTTTGTTTATTGCAAGTCAAAACCCGTGAAAAGTGAATGAGAACACTAGTTTCACTAAACGTACCGAGCTTTACCTTAATTTAAGACTTCCTAAAACATTAAAATAAATTATAAAGCCTTGGAAACTTATTGAGTATCAGTAAAAACAATGCTGTAAATAAGAAGACTCAAGATTTCATCTTGATTTTCATACAACACTTCCCCAGCTTCAGAATGAGAACTGATCCTCTCGTCTACTACTTTTACATCCTGTTTCACTATATATAAGACATAGTCTTTAGGCTGTATCTGAGCAGTACAGCTTTGAGTGTATTTACACCTCATAGACACATACTAACAGATGTTTTCTTTTATGACTGTGCTATTTGGTGCTCTGGCAACAGAGTGATGACAATGCTCACATCTATCCTCTATACTCCAACCTATGACTCCTGATAGAGCTCACACTAAGCAATCCAAATTAAATTTTATAATCCCTTTAACATCAGTAAGAACAGTCCCTAATGAAAACTTCATTAAATGACGTTTAGAAGACCAAGATTTGAAATTAATATCACAGATTCTTTTAAAGACAGAGCTCAGGAAATCCGGACATGTCCAAAAGTCCTTCCAGGGGAAGTAGTTCTTTTTCACATATTGCAGCCTTTCAATTATATCAGATGTCCAAAGCAAATATTCCTTTCTTAAAGCATGCCAAAATAGAAAGAAATCATTTCTAAGATACTAAATATTTGTCTTTCATATTCATACAATTTCAAATATGCAGTGTAGCATTGGCCACTAAAATATCCTATGCTGGTTAGTTATCCCACAAGAGAGTAAAAATACGACAAAGCCTTCAATACCACATAACCATCATTTAAACACCAGAGAGCAATTGTTCATCCCCTTAATAAAAACATTGTTTATTCCATTTAGTCCTTTAAGAGAATTTAAAAGACTCCATCTTAATGTACACTAATTCCTTTCAGAATTTCTGCTGCATATTTAATAAAAGCATAAAATCAGCTGTATCTCTAAGCAGAGATCATTTAATGAAGATGTTCCTGAACTAATGTTTTCACCAGATGTTAGCAGCAGAACAAAATGCTATTAAGTGAAAAACTTCAAGCAAGATTCCTGATCTTATTATTAAAAATAAGACATTTCCAATAGAAGGAAAGTTAACACTAAAATGTATATTAAAATCAAATCAAGTGGTTTTGAAGTTTTGAAGTTGAACTGGACAGTAGTCTGAGACAAAACCCCTTTGCTTCATTCTTTCTCTTAGCACTAATAGAACTTTCTCACAGAATAATAGAATCAACAGGTTGGAAAAGACCTATTCACATTACTGCTAAATTAAGCAGCTCAGTTGGTTGACTAAAATGGCATTGGTTCAGTCTGGAACTCCCAGCTCTGTAATGAGTTAAAATTTGTGATTTTAGTAGCAAGGAGACAGAAAGATTTAAAAAAAAAAAAAGTAAGAAAAATTGCATCTATACTGCATATCAGACTTTGCCTAAAAGCAAAATGCTTGTGAAAGCATTAGTAGCCCATGCCACACCTTTTTTTTGAGGCCTTGTTTTGTTCACGTCACTGCTATTGTTTTATGTTATGTTATCCACTAGAAATATAAACTTTTTAATCGACCCTTCATTTCACAGCTGGCAGCTTGTGCTCAGTCAATAAATGCCCTTAGAACTCTGGAGTCACACCAGTAAAACTCCTACTTCAAAATAAAATCTTAAAAATAAAGCTACATCTAAAATTAGGCTAATAAATCCACAGACAACTTTCAAAACTGGATGTACCCTGACTTCCCAACTTGGACTGAAAGTTACTCGATGCTGAGCACTCATGATTTCTCAAAATACCTCTTCAGGCTATCTAAAGAAGCTTCTCAAGATAGGCCTTTCTGATACATGTCAAATTTGGTGCCTTTTCTCATGTTCACATTAGCTGCTTTACAACATACCCAGTAAAGTTCCATAGATAGTCTCTTCACTCATCCTATTCAAGTAACAGGAGTCTATCACCTCCTCTCTCCCCATCCCCCAAAACACCATGTTAAAATTTCATTTCTTCCCTCCTAAGCCCTAAAGCCTTACTATAAACAGAAGCAATTTGTGATTAGAATCCAAGCTTTAGAAATTGTTTAAACTTGCAAGTTCAGGTTTCAATGGTCTCAAATCTGATCCTTTATTCCTTTAGGTAATACATCAGAAGTCATTAGCTGATGATCACAGCCAATCCTGGGCCAACCTCCCAGTACAAAAAAAAGGCAACATAAGACCAGATTCAAAACATCAATGTTTTGAACATTTTAACTCCCAGGGTATTTCTCATAATAAGCCTTGTCATAATTTAGAACCATTATTCTGCCTGTATAGGTAGAAAATACACGTTATATTTGGAACTGCCTAAAAAGTTATATTGACATTTAAAGAGGTATTTTATTATTATTGATTCATACAGCTCTCATGAGCACTATATTACTGAAGTACTGGCCCTTTTCAGACATTCAGTTATCAAAGATGACTAAGATTCATAGAAATGTTTTCCTGTTTCCTTTATGCCTAGGAGGGAGGAAAGAGAATGCCACTTGCTTATGGCATTGCTCATATCATTGTTGCAGCTACTGAACATCCTGCTTGCTCCATTTTAATCACTTCACAGGCCTTTGTTATCAGATCATCAAGGGCCCATCATCAATTAAGAAAAATATCTCTAACTTAAGTTTTACAGTTAGGCACCACACAACAACAACAAAGCACATTTCCATAGACTTAAAAAAATACATTGGATAATTTTGCTAAAGCAATTTTCTTACTTTTTTTGCTGTAACTTACAAATGTCATCGTTGTCTTCACTTCTTAAGCAGATGGATGCAAAGGAACATAGAGAAGCCAAGTTGCAAACGTATTCCATACTTCAACGGCTGTTACTGAACACACCTAAGCCATATCCACTTTATTTCCAGATTGCCTATTTATAACTGCCTCCAAAAGGTGTTCAATGCACTCTAAATTTCAATCTTTTAAATGCAGGAAGAAAGTTTTTTAATGAGGAAGGAGAGGAGGGAGTTTTTTGATTAGGAAAAATATTTACTTTGTACTAGACAAACAACATTTCAGTGCCCAGTGCTTCCACTATGCTCTTGGAAAAGAGCTCCTTGGGAAAATTTTGTCTCTGACAAAAAACATTGTACATGCTTGTGATGTAAGAGTCCAGCCAACCATTGACATGAATATTTGTTCAATGATTATAACCACACTCTCCTCCTCTTCCTTTGCCCCAAATACTGGTAGTTGTACATCAATCCTGCAATAGGACCATCTGTTTGGAACTGTTACCCTGAATTCACACAACATAGTTAAACCAGAGCATGAACAAATATAGCTAGAGCACTAGAGGAACAGGGAACTTTCAGAGTGGGATTTTTGTTAAGAGGGAAGGTTAACTGACCAGTTATCTTGTACAAAACGAAGAGGACAACAGTCTTACAATTTACGCGTTGCCATCAACAAAGCTATAACAACCATCATGAAACACATTCTGTCAAACTGGCTTCCTTTGAAGTAATCACTATTCTGAAAACACTGCACTGGGATCTGCCAGCATAAAACTGCAGAGTGTTACTGAAGTGAGTTTTATGCCTAAGTATTGACATACATTGGGAACCATCTGGCTGTCTTTGGAGTGTGTGGAAAAAAATCAGGTTAAACTATTGGACAGAAACATCAGTCCAGTATGCAGGGATGTTTTGCAGCTAAAAGCATGGGGTAACATAACCACTCGATCTTCAAGAGACCTAGCTTGTACAGAGAAAGAACAAAGAAAAACAAATATGATTCAAGATATTAAGCTTTGAATGTTTTCCCCTCCTGTTAAGGCAGAACTGCACCAAATCTCCCTAGTGAGAAGTATAAATGTTTATCCGTTTTGACATCTGAACCACAACAGACTCCTGCAATGCCAGTTCACTTTTGGCAACAACTGGATTATATGGCCAGCACTACCCAAAGGCGTGGACTCAGAAACCAGAGGAATAAGATTCCAGGATGTGCTAGATTTTTCCACAGGTAATTCAGAAGGATACATATTGGGATACACATTGCTGCAGTAGCACAATCCAGGCTGGAAACATTCCTTACTGGGACTATTGCACTTGTCTGCTTTTCTGCCAGAAGTTTTTTACTGGACTTTGGAAAAAGTGGAAGTGGAAAAAAAAATAAAGTGGAATTATCCTTTTCATATTGATGCTATAGTTATATTCACAAGGAAAAAAAAACAACCCCAAAAGACTAGACTCTCAGTTGGCCTTCAGTCCCCTGTCTGAGAAGGTACTCAATCAAGTACAAAAACCAAGCAAAAATAACATGCACTAACAGCTCCATTTTAAGATATACCTGTTCCAAGTTAAGATCCATTCGACTGTTGCATATAATGATTAGATTCTCTTGACTGTTTGAAATCAAACTGAGAGCAATCTTTTGAATTTAGTTAACCTGATTGGATTTGTATTTATTTTACTTTGTTGTTCTTAATGTGCAATACAATTTTTGCTACAATATTGACTGTTAATATAAACTCTGGGTTTTATTTACACACAAGGCTACAAACATTTAAAGTTGGCTCTCAAAATCATGCATAAGAAAAAGGTAGAACAAATCTTGATCAGCAAGTCTGAAAATAGCTTTCTGAAAACACCAGTATTTTCAATTATGCATATGCACCGATTATGCATATTTTCTTCATGCAGCAATGACAAATATTCTCTGTGAGAAACAAAGCAACAGCCTTGAGAGAAAAGCACAGACAAGGAGGTGTGGGACGTGTATTGCTTCACATGAAAGACAATTTTGGTACAGCTAGATGTGATTGAGAAGACTTCAAACTTTTATTTTCCAGTTTTTAAAAAAGGAACTTTAAAACCATGTTTTATCCACTGAGACATTGTGATCTTACAGTTAAGATTATGCATTACTTTGAAACGAACTGTCACTAACAGTATAAAGCTTTGGTCACATCTGTTATTAAAATTAATGACAGCTTTGTTACTGAAATAAATCACAACATTAATGAGAACAAGACAGTGTTTCAACACAGTTTTTTTTTAAAACTAAAGTAGGCTCAGCTTTAATATGCTATATCAAAATCCAAATTTTAATGATAGTAATAGGATTGCTAACATAGACTTATGGTGCCCTTTCACTGCTTTATGAAAGAAGAGTTTTAAGGTCCTGAATAAATATTAACTCATATTACTCTACAAATCATCATTTTCATCTATTAAGAGTGGCTCATTGAGACTATTGATTAACTATCTAAAGAGAACATAGGTTAATTTCTTGTGTTACCAGAAAACAAAGCATAGTTGCTACAGAAGTACATAATGAGACAATAGAATTCCCTGTACAATGAAGGGAAATCTCAGGATTTTTAGTATAAATTTTTCATTTAAAGCCACTTAAGAATCTGTGTCTTAATGACGGCAATGTCATTGATTCTGTAGGGGAAAAAAACCACACACACACATAAAAACCAACCAAACAAAACCCAAAAAATCAACCCTGGGTTTCAATGTCCTAGGTGAGACAACATCAAGTAACTAGATGTCAAATACATCTAGATTTTGGGAAAATCCACGTCTATATCCAAGTTTCTTGATTAGTCATTTAGCATTTACAGAAATGCCAGGAACGTTTGGTAGAGCTTTCCCCAAGACATAGTACCAATAAATTGACCTGCACCTTTGTCACTCACATCTAGACATGTAGAGTAAAACCTACCAATATGTATAAAAAAGTAGAACACTTTGGATTTGCTTTTGTTTTCCTCTGTGGATTTTTATGACAATGTACAGCCTTCCAAGCTGTCTGTAAACTGAAATTCTCTATTTATTTTAATATATGGAAGCTTTAGAGAGAAATGTATCAAATACTTTTTTGATCCTCGTGAAAATGCTCCAAATAATTAACCACAGAATGTATGCAGTCATGTGCCACAGAACAGATTAAAAAGATAATTGGTAGTCAGTTCAATTTTAAAAAGCAGCCTGGTAAAGTAAAGAGAATGCTGTTTTAAAAGTTAAATGTTAATCACAACTGGATGAATGAAGATGTCTAGTGAGATACCCAGTGAAATCCTCTGATTTGAGACAGTGTCAGGGTATTTTTTTTTTTCCTAATTTCACTGGTGAACGTTTGGCTACCATAGTGAATGTTAACTCCACAGATTTCCTTCAAATATACAGCAGAGACACAGACACGTTTGAAAACTTGCAGATATGGAACTTTTACACATGCTTTCGGTATCTTCATGCACAACTTCCACAGTAACTGTTCTCTCACCCATCAACCGAGATGGGGTGTGAGAAAATATTAGCTGTATAGGTAGAGTGATAAATTTAAGTTAGTTTCTTTTCTGACCCCTGTGAAGCAACTGCTTTCAGACACTTGCCTTTTTGTCTTTGCTAGCAAAACTATGCAATTTTCCAAAACCCAAGGCCAGCAGATTCCATTTGCTTTTACTCAGCAGATTCAGTTAAATATATTCCCCATAGTACTGTGCGTTTACATGCTGTGACAGAAAAACATTTTGGAAACCTAGGTTAACTTTTTAGTGGAAGCAAAGTCTTCTCACATAATTATAGACAATTTTTCCTTTCAGGTAAAGGATTGACTGCAAATGTTTTATCTTCTTTAAATACCATAGATGCATCAGAAAAATAGTCTGCTGTAACTTCCACATCTATAAGAAGCTCCCAAAACCTTTTTGCCTTACAATGTCTTTGAGCATTGTCACTGTCTGTTAACAATACTCAAGTGTTTACTAAACAGCAGCTTACGCTGAATAACATTATTCCGTCTCATCTTATTTTGTACCTAATTACCAACCAGTAAAACTAATACTCAAACTAAGTCAGTACAGATTTTTCTTGAACTATAGGACATTTTCCAATATGTCAGTGTATTTTGAGATCCTCTACTGGGCAGGGCATACAATAAAAGAACGTATGCTGATTAGGTTGCAAAAAGGATGGTATAACACATAAACAGTTCAATAACTGAAATGTACTCCGGTGAATTAAAAAAAAAGAGAAGTTTAACACTGCATTATTACCCTAAGGTAAGTATTGTATTAGAGAAATCAGATTCTTAAGATCATTCACATGACAAATACAGACAGGTTTCTGATATTCTAGACACTGATCAATTTTTTTTTAATATTTAGCATAGCAAGGACAACAATCACCTGTACTTGCTCTAAAAGTTGCTTCTCTGTGGAAAGTGGAGTTCAAGAGGAAAAGGAGAAGCTAATTAATATATATTACAGAAGCAAGTGACAGGACCGCTGATTTTCCCCCCTGCAAGCAGTAACAGACCTCCTGAACCAAAGAAAGTCAATTAAACACAAAAGACAATCTGAATTAATGGACATCCCTGTTGCAGATGCTTACTGATTCAAAAAAAGGACAAACCACAAAACTTCAGTATTGAGGGATGTTGTTGTTTTGTGCTTTGCAAGCAGATACAAGTAAATCTTGTCAATGCTCAGGGCAGGAGAAAGCCATGCATGACCAAGCAAGGGTAAAAGTCTACCCAAGATTAACAGACCATGCCTCTTATACTCCCCCGTCCTGGAAACATTCATTCTGGTACAGTCAGACAATTCTTTTCAGCTTGGAGCAGCTGGAAACTGAGCTTTTATTTGTCTGCTGCATCCTACCTAGACATACGCACAGGACAGGACCCTACAGGTAGTAGGTTATAGCCAGCATGTGTGAACTGCTTATTTACTCAACCTTCATTCTCTTTATATTACTTGTTGTCCTAACTAAATAGCACATTTTGTGAAAAGTGGCTGGATATTTGTCATTATCCCCAAATGTTATCAGAACCTATGGTAAAGATTAAGTCAATATCTAAGCTATTACTTGAATGCAAAGTGAAATAAGAAAGCAAAGAGATATAAATGATTGCCCCAGGTGAAGGAAATTCCTTACATCTCCAGCCAAATCCCCAAGCTTGGGACCCTTGCAATGTTCAGAGTAAAGGAGTCCATTCACACTCCTGCATAGTTCCATTGATTAATTTAAACGTTGTTAACACTTGAAACATAAAGGAGTGATTTGCCTGTGGCAAGATCACTTCTCTTTAACCATCCAGGTCTCAACACAAGCATTATGGATTTTGTTTTTGCATATATTTTCAAGATATGCCACAATAAAAATACTGTTTTCTCATTACTTAAATCAGAAAACAAAAGACCTCGAAAGAGGTGGAAAATGTTATAAATTAATAATCAGAAATGTAAAGATGGAGTTTTGAATGAAAAAGTTCTTTCTGTTCTTCTAAACTTTTTTTGATAATAAAATAGAACAAATCATTGACTTTTAACTCATTATTGCATTTTAAGTCATTATTGCATTAATAAGTTCTTAAATCAGTAGTACAGACATTTGCATTAACACTAAAATTATTCTTATTAAATACTTAAGCCATACACTGACAGACATTCCTAGCCCTACTAGCATTTTAAAATATACACACAAAAGTCCTGTTTGCCAAGTTATCGATAGCATGGCCAATGTGAGAGGATGTACCCAGTTGCTACCAAGAAGCAGCTAATCCTGAGGAGCTCAGAAGAGGATCAATTTAGGGGGAGCAGTTCCTGGTTCAGAAAAGCAGGATGTATACTCCTGATGTTATTAGCTTGTTTCTAATGAAGACAGCACTGAATTGCTAAAACACTATTCACATTCATATTCATGGCTGTTTAGTTTTGGCTGTGCCTTTCTAAGCAACAGACAGCAAACAGAATTAGAATATAGAAAGCCTTCAAAATTCCAGTGTTGGGAAGCTCAACTATTTTGTCAGCTTCACTCCTTGCACCATGACAAGAGTTTTGGGCACAGTGTGTATCTATCCTAGCAGGCTTTTCACTCCCATAGCCTAAACCCAGCCTGGCAGAAACACATACCTGCCAGAAAAGAAAAAAGAAAGGAGTAAGAACACCCTCAAAGGGCAAACAGGGACATTCACTGGTTATGCATCTTCAGAGACTTTCTCAGTAAGAACTGCAGGACATCTTTATTCCTCCTGTTGCTGTGCTGACTGATAAGAGCATGCTGAACTCTTTTAAACAGTGGTTTGCAGTGGTTGTCAAGAAAATTATTACAAGAGAGTACAGGCGAGATTCATTTGAAAGTAGCAAAGCTGCTATGGGAACCCTAAGGACTGCACAGCCAGGAAACTAGGAAGAGAAAAACCAGAACAAAGCTCAGAAAGCATCTTTTTCACAGAAAGCATCATGGGGCACTGGAACTGGCTGCCCAGGGCAGGGGTGGATCATCATTCCTGGAGATGGGTAGTCAAGGTGCCCAAGGACATGGTTTAGTGGCAGATGGGAATGGTTGGACTTGATGATCCAAGGGGTCCTTTCCAACTTGGTGATTCTATGACTCTATGAAAGCAAAACAAGGTGCAAATGCAGGTGAACTATTACCTGTTTCAGTGTTACCCACAAGTACAGTAAGGTAAATCCAAAGGTCCCATCAGTAGGCAGTATTAGAGTGGTAAGAAGTCTAGTTTATTGATGGGATGCCTTATTAATTAGAAAATGTAACAACCTTAACTTAGAAAGTTTCTATGATGCCAATGGATAATGGTCGAAACATTTCCAATTCACACTGCTACTTTTAATTAAATTTTCTTATGGTAAATGTAGTAAAACTTCCATTACCTGATAGCATTTCAATTTCAGCTTTCAAATTCTCTGTGAAAGGTAAGCTTGGAAAACAGTGCCATCTAATGCTAAAGAGCATAAATATAGGAGACTACTACAATAACTTTAAAATATAATGTTGCAAATTTGTTTTAAACTGATTTTCCATGCAATTCTATAGCATTAAATAACAGCTTTAAGAGTTTTAAATTAATCTGTCAAGTGATATAACGAATTTGGATAACAGCATTGCTAGTTCAAAAATAGCTCCTATAAAAGTAAGAACATTAAGTCAGGTGACTGAGAAGTACTTGAGTTTGAATTGCACACTCCCAAACTACTGCCTTTACTGTCATGTTTCAGAGCACTAGGGAAACCTGAAGATCTGTTCACAATTAGATATTGCTCCTATTAAATAGAAGATGGCAAATAACATCATCTACAAAATATGTTACTGAACAGCAATGAAGACTCAGTATAGTGTTGTCATTAGCCACAATAATTCACAGTAAAAGCATGAAGACCATTCCATAGCAATCTTGGTTGGGTTTGTACAGTATGTGCTTTTAAGTACTATTTTGTCAAACTTCCTGATGCAGGGAAGGCAAAATTAGCAAGACTCATCTGTAAAGAAACCAAAGGAACATGCATTTTCTAGGACAACTCTCTAGACATCTATCAGCTTCATGTAGCATAGAGCTTGTCTTTCCCCACAAGACATTTCACCAAACAGCTTCCTGAAGTTTTATGTTATTAATTGTCTTGTTGGTTCTTGGTATGAGCTGAGCTAGCAAGACTGTGTTTCTTTTCCATAACGTAAACTTATGCATTAATAATTTTTTTCCTCATAAACATTGGACTGAATGAAGCAAAGTCAAATTGAGTGAACAACAGAGCATTTGCCAGAATTTTTAGCCAGTGAACTTTTAACTCATTGTGCCATGTCGGATTGTGAGAAAAAACAGTTTACTTAAAAATAAAAATACTTTTCAAAAATATATTCAAATAAGACACCTGTAACTAAAATAATCTCCTGTCAAGTCATTAAAATATTCAAGGTTCTCAACAGTTACCATAAACTTGTGCTTTTAATCCTCACATTAGTTATTGTACACAATGATTTTCTTCTCTGAGCTGATTTTGGTGAGATTTTTTTTCAGGCACCCTTTATTAAAATCCTAAAAGTATCACTTCTACTTTTGTCAATATTTATTACCAGGCAGAGTATCCCAACACAAAAAAGAAATAGGAGATCTCTTGCCATGACCATAGTCACTGTTTCACAACCTTGCTCTGCTCTGTGTTTTTACTCTGAAATTCTAATAGTTTGATGCAACAGTGCTCTTACCTTATTTAACAATTTTCCCTGTAAACTTCGATAGGCCTTCTAGGGAGATCACGAATGGACATGGATCAAAAAATTTCAGTATTCATTGCTTTCAAATGCCAGGGAATGCAATATTATATTAATTAATTTTGTGAGGTTTGAATTATATAAATATCCTTTATTGAAGTAAACACTACCCTGGATTTAATCCTTTTATTTTGTTTCTTTTGTAAGTATAATCTAAACATCATGTTGCATTAGAGTGTCATTATCACCACATCAGAGCTTTTGGGTCTGTTTCTAACTTAATTTTAATTAAATTCTCACACATATAGAATCACAAAATATTTTCCCCCATACAGATAATAAGAGAAGATATTATTTTGAAGGCTCAGAGTCAGTGCTTGCCTTCAAAATTAAAAAGGTGTCAGAAACATCATGCAAAAGCAGACGTGGTTGAACAGTGGCTAAAAAGTAAGAAGACATCCTTCAGAAAACTCAAGGTTTGTCTAAAGGAAATAGAAAGGACTGTAAACTCTGACAGGCTAGATATAAGGACACAGACAAAGAAAAAGGGCACAAAGTGTTTTAGGATCAGCTTATGAGAGTCATAAAACCTAGTGCTATATCCTTTTTCAAACATATCAGGAGCAGAATACCTGTCTAGATATCTGTAGAAGCAATTACTGTTCAAGTTATAAAAGGATTGCTCAGGGAAGATAAGGTTATTGTACTGAACAAAAATTAAGTTTTGTTTTTTAGTTTTTAAAAAAATAAAAATCATTTTCACTGTATGGCGGCTTAGAGAGCTTTGCGTAGTGGATCCCCTTATAGCACGAGGCATATCAAAAGCATTACCCCCTACCTGGAATCAAAAGCCTGCTGGAAGACACTGGAATAAAAGAAAACAACACTCTAAACAAGTCAGGGGGCTCAAGTGGTAGTCATCTATGACCTTTCTGGATGAAATCTATAATGAAATAACTGAGCAGTTAAGTGTGCAGTGTAATCTCTTGCTAAAAAGTGCCTGACTGCAAGAACTCTAGAAGGCCACACAAGATAACCATTTTGAAAAAACGGGTCTCGGAGACAAGGAAGTACAAACCAGTAGATCTGATACCTGTAGATGGAGAACTATGATAAAGATAATTTGTGAGCAAAACCTTGGGAAAGGATGGTGGTGAATTGTCTAAAGGAATTCTCATCACACAAATCTGCAGGAATTCTCTGAAGGAGTCAGCAGGCACGTAGGTAAAGACGACTCAGTTGATATAATTTTCCAAAAAAAAGGAAGTGCCATAGTAGGAAGTGCCATAGTAGGAAGTAAGAATAGAATGAAGAATTTACATGACTAAATAACCGGTTGCCAATTATGAGAAGTAAAAAACCCACAGTAAATTGCCACAAAATTAAAAGGATCTTCATTTCTCCTCAGAGCTCAAAGAAAAGGTTGAGGGAGGTGGTAGGAGGCTGCTGCACCAGGTGCTTCTTGCCTCTTGGTAGCTTAAATAAATAAATAGCATGAGTAATTAAACGCAAGGAAAATGGGCAGGATAGGCTAATTGGAACAGTCTTTTGATGAGAAATCAAGGAAAGTGACAGAGGAAGGAGTGGAAACTACAGCTCAGAGGAGTATCGCTTTGAGTCTCAGTTGCCTGCCTGGCTTGGACTGAGCTCTGCCAGTGATTTTCCAGAACTGACTCATAAAATCCTTGAGAAGGAGTAAAATACCAAACTAAAAGCTTCTAGGACATTTATGGTTGGACTCAATGATCCGATGGGTCTCTTGCAACCTGGTCGTTCTATGATTCTATGATTAAAAGTTTCTTTCCTTCCCCCTCCTCCTATTGCTTATACAGTCCAGTATAGATCCAGGGATTCTATACAGGTTCCTTAACATTCCAGATCCCAGTGTTCTAGCAATGGTCTTCTTGCTGAAACCTCAGATTCCTTCAACATGAACTTCCCTCTTTTAACAAGTGAACACAAATTCCCATCCCTAGCTTTTCCTTTATGGTCTCCAAAGATGTAGTCCTCAAATCTACATGGTCCTAATGCTTAGACAAGCTTCTGAGCAATTGCACCAAAACTAACATATGCAAAACACTTGCTTTGTTTGTGGGGAAAGATCTACCTTTCCCTCAACAATTGAGAACAAAGCTCTTCAGATGTAAGAGCAAGTACTCTTGGTCTATTTTTCCAGAATGTGACTGTTAAACCAGAAGCAGCTACAAAAGATGCAATTCTACTTTAAGCTTCCTCAGTAGCCTGTTTGCCTGGATAGACACAGAAATGTCTGTCTCTGAGTCAGCAGAATGCACCCAGCATTTTCCTTGCAAGATAATGAACTGGTCACAGGAGAGAGACTTTCAGCAAACAATGTCACCACAGCGAAGCACAAGATGAAAGAGGGAGAGAAGGGTACCTTTCGGTTTCTCTCTCAACTATTCTGTGGTGGCCTGACTGGAAAAATTAGTAAGAGTGTTAGTCAAAGTATGTTTATTTTCCTCTGTCACATAAAAAGTGGCTAACACTAGGCATAATATTTGTTATCGTTCACAAACAATATCTACCTAAATTATTATGATGAACGAAATGGTTCTGCAGCAAAGGCAGCTTTACACTACTCACTGCTTACACAATGTATACTTAGCACATGAATAGATTTTGTAAGATAAAAATACACATTAATATTGTGAACTTTGGGATAAGCTCCATACAGTAGAAAATGTATGCAGGTTTGTCCTTCTTTCTATTGAAAAAAAAAAAAAAAAGTTAAATTATTCTGGCAGCTCTTGGCAGTTTTAAAATGGATTACACCTAACACAACACATTCCATTATGAATCATTAGAGAAAGAGTGTTTTCATGATGTGTGTCACAATTTACAGGCTCTCTGATAAAGCAGATCACACACTAATGTAATGCATTCCAGGGATTTAGTGAGAAAATAAAATAATCTTTTTAAAATAAACTTTTGTTCTCTTTAATGAATACACATGGCCATATTCTATGCTCAATTCATGCCTACTGACATCAGAATTTATAAAACCATAAATCTAACATTGTCAAGGAAGCAGGAGAGGATAAGGATCAAGTCAAGCAAATACATAACTAGCACGTTGATTTTCCTTGTATCTTTCTGTGACCCAGCTTATCAATAACAAAGTAGAGCCTCGATTCCCACCGTTCAGCCACAGCATGATTGTTGCAGCTCAGCATGCACGCGATGCAAGTGCACAGTACATTCCCAAAGCTACTCATGTATGTGTGCTACAGCCACTTAGAAAAAGAACCAAGATATTAACGCTCTACAGTTCTGCAAACTGAACCAAAAGGCAAGGCATCATAAGCCCTATTATTATCTTGCCTCTCTAACACTTCCTTTAAGATCTATCCTGAACATATTATTTAACTTCAGGAACAATGAAGCTGAAAAGAGTATTTCAGACTCTCCTTCCCTAGATGAAAAGGAAAAAGCCTTGACTTTTACTGTGCTAATATTTTCCATCATGTATTTTACAACCTGGTAAATACTCAAGTAAACAATGCTTTGGGTAAGTGTAGCTGGTACTAGTTCTCTGCAGTCAAAAGTAAGACTATAGATCCCCAGAGTGTAAAGCACTTTGTATAAGACTTGAGCATCCCAATTTAGTTCTGACTGATTAACAGTTTGATGTGATACAATCACAGGATATTTACCCATCTGTATTCATTTTTTTGGATGTATTATTCCCTTTCTGCATCTTCATGTCCCATTCTAGAGTCTTCTCTGTGAAGCCATATTGTTCCACCCAGGGACAGCTGTCACAGCTCCTTTAGAGTCAGAGTGTTTTCAGTATGTTTTAGTGTTTCATTTGGGTTTGTGTCACACTATGATACCTGATGGCTTTAAAATATCAGGGAAGATGCATCTCATTTATAAAGCAGAAGCTTCCAACTAGCCTGCTACTGTCACTGGTGTGGACCAAGCAAAATCAGATGCGAATTAAAACTAGGAGGTACAGGGGATTAGGATCATTAGGCCGTGTCTCCCACTGTGCGTTGGCACTAACTCATACATTCCCAATGGTAGCTTTCCTCCAAAACCATAACGCAATATGCAGAAGTTAGTGATGCTGATCAGGTCCTGAAGTAGACGAGAAACTAAAAATATGGCTAGTAGCTGAGAAATGTTTACCTCTCCCTATTAAAACACAGAGCTGTGGATCTGCCCTCATCACCTCAGGTAGCACGAGTCCAACACACCCCATCATGCGATGCGGTCAGTGTTCCCTTATTCATGTCATGGCAGTGTCCATATCTAATTATTTCCCAAGGCATGAAATTAATTCTTATAACTATATGAACATGACCAGAAAAAATATATATATGTATGTGTGTGTATATATATATATGTATAATATATGTATATGAGCCTATATACATTAAATTGTGCCTTGTAGTAAATTTGCTCATCCTTTTGGCAAGTCCCTATTTATGATATGTCCAGCTAAGGCATAAATGCTGATACGTCTGATATCATGGAGCATTAAAAAAAGAATTGTTCTTTTTGACTATTAGATTTAATCTGTCGAATTTACAGTATTAATAAAGTGTAACGCAACTGACTTCTAAGTACTCACCTAGTATAATTTTTCTGTTATCTGACACAGTTATTAGTATAAACTAAAAGTGGTCACTGTAAATTAGTCGCAGAACAATTAGAAATGGAGAAATTCAAAATGTTGCACTCATTTCATACCCACAGTACGTGGCTTTTTCAAAAGCTAATTCTAGTTTAAGTCCTGACAAGATTGCACTGTCTTCAAGAACTGTGATGAAAAGCAGCTCCTCTGCACTATTCCTTTGTGCAGAGAAATAATAAAAGCAGAGCATAGCTGATGTAGATAACCAAGAATAATTTTGATTCTCAAGGTAAATAGAAAACTGTTTTTACTTCTTAGGGTATCAAACACCTAAACAGGGAAAACACCATAAAGACAGTGAGTAACAGGGAGGTGATCCTATACTGCTCGGTTAAAACAATGCTAGAATTACAGTATCTGTTTAATAAAAGTATTTCCATAGCATTTTCCTCTTGCATTACAAATGAAGGCAACGGAGATTACTACATTGTAGAAATGCCCAGGGACTCGCCAAGTGACCTTTTGCCACAAATGAAGCAGTACATAACAGTACTAGATCAACACCAAGATGTTTGTCTTTCCCAGATTAGGTATTCCCAGTAATTCAGAATGTCGTTATCCAGGCTATGGTTTTCAGCATCTCTGTCCTAGCTTGCCAGATGCCTGGAGTCTCTTTTCCTTCTTTTTCTTTTTTTTTTTAAAGAAATTTTTGTTCTATTTAATGAGCCACCTATTCTCAACCACATCAGTCATTGCTTTGTGCACAATTTCACAGCAAATGATTACTAGGATCAACATGTCACCTTAATATAGCAGAAAGTAAAAAAGCGTTCTTGCTAGTTTTACATACTGCAAAAGTGATTAGGTCACATCTCAGATCATTATATCAATAATGATTCACTTCTAGTCAGAAAGGCACCAAACTCTTTCAACAGGAATTCTGCTCAGTAGCAACAGAATTAAAAGTTTGAACTTGGTCTGAAGATTTTCATGCATTAAGCCTCATTTATGAGCCCCATGATTTAAACTTTGGTATGTCTCATAAAGTAATACTGAGAAGGGACAGATAGAGATAATTAACTCAGCTTCACAGTGCTACTACCTCCATCTTATTTATTGTTCTTACTCTTTAGAACTCTCATCTGAATTCTTACAGGGAAGTTATCTGTAAATTAAATTTGTTCCATGATAACAGGTAAGTATCTGCAAACAAAACTGAATTTTTTGTTAGCAGTATCCCCAACACAACCTCAGAGAAGAAACTGCTCACTGCAGTCGTGAAAACTCCACCAGTGTTGGTGTCTTTTTAAAAAGACACAGTTATCCTTAAAATGCATATCAATCGAAACTGGTCAGTCAGCAAATCTCTGAGCTATTCTAAGAGAAGAACTGCACTCAGATGCAGTTTTATCTTCTGCACTACACTTCTTTCAAAGTTTTTTTTCTTTCTTTAGACTCTTTACATGTATCCAGTCAGTAGTTAGCCTGTCCCTTCTACTCCATTACTAATAGAAAAGACAATTCCAAGTTCCTCTATTCCTTGCGTCCTCATGCTGTTAGCCACAGAACAAACTGATCATAGCGAAATACTGTCCTATTTCTGAACTGGGTCAGTCTACTGTTGTCAGTTATAAAGCACACTCATAAGTTTATCTGATCAAAGGAGGGCAAAAACTAGTAACCATAACACCAGAACTGTTCCAACAGCTTTCCACTTTGTCACTGTCAGAACCTATTGCAAAACTGTACATGGACCTACCTTATACTAGTAATAACTCCAGCACTTTGCAGCAGGAACAGGCGTAGCATTATTTTTCCATTAGATATCCACTCTGTTACTTTAAAGAATGAGCAACAAGTTTAAGAAAGAGGTAATTTATTGCAGCACACAAAACAATGAAGATGGATCAAGAGAGGGTCAGAATTTTCCCTCCAACCTGTGTTCAGTAAGGTTCTACAACCTGCATACTACTTTTAGCAGCAGGTTGGACTAGAGCCCTCTAGAAGTTTCATCCAAGCCAAGTTACCCTATAGTCTTATGATGCAACAAAACCAAACATATTTTTAGAATATTTGCTCTCTATTCTTATACATACAACAATCTTTTATCCAGTGATAGTTATTGATGCTTTGATTCCGTTAACATAATTTAAACAAACAATTATGGAAAATCAAAATAATTCACAGAATGGTTGGAATACAGCTTCTAGGGACAAATCTGTCATCTATAATAAGCAGGCAGATAACAAGAAACAGAGTCTGGACTAGAAACGTGTTCAGTGAAATACATTAGAAATCTAAACATCTCTGCCCCCTTGTCACACATCGTTTGTAGAATGGCAGGAACAACAGCAGGGTTGACTTTCCACCAAGACACAAGTATACATGGGAAGAATTATCTCAAAGAAGTCTGATGACAAGTGCAGGCTTCATACTGAACCGAGCAATATTTTTTCCACAAACCACAACAGTAAAAGTGAAGAAGAGAGCAAGACAACAGCTGTTTTCTAATTCTTATTTCGACTGAAGCAACTAACAGGAAGAAAGGTAGACCAGACTTTACTCAATGTTTCCTCTTTCTCAGCTGCAAGTGGAATTAATGAATTCTAGTCCTTCCTGTAACCTCCTATTTTCCTTCCTGGATACCCTGCTCAGAGTTTAAAGGTCTTTCTACAAACTGGGACAAGCAATCCTGAAGAAGGACACTGAGATCATTTTCAGCAAAGTCAGGAATGAAGGCAAGATAAGCAGCAGACACAATATAACATCCTCTTTCATACGTCAGGAAGAAAACGCATTAGTCTTACCTTAGATGCATCCTTCTGCTACCAGATACTTTGCAAACATAGCTCATTTTACTGCCTCAAGATGGAAAGAGGCAAAAATTAACCAGCATTTCAGGCAAATAGTGGTGGCACAGCCTTGACATCTGAGGTTCTAAATCAGGAATGTACTTAGTTGCTTTTGACACAGGTGAACATAGAGCACTGTAACTTACCGTGGCTGGTCTAGAGCTAAATGCAGAGCTGTAACATTGCCTTATTCCCTAAGAGATTTCCCTCAATTCTATGATTAGGGCAAGGTATTCACCTCACTTAGATCACTGACTTATAAAGGAAGATGAAGGAATAGGGAAAAAAAAAAATCATATCCATCCTGGAATGTGCGAAGTCAGGTACAGTTTTATGGCTTCCTCACAGGAACTGACTGAGGCTGTGACAGTTCAAAAGAAACACCTTCATACAGCAATTCTTGGAGACCCACTAACCCCTTCATTTCACTGTTATCAGCACCTGAAGTGACTGAGCATGGCCCCAGATCCCACCTGTCGCAAGCAAATTCCATTTGTTGTTTCTCCTGCTTTTGCTGCATTCAACCCTACACAGCTAAGGCAGCACCAATGTCTTGCAGGGTCAAGAAAAAGAAAACCAAAACAAAAAAACCCCACCAAACACACACACACAAAACTGTGCTGTTATTCTAGAAATACCCACTTCAAAAGTGGTTTCTTACATTTCTTTCAAAGAATCTACTTTGCTCCAGGGCTGTAAGCCAGCCACAGTGACAGGTAGATACGCATAAGGAAAGACAGACCTGAAGGATGATAATAAATTAGCATAGCTCAAAATACACTTTAGGTGAATCAAAAACATTTTTTTTTTTTTTTAGTAGATTCAGTAAAACTTATGGATTCATCATTCAGGATCCTGATTACAGGATTCAGGTTTATCACAAGGCAGATAATTTTAGCAAAACACAGATTCATTCAGAAAAAAAAAAAAAAAACTGATTTAGGAACAGTACCAAAACATTTTGCTGCAGCATTTCACAACAGCTGTAACAGAGTAAACTCATAAGCAGGAAATGTGTCTTAGGTAGAAGTAGTATCTTTCACCACACTAACTTGTACTTCTGAAAATGTCAGACTACCTTACAGACATAAAAGCCCTTCTGCATAACAGAAACAGAAGTAGCAGTTTCCAAGATACCCGTGAGCAGAAGAACTAATCAGGGTTTGGATATGGATGGCGTAGATAATACGTTATAGAAAGGAGAACTTAAAGCAAAAAATGTACTAGTAAAAGTACAATTTAAGACCACTGAAAAGTCTAATTATGCTGAGCATTTCTTGAAGAGAAAATTAATACTGTAAAAGGTAAGGAAGTTCAGATACAACAGCCAATCAGATTCTTTTTTTTAAGCATAGAATATACAAAGGAAAACATGTTGTCAGTAATGAAAACATTAGACTTTTCTTTGGCTTAGATAATCTGATACGAGTAGTACTTCCAAAACCCCTTGCACAACCCATTGCAGTTACAGGTAAATAGGAAGCCCATTCTAATTTGGGCTACACACCATTTACATTTTTGTCTAATTCAGACTAGTAATACTCACTTTTTAGTTTGCCATAAGAACATTGTAAGCTATGTCTGAGAGCATATACCACCCCTTCCTTTTGTCATCTACATAAACTGCAAGTAAACCTTTTCTCTTAACAGAAGAACATTGCTTGCAAAGGAATCAACAAGTTTGATACATATAGAAAACCCGTGCTGCAAGCTGAGTCACTGCTTCATTTGAAAGAATATATCTACAATACTGAAAGTAAGGTATACGTGGATTTTTAGATTCATTATGTGAAAATTAGAGTGACTCCTTTAACAACAACCTGACTGCATTAGGGAAATATCAATACCTTTCTATCATTTTAATGATGTTGTGGGGTCAGTTGAAGTTAATGGAGTTACACCATGGATTAATTCAGACCAATCAAGGCAGCAAATTAATTGAAGGCTTCTTGCTCTTGCACAACAACAAAAAGCAACAAAAAAACACCCGCAAACCCCCTTAATGGAAGTTTCAACTACCTTCTGTTCCCTCTCTCTTCCAGGAACTGCAGCCCTATAGCAGCACTGGTTGAAGAAAAGATAAGTATGTGCCTGAGCTGAGTTCATAGGATTCTAAGGTAATTCAGGTTGGCAAGCAACTCAGACCTCAGACTGCCCATCACTACGGGGTGACCAGCAACCCTGAGCAACAAGATGTGATAGACAGTAGTTATCAAAGGTAGACGTCTAAGCCGTAATTACTACATCCCTCAGACCTACCTGTTAACAAGCCCCGGAGGGGTCACAAATATAATGCATATAGATCCCACTCTTCATTCTTTCAGAGAGCTTCTGTGTAAGAGCAGACAATTCTCTCTGATCTTTTTATATTAGCTTTTGCTTAGCTGAACAACTCTGATCTCATTCAAATCAAGGAGACTTCTGACAATTAAATGCTGATGGACTTTTACCCTTCTACCTGTAACAGCACCCAGGATTTCATAGAACACATTCAAGGGGCTACCCTACAGCCTAGAACCTGGAGCACTGAAGGGTTTACCTTTCTTACAATGTTTGCTTCTCCTTGCACTTAGTAAATATAGAGACACGCAATGTGATAGCCACGGTCCTCCAGTGAGTGCTCTACTTCAGACATGCTTCACAAAACAATGTGAAGCAACACTGCTACTGCACAAGCATGAAGCCACTGATCAAGAAACCCCAATACGTAGACAGTTTTCTTAATTTATATAACTTTGGGTTCATTTATACTTTCCTGTCATTCAGTAAGAGACAATTAAAGCTGTTCAGAGAGACAAAGAAGCCACAAAGTCAATTCAGAATGTCTGAGTAGAATTCCAAAAGACTACGTTTGAGAAGCTGCATCATATGCTCAGAATACACAATAAGCACTTTTAATTGAAACATTTCGAGTGGATTTTCATTGAATTCTAAATTTCATTGCCAAATGTTTATGATCCAGGATGTTTTGTGATTACGTGCAAGTTTCTTTTTTCTTCCCCCTGTCCTGATGGACAATGTCATAAGAACTGAAGTGAAATGCATTCCTCCTACTCCGGTAATAAGGTATATATTTGATTTTAAATTATAAAAGGCAATACTCTTTTGGTGTTGTTACTTTTAGTAATACAAATCAGGCCAGCTGGAGATGTTATTTCTACCCTGGAGAGTCTTGTGCAATGTTTTAAATTGTAAAGGGAAATAAGTGATTCTAGCTTTTATGATAACACAATTCACAGCGACTTCTCCTCGTATTATTTTTCTGGGAATTGCTGCACACTGCAGATGAACATAAACGTCTATGAGCACCTTGAGAGAAATATGCATTTAAAAGTTTATTTAGGCAAGGTAAAAGATTACATTGAGAAAAACACATTAGCATACACTAAGCAGAGCAGAGCCAGATCTCCACAAAAGCTTCATTTCCTTCACGTATGTATGGAAAAATGGAGCTTAAAATTCCTACTTCCAATCAGATGAAAAGTCATATTCTTGTCAAGTCCAACACAGAAATACAAATTCCTTTGTCAGAAAACAGATCTTCCTGAGCATTACAAGTGATAACCTCAGTGACATAACTTTAACTGGGTTTTTTTTGGTTTTTTTTTTTTTAAAAAAAAGGTTCCAAAAGTAGTTCAACAATATTGATCCTGAAAAATTAATTTCTACAGCCAAATTAGAGTAAATGTCATGAGGGTTTTTGTGCTTTTATTCAGAGTTAGTTCAGTTTAGATCCCGAGATAGATGCCACCAATTTAAAATGAGCAACTACAGAGAAGGCAAAAAAGCCTTAAGGAATAATACTGACAACTTCACAGAACTCATGTCCTGTAGGTAATTTTTTTCATTCTAAACAATCTCTGTAATGCCAGTACAACCACCTTCCATCTGACATTGAAATGTACCTCTATCCTAAACAATCATTGTTTGCAGACAGTAACAATTATAGCGATTTCCCAATCCATGTGGAAACCAAATTGCACCACCTCCTTTAATTAATTTGAATAAACAACCTTATATGAATGAAATTTAAGGCAAGTTGAAACTCGTAATAGAAATCACATAAATTGCCCCTTTTCTACCTGCTCTTTTTGCTTACATAGTTGTATTTCCAAACACAGAAAATACTGGTTGTATGGACAGACAGTTAAGATAAATCTATCTTCTGGCAGAGCTGGCAGGAAGCAATATAAGAAAAGAGCGTAGTGAGAGTTCATTCTGCAGGAGGAATTAGTATTATGTGTATATGAAAGAATTATATCAATTAATTTTCTTCACTCCAGAGAAATATCAACCTCAAAGTTCTGTAGAAATGGTAGAAAACAGCTAAAAAAGAAACTTCTTTTTCTGGAGGGTATAGAAAGAAGCAAACTAGTGCACTATATATGCTTGAATTTACCCCTGTATCTAATTTGAATGTTATATATTTAAATATCAGATTTGTAGATAAAAGAAGCTGACCTCCTCTATTACATTCACACATCCACAGAAACATCCATAGACACACTGCTGAAAGAAGCTAACTGCTTTGACTCCAAGTGCCAATTTTATCTTCCTTACAAAACTGCAGAGATTTCTCAGAAAATCACGAACTAGATTTCCAGCTTGCTGGGTTTGTTACTGATTTTGGTTCTAAGAAAATTATGTTTTCATGTATGGTTCCTTTATCCTGAAGTGGTGGTCATTCATTCCATCTTTTCAAAGATTAAATTTTGGAATTAGCAATTCTTACATTTTTTTGGTGTATAAACAACTGTATAAATAAAAGTGACAACAGAAGCACAGTAAGAATAAAGGAGTATGGGACACAAATCACTTGCTGTGATTTGTCACCCATCTAACAGAAAAGGAGAAAAAGTTCACACTCTGAATTGCTTATACTTTTCAGACTAAGAGTAAAGATTCAGGTATCAGTTAAAATTAATTTTCCACACAGGAGATAGACATAGTCAGTTGTATTTGTTTGACTTCATTGTTTTTTGTTTGGTAACGGTTTTTAAAATGACACATATTATCATAAATTTTAATTAAGTGCTTCTTAAGGACCCTTGTTGGAAAAAATTCTCTGTTCTCTAAGAATGTAACATAAGATTTTTGGTTGTTTTCAAATAGAATGGTGTAAACCTTGAAAAGTCAGCAAGAAGCTTGAAAGCAGTAACCTCTCATCACCCTGTCCTGTCTCTATGTATTTCAATTCCTTAAATTTGTTCTCATCTGACACATCCGCAACTTCAGTCTTCTCAAAGTACTCAAAGAGCCTGTTGCTCAGGAAGAGGATCAAACTGGTTGTTAGAGCTAAATGGTGGTTTGTCAGATTGCTAGAATGACTTCTTAAAAGAAATCTATTACTACAATTTTAGCAAGCCCATTAGTGTCACAGTCTAAATCAAGCACAATGGGCATTCATTTGCCTGCGTCAGTTTTAGGTAGGTAGATATATATATATATATATATATATATAAAAGTATGTATGCATGTATACACACACACATTTTCCAAGGAGGGTAAGCTACTGTTCTAACCATTTTATTTCTCTCATCTTCCAAGCTTCCTCCCACAGATGCATACAAACTGTGCTAGCTCTTCCCTGTTTTTCCATCATATGCAGAAGTCTCAACTAAAATTAGGACTCTGGCATGCTGTACATCAGTAGTAAGACACAGTCTTTGGCTCAGAGAGTTCACAGGTTACGTAGCCAAGACAGGCAAATGAGATAGGAGAAATAGTGGAGAAAAATGGAGATAAAGTTACTTGCCCAAGGTCAGAGTAAGCCAGGAACAGAACCCCTCTCTCCTATTCCCTTCCTAATAGGTCACATTTCCTCTCACCTTTGAATGAACTTTCATCTCTGCCTCTCCTCCTCAGTTATGAATAATTCATTCTCCAACTCTCAGGTCAAGATTGCTATTCACATATGCCAACATTAACTCGATAAGAAATTTTATGCTTACATATTAAAAGTAATAAAAACCATGGTAAGATGAAAACTTTACAGCCAAAATATTGTTACTGCAGTTTCTTTATCCCTATGCATTTAGAATTACTTCTTTTTTTTTTTACACCAATATTAGTGTAATTAATGTACTTTGCCTAAATGCCGTGTCAAGGACTTAATTTCTGCCATTCATAGCTTGAAATACTGAGAAATTCTGCATTCCAATTAGCTGCAATATTTCCATAGGTATTTTGTAGAGTTTAATGCAAACACAAAACCAGAATCTAGTAGCATAAAGGGCAATTATGAATTCTGTTACTAATGAAAGTTCATAACTTCTATATCTAAGACTGGATGACCCATCCAAATGCTTGGAGCCTGAAAGAAATTCTGACTACTGACTTGCTTTAAAGAGACAAAATTGTTTTCTTGTCATTAACTAGACTAAGTTATGGCATTGAATAAAGTTCATTGACCTTATTTCTGAAAGTGCTCGATACAGCTCTTAGTGACCATAACTGTGGAACTAAATTGACATTTTTTAAAACTGAGTCATCCTTTGCTCAATTACCCTAAATCAGTTTGTTAAAACCAGTGTCCTTTGGCCACCTTTTATTAATTATAGTATAACATCCAAAGCAATCGTAAAGGGGCTGGTGAAGGAGCTGGAGAACAAGTCTTACAAGGAGTCTTACAGGGAGCAGCTGAGAGAGCTGGGGTTGTTTAGCCTGGAGAAGAGGAGGCTGAGGGGAGACCTCATTACTCTCTACAACTGAGAGGAGGGCACAGAGAGGAGGGCACAGAGAGGAGGGCACAGAGAGGAGGGCACAGAGAGGAGGGCACAGAGAGGAGGGCACAGAGAGGAGGGCACAGAGAGGAGGGCACAGAGAGGAGGGCACAGAGAGGAGGGCACAGAGAGGAGGGCACAGAGAGGAGGGCACAGAGAGGAGGGCGCTCACTGCTTCTCCCAAGTGACAGGGTACAGGATGAAAGGGAATGGCTTCAAGCTCCACTAGGGGAGGTTCAGACTCGACATAAGGAAAAATTCTTCACGGAAAGGGTCACTGGGCACTGGAACAGGCTGCCCAGGGAGGGAGTTGAGTCAACTTCCCTGGAGGTGTTTAAAAGGTGGGCAGATGAGATGCTGAGGGGCACAGGTTAGTGTTTGATAGGAATGGTTGGACTTGATGATCTAGTGGGTCTTTTCCAACCAAGTGATTCTGTGAAGTAAAATGTCTTACATCTTCAATGGAAATGCTCATCACACAATCTTCTGTCAATATCTTTGACCTCAACACTTAGATTCTGTACTTTTCTGGTTACATTTTCTTAGTCAGGGGGTGCAACACTTGCACTACACAGCAAACTGCTATATAACTTTAAATCACTCATTAAAAATATGGAGACCACAATGATCACAAAGGAAACACAAAGGTTACGTTAATCGGTGAGGATGAACAAAGAACAGCGGACTTCATTTCAGCTCTCCAAATTGATGCCGCATGTCTTCCACAGTGAACTTGTATCCCTTGGAATTCATGGGTAGAGTGGTCCCTCTTACCCAGCTGTCAGCTTTTGTTGAAAACTAGAGATTGTTGGAATTCATCTGCCTAAATGTCGTGATGTACTGTCCGAATAGAAGATAGTCTGACTAAAGAAGAAAATATAAAACTATTTGCTGTCTAACACTCATGAAGCTACAAGAACTAGCTTTAGATCCCAAAATACACCATACCACGTATTTCTTAATAGTATGCTTAATAAAATAATATTTCAATGCAGCATAAGGTTGCAAAACAGTGAATAAGAAACACATGGGTTATAGCAACTGTATGAAACATCCCCAAGTGATCCTAAATGAGAGGGAGAAAAATGCATCAGGGAAATATCTCAGTGAGAATTCTGGATGCTGAGATCCAATAGTAATGCATCAATTTACATATTACACAAAAACTTTTGGACTCCATGGGTGATGAAATAGACAAACACCAAATATAAAGGGGTAGCTCTACACTGGTTACTATGGCAAAGGAGATGGCACAGTTCTGTTAGGCTGTCTGAGCTTTGTGACTCATGTATAAAAAAAAAAATATATATCCCTGGGTTTCAAGGAGTGGGCAGGTTTTTCTGACTGAAGTGTAATTATTCTTCCTAGTTTCTCTTATAACAAATATCACATCAAAAAGTACAGAGAAATAGAAACAAGAAGGCTATAAAACCAAAGAATGATTCTTCAAGCTGCACAGTGACCTAACTGAGCAACATGTTATAAATTGGCTTACATATGAGCAGAAAATTTAGACACAATGACTTCTAGAGATACTTCAGAGAGTACACTATTCCCTGTTTCTGCATAAGCTGCATGATTGACCTTTCATTTCAAAGCTTGCCCTGGCCTCAGTCAAGCTAACATATCACTTCTCTTGAACAGAAAAAGAATGGAAAAAGTTTCTAAGGGCAGAACACCATCACTATTTTATCACATTCAAATGAAGTGAATTTTAGCATGGGAAGTAGAAATAGAACATAATTTATTTTTAAATATCTATTTGTAGGAAAAGTTCTTGTCACCTTTACTGAAAATAATTTCAGAAACTGGTAGTGGCTGTTTCAGTTCCAAGCAAGTACATGCTCGGGACCTCAGTATTAAAAACACGATAGAGAGAGCAATCTGTGGGTGGATGAGAGGGCAAGGGCAAGACATATAGTGAAGTTAGTCACCATTTATACATATTCGATTTAGAATTAAAAAATAAACCAAGTAAACAAAAACCCAACACATAGCCTTAATTACTTAACTTTAATCTAAAAGCCACACATTTTCTACCATTTTCATTTAACTGAAAACAAATATTTTTTGCAGTAGGTTTTGCTGTTGTATTGTCTTTTGAAATCCAATCGCAGTGCAAGGAGACAGTAAATTAGTCCATAGCCATTAGAAAAAAACAGGCTGAAAGTCAGTCTAGCAATAAAATTAAAACATAGAGCCACGTCACCATAATAAGATAAATATTTAAGCTGCCTAAAATATAATTGAACAGCTAATGCAAGTTTATGCTTATAGACTCTGCTGTGCCAGAAGTTAACATGATAAAATAAGAACATCAGGAATTAGATAATAAAGAACAGGTACTACATGTGACTTTTAACCTCTTGGCAAGTATTTCCCACATGTATTAACTGTGTTACACTGCACTGCAACCTGTCCCTTACTATTTTCAGCATTGTGTTACAACAGGATGCTGTGAGCTAATCCTTAGTTTTTAGTGAAGGTTAACAAAAGTATCCCAAGCAAAACAGATGCTTTTCAGCCGTGGGGGAGAGGAGGAATTACCTCAGAACATCCCCTACAAGTACTGGACATAATCCCAGAGAGTCAGAGTTACAAGCAAGACCTCTGACAAAAAATGCTTTGCAACACACAGTGCTGAAGAGACACAGTCACACATAAAGAGGGTTGTTAAAGTATGAGCATACACTAGATTTCCTATTGAAAGTGTGATGTTCACCTCAGTTTTCTGGCAAAGTGCTGTTCATGTACCGAGAAGGAACAGGATCTACTTTCTACTTTAATTGTCAAGAACACACAGCAACACCATATCATATCTTTTTACATTCTTTAAAACTTCCAGGATGGAACTAAATGTGAAATGGATCTCATATGAAACAGAACTAGGAGTCTCCAAACTACAGTGATAAAAAGCATGAAGAGTGCTTTTACACTAATTTTATACCTACAAGTCAAGAAGATTCAAAAACGCCATATGCTGAATATCTGCATAATATACCCGCTGCTTTACATAGTCAATTACTTTTCTCTAATTCTCTAATTACTTTTTGATCCAAGTGGTGCTTACAGTCATACAAACTCCCTACAGTATTAACACACTGATTAATGTAAAAAGTTAGGTTGCTATACTAGTGACTTACGTAATTTGCTGCAGATAAAAAAAAAAATCACAGGCTTTGTTGGGAGATTATAAATTTTGGATAACCAGAAACAATTTACAAGTCTTTATTTTCATTTATTCAGTAGTATAAAGAAGAAAAAAAAAGGCAAGAAATGCAGTTTATCTGTTTCAAACCTCCTGTCACATACAGATACCTCTTAGTTTGGTACTACCATAAGGAATTTTTGTCCAAACAGACATTTCATGACTAGACAGAAAAACTTCTCACCTCAGCTCATATGCCAGAAGTTTGGACTGTGGCCTGCAACTCCTGCAAACACTTTTCCACCACCTGTAAATAATAATAAAAAAAAATTACTAAGGTAGGAAAAGAGTGAATTTAGAGTGTTTAGTAAGAGCATTCCCAATCTCATTTAAAATTAAATATTCCTTTCCAAGAGCACTAGCACCATTTAACATTAGGACATTTGATTTCATGACAGAAGATGTTAAAAAAACCCACACCTCAAATATAGAGAAATTTTTAAACAGACTGAAATTGATTCATTTCCAGAAAACTCAACTTTCTTAATATTTCTCCAGCTTGTGAAATAGTTTGCACAAATGACCTACAATCTAGTTATATCTTCATAAACAAAGAATCAAAGGATAGTAATATAATTAATGACAACCAGGATATATTTATGGAAAACGCATCTCAATTAACTTGATGAGATTTAGAAGTTTGTATTAAAAAGAAAATTGCTTGATGTAGTTAGAACTGTGTGTAGATAAATTAGACTTGGAACTTCCTGAAATGTTGGCTACGAATCTTGAATAAAACAAAGTCAATACATGTCATGTGATAATCAAATTAAAAGCTGATTAACTGACAAATCTCAGTTGAAACTCTAAACAGAAAATCCTCATCAGGGGAGCGGAGTTTTTAATGGGTTCCTGCAGGCTCTACAAGCTTTTAATAATTCATTTTTTACAATTAGCCACTTGGTGAGTAAAAATAACAAAATCTGAAGATTACATCAAGTAAATGGTAAGAAAGAAGCAGGATGTATCATGGACTAAAAAGGACCAGTGGAATTCAGTGCAACATGGTCTTAAACAACACTAAGTGTAAACATAGGCAAACCTTTTGGCACACTCAGAATACAGGGAGAAGGATTCCCTCTGAATTACTGCATCACAGGACAGTAGTTGAAGCTCTGAACTGTTTAGATACTACTTGTCTGTTGTATTTTGTCTTCTTACATAAGAACAAGAGCAGTAAGTAAGCTGGTGAAAAGGCTGGAGAACAAGACTTCCAAGGAGCAGCTGAAAGATCTGGGGTTTTTTAGCCTGGAGAAGAGGAGGTTGAGGGGAGACCTCATTGCTCTCTATAACTACCTGAAAGGAGGTTTCATGAGAGGAGGGCGCTGGTCTCTTCTCCGAAGTGACAGGGGATAGGACAAGAGGGAATGGCCTCAAGCTCCGCCAGGGCAGATTCAGACTGGACATCAGGAAAAGCTTTTTCACGGAAAGCATCATTGGGCACTGGAACAGGCTGTCCAGGGAGGTGGCTGACTCACCTTCCCATGGGGTTTTTAGAAGAAGGGCAGATGAGGTGGCTGAGGGGCATGGTTTAGTGATTGATAGCAATGGCTGAACAAAATGATCGTGGGTCTCTTTTCTAACCTAGTGATTCTGTGATCAATATCAGTTCTTTCACACATTGTGCGTGTGCACACTCACCTAAACTTACCTGTATGTAGAAAAGGTTGTTCCTTCCTCAGGGTTACAAATATGCAGAGGGAAAGCACGCTGTCTACACAAAAGGATTAATATGTTGCCATGGAGATTTGATTAATTTTTTAAATGGATCAGAGTTCCTCAACTTAGTGAGGAATGAAATTAAACACTGTTTCACGACGATCAAATTAATGTGCCAGAATCAGTGACAGAGAGCAATTCCTTGTCTTCAACTACTAAGTTCCAAAGAGGGCTGGGAAATTTTATTTACAGAAGATACAAAGCATCACTTGAAGATAACTAACTTCCCACCTTCAAGTCAAAATTCTGTTACTCAATTCTCAAGATATTACTGTAATTCCAATATTATTCTTCTGTCTTACTATTATATTTTCCTCAAAAACACATAGTTTGAAGGGGGGCACGGTCAGCATTTTAAGCATCTCCAAGACCAGCATTTACAAAACAAGTACCAAGCAAAACCACAATCTATGTGCAACTCTGAGCCCAACTACCAGGATGATGATTATACTGAATAAGAAGCCATACGAATGAACATCAGTTTCCCCCATCAAGTGCAGAAACAATCCAGGCAAGCTGTTCTTCACACACTTTGCTTCTAGCATCATATCCATTTTTTAAAATTCCAGTCTTATCATGATAGATAAGATAGAAAACACTTGCTAGCAGAAACAGCGCTAATTTGTAGCTAAAAATTTATTTTTGTTTATGATAGTCAGCAGTCTAGCATAAGAGCTTTTCTGAAAGGTGATTATTGCCTTTTTTCCAGTGAAGACAATTTCATAATAAATCATAGAATCATATTAGTCTTAGAGAATAACCTCCTATTCACTTCTAAAGTGCAGTTCCCAGAAATTAGTTTAATCAGCAATATAGATTAAATAAATAGGTATGGTGGCAGGGAGTATCTCAGAAGTTAATTAGGAATATAAGTTAATTTTCAGAAGTGAAAAGTGGTGCAATTACGAGTCGGGTATAACCCTTGCTAATTGCTATAAAAATGTGGAGTTTCATTCTCATCTGCCTTCATCCTCTTGTTTCCAGCACTGCTCCTGCCTTGGGCCTAGAAAACATGCTGGTTGGCCTCAAAAAGCAACCCCAAATATCAAAACAACCCCCATTAAATTTCTCAAGTTATTTAAGGACCCAAAGACACATACACATACTTAACCACCTTCCCAAATCCAGCCCTAGATTGTCAAAATCTACAACGTTCAAATGATTGATGGGATTCCAACTTGATGTTAAATGGCCACTGCACCTCAGAAATTACTGTAGCTATTAGTGTTCATATCTAATATTCCAGCATCTCTTGTGGTAAATTATTTCCTTTAACTGAGAAGTAATTATCACAAAGTTATTGGGTTATCAGACTTCTAATGATGTTATAATCGCTTTCATTATACAATTGATTTGTCACAAATGCTCACATTACAATATTATTGACCTCCTGCCACTCCTATAATATAATTAAAGTTGCAGTTGAGCTTAACACACTGCTCTCCTGAGCTGCTGAAGAAGCCACAAAATACCTGCACCGTCACTTTTTGGCTCAGCAGCAACACCAGACCTAGAGTAGACATTATTTTGCCACCTATTCTCCAAAATCTTACCTTCTCAATACTTTCTCCTGGTGTTTCAATACACTGCTTTGCTTCTTTATTTAGCCACACATTCCTTACCCCAACTACATCATATATCTCTTTGGGTACAAAACATATTTCCTATTCTGAAGTTGCTTTGTATGCTTGCTACACTTGCAACAAAAGCAAATTACTTTCAGCTTCTCCTTGCCTGGTATTTTTTTTTCCTTGATGGAGTAAAAGTCCAATTAATTCACTTTTTTTTTTTCCCATGATCAGCTTCTGGTTTTTAGCATAACCATTTTTTCCCCTTCATTTCTCTCTGGAGATTTTGCTGAATTTATCAGAAAGTTTAGAAGAACAGACTAAAGGAAGTACAAGTATATCTTAAGTCTTATTTTAGCAGCCCTCCCATCCAAACCTTTTAAGCTAGGTAGATTTAGGATGGCATTCTTATCTTCAAGAAGCTGTCATTTTGAAATAACATGAGAGCTTTATGAATAACCTTTTCAAAATGAGAGACTTGAAATTTAATATTGTTAATACATTTACTGAAAGTTTGTACTTTCAGACAAATCTACCAAAGACCCAGCTCTTCTTTGTGTTTTCTAATGTCTCAATTTCTTTGGAGTTTAACTGACTGAGGCTAAAGTGCCTGCCAGGAACAGGGGGTTAATATAGCCTGCATATACTGACTTCTCAAAGTCTATGAGGTCATTCAACTGTCCATCTGCCTACACATCATCTCCTACGTCTCAGAAATGATCACATTTTAAAAGCTGTAGAGGACTAAAAAAGACAAGATGAAGAACTCTCTTCCCCTGTCCCACCCCACTCCTATGTTTAACATGTTTCTGTCCTCTACGACTAATCTAACACTACTGATTAAGCATTAGGAAATTACAAAAGAATAGTCCTATAAAAAAATGTCAGAAATAGTAGAAAATATGCACGATGATGGTTGAAATATATTTTTAAATTTGTAAAAAGGGAAGATAATATGAAGAACAAATAATTATTAAAACTCAGTCAAAAACACACAAACGATTAAAAACTCCAGAGGTAAAAATCTTTGTCATGAGGATAAAAAAGTAATCATTTTAGGTGGTTTGGTATTCTTGGCATTTGAATTACTGAATTCATAAATGAGAAAGAAGAAAAAAACTACAGAAGGTATGTAACGTAAATGCATGTTGAAGATAGGATGAATGAATCATCATTTTTAGAGGTAAAAAAAAAAACCATTAAGCCTCCTAAGTTATCTTCATATTTAGACACAATTGTGGCCGATGCAGAAACATTAGAGTCTACTTATGACATGGCATTTATAAGAGAAAAGATTGAAGGGCGAGAATAACAGCACCTGGCTTGAATAGCAGTTATACCAGGGTAGATCAGGAGTGATTTCAGTGATGTCAAGGAACAAGAACAAACCTGGGCGATCATTCAGTAGCCATGTATATTCATAATCCATTTTCTGATAGGCAACAAGAACATTAAGCAGTAGACATGCAGATGAATTTTAAAAGGTAAATTTCAGAGTCCATATTGTAATTCTCTAACGCTCTGCACTTTATGTCACCATTTAAATCTTAGATTTTAAACTGACACCAGCATCCCAAAGCTGAAGCTACAGACTGGGGCCAATATGAACCTCAATTGCTGGATAAAAGCAGAATTAAGTCCTGGTCAGCATGTTGCACTGTGATACTGAGCATGAGCACTGAACATGCTGCACTGTGATACAAGAAATAATTAGTTATAAAGATGGGCTGCTCAGTCCCTGGAATAGTTTTTTAAGAGGGTTTACCATCCTGAACACATGGCTAGAACTCAGGGTAGCATCTTCCCTTTATATATTAGATATTGAAATGAAAAACAGCACTTATGTTTACAAAACAGAAATATTGTTGGCACACACACAGATCACACCCTGTATTTACAAATGCAGTTCAGTAAGAGGTATTTTGTTAAAGGAATTGCTTCGTTAATGAAAGGAATATTTTCCAGCCACAATTTATACAATATCTGACCATTTGACTCAGTGCTATAGTTCCTACACACTTCCCAAAATGATTAAAGGGTTTTTATGACACTCATGAGAAATACAATTGGTAGGTTTTTGGACATGGGTTAGTGTTTGATAGGAACGGTTGGACTCGATGATCCGGTGGGTCTCTTCCAACCTGATTGTTCTATGATTTTTAATAAAGTAAGCATGTAGTGCTTTCTAGTGTTTTCTTTCTATGCGACCAGAATAAAACCCTTTTTAAAAAATTATTATTTGAGTTTGACTGTCAGGTAACTCTTGCAATAGTCAAAGCTCCTAACTGGCCAATAAAGTTATGAAAGAAGGAATGCTTGCTTTTCTTGACTAATACCAGAAACATTGATGGTTATGACAAAGCTGACTGAAGTAAATCTGAAGCTTTCTATTGATATTTTTTTCATTCTTATTCAACATCAATGTATTTATTGTCTGCATAGATAAACACTGCAACACAAACAAAAAAAATATGATGCAGAAAAAAGCAGAAATAGGATTAGTTTAGTAGCTTCGAGAGAACATAGGAAAGCTCCTTCAAAAGAGATTTAATTTTCACCTGCATAAAAGCAGAATATTTTGGCACCAAATGCCAGAAAATAGGTGATGTTCAATAAATGACTGATAGCCCTCTACCTTACCATCCTTACCCTTATCTCCCTTATATATATATATTTTTTATATATATAATTTATACACACACCTTATCACCCTTTCCGTGGAGCCTAGTGGTCATATATCACAAGAGATCATATTTATTTACAACCTTTAGTTGAAATTCTTGTCAATAAAAAAAGAATATTCACATTATATAAAGTCGTACTCTGATTCTGACTGACATTTAGCTTAGTTTTGGGGAATTTAGCTGGTTTTTATTTGTTGGGGGAGGGGCATTTATTATTATTTAGTTTTTTAGAGATATTGTTGTTTTCGAAGAGAGGGGTGTGCGGATATGCATTATACCTTAATGTTACAGATACAAGAGAAAGAGAAAATGGGTTCAGAATTCCTCTAAAATGGTGGTAGAATGCTTAGAACACAATCATGCAGATTTGGGGCTGGTGAGATAGGTTATACTGAATAATAATTTACTATAGTTCAATATTTAAAAAAAAAAAAGAGAGAGAGAGAAAGATTGACCTGGTGTTGACGAGATGAACTGCAGTAAGGAAAAAAATAAACCCAAACAATCAAGCCAACTAAAAAATCCCTTTTTGTACTGGTCCCTAAAAGTTCATTATTTGAGGTATAACACATACTCAACCATGATGCTTGCTCTGAAGTCATTTTTATAAACAGCAGTCACAAAATTTTAAACTGAAATACATGATCTCTAAGACCATGCTCTGTAAATGCTAAGAGAAAGCAATCCCACTCTTTACTAAATAAGCTGTACTAAGTTTTTAAGGTACAATACTCTGAGCAGCACTAAGTCATTAAGTACATCCTCCAATTCAAAGAAAGATTGGAAGGTAATGCATAAAGTCATCTGTGTATCTGTCACAATAAACATGAAAATTACTCTGGTGCCAGATGGAAGACAGACCACAAAAGAAGTCAGTTTGCCCAGTAATTTGAAGGTTTGCCAGGCAAACAAATCTCAGCATGCAAGGTAGAAGTGAAAATGAGTTGCAAGGCAGTTTTCTCCAGATCACCCCTTCTCTTAGCCACATATCTCAGGCAGTTTTAGCCTTCCCTAGTACTCCGGCCACCACCAGAGAAAAGCATACTTCACCGAGGCAGGCATCCAGCTCCTTGAAAACTGAGAACACTTCTATCAGGCACAGAATATCACAGAATGAAACGTCTCCCTACTACCTAAAACAGCTCCCACAGAGAATGTGGCAAAATCCCAGGGACAGAAAAGATAGCATGAGATGTCAGACAAAGGTAGGACTGAGCTTCTTCAGATGAAAATGCACAATTATAATTGCATGTTCCACAGAAGCTGGGGTATGGACCCTGGTTTTCCTAGTGAATCAGTTCCTCGCTCTTCCAGGTTAAAGGAACATATTCAGGATTTAAGGATAGAATAGCATGGGTAAGAGTTGGTGGTGGGAGATTAGCTTTGAAACACAGGACCCCAAGCTCCAGCTCCTGCCACCATCTAGAATAGACTAACAAGAAGCCTCAGAAACCTGCTGTTCCCTTTCGATGCGTAGAGGCACACCGGCTTGAAGGCAGGCATGGCCTTTATATTTCTGTAGCAAGATCTTCAACAATAAGCATGAAAGGGCTGTTCACCACACTGCAATAAGACAAACGGCAGCACTGGGAGGGAATGTTGCTTTGTGCTTCTGCTGCTGAAATATCAGAGCTGGAAAAGCACGTTTGTGAGGATGAATGAATGACTGAAGAAGTGTAATGGCAAGGACTTATTCAAGTGCCAGCACTGGAATGCAGCCAGTACTGTCCTTGAAGCCTGCAAATGGTTCCATGAATAACTACAAAATCCAGCTGATGCTGCTCAGCCACACAGAAAACAAAACTTGTAGTGTTTGCTGCCAGCAATCCACAGCGCAGACAACTACTTCAGCAAGAAGAATGTCATTTACCTGAGAAGACCTCCTGATGATCACAGACATGACAGGATCTTAACCACAGTCATAGGGAAGTTTAGGTACAGAATGGTTGAAAGACGAAAACAAAACAAAAGGCCTACAGTCTCATTGCCTGACTCTAAGATTTGCAGTAGAAGCTTCTGAGGCTGCCAGAAATGAGACTGAACAGTCAAAATTGGACATATCGCATCCTTGAAGGGACTCTTCTGGAGTCTGAAGTCTAAATATTTTATCTGAAACGTGAATGGTTCGCAAACATCACTCCTGCCATGTTTAGGGCACTAGACGGTGGTAATGGAAGTGACTGAGTACAACCACCACAAGCAGCTCACAATCAGGAGGAAGCCTTGGGTCAAGGGAAGCAGATAACAAACAGCACATAACGTTAACTGCTCTATTGGAAAAGTTTCAGAAGCAGAGTGCTCTGCTTCAGATGGTCAGGAGAGAAGAACTGAAATTACAACCTCCATATCTTACGTAGATGTGCATCAGACAGAAAGAAGGAACAAATATGTGGGGAGAGGGAAACTAAAGAGAAGGGAAGGAAAAACTTTCTTGTCTGAAGTAATTAGGTAAAAATATACTTATCATTAGAATGAACACATGGACACAAAGGAAAATTATACTACTTAACACAGCATGGAGGAGCCATAAAATGGATTTACTGCTCCAAAAGAATACTACTACAGCCCCCTGGTTAGAAAATGCAGACTACTGCCGAGATGTACCATTTAGCTATCTTTTTGAGTTGCGCTACCTTGGGTGGTTAATTGGATAGTGCTATGGCATAATTGCACAGCACTGTTCAGTGTAAAATTCTCAGTTACTGGAATTAAAAAGTTTTAAAAAAATAAAGAGAAAACCCAATAATTGTTTTAAAATACGTTGACAAGATGCTTTTTCTTCCTCTCCACTGAGCAGAATTCTGCCTTGTCTGCTCTAAACTTATGCTACACAGCATGTTAGTTATGTGCATGTGACTGCCTGTCTTTTCATTGATGGAAGATGACCTTAGGAATGTAAAGAGACCATCAGATTCTAATGACTGAAGTTTGAAGTAACTTGTTTGTTGAAACGTAGTAACTGTTTTCTGCATTTATTTTTTCTAACCCACAATTGCTCATCTAGTTTTGGATTTTAAACTTCAAATTAATCTGGTAGCTGCAGTGCACCAACACTTGACATGAAGAAAAACATTCAAAACACACAGATACTAGATAATTAATTGCAGAAGCAGATGTAAAGCTATGGGAAGCCATATATGTTGTTACACTGTAAACATGATGGAGCAGACAGAATTCCTTACCAGCAGACCATGTTCAAGCAATTGTGCTTTGCTAGTCAGGGGTGCATGAAGCATACCAGGGCAGTAGTACTGCAGTCCAGTAATCAGATCTACTGCCTGGATCCATGCACACTCCTACTCTGAATTATGTTTCAGAAAATTTAAAAAAAAAAAAAAAAAAAAAAAAAACCACAGAAAGCTACAGAAGCTGCAAAAAAATTTTGAGCAACTGTTCTGGGTACTAGCTATGTGACATGCAATCCCTTCGTATCAGAGTACACAATTAGCCTGTCTCAATCTGTTAAATATTTTTTGATGCTAACATTTACATCCCTGGACAATCAGATATTGTTGAAGTGAATCACTGCATCTGTCGGTTGGAGTCAATCCTGCCCTGTTTAGCAGTTCTAGGATGTTCAGATCATAAAATCAAATTTATGTTTCATAGTGTTGAGGGAACAATTTATCCTTAAAAATAGATGTGTAATTACTCAAAACAAAGAGAAAAGCAGCTGGCATTTTCTTTAGTGGTAAACCCATGCTCCTGAGCCTGTTCAGTAGAAGGAAAATTGGTATCTATCTTTCTTACAGCCTTCTAATAGCTCTAAATCCCAACAGCACCCTGCTGTATTTCTTGCACACATCTACAGAATAGTGCAAACACTTCAACCTCTAAGTGATGTAATGGTTTACAACATCTGACCGTCACTTCAGATATTACAAAACAAAGATTTGCAAGGATATAGTGCCTACAAAACCCTGTGTACCTGTAAAGGCAAGAGATGAGCATATGCACGGGCAAGAGAATACATAAGAAAAAAATAAAAGCAGATTAATTTTATGCATTACCAGGTCATTTCAAGAATGACTGATATCAGAACTGTATACTCATCAATTCTTAGCAGGACTGGAAATACCTAACAAGAAAGCAGGCCAAAATATAGCTAAAAACAAGCTCGGTGAGCTACAAATTAGATGACGCAGAGTGATTTTTGCCAATGCTATATTGCTATGTAACTAAAAAACAGTAAAGCATATGTAGCTCCTTATCAGGCCTTCATTGTTGGTTTACATTTGCTAGAATTTAATTAAGTGCAAGGATAATTTGATGATCTCTAGGCGCAGCAAAATTTTTGTTTTCCAAAAATATTGCTACATCATCTAATTTTATAGTGGAACTGTTGGCAGCTACTTCTGTAATACAAGCATATAGTTAGTTTTTAAGATACGGATGCTGCTATACTTAATTAATATTCTGCATACAATTTTTCTTCATCATCTAATTATACATAGATTAGAGTTGGTTTATTATGCTATTACATATCTTATATATGTAAAAGCATGTCCAATAACTTCAAGTTGTTCAAGTTATAATAAAAAAGCACCTAAAATAAAAATAAAAATCTCATGGCAAGATTATTAGCCAGCAGAGCTATAAGTATTATAGCAATAAGGGTAAAATGTTCCAACAGGGTACAACTACAGTCAGGGAGAACTGAGTGCTATTAACTCTCTCTCATATGAGTTAATCCAACTTTTTTTTTATTTTATAATTCACTCTATGCACAGTCTGTAATGCACCTCAATGTTTCACGCTGCTAGATTAGAGAGACAGTTTCCCACATACAGTAATGTAAATTCTAGAAAAAATGCATTTATATAATACGGACATTGAGAAAAGATAGAAGACTATGTTAAACTTCAAAGGAAAAAAAACCCTTTGCTTGAACAATATATGACCATGTGTAAATTACCCATCCTAGATGTTTTGTGAGGCATCCACCATGTTTGGTGAAGAAAAAAAAAACACTACACCTGGCTGCCTGCCTTTGGAAATGCATACCCCATTTTTAAGTCAAATAAAACCAAAATAAAACAAAAACTGGGAGAAATTGATTAACATAATAAGTCAAAGGGACAATCTTACTCCCAAAATGGTATTTAGCAAACTGCCATGTGAGTCTTTACCTTCTTCCCACCCTCAACCTAAGAAACCCTCTGGTACACCACAACCCCAGAAAGCAGCCAGAAGTTTACAAATAAACTAGCTTTCACACAAAGTCATCTTTCAAGTCCAATGGCATGGAGGGAACACAACAACAGGATGGGACAAAAGCATCAAACCATCCATGCATGAACCAGGTAGATTTCTATAAACTACCTGCTGGTACCACCGAAAGCTCCGTAACCACCTTTGGCTCTGCACTGCAGACATACCAGGGAAATCCTTACCTTACAACCCCTTTCTTAACAGGAAGCAGAGCTTCATTTTGGCTTGGTCCTGAAGGAACATGTCTGAGGAAAAGCAGCTATTAAATACCTAGGAGTAAGTTACACCAAAATCAAGTGGTTTGCTTCTTAACAACAGTTCTTTTCTACAAATTGTCTCTTTACTGGCTGCTGTTTCATGAAACAGAGCCTCTCCTGCCTTTCCTGCCAAACTTTTTTTTACCTTATAGGCCTACCTTCTAGACACAGGTATTTTCACACTTTTCCCTTTTTAACAGCAGAAATGGAAATATAAAAAGCCAGCCCCCAGGCCCAGCCAGCATTTCAAAAATCACAGAGACTCTCCAGACACCATGGAAGAGGAGACAGGCAAAGCTCATAACTCTCCAGGGCTATTAAAAAGTCCCCTGTGATAAGGTAAAGAGACAGACCTGGGATTGGGCCAAAAGAAACTTGAAGAATAAAAGAAGTAGTACTATTTAACACGCATCATACAGTATAAATTCACATGTAGTGTGGAGTTGCAGATCAATGAAGAAAGAGAGCATGCATACAAAAGCATACCTAGGACACATAAAAATAGGCTCAAGTAAATTAAAATGGACAAGGAAAGTAAAGGAACAGGAGGAAAAAGAATGCCATCAACATAACACACTCCAAAGCAAAGGCGTGCATTGCCTCTACCTCCAAAAACCTGACGGAAGCTCTGGAATTTAGTATTCGGAGACAAAAGGAGTGATGAGCATAACACCAGGAGCAGGGATTGATAGTTATTAGTGTGTGCATAGCAATTTTACCTGTATTATTTATTACTGGGATACACTTCTGTATGCAGCATTGATTTCTTTGGTTTTATTTTTCCCATAGTAAATGGATGTGAACTAGTAACGATTCCTCAATTAGACTGTGATGGTTTCTATTATATTAGCAATACATTCTTGGCTTTATACATAAAGTGTGTTTCTCTTTTTGCCAGCAAGAATTTGAGCCTAACAGCACAATTTGTACTCAACGTCAGGGTTAAACCAACATAAGCATTCTACTTGAGACTTATGCCTCATCCCCTCACAGGAGGATGAAGACACAAGAACGTCCTGAAGGATAAGCCTTCACACACTTGTCCAGATTATCAGGACAGTTTTCTAATACTGGAGGAAATGTCTATTGTAGAGTCAAAATACAGTTTTTATTGCTTTCATGACCTCTTTTCTTTAATCAACATGGAGAAGCTGATTGTAAGAAACCACATATTCTTGGAATGTATTATTAACTCTATTTCTTTGGTTTGGTATTTGAGGGGGAGGAAAACTGGCTTCTTTTTTTGTGGGGGGGGAGGAGGGAGTTGTTTGTTTGGGGTTTTTTTGAGGTCGGAGTTTTAGGATTCGGGGGGGTTATTTTGTTGTGGATTGTGGTTTTGGTTTTTTTTATGAAGTGAATTATCTCTTAAATAAAGTAATTCTAATAACAAAGCAAAACTGCAGGAATTGTTTAAAAACAAATTTTTCTCCCTGAAGATGTTTTTTTTTTTTCTCTAAGGTGTATGTTACAAGTGATAGCAGCCAAAAAATATACAAGAAAATTGTTCAGTGAACTTTCTTGCCCTAATTATTTGAAACGGTTAATCACATGCTAGCAAAATCAATACACATGTGGCAGTATATTTATGCTCCATTATTGGTAATTATAAATATCACTGTGAACAGAACTTCTTCTAGTTTTACTGGTCTGTAGATTTCAAATGTATTTTTTAGGACTTTAAGCAAAAATATTTATTTGGTGAAAATGTTTTGTAGTAAACCAAAGAGCAGAAATTGACCCATATCTGGCAAATGATACCCCAAAATCTGTGGTTAAGTATCTCTTCATTATTCTGCATCTTTAGAGGCACATGAAAGCTAAATGTTTTAAAGATGAATGTAATAAGTCAAGTACACAACAAAAGCAATGGCTTATTACATTTATACTAGTTTTACAATAATATCTGATATCAAGCATGATCTGAATAACTCCTGCCAGAAAGACCCCTATCAACAGGGAGCTCTGTTATACCTCTTCCCCTACTGATTATACTTAAAGGAATAACAGTGAAAATTAGGATGATCGCAAAATAAAACTGAGAGCTCACCTAGTAATTAAATCTCCTGGAACTCCTTTATGCATTACCTTAGTAAGCTACAGGGAGTCACCATCCCTTTTATTTGCCTTTTACTTGTTTGAGCAAACATTCCTTTCTGCCTATTTGCAAGCATAGTAATTCCCATAGTTACAGTTTTCTGTGATCCTACAGGCTAAAAATCAATAGTTGCTATGATTCTTACAAAGCTCATCATAAATTTTGGTGCAACCAAAATTAGTTAAGATCCCTTGGCTAGAGAGAGACAAACAAATGAATAAATCTACACAAATGAATAACAATTTGGGGGTCAATGCCATTTTTCAGTGTGAAGAAAGTTTCCTGATCTTTCATTTATGGAAAGTTCATTGAATGAAGTAGATTTTCCTGGGAAAATTAACACTTAAATGCATTAACTACTGTACTTTTATTCTGAACTGATTTTTGTAATGGTACTTTATTTTCTTCATAAATTTTTATGCTCTTAATACCTACCCCCATCTGCCTCCACCTTCGAGACTGCCTCCTATATAATATCCAGCTCTTCTTAATTCAAAACCCTAACAGTCTTAAGATTGGAATATTGGCTTTCTGGGTTCACTAAGGAGCCTCAGTTATCCCATTACATTGCAGAACTACTATGCATGTATGTTACCCAAACCCATAAAATATAAAACTAAATTATTTTCCTTATCTCCAAGTCTGAACTCTCAAACGGGTGGGAGGGGAATCCACTTTCCTGCATATCATCAACAGTTGGGAAGCAGAAGACTCCAAATCCTGCAGGCCAAAGTCCGAAAGTTTTCTAAGGTCATGTTATTTTTTTTGCATCTCCCCAAAAATGCAATACAGAATCTTTGGAGACAGCAAGCATCCAGCAGAACCTGGCAGAATGGCTTGTGTTTCTGCTGCCTTTTAGAAATACACTGAGCAGCAGCATAATAGATTGGCAGCACTAATCAGGTCCTGCTTGGAGCCAAACAGCAACAGGGAAACCAAAGAATTGTGTCAGTAGTCTCTCCAGAAACCACCAGGTAGTTCTACTCAATAGGTCAGTGCATGCCATCTATTTTTCCTGGCAAGATTGTCTGTTGGCACTAGTCTGCTGCTAAAATGAAGTGTTTGTGGGAAAGCTGAAATTACAAGATAAATATCTCAGCAATGCTGAATGCTTCTAAAATGAGTGGATGCCTTACACATATGCACTTGTCTCCAGAATCTTCATATATCCTACAACTGGCTGAAAACTCAGTTCCCCAAGAACATCTTTAAAGCAGTAATATTGCTACTACCAGTTTTGCAAAGTATTTGTTTTCCATAGCTTTCAATTCACTGTCAGGTGTCAATGTGTTCTTTTTATGCTCTTTAACATAAACCCTTCTCAAACACCTCAAACTCTTATATCCAATACCTTCTATCTCAAATTTTGCTGCATATTGTTCTTGTTTCACAGTTCACTAAGACAACTTAAATTGGAAACATAAGACATTACTCCTATTAAGGATGTGTCTTACTTAGCCACTCTCGCTTCCCTTTATTATCCCTTCAATTTAGACACCAGTTTATCATGTTAGGGTTATAAGTTCAGTCAAATATTCAAGCTGGGTGACTGAAGCTATCAGACCTTTATAAGGTACAACAAAACAAGAGTTCTTTCGTACAGAAGAGGAAAAGAGCCAAAGCTGCTACAGGGAATAGCTTTCAGATTATCTACCTGTGGAAAAGACAATTTCTAACATTCTAGGTTGCAAGGTAGCCTCAGTTTAACAACAGTCAGGACAGAAACTCTCTTTGCAAAAGTTTTGCATAATTCTCTACTTCATGATTGTTGATTTCCCTTTGAAGGTTCTCTCACACAGAACACACCAAACCACTTGGTCCTCTTGTCCAGGACTAGGCCTGCCTAGTCACACACTACTCAGCTCTGAGAAAGCAAGAGAATAAACAGATCAATTGTCATGGAAAACTGTTTTAATTCCCCTTCCAGCATAGCAGCACTGATGGAGTTTTCCCTAAACAGTTTGGCATGGCATGAAACCAACTTACATAACCTAATGGAAATTACATGCACAGGGAAGCCATATAACTGACTGAATGGGGCTCTTGAGTAACAGGTGTATTCTACGAAGGCAGCATAAACAAAACACTTCACAATATCTTGATCCTTCCTTACTGTTTGTAGTTGTATAAGATCAATATTCTACTATCACGAGGACTAAAACGTGACTGTAAATGTTTTACTGGTGTTTTACTGGTGTCATATCATTCTACAAGTGCCATGACAGATGTAATATTTTACAGCACCTCAGAATATTGTTATAGAGTTATTTTTCTAAGTATATTGAAGAACATAATGTACAAAGAGCTTTAAGATTAAAGTAGAAAAATATTAGGTCTCTGACTAGGAATGAAAGCCTTTTAATGTTGGAAAAAAAAGAAAAAAAATACAAAAAGCAGTTCCAGAGCCAATGATTATTTCAAAAAAAAAAAAAAAAAGGTAACAAATGTTTAATAACCTTGCCCCTATGGTTATCAACAAATATCAACCAAACTTACACTTCAAGCTTGTCAGTTTTGAGATGGGAGCTTTGGATTATATTTTCAAAGCTACCAGTCAAACTGATGCATATCCTTGACTTTTACTACAAACAATTTAATACTACTTGGCAGTGTTCAAAGGTCTGAAGATCCTTTGAATTTTACCAAAAGTCAAGTATTTACTCTTTGTCACGGTGAAGATCAGGAAAATATCTTTTCCCCCCTCACAATATTTCATGGTTTATTACAGAACTACTGTTACAGAGACATCAATAAGTCCATTCCAGAAATAAACTGCTATAAAATCATGTGTATTTGTATCCCAGAAAATAGTGCAAATGCAAATCGGCTCATTCTTATTATCATGACGAAGAAAAATCTGCTCTTACAAATGACTGAAGGAGTAATAGGAGAGAAAGAATGAACTTCAGAAAAAACTGAAGATAATCTTATAGCATGATATATACTCACTGTCACTGACTTCATGTTGTTTTATGCTGTGGCATTTTATCTTATATCAACTTGAAAGTACTCAAAGTCATCCTTTGACATATTTTTCTTTATATACTATTTCTTATAGCGACCTAGCTGGTTCTTATTTTCCTGGATGCAATCCATAGTTATTTAGGAATTTAATAACAGGCTATAATTTTTAGTACAGTGATTTCCTTATAATTAACTTTGCTATACTTTTGACAGGCAGTCTGCAAGACCAAAATTATGAAATTTATTAATAATTTTTTTAAATTATGCTTACTCTTACTGATGGAAAAAATGATTCTCTATTGCACATCTATCAGTTCTGATTGTCAAAACCATGGGTTTTATGGTCTCCTGTCAGAAACCTACCCTACAGAATTCTTCAATGTTTCTTCTGCTAAACAACATTTGGTTTATACCCTGTCCCAAAACCCTTTATATCACACAAGACTTCATTTTTCACCTTACTGAAATACAGGGAAGTCTGCCTTACAGCACTTATAAGGCTTCAACTATAGCTGTGCTATTTCGAAAAATTTAAGGTTAGCAACAGCAAAGGACCATCATCAGCTTTCCACTGTGCAAAGTAAACACTCTGTTTTCACCAGCCTTAAGTGACTTGCCCAAAACTGGATGCACGTTGAGCTTCAAAAAGTTTACATACTTTGGCTGCAGAGTTTTAGCTAAATAATAATGTCTCCTTTATTTCTCACACCTCCGCAGACAAGGGATATAGTATTTAATAGTTTCAGATAGCTTAAATTGTCTGATAATTCTCAGTTTTCACCTCCATCTAAGCTACCATATCAAAGATACCAGAAATAAACCACTGAAAAGCTCAAAAGATTTGTTCAAGGATATTGTAATTCAATGACTTAAACTCTATGACAATATCTAAGAGAGCCACAAAACTACCTCCCTTTTTTCTTACTATCTTCTTGAGGAAATGTATTCTTTAATACCATAACATATCTCTTAACACCACAACCCCCAGATTCTCAAGTGTAAAAGAAGAATCATAGCACTTAACTGCACAATTCAGCAGCGCTCATGAAGGAGTATTTAATGCAAGGTTTCCAACTCCAGGTGTACTCAGATGTGACAACAAGTAGCAAGACCCAGTTCTGTGCAAGGCACAGTTCACGAGGAGATGGGCCTTCATCCTCTCCAGAGTTCCACGCATAAACATACGAAACTGCCACATACTGCGAGGTAGGTGACAGTGCAAGCTATGTTGGTTCATGTCCAGCTTTTCATCCATTGCCACCCCTAAAGTCCTACTCCACAGAGCTGCTCTCAATCACATCATCAGTATCTTTGTTGGTGACACGGACAGAGTGATTCAGTGTACACTCAGCAAGTTTGCCACCACCAAGCTGAGTCGCATGGTTGACATGCTAAAGGGAAGAGATGCTATCCACATTTAATGATAGTTAATGGTATTCAAAGAAACTGTGTTAATAAAATTACATATCACTACATCGGTGAGATGTCAGACTGTCTTTAGGTGTTACAGTCTAGAAAAGCAAACATGAGACCATTTGAAATACTAAATTTAGATTCTAGCTCATGTTACAAAAATCTGAACAGTTTGGAAGAGTAACCTTCCAAAAGCAATGACCCAGAATTTGGTTTTAAATAAAGCAGCTTAAAAAAAAAAGCTCTAAACATCCTTCACAGCTGTGCTGAAGTTTTCTAACTTGACTTTCCAGTTGCCACAGTTTTGTTGATTTGCAGTAATGATCTAATTTTTCTTCTTCACTTACATGTATTGCTTAAGGGTTTTTCTTACAACACTGACTATTATTAACCATTTGCGCTCTATGGTATCTTGGAGCAACTATTCATCATTCACTAAATCATTTCAAAACATCTGAGTCACAGAAATGTGATCATCTGTGTCTGAGTATTTTTGCAATGCTTAAACTTCATATTTCCAACTACAGTTTACCTCCCTGGAAGTGAAAAGGCTTTGTTTTCACTTGCATCTCATCAGATAAAACCCCAGATATTTTCACTGAAGAAATAGAATATGAGAAAGCCACATCTCCATGGCAGTTACAGAGTAGCTGAATATGCTACTAAGCAATAATAATTTAACACTCAGTGTCTGGGTAACTGAGTTGTCTCAACAGCAACAAATAATTTTAAATTAGATCCTACTTCAAATTTTCTCAGTTGCATTTATCAATATATGAAAAGGCTACAACACATGAAGGTTTAGATGCCACTCAGAACTAAATTCTTCAGTGAACCACTTCTGTTATATCATTTCTAAATCTGGCTGAGCTGCTTTTGAAAGTAGTTATCTCATAGCTGTCAGTAGGAGAACACAGATACTTTCATAAAGGTGTTTCACTTGATTTTTCAAAACAAGAGATGCCATAATTAGAAAATAATGAAATATGAAAACCAGCATGCTTTGTGAAATATTTCTCTTTACATTTCTGAACTAGAATAGATGAAATATGAAACACTTCTAGTCCTTGGTGTAAATAACTATTTCATACGTTTTAATAAAGATATATACCTAAGGAATTGTCCTCAGATAACATGGAAAAATTAGAAACTAAAATACATGACATTTCAAACAAGTGAAAATACATTGACAATTTATTCAAAGCTCTGTCAAAAAAATTGTCTCAAACTGCCAATTATTTTGGGTATTAAAAAAACAAAAGCATCTTTGGTTTTGACAGAATCAATTCTACATATATAGAAGGCTGCATATGGATCTTTTCTACTAAGTTCAGCTTAGTAGAAAACATAATGAGGCAACTATTACAGAAAGTGTTATACCAAGGTCCTGGCCTGTTTGTCTTTCTCTTTTTTTTGTATGTCTTCTCTAAGCAAATTGTGTGAATAATTTTTCAAGTAAAACAAATTGCCTCTACCAGCTTCACTGTATACAAGCTGTTCCGGGAAAATTCTAATGCTAGGAGGTCACTGTAGAGAAAAAGATTTTTTTTTTTTTTTGTCACAGATTTGTTGTCCTGATGCAATACATGAATTTTCTTATGAAAAGGTACGTTTTTTTTAATACTGATTAGAAAGAAATACCTGTTACTGATATTAAAATTGTTTGTAGAAAGAGGCAATACAAACATCACAAGATAGCGCCACAGGTAATAACCTATGGTAGTACCCTCAGATACACTATCAAAACTGAAGCCAATTTACATTTACAATTCTCTAATTGTATTCCAGGCTTGATGAATAGTTGCAAAAAGGTACTGAGGTTCGGATCGCCCTGTATTTTCTTAAAACAATTCCTGTTTCACATACCATTTAAACACCAGGTAAAATCCCTATGATATCTATGTTTTCTTTGATATCCAGGCTAAAGATCCACTACTATTGGATTTCCACACTGGGGTGGGGGAGGGGGAGGGGAGGGGGGAGGTGGCATTTTGTTGGGGTTTTTTTAAAATAAAATCAAATACACACACTCATTACTGTCTGTTACCTAGTGATTCTTATAAGGCTGTCTGAAAATAGGTTCTCTCTCCAACAAGATTCTCACCTAATGCATCTCCTTTTTCCATTTTTTTCTGACCAAATCAGCTCTTCCAACCAGATGACTCTACACTCCTAGCATGATCAATACCTGTATACGTTCAACCAGAAAAGATATTTATCTATTCTGATGTGACATTTTCAGCACATTAGCTCCTGTTATGTTTCGTGTTGCTACAGAAAGATTAACCAGTTTGAACTTTGATAACCACAGATATTGCTTGAAGCCATTAGACAACTTGGATATGGGACAGGATCCAGAACCAGGCTGCAACATGTAACAAGCAGTTGGTTAGTACCCTATTGACACCATGAAAAAAATGCAGATACTAATTCTGAAAGGCAGCATCAATAACCATACCAATGTCCTTTTTGTCCTCCTGGAGTTTTGCCCTTCTTTTCCTGGAAGTGTCAGGTACTCATGAGTCCAGAATTCTTATGAGATAGAGACATCAATAAAAGTATGCAACAGAATCATAGAATCACCAGGTTGGAAGAGACCTACTGGATCATCAAAATCCAACCATTCCTATCAAACACTAAACCATGTCCCTCAGGACCTTGTCCACCCGTCCCTTAAAGACCTCCAGGGAAGGTGAATCAACCACCTCCATGGGCAGCCTCTGCCAGTGCCCAATGAATGTGAATGTGAATTTTTTTTTCTTGCTTCCAGCCTAAATCTCCCCTGGCAGAGCTTGAGGACATTTCCCCTTGTCCTGTCCCCTGTCACTTGGGAAAAGAGGCCAGCAGCCTCCTCTCCACAACCTCTTTTCAGGTAGTTATAGAGAGCAATCAGGTCTGCAACGCTGCAATTGTGCCTGTCAACGTTATCACAACAGCTTCCTATTTTCAGCTTCAACATCAGGGTACAATAAGCCAAAACAGTGGAAGATGGCTGAGCTGTTGAAATAACAATGGATTAGGTTATTCAGTTTTCACTTGGAAATATCATACTGTCAGGGGACAACAAGAGCTCTGTTTACACTAAGGAGCAAATCCTTATCGGGTGGTTATCAAGAACTCTTTTTCAGTTGGCCCAAGTTCCCAAGAAGAAACTGAAAAGCACTTCTTGCTGCTGTTGTATTTCTGTTGTTCCTCTGGATGCTGAGTGCCTGGAGTTGGTCCCAGAAGAGTTTAGAAAATTCACTTCTAGAAGCCTATCATCACTTTGGCCTCTTAGCAGTCTGGCAGTTGAGAGCGAACTATGGTGTCTATTACCTCCCAAACTCTCAATACTGAGGTACACAGATTTGATCTGGCCCAAATCAGTCTGGTTAGGGACTGAGCTGCCTCATCTAGCTGCTGAGGCTTCTTGCAAGCCAGTTTCTGCACAGCTGTTGGATCCCTTAGGTAGTGTGGCAGAAGAGAACCAGCACAAACCCTCTATGAACACAGCATCATACAAAAGACCACTCAAGGCTCTCTCAGCTCACTTTCAGCTTCCAAACCCCGAATCTCACTGGTACACCAAGGGGCAGAAATGGAAGAACTCAATGTCAGAAATACTTTATGAAAACATCACACATATCTAAGGAAATCAGAGCAATACAAGTGCCTCTGTAATTAAGATGGACTAACCCTTTGCCACATGTACTTTTAAATATTTTATTGTCTTATCTTAGGCATTCTATGATGCATTGTAGTGAATTATCAAGAATCTATAAAATAAACATTCTGTGTGCACACTGTTGGTTTCTCCACAAAGTCCTTAGCCCGATAAAAGCCATCACCCAGCATTCAATGGGTGAACAGCCTTCCTGCCACTCAGTCACTGTCCTTGCTTTTCCTCAGATATCACAAGCACTCCACAACAGAACAGAAAACAGCAAGATAGAATAGCAGCATTTACAATATCAAGTATTTGCAATGGCAGCTTCAGACATGATAAAAGCCTTAGTGAAGTCCTTTCTGCTTGAAAGACAGGGTGTTTTTTTTTTACAAGTTTATTGTAACATTCAAAAATAGTTGATTAGTATAACCCAGTCCTAAAATCTAATCACACAAATAGGTTGCCCTCTAACCATTCTCTTCATTTAATGCTTAACAATGCCTGATTTCATTCCAATGTTTTATTTCTTCTCTAAAATAGTAAACCCCAAACTTTCCAGCAAATTAAAACAATTAAAAATTTAAGTGAGCATGAAGTCAACAATTTGGTGATACAATCATGTATTTTCAATTAGATATTCACAGCCTGCAAGTGGATTTAGGCCAATGCATCAGCATCATCAAAAAAATATTCATCATCATTACCACTTTCATCTGGCAGAAATCAGTAGCAGATGTTAGGGAATTTTTCCATGTTTATGTTCATAGATGCTTGACATTCCCTCACTGAGTTCAAAACAAGAAAACACAATGAATAATAATACCACTTTCACAGAGCACTATTTTGAAACATAATCTACACCTACTTTCCAGTCATATCTCAGACTGCAGCAGCCATTGCTTTCTGGCCTCACTCTTTAGCAAGAATATTTGCTCTGCATAAAGGATGCATAACACTAAAATGGAATATTGGCTAGCAGTTCAATTACTGCCAAATCACTACAATTATTCCCTGGCAAGTCTGATTTGCATAAACATCACACCCTCATTCCATATCAGCAGTAAGATTTGTCAGCCCTTCTACTCTGTAGTACACAGGTTACAAGCAGTATTTACTTGTAATGGCAGGATAGATCTTTGGATTATGTACAGCAAAATTCTATGTTAAAGAATAATTTCCTAGCCCAGTTATCTTTAGTATTGATAAAAATTCTGATTTAGGATTAAAAATATCAAGGAACAACACCAAACTCAAGAGCTAAACTCCAGAGAAGAGCAACGAGGCTGGTGAAGGGGCTGGAGAACAGGCCCTATGAGGAACAGTTGAGAGAGCTGGGGGTGTTTATCCTGGAGAAGAGGAGGCTGAGAGGAGACCTCATTACTCTCTACAATTACCTGAAAGGTGGTTGTGGAGAGGAGGGGAGCTGGGCTCTTCTCCCAAGTGACAGGGAACAGGACGAGAGGGAATGGCCTCAAGCTCCGCCAGGGTAGATTTAGGCTGGAGATTAGGAGGAGGTTTTTCACACAGAGGGTCATTGGGCATTGGAATAGACTGCCCAGGGAGGTGGTTGAGTCACTGAACAGGCAGAGCATAGCCAAACAGATCAGGAAAGCTAAGAAACAGTTCACCTTCCTTGGAAAATTTTCTAGGAGGTAGGGTTGATATAGTTTGTGAACTCAAAACACAGTTGTACATGTTGTCTACATCTGATAAAAACTCAAGACAAGAGAAGGAAATGTCACCATATAAATTTAACTAAAGCACCTGGCAATATGTAAGAAGAACAAAAGGAGCCCCAAGAAACAGGCATCCATCTGAATACAGGCTCCCCAGAGTAGATCCATTGGCCCAGTAAGGCAAGGCAAAAAAAAAAACAAAACAGGTTTCTCTTCCTGCTGAGTGGCACAGCCCTGCAAGACCTGGCAAGGGCCAGCAACCACTCACATTGTGCCATGCAACACTCCACCTTAGGGATTAAAGATTTCAGAATGTGCTCGAGGTGCTCAGTGCAATATAAATATACTAGATTGGGTTCTGGCTTTTGTGACGGCACGTAATCATTGCTCACATTGGAGTTCAAATATCTGTTTGCCTTCATCTCCCTACTCAGAGTTTCTCATAATCTCTCAAAAAGGTGTTTTCTGTTTCAGCCCTCTGTAATGAGTCCTCCTATATCTGAGTTTTCCCTTCACTGCTTGCAGACTGACATTGTTTAAAGTCAGTGAAGCAGAGAATGTAAAAGACTGAAGCAAATATAGATAGAGCAGGCCAGTGCTAGACTGCCTTATTTGGCTTTAGAAAGGGTGGTGGAGAGACAAAACGAGCTGTGAAAATTATACATATTACAATGCTAATTAAACCTTGTCTCTTCGATCTCACTACAGTCTCTCAAGTTTTCTATAAACCACACCTCATACCAACTTCAGAACAATCTCAACTCCCAAGTAAATTGGGCAGCTTGTCAGGTGCCCAATACAGATTTTCAAGCCTAGATTTAGTCACCTGATTTGAAACATTTTTCATCCTGAAAGGGATCCTGAGGAAGTGTCCCAATTGTAAATGCTGGTTCCAAGCTGGAACAAACGACATCAGGAGCAGAGTTTGCTTACTGAAAAATGTCTAACCAGAATGCCTAACCAGAATGACCGCAAATCAGACTTGACTCTGGTATAAAAAGGGGTCCAGACAGACACCCCCACCTTGAGTGATTCTCCTTGGCGCAGCTCTCAATGACTAGAAACTTCCCCATTGGGACTGACGCTCCTCCCAAGACACTGAGGGCACTGGTTCTCTTTTTAGCGAGTATGATCTCCTTTGGATAGACCTTTGAGTGAGCCCTCATCCATTTGAGTGAGTGATTCTACCTTCCAGGTACCCTTGAGAGAGATTTCCTTTAGTGTGTAGGTCATTGTGAACAGTTCAGGTCATCCTTCAAGATGATTGTTCACGAAAATTAAATTCTTAATGCAGTTGTGTAGCAATATTCCCACCTGACATTCAGAACTTGTGGTTTACTTTGTCAGAGCATTAAGTAATTTTGGTTGGAATAAATCTTAGCTTTGGATTACTCCGTTTTGTGGATGCCTCTAACACAGATAGGAAATGCAGAATTACACTGAGCCTGCAAACATATTTTCCCCCACAAGAATAAAAACATTGCACTGTTTGATTTTGAAATACTAGTAAGAGGGCACATTGCAGCCCATCGACAGAAGTTATCCTTAATTAAGCAGTACGAAACCATCTGTGCTGACCTGGTTGATAAATCACGGCAGAGTGAGTGACTACAACTACAGCAGTGGGAAAAAAAAAAGTCAAATTGTTGGAAGTGAACAGCACTCAATGATAGAAAAGAGCATCTTGGACGTGGAAAATAAGAGAATTTCTCTGTTTTGCTGCTCTTTAGGAACAATGGCTCAATGTAGCTGAGCGCTGAACAGATAGCTCTGACTGTGCTATAAGTCAATGTTAAAAACAAGTAATGGAATATGCATTCCATACAATATGAATTCTAAAACATAAACCATGCTGAATGTTTCCACAGTAGATGAGACCATCTAAAACTTGGGTTGCTTACATAATAACGTGCTGTGTCTACAAACATTCATTAGACTTGGGATGAGTCAGTTCACATGGTTTTAGTAAACAAAATTACATTTTAAAACTGTTTTGTTATTTTTAAAGCAGTAGCTTAGGACATTCAAAAACTTCAAAGATACGCAGGAGATTTAAACTTGCCATCAAGCATTTCAGACATTTTTCCTTATTTTCAACAGGAACGACTAGGCACCTACACAACAGTTTAAGATGCTGCTGAAATTACAGCATTTCACACAATGAAAAATCATCAGTTCCTGACCTCATGTACTAGATTTGCTGCACATCTAAGGCCTTTGCCCATGAGGAACTACAGGAGATGAATTTTAGCACACAACATTTTAGGCCTAGTTTTAAAATAAACTGAACTATACATTAAGTTTGTATTATAAAATGTGAATCAAATTATATTGTAGGGTTCATAGTTTGTCTTGAAAACAATTAATCACAGTATTTCAGACTTTTTAACCAATGTCTTTATGAAGAGCAATGTTCCTTCTTGCTGCCACACATCACTATTAAAGACTCTGCAATAAGGAATACAATAGGAGTAGGATTTAGGCCTGTTATTGTGGAAAACAGCAAAACCTATCCTCTATTTTCCAAGTCATATTGGTCACAAAGCTCTGACAGATATAAAACCAATCCCAGATCAAATAAGCTTTCAGGGCCTGGGCCTTCCATCTTATCCACAAAAATGCAATCTTGGCTGCATGTAGGATCTTGTTCAACTAAATCACTAGCTTGGACAGCAATTTTTATAGACTAGGGGTAGAGCTTTGATCATTAGAATCCACATTTGCAAGATAGACTGAGAAAGACACAGTTTTACGACTATTTAATCAAAAGAAAACCACAGAATCCATTTTAAAGTCTACAGTTTTAAAGGCTACAGCTAAAAAAGTGTCCAGCTTTAAAAAAAACCCAAAACTCTTAGAGGTACAAAGAGCAGACTTAATTTAGTTTTGTAGATGAGTAAAGGCCTCTTCCCCCCACCCCAAATGAGTAATAAATGCAAGAAGAGACTGAAACAGACAAGAAGCCACAGCCAGTGCCTTCAACTGCACCATGGAGAGGCACAATCATAGAATCATAGAACAACCAGGTTGGAAGAGACCCATCGGATCATCGAGTCCAACCATTCCTACCAAACACTAAACCATGTCCCTCAGCACCTCGTCCACCCATCCCTTAAACACCTCCAGGGAAGGTGAATCAACCACCTCCCTGGGCAGCCTATTCCAGTGCCCAATGACCCTCTGTGTGAAAAACTTCCTTCTAATCTCCAGCCTAAATCTCCCCTGGCGGAGCTTAAGGCCATTCCCTCTTGTCCTGTCCCCTGTCACTTGGGAGAAGAGCCCAGCTCCCTCCTCTCCACAACCTCCTTTCAGGTAATTGTAGAGAGTAATGAGGTCTCCTCTCAGCCTCTTCTTCTCCAGGCTAAACACCCCCAGCTCTCTCAGCTGCTCCTCATCAGGCCTGTTCTCCAGCCCCTTCACCAGCTTTGTTGCTCTTCTCTGGACTTGCTCCAGAGCCTCAACATCCTTCTTGTGGTGAGGGGCCCAGAACTGAACACAGGATTCGAGGAGCGGCCTCACCAGTGCTGAGTACGGAGGGAGAATGGAATGCTCTTCCACACTGCCAGAAGAGGGCACATGGTGGAAATGTTTGTACAGGGAATATTAAAAGGTTGCAATTATCCCTTATTCTGAAGAAAGGAGATGAGGAGCTTACATTGTTCAACGTAGATGAGGATCTACACATTAACACAGGGCTAGGATCAGTCTGTCCTAATGGTTACCTACTTGTTTAAATCGGTAGAAAGCCACTGATGCATGGGAACTGATCACCGGTTATTGACCTTAAAGCAGAAAAGCAAAAAGACGACAGGATCCAAGTAGATCACCATGTCAGGACTATAATTACTCAATTTCAGTAGGATATTCACATGACTATATATTCAAGCCAGTATTTGAATAAGAACAACACTCTCATTTGATCCTTTTTACTTTGCCAGAAGTTAAATATATTTTTTGTGATTGCAGACATAAGCACACTTGTGCTCAGACCTTCAATCAGCCTGATAAATGGTATGGTGGTTTTCCAAATCAACTGGGACAAGTCAGGTGACAAATGATTTCCATTAGCTTCAGCAGAATGGAAACAAAACAGATCAATACAAATGATTTGCAGCAAGTTCAGATCATAAATTTCCTTTTGCCCAGTTCTTTCATTTTAAAATAGAAGCATTCTCCCTGCACAATATGAAAAAAAAAAGTAGTGATCCAGAGATCTGATGGTTTCAGTTACAACAAGCCGCTCATAATTTCAGCTTGGAGTCCTTTTTAATCAAGCATTAATTTTACTCAATGATACACAACAACATTATTATAAAAGATGACAAGCAATAAAAACTATAGTGACTGTATTTTGAAAGCAAATTGGACCCTACTGTTATGTAAAAGCCATAACAGCCCTAGATTTTACTTGTAGTGTGCTAAAATTACCTTTTATTCTTGCTTCTGCCTTTCCCCATTTGCCTATGACTATTTCTAAGTCTTGTTTATGAAGGATATTTTGGGGTCACCAATTCTTATGTCTTTGAGGTCAAACAATAGATTCTGAGCACGCACTGCAAGGAGAACCTTGTGCATATTTTCTTGTTCATTGTGGCTGGTTAAATTAACTGTTATTTAACAAACAATAATGTCAAAATATACTCATATTGAAAGGAAACACACATAAAAGCATATCCATAAGTAAGTTGTCTATACTAATGAGGAAGTAGTTCATAAACAAAAAAAATATTCCAGTGAAGGAAGAAAATAATTCTGTGCACTCCATTTCCAGAGATACAGAATACATTTCAAAGGAACATGTTTTGGGGAAAATTCTTTTGTAAAACAGTTAACATAACAATAAACACAAATGTTTGTATTCACAGTTATACCCTTTCATTATATCTACGTAGTTATAAACATTAGTGATATTTCCTTCATTGCCTCTCATTCTAGGTTCAATTTCATACATTTGCTACTTCTACAGGTTAATTCTTAATACTGAAAGGGAAAAAAAGAAATTATACCTCCCAAAAACTAAGTAGCCTCCCTTTTACTTTCAATGTCTTTAGCTGTTTCCCCACCAGAAAAAAAAAGAAAAAAGGACCACTACTTGGCACTGTGCATAGGGGCAAACCCTCACCTGCCTTGTCAAAACACTCACCCATCTTTGCTCAGCACTCACACAAACAGGTCATTGATAACAAAAAGATCTTTTCCTCATATAAAGCAATCCTACCTTTTCGGTTTTGTACTCAACATCAACCAAGCACTTTTTACATATCACAAGTGGATTCAGTTATGAGTTGAAATGCTATTTCTAGAAACAAAGTGTAAGGCCTCTTCTCCCAAGTGACAGGGGACAGGACAAGAGGGAATGGCCTCAAGCTCCGCCAGGGGAGATTTAGGCTGGAGATTAGGAGGAGGTTTTTCACGCAGAGGGTCATTGGGCATTGGAATAGGCTGCCCAGGGTGGTGGTTGAGTCACCTTCCCTGGAGGTGTTTAAGACCCGGGTGAATGAGGTCTTGAAGGACTTGGTTTAGTGTTAGACAGGAATGGTTGGACTAGAAGATCCGATGGGTCCCTTCCAACCTGGTTGTTCTGTGATTCTGTGAAAACAATTTAATCAAAACAAGACCGTGGATTAGAAGATATAACAAGTACTATAGCCTACTTGTACACAGTAAATATTTCTCTGGAGAAAAAAGATCACTGATGTGATCTTAGAGCTTGCTTAGAGTTTTCTGCTGGTAGTTAGAATGAAATAGCTTCACTTCAAAAAGCAGAACTAAAATTAAGAAAATGAATGTTTTACTTAATTTCAGACACAACTTCATCAACATCGCAGGATGATCAGTGCTGCAAATGACTTCAAATACAGAGCACCATTTCTCTAAGAAAAAACTAAAGGAACCCAAGTTCACACATACAGCACCTGACCAATGCAAAGCACCTGCTCTTAAAAAAAAGTGTATGAAATACATTAGCACAATTTTATTGAATTTGGATATAGTAGAATGAGAATGAATTTTAACTCAAAAATCCAGTGTAATAATGACACTTGCACTTGGATTTTACCTCTTTCTTTCTTCTAAGAAGCCTTGGGTAGGGGAAGTGTGCTTTTTCTGCAGATATAGCTTTTCTAGAGTCATAACTGAAGACAGAAGTGTAAGTTCTGTAACCTGGACAACTACCCCATCCGCTACCTGTTAAAGAGATCAAGTAACATAATGCAGAGAGATAGATTTAATTTCAGGTTTTCAGTCTGTCCAGAAATATAAACTACACTGGGGGGATGGGAAGCAATTATCTACTGCCCATCAGTATTATTTTGGATCTTCCCTTCTCATCCACATTTACCCTCAGTGCATTCCTTTGGTCAAGCCAACTCAAAAGTTCTGAGGTTTTTATTCTTAAATAGACCCAGATCACAGTAGTTACCTCTTTCCCGTCAGCAAATATATACTGAAAACGTAAGTTAATCTAGCTCATGGTATATTTCATCAGTTAGTTTAACATCTAGGAACAAGGATTTTTAAATCAGTTTTGCAGGTGTCAGTTCACTGTAATGCACTACATCAAGAAGAATGTGTTAAAACCAGATATATTAGGGCATGTAAGAGGTAGGTAGTAACTGCATTTCTTTAATACTTAACTCTTTCCTAGACTGGGAATAGAATAATAAAGTATATTATGTATTCTTATGCCTATATGTAAATATATGCAATATCTGTATCAGTAATGTTATGACACTTCACAACTGAACTGTAGGATTTTTCTGCTGGGGAGGAAGATCTGGGGTGTGGGTGGGAAAAACTGATGGAACCATCAACTGAAAGGACTGCAAGAGGCTGTCAAATTTTCTAAAAGCCTTCATCAGGCTTCCAGCTTCTCAGGAGGAAAATCATCAAAAAAAAGCAGACAGAAAGAAGAGATGCAGCTTCTAAAGCAGTGAGCAAATGGTCACTTTAGGACTGCAGCTGCTTTTCTCTGCAGGAGGCGCAGACAAGATACCAGAAGAATATTTGGCAAAGATGTTCAATATGGAGAGAAATACATAACTTGTGATCTATAGTACTATTCTTTCCCCTTAAAGAAATTCCATTCCCAGATGGCCTGGGAGATATTAAACTATTGCTTATGTTCACAGTTCCAGCTGGAGACTCTATATAAACAATGCCACTTCTGTAAACCTCTTTACAGTTCAGTAGAATATTCTTACTTTGAAATAAATCCCTTCAATAACAGATATACATAAATATAAAATACATAGAATTTCCACATTAACTTATCTCTCCACTGCAGAGTTATTAAAAAAAAAATGCAAGAACTACTTCTCTTGGTCCAGACTATTAAAAAATATCAGGTATTGTAAATGGATACACTGCCCTCAGAGCTTTAGAAGCCTCCTCTAAACACCAATTTAGGAATGAAAGGAGGAACAGAGACCAAATGAGCCCAGAACACTTCTTAATCTGAATTTACTAAATATTTGCCCCGACTTTGTTAAATATACTGTGGAGTGTGGAACCTTCATTACTCAAATTGTTTTTTCTTGCTTAATGCATATCAAACTGATTCGCCTAAAAGAAGCATGGAAAAAATATGTTAAAACAGCAGAATTCCTTCGATATAAAATGTATATGTAATCATTTGGCTCCCAATTAAGTTTCTATGCATGTACACTACACATAAGGGGGAAAAAAGTGATGTCAGAAGACGGTATTGACAGCATAAAATAGATCTAGGGACAGGCAAGTATTTTAAATATATTAAAAGGCAAAAGAATGCTAAAAATATACATGGGATACCAAAACCCAAGGCTAAGTGAATAAGAAAAGTAATTAGCTCTTCCTGCTGACATAGCTTTCCTGTCAGTAGCACAACAGCACCCAGTGACAGAGGCAGCTGCCACATTATGGGGAGTGTAGGAGAGCAAAAAACCACCAAACATTAGGCTATGGAACTAATGAGCTTTGAAAAGGTTACGAGTTTTTTGAATATTACTACATTAATGAGCTGAGGTACAATTCTAATATTGAGTTGAGCTGGTTTATTTAAAAAAAAATACAAGCCAACATAATAATAATAATAATTATTTAAATAAAGTTAAATTTAACTGGAACAAGGAAAATTTTAACTGGGATGTTCACCCATAGGCCTGTTTGTACAATTTTGTCAGCATAAACACTTTCAGTTGAATCTCTTTCATTTAAGTAAGTACCTCTAAACTTTGAAATCTATTTGCTCAAGATATTATGAAGTTTGCAGCCTTCTCCTCCAAGCAGTAGAATGCTGATCAGTAAGTATGTCTGTAATGCTAAGTCTACGCTGGAGTCGGAGGTCAACAGAAATCATTCTCAATGGGTCTGTTAAGAATTATGACCCTAAAAAGGAAGATCCTTCCTCCCATCAGAAAGTCAGTTCTATTAATCGTAATTCTGCTTTGCCATTGCAGACTGCATTACGAAACTATCAGCTCCGTCCCCTAGGCCTTCCCAAGGACACAATTAACATTTCTACGTTTGATTCTACATAGACCTTTTCCTTCCTGTAAACTCAATCTTGCTTTTAAGTTCTGCCTTTCTAAACTCTGGTAATCCAGCTGTCTTCCTGCTGCTTTCCTTCATCTCTTCTGAGAGACCTCTAGCTAGAAGACTAATTCAAGCTCTGGAATTTCAAAATGCAGTACTTCTGCATCCACTTATTTGCTCACACAAGTTGAAAAACTATTCCAGAGTTTTTTGCTCTTTAATAATACACACATGCAGAAATGAGATGAGGCAAAGGCAAAGCTGTACAGTTGCTATGAAATGCTAACTGTGAGATATGTCCCATTCTATCAGCCTGACATCAGGAGAACACACAAGGCAACTCCTTGACAAGGGAAGAAAGAACACAGCACTGTGCTAAATTCATCCTCTATTTCTTCCCATCCCTTTTTGTTACTTCCTTTCCCTCCCCTTTTTTTTTTTATTTCTGAACATTAACGTGTAACAGTCATTCTTACAGCTCTACAGCTGATGCAGCCTTGAGAGCCAGTTTTAGCTTTATAGCTGGGCACTAATTTTTTTTTTTTTTTTTTTTTTTTTTTTTTTTTTTGATAGTAGCCACTCTTGCTCATTTTATTCTCACTGCTGTAATTCTGGAACAACAGCTGCTCAGTACATTAGAATAATAAATCGCTACAGCCAGGGTAAATGAATAACAAAGCTTAAAAGAATAGAGACTATTCTGCTATTCTTTGGAGCAAGGAGCTGCATGAGGCACTTGGTAGCAGCTAAAAGGAAATCACAGAATCATAGAACAACCAGGTTGGAAGAGACCCACCGGATCATCGAGTCCAACCGCTCCTATCAAACACTAAACCATGTCCCTCAGCACCTTGTTCACCCATGCCTTAAACACCTCCAGGGAAGGCAAATCAACCACTTCCCTGGGCAACCTGTTCCAATGATCCCTGCCTCATTCCAGCAGAACCCAAGTAACAGAGAAGAGACAACATCCCAAACAAAAACACCACATAGAACACCAACAGAACAATAAAACACAACCTCAAAGCATATAGTCCCATAATTTCAGGTCAAGCCCCAAGATAGTAACATTCCCAAAGGAGAAGGCAATGCCCTCTTTAATGAGCCCCTAACAGCTGCATTTCAGACATTCTATTCACAATTCCCAGCCTGCAGTTTGTTTAACCCTCAGTGACCAGAGCATTTCACAATTGCATTTCTCTTACATTCTTCTCTCAAGCTTTACCAAATACTTCTAGAGTCAGTTTTTAGTTGTATTGCTGCCTTCTGTTTCCTGGAACATCACTACCTTTTTGACCACCTGTCTTAAAACAATCCCCATATCAAACCAACCCAGTGCAAAAATAGTATATCAATCATCTTCTCTAAACCTGGAATATCTAGCACTTGAAAGAAACAAAACCACTTCATTTTATTAACTACATAAACATTTTAGTGTCAGCCATCTCAGGCTTCTGAAAGGAACCCACATTACTATAATTATGCTACAGTCCCTTTTGATTAGAACAACTGGTTTTAAATGGTAGTTAATGGTAGTAAAAGGTAGTTCTATTTTATGGCTGAAAATAGCAAAATTACTGGCCGATGATTTGCCAAAGTTAAACTGTTAGAGGTGCTATCCTACAGATTGCAAATAGATGATAAAGTCAAGTAAATCTACTGATCTGAGTGAGATCTCGCTGCCAAGAGAGTACTGTAGTAACACCACACTCAATTCTTAATTATATTGCATATATCCTGCTTCAAGTGGTATCTGCTGTCTCACGCTAAACATGCCAAAGTTAGCCACCATGAGACATGTTACCACCTAGAAGTAACAGCAGATGTCAAACTCTGCTTTAAACTGTCCATGAACCTGTGAGTTTTGGTAAATAACTGTCGTTGGTAAATACTTGTAACTGGGATTAAATACAAAATCTGCTTTGACAGTTATAACTAATTACAGCCAGCAAAACCCACTACAATAAGGGAGAGCGGAGAAGGAGGTGGGTCAAACTGATTGTGGTTTTACATTAAATTGTGTGGATTGCTAAACTGCTTACTCCCAGCATTAGCCATGACCTCTAAAGCCAGAGCTGCCAGTATTATTCTTAGAATAAAAAGTGGTCAGCTTGACTACTAAGCATAAATTGGTCATTTAAAAAACATCAAGTAGAAAAGTTTGGTACTGAAGAATTCTTATCTACAGAGCAGTATCAACTGAGCATAAATCCACAATAAAACATTTGACAGCGGACACAGGCTGTTGGAAAATACAGACAGGTCAACTGTACTGAGAGCAGTCCACAGCACACTCCTCCCACTGAAAATTCAGAAGCTCTTTCCCTGGAAGAGACCTGCTGGCTCTGCTTTCCTTGGTTCACATCATCCTAGCAGGTCATACGACTACCCAGAGGCACAAATCTGGTATTTGTGATGCTGCTCTGTGCAATACGAAGGAGGCATTGCTGAATGTTTACACCACATGCAGTGAAGGAGCTTTTCCTGTGCATGTCACTGCTGTTTGGGACGCGCAAGATGTAGGTGCTGATTCCTCCTCTCTCCACCCATGCACCAGCAGCTGGGAAGTCAAAAGACCCCATCTCATCTCTTGTTCTTCATATTTGCTGGTAATAAAGCTCTGTTACCTGCTTTCTGGCTGCTTCATTTCCACACGTTCAGTTCCATAATCACAGCAACACTCAGTCAGCTTTCACATTAGTATGTCTAGTTATGGAAATTGTACTGCTACCTGGAGATAGTACCATGTGTTTTGAAAGGTCATAATATCACCTGATGAGCATTCTAGGACTCTCTTCTCCTCAAAATGACATCATGAATGATGAATAAATTAGCATATACCAGGGGATTTATATTAAATTTGGGGAAACAAAAACACACACACAAAAAAAAACCTTAAACCAAAACAGCAAACCAAAATACAAGACTGAACATCAATTACAAAGAAGTCAGCAAAAATATTCTTTGGAAAGTAGACAATGTAGCCACAAAAGCTTATTTAAGGTTCAAAGTAAAGTAGAATTTTTTGACACCATAGAAACCTTAGTTGTGCCACAAATAAATATTTTAAATATAAATGCTTGTGGAAGATCTCCAGAAACTTAGCCTTCATTAATATGCCTTTTGTTTCATGTTTGCCCTAGTGAGACACTAATACCTCCCTAGAATGATGACAGTGATTCTACTTTTTTTTTTTTAATACTATTGAGAGTAGAGCAGCTTATACACGTAAACAGAACCAAATGTATACTCATCCTTATTATAAATGGATTTGAAGTTTGAGTGCAAAGGAAAACAACTATATTCCCTCAACAAATAGGTACTTAGTTAATTCCTAGCAAGCCTTAATCTCCACCCCAACTCCCAAAGCTCTGCAGAAGAAACTGTATAAGGCTAAAAGATTCACAACTAATGGATTCCTTGCATTTTATCCCACATTAAAATGAAAATGAGATGCTCACTGAATCATATTAACCCATTATTTTTAGAAAGTGGAGTGAAATTGAAAATATACAAATTTACATCCTGGGAGAGGCGAAGGGAATCAAATTTGAAAGTCTATTTTCTTTTGTCAAGTAAAAAGGATAGGAAGCCTATTTCACTTTTTTAACTTATGATTCTGCAGCTGAAGAACTGAAACCCAGCCCTTGGTCTTTTGTCACCCCAGCCACAACCTGCAGAATAGCAAGTCTTCTAATGCAAGAAAGTGTCATTTGAACCTCTACATAGTCCAACTAGCTGCTCTAGGACAAACTTATTTACTGTATTCAAGCACATCATGCTCCAGAGCAATCCAAGACCACAGATACAATCCCCAGAATTTCCATTTCTAAAAGTGACAGATGTGCCCAACAGATCTCTGTAGCCTTAGTATTTCACATTAGGTAAATATTATTCAGAAAAATTTCTTGTACTTAAAACTTACTGAATGTTTTATGATTGCAAGGTGTATTCACATTTCAAAATACCCAGTATTTCAAATCAATGATAAAGATGTATTAAGACAGAACCAAATGCTTTGAATGAAAAAAGCCTTTTCCGGTTCAAACAAGATCTACAGGTGAGAAATTGGACATGACACACAAAAGTTCTTAAATAGCATTTGTCATTTGACATTCCTGAGGTTAACTTCTCATTTTATTAACAGAAGAAAAGACAAACTGCAGAGTAAGGCCTACTGAAACTGCCATGTTCTTCTTGCAAAAAGAAACCGAGTGCTCATCTCCACTAGATTCTGTTGTTTCTTCTAAAGATTACAAAAGTATAATAAAACATTAAGTATACCTACTCATATTGACATTTGCTATATCATAGAAAACAGTTTTCCAGATTTAATCTGAAGAGCAGAATGAAAGAGCTATGGGCTATTCTGCATCTATATGATGCTGTCTTTGAAAACAGTTGAGCAACCTCTGAGCAAGCTAACACCGATGACCCAGACAGAGCCTAAACAGATGGCTTGTAACCACAATCATGTTCCGTGGCAAAAGTCCATGCACTCACTCATTAATGACATGAAGACAAAAGCCATCTTTCTACACCTTTTCCCAGTAAACCTGCTCTGTGGAATAGCAGCTGTACACCAAAAAGTGACTTAAGGCACCTAAGATTTAAAAAGAGTCTTAAAAAATAAGGCACATACCTCAAAACTTATATCCCTGCATATAACAGACCTACTGGACATCTCTCTCCAACAACAGAAATCTCACACACGGTACATTTCCTACACTTCATTGACACAAATAGACAGCTTTCGACCTACCAGGGGATACCTGTTTCTGCAGCTGTTCCACAGACGGTTTCCACCCCAGATCCTGGGTTCTCTCAGAATCACCTTATTTTCCTGTTTCTACATCTTTATCAGCTATCTTGTGATACAGAATCTCTAAGACTGGACAGCTTCAGTCACATAGCTTCCGCTTCTTTTGGAGCAAAATCATGGATTTCCCTTTTGAAAAGCTCAAAGTGCTTCAGTATAGCACAGACAAAGTCAGGTTACAGATCAGCTTTAGAATCTGTGCTATACAACATCTTTCTAAACTGGAACTTGTGTGTAAGAGTCAGTTTGCAATACAACCAAAATAATAAATGTTTAATGATGAAGACTGTGCTTTGTCAGTTACATTCCTAATGAATGTGAGAAACCAACAACTGCTGACAGAACCTCCAGTCATTATGTACAAAGAACCCCAAAACAAGTGAAAACACAGAAGGAAAAAAAATATTCTTTTGTCTTTGAAGAACTGACTTATTGCTGCCTTCTCTAATCTCCTTCAAGGTAAAAATCACTAATGTTTTGAGATAAACAAACATGCCCATCATACTAGGTCATAATTAAAAGACAAAACTCATCATTTTGGTCTATGAATATTCATAGAACCAGAACACATTTCACAACATAAGTCTTCAAGTCTAGGTCTGTATATTGCTAAAACCAACTTAACTCTTTTAGGTGCAGGAGTTAATTCTTCTAGAATTACTATAGATACTTGAAGGTTAAGTTAATAGAATTATAGTTTACAGGTTTTAGCACATAACCACCATCTGATTGCACAAGAAATTTGATAAGGCTCTTATCTTTCAGACCAGACGCACCAAGGGACGTGCAAATCTCAAGCTATTATCCTTTAGAGTTCCCTGTTCTTCTAGGAGAAAGTTCCCACTTCTTCCAGGAGTGCCCACGTTCAATATAGATGAAAGCAGTTCAAGGTGTCACCCCCATTTCAAATTCCAGCTGTGGTAGATTCAGCATACAATATGTTAAAAGCAAATGGTTTGGGATTTTCCATTTGTTCTTTTCCTTACTAAACACAGTGATCTACTTTGGACAAACTGCCTACCAACAGGAATGGACCAAAAGCAAACCCACCTATTTGGTGAGAAACACACCATCACCACCTCTTATGGTGACCTGCTGGAACTCACAGAAGAAGCACCCTAGCAAGAGTTGCTCCATGTTCCTATTTCAAGTCCTTTTGATTTCTTTCCTTTCTGCCAAAAATTCCAAGTGCAAAATCTCCCATCCTTATCCACCTTTCTGCTCTCAAGATTCACATCCTTACACTTTGCTTCTGTCATCTAAGCTGCCGGACCACAGAGTCTCTTGTATACAGCAGCTCAACATTGAATGAGACCCCATTCAAAACCATCAAATATTCCTCTCAGTTTACCCAGTCAGTTTGTAATCAAGTAGGTCATTTTGTTTAAGCCCTACCTAACATAAGTTTATCTTGGATATGTCTAATATTTCATTTATTCACTATTTTGTAACAGGATAATAGTGAGACTGCTCCTTGAATCCTGTGTTCAGTCCTGGGCCCCTCACCACAAGAAGGATGTTGAGGCTCTGAAGCGAGTCCAGAGAAGAGCTACGAGGCTGGCGAAGGAGCTGGAGAACAGGCCTCATGAGGAACGGCTGAGAGAGCTGGGGGTGTTTAGCCTGAAGAAAAGGAGGCTGAGGGGAGACCTCATTGCCCTCTATACCTACCTGAAGGGAGGTTGGTTGTAGAGAGGAGGGAGCTGGCCTCTACTCCCAAGTGACAGGGGACAGGACAAGAGGGAATGGCCTCAAGCTCTGCCAGGGGAGGTTTAGGCTGAACATTAGGGAAAAAAATTTTCACAGAAAGGGTCATTGGGCACTGGAACAGACTGCCCAGGGAGGTGTGGTTGGTTCACCTTCCCTGAAGGTGTTTAAGGGATGGGTGGACAAGGCACTGAGAGGCATGGTTTGGTATTCGATAGGAATGGTTGGACTTGATGATCCAGTGGGTCTCTTCATAAAATCATAGAGCAACCAGGTTGAAAGAGAGGGAGATTCCAACCTGGTGAATCTATGATTCTAGATGAACTCCAGATCAGCCATAAAATCAGCAAAGTAGCTTCAAAACAGCTTCATGCCAAAACAACTAAACCCTATTTTGCCAGGTGCATTAGCCCAAGTACAGGAGAACGCTGACATTATTATATTGTTTTCCACTCTTCAGCTTAGTCTAGTGTCTGCCAGCTTGTATGTCTTTGTCCAATAGTCCAGTGCATAGTCGAAGTACACATACTATTTGCTTAAATTACATAGGTCGTACTAAATGTAGACTCATCAAAGCACCCAGAAGAAAAGTAGTAATGTAATTGAGACAATGGTAGGAAAATAAATAAATATTTACTTTGATACATATCTACCACTAAAGCTGCAGAATATTTTGTCCTGCAACGTACCACCGTCTCCCTTCTTCTCACTACCATGTCACTGCCACTGAGAGTACTTTTATAAAAGTACTTTATCATGCTTTGCTTCAGAGTCTTTTTTCCCCCATGAAAAATCTCAGTGTAATGGAGCATTCCATCAGGAGGCCCACGGCACATAGCCAGGCCTCTGAAAGGGAGTCTGATGATAGATAAAGGTAATTATAGTGTAACATTTGCCATACTACAATTCAAGGCTATGTCAGCACTTTCACTCCTTTAAGAGGCTTATAACTCTATGAGAGCCTCTGGCCTGAAACTTGATAAACACATCCAGTGAAAAGTAATCTGAAATGTAGAGTAAATGAGATGCCTTGAATTGAAAAGCACTAATGCCAAAAATAGTCTTGGAGTGATACTGGATGGAAGTGTAGATATAATTTGCAAAGAGACCTGATGGAAACAAATAAGTACAAATAATGAATCGCCCTTCTACTCTTGTATTTTTATAAGAGGTGCCAACGGACAGAGTTATATTGTTTTAGAATACATTGTTACTTGGTAAATTTAAAACTTAATTAAGAGTGAAAAATAGGAGTGAACACACATTCCAGAACTCAGCAATTACTGAGCAAAAGCCCTACCAATCCCACAAAATGTGTCCTTTCCCCAGGGCAGTTTTCCTGTTGCATGCTACCATGCTCCTGCAACCATTTCAGGTAAATCATTGTAATTGTACAATTCCCATCTTCCCATGAAAAATCTGTACATAAGCTCAGAAATCACTACTGCCTTTTACAGATAGTGCTCAAAGCTTGCCTCTGCAGTTGAGTAACATGAACGTAGACCCAAATTTCTTTGGTCCTGTAAACAGTATCAGCCTTAAGCCAGCTCTCTTCGAGGAGTCTTGTGGGCACACCAGTTAAATTACGCACTTGAGTCAACACTTCATTAGTGAAAACAGAGGAAAGAAAATAAGAAGATAAGTCATTGTTTCCTGCAGTTACCGCAATATAAAGACTGTTCAGTTTGTTCAAGTCGGGTTTGGGAGAAGTGTAGGGCAATAATTATATCAGACTTGAGACACAGAGACAGTGAAGGAGAAAACTACAGTAACAATGATCCTAGTGACACTTCTGGAAGTGACACACACTTATCTGCTTCTGCAAATTTATAGAGGATGAAACCAAAAGGACTTGGGAACATTACCAAGAGCATTTCAGAAGAGATCTTTTGATATGGGTGGCTGAAAAAGCAAGCATAAAAACTCATTTGGGCCACAGTCATTTGCAATCACAGAGTAAGAGGATAAATGAAAGTGAGAAAAGACAAGACTCTTTATAAGGAAATATAGACATAATGTCTCCATATTCCGTAGAGTTCATGAAGATGATTTTATTATCTTGCTGCATACATGAGAATTATATTGTAAAGTAAGGTAACACCAAACATACCTGTGTAAAGCAGAAAAAGGAAATACAGGAAGACTCACTGACAGGAAACACAGATGACATGCAAAGATCAAATGACAGTAAAAAGAGGAATATATTAAACAAGTTTAATTAAGAAAACAAAACAGTAGAAGAGTTATTTTAAATGGAATTATATGGCAGTAGTAAGAATCAAGTTACTTTTCAATTCCTTTCCACTTTCTGTTTAAGACAGTCCACCTGTGACTCCAACAGGAATGAGGGATGGAGAAGTCCCTCGTTGCTTCAGGAGCTTGTATTTTAGTCTTAAACAGTTAAAATCAGACAGCACTCAGCTGGTAGTAAAAGAAGGTCCAATTAAAATTCACAGAGCTATTGATCTTCGCCCTGCTCCAGTGAACCATCTTTCTGCTTCTAGCTCATAAACAAGATGACATAGAAAAGAACTATTGATTTTCATATGATATCTTTTTGGATCCATTTTCTTAGAATCTTAAAATTGCATCAAGTGTTCATAAAACAAATAGACTTAATGTGGTCATATCTGGCAGACAGCACAACCCATTTGCCAAGTGCTTTAGATGGGGAGACATAAACCAGGTAAATAGGTTCAACTTCATGCAAACTCAAGCTTTCCATGTAGAAACCAAAACACATCATCCTTTATCCACTTGTGTCCTTGTTACACAACAGAAAAATAACTTTTTACTCTAAGTATATACTGATTAAACACTCCCATTTCACACTTCCTGCAGCCATAAATGAAGATGAAGCTCATGGAATACACTCACTGGCCCCACAGACAGAACTCACCATAGACTGGAGCCTTTGCCTCCTGGGCAGCCTAGAAGGCCGCCGGGGTAACTTCTCATCTCCTTCAAAAAGTCACAGTATTGACAACAGGCCCTAGCTGCAGTACACTTCAGGCAGCAATTTATGAAATAGTAGAAAAGTAGTTAAAGCACAAGCACCACAGAAAACAGAAATGCCACACTGCCTCTGCTCAAAAGCTTAGGCAACAACTGATTATACTCAGACTGTTCTGGAAGAAGTCAAAGCACAGAGTCCCTTTCACAGAAAGGTTTGGATTAGTACAGACCTTAAATATCATTTATTTCCAAACACCCTTCAATGGACAAGGACACCTTCCACTAAATGAAGCTTCTCAAAACCTTACCATTTCCCCGACATCACCTCCCAACAAATTTCAGATTGCAGTGCCCACAATGATAGTATTATCCATTACATTTCTCTCTATTAGAAGAGTTAAGAAATGCTCTCCCTCTCTCCTTATAAGTCTTCCAGCATTTTTTGTCAGTCCTAGTAACAATAATACACCAAATTCCTTGCCATTTTTAAACTATACTCAAACTAATGAAGCGTAGTCGTTTGAAATAAACAAGCACTCACTAGTGAAAATGCAAGAGCTGAGGTTGTTCAGACTGCAGGCATTAAAACTGCTACTTTAACTACTGTCCTCTCATTTGACTAGCTTGCTACATAAACTGGGCTGTCAAAAAAAAAAAAAAAACCAGTAATGGTGTAAGAAATGCTGGCTTTCTTCTACTTGCTTACATCCTGATGCAAAACTGCTCATGCCAAGAATTCACATAAGTGAATCAGCATACATCGAGGCGTTTCTAAAACAGGATACATAAGCTCATGCATTAACTTCCTTTTCTTGGACTAAATTTTGAATTAGGGGCAATATACTGGTAATATTAAGGATAGCAAAGAGACCAAATAGAGCTACAAATACCTCGCAGGGAATATAACTAGTATCTTACTGGCAGGATTAAAAGTGCAAAAATATCTTATCTGAGGAATCCTTTTATCTGAAAATTGCTTTGTTGTTGTAGGAAAAAAAAAAAAAAAACACAAAACCACAACCCAAAAAAACAACCTATACAATGACAGAATACTCTGACAGAATTATTTTGTGATCTCCTGTTTTCTAAGCAGAGATGACTTCAAAACATTCATTTGCTCCAGGGAGTCATTTAAAGCAGAACAAGTTTTTCTCCCAAGTGACAGGGGACAGGACAAGAGGGAATGGCCTCAAGCTCCACCAGGGGAGATTTAGGCTGGACATTAGGAAAAAAAATTTCACAGAAAGGGTCACTGGGCACTGGACCAGGCTGCCCAAAGAAGGGGTTGAGTCACCTTCCCTGGAGGTGTTTGAGGCATGGGTGGACAAGGTGCTAAGGGGCATGGCTTAGTGTTTGATAAGAATGGTTGGACTCAATGATCCGGTAGGTCTCTTCCAACCTGGTGATTCTATGAATTCTATGAATAAATATTTTCTTCTCAAGACAGAGACTAGATTGTATTCTGTTTCAATTCTCCTTTCACCGTCATCTTACTCCATACTATTCAAACATCTACAGAATTTTCTTATAATTAAAATAAGAAACAGACTTCCAAACCTTTACTTTCAGTTGTGCTAGTGATTTCCCTAGAGGATGGGATGCATCCTGTTTCCTGTCACCAAAACTGAATTAGAAGGGTGTGAAGTCAGACTGATGTCCCTACTAACGGATTTTTATTCAGCCTTGAAGATTGCTGATGAAGAGCCCATACCTTCCAAGGCACTCAGTCCTTCTGCTGTCTTACTGCTAGGAAGTTCTCAACTCCTACCTTACATATTCCTTGCTGGTATTTGGTTTTTTAACTTTTTCCTTTAATCAGTACAAATAGGTGAAACAAATGAGACTTTTCTGCTATCAAAATCCATTTGGGGCATCATCCTCTCCTCACCTACCACTCCTGTCTTCAATTCTCTAGACAGTTTATCTTCTCAGTCACACTCTCAACCCATCTGTTGTAGTACTCTATAGACTTGCCAGCTGGGTCGTACACTGAAACTTACTGGTCTTCAGCTAAAGCTGTATCTAGCTGTATTTACTTCATAAGTATTTCCAGGATGCCATTGATGGTTTTGGAGACTCTTACATGGGATGTCCCCTTGCAGCTTTACTAAAGCTACTGCCCCTGCTTCTCCTGTAACAAAGGCTATTTTTTTTTCTGCATAGAAGGAAGTCAGATGAGTTTACCAAGAACAAATCATATCAGTGTGAGCTACCATTTATCTCCTCATATAACCAGTACTGAAAAAGATTAATTCTTCCAGGTTAAGCCTGCAAGTGACATTCTAGGTTTTGCTCTGCTTTCGAAAGAACGACATTATACTTACTTTGCCCTGCACTTCACCTAACCACCATAGCACCTCAAAAATAACTGCTTATAGTCCGGATCAACAATGAGGAAATAAAACAGTTAACTAAAACAATAATTTCAGCGCAACCGTAGTAATCTACAACCTCAGTTCCTTGGTTTCATTTATACTCACTTTAATCCCTGTGTATCCCACTCAACATTAGCAGTAAGAAGATGCAACATCTGTGAATTGACATTACAGTTTACTGACCTCAACTAAGAAGGGAAACAGCAACCACAGATCCTACTTTCACAAGCTCCCCATTATAAAATTACTTGAACTGAAATCAGAAGGCCAGTTCCTAGTACAAGATCAGCTTAGGACAAATTCATTTCTCTGCAAGAAAATGAACAAAAAAAAAGTCCCCAGATGCAAGTAACTAAAAGATTATAAGCCATTAAACATCTCACTTTAGGTCAAACAGCTCAATTCAGTCTTACTACTTTTGTAACACAAAATAATGCCAACTGCCAGGGTCACAGCTTATGAACAGGATATAGAGTGTTGCAAACAATCAAGAATGGGGCAAAAAGGAGAATAAGTTGTGAGAACGTGGTAAAAGTAAAAAAAAAAAAAAAAATTTAAAAAAATTCAAGTGCCTGATAAAGCCCTGACTCTACGGAATGGTAGGTATTGCTAAAAAAGGAAAAAAGTATAATAGCTGCTATTAAATTCTGTCATCTGAAAAGTACACACAGTTTATGAAGACATACAGTAATTTAACACTGCGACTTTCAGTCTCTATTTTGATTATTGCTCTATGCTTTCTTTAGACTGAATCTTCCAAATGTATTTAAGTAAAAAATTCCTTTCCTAGCATGCACTCAACAGCAAACTTTCCAACAGAACAACATACTCATTATAATCACCAATACACAAATAACGATTGTGTTTTATGAGACAAATTCAAGCTTTTATAATTTTTTCAAACTAGAAACAAGTAACTAGTTTGACTTAACAAAATAAAAAAGGGCAAAAATCTCAGTCTAGTAATTCAGTGAGAAACCTGTAACTGAATTTAGAGTGAAGGCCAAAGCTATTATATTAGGCTGGTGCAAAAATAAACACCACTTTCAATAAGCTTATCTCAGCTTCAATTAAAAGTCATTAATTGAAATATAACCCATCAGAATGTACACATATTAGTCAACAAGAAACAAGTCTGTCTAGTCCAGAAGGTGAGAAGTCTAGGATCCCAGAACTGATGAGTTCTTTAAAGGTATTTTAAGCTGCTGCTTAGCTGTGGAAGACCTGTTCTTGCAGAAGGTTGTCAAGATGCTTGAAAACATAGCAATCAGTGAGAAAAAGTCTTGTGAGTAAGCAGAGTGATATAGAGTTTCATAGCCCAGATAGTGCAGCTTCTGCACTATCATTTGCAAGATGTGCAGTTGGGCATTATCATAGAGAAGAATAGGTCCTTTTGAATTGACTAATGTTGGACATAAATGTTGCAGTTCCTGGTGTATTTTAATGATTTCCTGGCAATACTAGTCTGCCGTGATGATTTTGCCAGGATTGAAGAAATTGTGGTGGATGGATTCCACTTACCAACCACCAAACAGTGACCATCACCAGCTTCTATTGATGCAGCTTCAGTCTGGGGTAGCATTTCCATGCCTCACCTCAGTTCAGCTACTGCACGGAATACTGTTGGTTATTGTACATTACCCAGTTTTGCATCACATATCACAATGTGATCAAGAAATGGATTTTGTGTACTAAAGAAACACAGAGCAGGCTTCATTACAGCACTTCTTTTATTTGCCTTCAACACTTGCAGCACACATTGTTTGAGGTTTTTGATTTTTACAGTGTGACGAGAATATCAAACAACTGTTGAATGGTCAACATTTAGTTTCTCTGCAACCTCCTGAGTTGTTTTGTGTAGGTCCAATTCAGTAATGACCCTTAACCAGTTTTTGTCTATCGTAGAAATATGTCCATGATCCTCCTCCTCTTCAAGGCTCTCATTTCTACTACAGAAGTTTTGGAACCAAATGCTGAACTGTACATTTGCTAATCTTTCCTTGGCAAAATGCTTGGTTGATATTACTAGCAGTTTCCACTGACTTACATCCCCTTTTGAACTCATGTAACAAAATCATACATTTTTTATCCGTATCTTTAATTTGACAGCGTAACATACAAAAATAAACAGTGAAAACCATCATTAGCATAAGTAGAGCAAATGGTAAATGACATGAATACAGTTAAATAAAAGTTTAATCCAAAATTAGCATTACAATTTACAACAAAAAAAATGGCAATTATTATTGCACCATCCTAATACACTCAGCAAAAGGCAGCTATTAGAAACTGCACTTGCAATAAGATTCAGTACAGATTGAAAATATAAAGCCAAACACCTGATTTTAAGAATCACAACTACAGTCTCATCTAGTATAAGCACATCTTAGCTGCCATCCAAACTACTCTGCGTTTCAGCTGAAAGATAATTTTCTGTATTTATATTATGCCATAACAGTATTAGTAATTCTCAAATATTGCCAAGGTTTATCCTTTCTGCTTCCATAGATACACATCTTACCTTCTCTAGACACTCTGTAAAGATAAGTATAACAATATGTCACCTTCCTCATTCCAACTAAGCAGCTTGACAGATAAAAAATTAGGATGGCATGCAGAACAACTTGCATAAAACTTCTTATGTTTCACTGCATGATCCAGACTTGTCAGATGTGAAAGACCAGTGCCACCATCTGGTGCCTTCTAAGTCTTGGTTTTTTCCTTTCTCGTCAGAAAATAATTCATAGTTTGTCTAATTCAGTACATGAAAGGGAGGGAGAGAAAGATAAGCAGTTCTGAAAAATAGAGCAGAAGGCTTAAAAAGACCCTTCAATGCAGCCACTGCAAATGGAGTTCAATGTGTTAGAATGAGCATAAACCAAATATTGGAAGCTGACAGGGATTAAGAAAGTAAACAAGCAAGCAAGGTCTTGCCAAAGAGAAAAGAATAAGTCACAGAAAAATCACAAAACAGGATTCAAATCCTATCTGTAAACTCAGCCTTCACAAGTCATGATCTTTTAAAAGTATTTTTCAAAGTATTGCTCAAAAAAGGGGCTGGAATCATTTAGGCAAAACATTAAATGCTTTTACAAGCTTCAAAGAAAAATACTATCACAATTCAAAATTTCATCCATTTCTTACAATATTACTCCAAGAAAACAGTATTAGTTCCTGGTATGACTTAATTTCAGAGATATTCCTAAGAATAAGATCAGCATTTTTTATCATAAGCGCAATTTATATGCCTTTCACATGATTTTGCACTGTATTGGGTGATGTTTGGGAACCCTCTGGAACAATCTGGGATTGTTTAGCCTGGAGAAGAGGAGGCTGAGGGGAGAACTCATTGCTCTCTACAAGTACCTGAAAGGAGGTTGTAGAGAGGAGGGAGCTGGCCTCTTCTCCCAAGTGACAGGGGACAGGACGAGAGGGAATGGTCTCAAGCTCCACCAGGAGAGATCTATTCTAGACATTAGGAAAAAAATTTCACAGAAAGTGTCACTGGGCACTGGAACAGGCTGCCCAGGTTGGTGGGTGATTCACCTTCCCTGGAGGTGTTTAAGGCACAGGTAGACAAGGTGCTGAAGGGCATGGTTTAGTGTTTGATAGGAATGGTTGGACTCGATGATCCAGTAGGTCTCTTCCAACCTGGTTGTTCTCTGATTCTATGATTACCATCTGTACCGTTCTTGAGATCAGGCAAAACAACAGCAACATTCATTAATACTTCATCCTTCATTTCTTTGAGTGGATTCTTAAGATGAGAACTACTTAATTTCTATGCTTTTATGGGGGTCAGGTTGATATTCTTAATCACATTAGTGGTGAGACCACATCACAGCCCTGCTCACAGTGCAAAACAGTGCTAACAAATTCCTCTTAGCGCACCTCTGTGAGGAACCTCTGCTGACATGAGCACGCAGAGAGAGCCTCCATGACCTACCCGTGCACAAGGATAAGCAGCAGCTGGTGATAAATGCGAAAGTAAAAGGCAAAAATGAGAGGAAGGTCATCAGCATCACGGCACTGACCTGCTCACAGCACCTGGGTGGGAAGCAAGGGAAGTGCATATGGAGGAACTGTAGGACTCAGTCCTGGACTCTGCTTGATCAAGGTCTGACATTGTGCTCCAAAAGTCTTTCCTTTTCATTGAGCAGAGAGCCACACCAGGGCATTTCAGATTGTTTTCAGTCTGCTCCCAGCCTGACTAACTCAACTGCCTAGTCCAGATGAGCCCCCAAGATATATTCCATGAAATAATGCAGAGATGTCCTAACTCCTCCTCATACAGATGCCCCATTTCCATCTCCAACATGCCCTTCCCCTCTTTTGCCTTCGAGGGTTCAGCCTGCCAAAAGAGCTGTAAAGGATACAGCGAGTACCTGAAGTTTTGCTCAGTCAACAAGAGAAAACCAGATTAATTTTTTGCAAATGGCCAATGGAAGTTACAAACCTGAATATCAGACATTAACAATGTATAGTAGCAGGCTCGACAAAACTGAGAAGATGTACATACACAGCTAGTTGTGTTTGACACTGGTAAGAATCAAACTTTAGGCACTTTAATATTCAAAGCACAGATGCATTCACTTTCCCATCTCCTCTTGAAGTTATAACTGCTGGAGTTGCAGCCTTCAGAGCCCTCAGCACGGAGTACCTCTCTTCCTACATAAAAAGGCCTCCAGCTTCCACAGATGCACTCCCTGCCCAATTAACCAACAGTTTGTTTGCAGAGCCATCAATCCACAGGCCCTCTTCAGGGTTGTGGGGTTTGTTTGTCATTCTGAGTCTACTCTTCACGTCCCTTCCCAGAGGCAGCCTGCAACATTCCATCACAAAGCAATAAGAATGAATTACTGGGTGGACGTTACCAATAAAGCTTTGCATTAATTATTCATTATCATGGCAAAATATTTCCCGTGTTCACAACTCAGTAAATTACTAATTTATGCATACATTAGTCTGAAGATTATGATCCACATAGTCATCTGTATCCTATAGCACTTAATCACTCCTTGAGAATTAAGGCACCTATCCCAAGATTACAAGACTAACATTGAAACTGCAACGAGTTTACAGTTAAATAGCACAATTAATCAGTATTCTTATCAGAACACTGGGATTCATCTTTGTCATCTCTTTCTAGCAGCGTCACTTAATTGCTTTCCACCACTAGCTTCTCATTGGGCCAGCTTCATTAAAAGAATGGTTTATGTAAGCAGCTTTCCAAAACATTAATTTTTACAAAGCCTGAAGTTCAACAATAATAAATGAAGATTCACATATATCATACATGCTGCAATTGCTGTGTCAGAGTAATGATATATCATTTTAATCCAGGGGAATACAGTATATATTAATACATGGATCTGAAAAGTAGAAGTAAGCAGTGCTACTGAGATCATTTAGTAGTGGTTATTGGCATTCTCAAGTATATCAGATAAAAATCTAAATAGTGCTAAATCAGATGAAATTTTTGGGGATCTACCCAAGTTAGATCTGAAGTCCTATGCAGTAACATGCGGGTTCTTTCCCTCCCAGGGCATGTAAGGGTTTTGTCATATTAACTGTTCAGAAAATTTGCAACGCAGCAACAAAAGTCAAACAATTTCATAGTCCCTACTACACAATAAATATTAACAAAAATCTGGGATTTCCTCCCTCCTCAAAAGAAACTATGAAATACTAATTTTTTTTAATACATGAAGACATTTGTGTTTTCACAATTTCAGAGGCACAGTTAGACAAGTCATAGATCTGTATATTATAAATCTCCATTATGATTTTCATCGCAACACAAGAATTTTTTACAGTCAGAAAAATCACCCATCACTGGTACAACCTCAACAATGACAGTTGAGACATTATCATCAGAAGTTTCCAAGACATGATAGGAGGTTAGAAAATCTCAACTAAGCTCCCTTTCCCATGAAATGGTAGAGTAGATAATCTTTCAAGGCCCCTTCCTGTCTGGGCTGTTCTGTGATGATTCAATGACTTATAACCCAGTGTCCACAGTATGATGCCAGAGCCAAAAGCTCATCATTAGTTGGCTTCCCCTGACCCCTGCATCTCACCACGTCTTTGTTGCAGCAACTCCAGCACATTATTTGTCATCCTTAGACAAGAAGAGTGGAGCATATTACCTGCTGCTCCACAGATCTCTTGCATTTGAAAGAAGATGTCATCTCCAGATCTTCTCCTTTAAATGTATCTCGGCAAGACTATGCAAACAGAGTTCTTTCAAGCCCTCCAAGATTTCTCCTACCTGTAATCACCCTTTGCTTTCTCCCTGGGCTGTTTTTGCCTGGTTTACAACCTGCTGTAAGCCTGGAGCCTGCATTAGTTGCAATGCTCCAGGCTGCACCCGGCAACATAACAAGCAGAGTCAGAGGAATGACTCTCTTCTAGCAGGAAAATAAATCTCCCTCATACATGCTGGCAGGTTAATAATTTTCACAAAAGCTTGGCATTGCTAGCATTGAGGTTGAAGTGAATAGAGTATAGCGGACCCCCAGCACTTTCTTCTGAACCATTATTCTATACCCCATGTGTGCGTAGATGCTTTTCTTACACTTCTACCTGTTGAGCTGCTGAATCTGCTGTGCCAATAAAATTACACACTATGGGGACACTTTCTATAATTCATCCAATTCATTTGGAATTCTCTTCCTTCCGAATTTGGTTTTATGTGCTAACTTGATGAGTATACTCTCTATTCTCTCATTCAAGTCATTCGCCAAATAAAAACAAAATACCAAAACAAAACAAAAATGAAATAAAACACTGGGCAGTACCAGACCCAGGACAGACTGCTGAGAAACTCCAGTCAGTACACCCACACCTTCTCACAGCCTGTTACTTACTATTCCCTGCATACAGCTTTCCAGCCCTTCAGACACCACTAGTAGCTGTTCTTACTAACAAAAGCCCCTCACAAAACATGAAATACAGCAGGAAGCCTCTGATTTGTCCTTATGTACAACAGCAGATCTGCTGGAGCTGCCTCTGTTATTGCCAGTTTAAGTCTGTGCCAATAGCCCGTGGTGCAGTTTACCTGTGCAATGTTAAGTGGAAGAAATGCAGCAGTCTAGCAAGAGCACACTCCATCTCTACCAGGCAGAACACTTTTACAGCTTCAGTAATTGATTGCCTTTACAACAATCACACACCGCCAGCTTCATTTTTCAGAAAAAAAACATCAGATTGGAGCAGATGGGAGCAGATCAAAACAGATTGCACAGAGCAGCCACAGTCTAATGGTGAATTGGGAATACTAAGCAAATATAAGAAGCCCGTGTGCCTTGTGTCTGAATTGGAAACAGAGCTCTTTCATTGCAGCTTTGAAGTGCTGGTGTAAATGTTCTTATATCTGTTCTGACAGCTAATGGCAAACCATCATCTATGCAATAACTTGACTTGCAGGGTGAATGCTTCAGTTATGACCGGGATTACAGATCTGCACAAGGCAGGAGAAACTTGCACAGAGATGAATGCAGACGTCCTTACTCATGGAAAGCAAGGAGATACAGACAAAGGGAGTCTCTTCGAGCCACAGCCACTTCAACAGTCCACAGCTCATACCTCTCATGATTATCAACATTACATCACTCCCTGAAGTCAACCATGCTCAGTAAAGCCATTCCATCCGTAACCATTTTTGATGAACATGGAATGAATTTTCCACTTAGGAGCAGATCATACGGAAAGCTATTTTGGCAAAGATAAATTGAACATTTTTAATGAGGCTTTCCATGTGGTTCAAAATATTTTCTGGTACAACAAGGCAAAAAAAAAGAAAAAAAAAAATCTGTTAAGTAGCCAGTTCATTCAGAATTTATCATTTTGATATTTTCCAGAGCAAAGTTGCTAAATGCTGGCTTCATACCTTTTGCCTTATATTTTTAAGTAGTGACCAAAATTTCTATCTTAAGGATTTGTTTTGTGTTCAATTATATTGATAGACTATTGCAATAAAAATACCACTGAATATCAATAAAATTGTCCTGTATTTTCACTTTGAATGATTTTACTTAGGGATGGGGAGTTCAGGGGATGGTGTATACATGTAGTGCTGACGTTTTCCTTAATGATTAAGCCTAATCAATCACTTATTTACATGGCAGGTTAAAGATACTGCTTTCATCTCTAACTTTATACAGCTAAAACATTAATAGTTCTTTGCCTCAAAATTATAACAGCATTTGGATCTGCCCTTTATAAAAAAGGAATACAGTATGGAGCTGTGATTTCATTATTAGACATTACCTATTTCATAGAACTATAGAATTATTTAGATTGGAAAAGATCTTTGAGATCACAAAGTCCAATCATTCACCTGATTCTGCCAAGTCCACTACTAAACCATGTCCCTAAGCACCAGCTCTGCATATCCTTTTTAATGAGTACCTCCATGCAAGCTCTAGCAACTTCCCCCATTGCCACCACAGGGGTAGAAGGGCACCTAGGATAAGTCTCTCCTGTAGGCAAATGTCTTTGGAGAACTGCCAGTAGCAGTAAGAAAGGTTTATTTCAAGGAATACCTGCCTCAAAACCAGCCTGGAGACTTCCTTACCAGCAGAGAGGTAGCTATTTTACCTGAACATCCATCCTGGTGGGCACAGTGTGGATACAGCTAGAGCCACCCCTGTTTTCTGGGCAAAAGAGCAGAACAGGCTCCCAAAGAAGTTACTGCTGTTACAGCGGCAGAGCTGCATAGACCATGCTTATGTACCAGAACTATAAGGCCATGTACAAGAGGAAATACCTATTCCTCAACTAGTTTTGTCTTTGAAAATGAGAACCTTCATATGCAAAGGTGAAAGAAAATCTTCAAAATTTGTTTGTTTTGTTTCCACGCTATCCTTCTATTAAAAAGTACAGCAATACCCACATCCACATGTTTAAATCCAAACATGTTCAAAGAACTAGGCTAGCAGCATATCTTTCATTCTTTTTCATTTAAATTGAACAAAATATTTTGCTGCATACATGCTGCTAACTTCAAAAGACGAGTCTTAATCCATTAATAAATAGCAGCCTAAAAGGAATCATACACAACTAAATTTTTAGTGCATTAGCCAAAACAGCAACCAGCAGATGGGCAGGACTAAATTAACTATGTGAATCCTTTTCACTGGTATCTTTTCAAAGTGTGAAACTTAATTGCAGAAAAGTACTGTTAGAAGGCAGAAAGTTTTTGGAGGTTTTTCAACAGTAGGGTTAAATCAAGGAAATCGAATGATTTCACAAAAGAGACTGGACTGGAGAACTCACTGCCCTGGTTTCTGCAGATGTTAACATTTAAATAGGGTTAAGTAAGCAATTAGTCAAATTAATAGATTTTTTTAAAATCCATTTAGCCCTAAGTGCAAGCTTGTTATCACCTCTGCCTAAAGATATCTCTGATCCATTCCAGGAAAGTGATAGTTTTCTAAAGTGTCATTCCTACTCATTTTCTCCATTTCTTCAGGCATCTCCTATCAGCCACTGCTGGACAGGACCTTTCTTTCATAGAATCATAGAACAACCAGGTTGGAAGAGACCCATTGGATCATCGAGTCCAATCATTCCTATCAAACACTAAACCATGTCCCTCAGGACCCCATCTACCCTTGCTTTAAACACCTCCAGGGAAGGTGAATCAACCACCTCCCTGGGCAGCCTGTTCCAATGCCCAATGACCCTTTCTGTGAAAAATCTAATTTCTAATTCAGCCTTTGAAAGCACCTGTCCCAAGATTAACATAGTACATAATCATACATACTGAAGCAAGTGTTGACACAGTGGCACCAATACCCACAAGCCTTGTCAGCCATACACCAGAAAGATTCAGAGTATTCACTTGGAAATTGGAATATTTTTTTTCCAATACTAGAGTACCAAGACCTCCTTACCCTTATACACACTTGAGACACAGAGGCATTTTTCCCATTTGCACTGCAGTAGCTTGCCTTGCCCGCCAAGGTTGAGAACATAGACATGTCCTCCTCTAGGAAAGGACCTCAGAAGGCAGGACATCTCTGTGGTAGCAGCTGCCCTCCCAGAGGCAGCTGTCCCACAGCATCCTGCTCCTGGCAGGGGGAAACCATGACCCTGCAAGCAGCCTCAAAGGTCTGAGCCAGTGCAGCAGCAGTTTCAGGAAAAGCTCAGCTGCCAGAGGCAGGACAAGGAAAGCTCCTGTTGTGCATGGACAATACTGTTTGCGAGGGCTGCAGCTGCTGCTATGTCAAGTGCATCTTAACACCAAGAATCTATCCTTTACACTCCAGGGCAAAACCACTGCATCAGAGATAAGTCCTGCTTAACTAGAAAACAGTATCACCCTTCACTTTAACCCTCAAAGGCCTTCAATTTAGAAAGGGAACAGAAACCTTAATTTAATTGAAAAAGTTGGGCTTGTTTTTCTCCTTCAAGCAGACATGTAGGTTCTTTCACAAAACTACAGGAAATTCCCATCTTCTCAGGAAAAGGCTTCACTAAGGTCTTGCCTCCCTCCTGCCCCCCAGGACTTTACTGATGCAAAACTGTCACCTCCATGATTTTGCCAAGCTCAAGCCCGGTCACCCCCACCAACAAACCTGCAAGGGGAAGCTGCAGCTACCAGTGCCCTGAAAGAGGCTGCAGGAACCCTATTCTACACAAGACTCTGTTCTTCAAATGGGCAACTCTATACAATTTCTTCTTCATAGCATAATTAAAATGTTAATCTAGCCAAAATCTTACTGTACCTACAATAGCCGTTTGACTGTCACTGATCGTATTTATTTCTCCTCGAAGCCAATAAGCGAAGTACTTACCCTCCTTCCTCTGTGATCGTTATTTGAACTGCATTCAGTTTCAATATAGCTTGAATTTAATTTAGATTTTTTTCTTAACTGATTTTTATTCTATTATCTTTTGTTCTCTGGGCAAGTATATATTTAATCTTGAGAGTAAAATTGTTATAATTAAATCTGTGTTTTTAAAAGGTAATATAAATTAGAGGGTAGAGATGAAGTAATATGTAGCAGCTGGTACAGAATCACATAGATAGAATAATAACTCACTTGTATGAGCTGTGCACCACGACAGAGATTAGTTGTTACCAAAAAAAGGCATTTCTTATTCAGATTTTAGTACCCATTGAAGTACTACATGATGTTTAAATACATTACAAAAGCCTTTACAGAAGTATAAGTCTGTAAAAAGCACTTTCAGAAATGTCAGCTTTTCAACTCAAGCTGAAGGTTTGAATTGTCATCTTCCTGCCTAAAACCCCAAGATGACCATCAAGGTGATGTCTATCCCATGTAGGCTGAGAGAACCCTTTAAACTCCTTTTACCTCACAGTGACAGGGAATCAAATTTAACAAACAAACCAAAAGATGGCTTCAAAGAGAAAGGGATAGAAAGCTCAGTAAGATTACCATGACTCAAGATTTCCCGTGCCTCTTGTGTTTGGGGCATCAGGTCTTAGCAGACCCAAAAGGCCAATTTTACTACAAAAATCTGCACTTATTTATCTCCTGGGTACTTGAAGATCTTTGCAGTATAAGATGATGAACTAATAATTGATATATCTGCTTTCCATTTTTAATACAATGAGTATTACATTTCTTATTCCCTTTTGTATTCTTGACAAGCCAATGAGAATGAGACAAGTGCACAGGGACCCTGGAGCATCAAGACAGGCTATTTAGCTTCCTAAATGCATAAACCTTACAGTATTCACACATGTTTTGCTTTATACAGCACATGTGAATTCCATGTGATTTGTATATTCCACAAGTTAAATTACATCCCTAATTGGTACTTCATAATAAAATGCCTAAAGGAGACCAGGCTGTTCTGACATGCAAGCAATTTTATATTTAAATTAAGTTAGGGATTGATTTCCATTTCAAAAGTGGTTTTGAAATTTAACAAGTGAAATGAAGGGCTGTTTTCAAAAAGGGACATAAAAGATGGGCACACAAACTGTTTGATCAAGCAGTTGATACTTAGACAGCCGAAGAATGGTAAATATGAAAATATTTTTTTTGTGTTATTAGCCGTGTGATTTGAAATAAAAGAGTAGATGGATATTTTAAACAACTCTGCTACCTGAGCACATCAGATCTCCATCCACAAAAGGAAAATCTGCCTATAAAAAAGACCCAACAATACTCTTTTTAATAAAAAGAACTCCTAGCACTTTTTTGAAGAGATCTGGACTAAGACCCCCCTCTTCAGGTGTAATTGTAACATCCACTTCTTATTTCTTTGGATATTTTAAACTGGTGAGTGGAGTTTGATTTTTCTGCTATTTCATTTATCTCTGATAGTTTTTTAATTTATGACCTAAAGCTGTATTCTTTCTAAAAATATGAAAAAGCCCCAAGTTGTGAAATAAAGGTAATAAGAGGCTTTTGCTACTGCTTTGTAGGACATTTTGTAAAAACCGGAGACTGAGAAATAATGTTACTTGACAATTATATGGAAGACTCATTTCCTTTGAAGGCCATTGAAGTTAAGCAGGGCAGTCTTCCTTTCAACAATTTATACAAATATATTTATGCAAATATTTCACAGCACAATTGCTCTGTACTAAAATAAAGAATATTTTAGATGCAAAAAAATCAGCATGTGAATCAAGCAGAATTGTTAGATATTTTTTTCCTACCTCAAGTGATTCTTAAAAATGCTAAAGAAATTTTAAGCCATCTTACATAAAGAGCTGCCGAGAATAAAAAGGAAGGATGGAGAAGGATTTAACCCATCTTGTCCCATTCTAGAAGAATAAGAAGAAACGTCAGCAAGGATAGTTTTGAAGAAAACGTTTTATTGGTAAACCACCTGCCTTCAGATTCTGCCTGTCATGGGAAGATTGCAGTGGTTGTTTCTTCCAGGGCCTCCTCCATGATAGAGGTTCACAATTACTGATCTTTTCCGGCCCCTCCATTCTTCTCAGGAAGACCATTTCTTTTCAGTTATACAACTTTGCTCTGAACTGCTGCTGCCTCCACCACTATCTCTAACGTAAGCTCAAGAATTTTCCACTCTATAAAGTATTTCTGATGAAAGCTACAAACAGGCACAAGTGTGTTCACTGGGGAAAAACCAGTCAAGGATATCTGGTCTTCACTTACAATAGCTGTATAAGAACAACGCCTCTCAGCCGAGAGATGTCTGGATTAAAAAGATAGGGGAGAGGGGATAGGAAGGAAGGAAGAGCAGATCTGCCTAGGATAAGACTTACACAGAGACTAAAAGATTTGCGGTATAATACAAAGCAAACAAATTCAATTTAATAAAACATCCTGCATACCAAGTATCATCTGGCACTTCACAGAGAGATAAAAGACCAAGATAATGGTATGAGTGATAATGGTTTAGAGAACTGGATACTGTGACTCAAAAGCAAAACTGGGAAATACACAAAGTTGAAGCACTTCAGATAAAGGAAAGCTGCTGAATTTAAAAGCATCTAGAGCATAAGTATGTTTTTTTATAGATCAGCTACAACTAGAGAAAAAATGTTTCTTAAATGATTAAAGGCTCATTTTAAGCACCTAAAGCCCTTGTGCTTATCAAAGCATCTCTATATTAGAAGTTTTAGAATGATAGAAACTCATTTTAACCTCATGGAATTGGAACTGCAGAAAAATCTCACCTTTTCAGTTTCCCACTCCCCCAATAGCCCTCTCTGCCGTAACCTAAACATCAAATAAAGATTTTAAAAATAAGACAACATACAAGATTTTTTTTGAAACATAAGAAACTCTGAGTTTGAATCAAATAAATATTGGATTAGATCTCTTCTTGTTTAGAGACAAATTTGTCAACTCTATGTTAAGATATGGAAGAGTAAAAAAACATAAGAAGCATGAATCAATAAAGTGAATAACAGCAAACATAAGGAGAGATGAAAAATTTTCATCTGCAAAATTTAAGTTAAAGCTGGACCACAACACAGTTTTAATAATAACTTCTAGTTAGTAGGAACCGAAGTGGCAGAGAGGACAGGAAGATGCTCAAGGAGGGAGTAAATGAGTAGGCAAGTAGCAAGGTCAGGCACCATGGAGTGCAGCAATTCAGCTTGAGAGGACCCCACACAGAGTCTGCCCGGGTGGCTCAAAAGCTGAAGAAGCAGAGCTTGTGGTTCTATGATGCTTCCCTGAGAAGCTAAGTACATCATTATAAAACATCAGTACTCGAGAGTGGTGAATAAGGACTTGCAGAGTCTGTTAAAGGGGAAATTGGAGGCCCTGAACACTGGGAATAACAAAAGTACCAGCAGAAAGAAGCTGAAGGACACCTTTGCACATCACTTGAAAGGGCAGATGGGTGATGCTTCAGAGCAGGGAAACCTAAGAGGAACAACCAACACAGCCTTAACTACCTGTACTTTCTGCCAGTGACAGTGAAGAGCTGTAAAGGGACAGCTGAGGGGAAACAGTGGCAGGATCATTAATACAGAGTAAATGATTGATTCTTTCTTCCAGACGGGAGATTTTTATCCTGGAAACAAAGTATGGGGGGGTGGTCACAGAGCTGACAGTCTGGATAGACGGATCAGCAACTACAAGGTGGTTAAAGACAGTGACTGATGGCAGTACAACAGGGTATCACCTGAACAAGCTCTGTTACTGCTTATAAAAACTAAACCTGGGAGAAATGCCCAAAGAGATACAACCTCAGCACAAGTCACCGCAATCCCAGAAAGTCGGCTACAAACTAAGGCTCCCAAAAGGTGAGGTGGGAGCTGCTTGCGTGCCCAAATGACTAGCCTGGTCACTAGCCTGCCCACACCTGTGCTCCTCTCCAGCACCGAGGACCCAACCTTGTTGCACCTTGCAAAGGACCATGCACACCCCACTCCTGAGCTACATCACGCACGTGGTGGCCACTGCACAGATTGTCATCTTTGCCTCACATAAGACTCCTCATTCGTCTTTTCTCTCCCTGGTACACACCTATGTCAAAGACCAAACCAAACAGACTTACTTCCAAGGCAAAAATACCTATAGATTTATTGTCCTACAGTACTTATATTACCTTAGCTCACATCAATGCAGTATAGTAGTTAGCTCCCAAGTTTCCTTGCAGTACAAGCTTTATGTCAACACAAACTACATCTGCCAAAGATGACCATCTACTCACACTGGAACCATTCACCATACTACAGAACCTGCCAGAAGGTATTTCCAGGGCCCTCTACCTTTACGTAAAAGACCCTTAGCCTGCTTGCTTTGAAGCCACAAGAGACACAGCTGCATGAACCATAACTCCCAAACAATCTATTACTGTTTGTTTTCAACCTATTTCAAGAAGTTAATTTGGTAAGAAAAAATTAAAAGACCTTTGCAAGATCCTTTCCATGTGAGCAATGCATTTTAACATTTTTCTTACAAATCAAAGGTCAGAATATATTATACAACCAAAGGAGTAACACTATAGAAGCCGTTTCAAAAGCTCACTATATAGCCATGGTATCTATCAAAAAAAAAATGACATGGAAATTAAGGTCTTTCAGTTTTTACAAAACTGCTACAGTACAGATCCTCCACAGTAAACACCTTCAAGTATATTTTTTGTTACTGAGTCTTGTGAAAAGAAATAATCTTAGGAGAAAACACATGCATTGGATCTGTTTTTCTTCCAAGCAGGACAAAAATTTTTCCATACTTTGCAAACACAGTAACCTCATGAAACTAAATGTCCTTTGCATTAGCTAAGGTCATCGTGTATACTAGAATCATAGAATCACCAGGTTGGAAGAGACCCATCAGATCATCGAGTCCAACCATTCCTATCAAACACTAAACCATGCCCCTCAGCACCTCATCCACCCATGCTTTAAACATCTCCAGGGAAGGTGAATCAACCACACCTCCCTGGGCCACCTGTTCCAATGCCCAATGACCCTTTGTGTGAAAAACTTCCTCCTGATCTCTAGCCTGAACCTCCCCTGGTGGAGCTTGAGGTCATTCCCTCTTGTCCTGTCCCCTGTCACTTGGGAGAAGAGGCCAGCTCCCTCCTCTCCACAACCTCCTTTCAGGTAGTTGTAGAGAGCAACGAGGTCTCCCCTCAGCCTCCTCTTCTCCAGGCTAAACACCCCCAGCTCTCTCAGCTGCCCCTCATAGGGCCTGTTCTCCAGCCCCTTCACTAAAATGATAAACGTTGAAAACTTCTGAAATTATTTCCATAGCTAGACACTACACAGCTTTTTCAAGGCTTAAGACAATTCTGAAAGATAAACCTGAGAAATGAAATAATGATCATTAGTTTATACATAGAAGTATGCTTTCAGAGCTCCAGCTTTCACAGTTAAAGATGGCAAATTCACCATGTTTAAACAACATATTTTTCCAAAAGCTCCTTCTATACTGATATGCTCATATCAAGCTAGTTTTCTCTCTTATGTGTGTATACATAAAATTGCATACTATTACTTTGATCCGTGCCCAAAGGTGTGATATGATCTCCCAGAACAGTTCAAGAAGCCTCATGTCCCAAGACACTCCCAGTACAGGAGGAGGAGGTTGCATCCAGCCATGACAACACCATACAAGAGGCAGGGAGGATGAAATCAGGTGGTCATATTCCTCAGTGCTCCTTGGTCTCGCCATAGTGCTCCCCATTCCTTCCCCAAAGGATCCCTCTATCACCTCCAGCTGCCTGGCATAATGCGGCCCCAAGACTCCTCAACAGAAAATCATGTGAACTCAGTGACAGCAAACAGCTACCACATGCTGGTTGAAAAAAAGCAGAAGTCCAAACATCATTTACTAACTCAGGCCAAACTATTACACGATGCTTACAGAAGAATGATTAGTGAAGGTTTCTGTTTGAATGAGACATCAGAAGTGATGCTCAGAAGCATCAAGCAAGGCAAGTTTCACTGAAAGCAGACGTGAGGGGCTTAAAATTATGCCAACGTAACTAGATTTCAGAAGTACTGCAAAGCAGCACAAAAAAAAAAAATCCAAATTAAATCAGTAAGAAAATTTGAAGTTAATTCAGGCCTGCTGAACATCTCCTGATGTGTTGTAACAGCTCATGTAAGACTGTTACTTTCAGTGCAAGGTTGAACTGCACTTCTATTATTCTACTGAATTAATGGAATAAGACTATAATGATTATGAAGTAACCTATGTCGCCTTGATTACTGATTGAAAACATTTTTGAAAAGCAGAAGCTAAGCTGCAGTACTCACTTTTCCAACAATAAAATAAATGATTATTTAAATTTTGTATATGGAGCAAAAGATAATCAGTCAATACTCAAGAATAGACTACTTAAATGTCTTCAAAATTAAATTATATTGCAGCTCAATGCAATTAAAAACGTCAAAGAAATCAAAGGCTCTCACAGATTTTAATTAAAGCAATCTCCTCAACATTCAGTCCTTCCCTTATTCCCATTCTGCTGTTACTTATGCCTTTAATGTTTACTCACTACTCTGAGTAAAACAATAAAACCTACCAAATTTACTACTTATTATTTATGGTAGCACGGTTTTTAAATACACAGGGATAATATTCTCCATCCTAAACAAATGCCTGCTTTGGGCAATGATATTTCAGCAAGCCAGGCATGCACATAGTGTAATTGTATGGATAAATTGCCACAGAAATAACCAGCTCAAACATACACAAAATCTCAGCCTCAAAATAAAAAGTTATTTAATATTTCTTAACCAGGTAGAGGCAGGGGTGGGGGAGCACGTGTGATAATGGGTAAAGAGCAAATAAAACTCAAGTAAAAAAGATGCTTTCCACTGCAGTCCTTCATACCTGGATTAAGCATAACTGCTTTTACTTAGGCAGTTTAAATAAGTCAGTGAAGACTTATCAGGAAGTGAAAGAACCTAGAGAACCGTTGTCTCAAGACAATACTCATCTTTCTCCCCACAGGATAAGTAGCAGTACATTATAGATGACTCTAGGTGATGTGGCAGTGAATTATTGAAGTTCTTGCCCCCACATCCCGACAGCATAAAGTCCAAAACATAAAACAGTCCACAAAACATAGCGTTTTCACATACATTTAAAGCTACAGATGACCTCAGCAAAGACCTACAAAGCTATTGAAGCATTAGACAGTTGATGCATATGGCCAAACATGCCAAAAGAAATGATTTCCCCATTCAACCCCTCATACTGGATCCAAGAGACTAGAAGGTCCTTACAAACTGTGCCACACACCAGAGCAGAGCAAACAGAAACTCCTGCCACTAATGGTCCTAAGGCCAGAAGAAGCAGCCCAGTTACCTTCAAAAGGATCTCTGCAATATATTTAAACAGAGCCAAGATTTGGCCTAATTTCCACACCAGCTTTTCATTTCCAACAAAAAAAACAAAATCTCTTTCTATTGCTATACTACAACAATCCTGTCAGCAGGAGAGAACAAAAAAGAAATATAAATATAAAGGGAGAAAACATAAACTCCCCTTTTTAACCTTCCCCTTACCTTATATCCCAGAAAATGCGATAAACAGAGGATAATTGAACTGCCAGGCAGGCCCGTGCTGAGGACAAGTTGGAGAGCAGGACAAGCCAAACAAGAACAAGGGCACCACCTGCTCTGAAATAGAGCTGGTGGGTAGGTGGGAGCCCAGGTGAAACCTATCAGGGCAATTCAGCACAATCAGGGTCCCTCCAGAAGCTTCCAGGCTTTTCTTTGCCAGCTAATACTGGTCTCTCCTGTTGAAAACGTGCCAGCAGGCTATCATATGGCTGATATAGCAGAAATCTGCTCCCAAAGGTCAGATCAGTCACAAATAATGCATTTTCTATGACAAATTTCATATCTGGTTCTACTTAAAGGCTGTTAGTTTTTAATATCTTCACAAATGAATTCATTACTCAGAATGATTCTTCTGACCACTTCTAGTTGGTTTGGGTTTTTTTCTTTTCACTTGTTTTAATTCCCTAGGTGACTGAAACAGTCACGACTGCAAACTTCTGCACTATCTGCACTCTGCAAACATATTGAAAAACATATTTTAACAGCTCTTCAAGAGAAACTGGATAGCAAGTAGGTTTATCAGCAGGAGCCTTATGGATATCAAATTTAGCTCACTGTTAACAAACTTATAATAAATTGAATTAGAAATTAAATATTTTCTACCATCTGCAGATCGCTTTGCAGTACTGGTAGCCTGCACCATTAATATAAATTGCAAAATTTTCCCAACGGCATTGATTCCTTAGTAAAAATCCAGATTTCTTCCACAATGTATTTACCTGTTTTACATTGCCTGCCATATCATAAATCCTTTAAAGTGCAAAGTGATCTTTGTTTCCTCAGTATGGTTTTGCTGGTTACTGTTTGTTGAATAATATGTGTTTCTTGCTGTAGTAAAAATTCTTAGGTTTTCAGTTTCAGTTTCTGACTGAGGCAACATATATAATTAAAAGCTATCACGTAGCATAGCTTAATCAACCTCTCATTAACATTCTTATCATTATAATTTCCCAAAAAGAATTCTTTTTTCATGTGGAATAATCCAAAGAACAAAAAAAAAAACTGGATGCAAGACTGCACTGCAGTGTTCTCCGCTTTTCAACCAGCACATTAAAAGTAAAGCATTACAAACCATTACAGTAGCAAAAAAAGAATAAATTAGTAGCATTATTTACAGTCTTGAGCAGAATGCAACACCACCTTGAAATTATAACCACCTTTAAAGCCTTTGATAATTTTTATTTTCATTCTGGGTGACTCCAGTCATGATAAAAGGAAGACATTAACTGAATAGACTCTTTCCTATTCATACAGCCCTTTTCATTCTTTTTGGGCTATAGAAAGCATGATAGAAAGAGGAGTTTCTACCACCGTTGCTGTAAGGAACTCTCTTGCTTATCTCCATAGCAATACTTTTGCAGCATAAAGAGCTAGCAGATAGAAAAGGTCTCTGATAACAGCTTAATATCCCTTCGTATCCAGTCCCACTGTTATGAAATATCCTCAGATGGCTTCACCAGCCCCAGAAATTTGGAAACCTGTCCCTCTCTAACGAAATGCCTGTAGTGGCCTCCCTGCTGCTCCTCTTGGTGATAGGCTTGAGGCAGGCTCAGCTGATGGGTTCGGTTTCAGTCCAGATTTTCCTTTCTTCCTCAGTCCCAGTTCCCTCTCCAACCTCCGTGCTACCTCTGACTCCTGCCCTTTGACAGACAGATGCATCCCTGTCCCCCAGCACCTTTCCTGCTCAAAGCAGAAACTCATTTATGTAAGGGGACTCGTGAAGTGTACGAAAACTAAAGGATAAACCAACAATGTGCTCCCGTATTTCAGCCTTTAAAAGGAGAGTCTGGGATGCTTTTTGAGACTGCAGCAAGGGGGAAGTCCTTCAAGGCAAGGGGTTATACAGGATATAAACATGAGAAATGCATTCATTTACTAACAGCACCATTTTGCGGAATGGGAGAAAAAGAAGAAAAATCTCTGAATTCTCATAAGTAGTTATGTATGTGTCACCTTACCCCAAGTTTCAAAGGAATCTAATTTTCTTTTGTGGTCCTGAAATACATCAGCTGACTTTTCTTGCTATTACTGACTTTAGGTTAGACCTATGTCTTTATTTAAGCAGCAGACCATCCAGATACCTGCATGCTGGAAAATCATATGCTAGTATTGATTTTCTTAGTAGAAGTCATTTACCACCAGTAGCAGCAGTAACAATGCTTTGAAAGCTGGTTCCATAATGGCATTTTAACATTTCAGGATATTTTGTGCAATGAAAAATGCAGAAACTACAGCCTTATATTTACCTGCTTAAATAAAAGATTTGTCTAGTTTAGCTTTAGTTGTAAGGCGAAGAAGATGGTAGTTACACTGTGGAGATACTCTGCCAGTGGTGCAGAAGAAAGAGCTTCACAATTTGAACAAAAGCTAGAAAAAAATGCTATGAGGAAAGCAATCTGTTCTAGTTTTAGGTATGAGACCATAGTCCAAGAGAGAACACATCTTGTGTGGGTTTCTCTACAACACAAATTGCTTTATTCAAATACCACCATCATTAAACAATGGTTTAAGAATTCTAAAAGGTTAATCTACCACAGTTTCAAGAACAAGGCCTAATCGGGGCTTAAGTTCAAGTCTGAGCTCAGTTCTTGTTAAATTGCAGGAAAAGATAGCAATCAAACTGCAATTTTCAGTGGTTCTGCATAATATCTGTCACCTGCAGCTAAGCATTGCTGAGTGCAATACTCTAACAGCATCTAAGCTGCTGTGCAAACTGGTTGCAAGCCGTGCAGGAGCTTGAACCTTTCTTCTCTGTACAAAACTGTAATTTGTCTTATAACTTATACTAATCAAAAACAATTAAGAAAAAGTCAGTGTTGTGGAAAGTAAGGTTTAGTGATTAACTTATATAAGTGCCTATTACAGTTTTAGAACACTGTTCTATACTTTATTCCAAGTAAAAGATTTTAATATTTACTCCAAATTACCAATTGTTTTTCATTTGATAAGTTTCTTCAGCAGTTTCAGGTGGATAAAATATCCTTAATTCCTGTCTTCGCATATTATTTTCAAGTATGCAGTAACAATTAGCATATTTTCTGATGAAGCATCTTCAAGTTAGAGATGTGTGCAGCAATCTCTAGTAAATGGGAGAAATGAATATTAAGGTAATCCAGAAATCTCTAGGGAAGAAACTTTAACACAGAACTCCATACAAAGAGAAATTTTCCTTAGTATAATATTAAACATACTATTCCTGTGAAAATATCAGACAGAAGATCCAAAGATTTTTTTTAAGATCAAGTTATTGTGAAATTATGTTTGTAAACACTACCTCCTTTTAAAAGTAATATAGTCTTTCACAATTATGCACACTTATTTCATAGAAAATTCTGTGTAGTAACTGAGTAGTGAATTTAAAAATATTTCATTTTATTGATAAATATAAAAAGTACTAGCCAATGTTTGGAGTTTCTAGCCAGTCAAGAAAAGAGCTAATCAGAAATCAGATAATTCAAAATTAGTAAAACTAATGGTCCAGTGAGATAAACACGTTGTTTCTAAGGACACTGGCTCTAAAAAGGGTCTGGTGACCTGAACGAGCTACTGATGTTTCATAACACATTTTAAAAAAGACGAGCTTTAAAGTTTTTAAATCAAAGCTCTGTTGATTTTTTAGATAAATCGATTCTCATCTCTCTTTCTTGTCAAGTAGAAACACTGTGTGTACTTTATGGGAAGCATGTTAAACAGGAGACTTTCCTCAAAAGCTTCAGTTTGAAAAATATTTTAGAGTCGATCTCTGGTTACCATACGATGGTATGATGAAACAGAATCACAGAATCATAGAATAACCAGGTCAGAAGAGACCCACCGCATCATCGAGTCCAACCATTCCCATCAAACACTAAACCATGTCCCTCAGGACCTCGTCTACCTGTGCCTTAAACACCTCCAGGGAAGGTGAATCAACCACCTCCCTGGGCAGCCTGTTCCAATGCCCAATGACCCTTTGTGTGAAAAACTTCCTCCTAATATCTAGCCTAAATCTCCCCTGGCGGAGCTTGAGGCCATTCCCTCTTGTCCTGTCCCCTTCTAAATCTTCTAAAAATAATACATGGTTTAAAACTTACCAAAACTTATGTTCTTTAAAGATATTAGTCTGAAGCGCCTTAAAACTGTAGGTGAGACCTTTTAAAAGGAGCTAGGACTTTTTAATTGTGTATTTATTTAAATGCTTACATTGTAACTCCTAAAGTTATTAATGAGAACTGTGTGTCAATTGCCACAATCATTTAGTTAATAAAGAGCATGGGCAGCTTAGGTTAGTTCAGGATAGGTAGTTATTGTACAATGGAAACCAATAGCCATTCTGAACAAAGAGGATTCTGTAAAGCTGAGATCTGTGTGCACTGACCCCTGTAAATAGGATACACTGCAATCTCACAGTAGAAGGACAAAAAACATACATATTAGTCCAAAATATTTATTTTCAAAACTACTTGTTCCTTTACATCTCAGCAGTGAAGGTAGGAAATAAAAAGTAGAGCTGGAAAAACGAGACTGGCAGTTAAAACAGTTTAGCTGCAGATGAAAGGAATGTGAGCTGCAGGAAAGGCATGCAGAACATCATTTTTATTAGTGTGAGGCAAATGCAGAGGATGAAGGAATAGGGAAAGATGGAAAAAAGTCAAGGGAATGTGAAGATGTTAGTTAGGGAAATGGAGACAAAACCTCAAGTTCCTTTTGTAGATCTGGATATTTCAGACACTAATAAAATCAACATTAAATAAGATCAAATGGGTTTATACTTCTCCAAAATAAATACAGCAACCAGAACGCTCTGATGAATCTGGCTAGAAAAGTCAAAGCGAAAAAATCAACCATTATTTTATAATATTGTGTGCTGATGCTTGCTTAGCTTTTTATTAAAATATTCTCATCTGACAGTAAACAAATGCAGATCAAGGGAGTTTCCTGGCAGAAGCTGGCTGACAACAGGGGTCTGGGTTGGAATTGTGCTGTCAGTGTGCTGTAAAGTGCCTTACCTAACTGTTGCAATTATCCCCAATTCAAACATTAGACCTTGGATTTGAGCTTGTACTGGAAAGAAATCCACAGATAGTAAAAATGGAATTGTACAGCTAGGATGTGTATATATCCTTAATTATGGCATAAAATGGCACAGTGAAGAGGAGGATGAAATTATCGTCCAAGATATATGTTTCTTTCTCTCTAGTGTACAAACAGAAATACTACGGTGCCTTAATTAGAGCCATATGGCTAGTGTATGGAGTCACCACAGGGTATTGTTAATGCAGTTTGAGTGTTCAAACCATGCTCATTCAGTTATTTTTAAATTACTCTGAATAGTTATATATAACAGTAATCAACTCTGAAAACACTGGTTGAAAAGATCATTGGTTTTTCTACGATCATAGCACACCCTTGCGCTGTGACTAACCACAAATTATTAGTGCACCGATTGTATTAATGCAGACATGCATCCACAGAAGTGGATCTGATCTGGTTACCTCCACAAGAACAGGTCATTTTGGAGGAAAGCCCAGAAAAAAATCAGCTGTAAGATAAATAACTGATCCAAGTCTGTATCGTTCAGGTTCAGACTCGACATAAGAAAAAATTCTTCCAGAAAGGGTCATTGGGCACTGGAACGGGCTGCCCAGAGAGGTGGTTGACTTGCTTTCCCTGGAGGTGTTTAAGGTGTGCGTGGACGAGGTGCTGAGGGACATGGTTTAGTGTTTGATAGGAATGATTGGACTTAATGATGCGGTGGGTCTCTTCCAGCCTGGTGATTCTATGATTGTATGATTGTGCCATGGTACCATTTGGAGACAGTGCACAGGAGCACTCAGTGTCTTATAAAACCAGTTCCTTATATATTTTGGGTTGCAAGTCAACAAATAATGCTGTAAGCAGTACAACATATCCTAAACAAATTAGAACACTGGCACAGGGGTTTATTGGAAAGCCAATGCATGTAAAAATTGATTTCAGATGTAAATACAGAAAAAAATACCTTAGGAGTAGCAGAACTTTATTTCTCAGCTTATACTCTATTGGAAATCTTAAAATATAAAGTAGTTTGAAAGTACTGAATTCTGCTTTGATTGTGTATTACCTCATCACTTGACATGCCAGAAAAAGAAAGATGTTCCATTAGCTTACCAGTAACGAAGACAAAAGGCAAACTATAAAGTACTGAAAGTAGGAAAAATCCTGTTATAAGGCAATGCTTAGAAATAAGTGGTCATATTAGTATATAACAGGCAAATAAAAGCAGACAGCAAACTACCTGTTGACTACTGAACATTTTGGTCATCTTGCCTCTTTCAGCGTCTTTCTGCTTTAGGGCCCATGTCCGTCACCAGGATCTTTCTTACACAAACGCTCACACTGACTGCCCCTGAAATAACTTACAAGTCAATGAGCTTGTGGTCATTTACATCACATGAGAAGCTGGCAGAGGGAATGTAAATTAGTTCTCTACCTGAATTCTTTGCATGTGCTGTAGTTGTTAATAAGAAATTTGAGATGTGGTGAGGAGTATTTTACAGTCTTAAAAAGGAAGAAAGGACAAAAGGAAGAGAGAACAATGTTACCACTGGGGGGGAAGGAACAGATTATTTACAAAATTAAATTGTTTTTAAAGACCAATGTGGTATCAAAAGCAAATAATGATGTAACCGGGTTCCCAATTCTATCACCTATGATATTAAAATATGGGGACAAGTTACAGATAGCAGAATTTTCTTGCTGGCCACTAGCTTTCATTCAAGTTTAAACTAAGAAAAATAGAAAAAAAATACCAAGAGCAGTATTTTCTTTTTGTCTTTACTACAAGACACCACAATGAATCAAATACACTGCTGTATCTCTAGTGCCCTGCTATTATCAAGAATTGTCTGTTATTTCTATTATTGTCCTTCTTTTTATTTCCCTTGTGTGTTTCTGATCTATCTCCCATCAACCAAAGGGAGTAAAAAGCTGAGAAGGGAGACAGGAGAAATAATGAAAAAATTGTTTTTTGCTCTATGGCTGCCTGTGGACTCTGGTGGGCTGCTCTGCTCATATCTCTGCTGCTGCGGCAGATCCTGTCCAGACTCACTAGACAGTATATCAAGGAACTCCTGCTTTAAAAAAAAAAATACAAAAATCAGAGAAAATGAAAAATCATCACAATATTCTGCTCAACAGCATTTACCCAGTTCTACACTATTCTTATCCCTGTGTATGAATTCTGCAACTCAAAAGACTTTGTTAATACATTGATGTGTTCCTGAACTGTAAGTACAGTGTCATTATAGCACTGATTAAGTGAATTTACATTTACTTTACTTTCCTGCTGCCTTTCTCAGCAATGAGCAATAATGCAGATGCCAGTGGAAAGAGACTTGAGGGGGGAAGCAGGTGTGGAACAAGCATAATACTGTCCATAGAAAAGACTGATATCTGAATTAGATTAACAGTGTTGATCTAGATCCAGTATCCCTGAAATCTTATGAACCATTTGACATTAGAATGGATACACAAGCCAACCATACCAGGCAAACCCAAGTTTAGTCAAGCATCTTCTCTCTAGCAGTGGCCAATAGCAATTGCCCAAGAAAAAGTGGCAGAAACCTGAAATGATTCTCCCCCTGCCTTCTCCAGAAGCTCAGAGCCATTACAGATGAGACATGTCAGTGTTTCAACAGCCGTTGATGGATTCTTGTTTCATTAATTTATTCTAATGTTAATAATTTTTCATCTAAAAGAATAATACTGCATTACTTGTTATATTTTGGCAACTTCACATTCACTGATTGAATAAATAATAATAAATTGAAGAATATTTGGGGAAGAGAGAAAAAACAGAGGATATGGATAAAATCCTAACATTATTCATTCCTAAAAAAACAGGTCTACTAATTTATAAAGAAATAACATGCTTCTGAAACATAATCCACATCTCAGATATATCACAAATACAGTTTAATTCTCTATTAATTCTACAGTCCTGAAGCAAACAATGTTTCTCCAATACAGAATTTCTCCCTACCTATACTTTTTTTATATAATTTCTTCTATACATGCATAGTTAATGTCTAGAAACAGCACGAATTTAAAAGTTAATTTTAAAACATCACAGTTGTAAAAACTGATGATAATTAGTAATCTTCTACTGGATGTTCAAACAAAACAACCCATTTGTTTGTTTAATGAAGTGGCTCTGCAAGGTTATAAATAATCATCAAAGCACAATTTATTCTAAACATCTAAAATGTTTTAAAGACTCATTTGTAATTAAAGCATTATGATAAACTGCATAACCAGGTTTTCTATTTAGATTATTATAATTCAGTATGGAAGAAAATTGCTTTTGTTGGAACATCACTGAACTTTGTTCTTAAATGTCTACTTGGTTAACAAGCAGAAAATCACATCTAGGAGAAAACTAACAGGTAGAAGGAGATTGAACCTTAGAATATTTTCATCAAAATATCAGAGACTTTGCTGAGACAATATAAGTATCAACAAAATATTGCTATATGCAGGTCTAACTAAATTATATTCTTTTGAATTGTCACACCAAACTAAATGTTGCTGAAGAAAATCATGAGAACACGCACTCAACAGATTGGGTTTTTTATAGTTACAGAAGAAATAAAGACTCAAATTCCTCCAAAACTCATCTTTAAATCAATTTTAAAACAAATAGAGCTTTTTTCCCCGCATTTCAGAATACAACCAGCCTCATTTCTAATACCCAAGCACTAAACATCTAGGCAGACAGGCTAACTCTGTGGGACTGTAAGGAAGCAGATATACTTCTTCTAGTTCACAGATGAACTAGCTTCTAACCTATATAACTGCTAAATTCTTAAGCTAAAGTTGTGGTGCTTCAAAAGTAGTAGTACTGCTTTGTAACAGGAAAACAGATTATAATGAATGGAAAAGGCCATTTTCAACAGTCACTAATGACATGTTCATGTGACCAATGCTTGTTAGTTTGTGTCACAGTTCTAATCCGATACTTCATTAACTAAGAATGTTTACCTATTTTTTGATTGGAAAGATAAAAAAACATGCATATGTGGGGGAAAAAAAAGAACTTTATTATTCTACATAGTCTATTTTCACTATTCTTCAGCTCTGCTCTGACTGACTGGCAGCCTGACTCAGTGTCAGCAACCCCAAGAGTACTTGTGCGTATTTCTCCTTTACAGTTTTTTTGTCTCTGTCTGGTAATTCTGTAACTCAGATTTTCTTTTTGCAAGGAAAATACCACTCCCAGGCATGCTGCAAATATCTTGCCCTGGAATTGCACCTTCGTGCACTGACAAACGAGGGTTGGCCCTTGCTGAGTGGCCAGTTCTGCAATCCATATACAGTGAATTTCGCATGTCCTGACCCTGAGGGCCTTAAATATTTCATCACAGTTTTCCATTAACATAGAATTCACACTGCAGAGCTGCCCAGGGGAAATGAACACCCAGAATTCATGTTTTCAGGGCACTTCAAGTCCTTCTGGTAGCTTTGAAAACCTCGGCCCTTTGTAGTTCCTGTTTCTCCACACTTACCAAACATGAGAGGAGAAAATTTTGGCTAAGTAAAAGTGAGTGGAAGTTTTCCTATTGATTTCAGAGGTATCAAGATTTCATTCGATATATTCAACAGATGAATTTAATGAAACACTCTCTTATTTTGACCATGGGTTTCTAAGTGTGGTGCAGTATTTTCTATAGACACAGAAACTGCTCAAGGCAATAAGAGCTCTCCCAGAGGTCTGTTCTTTGAGTTCTGCTAACTCAGACAGCTTCCCTTGTTCTCCGAGCACTTATGTGATGCTCAAGTCCAGCTTTATCTGCTTTCCACACATGGGTCTGAACTGAGCATATCACATAGACAGAGATCCCTTCCATGGACATATAAATGGACTAAGTATCCTGGATCCCACTACAAATTTTGGTGCCTTCTTTGATATATACTGAAAGACATGAAAATTTGCATATCTTTGCATGCATATCTTCACACATATAATTATATACTTTAAAAACTTATGAAATATCAAAACCTCTGAAAATGTTAAAATAACTCATTATGCTTTATAAAGCCTTAGAGTTATGCAAGTGTATCTTGTGACAAACTGTGAGCTGCAAAACTTTTGGCAAACCCCTGTTTATTTGGTTGCTAAATGCTTAAAAGATGCTGTGACCACTAATACACATTCATGATACAGTCAGAAGCACTTTGCCCCCTGCTGCACGTGTGCACTCCATGACAGGGAACCACTGGCAGGAGATCATAGAATCATAGAATCATAGAATCATAAAACAACCAGGTTGGAAGAGATCCACCGGATCGTTGAGTCCAACTGTTCCTATTGAACACTAAACCATGTCCCTTAGCACCTTGTCCACCCGTTCCACCTCTTCCTGCTGCTCCTGATTCAGGTACCCTGAACATTTACTCGTCATCCCTACACTGGCAGATACTTTCTGCTGAAAAGCCTTGATTAGGAGCAATGATCATCTGCATATGATCTCCTGATTTTCCTCTACTTCCACAATGATATAATGTGGTCAGGCTCAGGTGCCCAGGATAAGCAGGCTGGCTGATGCACTTTGTAATACAAGTATTCCTTCCCAAAAGAGAAACTGAAATACAATTTCATTGTGAGACAAGTCAACCTTCCATCCTAACTATCTAGTGACAGGATCAGACATGGTTTCACACAGTGCCTGATGATTTTCTAGACACACAACCTGATGATTCAGTTTTTTGCATAGAAATTACTGTTAATTGAGAACAACTGCAGAAGATAGTTCACTGGATCTCTTCCTTATGATTGCTACCAGGCTGATGTTTTTTCTCCATAATGAACTAGGAGATAAAACCATAAACTTCAACATAATAAGAAAACAAATCTTAGCTTGATGTTCCTGTGCCTTAAAAATACCATCAATCGCAAATAATCTGTACTTTAGAACCTGTCAATTTACTTAGTATAATATTTATTAATACAAGTACTATCAAGAGATAGACATGGCTTTAGTGTAGATAGAATCTACACTTAAAAAGTAACAAGCCAAGAGCGTCTGAAATGATGAGAAATGACTGAACCCATTTAAACAAACTAAACACACTCTTGAGACAGTCCAGCTGAAACTTTCCATTAAAACGTCTGGGAATACTCAGCACCTGGCAATTTCCAGCCAAATTGCCAGAACGAATTAGCAGCTGTGCTTTCACTGTGCATCTCAAACCCATAAAACCCGTACAAAAACAGGCACTAAGAAAACAAGTAAAATCAACATTAAGAATTGCATGGGGCAAAAATCCCTTTAGAGCAAAGAATTCCTGCTATTTTGAGTAGTATTCAGAAAACCAGACATTTTAAATAAGTGAATGTGATGCATGGGAAATATAACCCAGTAAAGAAACACAGGGAAAATGTTTAGTATAGTTCTCTTCCATTTTCTTCCTTCCTGCATGAAGAAGAATGAGCACGGGGAAAGAGGGCTTTGGAAGACAATGCATCAACCATGTAGAGATAAAAGACCCACAGGAACAGCCTCTAGGTCGATTTATCAGAAGTGTCTTGCACAATCTACAGAACACAAAGCAAACAATTATTGTGGCAAAAATGTCAGAGCCAAAGAAGTACCAGCACCAAAGCTCACTGCGTCTAAGATAAATGCAGCTTTAAGCTTTCCATGGATTGAATCACTGTCAGAAATATCCCATCTTGAACAAAACTCCTAGTTAGGGACTTGAATGGATAAGTTAGCTGTCATTACTTCCTTAATTAGATAAGATGGTCTTATCCCTAGTTTCCTGTTTTGAAAAGTGCAAGTCCCCATCCTCCTCTTGGCACTAACTGAATAAATCCATGATCTGTCATGTTAAACATATTCCCATTGCAGCTTTCTTTAATATTGTTCATCTAGATCACCATACATAACTACTGACATTATTCATGTTATTTTATCAGTTTCAATATTGGTTTATAAGGGCCAGATGACAAATACCAAAGGCAGCTGTAATTTAAAACATGTGAAGGTGTTGTCATTCAGCAGAAACTTGTTTATCCTCTACATTAAAGAAGAGGCTGAGTAAACTACAAGTATGTTTTCCATCATACAATCTGAGACAATTCAGTAAGGATTTTGACACCACCTCCCAAAATATGCTCACAGGTAAGTTCAGGAAGTGTGGGTTTCAATGGTCCCACAAACTGGAACATGTGAAGTTCCACGTGAATGTGAGGAAAAGCTTCTTTACTCTGACAGTGACAGAGCACTGGAACAGGCTGCTGAGGGAGGTTGTGGAATGTCCTTTGGAGATAAAATCCTCCTGGACACATTCCAGTGAAACATGTTGTAGGTTAACCTGCTTAGGCAGGGGGGTTGGATGGGGTGATCTCCAGAGGTCCCTTCCAACGCCAACAATTCCAGATCACTGCTTTTACCTTTCTGATTTGCCTAACATATTCTTAAATGCATTTTATAGCAAAGGGGAAATTTCACAGACACTAATATACTTAAATATTTATTCAGGTCACACATCATTCTGCCACTCATTGAACAGTAAGTAGCAATAAAATACACCACTTACATTATTCATTATATGTAAAAAGGGGAGCGGAGCTCATGAAACATATCATCTTGTGCTAATCTCTGGTGCAGTGAGTTCTCAAGCTACTCACAGTTAAGCAGGCTTTTTCACTAAGAGGTAGTTGTATATCAGGCCTTCAGTTAACAAACATTCTGAGTGCACTCAGCACCTTGAATGAGAGCCCTAGTTTCCATAAGCAATATTTCAAGCCTCCTCAAATTCACAACTAGATTGTTAAATGCTACGTTCTTCTCTATCCTGGGGCCACATGGAAGCTTAATCCAAAGTTAAAAGACTGTTCATACAATGGCCCAGATAACTTGTCCTCCTGTCTCCATGCCACACCTAGGCTGTATTTTACCCCAAAAATACAACCCACAACTGTGTTATGCAGGTGTTCCCTGAAAGCATTGCTTCTGATCTTTGTACTGAGGATCCACAATGTATGCAAACAACTTATTCTTACCCTTTAGGAGTGGAAATTAAGGGAGAGGTATCTCTCATAAGCATTACTAGGAATAATATGTAGGGAACAGAAAATGAAAAGGTAGTGCCAAAACCAAAGCACTGCGATTCATGATTAACCTGCAGTTTAATGAAATGAGAAACTAAGTCACTCAATAGTTTGCCATGTCAAACTCTAAAGAAAGATTTCTATTGCAGTAGTGAAATGAAACACCTTTCCTCTATGGGTTACATTTAGCACTATGACTACAGTATTTGCACAGTAATGAAAGTGAAGACAGTGGTTTGAACAAGAGCACAAGGTAAATGTGCTAGAACACTCATCTCCAGACAAGTTTGACTCATGTTTTTAATGCCACCATAATGATAGAAACCCGTTTACTGAACAGTTCATGAAAAAAAAGATATATCCAGCTACTCGGAAAGAAATTTGATGAATAAAACGATGTCCTTTAGTATTTCAAATATTAAAGCTACAACTTAAGCAAGTACAAACTAACTGTCTTGGTGGAACCACAGCCAGGGATTTTTTAAAAAATCTTTGTAGAGACAAAAAATTTCAAACTCACATCGTAGTTTTCTGCATTAGCCTCCCAGCTTCTCCCCTGAAATTCTGATAATAACTTGCAATACTTAAGGTTCCTGGAAGGATGAAATGGAAAGTAAAATATAATGCACCATTTGCCTTTTTTAGAGCACCATCTTACAGAGACATAGCAATGAATAAAATCAGATCCACTTTGGTCAAGTCCCACCACGCAGATGTATCTGTTGTTCTGGGCTAGCACTGTCAGTATCACTCTCAGAGGGCAAATTCCTTTCCTTGTATTTGCTTTTAAAAATGTTTCCAGTCGAAGGCTCTCATGCTGTGGACTGCCGAGTTCTCTACTAACAAGGGAGAAGGAAGGCACATCGATATTATACTGGCCTCTAAGGAAACAAACAACAGGTAAACCCACTGCTGGCTACAGTAAGACTGGCCAATGCCAATACTCTACCTGTGATTACGATTTTAATCTCACTCTTCCTACAGTGTGGAATGTCATTCTGCAGCACAAATGATACCGCTGAAACCAGACAAGTCTCAACAGTAAGATAGGAATGAACAAGAGCAAATGGATTTGAATCTAATCCAACAGCTCCATGAACCATTTACAAACTTTTGGGTAGAGTTTTTGTAGATATTTTTTTATTTGCTTCTGTTTGCTTGCTCAAAGAAGTGACAAATTACTAATTTGCATAGCTGTTCCTACATAACCAACATGGTATCTTAGTTAACCTGACAAAAGGCACCATCTGGCCTGAAGGAATTATTTGTTTCATCACAAGCATTATGAGAACAGTTGAGAGCAAATCCTAATTAATACACAAGGCAAGTTAAATTTCAGAACCACTTCTCAAGACTTTATCAGGTATTAAAGTAAGGATGGCACAATTGGTGCACTTGCTTGAATACCAATAACCCACGATGTTTTTCCAATTCGAAAGTATTATACAGAAGTGCTGTTAACTAAACTTTAGGAAGGAGTTTTACTAAAATTTTCATATAAGATTACTTCCTGTGGGATTTTAGCGTCATCCAATAGTAGATGCTATAAGGAGAATCTTATCTTAATGCATTATCTTTTATGTTACTTTTGTTTCAAATTAGTAAGTTTTTAGGTCTTAAAATGATAGGCTCATTCAATATTTCAAAGGCAGGTACAAGTGGAGAATTTTTTCATAAGTGAGTCCTGATACACAGCCTTGGACGGACACCACTGTTGTGAGCAATATTGTCTTAAATTGGGCAATTTTTGCTTGATTTTATTTCTTGTAAATGAATACAAATACCTAATCGGGTACTGAGGCAAAAGAAGAAGTAAAAAATTCAACTTATGACAGATACAGGGTTTATTAGGTTGCTCAGGGTACACTAAGTGCTTTCCATAGTCAAATCAGTATTGCAAAATATGCTAGTAACCAGATAGTTGTAACTTTGTAACTTTTTGAATGCTTATTTTATTAAGGAATGATGAGAAATCGAGTAGTAAACAGCAAAATGAGAGGATTTCAATGTCACAGCATACTGGAGAATGAGCGGTTCCTGCCATTCCTAAATAGTAACTGGTAAAACTATTTTTGTACTCTCATCTTTGTCTTTATTCACTTTTCTTAAGAGCAGGCCAAACACAGAGATTTCATGCAAATGTACATGCAGCACTTTACTTTCCCCTGTCAGTAAGTGGTTTTATTCGCTACTCTCATATAGTATACATTAGTCAGCACTGTGTGCTAATAGGCTTTTTCCTAAACTCATACCTGCCATTTCTTATTAATATTCCTTACTGCTGCACAGTTCTACTATTTTAAGTGAGATTTTAATTTTAATCTTAGGAGTACTCATTAGAAAACAAAATCTTTTACAATGTTTCACTAACAAATAATACGGAGCATAGTTTTGCTTCTCATTAGGTGCTTTTAAGGTGCGGGTACTAACTACAGTTCACATTAAACCTTTTTACCTCAAAGAAATTAAAACTTTAATATCATATATTTGTGACACCTCTCTGTCACATTATTTCATAATTTCTCTTGATTCCAAAGAGAACATCCCTTTGAGAAACAAGTGAGGTTTGCCTAGGATATAAGATATTTCAACCAGGTTTGCTCTTGATAAAGTAAAGTTGGTCAGTGAAATGCAGGCTGAACACTGAAGAAAAATGTTTAAGTTGGCTGCTGAAATCATTTCAAGCTATTGCTAATTTTGCTTTTCCTTGCCTTCAAAACTCAGGATTAGCTCATCTAACAACATGGGAGTACTCTACAGGAACACAGATCAAACGACAGCCTGCTTTGAACATGTATTCTTTGGTAAATCTGATAGAGAGGCATTAAAGCCAGTGATTCAAGTGTTGCATGATTTCCAAAACTTTGTGCGATGGCACACACATTATTTATATAGCATTGGATTGATATCACCCCTTAATTACTGATCCAACATCTGATCAGCATATAAGAAATAGAATACATTCACTGAAAGTTTCTAAGCTATATGAAACCATTGTATCTCCCTGTATTTCACTGTCAGGTTTTTACATCCTTGTGTGTTATTTCCTGCTTAATGCTTACAAAGGAAAACACAGAAGGCCTACTCTGAAACATTAACAAAATTTAGCCAAAACTAAATAGCTGCTTCTTTAAGAGAAAAGGGAGCAAATATGCAGAGGAGGATGACAATTCAGTCTGATTTGAAATGAGCGACGTTAACTTGCATCATATAAAAATGAAAATAGAAGGATGAAGAGCTCAATCTGAAATTTCAAATGAAAACCTTGTAAATGATGAAACATTTGATATTGTAAAGCATCTTCTTCTTCATAGGTATCTGTGCAAAGTAACATTTTTTCAAGATCTGACATATTTTTCTTGAAGAAGAAGTCAAAAACATAAAGTCCTATTCTTTGGTAGTAAGATTAATAGGATTAGAGTGACGTTCAAGTAGCTGGATGGCCTCCTTTCAACTTCAGGCATTTTGCTAGTGCTGTGAGACCAGAGCAGCTGGGTTTTTTTTCCAGGAATAGATCAAGTTTCTGAGAACATTCCTTTGAGCTGAGTGCAGTGAGGTGTCTCAGTTAAACCACAGCAACACACTCACTGAAGCCCTCAAAAATAAAACCCCATATGCACTGACATATGTAACATTTTTCCATTTCAGTCAACTTCTATCAAGATCTCTTTGGGAGAGAGGGGAATACATGGTTTTTCATTTGGTCCTGCAATCTCTCCCTTAAGAGCAGGTGCTGTAGAGCTGACCATAGGCAGAACAAAGCCAGCAGAGCTGTTGGGTGGAACAGACTCCAAAGGCCACTGAAACGGCCATGAAAATTCCTGTGCCATTCATAGCATCACAGTCTGAGGTAGCCATGATTTCTGCAAATTTTCTTTATGTTTTACTAACAAAGGAAATTTGGGGTTCTGTCAGTGGTGACTTTAATCTTTCTCACCCTTCCCCTCTGTCAGCTTGCTATGATACTACACTGCTGCAGAGGATCATCTGGAAAATACTATGTACGCTACGGTTAAGAAGAGATTGGTGGGAATCATCTGATGGTTCCCCTGCATGGGCATATAAAGTCTTGTTTGTCTGAGACCGGAGTGAAACAATACCCTTGTTAGTAAAAACCATGCACAAGGAGATCAAGGCTGAAGCCTCATTCTCCCTGGAAAAAAAAAAATCATAGAATCATAGATTCATAGAATCATAGAATCACTAGGTTGGAAAAGACCCACCAGATCACCAAGTCCAACCGTTCCGATCAATCACTAAACCATGCCCCTCAGCACCTTGTCTTCCCGTCCCTTAAATACCTCCAGGGAAGGTGAGTCAATCACCTCCCTGGGCAACCTGTTCCAGTGCCCAATGACCCTTTCCATGTAAAATTTTTCCCTAATGGATTTCCTCCAAAGCATCCTTAAAGAAGAGAGACAGTTATAGACTCAATGATTTGTCAACTGGATTCAAAATGTCTTGTACAATTGCATTAAGCCATACACAAAAATACTGTTCTGAAATAAACCACTGTCATGATACAGTCCTATTTCTACAGAAATAGGAGATAAATTTCATGAGTTATTTTCTGATTTACCCATAGGAAACCTGATGTGAAAGTGTCCTTCCTCCCCATTTTTCCTCTTTAGGGGAGGTGACTTAGAGCATAACATGGTCTCATTGGAATAATAACCCTGATATCAAGAGGCTGACAATGATATAACCCTTTCTAAAGTAATAAATTGATCTTTCAGTGATTTGAAGGATGAGGATATGCCTGCCCCTTCCTTCTCTGGAAATTTCACTAGGAATTCCTCTGTGATTTTCTGTCTATTCTGTGTTTGGTAACAGTCCCATTTTTCCCCTTGAAAGAAATGCAGGTCATCAAAATGATGTAAGAGACACAAAAAAACAAAATGCAAGGTTGAGTCACTAATGCAAGATGTGTGCTCACGGTCCTCAAGATTTGAGGCCATTCATGTCGTGTGAAAAGGGGAATATTGAAGTGAAAAGAAGTGCAATGCCACAAAATAAAGACCTGGCTTTTGTTTTAGCCTCAATTTATGTTTTGAAAACCACAGAAGTGCTTCACTTTAAAAGAGCAATCATGCTGTGACTCTCCTACTGACCTCCTCATGGAGGTGCTGAGAAATCCTATACTTGAAAAGGATGTAATTAGTAATCATGATTAAGAATCATAGAATAATAAGTACTTAAGAAAAGCACTTGTCCTTGAGAGCCTTCAGCTAAAGATCAGAAAGAGATTAGAGTAAAATTTATCCAAATCAGTAATATATCTTATAATTTATGCTACTTTGGAACAGAAATGGGATCTACTTTCACATATGGAAAATCAGGTATATCCTAGGTTCTAACTGTAATTTCACTGCCAGAAAAGACATGAGCAAAAGAGAAGAGTAACACTGGGGAATATTCTGGGTGAAGAAATAAATGAGCATATATCAACTGATGAACAAGGTTTTGAGGAGAAAACCTCTGGAATCAAGATATAATTCAGTGTTAGAACTAACAGAACTTATTTGCCACTACAAGGTTATTCCAGCGAGTTAACAGCCTATCTCAGGTAATATCAAGTTTCCTTCTGAATACTCATACCTATATATATAAGGTGGTTGTGGAGAGGAGGGAGCTGGCCTCTTCTCCCAAGTGACAGGGGACAGGACAAGAGGGAATGGCCTCAAGCTCCACCAGGGGAGATTTAGGCTGGAGATTAGGAGGAGGTTTTTCACGCAGAGGGTCATTGGGCATTGGAACAGGCTGCCCAGGGAGGTGGTTGAGTCACCTTCCCTGGAGGTGTTTAAGAGACGGGTGGATGAAGTATTGAGGGACTTGGTTTCGTGTTTGATAGGAATGGTTGGACTAGAAGATCCGATGGGTCCCTTCCAACCTGGTTATTCTGTGATTCTGTGATAAGGCTCACTCATTTGCCTGTCTCTTGTACTAACAGGCACTGCTACAACTCACTAAACCAAATACTCACTAAACCAAATCTTCAAAAGAGACTATCATCTCTGATTTTTGTTAACTCCCATCTCTCTCCTTTGGTCCTTATGCTTCCTTCTTACAGCTCGAGTTGCTCACTACTCCTATCTGCAATTTCTCTGTGGCTCTACTCTGCCTACTTTATTTACTTTCAGTGATGCCCAAGCCTTTCTGGAACTGCTCTTTTATTGTTTTATGCCATATGTTATTGCTCCTTAGAAGACTTAGAATATCATCTGAGCAACCAATAAAGGCATGAGGCTGTCTGTCTTCATATGCCCACTTTCTCAAGATGTCTTTTAACATAAAATTATAATGCAAGAGTCAGAGAATATGCATATATGGCTGATCAAAACCTACTTATTCAGTTTTCTATTCGATTTATTCCTTATATGTTACTATAGGTACTTATATGTTACTATAGGAGGTGAAAACGAGGACACAGAGAAGGGAAGACAAAAGAATGTCCTGACCAGCTGCATACCATCTTTTATGCCTACTGTAATAAACGAAAGTTACTTAGGTCATCTAAGAGTGAAATTATGAACCATTAAATTGCAGTCGATCTGTCCTGATTTTCATCAATTGAGAGTTTTAACTTTAATAACCTTGATGATACAAACTTCAAGGACTACAAGCTTTCCCAGCCAGAACCCACACACAATCTTGCTTACCTTCATGCCATAAATAGTGTTACAGCTTCGTCCTTCCTCCTACTCTTATAAAATAAACTGCTTCCACCTCAGCCACTGCCTGCCAGCAGTAGCTTGGTTCAGTTAGGCAAGGTGGGCACACAATGCAGACCACATTCAGCATAACAAAAGTAGTCAACGGGATATACACAGTATAGATGGAGACACCTAAAGAAATAGATACTAAATGTAGCTCCTAATCCTGCAAAAATATGCAGGATGGTACATGGGTGAAGAAGCATCAGACAGACCCTTACAACGGGGGCCCTGAGCAGCAGCAGAACAAGAGGAAATTTCTATTTAAGTGCTCACCTGCTCGTGCCTGTGTTCAGTTGATTGATACAAGGTTCCATTCATCAATGGAGGAGCGAAATCAATTTCATATAAATTGGAACATACACACAAAAAAATCTTATCATTGCCTAAAGATATATTTCCATTAGTATGTTCTCTGTTTTCTTCAATCAGCTTAGTATTTATGGAGTGGTTGGAAAAGAATCCTATACATTATTTATTAACATTGATTTTAAGCAAGACATGCAATTCATAACCATGAATTACCCAAGAAAACAGAACGTTTATCTAATTTTTTTTCTTTCTAAAGAAAATTAAGTATTTAATTATTAAAGGTAGTTTGCTGTTCAATTCGGTAAAAAGGTCCTTAAAAATAACAATCATACATTTATACAGTGTCTTTAATAATTCCAGTATTTCCTGCTTTTCTTAATTAAAGGAAGTACTAGTGCTGATTTAGAAAAAAAATTGCATCTATAACAAAAAAATAAAATAGCTCTCTTTTCCAATATTTTCTGAATTTGTATTTGAAAAAGACTTATTTTCACCAGAGGCCTTTGTCTTCTGTCTAGACCAGTTCTGCTCTGCTGACCACTCATTATGGTAACAGTCTGCACTGAAAAATCCCATGGAGGATGCAGATCAATTACTCAATGACATTCACTTACTGATATTGATTAGGTCATGCATTGTTTGACTTCCTCTTTGATTCCCTCTGTCAGGAGGAAACGGTTACATCCTTCTTGTAGGAAAATGGAATTCATGAAAATGAAATTACTTTGAGGTTTATAAAAATTCTATCTAACTTGAATGGAAAATGACCAATTAAATAAGTTAAAGAGCAAAGCCCAATAAAATAACACAGGCCCAGATCTTTGCTCCAACCACTCGACTCCATGGTGCGATGATTTTGCATAGTATCACACAAGCTAATAACCAGATCAAGGCCATCCGGGAATACAACTCTGCTGAAATACTAGCTTTAAAGCATTTTTTAGCTAATAGTTTCACCCTTCAGTCTCTCACAAATCCGCATACTCCCAATTTCAATTTCCTGAATTTTTGGTCAACTACTTTTTTTGGTTATTCCTATCCTGCAATATTTGCTATCTCCTGATGATAGGCCTGTTTGACATAGCTAAGAGTATACATAACTGCTCTGCTAACACATTCTTCTGATGAATCTGTTGCTTTATTGGTCCTTAAAATGTCAGCTTTTTCATTACTGTGATATTTTGTATTCCATTAAAAACCTTACAACTAACTATTAATTTTTTATGGGTTATCAGTTACAATCCATTTATATCCAGGCAAAGTGCAACAGTTTATAAAATTATGTGTTGTGTGTTATGTGACTGATGAGATGCTGCAACTTATTAAGCAAAAAAATATTTCCCTTGTGAAATTATTCTTACAGCTGAGGAATTCTTATGGTCAGGCTAAAGCCTAACTGCCTACATCTGCATTTCTGCTTGTTTTTATTGCTCTGGCTAAGGAAGTGATCAACAAGGAGACATTGCCTGCCAGAAACAAGATAGCTTGCAGTCAGCACTCCTGCCGACTTCCCAAGCCAAGGTAACTAGGAGCACACACAGGCACCAGAAGCACTTGCAAGCCCCCAGGGTGACCCACGTACATTTTCCCTCATATTGTAAATCACTAGTTCAAAAACCCAGAACTGCACGTAAACATTTAGTTTATCACCTATAATGTTACTATTGTAAGTCCAGAGTATAAGCTTAAGTCTAGGCCAATATTAGCATCCTAGAAGGGTTTGTGAGGGATTGCATGACCTGTCTGGAGTTCAGTGATAAAGTCTTCTTAGATGTTTCCATGACATTGTTGCAGGTGAAGTTTTTGCAGACGCTTCTATGCTTGGAGGGATTGGATCCATGATGTTATGTTGACATTAGTGGGGGTCTCAGACCAGATGAGAGGGAGGTCCATTTATAACCTGCTTCTCTCATTCTCTTCTAGTCTCTTCTGGAGTGAAAAAATCTGGGATATCAGTCAGCCCAGCTCTCACACTCTTTACCTTTGGTCAGTGGCAATGCTAGCAAGGGACACAGAGGGTTAGCTTCATCTCCCCTGCCAGTGCAACACCCATCAATGGGCAGGGATCCAAAAAACCTCCAGGGTCATATATCAAGCCATTTCCAATACACACTACTCACGCTTTCCACATTCATAAGTCATCCAAGCACAACATATGTTGGTTTTTCATTCATAAATCTTATTAATACTTCTGTTTTCAGGACCACCTCTGATTCTTTGTGCTGTGGCTATGGTGTAAATCTGCATACCTCATACATATGGGGGATGGGGCAACCATGGGCTGCCCAGGGAGGTGGTTAACTTGCCTTCCCAGGAGGTGTTTAAGATGTGGGTGGATAAGGTACTGAGGGACATAGTTTAGAGATTGGTGGGAATGGTTGGACTCAATGATGCTGTGGGTCTCTTCCAACCTGGTGATTCTATGATTCTATGGGCCAGTTGGGTCATCCTGATAGGCAAACAAGTGGTGGAGACATAATGGCTAGCTCATTCTCCCTCATTCATGCCTGCTGCACACGTGGACTTTGATGTGACCACTGATAAGTAGTGACCATCAGATCTCTGCCTAGCTCCTCTCCACCCCATGAGCCAGCAAAGAGCCCTCTTCAGCAGCTTCAAGGGGGGGTGATATGTCACATGCCTGGAAAATTGGTTTTAAACAGTCAGTTTAAAAAAACATCTGCTAGCTTCCCTCTAAAGGCACTTCATGAACCTCTGCCTGCCCTTTAGGCTTTGCGTGTTCTTAGCACTGCTTTTTTTCCCCCTCATCGCTCTTTCAGGAGGAAGGAGTCATGCCAGGAGCCATCACTGCACCCTTGCTGTCACTGAGATAACCTTCTCGACATCTGAGCAGCCCCACAGAGGGCAAAGACAGCAGCTGTTCTTTGAAGAGTTCACTTTCTTTCTTTTCATCTTCCACCTCAATCTCCTCCCTTCTCTTTCTTATCCTTTGCCATATCAAGGAGGCCACAACTTTATGTTCTGCAAAAAAATACATCTTTATAAAAGCTTTAAGAGTCAATGTACAGTTTGTTCATAAAAGCTTTAAGAGTCAATGTACAGTTTGTTCTTTCTTATAGCTGTTTCACTATAATATATACCTGCTGAGACTAGCAACAGAGAGACTCAAGAATGACAATGGGAAAGATGTGTTTCTCATCTGACTACATAGCTATCAGGAACTGGCAAGATCATTTTAGTACAGGTAATTCGTCTGGAAAGAAAGGACATGTCCTGGTTTTGGAATTGCAGAGGTGCAAAGGGGAAAAGACAATTAAAACCCAAAGGCAGACCAAACTGCAGAACAAAAATCAAGTATTAGTTGGAAGTTTCTAATCTAGTGCTAAAGAGTTTCTAATTTGGGTTAAGGGTGTTTTTAGGAGGACAGTGTCAAAATCTGATTTCTTAGTGAAAGGAGCACTGAGATGGAAGATGTACACACATATACCTAAAGGGACCCACAGGTGTTCCTGGATTTAATCTAGAAGTGGAAAATATCAAGAAATTTACCCAACCTATTGTAGATGGTCAAACTCACATCATGTTGGCGGGTGTTTGTTCTGACTTTTTCTCTGATCCTTTTCATATTTTTGGCCTATGTCTTCATAGATTTCTAATTTGGAAAGTAAGGCTGATTTTTTTATTGTATGATGTAAGGTTAACATAGAAATCTTTCTTCTGAAGAACTCCTTTTGAAGTGAGCCCAACCCAATTCTAGGGCCATTAATAAAAAAGCCTGTCCTTGCTGTCCCTGTCAATGATATGCAGATATAAAAAATACATGCTTCCATACATTTGCACCAATAAAATTTCTGATTTATTTTTCTTTCCACTATCGTGTTAACTACTACACTTCATCATTGTTTCCGAAAGCTACAGCATTGCAATAATCTAAAAATAATTCTCTTCTTAACTAAAGAAGAGGAAAAGAGAGCAAAGATTGTAAATTCATTTAATTTGCTTTGTTTCCCACCCAGTTTCATCAATCAATACTACATATTACCTGCAATTCTACTGCTCTCATAAAAACTTTTCATGACTCGGGGAATATATTTTAAAAATTTAGTAAGTTTAGGAAATCACAGGCTTCGTATGTAATTTTTCAAACTTATCAATAATTCTCTTTTGTTCACAGAGAGGAAAAAAAGAGGTAGAGAAACACAGTAGAGGTGGAACTGAACTCAGGAGATAATACTCTGTAGATATGGTCAACATTTTAATTTGCAGTGACTACGCTTATCATTATAAACAAGAAATTTGAGGTCCTATTACACCTTTTGCTGGCCTGGAGAACACATGCCACAGACATTCTAGCATACAATGCCTTAAATGTCCTAACCAGTCTTTTTTTTACCCCTTTTCTCGCCACAGAGCAATAAGTGCTCTCTGCCCTGCTCTGCTCTGCTCCCTGCCGTACATTTGGCCATGCTCTGCGCATCTTTGGGAATAGCTTCATGCACCAGAGAAATTCTCAAGTCTTTGCCCTTGAAGTTAGCTCTTCTTTTCCTCCTTCCCCAATCTGCATCATTATCTTACCCGCAGAGAGATCACTTGTGACCCTTTTCGGACTTTTTAGGAAATCAAGTCTTCTGTCTCCTCCCTAGCACCTGCAGCAAGTCCCTTAACAGAGGCTGCCCAGTGTCTCAAAGTGACCATATGCCTACACAGTAACTAGGGTACAACGCTGGTTTAGAAAACACAGGATAACCCCAAGGAAAAGTAAATCTGTTCCTTCCCTTCTCTTTTCACAGTAAATTTGCATTTAGGTATAATCACCTTGATTAGAGATGTGAAATGCATTTTAACATGTGCATTAATTAGTTTTCCGTAATGCTAGTTTTCACATAACTTTAAAGCATAGACTTTTTTCTCGGATAAGTACAAAGATGCATCGAAGTATTTGCATGTAACGCAGGGACAGACATACTTAATAGCGCTAAAGATATGGGTTACAACATACCTTAAATATGACTTAAAAAATAGAACAGTAAAGAAGTTGTACTGCTGAAGTATTGCAGTGTCTCATGGGAACACTTGAAAGGAGAAACAAGTACAATATTCACACTTGGTATTCACGGCCTGTTCATTACAGATTTCTAGAAATGTGCCTCCACCCCCCACCTTAATTAAAAAGAGAGCTGAAAGAGTAGGAGGAACAAAAATGTTCTCAACTTCAATGACACTATTGGAAAATAATTATTTCAAAACTGCTTATCTGTTAAAAAGCTGGCAAGCTACCAGGATCTTGATTGCTGTAAGCAATTTTATAACTGCACCACACAGATAAATTTAACAGAGAAATTAATTTCAGTCTCATAATAAGTCTCATCTCATTACCAAAACAACGTCTGTGCTGCAACACAGCTTTGTGCAAAGGACTGCTCGTAGAGGATTTTGTGTGCATAAATTTAACAACTACCTAGAAAATGTCCACCTCAAAACTCTGAATGCCGTTGAACACCTCTTTCTTAACATAATTCTTCATAATTTTGAAATAGGAAGTTACATATTGTGAAATAAAGTGAAATTCTTCCTAGTTGCACTTGTATTTTGCCCACTGGATTTGAGGAAAGCTACATGACTGCCTGGAGCCATCATTCATTCTCAGTTTGTTAGGAACGTGCCCCTGGGAGTAGTAACAAGAGTACTGTTCCTTTGAAGAACCATATTGAGTGTGCCATCTATCTTACATCTATTTTTTTCCTGCAATCAAGGCATCTAAGAGCATGTTAATTATGTGTCAGGCTTCTCTGTCCTCAGAAATGACAACGATATGATTGAACCATAAAGATGGTCTGTGGGTAGAAAGGTCTGTGGCCTCATTCTGTTATAGAAACATAGATTCATAGAATCAACAGGTTGGTAGAGACCCACTAGATCATCAAGTCCAACCATTTTATGCCACCATGTTGCCCTTTTCTGGGACTCGTCTTCCCACAGGACATTTCTATTACATCCCTAACTCCTCCAACGAAACTTTGAAAAACGCTGGAATATACAACATGACCAAATCCAAAATTAAAACTTGACAGCAGATTCAGCAACAAGCTCTCGATGCCCTGAGCCAATTTATGGCCACAGTGCTCTGCCAAAAAATAAAATAAAATAAAAGGCACAAAACAACAACAGAGTGCATAACACCTCATAAATCCTACCACGCTAGCACTCATGCTTGCAGCTTTCAGATGGCACTCCTTGAGCATCAGCATTATAAATAGCCCAATTTTTTTTTCTTTTACCATTCTTATTGGTGTTCTTGTTATGGCACATCAAGCAGGGTATAAAAAAAATGAAGGCACAATATATCCTGATGAAAATCCTGATACAAATTTCAGCTTTGCTAACACATAACTTCACTATAGAGCATCAGAACTTTGGAAGCCACAATGACATTTTCTCCTACTGGCCCTCCCATCCAATAAACTGCAGAGAGAGGATTTACTGACACAGAAAGCATTTTTTCATGAGGTACTCCTCATACATTTGGTGGTGTAGTTGACCAGGTGAATCAATATGTCTTTACAGAGCACACTCTGTGAGCAGTGAGAAAACGACCATTTTCTTCAATCCAGCACATCCTTGCAGCGGCAACTTCATTTCACTATTTTTTCTTATTTACAGAGTTGTTCTCATCAGTTTTGCTTCCTTGGCATAAAGTCATCCACAGAATTACAGAAAGTGTGTGCATGTAATGCAGCAGATAACTTATTTGTTCTTGAACTTTCCACCAAAAATGAAGATAAAAATAAAAATCCTCCCCTAAGATTTCTTTGGTTATAATTAAATGCATCTGATTTTCAACCTAAGTTTCCTGACCTATCTCCTCAAAGACATTTTTCATTGTTCTTTTCCTTGTTTCCACAGCAACATTTTCATGATTCTCATTAAGTTTTTTTCCCCCATTTTATTATAATTCTAAAAGCAAATAGTGATTTTCTCTGTGTTTTTTTGCTTGGTTGGATTTCTTTGAGTTTATTGATTTTTTTTAAAAAAAGAAAATGCAGAGATACTTATATACAAGTAGTCTAGGACAATCTTCATCTCCACCTCTCTTGCAGAAATTAAAAGATTCTACAAATTAAAAAGACACTAAAGCAATTATCTAGGCACCCTTATGCTGTTACTGTCATCCATTTCTTCTTTCCTTGTTCTTACTTCCAGTATATTTTGTAAAATGTACTAGAAATTTCTCTATATGTACCTGCATATATGCTTAATATCTGTAAGTGCATCAAAATAATGGAAGCTCTCGTTTAAAATAGAAAGGAAAAAAATTATCAGGTTCTGTGCAACAGATTCCTAAAGACAGTAAAATAGACCTTTCCTCCAGTGAAGATTCCCATGAGGTCAAAGAGAAGTCTGTTTAGGAGTAGTTGTTGTATATAAGCCAATGCAGAGGAGTAAGGGTTTATAGTTTTTCTTTAAGCAAAACAACTGCAGACTAGCAATATATTCTGAGACCAACAGCTAACAAAGAAAATTTGCCTTAGACTTTATTACAAGAGGTACTAGATTTCAAAGTAATGTTCCAGTTCATATAAATGAATATTAAAGAAAGGCAGTTTGCACCCCAAATTTTTGTGCACATTGTTTACACTTAATTGTCTTCAACTCTGGTAACAGATTGTGAGTGGAGAAATGGACTCTTCTAACGTTCTGCATTTTACACACCGTGACTATTGGTTTTCAACGCTCACCTGAGTTAGAAAATGCATCTGAGAAGATTAAATTCCAGCCCAGACCTTTGCTAATAATAGTTTTGCTTTCTCTCCTCCACCAAATGCAAATGCAACATTCAGTTTCACTTTCTAATTTATTTGAAAACATATGCCTGAAGCTTTTCAGAAACATTCTCTTTACAGCCTGTTTTTTTCTGAACAGGTTGTTAATGAGACCTGTTCAGGGTTTTCCTACTGGGTCTGTGACACCTCAAGGTAAAGTAACTTTTTGGTTTCCAGACCTCCTCATGCTTTATGCTGCTTGCATCAAGGGGTACATTTGCTAGAGCAGCTGTTCCATATACAATGGGTTTAAAGGTCTTAAAATAGTTACCTGTGAAAACAGAACAAACCTTAAGGTACAACAGTCAAAGGACTATTACTTTCACCAGCCTGGAATATAAAAATCCTTATCTTAGAAAAATGTCTTCCCGCACTACATGGAACATAAATACAGCTGAATGAGAAATTTTCTTGAAAGATTTTTCTTTGCAAATGCACCAATTTATCTGAGCATTTTTCCATTGAGGTCTGACCCTGCAGAAAGGTAACCAATTTAAATAAAAAACATTCACTGATAAAGATTTCTTAGTTCCAAATTGAGTTTTCAGTCCAAACCAGGTAAAAAATTTGTCTACATCCATTCAGAGCACACATTGACTCTCTACTGTATAACTGGAAAAGGGAAGTGAGAGCCACACCTTATGCTAGGTGTGACGAGGACCTGACTGGAACTGAGCTTTAGCCTTTTGCAAGAAGTGTTTGTGCTTCAAGGAGGTGTTTGACTCAGCTCTGGCTTTCTGGCTTGCAGCAAACCACACATTCTTTCCTGTGATCCTTAGGAAGATTTTCTCTTTAGCACCTTTGAGGTTAGGTTGAGTCTGCTCCCTGCTCACTTCAACAGCTTCTCAGTTTCTCCGCACAAGCTACAAATTCTCAGAAGGTTGCTACCAGTCCTTCCTTCTTGAGCAACTACTGCCTACTGCTCAACGCACACTGAAAGCTTCCCTCCTTTAGCAGAGACTAAAACTTCTCAAGGGGCAGCCCAGTGTTTACATGAAGGAAAAGAATATGCGTGTTTCTACATAATTTTAAGCACTGGAGCACGTAAGAAGCACTGTGAAACCACCTGGCAAGCCAAGGGGAAAAAAATCTGGCAGCATGTCCTGTGACATGTCTATTACACACCAAGAAGAGACACATTGACCCAAGAACACAACAGATGAAAGTACTGCAATATGCCAAATCAGCTTTTCACCAGCAAATTTAGACAATCCCTGGTTACCGTGATCCTGAATAGCACAAAGGCAAATCTAGCTACTCAGCAAGACATTAGTAGTTTGTCAAGAGAGTTTCATTCTAGTGTTTGTATCTCCTAGAGTTCAGGACATGTCCCAGAACTTCAGTTTCCCTCTTCAATGCTACAGCAGGTGGCTTTGGTTGCTGTCTTATCTTCAAAGTCATGGGGAGTTTGTGGAGCTGGAATTTTTGTTTCACAAGATCCACAAGTTGAAATAAATAGGTGTGCAACTTTTAAAAATTTTATTGAAATTATATGTGGGGGGAAAGTTACTCTTGTCTGATACTTTATAAATATCCTATCTTCATAACAGTAATACCTGTTTAAACAACTTTCAGTCTAACTTTAAAACCTATCTGCTGTTGAAAATGGAATTATAATGCTTCATCTGAGCTCTGAATAAATCTTTACAGCCTTGTCCATCTAAAATAAGGTACACTTGGACATTTTAGGTTTAATTTCTCAGTAACATCTTTTTCCATAAAAGTTAATTTTAAGAATTGTCTTGATTTAATTGGTAGTGATGCTTTATTCAGCCCATAGGCAACAGTAGATATACGCTAGTGATTTTTATCAACTGTAACTTGCAAATTTGGGGATTAATTTAAAAAAAAACCTGTAACTTTAATCATGAGAGGAAAGAAAATACATAGGCTGCTAAAGGCAAACCAGGCACTTAAGTCTTAATACAATCATTTGCTTCCAAGCTGTCAATTCATTCCAAGAAAAATAGTAAATTGATGCTAACTAATGGCTACTTATTATAGCCCTGTTTAGCCTTCAGCTAAGAATGAATGACTAGAGGGGCTTTGACCTCTTCTACTCTCCCTGAAGAGACTGCAGCTGAGGATTCATATGAATCTCATAAAACTTCTAGCACGCCTTCAGGTCAACACTTTGTACATCCTTTTTTAATCTACATTTTTAACTGTGTTTGGTGATGATGCTATAGCAGGCTCTTAACAATCAAAGATACATAGACAGCAAAGTTATAACTACAGACAATTCACCAGACTTCTTCAAGGAATTTTTGTGAATGGGTTTTGGTGTGGAATTCCTCTCATGTGAAAACTGACTCCTCCTAACCCTTTCCTGGGAAGTCCTTGTTCTTCAGGTTTACTTAAATCAGATTTCACAATGTCTAAGAGGCTTAGTTATAAACTTTCCAGTTCATTTAAGCCAGTGCTCTCTCAGGAGCTGAGCCTACAACTGATTAAGATGGGGGCTTTTTCCCCAGCTCCACTCAAGTTGGTTGATTTTTAACCGTGTTCTTCCAGTGCCTTTTAGAAAATGCTCCAGACAAAGGAAGGAATATTTTGCCTCTCCGTTATTAGCAACTTATTGAGATACCACCACAGATCTGCTGCAGCCCATTTAGGACTAAAACACATTTGTGAAAGATGCTACACTATAAGCTTGTGAGCCCCAGAGCTACACAAGCAAAAACACACATGCTTCTCACCTGGAGACTGAATACAAACATCCACACATTGTGATCGACACAGGCACACAAACTGCCAAACGCTCGTAGATTTTAGTTTAAAAAAAACACATTTTGAACATTTAAACTTTCAGAATAAGTCCAGGGAACTTTCCTATGTCTTTATGTAGGGCATGTCTATCTGATAATTTAAGCTGTTAGTTTTACTGTAACATCAGATCTGGAAAAAAAGCTTAAGGCTAAATAAATGAGTCTTAAAACCATTATTGTCCTTCACTGGTGCCAGATCACATCAGTACAAGGTACTTAATTTACTCTGGTTTTTAGTTTTCAATCAATCATTCCAGAAGTTCATACATATTAGTCTTGTAACTTTTTTTAGTTAATACTGAAAGACACAATGACAATTACATCTAAAATAAAGAAGCTTAAACATTCTAAAGCCATCTGATTTCATTAGGCAAATGAGATAACATGTTAATAACAACACATACCATTTCAGTAAAATGACTTGACTTTGTACTTCAGTCATTTCAACTTCATGAATTCCGTGGGAGTTGGAAGAGTGAATTTAGGTCATAGACACATAGCACAGTCATACAGAACTCACCATAAGGCACACCTGTGGACAGACAGCAGCATTCAAATAAAATTTTAAGTGTGTGTATTATTTACCCTTGTAATTTCCAGTGTGAAGTGGCAGACATACTTGGCTTTATCATCTGTGCTACTATACATCACATCTTTTTTTTTAAATCAGCCAGCCTGGCCCCCTACACTGTGATGAGAGATGAGCTCATGCACAAATGAGCTACTCACTTTCAGCTCAAAGTAGACACATACCCCTCCTGTCCCACTAACAGCTTGGCTCTCTGGCTCGCATCAACCAGGACACAGGAGAAGAACTGATTTCTTGCTAAGGATGTACCAATCATGCCAGAGGCACCTGTATACCTGCCAGAACCTGCTTATGAGGCAAACCAGGCTGAGTATCCATGACCAACAACCCCAATAACTCTTTGACTGCTGGACTGTTCCTCATACTGCTGGATAGCAGTTGATAAGTATCTCCAGTGCCCACAGTTGTTGTCCTTCTTCCCCGCAAGGTATCACATTTGCTCAGCAATATACTTCGGCATTACAGTATATGCAGAGAGCACAATATGCTAAATTCATATACTGTGACTGAAAATTACTTTTCCTAGACATCTCTGTATTTGTCATCTTGGTCTTCTGAAAAGATGACTTTACAAAGTCTACTAATTAGCTTGTTCAAAGAAAACACTGCCGCTTACAGTTACGGGTTATATTCCAAATACCTGTTAGCATCACAAGGCTTAGAGACTTAGTAACAGATATTATCCAGGCAAGCTACATCCTGACTAATGAAGCATAAGGTCTGCTATTTAGAATTTAACCTTTGATAGGTGCTAATTTTATAACCTGGCGAGATGCTATGAGTAGGCAGAAGAGATGTGGCTATAAATCTGCATTGAAAAAGAGGAGGATGACGGTCACTGAAAAATACAGACTATTGAAGACCTGGCAGAGTTATACCTTCTGCACAATGAGGGAGTATAGCTGAGCAATCCTTCTGGAGAATAAAAGGGAACTGCCTAGGAAGTGTTGGGAAACCATTGAATATGGACAAACAAGAATCAAAATTTGGGGATGAAATGAGATACATTCTCCTTCCAGAGGCAGATTTGTGATGTGAGGCTAAGGATGGTGTATTAGCTACACACAACCATTTCTCCTTAGCTATCCCTTCTTGCTTGAGGCAGGACAAGTTTCTTAAGGAATGTAAAAGCATATGGATCTTGTTTCCTAAATATATTTCAATTGAATGCATGGGAAATCATTGGAAATGCAAAAGAAGAGTGGAAAAATAATCACTGGACTCTGGATGTAACTTCATTTGATCCATTGTAATAGTCTCAGACAAAGATTTTACCTATAATCAAAACAAGAATTGTGATGCAAGCTTTCTAAAAGCTTCTCTGAAGGAAGAATACTCTCGGATAACAAAAAGAAAAAGCACATTTTGATTTAAGAAAAAATGTTCTCTATTTGCTTATGTTAATACAAATCCAAAAATGAGCAATCAGATCAAAGTAGTATTTGAATTTTGACTTAAATAAGCTGCAAAACCTTTTCGTAAGCAAGGGCTGAAACTCAAATGTCAATCATTTTTGCAGTATCATGATTTATTTTTTGGTTGAAATGCAACAATAACCTCTTACGCTACTGAAAAATATTCTCAGTATAGATAGAAGATTAAAATGTAAAAATATGGGGATAGGTTTGGCTCTTGAGTATACACATGTAGTCTTTCCGGAGACTGTACAGATGCAAATGAGCTGAATTTTACCTTTGATCTCAATTTTCAGATAAGAATTTTGCCATATTTTGAAATATGAAGAATAACAGTGGAATTCACGTGGTGCACTCTGCATTCAACACAAATGTAGTTAAACATGACAAATTAAATCTATTACTTAGACGACCAAGGACTGTACACACTGATCATGTAATTTTTGTCAGCACAAACAACTATAAACATAAATCATGCTTTATTATGTAGGTATTTCCTAATAGAGGAATACTCCAGAGAGTGTAAACTCTCTGTGCACAAATAGAGAGAATTAAATTCCCCATCAGCTTTTACTCATTCTGTTGTGATTGCACGTGTTTTCACCAGTGGTGAATTTTGGTTTTGGGTCCATTACTTTTCAGAATTTTATCAGAGGAAGAATTTTTCCCCTTAAAGAAGCCGGATCCTTTAACTGGCTTTTCTATGTCCCTGTCCTTCCAGAGACTCATATAAGAGCACCAAGAATGCTTCATCCAGCATCACTTGCTACGATTACATACTGGCTTTCCATGTTTTTGTGACCTTTCTGAGAATGTAGCAGAGAGATAGTTTCTACTTGAAGAACATGGGAATAACCTCAGAAAACACCACAATAGTGATAGGTAATGTCAAACATCTGTAAAGGCATGTTTGAGTGTGGCACTCTATCCAGGATAATACAACTTTTTAAACATTACTATTTTCTTTCTTGAGAACATTCTCACAGCGATCCCACAAAGTGGCTGATTCACAGAAAAACGAGAAATACAGATGTGTTTACCCCATCAAATTGGACACCTGGACAACCTAAAAGCACAGTGGGCTGATGAACGATGAACATATCATGGCTTAGTTTACGTTACAGATGGTATTGTTCAGTAGAAATAACTACTTTACATGCCAGCGTAATAGCAGCAGAGTTAGCCTGCCACTCTTTAAATGACACCGAGAAATTACAGCTGGACTGATGTCAGCAGCAAATCACAAAAATAGAGCTGATGGTCCAAAGTGGAGCTGTCAGTACAAGCTCTTCTGAGGCCTTCAGGGATTCACAAAAGGGAGAGATCCTAAGGTAAGCAAAGGGTACCTCTGACTTTCCTACTGACCTTGAAACAGCAGCCACTGGCAAAGCACCACTCAGCTCTCTCCAGGAGCATATACCTGCACAGGTGATGGCTGCATTGACCTTGGTGATCCCCATTTCAGGAGCACTTGTTCTACATCTGGATTTCATCTCTAGCTCCACCTGATGAAGGTGAGCTAATAAGTTGTGGCATCCCTTTAAAGTTTATTGAGGAGTTTACATCTCAGACAGAGCAACTGCATATAGGAACTGAACAAAAACAGGAGCATGCAGATTCAGCAAAGACACTTGGAAGGTTGCATGTTGCCTAGAGTTGTAAAAGCCAAAACTTAGTCCTGAAAACAACACCGTAACTAGCAATTAGAAACTGTTTGTTCACAGACAACAGCTGCCTCTGCGACTTTAATGACAAAATTGTTACACCACACCTTTTAGGGGCACAATTAAAAAGTAACATCAACGTACAATGACAAGCGCATTTCAGCATTCGCCAGCTTTATTTGTCTTTTCAAAATATTCCTCTTACTACAACAGTTACCTCAGGAGATGTTTTATTTACTCTGTGTCTTATTTATCATTTGTACTTCAGTGGAACCTAAAAGTCATAGTCAGGATTAGGCCCCATTCCATGAAACACCACATGTGCTAATCCTTTTTTAAAGCTAGCTATTACTCAGTCTCCATGGGAGACAGCCCTTGGCAAGCTTTTCAAGGACAAAGTACTTCCAACATGGGATTTAGAACTGTAGAATTAATATTTCTTTTTTACATTGTAAGAATTACATGTCATAATTGCATACTATGCATATATTCGACATTCAGACTTCATAAAACAGTTTCTCTTTTTTTTTTTTGCCTTGATTATAGATTAATGTCATAAACCAATTCTGAACAGGTTCAGTTGAGACCAGTGTAAACATCTGTGCCTGTTGAATTTGCCAGTCATCAAAGAGACAGATAGTTAAAGTCAGCCATAAATTATGGAGGACAATACCTAATTTATTTCTGTTCAGGTGTGATGAGGATAAGGCAAGAACTCCATTTTGACTGGAGGAAAATACTGAAGAATTACTGTCGCTGCAGCTCATTATGAGCAGCGAACAGGGCAGCAGTTGTGTAGCAATGACATGCAGGACTCTCGCATAGAGCGGTCCAGTAGGGAAGTCATGGGCAGTTCTCACTTTGGATTTCCAACTACATCCTTTTTACCAAGGAAGATCCTGCATTTTGCTTTTCCTGAATTATCTCCTTGCTAGTCACAACTCAGGAGAAAATATCAAAACATCACACTGAGTGATACAAAACCAACTTACATTTTTAGTATGAGGATAAATAGCACCATCCACTAAGGAGAAAGCTGAGCAAAGGAGAATCACAGATGCCAAAGCTTACAGTCAGAGCATACCAATGAACACAGCTGTTGTTCTATGGCATAAATACTGCTTGATTTGACCAAAACACTTACATAAAGATTTAGATCTGATGAGTCATTACTCAGACACAGTTAAGAAAATGTATTTCAATTGTTACTTTTGTTGCACAATAAAAATTCCAGCATCTTAGTTATCTGGCTTAGAGATTCTGATGGAACTTTGAATGTTCCAAGTAAACCTAGGTTTACAGTACCACAAATGTTCTTACAAATAAAAACATCTTTAGTATTGGTATAAAAAACTACTCAATAACTCCTAGCTTTCCCAGAGAAGATAGAATCTGTTATTGATTGCGAAAGGGGAAAAAAGCAGAACACATTCTTAATAAAATATTCTATAAGTTTTGCAAAGAAAAAGCATTATGAAACTGAGTAAGTGCCCATAAACTTCTCTGGACTAAACCGTTGTGCCATCACAGGGTTTAGTCATGCCACTTAAAATTCTTCAACTTCCTTCTCTCTCTTATCTGTATCCTGGAGCCTGAGATATTATTAACAACTTCCCTGCAGAGCCAAAGAATCAGGGAATACACATTGAGCATTAAAAGGATCCAGAGATAACATACTTTGGCATTTTGAGTAGGCAGAGAAAACTGGTCTAGGCCTCTCTTAGAGTGCTTTCAAATTTCTGCCCAAGTCACTTATCTTTTAAAGTCAAGGGGCACTATGCAATAATTATTTGTGTGCTGCATACATTCTTCTCCAAGTTGTCCATGCTACACAGCAACTATCTCCCCAGGAGAGCTTTATTTCAACAAATATTTGACTGAACCAGTGGAACGAATAGCCAAAGTGACAAGAGAAAACAATATCACACAAGTAGTTAACAACAGAAAAATAGTAGAAAAGCAGTTGTGCCAACTGTTGGTAAATTTTACATGGTTGTAAAATTCAACAAGATTTCCAACCTTTGATTTAAGAGAATGTTCTTAACTCGGTTTCAGCCTCATGCCTGATAACCCTTCACAAATTCATGCCTTTAATAATGCCTACCCTGCAATGCGTATAACAATATCACGTATGTGTAAACATACTGTAAAAATATAAAGAATATGTCAGCTACATCTACTTTCATACTCTGTGACCAAGTCCTCAAATGGCTATCTGGGGCATAAAATGCATAAAATTGGATTTCTATTCCTATTTTGCTTTAGCACAGTCTCCTTTCTCCCATCTCGTGTACAGGGCTGGGTGGCCTCCTGCTGCCTGTCTTCATTCCCTTGCTGCTCAGTGCTGTGCCCAAGTGCTGCATTTTGCATCTATAGTTTGATTTGGTAGGATTCTCTTTGGTGCTTCAGAGTTTGCAAGCTCTAGCAATAGCCCACGGAAACACTTACTAGCTTCTGAAAAAAATTTCCCTTTTGGGAAGGAGTTTTCAGCTTCATCAGAGAGGAATCCCTCCCTCTAGTAGATGTTCCTTAAGGAGCCCAGCACGTATACATTTTTTTCTGTCTGTGAACTGCAATCAAACTGACAATTATGTGTTTGCTCTTGTCCATGATAAAAGCTCATTAAGCTGCAACATTAGGCTGATTGCTTTGGTTTTTTCCTGTTGCCTTTTTAAATCTAGTTTGAAGTTGCACATTAAGACTTCTCCCCCAACCCAAAAAAAAAAGCAAAATAAATGCACTAACCAGGTTTCAGGACTCCTGGTAAGTGTAATACATTTCTGAAAATACCATTCTCAGAGAGGATCTACTTGTTTATCTGTTACACCCAGTGAAGGTTGCAAGAATCTGGGTAGGGTTTGTAGTGGGAGAGGTGATTATGATTCTGAACTGCATTTATCTGCAGAATATATATTTTCTGAAGGGGAACCACCTAAGGCATCACTGTCCTTCAACAGGAGGCACTATTTATCTATCAGCAGGAGCAGCAATGGCAGCACAAGTGCTTCAACAGGACTGCTGCCTGTGTCTGGCTATGTAGCCCTTCCAGAGAGAGCAGCTAACCCTGAACAAGGCAGAGTTCCCAGTACACTTCCCAAAGGCTTCTCCCACATAACCTCTGCATTGAATTCAGCACGATTACAATTTCCCATCAGAACTGGCCAGGAAAGATGTTGTCCCTGTGAGTTGTTGGACATACATGTTATTATTAGGAGCGTCACTAGGACATTCGGTGAGCATTTGGCAGTCCTCATGAGTTTCCACATCTCATTTGCTGTGAAGGTGTCCGACTGTCTGTGGCTAAACCTCCTATGAGAAAATGGGCAATATTCTGTGTCACCTAGGACTGAGCTCTCCCTCTTACTTTTCCAGGTTGTTGTTACCATCTTTTCCTTTCTCCTTTGTTTTCCCCATGTTTCTGAACACCTATGCCTTCCCTTCTGGGACTCCTCACTTTTCCCATGCTTCTGAGAGGTCTCTGTTTTCTCTTACTAAATAATGAGGATCTGCAATTACCTCCTCTTCCTTTCTGCCCTCCTGCCATCCCTCATTTTATTGTGATTTAAAACTTTAGAGGAGGAAGCATTCAAATGACTCCCTGGCAGTACTACATAAAATTTATTCACTGTAGGAAGAAAAGGTGTGTAAAGTACACTGTAAAGATGCACACAATAAAAATCATTCTTAGGATGCTAAACCATTATTAAAGCAAAGTAGATATTTCTTGCAGTTCTTTTACCATTAGGATATTCCAGTAAAGAATTTAGGAAAAGAAAACTTATAAAACCTCACTATGGTTGCAATAAATACTAGACTCAAAAAGAAATAAATTTAAGAAAGTATGTGTGAAAAAAATACCTGAAGGCCCAGCAAGCAGCACTCAGCAGTGAGGGTTGGTTATAGTGTTCAAACCTGTAAGTTCACTATTCTTGCTGCCTCTCTTGCTGTACTAGCAAATCATCAGGAATCATTAGCAAACTGTGGAATCTTACAGCTGGAGAGGAAAAAACCCAGAAACCTGAAGTACAAATGTTTCCTTAGCAAATTCAATATATTTGCATTACTCCTTGACACAGCCAAGCAGTAAGAGCATACAGGCAGTGCCCTCTTTAGGGAGCCTCTACCAAAACACCAGGAAAAAGCCCTAAACTCATGCTACATACAGCAGATCCTCTCATCTCTGAATGAACCAATATCAAAACATTTACTCCCAGATTTAACAAAGCTCATGTGCCAAGGGACGCTTAAAAGAAGTCACAAAACAGTGTCAGTTCATGAGTTACATCTAATATAAATACTACAGCAGGTCCCCAAGCCTCTGCAGTGTCCTCCACACTCAAACAGGACCATCATCATAATATAGCTATTCGCTATGTACTATAATAATTCATCATTTAGCACTCTACCCTGTCCTATCTACTCATAAAGTTATAGTAAATATCAATTCTAGACCTTGGTTCTCACCAAAACAAACAAAAAAAAAAACCATTTCACTTCTTGTTTAGGAACTGGCTTTAAACATAGAATTTTTATTCTCGTAAGTAAGCTTTACTGTCATTTTTACTCAGCTGAAGTCAAGCAATCCACAGGCTGTATTATAATTATGTAGAAGTAGGGGGTTAAAATCTACAGTTCAGGGTAAAGACACTGCAGGTGTGCAGTTTAATGAGTTCTTAATTGAGTAGTGGGAGAGCATAAAAAGGAAGTGCAGAGGGTGATTACAGGGCTCTTTCAGTGAAGGAAGCATTGCAAGCACTGAACTCTATAATCAAGAATAAAGAAAAACGAGTTCACCTCTAATTCTCTCTGTACTACAGCTTTGTTATTCGTGTTCAGAATGCAAGATTAGCATTTGTACCATCAAGTTAACTGATAAGATTAACCTTTTTTTGAGATGTACTTGTTTTAAGGCTAAGACCATGAAAACTGAAGAAGGACATAAAAAATAACTTTGATCTGAAAAACACGTTACCTGCACTCCCAATTTGCAAATCAGTCAGACTCCTCCCTGGCTTCCCTGTTCTCTTCTATTGAACAAACTGCACAGGATAAATCTGCAGAGGAAACAGTGGAAGGAGACATCACATGGAAGGGAAAAGGCAACTACCTGGATTTACTATACTCTATCCTCAATTCTTCTCCTCTCTCAAATAAACAAACACCTCAACATCCCCAAAACCTCTTCCCTCTACAAAGTGACAGAGCAGTGGAGTACTACTTAGGCAGGCACTGCAGGAAGGCACTCACGCAGGACAGTGGGAATGCTCCCAAGAATGCTGATGACAATATTTTAAGGAGACATAATTTTATATATGCTATGCATTTTATGGGGAGAAAACAGCACACCCATCCACAATGATGGACAGCTGAGATGTCCTGGACATGGACGTTTCTACCACATGTAAATCTGACTGGGGATAAGAGCAGCTTCAGCCTTTCACTGTTCAGAAGACAGTCACTGCAAACCCAGTACAATATCGCTCAGCCCAACTCTAGACTTTAGTCACTTGAGCCATTAGATATTTGGGGGTATTTTCAGAAAGAAGGAAGAAGAGAAAATCAAGCATCTTTCTAAGTAGTTCTATGCAGTTCAAGTGTTACCTGAAATGTCCTAATTTTCTCTTCAAATCTAGTATTTAGAACTATGAAATTCATAGAAAAACACAATATGCCTCAACCTCAAGGTGGAATATATATAAAGAATTTTTCACGATCATCTCAGTTTCATGAGAAAATTCTTATATTTGTACAGATACTGCAAGTTCTTATGATCATTTTGTTTACTTTATTGGCCTTTTTTGGTTTTTTCTGAATTTTTCAACTTCTTTTACATCAGTTTTTAAGACTTCAAAGGTGGTGGTTGTTGTTTTTTCTCCTGAATATATATATTTAACTGCATGTTGCCAACAGGGAACAGTCAGTTTTTACAAAGCCACAGCAGACCTGAATTCACTAACCTGGTTGCAAAGTTACTGATATTTGTCCTCAGTATTGTGGTGCCTACCTCCACACCAGTTTCTGACTCTGAGAGGTGACACAGGGAGGAGGGATGACAGGACTTATAACCACTGAGGCCCTCTGGAACCATTATTATCTTCTATTCCAATTTCCCTTATAACTTATTAATACATTAGAGAATATCACCCATTACTTCCTTCATCAGGCTTATAATGCTTCATTCAAATATCATTGCAAGAATCCAGTGTATTCATCTCCAAGAACCAGGAAATATTGCTGTTTAATGACATGAAGCCTGATCTAGAGCCCACTTATGTCAAATGGCAGTCTTTTAGCAAACTAATGGTCTTTGCTTAAGGACCATCAGCTCCAATAAATCAGGAGACAATTTTAGCTCTAATCAGACAGATCTTGAGAAGTTCATGTAAACACGCTCACTGAGTCCCCTTTGGCCATCCCTAGGAATTGGCAGCATGAATAACCATATTTCCAGCACTTTATAGGTGAGTAACTTTTTAGTGGCTGTGTAGCATGCAGACAAGAAAACATACTAAAACTTAGTGGCACAGAGCATGGTGTTACAAAGACATTAACACTTAAAGCCACATAAGATCTGGGCAGTGTAGGTATGCTCAGTGGTCCAAATTACCTTAATACATGTGACAGTCTCCCCTTGGGGCTAGGAGAGCACCTAATCCAAGTGCTGTAATTGAGTTGGCTTACATTATTCTGTTGTATACAGAACACAGGCACAAATAAATAATCTACCTGCCATAAGCAAGACGTGTCATGATGTAGTCATCAAACCTTACGTGCTAATTGAATGCCAAGAGATTACTTTAGGAAGAGGGAGATTGCTTCCTTCTAATGATCTAGATTTGGTACCTGTCAACTGGTTTTGCATTATCCAAATGCCAAGCCTGCGGTAGCTGTTACTTCTCCTTTGTTCTATGCTATGGCACACTCAGCTTATAGCAGTTTTCTACTTATTTTCACAAGCCTGCAAGTTCATTTATCTATATCCAAATTGCAAACATTTAGAGAAAGCTTTTACTCTAATGTTGGAGAAGTCCTTGCCCTGTTACCTTCAAGCAACAGGCAAGTTTGTTCAAGAGGTGTCCATTTGCATCAGAAATGTGCCATTTTCCAAAATTACTTCCAGTTTGTGCACACCGGTACCTTTTTTCTATTGAAGGTCTGTGTTCTTTTTTAATCTATTATCATTAGTGATTGCATTTTAAGTAACATGTATCCTTTTGAAATAATTTGCTGATATTAAAATCTACAAGCCTCAGCATTAAATGGAAATGTTAAGCTGCGCATACAAAAGCTCTCTGAAGAGTAAGAAAGCTTCACTCAAAGAGGATCTTGTCACCCATATCAGGATTATATTTAAACAGTACATATCAATGGAAACTCATGAGACTACCATGATTAAAAAGATATCGATGATTTGATAAACAGTTCTGAGGAAGTATTTGCTTTATTTTACATTTATGTGTTCTACTCAAAATGCAGTTACAAACTCCATCAGTTCCACTTGGTTTTGGACCTTGTAAATGCAAGTACTCCTCAAATCATACCCCCGCATATTTGTATAACATTAATCCTCATTAGTAATAATTACCACAATGTTTAAAGCCAAGATAGGTTTAAATCTTTCCACTGCATAAATCTGCCAGCCCTCATCTCTTTAATGGTTACTTTTAAAATCCAGTACTCACACATCATCTTTCCATTAAGCAACAGGCTTTTTTTTTCATACCTTTGTGATAAAATAATTCTCCACAGCTAGGTTTTAGGATCATCCACACTCCATTATATTTTAAAATTGCAGATACAACAGTAATAGAAAAATCCCTACCTAGTTTTTGGGAGAACTGCTCTGCTTCATGTAGCAGTGTGAAGAACATATTGTGTATGTTCTTTAAAGAGAACATTCAGTGTGATAAGTAAAATCCTGATAAGTGACACTACACAGTCTTTTTACAGAACAAGGAGACCAAAGTTGAAATCACATGGTTCTTGTAAGGAAGACCAAGCTGTTCCTCAGAAGTGAAGTTATCACTTTCCTTGGAAAAATCTTTTATGTCTCATTATTACAAAAATATATCATATCCACCCCAAACAGTAAATAACAAATTCAAACAGTTTTTAAACTGAATGGGAGCTATTTCTCCTTCTTGGGCAGATAAATAAAGCCATATGGCTTTCAAATCTTGCTGTTTATTTTCCCCAGATATATATTCTTATTAAATAAGACGAAAACTAAAACAGACAGCTCACAGATCAGTGACATTATTATGGTAAAAACCAACCAGATAAATGCCAGAAAAGACAACACCGTAACTTTTCAAGAATTGAAGGAAATGCACGAGGGCATTTCATATTAACTGTGCTTGCTGTTTTTTCTTGATATTTCAGAACTGTTTCAGCTTCAGCTGTAGCAAGTGAATTTTTGCATTCCAGCAATATTGCTACAAATACCTGCCAAAATCATAATCAGATGAGATTTCTGTGCTACAGCTTCCCAAAAGTTATTTCCTTAAGTGAACTTTGATTCTTCATTTCCTATCTCATCTCGAGCTTTATTAAACCAGATCTAAAAAACTAATACTGTATATGATCTCTTTAAAGTGTGGATTTATGTACCAATACAAAGATTAAACTGAGGAGGTTGAATGGATTTTGTTTTTCCTACAGCCAATTAATAGATTGTAAACTCAAGGCTCACGGAGTTCTAGTCTGAAGGAAAAAAAACAATAGAACTGTTATACATGGTTCATGGAACATTATTAAAATTCTTCCTACCCCTTCTTCCAGCTAAGTACACACTCTCAGCCTCTCTATCTCCAAACCAGAACTTTCTGCAAACTTTTCAAATAGCTAATGCATTAAGTGAATTTCAAAATGCATTGTTGGAAATTGCTAAAAATTATGGTAAGATAGGAATTTAACATTTAAAAATTTAAAATGAGACACATTCAGAGAAAAGAGAAAGTGAAATAACAACAGGTTTAGTATTGAAAAGTGATAAATTGTGTAAAGCTATGGAAGGTTTAGAGGAATAAAGAACAATTTGCTCTGAAGATAATTACAGGTACCTGGTCGAACTTTTAGATGGATCAGCTGGTTTCCATCCAGATTAGACATTTGGGATCCACTTTGATGACTAAAAGAAAAAAGCTGCCACAAGGTGACTCATTATTATAGTTACTACACAAACGAAACCAAAACCAAGAGAGCAACAAAACAGAGATGTGCCCTTAAACATAAACCACTAGTTAAAAAGAGAGTCATACACACACTGAACCAAAACAATACCTAAATTGAATCTAGAAGCAAGTCTAATGGCAAGTTTGCCCTCAAAACCAATTAAACCACTGGAATCAACAGAACAAAATCACTAATCTACTGAATTTACAAGAAATTGCAGTGTTTAGTTATCAAACCCAACAGCTGGATTTTTGGAAACCAAGATGTAACCTATTTCATAAATCATGATTTTTTAATCAAATATGGCTTACGCATTCTCTTCATAGACTGGTGAGTGAACCTTTCTTTCTAAGTCCGGGAAAAGATAATAATGCAGTAAATCCAACCAGAGTAGCGGAAGCATTTGATAGGTCTGTTCCATATACAAATATGCCCAGTACTGTACTTCAAAAAATGTCAATGTTTCTCTTCTACAAGATCATATTTAAGGCTTTGTAAACTTGACCAGGCACAATATCTCTCGTAGATGCTTCACATGCACATACAAAGACAGGAATACATACCCATATCCACTAACACAGACCAAGAAGGACTTGACTCCTCCTCAGCTAATAGAATTCAGGAGGGCATAGGCAGAGGCTGGTGGTCTCCATGCTTCCCAGTGCTCCAGCATCCAGCTCTTTTGAGCAGGGAATGGACACCCACAGCACAGCAGACCCCTCAGGGCTGGGGGATAGGAGGGAAAAGCTGCTTCCCATCAGTTCCTTGGTGTCACCAACACCGTGGCCTGGTAAAGCCCACCAGGAAGTAGCAGAATTTGACTTAAGCCAGAGGAAAAAAGCCCATCTTTAGCAAGTGTTGCCAGGGAAAAAGCTAGCTGAGCTTTACAATTAAGAAATCAACAGAAATTCAGCATTTGGGAAAGCTCAGAGGCTATGAACTTGCAACCTCTTCAGTATATTGGAAAGCTGAAATCATGTTAATGCTTCTGAAGATGCTGGCATAACTTTGTCTCTGCGAATGACCAGAAATTATATTATGTCTTCGGTTTGTAAAGTTTGAGCTAAAATTCTATTAAAACAACTGACTGAGAAGGAAGTAGCAATAGCCAGTCACTCAATATCCATCCATCAAAAAAAATTATTTCCCCCCCTACCCAAAACTAATCACCTTATAACTGCACACCACCACAATCTCTAGAAAAAGTCAAACTATATTTATATTTAGGAACTAAAGCTGTAAATCAAACTGTTCTCTCTAAAAAGATGAACATTTCTGAGAAGAACTTATTTTAAAATTCCTCTATATGTAGCATATCTAAGGAATAAAAATCACACACAGAATTTAATGTCTTTCTTCTTAATACAAGTTATCTTTCTTTCTCTGGGACATATGGTGTAAATTGGTGCTAAAAAAATCCCACTACATAACACACTAGATTTTAGACAGCATCTTTTTGATTTTTTCCTAGGACATTATCATTGCCCATTTCATTATGTCACATTGGTGGACTTTCTACATGGCAAAGCCTGATGTGGAACACCAATTCTCAGGTTAAGAGTACAAATAAAGCCCCTTATAAGTAATTTAAGACTAATGCCAGTAAAATTCTATCACCAACTCTGATACTACAAAACAGCTACATCTTTTGTTTTGGTTTGGGGTTTTTTTGTTTTGTTTTTGTTTTTTTTTTTTTATTACTTTATTATCTCACTATATATAAACATATCTTCCCTCTGTACTCAGTACTGGTGAGTCCGCTCCTTGAATCCTGTGTTCAGTTCTGGGCCCCTCACCACAAGAAGGATGTTGAGGGTCTGGAGCGAGTCTAGAGAAGAGCAACAAAGCTGGGGAAGGGGCTGGAGAACAGGCCTTATGAGGAACGGCTGAGAGAGCTGGGGGCGTTTAGCATAGAGAAGAGGAGGTTGAGGGGAGACCTCATTGCTCTCTACAATTACCTGAAAGGAGGTTGTAGAGAGGAGGGAGCTGGCTTCTTCTCCCAAGTGACAGGGGAAAGGACAAGAAGGAATGGCCTCAAGCTCCACCAGGGGAGATTTAGGCTGGACATCAGGTGGAAGTTTTTCATGGAAAGGGTCATAGGGCATTGGAACAGGTTGCCCAGGGAGGTGTTTGATTCACCTTCCCTGGAGGTGTTTAAGGGATGGGTGGACGAGGTCCTGAGGGACATGGTTTAGTGTTTGATGGGAACGGTTGGACTCGATGATCTGGTGGGTCTCTTCCAACCTGGTGATTCTATGATTCTATATCTGAAGAGAGAACTTTCTAGATATGAAAAATCTGCATATATACATATATAAAGAGCATGTTCTATGTACATGAAAGAGAAAAATTTCTATTCTTTCCTCCTTATGCTATACCATACAGTAGTTGCACAGAAAATGGCTTCTTAAAAGTCAACATGAATTGACATCCTTTAACTTGTTTTAATTATGGCACACCTTGAAAAAGCAACTTGAATCACAGATTCCTGTGGGTATCTTTACATTCAAAAGAGACCATCAATGGGAATATTATTACTCAACTGCTAAATGTGACAGTTAGTACAGTCGCCCACATCTCACATCTCCATAGGTAAAACTAATTCAACTGGGGAAAATCTATTAAATAAAATAGAATCAACCAATGCTGATTTTTCCCTAATTACTCCACTTTATAAAAAGGCTACCTTACATGTAGTTCTGTGTAGTTACAAAGCAATTTTTCCATTTATTTTAGTCAGGCATGTTAATTTGTTAATTCATTTTAGCTTTAGATAGTGCTGTTACTTAAAAGTTCTTATCATTGGGGTATCTATATGTTCAGTATCGCATTCACATGAGAAAAAATGACAAAGCCCACAAAAATGTTGGAATGATAAAGGTTGTCAGAGTAACAAATTATGCACATGGGCAAAAGGGTAAAATATAATTATGCAGATGACAAAGTAAAAGAAGGTAATTTACAACTGATTCAGAAAATTACTGGCATAATAAACATATCCCATAAATCAGTTAGTTAACAACCTAATTTATAACTTTCTGAATAATTGCAAAGATAAAATAGAGACTTAGAAAGGAATTCAAGTGCCTCATGTCTTTTCTTTAATGTACCTAACAAAGGACAACATTAATAGATCAGCAGCACATTAAGTAATTGATGCCACATTATTACCCCCCTCTCTGCTGCACTAATGAGCAATTACTTCTTGTGATAATCGACTCTTTTCAACAGTGAAATTAAGAAAGTTTTTGCTGTACAAAAATGACAGAAGCTCATAGGTCTGAGACTATCAAATGGAAAATCTGTTCACTTTTTAAAACATCAGCAAGCACGACTCAGGCCAGAACCAGAGCAGCACTTCGGTGCATTCTTACAAGTGCATTGGAAATGGGAACTGACACCTGCTCCTCCACACAAACAGGCACATCTGAGCAAGCTTTCTTCAAAAAGCTATACAAAATTACCTATGGAGGATATCTGTCTCCCACTTCCCACTTTTTTTTAAAAAAAACATGGGTATCTCAGAAGGAATGAGCAAGGTCATGGCCCCTAACTTTTCAAATTACTCCAGTTTATAAAAACTAAATATCTCTCCAAATCCTGCTGACTTAATGATGACTCAGTCATAGGTCTAAATGTTTTTCTATATTAAAGGGAAAGGTAAAAGACATGGAAGTTTTTCATGAATAAGGTCACAAAACAAGACATAAAACATAGTTGATGAGGAGAAGAAATCAAGGTACTAAACTAAAGAACAAATGCAAGACCACATGGCACACACATGAAAAACGACAGCAAGGTGTTCAGAAAAGTTTTTAAAATTTCAGGGAAAAAAATGTCATTTGTGTGGGACACTGATAATACAAAACTGCAGGTAGGCATAATGCAGACATAGCTTGCTTAGCCGAAAGTCATCATCCTATCACTACAGCTAGGAATTTTGGGAAGCACCAGTGCACCTAGGGCTATAAAGCTGTAGCTTTAAGTAGGGAAGCAACAGCCTTAAGAGTCTGTATTAAGGTCTCCAAAACAGTCTTGGCAGAAATGAACAATAGGTAACTGCAAGGTCATCTCATTTGTGACATTAAGTCATTAGACTGATTATGTGTCCATCTGCTCTGCTTTGCAAATTGGCCTTCTGTGTTCATTAGCAATCATAAATCCAGATATATTATCACACAGGCTAGGAAACACATGTATAAACAGTTACGAGCACGGACCTGAGAGTATTACAGCTACTCAGCATCATAAACACTAATGACTTTGAATCACACAGTTAGCCTACTGGAAGCAAGCACCTTAGAGCAAACGTAGTACAAGACCTCCATCAAGAAAAAAAGAACTCTTACTGTAAATATGTACAAAACCAAAGGGGCTTTAATCTACCAAAACAGAGAGGGCTGTCGGTGAAGAGGGAGCTCTGTGTAATAGCTATTTATCACCATCACCACCACCACAGCATTACTTCCCATTTACCCAGTGGTAGAGATCCCAATCATTTGGCTCTGCTTCTTCTTCCTTTGCCAGGTTTTAACTGTGCTTTTCTCTGAGCAGCACAAAGTACCTATACAAAGCCTTGTAAAACACGCTCTCACCCTTGGTACAGGGTCCTCTAACAAGAGCTTCTTTGCTGCTCTGCTGAACTCCAGTCAGCTTCACCTTTGGTTATGCAGATACCAAGTGCTGTGCTGTGGCATCAGGTCAGGGAGCCACATCCATTCCTGACACCATTATAGGGATGAATTTGATACAAGTGCTTAAGATTAACGTATTAACATAAATATAGCTAGAACGCTTCTGCATGTTGAGGAGACACACCTCCCCAAGCCATTTTATGGTTTGCACATTAAACTAGCTAATAGTTAAACTACTTACAGAGAGAGTACTTGTACTGTAACTCTATTTTTGTTAGCTATGTATTCATGTCAAGGGAAGCAAAAATAGTATAGTCCTAATGGATACATTTCTATTCATACATTCTGCATTTTTCTCTTTCTACCCTAAGGCTATCATTATATAGGGTAACAAAGGAAATTAAAATTATTCCTGTTGCCTCTCTTCTCTATTAATCTTTAATGATTTTTAATTTGAGTGCTTTAATCTATCCTTTCATAAAAAGGATAAAGCAGTAATTCTTAAAAAGTCTTTTTTCCCCCTCACCCATACTTTTATACAAATTTCAAAAAACACATAGGAATTTTGTTTCTAGTACATACTTTCCTATTTTATCAGGATTCATAGAAGCAAATAAGGGCATGAACCTGCACCCATCACCAGCATAAGGAATGATTCAATAGGGCATATTTGCTTGTTTCTCTGTAAGCAAATAATTATGTCTCTTCTTGTTCAACAAAGCTGTTTACTGTAAGCTGTGCTCACTGCCATGAGTAATCTTTTTTTTTTTTTTATTTAAATGAAACTAATAAAGGTAGAAGACATGCTGCTTAGCAGTGGTTTAGGGGAAAAAAACCATGCTTGGGGAGTTTTTCTTTGCAACAAGCCAATAGAAGAGGGGAGGTAAACATTAAGTAAGAAAGTCCATCACCTGCAGCTGACTAGGGAGAGGGCAGAAGGGTTTGGGAGTTAAACCCAGGTTGAATGAACCCTTCAACCAAAATCTGCTGCCTGCTGAGGCCTCTGCTGAGCAGCAGAAGCAAAGCCTTACATGGTCTCTATACATATTTGCTGTTACAATTCTTACAATCTAAATGCGCTCAGTCCCTCAGCTCTGTATACTCAGGCTTGTCACCACCATTCCTTCACACACTCATCTTTGGGGTCCACGCAAATATCTGCTTCAGCTACTTCAGATCCAGCTGGAAAACAAACAAACAACTGAAAAAAATAAAGCACTTCCCACCACCCTATCTGAAGAGATGAGTCACTTTGCACATTTCACCAGTCTTCTTTAAATATATAGCCCTGAAACTTTCCTAGTACAGCCCAAGTGTGAATTGAGGCTAGAGTGGAATATACACCCCAAATTACCTGTTCTGCTGGAAAGAGTGATATCTGGGTGACTCTCATAGAACAATAGAGCATGACAATTATTAAGTATTTCTAGTATTTCTTGTACACTGCACTTCCTAGTGGCACTTGACACAACTTAAATATCCAGCCTTTTGGGCTCTGCTTTTTCCTAACATTTCAAAAAATTTGCATCAAAGCTAGAAATTTCCTGCCACAAATGAGAAAAATGCCTTTTGTCTGGATACAGTAGCCATGAAGGGTGAGGGCAGGACTTTATGAGTCCAAATCAGAGGCAGTGGGTTGGGGGGAACATTCCATCTTCCAATTTCAAAAGATAAGGTACTCATAAATGAGGCTGCTTTTAACTAGCAGGCTAACTGCCTCCAAAAAATGTCTTCCAGGACATTTGTTTGAAAAATTTCAGATGTTCTGATTCATCCATCTTTTCCTTTGGAACTGTCCCACCATGTATAAATACCCACATATTTTTTTGTACACTTATCTTCTACAGAGAAAGAAAGAAGTAATCAGGGGTGCTCGGTCTGTTTTCTGAAACAGAGGGAAGCAGGTTCAAGTCTGCATTCCAAGAAACAGAAGGATTTTGACCCACTGGTGTCTTACCTCCCCATAGGTCACTCTGTACACTGGATTGGTGGCTATTCTGATGTTGGCTAGAGTTACACTCTTTGAACAAAAAAGCTATGAAAAGCTTCAAGTTCAATTAACTATTTTTCATTTCACTTCTTCATGTTGAATGAAAAAAATACCATTAAAAAACACTGACCCGATTATTTAATACATAAAAGAAGCCTTTGTAGCAGGTGTAATATTCCTAAGAGGTGGTTAATGAGAAATACACATCAGAGCGTAACTAGAATGAGCCTTTGATGTTGGTTAGCTTACCTATTATGACACTCGAGAAAAAGATCTCCAGGGAGAGAGTGAGCACATATTGCATCTCTACTGAGGGCTGTTACAATTAGATAAGCTGTGGTATCCTGGGCTGTTATACTTCAGCTTCTGCCAAAGGTCTTTGAACCTCCTCCCCAGCCCCATACACAATCTCACACCAGGGCAACTACAGCCCACGAAGTCCGGTTCCGCCAGCATTGCCCACAAAGGACCCATCCCCAGCTGGCTACAGGGAGCTTCAATTTCAGTAGGTTTACTAAAGCACAAGCCTGGACAGGTCACACAGTCCTTCAGGTAAACTAAGCACTATTCACAGTTGAGGTTGAAAAAAAAATTAAATAAATGGTATCTGAAAAATAATATAAAGTAGGTTTTTATTCTTTCCAGCACACTGAACTCAACTGAGCCACAAAAATTTAAATAAATTTCTAACAAATGCAACTTATTCACAAGAGTTGCTTTGATTAGACAGTCTTTAAGAGCACGTAGCGACAGAGGTGAATTGTATGTGAATGCCATTTGATTAGGACAAGTACAGCACCATTTCATAAGAACTGCTGCATAGTTAAGCAGAGAGCCAAGGAAAACTCCTTCTCCTCTGCAAAAAGTAGAAGGAACTTCTTTTGCCTTGGACTCTCCAACTTACTTTAACTTCATTTTCCCTCTCACATCTTTCTATTGCTTGACTGGCACAGCGAGAGTTCTCCCTGCCATTTGGATTTATTGTAGCCACAGGAACAGAGGCAAATATAAATTCCCATGTCTTTGTGCATATAGTGGTAACCACAGCAGGAATTTCATCTTCACAATAAAACCTTTCCAAACTCAATATATAAAATGGTCACGTACTTCACATGCAAGATCCTGGTAATAGGAGAGAGAGATAAATGACTGTAAATTGTAACAGACAAGAAATCATACATATATACTTTTTTTTTTCCATTTTGATGTATTCAATGTATACCCATTTGAAAAGGTTACAAAAATCCCTCTGAAACACAGTTTCCAATTGTCAACAGAATAACTATTTTTCAAATGTATAGCATCTGAAAGGCAAAAAGGGTTTCATTGTTTACTGGCTCAAAAGTCACTTTCATATCCAAGTACATTACTACTGTTTAACACAGGAGCAAATGCACTTTCCTGAGTGAATATCTAATTCCCTGTGTGACAGCACGTAAAACTTAACCAACTTGCCAGCCCCTAGGAGACCTAGTAGGGCTGCCATGCTCTCAAAGAGGTCTTGAACATTCCCTATAAATTGCCAACGTTTGTGCAATGCCTATCTGCACCCACTGGATTAATTAAACCTTTACATTATACCTATTGGTATCTGAATTTAGCTTAAATTTAGCTGAGTTTAGATGAGTCTCACTTGCTAAAAGCATGGACATAATTTATTTGAACCTCATTAACATCCACAGGAGAGCCAAGATTTGAATTTTAAAATAACAACAAAAATTGGCAGCAGGAGGCAATGAGGAGAGCCAGGGGCAGGAGTGGGAGAAAGAAGAGGATAAAAGAAAGAAATTAGCTTCATGATCCAAGATCTGATGAAAAACTTGCCGTTGGACTGTTTGTCTTTGCAACACCTATAACTCCATTGCCAAAACCCAGTTTAGGAGCTGTACACAGAGCTGTCCCTCTAACGTTTTACTAATGCATCACGGACAATGCTGTTCAACAAAAAGAGCTTGTAAAATGTGTGGTTTGCTTTTTCATTTCAATAAGAATACGCTTTGATCTGTTTTCCAATGCATTCAAATGACTCTTGCACAAAGATCTCTGTCCTGTAGTGCAATGTAAGAAACAGCTGTTCAAAACAGAGAATAGTAGAATTAAAATCGCCCTTAACATACAGAGTTTCCAGCAGTTTCACAAGCTTCCAACGCAGCTGAAGCCCAGTCTAGACATCATTGCTCTGCAGAAGCAGGGAACATTTAAGCTGTGATCTTCCTTTCAAATCCGATAACAAGAGAGTTGACTACAGCCTGACTGCTTTTTTGGATATTTGTGAACACGGATTGTTTGTCTAACTTAAGCAACAAGAGAGATTTCTAAATACACCAAGACAGCATAGTATTTTCACCAGAAAACAATGGGCTTTTACCTCAGAGCCTCACATAAGCAGGGCTTTAATAATTTTCCTAGGCTAGACCTGTGCCAGGTCTCTGGCAATACTTGGTACCAGATGCATATGGAGACTTAGCAACGGGAGACAGGGTACAGTCTGCTCTCCATACCAGCTACAGATAAGATTTTTCTACAACTGAAAACCTAAAAGTTTAATGTCTCTTTCATAAAAACTACCAACTTTGTGATGCAGGTTATAAGTTGTTCTAAAAGAACATAAACATGCAAAGCAAAATATTTTACCAATGATTGGCACTGAGCTTGAACACATAATGCTAGTTTTGTCCCGTAACACAGGTAATTTCATAGTCTAGACAGACACAGTTGTGCCATTGTGATTTTCTTGAAAATCTACTTCATCCTTCACGTAGGTTAAGCTGGATTCAGCTAAAGAGCACCTTCATAATTTTCCAATTTCTTTTGTTCATTAATTCAGTACAATTTAAATCCTGCTCTAGAAATCCTATCTTCTTCTGCATGTTTTTCATGACAGGACTTAAAATAATCATCCAACATAATTTTTCCAGAAGGTACTCCTCAATGCAACTACTCTTTAACAGCTTCAGTACAAAGTAACCTGGTGTAACTTGTGGCTGTTTAACCTGAAGGCTGTTTTATTTGACCTAGCTGACTCTGCAAAGAAGCAGAAAAGACTGCTGCAGGATCCATTCTACTATGATAAGATGACACAGCTTTCCACATATGGAAAATAAGCAGCTGATAAGGAAATGAGGGAAAGGCAGACAGTATCTTAAGTACTGCAGCTGTTCCTAAACTGTACAAATATATTCCATGCCAACTGCACTCAAATATTCTATTCCAATTGCTCAAAATTATTCCACCTTCACTCAAGAACAGGGATACTCTGGTATAACCATTCCTCCTATCTCTCCCCACAGTATTTATCATGAAAAACTTTATATTTTCAAAGCAAACATGGCTCTGATTTATGCCACAACTACAAGTGTACTGAAAGTGAGACTGGCTTAGCAAAAGAGATGTGAGAAAGCTAAGGTTATTTAACATTGCGGCATCCAGCTGGCTAAGTGCTCTCAGACTTCTTCCTCCTCCTTCTCATTCAGTATTGGCCTTTCACTTTCTGCAATAAGCAAGGCAAACACCTATTTCAAAACTAAATGACAGCCTTATTGAAAATGCTTTCTTCTTTCCTCTGTTAAAGGGTCAGCATAGTACACACCAAACAAACCATAGATTCTCTGGCTACAGTGGAAGCCACTACAGCTCAGGTGGTTTCCTCACATCTATCTGTTCCCTCCAACCTGCCTAAAAAAGGGGAAATGCAATTTACACAAATGGTTCAGCTGCAGGCTTTTAGGTGCTTGACTTCACAATGACAGAGGTGATTCTTTAAATACATGTGTTTTTTAGGTTCTGTCCACTTATTCATAAAATGTTCATTGTTAGGATGATGCTATTGATGCAATACCTAGCTGCAAACACCTACAGATAACAATTTATATTTTTAGGCCAGCTCTTATAATAAAATAACATTTTGTAAGTAAAACTCACATTTGACAAATGCGATTGCTCTGTAAACACAATCCAATTTTATAGAAATATAAAAGTATTATTGACATAAAATTGAGATTGAATGTTTGTAATGCCCTTTAACAAATCAGTTTGCAACAGCTTTTTATGATTGTCTAATGAATTTAGTATTTCTTTTTACAAGAAATGTTCCTGACTAATTTTGCATCCAACACATTTAGAATTAGAAACCACACATCACATAAATGGCAGAAACAAAAGGTGCATCAGTGAGTGCTCAGCCCAAGGCTACTGCCACACAGTTTTTTCTGAGCTGCTTTTGAAATGAAGGTCCCGCAGCTGCAGAGATGCTGCAGGAGCTCCTGGCATACCAAAGCAGGCACAGGAGAGCAGGAGGTGACATAGAGGAGTGCTCAGAGTGAGACAGTTGGCAGATACCATCTTCAAAAGCTGCATCACCAATTATGGAATTTTGTTTGGGGTCAGTAATTACAGGATGCAAATTTTTGCTTTTAAGATCCTTTCAGTTGCAAAGCCAGGAAGGCTTTAGTACTGTTACATCTTTCATCTTATAATTAAGGTCATTCTGTTCCTGGATCTCATCTTCACTGTATGTTTTGAGTGGTATGTTAACAGAGCTAAGTGAAGCATACTGATAAGTTACACACAATAATGTCCAGAGGCCATATGAGATGCAGGCAAAGATTCACTTAATTAAAGGGTTAGCAACAGCCAAGACAAGCATGGATCACCCTGAAGTTATTTATTTTGGTGTCTGACAAACTCTTGAGACCCCCAAGCGGTTTCCCTATCACAGGAGTTTCCCAATTCCTTTGTGTCAGATCTGCACAGAGGGTCAGCCCTTGGCAGATGTACCTGAATTATGTGAATGTCTCTGCTACAACTTTACTCTTTATTCTATCACATAAAACTTCCATGTGAACTCTTCCACAGCAATGTGCTTTCCCAAGACCACTGAAATAACTCTTTGAGGGTGTCCAATTAAAATAAATCAAGCCATTGAGAAATTCCATGAGGTAAGCATGAATATCAGAGACCAACTTAAAAGATATTTATGGTTCCTATTGGAAAAAAAATGGAATTGTAACTGAAACTTTTTCATTTACTGCCCTGAGAGACTGAAATAACTCTCTACAGCTGACAGTATTATACTAAATACAAAAGACTCAAGCCCACACACTGTGGCAATCATATATTCATTTGGAAAGATAGATTTGATTTGAAAAGGAGTTCTGACTTTCAGAATAAAACTTTCAGTGGAGATTTTCTTGATTCACACACCCCTCCTGAGAATCTCTGTAATCAATACACAGGAAAAGTTCCATAAGCATGTTTTAGGGATTGTTATCAATTCCATAGTGTTGATCTGCAAGTTGCTACAGAGGTCAAGTCAAAACCTATTCGTGGTCTAACTCTGAACACAGAGGCTTTATAAGTCCCCCTATTTTCCTCTAGTAAGAAGAGGAAAAGAGGTGATGTTCATATCACAAAATGAAGGCTATTGCCTTTGCTAGAGCTTTGTAAGGCAGCAATGCAACTGCTGTCAGACTTTATTCACAACAGCCAACCTCAAAGTTCCATGGTATATCATGGCTCTACAATTAACAGAGATGACTGAAGAACTTAGTAAGCATATCTTTACATCCTACCTCACTGTGAGACAAGGCAGCACTCAAACTCAGCACACACACTCCTACTGTCAAGGCTGTAAAGGCCTTGAGGCCTTAAGGGAGACAGGCAGCTTTTGCCTGTAGTGATTTGTAACAAGCAAGATACAAACAGTTGTGATGCAGACTGTACATTAGAAGTCCTGTAGTTGGATTTACACAAGAGTTCACTTCTGATCTTAGACTACACACATTCACCGACTTTCACTTAGCCAGGGCACAGCAAATTTACTTCACAATGTCTGAATTTAACTATCATGTGTGAGATTTTAGCTATGCGTGGCCAGGAGAAGAACATCAAGCAAGGATAGAGCAGAAAACAGAGGAAGAATCCTTCAAGTTTCTGAAAAAAAAACTTTTTCAAAATACCAGGTATACAGCGAGAGTTTTTTGCCAGTGACCACACATGGGAGAGTAGTGTCAAGCGCAGTTTCTCCTTCCTGGCTCTAAGAGCTTACACTGTGGTTTGATTTTCCCAGGTGTGAAAGCAGAAGACAGACAGAAATGACAGTCACTGTCCTTTGGCACTTGATCCTAAACTGACCCTTGTGGCTTCTCAAGGACTTGCTAAGCACTAACCAAGACACATATCAACCTGAGGAAAGAAACAGAAGTAACATCCTCAGCTGCTTCACCTTAAAAACACTGTTCCTGGAACAAGGGCAACCTTCTCCATTTGAAACCCCATCACAACAGGCTCCCAGGTAGGACATTTCTGAGGAACAAGCTCCTGTGTGACACATTGCTGGTGAGGTGTAAGGCACAGGAGAAGTTATTCAGGACTACAGAGCAACCTGCTGACAGAGCCCAGTGAGTGCAGGAATCCCTGACACTGCCTTCTAACCATTTCCAAGCTAGCCTTCCTTTTCCACAACAGTCAAGGGGAAAGAGACATTCATGCAGATTTTTAGGGGAAAGTCTCAATCCAAAATACAGGTAGCTCAAGGATAAGTGTGGGAGATCTGGGAATAGGAGAGTCATTTGTTCTTCACAGACAATTATTGGCCATGAATCATCATTTACAAGGAGGATAATGAGACACTGGAGAGAGTGATACTGAATTAAAAACGATGTTCCTGATCTTTATCCCTTTCTCTTTTTCCCCTTAATAAAAATGCATGGGATTTTCTTAAACAGGAAAAGCCCTTGCTGATAATTCAATTATCTTTAAAAATTTGGATGTAAGACTAAAATACATGGAGAACTAATACACCAGAAGAGAAGACAAAGAGAAAAGCACACCTTTACTGAGATGCAATACCTGTGGTTTTTAATCTTGTTGCAGCTACAGAATTATTCCTAATATGAAAAATGCAGTTTCAGGGAAATATTAGTTTTGTTAGTGTCCATTTTTATGGGAAGTCAAGACCAAAATATCTCAAGTACTTTGAATCAAATCAAATTTTTCTGCTTGGTGGAAGGACATGAAGAAATTTTGCTTTGAATAAGTTCAACTGTGTACTGCCCTTTCTCAAGAGCTGCAAACTGGAATGGCCATGTTCTCCTACTGCAACCACAGGATGAGCTCCTGAGCAAACTTCAGTGCTTTTTCTCTCTCCTCTTCCTTATGCCAACAGTAAGCATCCTCATGGTTAGGATATATCTGGAATTGACCAAGAACTTCAGCCATTCTTTTTTACCTTGAACAATGGGACCTATTGGCAAGCAATGCTCAGTTGCGCACATATTGCTGCTAACAGATGAGGCAGTTTGGCTGAAGTAGATCTAATTTAGCCAAAGGAATCAATATATTATCTTTTCCAATATCAAACTTTCAAATGTTTTAACTATTCGATAAGATTTAGAAAGAAAAAAATGATGAAATAGTTTTCTGCAGAATGGAAATTCCAGCTTTTGCACAGCTCTGCACTTTACAACCTGTGGTTTGAATTACAAAACAGGGCACGGTTATCATCTCCACGCAAAGCAATCAGCACACTCTTGATTCAACGTATTAGTCTGCTACTTGTCATCTTGCTAGTCTGTCTTGTTGCAAACCAGAATCTTCCAAAGTACTTATCTGTAAATGTATGCTGAATTTCCTCCATTTTTCCATGCCTTTTGACCACTAGAAAGAGAGACAAATATTTTCAAACTATTGCCATGAAGGCTACTTTAAGAAATATTTTCATAAGTATTTTTTATTATTCAGCTTTCCAGGCATCTTACTCTGGGGCCAGGATGACAACAAATATCTGCCTGCTTAAGCCCCTGCCCCAAAATGCTTTATCTCCAGTAAGTGATCTCTTACTAGACCCCACACGGAGGGCATGAAAGCCAACACAGAGGCTGAATGACTCCCACCAGCCTTTACTGCAGCTGCCTGTGTATACATAGGTAATAGAATCACAGAATCAGAGAACAACCAGGTTGGAAGAGACCTACTGGATCATCGAGTCCAACCATTCCTATCAAACACTAAGCCATGTCCCTCAGGACCTTGTCTACCTGTGCCTTAAACACCTCCAGGGAAGGTGAATCAACCACCAACCTGGGCAGCCTGTTCCAGTGCCCAGTGGCACTTTCTGTGAAATTTTTTTCCTAATGTCTAGAATAAATCTCCCCTGGTGGAGCTTGAGGCCATTCCCTCTTGTCCTGTCCCCTGTCACTTAGGAGAAGAGCCCAGCTCCCTCCTCTCTACAACCTCCCTTCAGGTACTTGTAGAAAGCAATGAGGTCTCCCCTCAGCCTCCTCTTCTCCAGGCTAAACACCCCCAGCTCTCTCAGCCGTTCCTCATAAGGCCTGTTCTCCAGCCCCTTCACCAGCTTTGTTGCTCTTCTCTGGATTCACTCAAGAGCCTCAACATCCTTCTTGTGGTGAGGGACCCAGAACTGAACACAGTAAATAAATTAAATTCTTACTATACAAAGTAAAAATAAGTAGACAATAGAAAATAAAGCCCATTCCACTTAGGGGAATGTGTGTGGGAGGGTGGAATATGAATTAGGGTTTTTTTCCCCAAAATACACTATTTTTAATCATTTCCTTTCATGGAGATTGCCATAAGTACAGCTACTACATAGATGCTCTGATGCTTAGCTCTCAGCAAGCACGCAGAGGAGTAAGTTGTGCTTCTGACCTAGTGAACAAAGCTTAGTCTGCAGTAGATAATTCAGCTAATTTTGTCTAATAGCAAGCATGACAACGTGCAACTCAAACCATAAAATCTTCACTCTTCTCTAATAATTTTTAAAGAGTAATGGATTTTTTTTTTCCCCTTTTAATAAGACTTCTAGTATGGTGAGATGTAGAACATGCACAGCAAGTTCCAGATTAGTGTGAATTTTTACAGCAAGCCCAGAAAATACTGTTTTATTGCCTAAATGCTGACACAATCACAAATGTAATGGAGAGAACAGCACTGTTGTAATTTCTGATATAATCCTATCAGTATGGTTAGTAGATAAAGGTTTCACCAAGAATTTAATTTTTTTATTTTCTTTCACCTTTTATAACTCAGGTTTCTCAAGACTTTCCTGTCATTTGCCTTGTTTTTCATGAAACAGACCTACAAAACATACCTCTTTGCTCATGGTGTGCTACTAACATTAGATGATAAAACGTCAAGTATTCTGTGTCACAGTCGACTAACACAGAAGCTAAAATCATAGGATAACAGCTATTTCGGTAACAGCCTTGCACACATGCTGAGACTAATTTAAAGAGTGAACTTATTAGAACTTGAAAGAAATCTCAAATGAGAAAAGATGCAGGTTCAGTTACACGTGCATGAGCTACTAACTTGAAGCTAATGAACAAAAACCATCTCCAGAATTTCTCTCACGCAGAAAATCTGAACAGAACAAAAATACTTCTTTAAAGCACACATGAAACAGCACACTCACAGGAGGATATCAGCCATTTCTAAATGTGCTAAGGTAGATCTAACACCACCTTCTGAAATCACAGAATCACCAGGTTGGAGAAGACCCACAGGATCATCGAGTCCAATCATAATGTTATGGAACTTACCCATTTTCACCACTCTTTCCTCCAAAAATTACCATGTAGCTGCTTGGCCACCCAGAGCAAAGACTCACTTGAGCAGAGGTTAAGCTCTAGGTCAGCAGCCACAGGTGGGTGATAGACACAGCTGGTTGTCAGGCCACTGATGACCTCCCACCTCCCATTCCCTGCCCCTTTTGGAAGATGCAGACTAAATCTAAAACAAGCAAGAAATGTTAAGGAGACACATTGCTACAAGGAAGATTGCTAGTGGCCAGGTCAGAGCAGGGTCTGCAACATGAGCCAGCAATGCTGCTACCCTGCTAAGCTGTGAGAGAAACACTTCAGGGGCTGCTCCTTTTTCATCCCCCAAATCCCTAACTTCCCACCCCAGGAAAAGCAGTCTACCCAATCACTAACATGCCCAAAATCTTTTGTAATATAAGCATCCAAGCATTTAGCAGTGGGCTGAGACCAGGGGCTTATTTCAGATAAACTAAATATTATTGCAACAGACTATGATTAAAATAAGCATATACTAATACCATCTATATGGTATTAAAGCAAAACCCAAGCAGATCTGAAATGCCATTTTTCCTTGGCTGAAGGATTTTTTGTTTTGTTTTGAACCTTCTGAGTTCCACAAACTTGTATTCCCAGAACACAGACAGCATCAGTTTCACCAAAGAGTAGCAGGTCCTGGGGAAATATCTTATGTGATAACACTGGGTTTCATAATTACTAAAAGTTTTTTCACTTCCCCTGCATCAACGAAGTTGAGAAACTTTCTGGCAGGGGTCCGGCTACAAAGTAACAAACCGTATTTTTATTCATATACATTTATATATCCATCCCAACTAAACTCTCTCTGTTTCACCACTTTATGTATGTTTGCTTCATAAGCAGTAATTTCCTCTGTGTAATATGAGGAAATTAGGCAGTACGCGACTTTAAGCACTGAGTTTTGGAGAAGACGCCAGTGTACCTGTACAAAATTCCTCCTCACTCCTATATTACAGACAGAGAATGAGATCAAATCTGTGCTTTCCCTGCACACTTGCACAGCACTCACCTGAGGTGAATCAATTCCTACACCACAAACACCAGCATGGGGTGATGGTGAGGTGAGGAAAGAATCAAACCCAACATTTTTTGTTTTCTTTAAGCTTTAAAAACAAATAAATACTCCTGCAATACTTCTCTAGCATTTCAATTACCATGAGTTTCTCTCCCTTTTCTTCATTTCATTTAGACTTCACATGGTTTATGCTGCATTTACAGCCAATGTAAATCAAATCAGCTTGTATACCAAGCAAGACTAATGCATGCCCTGTAAACAGAAGTTATTTGAACCAGTTTAGGAGGGAATTTTTGAGACCTTTCTTCATATTTCTGCTCTTGACTCAGCCTTAAGGTGTCACTTAGCAGCACTGATTGTGACTTATAAGTACTCAGTGGTATTTGGCTAACAATTTCCCCTTGTACTCAATAATTGACAGATATATTTATCTGTTTATTTTTAACCTTGAGATACCTTTTCCCCTTTGATTGCTCCTTGTAGATTAGAGTCTGTTTGGCCTAACTGGTCTAAGATTTCACCTTCACGATGCTACCAGCACACATCCAACAGACCAAACGATTACAGTTCTTTCTAATCCAATTGTTAGTCTTCAGCTGTCAGAACAAAGTCATTGAAGACATTTTGAGCTTAAGGGCTTGAACTCTTCATAGCTTCTACCACAGGTTTTATGTCTACAAAGATATGTTGATGATATCCACACCCCAAGGTCTAAATTTTCCACAAACGGTCAAGTTGTGCTGCCCAGATAATTCTTTATTCACAGATTTTCTGTCTTGTTTTGGTTTCTGTGGAGGAACTGAACAGAACAATTCATTCAGATTTCTTCACTTTGGTGTAAACTTCTTGTCTGAAGATTTCTCATTGCTGTTGTTTTGTTTCCTCTACAGCCTCCGTTGAGTATTCTTAAGAATAGAAAATTGCAGGCTTGTCCCTCCATATACCAGTTTTAGTCTATTCCTGCCATCAAGGTGACATAACTTGAGCACAAATAACAAATCTAATTGAGAGCAACGATGCCATCCCATGAAAGTTTTAAGGGCTTCTGACAGAGATAAAAGAAGGCACTATGAGCCTACCTTAAGTGTATTTAAATGACAACAATGAGAATTGTTTTCTTGTTTTTTCTTCTACATTTTTCCTCAGAGGGCTTATGGATGTGTCCCAATGCTTTTCCAGCACAGTCCCTTTGTAGCACATCTTCCTGCCTCCCAAAGCCTGTGGAGTTGCATCTGCCTCCCCTTTGATGCTCTGTGTGTTTTCCATGCAGTTCGTTCTACCTCAAAGCCTGTCCTTTACTTTGTCTCCATGTGAAATCCATGCATCCTTCTGCAAGCAGTTAGTCCACTTTAGACGTGGCTAAGAGGAGTAATCTCCTTCACAGGGACCAGGATCACAGTAACTTTCATCCCTCGGCTATGGATGTGACTGCCAGGTTATGCTGCTACTTTATCAAACTGGCTCCTGGTGAGCCCTCTACCTTGTTTAGCAAACACACTATTCCTTGTAGGTGCTGATCTGCCACCTTTTAGAATATCTATTGATTTGGCAGTGGTTTTTTTCCCCATGTAAAGGTATATCTTCTTCTAGTTACTAGAAGAATTTCCCACTTGCTGCATCTATACAGATTTTCTTGATAATCCTATCTCCCTTCCCTACCTAGATAGTTAGAAAAAGTACGTACATACACAAACACACACCCTGTCTCTCTCAAATATACTCCACTCTCAGTAGTCCTGGAGTTCACTGAGATCAAAGACTTTTGGACCCAGTCCCACACCCCTCTAGAAATAAAATCCATGACAAATGGGTGCTAAGTAGGCAGCTATCCTGGGTATCATTCCTTTCCTTCTTGATGGGCCTCTAAAACTACTTTACCCCTAAGAGCTCTGCCAGGATGCCCGTATTTCAGCACTAGAGCAGCATCAGGACCTCCCCTGCTTGTCCTCCACAAGGCTGCACCTCTGGGAATGAGCACTTATAGCATAGCACCAATTTTATTACTTTTGCATGGAAGCTGGGCTATAAAATGTGCTGTATTATATCAATTCAGACTCTGTGTTACAGTTTTGTTTAGACACAAGTAAAATGAATTTGTTATGGACGTGTTATTCTGGCTTCCAGTCGGGTTATTTTGTTCTATTAAATCCTTTAGGAGTTGTAAAAAGATCATTATTACAAAACAATGTATACGAAATCATGGCTAATAGCTAGCTGTCCAAAGCAACAAAAAATAATAAGATCATTACAGAAAGGAAAAACAAAACTATTTTTTAAATATCTGAAAAGAGAAATGAGACAGTAAAACCCTTCTGTACTTATAAATTTTCAGGCCAACAACTTCTGTTTTAGTTCAAGACCCATTTTGGTTTTGGTTTTTTTTTTGTTTTTTGGTTTTTTTTTCCCCATTCCTGCTTTCCCTCCTGTTTCTCTTCTCTTCATGAATGATGTTTGGCAATGCCAAGATGTGATTTTTCTCAAACAAGTACTTAGGTTTAGAATAGTTTTCCAAAGTAAGTTAGTCAACATTTTCCAACTTAAAATTACTGCTCAGTTACCAACTAAATCTAAATTTTCCTCAAATTTAGCTGGAGATGAAATGTGGAACAGAAAGTGGGAAAATTGGACAGAAAACTCATAACAATTTCTGGCCTAGAATATAAAAGCTATTTCTGGACTAAGAACAAACCAAGGACCTAAAGAAACCTTTTCCTTGCTCAGAGAAAGAGGCTGACAGAGAATAAGGAAAACCACTGGTCTCCCAGGTTATTTTTCAGAGTGTCAAGTGACAAATACCTATGGCAGTAGCCCCACAGTCTACCAGGTGCCCCCAGCACTGTTACTGAGCCCATGCAGAGAAGTGCATCCCTAGAGGACAGAGGGGAAGGTGGTTGCCAGGGGAAGAGCCAGAGGCAACACTTGAGGCTTGGGTTTGTGACATATGTACGTTGCTAACAACATACTCGCCTAACGTGATAAAATCAATTATTTGTGGTGGCTTTCTCATCTATTTCTTGTACTCAAATTAAATATTTGATGGTGCTTTTAACCTTACAATAAATGTCCAATAATTAGAGAGTAAGAAAATACCAAAAGATAATAATCTGTGGACAGTAGAGTCTTCTTGCAGAGCTGACCACACTGTATATAAACCCAGCTAAGATTTCAATGTGTTTCCTTATCACTACTGTGCAGGCAGTTTGCCAAAGGCTACTTTAATTTCAAATACACTGCTGCCATATTTATGAGAAGTATTCTTGTCATAATATATCTCTGCATTTATATTTAGCAGCACAAACTGTAGAAAATAATTACAGAGAAATTGTAAGGTAGCATTTCTGCATGAAATCTAATCTCTGCAATGGAAATAGTTGCTTGACAAGGCAAAAGGCAGGTGGACATCTTCAATATTCTCTGCTTGCCTATTTTTAGGTCTTTAAGATGTTTTCTTGTGAGGTTATGGTAGGGAAGATCTGGGTACAACTCAAACAGCAGATATTCAGTAATTGAAAAATAGGAATGAAATAAAATTAGAGATTTTATATAGTGGAAAAACTGTGTTCTGCTAAATATCCTTTCCTTGTTGAGTAGCCTAATGATCCTAACCCATGTCCTTGTAACTAGGACTTCTGAGATTTTTTTTTTTCCAACTTGCTGTATTTATACCTACACCAGCTGAATGGCAGTACATCAGGATAAATCTCAGGCTTACTGCCATGAGTGGATTAACTTTCCTAATTACTGATCAATTTTTCTTTCAGCTCATTTCTCATTCTAGTACCAAGTGATTTGCCTAATTCCCACAATATGGCCTTTAAATGTCAAATCACAAGTATGGGGGGAAAAGGGCATTGGATAAATCAGAAACCTATCCATAAAAAGACTGGGCAGAAAGTGAACTGAACTGCCAAATTAGCCTCCTCCCACTCCACTCCAGGGAACAACCCATGGGGTACCACATTCTATAAACACGTTTTTAAAGATAATACAACACAGGAGAGACACATCAAAATGGGCTTCTGAAATAAAGGAAAAGGAACTGCAGCCCCTAAAGTTGTTGCAGTGGGCTGCTGCGTCATTGCAGCTTTATCTCTCTGCTCACTTGAATACATAGGAGAAGGTACTGAGGGGCATGGTTTAGTATTTGATAGGAATCGTTGGACTCGATGATCCAGTGAGTCTTTTCCAACCTGGTGATTCTATGACTCTATGACTTCCTGGCAGAGCAGGTAGATGCCTGCCTCACAGGCATGAATTCATCTCCTAACTTAGACCACCGACTTGCAGCAGGGTGGCTCCTTCCCACTTGGAAAGAGTAGGTAGCTGCCTAGTGACAATGCACTTTGAATTTCATAGCGATGTCTTCCAAATGAATAGCTTACATATGCATAATCTGGTATTATAGCTCTGAAATGCATGATGATTAAGATTAATCATTTGGCTGATGAATTGGGCTAAATGAGAGCTTGCCTTGTAGCAAGACTGCATGCAAGAAGAGGCTGTATTCTTTCCTGCTGTTGTCTAGATTCCATTAAGATGTCACATATACTTCAAGAGCTAGAGATTACAAGCAAATTTCACATTGTTCAGCAGTATTGAGCTGGACAAGAAAAGGTGGGGTCTCTCTGTCTCCTTGTGTGGTGTAACAGAGGCCCTTGATTAACACAGTCATTTAGATAAAAAGCAGGAGGGTACCACTTGCACCCGAGCAGCAGTGCAAGCTGGAATTATCTCGGTGGCCAGAAATGATTGAAGACAGAAATAATCTCCCTTTCATTACTCTTTGGTTATAGTCCAGTGATCTGATTTTGGAGTTGGAATACTTCAGTAGCCATAAGTGGGTGCCCTACAAACAGAGTGCAATTATCCTTCAAATTTTATTTTGTGTGGACACAATTAACCTCTTGCTGGGATAGGCAAGTGGAGCATCTTACTGTTCTGAACTGATTTATATAAACTACTATGGAGGAAAGGAAGAAAAAACACACACAAAAAAAACCCCCCAAAAAAACCGCAACAAAATCCATCAGCACAAAGAATATAGAGAAGTTTATCTTTGTTAAATCCAATATATAATACAGGATTTTTTTAATAATTAAAAAGAAAAAAATCCAACAAAACAAAACATATCTCTTCAGCTTAATAAATGAGGCACTTATTGCACGTTTTGAAAGGCTACACTGAACATCCACTAGCATTGCCAAAAAAACATTGTCCCAGAACACTAAATTTTCAGTAGAAAAATCATCTATGTCAGAAACATTTTAAACCTACATTAGAGAACAGGAGGTAGTACATGTTGTCAGTTATTTCAGACATTTTTCATGGTTTTCATTGGTATTCATTATATATCAGCTTCCTCAAACCCAATGGTAACTTTTTCCCTTTGTCAGTATAAGTGTTCTTTTTCTTTTAAGGCTATTCCTGATTTCTGGCTAGTCATGTGGTTTAGAACTATGTTTTTCTCTGTTGTTTTTATGAGAAAAAAATAATTACCATTTTCCGAGATGTGTCAGGCCATGTTGATAGTTTGTGTTTTCTTTAAAAAACGTAAGGAGAAATGACAGAAGTGAAAAGACAAAATCAACTGTGCAGTATTGCAAACAAAATAAGATCTTATCTGGGGAAAATGACATTGCCCAGTACAACTTCCTCTTAACTCAGTTAATTATGAAGCATCGGTAAGGTTGCTAAACTGGGCTTCCTTTAGGAAGAAGAGAACAAAATAAAGAATAGGCAAACAGCTACTTGGAGAAAGAAAAAACGGCTGCAGTCCTTCCCAGCATACAGAGAGGCTATTAGAAAAGATTAAAGTCAGGACTGTTGTGGCTCTGTGTGAAACTAGGCATGATGGCAGCTGTCCTGTTCACATTTTGGCAGCTCTAAGTAGAACGACCAGCTTTATTTAAAGAAAAAAAAGGAGGTTTAAAACGCATACACACACACACACATATATACTGCCAGCATGCCTAGTTATTCACATAGCTGCAAGAGCCCTGGTTTTGATCTGTTTGGATAGCTTATGTGCATGCAGGGAAGAAGGTATAGCTTAGAGCCTGTGATTTAAGAGTGTCATGATTAGTTACTCCAGTAAAATTGTTCACTGGTCATTTGATATCTTGCACAGATTCTTTCCATGTGGATAATACCAAAGTACTCAGTCTCTGCCCCACCCCATCTCTCTCAGCAAGACCCCAATGCAAGAAAAGGCAGGATCGGTAAAGTAGGACCATGAGAAAAGGTGCTGCCTGGAACATTGAGGCTCTGGAGCAAGTCCAGAGAAGAGCCACGAAGCTGGTGAAGGGGTTGGAGAACAGGTCCTATGAGGAGTGGCTGAGAGAGCTGGGGTTGTTTAGCCTGGAGAAAAGGAGGCTGAGAGGAGACCACATTACTCTCTACAACTACCTAAAAGGAGGTTGTAGAGAGGAGGGAGCTGGCCTCTTCTCCCTAGTGACAGGGGACAGGACAAGAGGGAATCGCCTCAAGCTCTGCCAGGAGAGATTTAGGCTGGAGATTAGGAGGAAGGTTTTCACAGAAAGAGTCATTGGGCATTGGAATAGGCTGCCCAGGGAGGTGGTTGAGTCACTTTCCCTGGAGGTGTTTAAGGGAAGGGTGGATGAGGTCCTGAGGGACTTGGTTTAGTGTTTGATGGGAATGGTTGGACTCGATGATCCGATGGGTCCCTTCCAACCTGGTTGTTCTATGATTCTGTGATTCTATCCATCCTTCCCACCCCACACCCTTGCTCTTACACACCTCAGCAGGACTGCCTGGGCAGCTCTCCACAGCTGAAAGAGGTGGATGCCATCAGAAAGCAGATGTTAAATATGTTACTGCAAAGAATCAATACTCTGAGAGAATAAAACAAGGATAGAAAAATCACTGCTTAGAGTCAGTAAGACATTAGGTCTAAATGCAATTTATTTTTGAAATTAGATTTCTCAAATCTAGCAAGTGTGCATTTTGGCCAGCTCTTATACCCTGGACTTTTCTTCTCACCTGGAGACTATCTTACAGAAGCCAGCCAAGAAAAGCAGCAGACAAAAATGCTCCTACTTCAGTTGACAAGCACCGTAGTTTCCAATAACTCGTTTATTGATCACAGAAGTGGTAAATGTGTGTCTATCCTTGAGAAGATAGAATAACAAGGAAATCCTCACAAAATGATCAATGAAATAGTACAGGCATCTCGCTAAAGCCATAGGAACTCAGAATATTTACACGCAGTCACAAGATGAATGTACCTGTCTCTATAAGACTCTTTTAGCTTGGCTGTAACACTGAGACCTGTGAATCCCAACTTCGATGAATTAACATCCAGATCACAATTCACAGCAAAAAAAAAGATTTGAAACAGCAGCAAGGGACCAGGTCCTGAACATAAATCAGCCCAGTTTCTTGGGCTTCAGGAGTCAACGTATACTAGCCAAAACCCTGCTATTAGTAAACGATTCTTGAGTTCTATATAGCATATGCCATTGCCTAACACCTAAAAAGCTTTTCACAATTCTATGTAAAGCATGATTATTTCCACTACACAGTGTTTCACAGGTACTTTACATGCATAAAATTACAAAAGTAAAAGGGCAGACAAACAATAGAAGAGAGATTTACAAATTATGGATTTATCTTTTAGTATAGACAGAGCACTCCAGAAAATTTCCTCCTCTGCAGAAGAGCCAGGTAATTTAACACATAACAGAGAATGTGAAGACAGAAAGGCTTCAAGTCCTCCTTTCTCCAAAAGCAGCACAAGAATGTAGTGCAGAGGAGGAAGACACTGTCAGAATTTCATTTTCAGGTCCCTTCTGATGTTTGTACCTTTATGATTTTGTCCCTTTTCCATTTCTGCACATCTCTATCACATGCTGAATGGAACCTTCAAATTTTTTTTTCAACACCATAAAATAATCTTATTCTCCAATCAAAAAAGGCGACTGAATCTGGCCTCAGTTGGTCCCAGTGTATTCCATCATAGCCTGACTCACCAAGACCAAGTCCCATGGATAAAGTTCTACATAAAACCATCTACAGTTTGATACCAGATAATATGAATGATTTGACTGAAATCTCTTGTCTCTGAATGGTAGAAGGTGACATAGATTTCCCCTTTTTTGACTATCCATGCTGCCACTTCATGTTAGTGGAGTTACATTACTCTATTGTACCACTGAACTACATTCACAAATATTCTGACTTCAAGATATTCCTTACTCTCTCCGTCCTGAGGAGTTTTCCAGGTTTTTTGTGGGTTGGAGGAGGGGGTGAAGAGTTCTTTGTGGTATTTTGTTGATGGATTGTTTGGGGGCAGTGGGGTGTTTGCTTATGTTGCCACATCCCCTAGACCTGCCAGAAATCTCCAAACAGACGTGTTTGTTGATGAACTATTCAAAACATAAGGAATCTATATAAATGTAAAATTATACTTTAGAAAAAAAAGAAAAATCTTTCTCCTTCACAACTGAAACCTTTTCATGATAGTCCATCAGTGCACGATATGGATCTTCTATATTTCTTCAGGCCCTTTTACTTATAGTCAATCTTTTGTCAGGCAGAAATACCTCCCAGGATTTGACATTTGTACTAAGGAGTGGTAGAATCTTATTTATTTCACCTTAAAATAATTATCCTTTGTTCTATTTGCTGCTTAAACAATCAAAAATTTCATCCAGTGCACACACTGCCACTTTGCTGAATGTTATCTCCAATTGTACGTTTTGCTACCTCAGCATATCCAGTAAAAACATGTTCCCTAAATCATATTTATATATGCCAGTTACTGTGCAATGAAGGAGGAAAGTGTCTGTACTTTAAAAATTATCTTTAGAACTTTGTAGAAAGGATTCCCAGAGTGTAACATTTCTACATACCTCTATGATTCAGTAATGGAACTGGCCCATAAATTAATACTTAATGGTATTTTACTAAATTGAAAAAAAAGACAGTTCCATTACTACAGACCATAACCTAAATCTCTTGATACAAAATGACTTCCCATTCAGTTATAAAGAACTGAAAGACAACGGTTAAGCTTTAAAATGGGAATATATTTGGAAGATCTCCTATTAAAACAGCGGCATTGGCAGTGCTCAATAAAGTCAATCTGACAAACCTTTCCACAGAAAACCAGTGGTACCTACGTACTTGGTGCTTGTAATTTTACTAATGGTAAATACAATTACCTTTTGTAATTAAAAATATATTTGTAACAAGACATGAAGTCCTGCAGAAAGTGGATTAGCATAAGAAGGTTTCTTTCCATATACATACTTTACTGGAATTAAAAGATATGAAAGTGTGTTCTTGAGATTTTGCATAATTACCACCACCATTAATCTACATCTTTTGTACCTTTTGATATTCAATATAAACATACTTCTTCAGGAAAAGGGAGTAGGGTAGAGGAAGAAACAATGCAGAGAGTAGCTATATTCATATTTTTCTGGACTTTCCTCCCAGATATTGTGCACTGACTGCTGAGAGCGAATCATTAATGGGTAACTGTCAATATTTTCAACATGTCTATACCTTTTAAAGCCAAGCTTTAAATGCCTTGGGTCTGGTCAAAGATTTCAAATTTCCATAGATCAATAAAAATCAAATATAGTATTCTGAATATTTAGAGAGGTCCAAAAAAAAAAGGAAAGCTATTTGTACACTTTTGAAATCCTGTATGCAGTTAGAGGGGGAAAACAGTGCCCAACTGTTGAAAAGAAAGACAGAAGCAACCTGAAGTGCTTTGGAATTATAGAGGGCATATACTCAACTTCTGAATCTATTAAGAAGAGGTTTGGGGTTTTTTTCAAGTGCACAATGGAATAAATTAATAACGAAGCACTCACTTGTAGTTACTTTAAAAAGTGTCCAGTTTAATAAAGTTTCTCCCATCTTAAACTCCAACGATATGTGACTGATGAAATGCAATGCCTCATGCTAAGTGAAGACACAAACACAAAAAGCATATGAGAAACTTGGGGGAAATAAGCAGTAAGAAAGACATTGTAATACCATGATTAAAACAAATATAAAAGGAAAAAAAAAATCTACAAAAACCAAAACCTCCAAAACCAGAAAAAAACAGGTAAGTGAGCTACCTGTGCTTTAGCGTTTCATGCTAAGGAGAGATCAGGGTTGAATCAAATTAATACACTAATCAACTGTACAAGTAATATAGAAGCCATGTGTCTTGAAATGTTTTGCCTAAAACAGAGCAATATAGGATTTGGTCTGGTTTACTTTTCAGCTGAGCAGGGTAGCTACACTAATCACAATAAATCAGGAAATGGTGGTAAAAAATTAGCAATAGGGAGGCTTCAGTTACCGTTCAATGACAGGCAAACATCACACTGAGACAGGAAAGAGAAAGGACATTTGCTCAGATGCTGCTAGTAACTGTGTGAAGGAGCTTGCTGGGAGCTCACCAGCAAGATGCAAAACCCCAGCTTGTTCCTAGGTAGGTGTAGGTCAATCAGTATTACACAACTAGAAATGATCTCTGCAGAAGCGACTGCAAAGGAGTTAGAGGCAATTTTCTGTAAAGAGTAACAAAAATGGAAAGAAGCAAAAGGAGAAAAAAAAAATCCATCAGTGACATTCAACTTCAGGAAGGCAGATTACATAAAAATTAGGAAACTTACTAAAAAAGCAGCTAAAAGTGATATTTTAGAGATCTGAAAGGTGAGCAGAAGTGGTGAAGGCTACCAAAGGGCAGGATAGTGAGTCACTGGGCCAATGAGGACTGCTCATTGAGATGAGCTAGAAAACAAGCAGAAGGAAGCCAGAATAGCTGAACAGCACAGCAAGGGGTTATTAGCAGCATGATGACAGACTTGAAAAGCTGAACTTGTGTCCAAATGAAGGAAAAAATGGAATATTCTAATCTCTGGTACATTAAATGTAAAACCACAGTGAGTCTCAGCTAAGCAAAATGAAACAAAATGCTTCTAGTAAACCCTTCTTCAGAAGAAGCACCAAAGTCTCATTTAGGCCAACCAATGTCTAGGGCACAAAGAGCTCTCAGGGGACAGGGTTGCCACAGGGAAGCTGACCAGTTTCCTTACATTAAAGTTCACAGTGGAAGAAACTGGAGAGATCTGTCTGGAACTGAAGCAACTGCAAGATCAGGGGTAAAGTAAGTGAACAAAACAAATAACAAAATCACTAGCGTTAAGAGGTGTTCACTGGAGTGGGAAGGTGTCTATAGTTGATATAAAATAGGGGCTGGAGTAGAACCAAGGGTATTGTAAGCCTAATATCTGTATCAAGAAAGTTAGCAAGAGCTATGATGCAAGTTAGAATTAAGAAGGTCTCTGCTCAGCACGCAGTGAGTAAAGTCTTTGTACCCACAGAAGAAATCATAGATGCTGAAAGCTTACAAAGGCTCGAGTTTATTGAAAATACTCCTGTTGAGGGTTAGTAAATAGATCAAAATCACATCCAGCTCAGGAAGTCCACAGAGAGAAACGTAGCTCAAGGCTGGCAATACATAATTGTTTGCTTTGTTTTCATTCTTACATGTCTACTTAGAGCCACTGTTGCAGATGTGATACTGAGCAAAATAAATCTTGGTTTGACTCATTAGGGACAAGATTTTCATCGGGCATTAAAAGAGCTGAGCTAGTAGTGACATATAAAAGTCAAATTCAAAACGTACAGCAGACACACAGATCTTCCTTCAATGATACTTGATTCTGGGTTCTCAGTGTTGTGCTGAGCCCTCACGGTCAACATGGGACTGAAACAACAACTGAATGTCTTTCCAGCATCAGCCTTAAATCACATTGGTCCTAAATCACACTGATCTAAGTTTACCCTGAGAAGGTATAAAAATATCACAGCCCTGACATTTGCACAGAAATGAAGCTCTGAGTTTATTTCTTGCTTTCCCCCTTTTGAAAGAAGACCTGTTAAAATATTTTTGAGTCCAGCAGAGAGCAGTTCCCATGACCTTAGCATATTGAACCAGATTTTGTGGGGAAAATAGTCTACTGGCATGAAATTTTTAAAGTAAGCTTTCATTTAAAAATGTAGAGTGTGAAAACCTGGCTACTTGTTTGAACGCAATTTGAATGCAAATAAACAAAAGGGATTAAAGATCCCTAAAGTAGTATTCACAATTAGAGTTAGGAGGGTCATCATAATTCAAATTAAAATATAAAGACCATGAGCAGAAATAAACCAGATCTCTATATTACTAGTCTTCTCTATTTATTTAGGAAGTCTTTATTAATAAAAATGAAGACAATTAATAATTTAACACGGAATTGGCCATAAAGTGTAGAAACAAAGTTAAAGCTGAAGAACTGAACTCACTGCACCTGTGATGTTAATGAGAAATTATATACTGTCTCTTTCAAAAGATCGGGTCTTACACCACTTGTATAGCTGCTTAGGGGAGGACAAGGAGAATGTAATTGGTTTTAGGGATTAAGTGGGGGAGGGGGGGCACATGTGGTGTCACAGTAAGACTCAAAGTAAACCCAGTCCCATTTTATGAATGCCCTTCAATCCAGCTTGTCCAGATCCTTCTGCAGAGCACTTCCTTCCCTCTAGCAGATCAACACTCCTGCCCAATTTGGTGTCATCTGCAAATTTATTTAGGATGCACTCAATCCTATTGTGCAAATCTTTAATAAGGATATTAAACAGAAAGAGCCCCAGCACTGAGCCCTGTGGAACACCAGTTGTGACCAGCCACCAACTGGATTTAGTTCCATCCACTACAACTTTTTGGGCCCAGCCAGTCAACCAGTTTTTCACTCAGCAGAGAGTATGACCCTCCAAGCCAGTATCAATGTGCAAAGATTAAAGAAAATACTGAACCCCAGGAAGGAGAGAGTTATAGAGAATTTTAAGTGAATTTCATTTTTAAAGAAGAGGCAAAAAAACAGCAAAGGAGAGCAGAATACATTAGTGCTACGCAACAATTACTAAGATTGCTTTTAAAGTAGTAACAAACAAAATATCTAAAACCAAATAAAAATTCAGAAATCACCTAGCTCCAAAGTTAGCTCAGTTGATGCTATAAAGCATTAAATAAACATATATGCATATGCACACAGAAATATAAACATACACAGATATACAAGGTAATCTAGGAAGATCTTATCAAAATTATTCTTGATGAAAATAGGAATATATTATTTCCTTCAGGAAGGCGGAAGATTCAACACCACACATCTCGGTGTCAGAAAATAAGCACAAATATTCCTTTTAATATAAAAGTTCTTGAAGCTGCAATTAAAAATATTTTTTCTAAATTATTTTCTAGAAGCATCAACAGGAAATCCCTTGGAATGACACAAAATACATCCTGGGATCTCCAGGCACCTCATAAAAATGCATAGTTGATTAACCCCTTGACACAGGCAGTAACACAGGTTCTTATTTCACGGGCAAGGAAATCAATACAGAGGAGGGCATAGGGCAGAATTTATGTTTGAATACCTAAGTGACTTCATATGCCATTAACCCCAAACACTCACATCATTGCCAGCAGAGGCTGCTCAGGACCTCTATGGAGCCCAAGTGCATTAGGGCTGGTCCCAGAGCATTTTGAAGGGAGGCTGTGGTTTAACTGACCTCTTCAAGGTTACAGAAATCTGGCTTCCACGTCTGTTTTAGTCACAAGACCCATCCTGCCACACTATCTGGGATGTAAATTAAATACATGTCAAATATCTTAATGGTTTTACTGGCTGCCTTGCCAAATGCATTTGATGGTCATAAAGTCTTAAGGGGACTTTGTTCTTTTCTGTATAATGGGGTTGAATAAAAAACAGGAGTTCTCTTAATACAGCGATTGAGATATGGCCCTACAAAGAAGCTATGAAGAATGGTTACTAACAGGACTAAGTCAACAAATTATTTTGGGGAACAATCTAGAAACAGCAAAACCTGCATAAGGCACATTATTGTCTACAGGCATCTGTTCTAAAAAGTTCTGAATATGATCCCATGAAAAGGATCATAGAATCATAGAATAACCAGGTTGGAAGAGACCCCCTTGATCATCGAGTCCAACCATTTCTATCAAAACAATCAGTTTTGTTTTTCAAAACCAGCAAATTTAAAAGCTGTCTTACCAAACATAGTAGATGATTGAGGGACTGTTCACTGCTTTCTTAACTTCCAGCTTTATATCCATAAAACTGATTTTTAATATAGCCCCACATAAACAAAAATGGACCCAAAATTAACATCAATGGCTTTTTAAAGCGCTTTAGAGAAATCGTTTTGGTGAGCTGTTTTGCACCTGGTAGAAGTAGTGTCAAGAATTAAAACATTACTTGGGTTTTTTTTTTTCCCTGTGAATGGAACACTTAGTTCTAGAAACACCATTTTGAAGATTACTTGTACTCTATGTGACCTTGTCTTTGACACTTTACTGGCAGATAATTTTATGCCACCTAGCTAAGTCTTATTATATCGTAATTATGCTGTCACATAGGATCTCAAATTAAATTAATGAAATACTCTTAACCCAAGACAAGAGATGTGGAAACCAGCAGAACTCTCTATGTGAACGTTTGCTTTTACTACTCAGCCCCATCACTTAAACTCCTATATCAGATGTCTAAATAAATAAATAAAATCAGGGAATTAAGTTCAATATAAAAATGTTTTGATTAAATGATGTCTTCGGTTTCAATTTTTTTGCTGAAAGCTCATCAGAGTCCTCTGTAGACAAGAAAGAAACTAATTGAAGCTGGTGGAAAAGACAGAAAAACAGAAGATATATCAGGCAGGGAATGAACAGAAGCACAGTTCTGTCTGCCTGACTGATCTCAGACAAATAGGAGAAAAGATTTACTCAAATGTAACGAAGTTCTTCCTCAAGACTTACATAAATAAAAGCCATTAAATGTAATTATCTGTAGAAACATGAGAACACCAAGTATTGATAGTCTGATTTGATTGCTAACAAGAGGAAGATGTAGAACCTATGAAGCAAGGATGATCTTTTCACGACTCTGTTCCCATGAGTCAGTGCTGCTATTAGGAGGTGATTATTTTGGCTGCTTAGTCTTTCCACCATTCCGCACTCACAGACCAAAGTCTCAGCATAAATACTAACACTCCATCACGTCTGCCTAAGATACTAAGAAGTATCTACTGTATTTTCCTATTGTGATTATAAAAAGATGTGAATAACTTCGGAAGTGACAGCCACAAAAAACTTCCTTGTAAACAAACTGAATGTCTATATTCTGCACACAATTAGTTTTGAGTAAAGGGAAGAGAAATGATTTTCCACCACAGGTCACCACTAGACTCACTTAAACCTCATTAAACGCGTCCAATCAGGAATAGAGAATAGTCAGAAAGTGGCTCAAGTCACAGCCAGTCAAGACCAGATCACTAAATCAAGGAACTACCTTACTGGTAGCAGGTAGCAACCAACCACTTCAACTCATAGTCTCTGTCAATCAAATCAACACCTGATGGGGTATCTCAGATGCCAGAAGGACATTCAAGCAGCAGAGACCATACGTCCCGCCATGCCCATATTTAAATACACACTGAGTTTCAGGTTCATCTCAGCTAAGTCCCTATATGCACATAAATGACTCCCACCTCTCCCAGCTGATAAAGCACATTGTCCTGTCATAGAAACATAGAATCATAGAATCACCAGGTTGCAAGAGACCCACAGGATCATCAAATCCAACCATTCCTATCAAACACTAAACCATGTCCCTCAGGACCTTGTCCACCCGTCCCTTAAACACCTCCAGGGAAGGTGAATCAACCACCTTCCTGGGCAGTCTGTTCCAATGCTCAATGACCCTTTCTGTGAAAAACTGTCATATTATACAGCAGAGAAATCCAGAAGCTGGTCCCAGTTAACCAGGATTCCATCTGTGTGGGGTAATAGTAAGAACCAAGATGGAAGAAAATGTAGAAAAGTTAGCAAGTTACAACAGCCTTGTCCAACATTAAGTAGCTGGTAGGTCTGAAAAAATCAAGGCACTTCCCCTTGTGATGTTGCATTCAGTGTCTCAAGATCGTTAAGTGATAAAGGAAATTATTCCCTTTAAGTGCATGAAAATTACTTTAAAAAAAGTCAATCTAAAAGCATTTTCTGAAAAACTGTTGTAAATTGTAGCCTGTGAAAATGTTGGTAAATGTTTTAGAATATCAGTATTATGAAAAAAATAATTGTTCTCTAAAAAACTGCTGAATTTTAAGATTAAATTCAAGTCACTGGAGTGTGAAATTTGGAACTGTAAATTTAGCTAATGTACTCTAGCTCCACAGCACCTTCACCATGTAAGAGGTACACATCTGACCACCGAACTAAGTCAGCAGCATTTGCTTTTCTCTGTGCAAGAAACTGAGGGACCATATATTATTACAAGTGTTTACATGTACCTAAGAGTTAAGTGCTTCACAGGAAACTCAAAGTAGAAAAGTTGCACTCCTCCTTTCACTCTGGCCTTAGTCCAAATGTATAAAGTGGGTTTCCATTCTCGTTTTATATGTAAAGACATACGTCCTCTTCAACACAGGTTAAGAGCTGCTGAAACACATTAGGTTTCAGAATTCTTACTGTCCTGAGGCTATACTTCCTGACTTCAGCAACTTTCAGAGGTACAAGAACTTTGCTTCAAGCTACATACATAAACCTTCAAACTCAACTTCCAACTGCATAGAATCATAGAATCACCAGGTTGGAAGAGACCCACCGCATCATCGAGTACAATCATTCCTATCAAACACTAAACTGTGTCTCTCAGGACCTCATCCACCCGTGCCTTAAACACCTCCAGGGAAGGTGAATCAACATACCCAGTTCTAACGCTGGCCACACAATACAATTAATTTAGGACAGAAATGGTCTATTCAAGCAATACTTTATCACATATACACTGTATTTCTCACTTAAAATATTTTGATTTTAACTCAAAACTCACGTCAGCCAGCTCACGTCACCTATGAACTTGAAGTGTTATGTGTGCTCATAATTGCTGCTGTGGGACTAGTAGACAGTATTTTGTTTTTTAAAAAAAAATGCTACAAAAACTTTCAAGAGTAGAACATTGACAATTTTTATGTATGTTTTTGATACTTTCTGAACACTTATTTCATTATATTTCTGCACGAAACAGACATCTCCAGAGCATCCAATGATTTGCTCGGCAAGTGCAGAAAAGAAATCAGGTTCCAATGCATTCTTCACTGCATAAATATAGGTTTTTAAAATCCTATTTTGAAATACTTCACCACCTAGTGAAATCTCTATAGCTTAGCCATTAAGTGTCCTCCAACAGCTCCTGAAGCAGGTAAAATATGATAAAAAACTGCATATACCAACAACGTAAATGGCAAGAATCAAAGGGCTTGTTTTAAAAGAACTTGGGAAGAGCTGTTCCAAGAAACACGTGGCTTTCAGTTCATATGATGGCATAATCCTACACTGTCTTAAATTCATAGATGTGGCCTGTTAACTGAATTCTACAGCACTATTGCACCATAATGGAATGAAAAGCACATTGCATTCATATCAATATAAATGCTAATTATGTATGGATGTATTTATTAATTTTCATGTATTTTTATGCAGCAAGATTAGTTTTGTTACAAATTAGTTGAAAGCGACATCTGGGATGAAACTAGCCATAGATTCACTTTGCTTTATTCAGCTTTTTAACATATGACCCTGAACACAGTTTGTGTCTTTTAGTATTTTTATAGCTCTATAGTAAAGAACAGCTGTTTTCCGTGACACAGCCACATATCCTCAGCAGGGCTCTCATGTTCCTCCCTTTCCATCTACTTTTCTTTCTAAACGCAGTTTCATGCATTAATTCACCTAAAATAAAGACAACAGCTTGTGATCTGAAGAGAAATTTCTGGACAGAAAAGCAAAAGTCCTCTTTAAAAACTTAAAATTTTTATACCACACAAATACTGCAAGTGTCTCAGCACTGGTTTGGTACAACTGCAAATTAACAAAGATCCAGAACTGTCTCTAATGCAGCCCTCATCCAGCAATGATCCAGAGCAAAATTAAAGCTTTGCTAGGACTTCTCCATCACCATTATTCCATTTAATATTCAGCTAGGCAGCTTCCAACCTTTCTTTGAACATATAATATTAAAAAAGGGGGGGAAGGGGGGAAGCACATTTTGAGGCTTTCCCTTTTCAGCAAGATGTAACATGAAGATGTATCTTCAGCCCTGCTGAGCAGTACACGTTCAGTTAGAAGGGGGAAAATGGCTATGAAGTGATCTACAGCTAAAACATTTTTAACATCTCAGAACCATACAATATATTTTCACAAGCTGGCAAAGTGGTTATATTGAAAGGCCTGTAAACTTACAGACATTAGGAGGTAAGAGAGATATTCTAAAGCTATGAAAAGAGGAATTCAAAATCATATAATGGAAGACACATACTTTCCCAAATTGTCTTTGTGCTTAAGCCTTTACGTGCAGTTAGCATCTCCTGTAAGTGTCAGGTCCAAATGCATTCAAAGGAGTGCACTTGAAACCAACTGAGTAAATGATCAACAGTTAAGAAATAAGTGACCATTTTTTCCACCTTAAGATGATCATTTAGAAAAGATAGTTAGCTAATATTTACCGACATGAGCTGTAATTATACTAGGAGTTTGTAGGAATATTACAAACTCATGTCTACTATATCTGTTGCTCTTAAGATGTAAGTTTAAATATATAAAATGACAGGAAGATTACATCCTGTAGACTGCAAGGTTTTATCTTGTATTGCACAGATAAAGTTCATTTTTTTTGTTCAATCTAATGAGATCTGAAAAATGTAGTTGGAAGCGAATGTTTGCTTGTGTAGTTGCTAAGCAATGGGCTTGTACGTAAGCCGACTGATCATTCCACACAGGACTGTTCCTCTTAGACATTATGATGCTTTCAGCCAATTACTCAGCTAAAGGTAAAATCCCTCTCATTTTATCCCTCCAGTTTTGCAACACAAACTCTTTAATGACATTTAGAATGCATGAGGTATTCCAAAGAGTTTTAGCATTTCTGCTCTAAATATTTAAAAGAACCTGGCAGCTTTCCCAAGCCGCAGGATCCATTTCAGCCTGCAGGGCACATTCCCAGGCAGCATCTAATAACAGGGCTCCTCTGAAGCCACTGATCTAGATTAAAGGAACACTCTCAGGCATCTCCCAAGGAAATTATGGAAAAAACATTGGCCTTTCAAAAAAGCGATTCACCCTTAGGGTGCGGCTGCCTATACAATAGCTAATGAAAGGATTTTGGTTTGAAACACAAGACCTTCCACAATCCAAGGAGGTTGGCAATGGTGTGCAAGAACTGCATTCAGCCACATGATCACCTCTAGCAGGATAAAGCTCCTCTAAGTTCAGAGGGATATTCAACAGAGATAGTCAAAGTGCTATGCTGAATCAGGGATGAAGATGCTCAGTCATGGAAGGACAGAGCCTGATCATTTTGCTTTACTTACCTGCACAGGAAGAACCAACGGAAGAATATTTAGGTAAGTTATTTTTGTCTAAGTCACCTGAAGGCCCTGCTTTAAGCAAATGTTCATCATATAAAATGTTAGAAGAAACTTCCTCTGCATCTTTAATTAATAAAGTAAAATAAGTTAGCTTAACTTTATTCCAGAATGTTTCCAAGTCTCAACTAAGAAGTTGCAGGTATTCGCACATTTGCTTAAGGTAACTACAAACACGGAGCTATGCAACATCAATCTTATTTCTTTCCTGGGAGGAGCACTTAGTTTGGTGATAACCTGTCTCCAGGACACCCCCTGCTCCTCAATGCTGTCCCACCATGATGTTCTCATAAATGACAAAGGGACATTATCAATGTCACGATTAGGTCACATCTGCACAACCAACTGGAAGACTATCCTCTGCAAGTGTTGATCAAGTGCAGTTCACGTGCAACCTCCTCTGCATCCAGTGCTATCTAATATGTTCATTAGTGATTTTGACAATGGCACTAATGCAAACACAGGCACTTCGTGGAAGACATCGTTTATAAAGAAACTGCAGGTACCTGGCAGACAAACCTAGAGAACACCTTTCCTTCTCATATATATACTTCAATTGAGATATTGTTTTCCCTCCTTCCATTATCAAAGTTCCCAATTTCTTTCTCTCCTCCCTTTCCAGGGTATAAAGAAAAGAAGCAGCAGTAGGGCAGGTGTCCATCTCCAGCAGCCCTTCCCCTTGATTGCTTTTTTGGTACAAATTCCTCTGCTAAAAATCCCAAGTGCTGCAGCAGAGGTGAACCATACACACTGCAGCAGGAGCAATGACCACCCCTGCAGTACACTCTCCCTACCTTCTTCCAAAACTGAAATTTCCAGCTCAATAAATTCACCCCAATAACTGGGATAAAACACTAGGCAGTCAGAAACCCCCACTTTGGGAACCAGAGGTGCAAACTGCACAGTGCAAGGTTAACATCCACTTACAGTGTGAGTGGTTAGGTCACATTTTTAGAGATAATGCCTTATTCAGAGGAAGCCACCTTGAATCTAGGTCTCAGACAAGCATTATACCATTCTATGGGACATCCCAGATAAGGAGGGAAAAAAAACAAAAAAAAACATTCATATCTCCAACAGCCTGCAGGTCTGATGCACTCCAGCATTTTCTGAAATATATGCAAACTTTTTTTTATTCTTTTCCTTATTTTCCCATTCAAATTCCATTTCCACTTGAAAGTGCAATATGTGTGTAAAAATATTTCTACACCTAAAAGCAACTAAATAATAAAGGGCACAAAAACTCAATAAATTCCTTTTCACATTTGGTCAATATTTTAACACAGAAACAGAACCTAGTTTAATTTCTAGATGCAGACCTGGCTCAGCTTGGAAAGAATTCAAAGTCTATATCTACATTTTGCCACCAGCATCAATTGCTCTGGGAAGTAAGGAAAAGATAACTAACATGAGATTGGCATCCACATTTTCTAACCCTCTTCTGGGTGAAATTATTCTATCACTTTAAAAAAAACAAACTTCAAATAGCTTAATTTTGCAAGTATAATTGCATTCAGTTGTTGATTCTAATTATCCCTTTCTGATTCCCACGGTAATTCATTTTCTTCATAAATTGCAATAGCAGACTACATAAAACAGTAGAACATGCACGCAGTTTACCCACCAAAAAAAGATAAATAACAAATAGATTACACACTGTAACATCACTGCTGTACTGTTGTAGTGACTACAGAGAGAGGGCTTTTTGTCTTTTGAGAAAAGTTAAATAAATCCACACCAAAGTATCTTCTTCAATTTTACCCAGTTTATAGACATTTACATACTTTTGTCTATTACTTTAACTTTTTCTTTCTCCCACAGACCATTTTGTCCTTCATCAGCTCTTGCTGGATTTCTGCACTCCTAATTTCTTTGAAGGAAGTCAACAGCCTGACACAAGACTCACCTTTTCTCTCATTATATGATGAAGAGAAATTGAGTCCTTTCTCTTTCAGCTGTAAGTAGCTGCAGGTAATAAGTGAGTCATCAGGTCAATATTATTATGTCAAACCAATGACATCTGGCCACGCAGCACTAGAATTGTTGACATTCTTCTACTATATTGAATTTAGAAGCTTCACTCAAGTTACTGTTCATTTACTCAATGCAGATAAAGATAGTGTACAGTAATGCCAAATGATTCCAAAAATCCAAGATTTTTTCTAAGGTAATCATGCAATAACCATCAACAGGCAAAGCAACACAGCTAGCTTGTTTTCCACACCAACTACTACAATTAATCAACCACTTAGTAAGATAATATTTGAATGCTTACTTAGACACAGAAAACAGAGTGAAACAGTGGATGGCATGACCATGGTCTAGCCCTTCGAGAGGATGTTTACTAGGAATACTAGACAAAGAAAGGAAATTAATTAATTACAATATATGCGTGTAATGGCTCACTGCCCAGAATATAAGATGGACTTGAATAATGAGAGGAATATGCGAAGTCACTTTTCCTACTACATATTAGTTAAAAGTTCAGGGCATAAAATTACCTTGAGTATACCTACAGTAGGAAAAATAAACCACATCCAAGCACTTAATAGGAAAACACAAAGTTAGCCTCCACGGTGTGTCTTCTCTGTCTGTGAAGACGTGGGGATGGAGGATCAGGAACCTGACAGGGAAGCACAGGTTTGCTTCAAATTGAAATTACCTATTTTCATACCTTGTAACAGCAAAGATACAAGGTTAATCGTGCTACAATATTTACTCTGAAATCTTTATTTTCCATTTAATTGCACTTTCATTATTCATATTTGCTTAGCAACTGCAGAACACACAAAGAGAAGGATAACCATGTTCATTAACTCTATCAAAAATCCCAATTAGGCCTTGCTTGGTGTACCTGTATAAAGCTTACAAATGAGGCTAGAAATCTGGACAAAGCAAGTGAAGGTCTGATAGCAAGCCAAAACTGTTGTCTACAGTCCAACTTCATGAGTATTTAGCACAAGTAAACCATATGTAACCCACAGAACACCTTCCAGAGAAGGGGGGGAAATAAAAGAGGGATATAGGATAACCAAAGTTAACCAAAGTTTTTTTTTCATGCACTTATCTTTATATTTCCCCTTAACTTCTAAGTCCTGGTAGCTATTTCGATGTAGGTGGGCTGACTTCAAAAACTTTTTTCACAAAAATGATTATACGCTGCTTCTTTATTATAGTTAAATCCGTACGAGTTGAGTTAGGAACATCTCCATAAAATTACAGCATTAAATTTTTATACTTCATATTTAAAAAAATAATAAAGACAGCAGGTCCTAGGATCACTTGACTGTGACAAATTGTATCTTTCAGCTCACTTGAAATTGGCCTGTGAGACTTATCAAATCCCCAGCTTTGTTACTGCTAGAAGAATTGATTTAAAAGTGCACACTGTCATTATATGCTTAAAGACGTATATTTGAGGATTATGCAAGTGTTCAATGTACAATTGATTTTGTCTTTTTTGCCACATCTTGAGGTTTCTAACTAGATAAAACAGAAAGATTTAAACTGCACAAAAAATATGAATAATCTCTATGAAACAACAGCAGAAGGCCTGAACACAACTCCTAATTAAACAAATGTGACCTTCTTAAGACTGTCAATCAAAATTAATTTGCTATGGAATACAACAGAAATGGCTTTTTTTGAAATGTCACTGGTGTCTCTGTGTTTGTAGGCATCACAGCACCGCACTGTGGGCCTCTGTTCATAAATAAATGAATCCCAAGTTTGGGGTATGACAGAAAACAGGTCACTTGCTGCCAGAAAGCAACTATGAAACCATAGCAGGACTAGCACAAGGTATTAGTGCGCTCATGCACAAGGTGGGGGTTCTGCACTTCCAGAAGACTCCGGTACCTTCAGTCCCAGAGCAGGGGTATGTTCCTCAGACACGGCACCAACAATGTGGCATTGTATCAAACCTCTCCATGCGCTACATGCACAAAATATAAGATGAACTCCCCACCTGACAACTCAGTAGAAACAAGACTCTTAGACTTTAAAGCCAAGAACATAAACCCTTCCTGTGGCCCAAGCCTGCCTTAAAGAAGTTACCCTCTTCACTCCTTGTACATCTCCTGCACACCTTTGCCTCTCAACAAGCTTTTAAGTGAGAAGTAAGTGTCACTCGTTCCTAAATGGTTTGTCATTTTTCCATGCAGGTGGCAACTGTGCCAGTGTCTGCCCAGGAGGCTGTTGTATGCACATCAAAAGTATTTCTGTATGGGTTCTGCTTGAGTCTGCTGCTCGTGTGCAATCAGAAATCCTCACTCAAGCTACAGATTCCAGTTGCACAAAGACACAGGCACACTGTGACCAAATACCCCAAAATATTTATATTTATAGCTTTGATTTATCTTAAAATACTCAATTGTGCAAGTAGATATATTCACATTCTCTTTAAGGAAATAAAAGTTTGAAATCTTGGGAAAGAAGATACTATTTTTAAGGACACGCAAAGCATGCCTCTCTGAAGACTATTTTTGTCTAGGAAAAAAAATTTTCATCAAAAATTTCTTTATCAAGAATATAGAGATTGGAAGAAGTAATAAGCATACTTCTGTCAAAGTAACTCAACCCTTATTTTTTTTTAGAAGGAATATAAAGTAGTTACAAAAGACAGAAGGTGATTTCGAACACACATCCTGAAACTTTTCTTGTTTCAAGAAATAGTATGAGGTTTAAGATCAAGTTTTAAACAGCTAATTTTACTCCACAGGGAAAAAAAGCAACTTGATTGAAATCTATCACCTTCAGACTTTAGTAGGATGCAGAATATCCTTACATAACCACTACATGGACTCTGTAAAGATTTATTGAGACTGCAGTAGATCTAAATTGTGAAATATGGCAGTCAAGATAGACTAAAAAGAAACTTTGGCATATGCAATACCCTTTATATTGCAGGTTACGGTTACATTACAGATGTGCTCCAAAGAGAATCTCAAGAAGTACGGTGCACTGTAAAAACAGACTGAAAAACTGTTTGCTTCATGGTATCAACTCTTATTGAAACTTCCCAAGAGCTTCCAAGTGCTGGAACAGCCATCCAAATTTGGTACATCACTTCTCACTTACCCTGAACATTTAACTCTCCTTGAAGGCTTTCTGTCCTACTCACTTTTCTTTCCCCACGAGTTGCACACACACACCCCTGGGGACTGGAAGAGATGGCAGAAAGTAATCATAAAGGGCAATACTGAGATTGTGCTTTCCTCAGGAGAGTCTACCATCTCTAAAACCCCAAACACACAGGCTGATAGAAGTGGTCTGGAGAACTTAGCAGCACAGAGGTTTCAAAGGCAAGCACTGAGCTCTAGAATTAATAACTATAATTAATTATAATATTGCTTCCCAGAAATGTTTAAATAACTAACTACTGTAATTAAAGCCTTATTAAATATTTGGTTCTTGAATTTAACCACCAGTAACACACACAGTAAAATGACATCCCTATCTATATCTCTTTCGATATTAGAGGGAAGAAGCATTACAGTGGAATACTGAATAGTGTAGTAACATTGGTCTGTATTTTCTTTTTCATACCTGCCATTTGACAGACAACAGTGTAAACAGTCATTTTCCGTGGCACTTCAGCTGCAAGAACAACCTATACAAGATACTTGTGTAATGGAGTCATCTTTATGCCAAAACAGAGTGCAAAAACAAACTAATCAGTTTATTGCTATTTGACAGCACCCATCATGTTTGCTCAGTATTGTAAGGAAAATTGTTTACTTGTCCAGTGTATGCTGCCCACGTAGAAAATGCTCTGCATGGAGAAGCATAATGAGAACACAGTGTAGAAGGGCTTTTGTGAGAAGGATGCCTAGAACAAAAAGCAAGTGACACCTGCTACAGCTGATGTGTCCCTGTGTTCTTCCCTTCCTGAGAAATGATGAGCTTTTCTGCTGAGCTTCTAAGTTGATACCTTACAGCCATTACACAGTGTGTTATCTTGTTCTTAAAACAATACCTGTCAAGGTTAAATATAACACAGAAGTATTTAATTTTGTAAACAAACACCCCAACAGATTCTGCAATTTCTATTAAGCAATACATTGGTAGATCACTCTTCTTTTTCCCGTATGCTGTAAAACTGCAAGACTTCTGTATTTATTTCATTAAAGTTTTACACTTTTATATCACCATGATCACCCCTTTTCCAGGTTCTTGAATGTACTTCAACATGACAGTCAGTTTCATTATCAGTTTGAGTGGTCTAAACACAATTTGTGGCAGCACTAGAAGTCAGATCAGAAATTCAGAATTACCTGTAGACAGATAGCTATGAATTTTTTTATTTGCTGTTTTCATATACATCTTTTCCCAGTAGGAACAGGTGGAATCTCATCAGTTGTCAAGTAGTGCTGCTCAGTTCCCCCTTTGAATGCAAAACTGTATTTGCAGTTTGTTAATTTTTTTACCACTCCCCTTTCAAACACAGATCTTGGCTAGTTAATAGCGATAACTCTTGTTTTGCTATTATTCTCATCTGACATTTGAAACACAAGCTTTACATGTTATACCTCAATAGCAGGTGATTAGGAGCAAGTATAAATTTTCCATGTAATACTCCCAGCACAAAAAGTCCGTGAAAGTCTCAACTTCTGAAGGTTTTCAAACATCTCCCTCATGATAAATTTTCAACAATCCCCTCACTCATCACATAACTTTAAGGTTTTTTTCATGCTTAGTAAATTTCCTAGCAAGCAAGTAATCAGTCATAAGCAATTTATTAACCTTAATTATCAAACACAGGAAAGTCCAATACCATCGCATTTCATTTGATGAAAATGTCCTACAATTCTGACTTGTATAATGAAAGGGATCATAGTCTCCAATAGGTTTCTAGTTTTCCTAGTTAAGTCAATAGTTTATTTCAGACTATTTTCTTTTCGTTTGTGTCTTGTTTTTAAATACCTTTAATTCCTTTCTCATTTGTATCAGCCTCCCAATACACAGGAAAACTAGAACTGACATCTTCCTCCAGGATTAACATCTGTCGAGGAATTCTAAATGCAATGCACTGCTGCAAAAAAAACCAGTAAGCCGTTCAAAGACAAAATACAATAAAATAAACAAACAAAAATATTCATTGGAGTGAACGTATTACGGAAATTCTCATGGAGACAGTTTTTGTCCAGTAAATAGAGAGATTTATCTCAGAGTTACTGTTTTTGTTGCTCTGCAGCAAGATTTCCAAGAACAACCACTTACCAAGAGGATGTATCCTCTTTCCAAATGCTATGCCAAGTGCCTTAAATTACTGTAATAATCTCTTTGCAACAAACAGCGAGTGAGACAAGAACAGAAGAGTGACCATACATGATCCCCTGTGAAATTCCTATTTCCTTTAATCATATGTGGACCCAAAGCATGTTCCCAAAGCTATTAATTAAATGAGCAAATCAATCTGGATGCAGGAAAGAAGCCTGTAGCAATAGAGGAGTAGGACTGTTGTGGTCTGTGGTGTGAAGTAGAAATCACTCCCTGCCTTATGAAACACTTGGTGCACTATGGGACAAGGTGATGGTTCTACAGAAACTGGACAGATTGGCTAAGAACACAGCTGCGAAATGTTTAGAGACAACTAGAAGTAACTCAATAGAGATGGAGCAAAGTCTTGCCCAAATACCTTCAGAAACACTGAATTAAGCTGAGGTAGCAAATAGTTCTGCTAGCAAAATCAAAAAAAACCTGTTGCATCCTATAATTATATTTTCATTTAAATGAGAAAAGAGCCTTTTCAAAAATCTTTTACTCAGAAATTACTTAGTTCATCCAAAGTCTGCACCTCTCCCAAACATTATTCACACAGTTCCACCCCTGCGTCCACAGGCAGCCCTCTAACCCTAAACAAACTGTCACATATTTGTATTAGTTGCATCCTAAGCTCAGATGGTGGGCTTGACACACTTGATTTATTATAGAAGATAAAATCCAGTGATAGATCTCCCATCACCCAAAACGTGTGTTCAATTTTATGCATGCAGAGAAGGTAAACAGATCAACAATCACCACAAAAAGCCCTTTGAATATTTTGCATTGACTGTTCATCATACAATTTGTAAGTGCATTACTTACGACATGATTAGGAAGACCTAGGACAGTAATTCTTCCACTTTTGTGGAAGGGAAACACAGATGAAACACTTTCCCCACAAATTGCAGGTTGTCCATATAAGGCTCAGGCTGTATTTTTGGTAGCATCGAGTAGCCCATAAAGAGAAGGAACCTGTCAGACTGATGTTACATCTAAACCTACACACAGAACATGATTTTTAAATTAAGGAATCCAATAGAGTTTGGTGAAACATTCAAAGGAGTGATAATAAAACAGGGATGAGGAAGAGATGTCTGTTTCTTCTGTGTATTTGGTACAATGAAAGTAAGTTAAATATATTAAAAATACATTATTTATTGGGAGAAGAGACAATGAGCTGATCAGTGGCATAAAAATAAGACATTGTAGCAGAAATAGTCTCTACTCAAGAGATTAAAAAAAGGAGAGTAAAAGCCTCACCATAGCACAATGAATGTATCCATCAACAGAAGACATTACCAGTGGGAAGTGGGGGGGAAAGTATTAAGGAATCCAGCAGGAAAAAAATGTCCAAAGTGATAAATACTTCTGATACTGTCTCTGTTATTCCTGTATTTATCTGTGTGGCAGAATGTCATGCAAGAAAAACACATTCAGCGCCAAGATCTATGTATCAGGAGGGTGAAAAAGAAGGGGGCCGGGGGAAACAAACCAAAACACATAGTACAGATGCCATGAGAGACAAAAGAACTGTTGGTGGGGAAAAAAATCTTTAAAAGTTGTCTTTGATAAAAACAAAAAAAAAAATGCCTTCCCACAAAAAACAAACCATGCTGGTTTTGTTGAAAAGCCAACAGCAATGTTGCAATTATTCTCAGAGGGAAGCAGAATATCAGGATGAGGCTAAACTGTAGTTAGCCTTAGAAATTTGACAATATCCTTGTAGGGTGAGATTATAGTGATGTTATCACACATTGTGTGATCTAGATATCCTCAGTCTTCATTTAAAACAATACTTAGGGACGCTACCAGAAGAAAGTACTGATGATCAGTAAGTGTATCTCCTTGGAATTTCCAGCTAAAATTCTCTGTGTATCTGTTGGAAACTCATGAACTGCTTTAAATACCTGGCAGGGGTGTTGCCTCCATGAGTTCGCTGGTAACCTAGTTTCTGTGATGGGTAATTTTGTGACAGTCATAGTTTTCTGAAAGTAACTATTGTAGGAATAAAACTTTTTAATCAGACTTTCTCATCTGACTTTGCAGCTGTGTTTTGCTTTAGCCACTGAAAAGTATCAAAGAAAAAGCTGCAGAATTAAAGACAGGTAAAGTTCTATAAACCCACGCTAATTTCTCAGTGGATCACCACACATACTGTTCACACACAAATAAAGCTCTTCTCCAAACTGTACTGTAAGTTAAAGAGGACATGAATCTTCATTTACAAAGGAACAGCAAACGTGAACATGGCCACATTAAATTAGGTGGGTTTTTTCAACATCATATGAATACCCTTAGGTACTATTTACCCCTCTATTGCTTAAGAATATGCAAGGACAGCTTGGAAATTCCTCAAACTAGATACAGATATTAGTGCTGGTCAGGTGATGTCCTGATGCTCCTTTAAATCCTGCTGCGTCTCATAAGGCAAATCAATAATTTTTAAATGTCACTATATGAATAAATTAGACCCGACAAATTTTTCCATCACAATCCTATTTCCTACAATTAATGACAATTCTGATAAGAAGTGGTGCAGCTTTATTGCGAAAAATAATTTCAATTTCAGTCCAAGCAAGGTGCATTACTAACCTAGCAAAACTAATTAATTTTACTCCAAGCATTCTCTACAGAGATGCCTATTTTGAACAATTTTCAGTTTAATGAACCAACTCTGAGTAGAGGAAATGCAGCATTAATGAAAGGAAAGCTACTTGCAGTTTGTTTTATATTGTTTGGCAAGCTTTTGTTTTGGCCTTAAGATGGATTGTCTCGAGTTAATTCAATTCTGGTGGGTACATGCCTCTTGAGTTGTGAAGAGTGCTGCTAGGAGTCCCTACTTGGTTGCAATCCTTCCCCCTAAAGGAAACGGAAACCAACCAATGCAGTTACCTTACAGCCAATAAGAGCATCTAATAAATAACTCTAATTATTAGCCCTGAATACTGACAGAATCAGGGAGAACACACACAAAAAACCCTCTACATCTGGGAAAAGATGCAAACAGAAAGGGTAGAAACCATTCCTTTTCAAATATACCTATATCAGTTAAACAACATTTACACTCTCATAGTTCTCTCTGGTGAAGGCAATGTTGTCACAGAAATTCTGGTCAAGGTACTACCTTTACAATGAAATCTCACAACTAGTTTTGCCCTCTTAGAGGAGGGCAGTGTGACAGCTCTGAACAAAGTCAAAATAGCTTAGCTCCTTCTGTCAAGATAGTCTGAGCATTCCACAAGTCCTGTAAGAAACATTTGAAACTTTAACAAAGCTAGATCAAGCTATTCATTGTCTGGATTGCAGTCTTCCATTTGAGTATGAGGGTACTGATGCACCTGGGCACCTTCACCTAGGTATCACCGGGTACTAAATGATACCTCCTGTTTATGAAGGTCTGAAAAATAAAGAACTATGATTCTATACCACAGAGGTGTTACCTCAGTGGTACCACAAGACTTTACAGTACTAGGTGCCATACAGGTTCTATCTTTTGTGTAGAGATCCAGAGGATTCTATCTGGTAATGCAGCTCGACATGTCTTACCAGGGATGCCTCAGACATCAGGTAACCCATATGATCAAAGCTGTAAAATTAATCTTTATGCTCAAGAGAGATCTTCATCTCAAAAAGAAATCCTCAATTTAGTCACGTTGAAGTAATTGTAAGAAGGGAAAAGAGCTTTAAATATACTAAAGTGAAAATTCACAGAAGACTAACTTTCTCCCTCTTGAGAGCACTTTCAAAAAGATGTTTAGTTATTACTGATGCTCAAGAGAAGTACTTATAATCTGATGAAAACGTAAGTATGCAAATCCTTCACACTTCCTTTCACCACCCTTGCAGTGGCAGAGTTAATACCAGTAGATTTAGAGTTTAGAGGTATTGCTGGCTAAAATTATATGTCAGGTTTATATAATGAAGAGTTAGAGCCACAGCCCAGATAGACATCTCCTCTAACTTTCTCTCCCAAGAGAAAGGCAGAAGCAAAAATACCTGTTTGACTTTACCATCTCAGTGAGCATTCTGCAGTGCTGCAGAGACAGACACACAGAGGCCGTATCATGAAATTATGCCATCCTGTCACATACAGAGACAGCAGCTCAGCCTCTGTCCCAGAGTCCACAGCAGCTCATGGGTAATTCTCCACTTTCCACTACCACTTCAAGAAAATGAAAGACTGAAAAATAAACAGGGAGAAAAAAAACCTCTCTACATATTGGTACTAGCCCAGTCATTGGCCCCTTTCAACTTATTTCTACTTAGTACTACTTCACTGATTTACTGCAGCACGAGGCTAGTAACTTACTTTATTTCTATTTGAGCAGTAGAGTAACCTTTTTACAGCTAAACCTACCAATTACTAATTAATAAACTTAAAAAGGTTGTTTGAAAATAGGTATTAAAGAAATAAAGGCACGCAAACACTTGATCGTATTTCTGCCTCTTCCCCACTATAATTTCAGCCAATTTCAGTCTAACTGGAGACAAAGATAGAAGTTTGCATAGGCTAATTCCCAGCATCACCAGTACAGCAGCACCTAGTTTTTGTTGGATTGTGGTTTTATTCCTCTTTTTCTCCCAGGGAATTATCCAATAGCTTCCTCGTGCTTCTTTATACTTCTGCTGCTGACAGAATATCTTGGTGATTTCATTAAAGAAAACAGGCCAAGCAAGAATGAAAACCCCTCATAGTGATCTCACAATGGTGAAGTCTTCCATATGCCAAAGAACTATCATATATCTGCATACTGCAGCCTCATCTTTGTTCTGCAGGGCAGAAATAGGCAGTCAGACAACTCTGAAATCAGCCCTTCTGTCTCCCCACCTCCCTGCCCCTTTTATTTTTTTTATGTACATTTTCTTTACTAAATCTTTTCTGCCAAAGGAGTAAGTTTAACCTGTTACAACACACGTCACAGAAGTTTCAAGCATCAGGAATCTTTTGCAACCTAGCTGCTCTCTATGTTCTACATCACACAGAACAGGATATGTGCACATATCCAGAGAAAACATCACCAAAAACCACAGAAAAAATGAGAACTCTTTAATTTAGCAGCCTTTCTATACCTCAGGCTACTGAAAGAGATACTTCCTGAATGACATTTCTTTAGCAGCAATAAGACTGAGGACATACAAAAACTGGAAGAATCAATGCAGGAGAGCTGTTCTGCAGAGGAACCTACTTGGTTTCTGATTGTTGGCCCAAAGCAATATCAATTTACAAGCCTTGTTTTATACCCTTTGAAGAACAGGTAGCAGGATACAGCCCCAGAGTGTAGTTGCCATGAACAGGCAGACAAGAGTATGAGGCAGACAGAGAGTGAGGGCAGAACAGCAGTTAAATGATTTCATTTCTTTCATGTCTGACCTGGGCTCAGATATTCTGCACGGTTTATCTTGGGGGTATGGCTACTAACCTCTGTGAAGAGATGAAAATAAGTGCTTAGCTTGGAACGCATCCAAATAACTAAGCTGTCTTCAGTTGAAAATCCTGAAGGGAACAATATGGAATGGACTCAGTGGCCTTTTTCCAAGTTCTGCCTCGTTCCTCTACATATTGGAAAGAAAACATAAGGCCACTTTCATCCAAACTTGTCCCTTGGATCCTTTGGCTCTCACTTCATGGTTGAAAGCAGAGTTTAACATAGTGATCATCAGCCCAATTTGTGAAACTGTTTGCTCTGGCTTTCATTCCTCTGGTTGCTTCTGGAAGACCTTTTTTATTTTATTTTTTAACCTCTCCATTAAAGCTTCATACTTACCTCTCATTTCATCACCAAGTCAAACTTGCTTTGTTCAATGAGAAATTGTCACAGCCAGCAGTGGCAGTTCAGACAATGGGTGCTATATCAGTTTTAAACCACTATAAAGTTGTTACCACAAAGAGAGATGCAGTTAGTCTTTGGCGTGTGGATAATTGGTGGTTTGGGTGAACACATCACATTTATCTGTTTTAGGCCCCCAGCCCTGCTCCACATGACTGTTGCTTTCATGACTGTTGCTTTCATTTGCAGCAGTTACTTTGGTTTCGTGCTTTTGAAATTACAGATTCCATTTAGAGGTTTCCAAAATCCTGCTAGGAATAGACACAACACCTCTAGTTTTCATTAAAAATCCTACTTTGTTTAAGAGTGCTTATTCAGTGTGGTTAGGGGAGTTCCCTTCAGAACAAAACAAATTCAAATATCTGCAGAAATAAATTTCAATCTAATGATTTCATCATCCAAACTGCTACACCTAAATGAGTGGTTGTATGTATTCTGAATTCAGATAGATAACTATTTATAGAGCATGCATTTATGTCTGAGATGCATTAAATATAAATTGCAGTGTGTAATGCCAAGTTTTATAACATGTCATTCACTATCCATTAAGTATTTTATTACATGTATTGTAGAAGAGAGAAATTTATAGTCTCCATTTATAGTATTAATAAGGAATGATGAAACCACACTAAAGATGTCTCGCTTTTTTGGTTTATGTGGAGGTTTACCACTAAAGCACAGTTACAAGTCTTGTTTTAATGTTTTATTATAATAAAAGACATGTCCTGAGAGCTGTAATGTATGTAAAAATTAAAAGAAGCACTACTAAAATGATATAGACTTTCATATTCAGGCAAAAGTAAATACAGATTTAGAAAATTCTCACTTACTTTCTTAGTTGTAGCAGCATGTAAAAATATATCAATTTGTTCATTTAAAAGCATTTACCAGGTGCTTTGTTGTAGATTGCTTCAAAGAAATACTTTATGTTTTTTGAAAATTTGGGGGGAAAGCACACACAATATTAATTCCTTGCCTCCTTTTTAAACTTCCTAGGTCATCCAACACCTAATATGTTTTTTTTTTTTTTCCACGTGCTTTCTGACTGTCGAAGTCTGTAATCAGCATGGAAATAAAGGTTTCCATGTTCAATTTTTTTTCTTAAAATACCTCTCAAAATTTCATTTACTAATTCTGGCAAGTCAAAAATCAGCTGCTTCGGAAAAACATTTTCCTTATTTCTACTGTTATGCAGTGTCATAAAGTTAACCCTTAGCTGGCAGCTAAACAGTACGCAGCTGCTCTCTCTCCCCTCCCCACCTGGCAGGATAAGGAGGAAAATAGGGGGGAAAAAAAGAAAAAAAAAAGGTCCAGATGATAACAATTTTAATAGAAAAATAAAAGAAGATGAATAATAATAGCCATAACAGCAGTAACAAGTGCAGTAACAACAACCAGATTAAAAATAATAATACAAATTATTATATTAACATATAACTGTTCACTGCCCAATGATTAACCTGTCCCAAGTATCAATTTTCAGTAAGCATTGTGATAGCAGCAAGTGCAAGTGTTCTAGCAAGTGCAAGTGTTCCAGCATGAGCAGCAATAAGAGCCAGCACAGAGATGACAGGGAGCAGAGCGATGGTGGCAAGCACAGCGATAGCAGCGAGTGGAACACCAAACATGGAACACCAATCATGGAACACAGATTAGTCTCTGGCCAAATTCCCATTTTCATTCTGTGTGCAATATTATAGTGCAGAGTATTCAACTGACCAGTTTGGGTTAGCTCTCCTCGCTCTGCACCTGTACTCTAGTAAAACGTGGGAAACTGAAAATTCCTTGTTTTCTTAGCAACAACTAAAAACATCAGTGTATTATCAACACTCTTCTCATACTAAATCTAAAAAACAGCAGCTACTGAGAAAAGAATTAACTCTATCCCAGGCAAGCATAAAGGTTACTTAACAAATAAAGCAACATATGTAGGCTGAAAGATTATGAGACATAAATCCTAGGCTTTCAAACGTTATAGAATCATAGAACAATCAGGTTGGAAGAGATCCACCGGATCATCAAGTGCAACCATTCCTATCAAACTCTAAATCATGCCCCTCAGCACCTTGTCCACCCGTGCCTTAAACACCTCCAGGGAAGGTGAATCAACCACCTCCCTGGGCAGCCTGTTCCAATGCCCAATGACCCTTTCTGTGAATTTTTTTTTCCTAATGTCCAGCCTAAATCTCCCCTGGTGGAGCTTGAGGCCATTCCCTCTTGTCCTGGCCCCTGTCACTTGGGAGAAGAGGCCATTACCCTCCTCTCTATAACCTCCTTTCAGGTAGTTATAGAGAACAATGAGTTATAATGAGTAATGAGTTATGTTTTTAAGAATCTTTAAAGGTGATAAACTAATTTTCCAAATGAAGATCATTTGAAGACATAGCTCCAACTAAAAGACAAGATTGTGATATGGAAACATTGGAAGATAAAGTGCATTGCCATGAATTTCACAAGGTCTTTTGGTATTCTAAAGCATGATTTCCCTTTCACTTAAGTACAGGTGGGTAAACAAAGGCACAGGGAGTCTAAGCAAGTTACCAATCCTATACCAAAGTAAATAAAACAACAGAAAAAGCAATAAAGTCCCAGCACTCAGCCATATACACTAACAAAGAATCCAATCCCTATCCTTCCTCCAGTTTACCTATCAGATTAAATTTGACTGATGTATGCTAGTGATACCTAAACTTTTTCAATTTTGCAGACAAATTCAGAAGGTACAGAACTCTACCAAGATAATTTTTCTTTTCTGACTTGTCATGTACATCCTAAATTTATGTAGTAACTGACAGCATTTATTTTAAGTGAAGACAAAAAGTATTGCTTACAAAGAGATTGTTATATGGAAATACATCTGTGCCTTTGTATTGGTTTCATTTCAGTTTACTCAATTAAGTCTACTTTCCTTAGAAAATCCCTACCAAATTCCATTTGTTTCCCTCAGCTTTTAATACTTGCACCAGTTAAGTATTTTAAATTCTTTAGTCCAGTTTGTTTCCTCTCTGTCACAAGATATCTTTGATCTCTTCTGATTTATTTCCTCTCATCCTAAACTCTTGAAATCCTTTAGAAGTAAAGGCTATCCTGTGCTCACACTCATCTATCTGGAGAGAGGGCTAGAACACCATTTAATCCTTTCCTGAGATGCATCTAACAAGTAGGTTGCTTCCTAAATAACTTAACATACAATAAGAAAAAGCAATTACAAAAGCAGAAGATGCAAAATAACATCCAAAAAACCCAAAAAGCAAATAGCCTGGTACACTGGGTACATCTCAATTTCCTACGTGTACCCTTCCGAACAAGGATGTTGCAAAGCACTAAAATGAAAGCTGTGGAAGTGAACTGTTTTCCTCTCTAGGTCCATGCAAGGTGCATCATGCTCTGGCAGTGATTTGTTTTCTCCCCTTCTCTCCCCTAAGGCAGCGAGTATGGTCTATGCAGTAGAGATTGCACAACCTGCATCATCCCAAACAGCTGCAGCTTTGTTTGTGCTTGAGGCCAGTGTCTGTATTCGCAAAGGCTTAATTAAACATCACCCCTGTGCACTTGAGTAAATTCATAACATACAGTGTACTACCTACGTTCTCCTGGTATAGCAGTGGTTGGAAAAGTTAATAATAGAAAGACCACATTAACCTCTTTGCCCTTGCTGTTTTAGCAGTACCGTGTTTTAAACTTGGTCAAGCCTACCATCTGTCCTCAGGAAAAAAAGGGTGAAAAGCCTGAAATTATTCCAGAAGGCACCCACAAGAGTCAGTGGTGCAGAATTCTTGAGGCAATGTTTGTATTATCTTTTGCAGCCAAAAAGTGTCAGAAGATAAGCTATTGAAATTCACAGTGCATCTCCTATTTCATGAAGCCAGTTTCTTTCCTGCCCTGAATGCACTACATCAGGCACAGAAGAGGAGATGGATTCAAAGAATCAAGCTCTACAGTGGCAACTCTTGTGTCAAAACTCAGGGAAGAACCAGGCAGGCGTTTCTCACAAGGTGGGCATTAGACCTGCAGAGCAGTAACAGCACTGAGAGATCATTCAAATATCATCAAAAAAGGTGTGTAGTTAAAAGTGTCTCTTCTACAGTTATTGCCATGGTCACGTTCAATGCTTTCACTAGCTTAAATGAGAAAGAAGATAGGAATTATGTTAGTGAAATGCTGGGGAAAAAAAAAAAAAACATGACTGAGAGAGCAAGGCAGAAAAACACAGTAGAGGGAAATTATAGATGCACTTTCTCTTGCCACATTGTCATGGAAGACCTTTATTCCAGTACAGTTATTATTGATGTACAGAATAAACAGTTGGGTCAGGAAGTTCTTTTTTTTTTTCACCACTGGTGCCAGGACAAGAGGAAAGTCTTGCACAAGTGACAGGGGACAGGACAAGAGGGAATGGCCTCAAGCTCCACCAGGGGAGATTTAGGCTGGAGATTAGGAGGAGGTTTTTCACACAGAGGGTCATTGGGTATTGGAATAGGCTGCCCAGGGAGGTGGTTGAGTCACCTTCCCTGGAGGTGTTTAAGGCACGGGTGGATGAGGTCTTGAGGGACTTGGTTTAGTGTTTGATGGGAATGGTTGGACTAGAAGATCCAATGGGTCCCTTCCAACCTGGTTGTTCTATGATTCTATGAAACAGCCTGGCTATTTCACAAGTCTGTCACACTAACATTCCAAAGGAGTTTTCGTATTTTTTCATCTCTAAAGAGGGAAAGTATTTGTCCACTCCCTTTTCAAGAAACTTAAAATCTTCTTTTATTGCAACTAAGAATGCTTCTTCAAAAAGTTACTCTTCTGGAAGGCTCCAGTAGAACACACAAATTGTAATAGGGATCACAGAGAGCCTCCTGGGATTATGCTCTATACAACAAAGGGTTCTCAATCAATCCTGCTGATACGGGAAGAGCTTTAACATAAGTGATAGCAAGAAGAAAGGAAAAGCCGAAGTAATAACTACTCTATAGCTATCTTCTGCCCTGGTTGGCCCTGCAAAACCAAGCATAAGTAACCACAGAAGGCAGTCTCACCAGCATTCAAATGCAACATATTCATAGTTTTGATTGTAACCCTGCAGGTTTTTGCCTGTGAATAGTCCCATTACTGTGACTAGAAATGCACACCTAGGTACTGGTCCTACTCTACAGGAATAAAAATTTGCATGATTAGTGTTAAAACAGCTGGACACACAAGATAGCACCTGAATTAAGGATTTTAATTACATATTCATTATTTAAAATCTCCTAAAAGCCACCAACAGAAACAGGAATAACAGCTTCATCTGGCTTTTCAAAGCATGTCTAACAGGGGCAGTGCAAGGATGAGAGTCCCATGCTTCTCTTTGGCACGTGGCAGGAAGAAGTCACAAGCCAACAGTAGAAGAGACTTTTCCATTTTAACCCTTCTTCTGCATCATTTCTGTTCTACTACTTCCAATTAAACTATTTATATTTTGGGGCCATGTTAATGAGATCCTTTGCTGAACACCTGCAGCTCTCTCAGGGGTCTGTCCTATCCTATAAGGATTTCCCTTGCAGGTCATTAGCCTCAGAGTTGCACATGAACAAGATTTCTTGCATTTGCAGAAGTCTACTTGTTCCCGTGAGTACAACTGACCTAATTCCTGACCTAACAACCTAACACCTTGGCCCAAACATTGCAGCATCTCCTGGGAGGTAGTTGTTCACTCACACACTGGGCAAGCTCCTTCATTTTCCTCATGTGTCACATAATACGGGGAGGGTGTAAAACAAGTGGGCAATCCAAAAGTTAATTGCCACTTGTTGATCACAACACCTTTTGTAACACTCAACACTTCCCAGTCCTTTGTAAGCTTATACATTTTAAAATACATAAACACTTAAAACCCCAGCCTCCTGATCCCTCAGAACTATAAACAGAACTTCAGTTTCTTTAAGTAGCTGCACATCAGTGGAAGGTATTTACTGGTATGTAAATAGTCTTGATTATTTGCCTTCTGCAAGAAGGCTGTGTAATGAACAAAAGCACCAGGGAAAATCTAATTCTGCCCCAGAACATCTCAACCTCCTTTTCATACCTTGGAGCTCTCACCATTACTGCTTTTCTTGCTTTATTGATGGGGCCAAGGATCACACTGCAAACCAGACAACAAACTGCTTGGTCAGAAGCCTGCGTCCTCAAGAAAACCATGTGACATAAATATTAAAAGTTGGGGCCTGAGGGGGAATAGAAGAAAAAAAATGTTAACTTCTGTTTTACTGTAATGTCAGAGGTGTTGGCTTCTAATAAAAGCCACTTAGAAATACCTAAAGGTCTCTCCAATAAATGTGAAGTCCCCCAGAAAACCTCTTGCAGCAAGTACTTTTTATTCTGGTTCTTCTGCCTTTATTGATGGAAATGGTACCATCGACTATCAAAAAATTACTACCAGAGTGTATTACTTGCGTGATCAGAAACACAGTTCAGAGCTCTCTCTTATCTCCTCCTGCTTTCCTTGCTTTCTGGATGCACACTTAAGCCTGTCCCTGAGTTAGACAACTGACACCGAGGTTATCTGCACTCTCTGAAGAGCTGCTGTGACTGTCCAGACTGCATCGATTAAGGGTTGTCTGGACTTGAACATGATTATATTAAGGCAGATAATGGTCTTAATGAGGAACAGATTTTATTGCTTTGGACATTTCTTTCCCTTCTCTATCTCCTTATTTACAAGGAGGGATGTACATTTCATTTGCTTTTTACTGAAGAGTAACAAATTTATCTTTTAATTGAAAAACGGTTTAAAGCTACAGAAAAGTGTTAAAGGGTTAAAAAGATATTTGCTAAAACTAGCTTATTGAGTCTAGATTTTAAGTAATGAATAATTAGTATGGATAGAGATGACAGATTTGTTTTCTGCCTTTTCAAAAAGCAAAGAAACTCACAGAAAATACATGAATAAAATAAGTCAACATGAACACTATCAAAATATTGATCTTTTAGTTAAAACAGTTTAGGAGCCTATGGCATTCATATATAAGAAGTAGACAAAATTAATGTTTTGGGGATATTATCTGAAAAATTACCACTTGACAAGCTATTAGCTACTTTGCTCTGTAATCTAGCATTATGCATATTAGCTTTTGCAAAACATTATTTGCATATGCAAATAAAATGTTTAAGCCCAGAGACAGAAAAACTACATCTCTAATTTGAAAATGTAGAGAATTATTCATTGGCCAATGAGAACAGGCATGGAAGGAAAGGAAAGAATTGTGTAATTGCTTCCCTAGACATACCTTCTAAATAAAACAAAAGAAATCTCACATCAGAAGTGAATTAATGAGATTCAGGCACTGGAAATATTGATGTAAATTTTGGAATGATATAAGCCTATGGCTTGTAAGCTCCCACTCATTCCATATTTAAGAACAGTTGTGCTTGTACATAAAGAATGTTTTCCAGAAACATATGCTGATCAAGTCAATAGTTATATGAAATGAACAAATAGTCTTCTAAAACTTTTCTTTGCAAACATTAGAAAAACATACTATTTCATCTTTATGCTCCATAAAGAAAAATACCCATACTTTTGCTTCAAGAGAAACAGAATTCTTTATTGACAAGAGGCTGAAAATACCATGCATTATGCAAATTAGTGTAGCCCATATCTAAAATAAGCCAAATAGTGGGAGAAAAATTGTCTTTTGTTACAAAATGAAAAGGCATCATATATCCATTTGACCTATGTTTAATCTATACCATGGAGAAGAATTCCAAAGAAATAGTCTTAACAGCACTTTAGTTGCCTAAGAAACCATCAGGCTTGTTTGAAAATCGTTCTTAAAAGATTCTGTAGAATTTTTGTTTTCTGTTTAGGCACCAAGATGACAAATGATCACAGACTCTTTTCTAAAGCTCTAGATGCAGACATCCTTGCTCAGTTTCTGCTCTATATAATTATTGCAGAATTTGAATAGCTGACACTGAGGTCATATGGGGTTAATCTGATATATTACATGCCATTCTGCTACACAGATATCCTGACTTGGAAGCAGAGAGTCAGTGCCTGATACCTGGAACAACCTCTTTATTAATACAATTAGAAAAAGCTCTTTCTTTTTAACAGTCAAATGTTTCTTTTCTTGAAACTTTTTCAAGTTTACAAATATGTCAACTTTCTGCCATTGAAGGCACAAAGAATGCTGTTTAGCTTAGGACTGGCTTGAATTTCTCCTGCAAAGCTTGTAGTCCCCACCTCACTAGGCTGAGGGGACCATGGACAGGCAGACAGCAGCTGAAGCAGACACTTCTCTGAAAGAGCCAAGGACCAGCACAACCAGCACCACCCCCTCAGCCACAACAAAGTGATTTTGAGGGCTTTGCCGGGACAAGATATATCAAATTGTGCAGGATCTGGCAAAGACTACTGGAGACCACAGAGGAGAAGAAACAGAGGAAACTGCAAGGCAGAAGTAACTTTTCTGATTAATGAGAAATTTTACTATAAGCAATTACATCAGCATAAAATCTTAACTTGCAAACTTTTTTTTTTTAAAGCAGGAAAGCCTATCCACTTCAAGGCTTTGACTGGCTGGTTTTTTACAAGCTTTATAATTTGCGAGATTTCCGTAATATCTCCAGAATTGGAAACCTGACTACTTAAATATCCCCCAGTTTGAGAGCCACAACTTTAATGCCTACAGCTCAAGCAGGGAGATCAGTGCATGAAAGAAAAAACCTTCTTTCTTTACTGTGAATAGAACACACCACAGAAATTCCAGATCTTCTCTAAGTTACATCCCACTGTGCCTTTGTCAGGCAATCCCCCTTCCTTTACACTACTGTTTCCTTTCGATAAATATCACCATGAAACATGAGGGCATAGTTTAGAGGACAGAAGCTTGAGGCTCCTTTCGTTGGCTTCTGTGGAAGATATCCAGGCCCCAAACAAGTGCTCCAAGGACCAGCAGACAACACAGTGAGTGCATTGCCCAGCCTCCCATGATCAACTCTGAACACGCTTCAAGTCACACTGTTATAATTAAGGCACTTGCCTACTACTTCCACTACAATGTGGCATTTGAAGTGCATACTCCACACATTAAACAACATTTGAACATGTCTCTCTTCTTAGCAATATGTCAGAAACATCTTCAGCTTGGGAAAAAACAGGCTTGGCTTGCTGATCAGAGCAGCCTGCAAGAAATGGTCTGCACAAGGTACACTTGCTTAATTAAACTTATTTTCTTCTACATCATTAGTTAATTGTAAAGAACTAAGTTCATACTGCATGTCTGGATTTTTAATAATTAGAGAATATAAATTGCTTAGGAAATATAACTATGCAGTTTGCATCAACCAATATTTCAGAGGGTACATTTTACTCCCTGTCAGGCCACAGCCAGGTTCCCTAGTAAATCTAAAAGCTAGGTGATACAAAGGACTTGAATTCATATAGGAAGATTCTGGACCACAACACTGTACACCAAATGCTAAATAAACTGCTTTTCAGTGCTGTTCTGTGTGGTTAGAGACATTTCTTGTACAGCCATTTTTAAGCAGTTCACTTGAATAAGAAATTTTAGCTCATGTTTCAGTATCAGCTCCATCCCTTGCAAAATTCTTAAGTTACAGAGAAGGTGTCTTGCAGGGTTCCTCAGAGCAGTCACATGGGTAATATTTATAGAACTAGAATCCAAAAAACTCCACTGGCGTTAAAAGAAAATAAAAAATCTTGCAGCAGAGCACAAGTGCTTCAGCTTCTCAGCGCTTCATGTCACATACCTATTCCATGTTTCTCATACTATTAAAGATCCTAGTGCTGCAAACCAGTCTGGCACTGCAGACTCTGATAATCAGTATCATTTCCAACAGACACCAACTCACCTCTTTCAACTGTAGTTGCTCGTGGCACTGCAGTGCAGTTTGGAAACCAGAAATTATTTCAGACACTTTTTTAAGTTGCCACCAACAAAGAGGATTACATCTTGCAAACTATATCATCTCTTTTATTGGGTTTGGCGCAACCCTACCAACTTAGGCGAGCCTGAAAGCAGTAGAGCAGAGAACATGCAATATGTCTGAAAAATCACACAAATACATCTCAATCTTTGCATGCACTTCCAGTAATTTTTCTCTGTACATACAACAGGGCCATTTCTAGGGACACATGGATGACTAGGAGTGAGATAATCGCTGTCCTAAACAACCCAGCCTGCATACCTAAAAGCTTTTGTATGCCAGCAGGTTCTGGCACAAAAAATTTAGTTCACACTCTTCACCCAAACCCACAGTCTCCTAATACTTCATGCATGACTTCTGGAGCCATCAGTTCAAGAAGGGAGACAGGATTCTATATATGTGCCTAATAAGGACAACCTTTAGTTACTGAATTACAGAATTACTCTGGCAAAGAAAAAGCCTGAGCAAACTCATTGCTGTTAAGCTTCAGAATGTCTTTATTTTACAATTTAGCAACAGTAATTGCAGAAAAATCAAGGCTGTCTGTGCCTGTAGAGGAGAAATAATTAGCAAACAGGTCTTGAAAATACCTCTAGGTTTCTGAGTAATTCTGTATCCTAATGTGTATGCTACCAGCAGGAGCAGTGAAATAAAGGAAGCAGTACAGTACATGAGTGGGGTTGTTTTCACCTGAACTGGTAAAATATTATGACGCAGGGAGACTCATCCTAAAACAAAATCCTACTCAACCTGAGAACTGAAAAAGGCATGGAGTCCAGCAGGTAACTAAAAATATACCCTAAGCTTTGAAACCTGTGAAGAATTACGAGATTATAATAAATATATTATAAACACTCTGCTGCTGTGCTTCTGTTTTAAAACAAGTAGAACTGTGACATGAGACACCTTGTTGCAATGTAGGTCTGCCATGGTTGGACTCCATGATTCGATGGGTCTTTTCGGACCTGGTGATTCTATGATGCTATGATTTTAAGAACTCCAGATTGTGGCCTCAGGTCAAGCCTTTGAGTATAATTATAGTAAGTGATGAGATAGCAGCATCCTCAAGATTCTGTTTTGAGAGAAACATGATGTCTTGTGTAGATAAAATGCAACAGGTAAATACTTCTCCTTTGGGCATAGAGAGGAGCAGGGTGAGCCCTGCAGAGGTTAAAGGCACAACTGAACCCTGAGCTCTGACAAGACCCATCTGTCCTGCTGGTGAAAAGAGCACTTGTGATGAGGGTTTGGCAGCCTGGGACTGGCAAATTGCCTGTGAGCTGCTCTCAGACCTTTACCTCACAACCCAGAGCCCAGGCTGCTTCTTCAGCAGCCAATCTTGGTCTCTTTTTCTAGTGATCAAGAAGGAAGTAGGCAGCAGCAGTCCCTTCCACGGCATTACAACTGCAAGGAGAATTATTTCCATCGCAATCCCACCCACCTAAGGAGGAGGCAGCAATGGTTCTCCTCTGGCACAAGCAGAAACTAAGTGGTTGTCCCAGACAGAAAGACTGACCACCACCAATTTGTGGTATAGATTAAGCTCTCTGATACTACTGCATTTACATATGCCAGTAGATCCATGAATGCCCTTTGTACTTATTTTGCAGTAATGGAAAAATTCTTCAAATAAATAATGAAAAGAGAGGTGATTAAGACAGATTTTAAAGGTCCTTGTGGCTTCTTACTATGGTTTACACTCAATCTCATCTCCATTATTACTTAGATATCTATTTTAAGATCAGTAGCTTGAAGTCAGGTTGAATTTTATTTACTTATTACAAACAATGAAGTATGGAGAGCACTGCTAAGTTTGTTAGGCCTTCCACTTACAAATGAAGCAAGGCTCTGTCCATAGAGTGATCCGATTCCTGACCTGACCCCCACAAGAGGAGTCCTGTTGTTAACTTCAGGAGTAGTCTAAAAGGGAAGAGCACCAGCTGCAGTTCCAGGAGAGAGTTGCATGGGCAACCTAGACAGACAAGACTGCTGACCATCAAAACTTCCAAGAAACAATGAGGTAGGTTTCCTCAACCAACACTCTGGGTCACTTTCAGCGTAACTGCCCTGAACAATATGCACAGTCAGCCTCAGTGGAGTCAACAGGTAACAAAATAGAGCAAGCGATAAATGACGGTGATTTCCAAGAAAACATTATAGTTTGCTGAACGTTCTTTTGTCCAAAGCAATTTAAGAGACAGTTGTTGACTCTGGATGGCTTTAGGCTTCCTTTCAGTCCTTGAGTCATGTAAAACAGTAGCTGCCACCAGTCTCACTCCATACTATATAGCACACAGTCCTAAAACTGTTCACAGAGTATTGCAGTGCATCTAGAGAGCAATTCTTGCACCTGGTTCTTTTGACATCAATTGTTTCCTATTACTATCAGCACATCATTCACTGAATAACGCACAGATACCAAGTGGTGTTTTTCCTCCCACAGAAGTGCTTTGAACAAAGAAATGGAAAGAAAGCCTTCTAAAAGATACACTGGAAAACATTCAAAATTCAAGGCTATGCTTCCACTAATCCTTGATTTATATTATTTAATCCCTTTCAGCAAGAAGGATAAATTGCAACAAAAGTCACGTTTCAGTTATCTTAGGGGCTAGTTGTTCAAGACTGCTAGAACAATAAGACTATAAATACACATCTTATGAAGGTGACTATCAGCAAGAAAGATGGGAAGTGTTTTTCTCTGAGGCTTACCACTTGTTCAAATGCACAAATCAGTATTTTCTTTCCAAATTCAAAGCTAAGCACATCTTTGGACACAGCATTTGACAGACAGAGAAAGCTTTGAAAAGAGACTGCACACTGAAGAGTATATAATTTCCCAATACTTACTCTTTTGCTAGTCTCCAGCTGCTTAATATTTCAGTATTCAAGTTTCCATTAATATTATGAGATTTTGAGTTCTTTTGGTCAGAAGGAGGAATAGAAAGCAAACAGATCCCAAGTCATATTGACTGTATATCAGCGTCTGCTTCAGCAACAAACCAAAGGCATTTGCCATGAAACTCTAGTAATGAGCAGTGAGCCATCACGGAGCAAGTCTTCATCCACATTGCAGACAGCTGCTCACCACCTGCATCCTCACAGAGCCACCTTAATTAAAATCTCTCGCCTCCATGATTTAGACTGTTGAGTTTACACAGACTGTTTGCTTCTTTTACTGACTAACTACTTTCTCGGGGGTTATCATCATTCTAAGGAAAAAAAAATTCTCACAAATTAACATGTTTTTACACGAGAAACTGCTCACAGTGAGAATATTGAAGTGACTCAAGTCGATGCATCAAAACAACATCTACAAGGACACACAGTCAGAGGCTCCTGTTGACACAAAATGAAATTAGTACATTAAATTTGAAGGGGAAACATGAGGGCCTGAAGTTTTCATATCTTTTCTCCAGAAGGATGCATTTGGGGGTTGGTGACAGGGGAAGAGAGATACAGAACCTGCCTTTGCAGCTATTGAAGAAAAAAAAACCCCAAAGAATGTATTTTTGCATGTATTTTTGAGGAAAGGAAAGGAGATTTTAGCTTACCCACTAATTGTTGTCTGCTACCCAGCAGCAAGTCATGAGCTACTGGAGAGGATGAAGCCAGTGCCTCCCTAGCCTGGAGCCAGGACCTCAGGCTTCAGCTGAGATGGGACTGGGGAATGAGCTGTGACCTTTTCACTGGCCAGGGTGGAGGAGATCTAGCAGCCTTGTATCACCCTTGAAAGCACATACTTGGGTTTGCAAAACTGGAGATTGAATCAGTCTCTATCACTCTCTGTTTCCCTGTGCAGTTTCTTTCATATCTAAAGCAGCCCCTTTTCTTTTCTCAGTGAATAACCATGTGCCTTTGAAGCTCAGAAGTCTATGAACCACTATGCTTGTAGCAAGGCCTCACCATTTCAGGAAGGACTGCTAACAAACAACATGACTGAGGAGCACTTCCACACATCCAGGCCAAGGACTTCTAGCATGTGCTGACACTCAGCCTCCAAACTCCAAATCACACTCTCAGTTTAGAAATCCCTACCAGCTGTAGGAACATAAACATCATTACTGAAGCTTTCTTATGTTAAATTAGACTATGAGTGTGCGCTGTAACGAGCTTAATAATGTGAATTATTAGCCTACTAAAACGTTATCTGAAATAACAGTAATTTGTGGACTTCAAAACCAGTTATTCTTTTATGTCCATCATAAATGCAACTGATGCATTCATTGCTAAGGAAACAGCAGCAGTTATGCAAAGCTCCTTCACAGACTATTTGGATCTTTTCTATGCTTTAAACAATGCAAATATTTAGTTCATATAACCGTGTGGCAATCAAACAGCTTAAATGAGTGTCAGACTGCCAAAATATATAAGATAATAAGCCCATCATGGGTCAAATGCTGGCAGATGGCTAATCCCTTTTCATATTTTGTGTTATTCTATTAACAGGAATAATACATGACAGGGCATGCCCACATTCTTTCTCTGAACTTCATCCATTCAGTCTACCAGGAGTTTAAATTGTACAAGGTTCAGTTATATCCATACACAGACGAAGTTATCCACCATTATTTTATTTTTTCAATTCCTTTCTCAAATACCACAGCAGTACCTGATAGGAACCCATAGGCTACGTATACAGGCCTGTTCCCTTCAAACCTCTTAGCTGAAACAGTACTAGTTTTTAAAAGCTTTGGCACACATGTAGTATATCAAAGTAATTGAAAAAGCAATTAAAGCAGTGTTGTCCTGATCATACTTCTGCTGTTGTAAAGAGCTACAGCAAAATAAAAATCTATAAATAAGTCTACCATATACTGGTTTATTTCCTGTGCCTCCAGAGATACTTTTTGACAACACAACAAATTTAGTAAAAGCCAAACTTGCAATTTATAAAAAAAACCAGGCTAACTCTTACTTGTCATGAAGTCACCATTCCATTCTTTGAAAACCACTGGCATGCACTGGGAGTTAAATCCTGCTCTAAAACAGGAGCTCAAACAATTTCTCAGTGAGTACAAAAAAAGTTGTGCACTATCCCACTTCAGAAAGAGGCTTTTAGGGAACATTGCTCAGCCTCAAAACTGAATGTCAACGTCTTCACTCTTGTGCTGTTCACACTTCAGGTGCTTCAGATCCATGCTCTACTGCTCTATCAGCCCCACTTCTCTGCCCTTCCTCTTAGCCAGAGAGTCCTTCTTAAGCATTCATGAGCTGTGATTACTGGGAGCTAACTCCATGCTTTAGTGTGCAGTTCAGGTAATAATTTTAGTGGAACCGCAAGTACACTTGTAGAACAAAAAGGCAATAGAAGAACCACAACCTCAGGCCCTGCAGCCATAAAATTTTACAAGTGACAGTAATACAGCAGGATATTTTCTCTAATATCTTATGGACAAATTTAGACATCACTGGAATAATTACAAGGAATGTCTAAAAATTAATTACATCTGTATCCATCAGCATATTTATGCCAACACTGTAACCATGTGGTATCTAAGCATCTTAACAGAATTTATGACCTGAAGAAAGCATTAGTATCATCTTGTCTGGCTTGCTGAATAAAACAAGTCATAAAAATATACAGTAATTTCTATGTCAGGTTTAGTGCAGCTAGAGCCTTGTCTCCCTATTAAACAAGCTAACAATTTAACACCGAGCAAAGAACAATTCAACACGTCTTAAAAACTGCTTTTTGCCTTAACTGGGAAAATGCATAACCTGCTACACGCAGATATAAGCAGTTTCAGCACCCAAATGATGGATTATCATTATCAGCATGGTTAAAAGCCATCATTGAATGTTGTATTTATAAACACTCTTGAAGATTAAGGTTTACGAGAGAACTGGACAAAATAACTCTACTGCATACAACAAACTTTGGAAGCTCAACATAGGTTCTTTTCTTAAGAAGAAATCTGGTCATTTCCCAAGTTCTAGCTTCATCAGCAAACATCAAAAAGTTGCCCTTTCCATGGCAGCTGAGAAGGATAAAGCAATAAGTAAGCACTGGAGAGCACAATGCCACAGTGAAAATGGAAGGTGAGCTGCATGCAAATGAGGATCCGTCAGCTGTTACCACTTTCAGTGCTATGCTGAAGTGCCTACAGAGCTGAAGTGTCTCTAGAACTTGCCACACACACAAGGCACCTGGCACCTTACTGTAAAACGCACTTTAAAACAGACTTACCAAATTATATGTGAGAACAAAACTTACTACAGTTTTTGGCTAAGAACCCAAAACTAGAACTGGGATTTATATATGTCAGTGCAAAGTGATACATGTCGAGGTGTTATAAAACCAAAACACAGCTGTTATTTGTCTGGACCACTTTTTAAACTGCCAGAGAAAACTCTACTGTGCTATAATTAGAGAGCAGACATCCCAGAGCTCGTTGGGCTTGTAAGTACCAGTACAAACTGTGAAACTTCCCACTAAAGATCATGCTGGATATGATTTGCTAAATTTATTAAAATAGAGAGGGAAGAATCTGCTTCAGTTAACGCTCTGAAAAGCAAAATTATTAGTGCTTAAGGTGATGACTGGAGTGAAAAATGAAATATCTGCCTTTCCAGTCAATGCAGGGGACCTGAGCAGGAGTTTCCCATCCCAAAGATCTCCCTCAAAATCTGACATCTCCCATGTATGGGGCAGAACTAACAGAATCCAAAACAACCTCCTTTCTCCCTTGAACTCTCACTTTCATTGAGCATGCTAAAACCTCTGGATAATGAGCAGTACTGCAACTCTTGATTAGTGAGTTGCTTTTTCAACTGAACGGGAAAAAAAAGCCAACGTTTCAGGTTTATCCATGCAATTAGACTTTGGTGAGCTAGGGAGCCATGACTCATAAATTCACGGATGATATGCAAGTTTCTCAGTGACTTCACTGCTTTCAGTTCAAAGTCTCTACACCCAGATCATAAATTTAAACTTCATATGCTGAAATGGCTGATTTTAATGGTGACATTTGAAAGCATCTACATCTGTCTCTATCTATAGACATTACAATAACTTCTGCTGCGAGCTAGTTGCAGTAGCAATAATTATGTTCTTGAGAATGATTTCTTTATACTTACTGATTAATACTATCAGGAATTATGTGGACCCATTGAGAATATTCTGAGCATAGGGAACTAAAGAATTACTGCTTAAATAAACAACATTTTCCAAGACTAATTAGTGGTGTTACAGAACTAAAAAGTAATGACATTTAAAATGCATAGTTCCTCACCTTCAGGATTTCTTTGAAATGATCTTGCACACTGGCCTATTTTTTGTGGGGACCCTTTTTATCCATACAGGATGGCAGTTCACAGATATGTATTCATGCACAGGCAACCATTATTAAAGCATAGAGAACCAATGATTTAGCAAGAACTGACAGTTGCATTTCATAAGCTCTGAGGAATACTTTGTGGGGACAGTCTCCCAGCTCATATTTGATTATTTTAACGTAACATATGCTGAATGCATATTACATGATGGAAGCAGGCTGAGTCGATGTCATCAATTTTTGTTAAAGAGGTAATGGCAGTTGTCACCTTCAGCTGAGTGCAGTAAAGGGCATAAATATAGCCCTTGTTTTCTTAAAAACTAAATTTTAGAAGTTGCATGAAGTTCCTAAGCTCATAGAAACTTTTCACTTGTCAATATCATTCCTTGTATAGGTTTCCATTCCCATTTGATGGACTGGATAAAACCCAGAAATATTAAGGTCAAGTCAAAATACAAGAATACCCATATCTTTAACAACAATTTCTAGCAGTTTACACTGGCTTGGTGTGTGCAGTAGATTCAGAATAGCACATCTGCTTCTTTGCAAGATAATTTGAGATGTTGTACTTCCCCATAGTGATCCCAAAGGGGAATGAATCACAAATTGTATAGAAATTTAATCATACAGCTTATTTAACTTGTTTTCCATAGCTCTCTCCCTTCTTGAGCTAAAAATTGATGAGACCTGATTTCTTGCCAGACACTATCTGCTCTCACTGTTGGAATTTGTGATTCACAGCTGTATTATTAAAATGAATGGTTTTGTTGGATACATCCATTGCATCTCAGTGTGTTGTACTGAAATCTGGCAAAATCGATTACATCATCAATCCTATAGATTTCCGAATTTCTCATGTAGCACTGCAGACCACAGTCATTTCATTAGCCCTTCAAGTATTTTGCTGACATCGTGAATTTCTGCACAAGATTAATTCCATTTACCACACAGACAAGTTTTGGGATGGTTTCAGGGTTGATGAGTCTGTGTATGTGCTCTCTCTACCTAGAGAGATCCTGTTTACATTTTATTATTGCCAGTGACCTATCAAGCCAGTGGGCTACCACCAAAATGAGCAGAGAAGCATGAATAATTCAAACTTCAGAAGATCCAGGCACAAATCAAGTCTCACTTCAGGACAAAAAAATTACTGGGTTACAACTCTAAGAGCTGCCCAGATCAGCACATTGTAGTTTCACATGGTGCCAAAAATTGGATGTGAATACAGTACCACTATTTCTGTCATTGATGCAGCAAATATACAAGAAAAAAATAAAACCACCACAGACAAAAAGCCCTAAACATTTGGAAGATACTATAACGAAGAGGGCAGAGCAGCAGTAACTGAGAAGGGAGAGAATTCAAGCCGATGAAGTAGACTTAGCCTACCAAAAAATTAATTAGATGTTGTAAGCTGCACAACAGTCTCCCTCTTCATGTCATTAAAAGCAGTGATAGGAGGAAAACAAGCCAGCTGACATTACTCCATCAGATGTATATTTCAGTGAGCATGTTGGGAAAAATCTATCCCTATGGAAAGACTATTATATATTAAAAGACTTTACTAAAAACAGCCTGGCTCAAGTTTTGTTGCCCTGAACGACAGGAGCTGAGTTACCAGCTCATAGACTTCTCTAGACAAGCAAAGTCTGCGATTGCTGGAGACAAACCTTGGCAAAGCCCATTTAAGCGACACACACACCCAACCCCACACATACGCCCTCCAAGACATCATAACTACATAAAGGAGCCATTTCCACAGAAACATGATTCCATCTTTGTTTTGCAAAGGAAGAGTTTGACTAATTTCTTCCATGAACATATGCAGTCAAATGATATTTTGTTATTCTACAACTGCCAAGTGAGTGCTTGCTTGATTCAACCATTAGATACCTTCTCAGTACTGATTTATGAACAGGAATCAACCAGGTATTGGGGAAAAAATTTGCTAGCAACCATAGTGCAGCTTTCCAACTCATTTTGCAATGGCAGAGCAGCAATGCTCTGTACTTGCTGCTTTTCCTATTAAACATTAATAAGGAAAGATGTGACACTGTGCACATTGGAACTCTAGCAAAATGCAACACAGCTGCTGGTAATAATACCTGTTTTCTTTGCCTGAAAGGTAATTTTGGTCTTCCTAGGAACACCTGTCCATATAAAAAGGTAGTAATTTATAAATCTCTCTGGAGTGCAAGACATAACTTCAGGTGGTATTAAATGCAGCTTGCCATGACAAAAAGTTTTATGTTTCCTTTTTAATATGTCTAAAACACCATTGTTGCACAGAATTTATTTATTTTTTGTTGCTATTAAAAAAAAATAAAATTATCATAGCTTGTGTAATGAGGTAGAAACAACAGGGATGAGAGCAGCACCAAAATAAAAAAAGGGGGATTTTTTTTCTCATCTGGTCTGTTGTTTAAAATTAATTAAACGTGATCCAAACTTCACTAGCTTTTCAGAGTGTATTTGCCTTTTTTCAAGGCTTTGAATGAATAACTAAATTTTTTGAAGTATTAAATGGTGCAAAAAAGAGAACAAGGGGGTGGGAGCATAGCAGGAAAATAAAAGGGAAGGAAAACAGGATATACACATAATGTAAGAGCTGAAGTATGGATGACTGAATATGATTTCAGACAAGATTTTCCATCATCCCTGTAGTCTTCTCAGTGATAGTTTGAATATATGAAGCACAGACTGAAAGGATCCTACATTTTTTGCAGTCTTACAGCAGTTTGGCAACAGATACCTCGAGGATCATTTGACCTCATCTTTTGCAAAAGGAACTCTCTTTTTCATGTTAAATTATGATTAAAAATAAAATTCTGGAATAAATGCAGCAGATCTTCTCATTTGCCCATAGTTTTGTGCATTCCTGGTCTCTCAACTTGTAAAGTTAAGGAAAAAAAAGAAAAAGAGAGAAAAAGCATCATCTAGTTCCCTAGCGTTTCATCTCCTTCGCACAAAACCATGCTATTATCAGTAAAAATGATCAGACAGACAAAAAAACACTTAGAGTTTTGCATCTGTAATGGGTAATACTCTCCAGTACAATCACTAAGCCATTACCCAAGATGATGGGAGTAGAAACACACTGGATAAAGCGAAAGGCAGATGGTATATATCCCAGGATCAGCAGGGCAGATGGATCATCAGCCTGGGTTTGGCAGTACAGGCCTGAGCCACAACTCATCAGACCTGCCAAAGACAGGCAGACTCCTGCAGAGTTCTCCCTCATTTCTGCATCCAAATCCCCAGCATGCCACACATAAAGGGCTGGAGCTGGGCTGCTTGCGTGTAATTTGTGCCAAAGACACAAGCTCTCCCAAGAGGAAGCGCTTTGGACCACAGGGACTAGGTTTATACAACCTCCAGCAAGTTCAACAAGATCTCAAACTCTCTCCTTCCCAACGCTCCTCCTGAAAGGATGGATGAAGGAATCATGCTTTTCTCTGCCTGCTGAAACAAAGCCCCACTTTCCCTCTCTGAGTGCCTGTGCTCAGAAGAACTCAAACCTACCATTCCCAGCCAGTATAGGCTCTCTGAGACAGATCCAAGCCAGATGTTAATTATTATTTGAGGGTACAAGGCCATACAAGCAATGTGCGTACTTGGAATATATCATATCAATGCGGTCTATTCCCAGGTGTGAATAGTTGTTGTTACAGGAGGACTTCAGTTCAAAGGAAAACAGTCCTGAACCAACTGGGTTAGTTCAGCTTTTCTTCTTTGCAATGATGGTGATAAAGGATTTAATAGTGCATCTCAGATTCTTTTTGCTGTATTCATGTGAAAATAAATTTTTAAAAGGTACTGTTAAACAGAGATAATAAGACTAAACCGAACATAGAAAGTAAATTGAAATTCAAAATCTTTAATGCTATGATTTCAAGAATACAAGGGATTTCTTGAGCACTCAGGTTTCCAATAGGTTTTAGATATCTGATATGATTATCTTAAACCCATCTTTCACTCCATCTATATAAATTTTACAGAGAGTCACTAATGGTTTTAAATTTGAAATGAACACTTAAACTCAGACTGTCTTATATAAGAGTTTTCATCAGAGTATATTAATCTAAGGTTTTCAGAAATTATAATAGATGCAACTCTTACTTTTTACTTGGCATTTTTGTAGTTTCCATTACCAACTATATTTGTACTAGAGAATTTAAAGTGAAAATGTAGCCTGCAAAATATTTCACGTGTAATGACATTATTCCTTCTTTGAAGCTTCAGAAAGGAAAGAAATCTCTCTCTAATCTTCACTCCTAATATTCTCTCCCTAATATTCACTTATTGTCCCACTGTCTGGAGGAAGGGGAAGTAAAAATCATATTATGCCAAGAAAATGGACATTTTCACAACTTGCATACTAGTATCCTCAACTGCTTTACTTCATTTCTTCTCTAGGTGTTTCCACTGCAGAAAAAAACAACAGAAGAAGTAAAATGCAAAATACAAGGACTCACCAAATTTAGTTGTTTGAATTGCAAAGGTGTTCACTAATTGTAGCTCAAAAGTGAACAAACAAATCATGCAGTACCTTTTTAAACTTCTAGAAACTGGCATTGCAGTACAAGATCTTTGCCCATAGTCCTTCTTCTATGTCCACTTTTAACTGCAAAAGTTAGCTTTTTAATTTAAATTCACAAGGTATCTATCAAGAAAAGGCTGGGTGTTTGGTATAAGGACAGGACATTGTTGAGTCCCATATGTAAAAAGATAAGTTAATACCTTTTTCACTGAGATTACTGTAGCAACGTCCAGTCTGTAGGAAAAACAAAAAAAGAGTTTTGGTTTATGGTTTGCTTCAGTGGGGGGTATCTTCAAGAAAATTCATTGCTTACATATTCGTATACGTGACAAAAAAGTTAGCAGGTAGGACATTATGAAGAAGTTGGATGGAAAAATGTAAAGATATTAAATGCTAGCTTTTTATTATTATTATTGTTATCAGACATGGTTTAGTGTTTGATAGGAATAGTTGGATTCAATGATTCGATGGGTCTCTTCCAACCTGGTGATTCTATGATTCTATGATTTCTTTCTTCAGAAAATTCCAGCGTTTATCCTCTCACTTCTTAAAGAGAACAACCATCCCTTTCATATACCTGAAATTTTAGACACACAAGAATTCAGGTGTCTTCTCATTTCTACATGGAAGCCTTGCTAAAGTTGCTCCCACTGTCAGGCAGCTGGGTAAAGCTGAACCAGTCCTGTGGGACTAAGGAGTTTTGGAACTGAAAAACCCAGCAACTAAACTGAAAACAAGCAACTTTTATAAAGAGGTAGGCAATATGGCAAAGCCAGAAACAGCCGTCAAAGACATTTTTAAGATTTGACATCAAAAACTTCTGCTAAGTTGTTTCATTCTGCCAGTGGAGTTTTTCATCCATCATGGGCCTAAGCAGACATGGAAAATAAGATGTACTATTGCCTTTTCTTAAAATATGAAATGCAAATGGTGTGCCCTATGTGAGACACTAATTCTTCTCTATCAAGAGAAAACTTCAGAAGCAACAGTAAACAAATCTTCAGTTCACAGATTGAAATGTTGAGTAATGTGCAGCATGTGAAAGGAAATGATCGTTCACTCTCTGTTCCAAAACAAGAGCAAAGAGTATTATATAAACTAGAAGGAAAAAAATTATTTCCAGAATACATAATTCTACTGTGGAAAGGTTTGTAGATGTACAATGGTTTGAAAAGGAACTGGAAAAATTCACAGTGGAAAAATTCAAAGATGGCACCTTAGTCTCAGAAAGGTCTTAAGCCGACAGCCCTGGGCACTCAGAGAGTGTACCTGAGAAAGACACTACCTGCCTTTCTTCTTCTAGCTGGTCACAACTGCCAATGTCTGGCTTGGAGAAGAAATCTTCCTTTCATCCTTTAAAATACATTTCCACAAAAGAGGAGGGGAGGAATGCTTTGTAAAAAGCAGCAAGAATACACATATTACACCCAAACTATAACTTAATATAATTTTGATTAAAGGTCATAGGAAAACTAGATAAAAGCTAATGATGGTCTTGCAGTTGAATTCAGAGGACTGCACTCACCTTAGCCTGGATGCAGGCCAGGCTCCAGGCAGACACAGTGTTGGCAGATGGTCTCCTAATGTCAACAGATGATAAGCAAGCACTGCTCTCACCCTTCCGGACCTCTCTAAACCTTTTGACACTGTTAATCAAGCAAGCCTGTTGCCCACTTCAAAATGTTCACAAGAGTCAGGGGTGATTTGCTAGGACAGCTGTAAGTCCATCAGTGAAGAACGCCCTATGTGACCAAACATTAACAAGACACTTAACCGTGTGGGCAAGATTACCTAACAGAAGCTGAAGCCACATGAAAAAAAGAATCCTGTATTAGAGAGCAGAAGAAAAAATTCCTGTCAATAAGGTATTCTATTTCAATGACACAAATTCTTTGAGAAAAGGAGCTCTTGGACTTACTGAAGTTAAGCTCTCACAAAACAGATACACTTAAAAAAAAAAAACAAAAAAACAAAAAAAAAAACCACCCAACAATAGTGATAGCACTGCTTGAACTAACTGGAAACATCCTCTTGGTGGACAACAAAGTGTCCTCAGCTGTGATCTCTGGGTTTCTTTCATTGAGGAATCCAATATTCCTGGCATGTACCCTTCAGTTCTTTAAAAAAATCCAGAAGGAACAACATATTCCTGCTCTCTACTCTGGCTTCGTACAGAACACTAGAGTAGGCTCAATTTTTATCTTTAAGGCATTCAGTGCCCTGTTTCTGGCTTCAAAACATCACAGAAAAGAGGTCCTTGGCCATGAAAGACTTGAAAGTATGGAGAGTAAAAAGAACATCTGTCCAGAACACAGTTTCCTTAGAGGTCAGTTCCAAACTGGAATGAAAGACCGGTCCTGCCCTTTTTGAAAGGGCTGAAAATACATTTACTTAAAAAGACAAAAATAGGGAGCAATAAAAAAAAACACTGGCAAGACAGAAGTTAGTTACAAAGAAGGTGAAAGGACTTAGTTATCCTACTTGGCACAACACACAAGAGAATAAGTGCATTGTGGCAAAAACAGGGAAAGAAAGCATATAAAGCATCCTGTGAAAGAAAGGAAATCTCTCACTGTCTCAGAATCTCTCTCTTTGTAGTACAGATTTCTGGCTCACATTGGAAGCATCAAGTATAAGATATTGCAAGGATCATGGCAGAAGGCAAGGTCATAAAAACAGGAAGCCAAACTTATACCATTAGAGTTATGTTCTTCAAATGGCATGTTTCATGAGGAACTATAAATCTGCCTCAAATTTTATTTTCACCACTGATCACTCTCTCAAAAACATACGCACAGTTTTTAAGGTTCAACCCCACAAATACATAGAAAAAGAAGAACAATTACTAATTCACGTTGAAAGCCATTGTAATGTCCTCCTTATTTTTCCCTATGAATGCTATGAATTAATTTAGATTATATATTATTGCTTTTTTATATCAGCTGTTTTCACATCACCTTTTATTGGTTGCCCTTGGCACTGACCAGCAATTGAGTAGTAAATAAATTGTGTTTACCTGTAGATTTTCAGTTTCTCTTTTCCCTGGTTATTATCGACTCCAGTCTCACTTGTGTTGACAGATAATTTGCCATTAATCATGCACTTTGAGTATTCTCTGAGTTCAGCTGTCTTACAGAGATCAACTTAAGGAGAAGTTAATGATGTGAACATACTGAAAAAGGCAGAATAAAAAAGCCTGCAAAATAGCCTCTACTGCCATTTTCTCTAATAGGTGAAAGAAAATATCTGGGATTAGTTAAAGGATGGACATGAGGCAAACAAGGCAGGAAGAGGGAGGGAAGATGTCTGGAATGGATTCTGTTCTCAATGTACAAGTGATCCAGGTCTATGGTAACAGTGGAAAACATTGATTTAAAAACTATTCTAATGTTTTTAGTAAATGCCTTATATTTACTTGTGATGATATTGTAACCTCTTTGGGGAAGCATCCCAATAAACCCATGAGCATATCAGACGTTAATTTCTGAAAGTATATAGATCTCAGAAAACACATACTTGCACGTCCTTGAGTCTTCCCTTGCTGGACAGATTCAGTTCAGTCATTTCTCCCAGCTCAATATTAATGTTCCCCAGCTTGGTTCATCATCCCACACAACAGTCATTTTCACACGCAGTCTCACACAGATCACCGGGTAAAGAGTTCTGCCATTGGCAAAGAAGACACACACACTCCTGTCAGTTGGCTGAAGTGCTTAACTCTGACAAAAAATCTGCTTACTGCATAATCAGGTTACTTTTCTGGGCAAAACATTTTATCCTTTCACTATAGGTCTGTTCACTTCTAAACTTTCAAATGTTCAATGCAACTTGTATAGCTTTTCCCTGCCAATAATCCCATGGCCTACATGCAAGACAACATTATTTCTACTTTGTATTGGTTGATTTCAAATGCCAAAAAAACCAAGAAATACCAAGTAAGAGATTTTGCTCTGCAAGTCGTTTAGCAAGTTAGACCAAACCAAACTCCTTGAATTTAAGCCTCTTGTCCTTACTCACCTCGCTGCTTTTTAGCTAAGTGGTACAAAATGCCTTGTCAGGGTCCTGAAGGGAAGCATAAAGCAAGGGAATCCTGAATGGATGAGAACAAGCTCAGGTGGCAGCTTGCAGTCTCTGTGCAACAGTATTGCCTCTTCAGAGCATCTGCCACTCAGGGCAGGACCCACTCTTACTTCAGCTCATACAACAGTGTTGCCCATTCCACCAGTGTATCACAAAGGAAACTTGCTTCTGAGTGCTACCTCCCACAATCTGCTCTTTTAGTGCAAGATTTTCTTCTTTTGGCAGTATGTACCTAATCCATACACCTCCAGACTGCTCCGTGTGGAAACACAACTGTCAAGTACTTGGTCGCACCTTAACAGGGGTTACAGTTAGGACAAACATGACATCAGAAAACACAGAGGAGAGGGGCTTATTTTTTGGAGGAAAAAACAATGAAGAGAGATGGGTCTATACTACAAAGGAAGACTCAATATAGAATAATTCCTTTTTAATACAATACTTCGCTTCCACCTCAGCTTTCTGCTAATACCGTAACAAGAAGGGAGATTAATTTCACCTTGAGATATCCAACAACATGCTAAAAAAGATCCAGGGCATGCTGAATTCAGACACTAAAATTGTAATCAAAAAGAAATTATTGTACTTGCTCCAGGCTGTGAATTAATTCTCCTTTTCTGTCACCCAAATTATTGTTGGGCTTTTTTTTTAAAATTGTGCCTACACACACACTACACTAAATAAATAAGGGCTGGGTCCAAAGGCTATTTCTGCAAGATGTCTATCAATTTCATATAAAATAATTCTCATCACCAACGACTCAAAGAAAATTATACACACTGAGGACATCAGAAAAATAATGCATTACCTCAGACTGCCATTTCGATTTGAGGCACCTTACCTGACCTCTGTAGAGGCAAGATGGACCTGTCCCTCTAAGGTCCAGTCTGGAAAGTGTAATAGTCAGTGCCACTTCTTACTGGAAAGTTTACACTCCATTTGTTGCACCTAGTTTTTAAAAATAAGGCACTCCTATATGTGCATACATGCATGGATACACACACATGCAATACATTTTACATGGACAGCTTTTAAAATTTTGTCGCTCCATTAGCCTTGTTTGGATTGATTGTCAAATGAATCAAGTCTTGTTCCTCTTGATAACAAACTTTTCTAAAGTTGGAAACCATTATAAAGAGCTAAAGTACATCACATCAAAAGCCTACATAATACTAAATTAACATAACGTGATAAGATACAGTGTGACATAACATCTTCATAAGCATGACAGAAAATAAAATATCTTTCTATCAGCTTAGTCGGAATCTAATCCATATTTAATCAGCCAAATCACTAGCCAGCAATTTTGAAAGTTTATTTAATAATATCATCCCTGGTTGTCCACAGTGACCCAATTAGAGCTACAGAAACAAGGTTAACAAGACAACAAGACTGAGAATTTTTAAGTCTTCAGTAGTTCTCTGTGAGTGAACTAAATGCCTGTTTTCAGGGCTTGGCATTATTTTATCAGAATAAATACTTTGGAGATTACTATGTGCACAAAAAGTTGAGTATACCTCTTTTAAAAAAATGCCATTTTTCCTCTTTGTAGAAGATAATGCAATGTACAAAATCAGCACAATAACAGAATCTACTAAAATCAGAAATTAGGTGATGATTCTGTGGAACAAAAGATTTGAAGCATAGATGAACTCTGTGAACATCCAGAGCAAGGCCAGGATTTTATCATCCAAGTATGAAAAATACTGCTGCAATTGTGACTGAAATACAGGTTTTGTCCAGTTAAAAATATTTTTACTAGCACATGATTCTTCATGGTACCTTAGTAATTCTAATTTTAGTCTAAACAAATGCTAGGTAGTAGAAAGCAGAAAGCTCTCAAAAATATTGAAAGAAAACAAAAATTATTTTACCACTTGTTACCATCAATGTTTTTCAACAGATCTTAACAACAGAGCAGCTTTCTGGACTTTAGATACAGTCTGTCAGTCCTCTTCCCTCCACCCCTTCTCCTTATTTTAAGCACTTATGCTCGGTATCAAGTAAAAAAAAGAATATTTCTAGTCATAGACATGTGGGAGGCAAGGCACTTCTCTTTCCAAACCAGGTACATGCACATATAAATATATTCAGGCAGATGTTTCTTCCAATCAAATTTCTTCCTGGTAAAAAACAAACTATTTTCTGAACATTCATGTGTCCTTTTTCTGAAGTACCACCACAGTAAGTCCTAGGTTATACTGAACAGTGCTGCCATAGCCTACACAGCAAACTACAACATATTCAACTCAGATCTTGTAAAAAAAACAACAGAGTGCACCAATTTCAGTGTCAACTCAATTATTATATAAAACTTGATAAATCATCAATAGGCAAAAAGCTGCTGCTTATCATTTGGCAAGATACAGCACTGGAATACAGTTTCTAACACTAAAGAACCTTCAAATATACTCAATTTTACTAATATTAAATTGAGCATCAGAGATATTTTCTTTTATCTTCATAACTGTGCTTATCAGCAGTGCTAATAATAATGTCTGTCTAACTAAACTAGCATGTTCTAAAAGGCAGAATATAGTTCGAAGAACAGCAACACCACTAAAACAACAGAGTTCTCCATTTCAGGCATGGTCTTTTCCATACCACTTAACGAGTATGTGATCATTGCTTCAATCTATCTCTAATTTAAAGAGTAAATCAAATTAACGGGAACAAATTGGTCCCAGCTCTATGAGGTCTAATTTATACAGAAGCTTGTTTAAAATCTGCTTGCAAATTGTGTAATATAATTTGGAGAGGAGAAGCTCTGCTTGGAACAAACCAGTTAACAGCTTCTTCATTGTTATGTTCTGGTTTTCCCTCTAGATGAGCAGAGCTTGCCCATAAAATCTAGCAATACCTGAAGCAGAAAATAAACCTTGTTTAAATTCGGAAATAATGAGATTCACTTTGCTTTAGCAGATATACCTCAGGAAACTGCAGGAGCATAGGGAGGGGCAGGACAATTTGAGATTTTAAGTGAAATATCTTGTTTTCAAAATTCAAAATTAAATACTGTATCAATTCTTCCTAGGGGGAAAAAAAGGTTAATATTGGACAATTATGTTTCATCATATTATTTTAAATGATTTCTCAAAGAGGAAACATTGAATAAAAGTGTTCTAACATTACTTAAATGTTTCACCCAGACATATTTAAGACCAAATAATTTCAAGGGGTGCACAGAGGAGGAATCAAATTACGAGGAACCATTTTGGCTCTGTCAAAAGGTGTTCTGCTAGAGGGCAGCTTTGCTGACTGTCTCCAGTACTGGTAAGCAGGGGGAACTGGATGTTAAACAATTAAGTAAGTACTTTAGATTGACCGTTCCATTCCCTGGTAGGTGTCGATCAACTTCTTGGATTATTGCACATCACTGCAATGTTTTTTTTCCTCCACTAATCTCTGTGATGCTGGCTTTGAAAACGGCACACAAAAATAGTACAATGAAACCCTGTTACTTCTTGGCATCATGGCATGCTTGCTAAGATCTCCCAGTTGCTATATTTTAAGACCAGACACAATGGTGCCAGGTTCATTGCTGCATGCCAGATCCCCTGCAGAGCAGGGCTTGATGCACAACTGCCATATTCCTTTCAAAACTGTGTTTATTACATTCACTTAGAATTTGAGCAGACAGATTACGTTAAGGAAACCTCCTGTGCATCAGTCATCTAAGGTGGTGGACACTGCTGCTCTTATCTTGACCTCCTACACAAAAGCAAACATAGACAAAAAGCAAAGGATATGACCACTTTTGACGCCTTCTCAAGTGGAAATGCCCTGGCCTTGTTTAGGAAGGCTTCACTTTCTTGTTTCCTGTGATGGCAGGCAGTGAAGCTTTATGTTTTCCTTCTCCCCAAGGTCCTTAAGTAACGTTGCTGTTATATACCTTATTTAACACATCCCTGACCTCAAGCCACTTACTTCTGTTACAGACTACTGAAGAAACATTTGTAAGGCCTTGAACAAATATCACATTTTAGACATATTAAATCCTCCCAGTCCTCCGCATGCTGCTGATTCTTCCTGGAGCACTTGTAAGGCTGATGACTGTATTGGCTGTAATCCTTCCCTTTAGTAGCAACTGCAGCAGTAACAAGCAGACATTTACCAACCCCACTCTCATTAAGTCAGGTCTGTCATTTAAGAACAGACCAAACACAGAGTATCCCTTGGCAGGTTTTGGTGGCACTCAGAAAGGAATTCCACAGCAGCTATTTCCATGCTCACCAATGATGCTCTTCCCCATCAGATCTGTAGGTACTGTTAAGAAAGCATCCTCTGGCCTCCTGCAGGTTAGCAAACCTAAAATGACCGTACATGACTTCTGAAATTCTGGGTAAGAGGTATTTCCAAGACACATATGAGCAGGTACTCCCTTTGGAAGAAACTGTTTTTCGCTTGGAAGTGCTAATTCAACTAGTCAGAGATGCTTTACAGAAGTGTACAACTGACAGCTAAACTCCCACTTGGATAGGACCTGTCAAGGTGATCTTTCTTGTCACAGTCACAGAAGGATGGTCTGTAGAGTTCAGTGACTAGGATTCTGACCCAAGCAGACTCAGGAGCAGCACAGTTGCTGTCTCTGGTAGGTACTACTCTGAGTTATGATCCTCTCTCTAGTCCATAAGAGAGAAATCAGTTTTGAAATAAGGCAACAAACTCATTTTGCAGATTTTGTGAAACTTTTATGTCTTAGAACAAACACATTAATTTGTGAGGGTAAATATAAAAAAAATGTAGCTAGCTAACTCCTTGTAAGCCTATTAAACCCCTTTGCTAGACTGTGCTGGTGTGCTTTTTTTTTCTTAAATATGAAGAGATTGGAAGAGAAATGTAGCTTTTAAACAGCTTTATGGGTTTAATCTCCCAAATACTTTTGCTAAATGTACATTGGAATAAAGTAGGTCAATCTGTAATCTGCACCATTTTATAGGAGAATATATTTCTATTAATAAAAACATACATTTTTAACTGCTTGGGAATTCTTGCGGTTTTCCTCAGGCTCCTGGACTACTTGGAAACAAGCCTAAGTGGCACATTTCAGAAATGTAGGCAATGTACAGATTTGCAGGGGTAACCAGAGAGCAACTTCTGAGTGTGATGAAGAAGGAAATAGCTGCAACATTTCATGAGCTTAGCAAGACAGCAAACCCATAAATTTGATGAGAAAGGAATTCTAGACAGCAATAGTGATTTTGATGAAGGCATCAGCAACAATTCCTTCCACATCTTCCATGGCTCCTTCCCCTCACACCTGAGCTGTGGGATTTCTACCTTTTTCTCCAGATGTAGAGGTTCTCCTGGACTATGTCCCCCTTCCTTCCAGGCAGCCACTGTCCCTACCACAGAACAACAGTCCCTATTCATGTCTCTGTGTCACCTGGGCAGGCTGGGTTCTTCTCTTTTAACTTCTCTCTAGCAAGAGACAACACACAGTACAAACAGCTTGCTCCTGCAAAGCTGGTACAGGGGCAGCTGCAGAGGATACACATGCACACAAATACCCACCAGACACACAGTGTGAAAGAAGAAGCATACAAGTTCAGGTTGCAAGCAGTCAATTATCTGTCATACACCACTGACACTTTAATCACACTACTCTACAGGCACACCTAGAAAACACTGCAAATTAAATTGTGCAAGGGTTGTCCTCTGAAGGCTCTGGCCTTCAAACTCTTAAAACAAAAGGCAAAGTGTTTCAAAAAACTGACAAGAGATTAGATTTGCAATTATAATTTATAAAAGGGAGTAGGGGGAACCAAAACAAAAAAAAAAACCACCACTATATTCCCTTACACATTTCTCTTAGTTCCCGACTTTCAAAGCCTCCAAGTAAAAATAACTAAGGAACCCATTGTCAGCGAACCTATCATCTCAGTCTGCTTCATTTCTGCCTAATAATTTCTGGTATTAAATATCCAACTACAAATTCTCTTCAGTTGGATTTCTTTTACCCTAAATTTCTCCAGTAGAGAATAAAAAATTCACATTTCTATTTCCTTTGTGACTCTCAAATAAAATAATCTCATTTTTCCTAGACGCAGCTTTTATTATTTTGAAATAAACCAATGAAAACAGATAGTTTCAGGGCCAATAAAAACAAGGGTTTGCCTAAAAGCATGGAAGAAGCAAGGGAGGAAAACAAATCCAGAAAATTCAAAGCCATTATTTGCAAAGTTCTCCATTTCCTGACATGAAAGTTAGGTTTGAAGTTTTGGGGGTTTTTTAATTTCATAGTGAAAATGATCATTTATTATATTTAGGGGTAAATATAGAGCTGAATTATTTATAGTTAATCATTTCTGAGATAAGGATTACAATACTAAATTACCCTTTTTGCATCACAAAGACTTACTCTTAAAAAGTAAAGTACAGAAGAGACTGCTTTCTAAAAGAATCAGGAATCACACAGGATTTTTGCTTTTTAATTTACCTACATAAGTAGTTACTCAACAATAAAAATCTCCCTATATATGTGTGTGTGTGTCTACACACACAAACATACAGGCATGACAACCCTTTTAGAAATTCACTGTAGATTTCAGAAAAATAAATCACTTTTCTTCAAGTACATTGATGTTTTTGCATCACGTATAAGAAATAAATCATGGCAACCTCCACACCTACATAATCTAATATCATTTTTGCTTCTGATGACAGAAATCCAACATCCCTTCTCATAACACATTATACCCTTGCGATGAAGCAGGATTTTTGAGTATGTAATGACAACTTGGAGAACACCCAAAGCACAATGGAGTTGATAACAATGCAGATAAGAATTCTGATTGTGGATGCTTAAGTGCTTCTGGGACCAAGTTTTTGCTAGCGCTCCATGAGCATCCTCTGTACAAGCAATCACACCTCCACAAGGCATAAACAAAAACCTGGTCTCAGAACTACAGCTTTCACATTCAGTAGTTGATGCTGTAAGGATAAAGCTAATTCCTTGCAAAAGTCCTGTCACAGGCTGAGTATACATAGTTCTTACTTCAGTGTAGCTAGACGAGAATGATGCTTATACTTCCTACCTGGGATTTACCTCATGACATTAAGAGAAATTTCTTCACCTCCACTGGGATGCTATATACAGGGTAGATATTTCATACAGCTTTTTAAAAAAATAAAAAAGAAGAAAGAAAAAAAACCAAAGCAATTTACTCATCTTAGCAGTGAAAACCCATACGTAGACTGGATTTGAGGAATGGAAAACCATTATTCTTCACAAAGGAGATAAATGGTTCCTCGCCACTACAGAAGAGATATATGTGTCTGATTTGACAATTCACGACATTCCGGCTGGTACAGGAGCACATTTCCCATATAGCTTTCCCTCACTGCTTTATAGAAAACTGACTTAGTTCTTCACTGATATTCCTCAAGCTTTGTTAAGCTGGAGACTGTATCTAGACAGGTAACACTTCATGATCCAACACTTACCGTTATTCTTCTTTATAAGAAAGGAAAATTAGCTGGTATTTGCTGATTATTGAAGGATAAAATGGCTACACGTTACATGCCAACATGCTCAGGCAAACTGCTTTGTTTCTTAGCAGTTGTCATTAAATAGATTACTTCTACAGGTAATTGCAAAGTACCTTTAGAAGCCGGTGCCTCTGCTCACAATATCTCTCCAAATTACAGGACAGGGCTCACACTGGAATTCCAGGAAGAATGGAGCTCTTGGCTGGCCTGAAAAGACAGCAAAATCATGGGCAGAATTCAGTCACACAGAATTCATAGAATTCAGTCACCTTACCTGGGCAAGGGGACTAGGTAGAGTTATGTGCTCACCAGAGATAAAAACAACTTGGAAGACATTGGTAGTCAATCATGCTCTTATACTAGAGGGAAACGGACAGAGATTCTCTGAGGCCACAGATAAGCTGCAAAGACAATGGCCACAATTTAAGAATTTAAGTTGCTTACTGTTGTTTTCACTCTGTACTTGCTCCTTTGCAAACAATGAAGATTCTATGAAAGAAACACCTCACTTGTGTCACTTACCCAGATTCTGAATTTCAGGTGATCACTCACAGTGGAGTTCTTTAATCTGTTGCATCTTACTTCACCTAGAATTTAGAAAAGCTGCTCTGTTCACAATGACATCCATACAAGTTTAAGGACAGTCTTAAATTTCACGGAATTAGCACTTAAAAACACAATTGTCCTCGTGTTGAACCATTCCATATACAGCTCAATTGAACCAGATGCCAAAGCAATTTGCTGAAGTGGGTCTTATGGCTTTCTAGTCATGCCTTACACAGTGCCTAAAAGGAGCACATTTACTTGTCACCTCTCCAGACAAGGCCTGGATTTGAATTTTACATGCATCCCAGAATTTTAGTGGAAGAACCTCAGATGGGATATAGAGAGCTACCATTGTGCAGACACCAACATGATCTCAGTACCTTAGATGACTGCTGCACAGCAGTCGCTTATTTTTTTTTCTCAACTATGATCCAGAAGAAACACTAGTATTTCATCATCATTTTGTAAAGAGCACAAAGGGTTAATAGTCAGACTAAGCAGACAATAATTATACCACTGTATCTGAGGCTTTTTCATTATAGGTGGTATGAATGACAGTGTTTCATAAAATGTGCAAATTATGACTCAAAATCCTCAAAACCAACTCAATTTAGAGTGTCTAGATGAAAAATTCAACTGACAAGTGCCATTCATCCCGACCAAATACCTTCCACACTGTTAAGCAAATGACAGGATAGTAAAGCAAAAGTGAATTTAAATAGTGTTTTTCCTTCCCATTCCAGTGAAGCACAAAATCTGAATCCCACTTTCTGCTCTCTCAACGACTTCTGCTAATATACCATTGATCATGCTCTTCAAAGAACTTTCATTAGTTTCAAGCAATATATTCATTCACATTTTTTCTTCATGGATGCTTTTCAGTTGATCTTCAATATACTATACAATATAAAATTGTCAGGATATTACTTTAACACTTAGGCCATAGAGTGGGATGTGTTAACAAAGAGAGTTTTTCACAACTGAGTTGATTTTCATAGAAAAGAAAAGATGGCTGTAATCAAATCGAGTAGAGAAGATATTTCTGAAGGATTTTAAGAGGTTAAGTCTGTGTTTTACTTTCCTCATATCAGGCCAAGTCCTCAGTGGATACAAATCACTGGAGCTCCTTTTCAATCAACAAAACCAGTTCAGACATTAGCCTTTTTCTCTCTCTTCCAAATTCTGTGGATAGCCTGGCTGCCTGTATTTGGGGTTTTTCAGATTCCTGTCTTCAAACCCAGCCTAAAGAGAAAGCTCAGAGAATCCATTTGAATATAGCTCTAACTCGGGGCATTTTAGTGGATTTACGTTTGCTCACAGAATCCCAACCTTTAAGGCTGCACGTCTGAGGGAAAAAAAATCTTTATAAAACCACACAGGTCAAAGGAATAAGCTCAAATTATTGACACATAACAAGTTTTCCAGGCAACGTGCTTTCAAGTGCAAGAAATAATATTTTTTATACAAACCTCAGGAAGGATCCCAGCTATTTTCTACAACACAGACTAGCCCTATGCAGGTTTTGCAGGCACTGAAGCCAGGCACAGCTACGCTTCTCTTTTGCTTGCAAAGATGAATGGCACTTGGCAGCCCTGCACGTGCTATTTTTGAGGGATACCTTGCCCCTTGTGGCACAGGTTCCAGAAGCTGAATTCTCAGGAGGATCCCCCAGAACAGCTGGGGTTGGGGCTGCCCTCCCCTCCCTCACACTTCTCACCCCACGGTGAGAACCAGCTCAGAGGCACAGCAGTTCCTCTTCTCCTATAAACCGCCACCAAGTTTATGCATGGGAAAAGTCACCCTCCTTCCCCTTTTTGTTTGTTTTTGAGGGGTTAGGGTCCCAGCCCACCCTTCCCACATGGAGAAAAACAGCTAACCAACCACTCACCAGTGAAGCTTCTAACAAAACACCTTCTTTGGGATTTTTTTGCTTCAAGCAAAGCCTGCTGGTACAGCAACAGAACTTAAATGAGGTACCAGGGAGGAAGACTGGCTGGTGAAGAGCTGATGATTGTGGTAGGAGCACACTTGCAGCCACCTGAGGTGCAGAGAGGGGTGGAGCTGGCTTTTAAAAACAGAACTAGCAACTATGGAAACCACTGAAACCCTGAGTGCCAAGGTCTCATCTTACTGTTCCTGTGTGCAAGGCAAATAGGCTAGATGCCTTGCATGAGGAGTTGAGCCTAGATGCCTTTTGAACTTGAAATTAGACCCATGAGGCTATTCCTTCTGGTTTTTACATCTCTTCTTGCGTTCACAGTTCAAGGAAGAGTAAGGAGCAACCAACACTGGCAGCTTAAGTCAGGGCAGCACCTTTCCTGCAGGCACATCACAACACAGAGAAGGAGCACAACCATTCTGGAAAGTTTCGTTCATGCTGAAAGTGGAAAGCAAAACCACTTTGTTTGTAGCACTGAAGTAGACTTAGAAGCATAGATGGGTTTTTACTTCATTCCAGCCTGGTCAGGAATATTTTGACCTGATAGTCCCACATAATGGCTGGTGTTTTCAGCAGCAGGAAACCTTTCTGAAGCAGGAGGGAAATATGCTGTTTGGTGAGAAAAAAGTGCTAAACCCAAGGGCAATGAGATTCAAAGTAGGTAGCTCCTGTATGTCAAGCAGGCACTGGTGATATTATGACTAGAGAATGGATGTGGCTGAGTGGTTTTAGTGACAGCTAAGTTGTTGAGGAAGATGTGGGGGTGTGCATGGAGTGGTATACTTCATTTTAAAAGATGAGAAACAGGATTGTTCACATCTCTTTGAATACATCTTATTTAGAAAGAAAACTGCTGGGACTGTTGCGTGCTGTTTCAGTCCTGTCAATCACACTGCTGCGTGTGGCCAGGACGTGACTGATATACCCTGACACAACATATCAAAATGACAAAAAAATTGAAATATGGAGGGATTTCTTCCTCACTAAAAATGTGACAAGATGGTATTATTTCAAAATGTCATGATCTTTTGGAAAAAAGAATATGCAGTATTTGAAGAACTATTTTTTAACTTATGAGCCAGTAATTACAAAGCGGAGCAAAAGCATGCTTACTCCACATCTCAAGCAGACCATGAAAAACTATCAGAATAAATAAATCCTCACATAGCATACACCCTCAATTATATCTCATAAAATAACATGAAAACAAAGTAGGAAGCCTGTTGGGATACTACGAAGCAGGGTGGTGAGATTGTTGAGGGAGAAAAGGCTCTCACGTAGACAGAAAACATCTAGGTTGTTACTTCAAAGTCCTGAAAATACTCTGGGGTTCCTAGAGGGTTAATTTACTAGCATGCAACCTGAGACTGCAGATTTGTAGGAGCTAATTAACACAGTATTCTTAAACACATAACAAGTTCAGTCTACAGAACACTCTGAAAATGAAACAGAGCTTATCTACCATTTATACATTCAAGTTTATTTCAAAGACCAAGAAATTAGGCTTCCAGAATGAATGGTCTTCAAGTGGCTTTATTTCTATGGTGGGTAGCTCAGACTCTGACACTTATAACAGCAATTTTTGTGTGATTCTGATTTGAAAAGTAACAAACAAGCACCCTTGGAGAGAAGAGCAATATCAACTCATCACAAACATGAGAAAACAGCACTAAATAAGCCCATAAATAACTATGTCAGCACATTCTCCGTCAAGTGCCTCCTCACCTGGATTAGGATCATTAGCTCTGGAGGACATGCACTCACACCTGTGTTACTTACTAAAGGGGCCTAATCCTGCACCCCCTTGACTCCTTATACCACAGGCAACTGGTGACATTTGTGGGAATGACAGTACCCCACAAACACTTGTGGCAACCTCAGCATGAAGGTTGATTCACCTTCCCTGGAAGTGTTTAAGGTGTGGGTGGAAGAGGTTCTAAGGGACATGGTTTAGTGTTTGGTAGGAATGGTTGGACTCAATGATCTGGTGGGTCTTTTCTAACCTGGTTGTTCTATGATTCTATGACCTCCAGCCACTTATACCATGTCCTATGCATCTGCTTCACTTGCAGCTGCCCCATAACTCCCTGCAGCCCTCTTTGGGGTGCCCTGCTCATCCACCATGGGTGGGTGCTGCACTACCAGCCACATTTTGCCCTTCCACAGTGTCAGGACGAGGCAGGAGGGGCTGCCACTCACCTGCTTTGCACCTATCCCTGCACAAAGGTGCAGATGATCAGCAGATGTTTTGCTTCAGCTGCTCTGCTTTGCCAGGGCTTTACCAGAGGGAGACAGCAGCAAAAGAGCCTGTAGTAGCCTGCAAGGATAAGGAGGAATCAGTGTATCTCAGAATATGTACTGACCTGCCTTACACCAAGGAGGGCAATTAAAGAGGCACTCTCAGGTGGTTCCATATGGGGAGAGGGGATGGATACACATAGTATAAAAAAGTACACTGCTCCTCCACAGGAAAACTAGACTAACAATAAACCTGTAAAAATATCCTAAAGAAAAATTTCCTCAGGCTCTTCATATCTTTCTGTTTCACTCTTTGGATGATCATTTGAACTTTTTGTCCCTACTTTCTTTTCTACATCTGTGATTTTTTTTTTCCTGTCAGTTCTTCCCTTTATTCATTTCCACTCTTTGTCTCTGGATCAAAATGGGACAAAGGACAATTGAACATCATTAGTTTGTGGACCTACGGGTATATATCACATTGCAACAGACATGAAAAACCAAGAGCTTCAGCTCTTCCCCAGGACTGACTGCCGGCACCCAGCAGACAAGAGCTGGAATTTTCAAAAGAAGGTTGTCCTGCTGAAGATGCTGACAACCTGTCAAGTGGACTGCTCGCTAGCATACATGTGGCACTGAGACAATATAGATTTTGCCAGTCCAATGTGCCATTCTGGAAAAGTCAAGAAAGTAGTTTAAACTTTCTCTCTTGTTTTTTATCAGGTTTATTTTTGTTTCTATTGGGAAACTGAACAAAACAACAAGTTTCTATTTTGACAGGAGGAATACTACACTTGCTCAAAAAGCCATTCAAAAAATTTCTTCTTGCAAGTCATTTCAAAAGTCTAGAGAGTCCAAAATTATTCTGAAACTCTTACTATCCTAAATCCAAGCCTTGGGTTCATTTAGTAAATTCAGCCTCCAACATTTGGAAAATACATTCCCAGCAGCATTAGCACTTTCTTTTAAAGGGTAATGTTTTAGTTTCTCAAATATAGATGCCTTTTTATGTCACATTCTTATAACATTTAAGAATCTACAATATTCAGGATAAATCCAGCTAATGAAATCAGTGGAGTTCTGCCAGGTCCAAAACAGTGTGGAATTTGTCTCCTTGTTGTCATGATAGACTGCAGCATCAGCAAGAGAAATTGCTGCCTACCTTTGGCAAGAACACTTGGACACTACTGAATATATAATATTCCCTTTAAGATGACTGGAGTTTAAGAACGATCATGAAAGATTATTTGCTTTAATTAATAAAAATGCTATATAGGTTGTCACAGCATGTCCTCAAAGCTAAGTTTAAAACTAAATTCAAGTCATATGCTGAAAATAAGTTAAGTAGAGGCTTTCCTGTAATTCAAATGTATATTACAACTTGTCACAAGGCCTTGCTTACAAGGAGACAACAGCACCAGAAGGGAGAATTCACAAGAATTTGCAGAATCAAAGTGTAATTGACGTTGGAAAGCACCTCAGGAGATTGGCAAATCCAGCCATCCTGCTCAAAGCAGGGTCAACTTGAGCAGGTTGCTCAGAGCCATGGCCAGATGGATTTTTAAATATCTTAGTTTATTAAGCAGGATGAGGCTTCAGGATAAGATTAATGACTCACATTCTAAGATATTGTTTTATAACTTTGAAATGTTGATGTGTCCCATAAAAGACTCGTTTCTGAACTTCACTACTGACACTTTAGGTTTAGATCTTAATTGAACCATCAGTTACTGATGATCTCTAGTGTAACTGTGAGCAAATAACATACTTTATTGGTCTTTTATACTGAAGACTAAAGATTTTTGAAGAGTGATAGAGAGTTAAATGGATTGAGTCAGTGTAGACAACATTCTCAAGAAAATCTCCATTCATGGATTCCTATGAAAGTGTATTTAGAGAATTTCTTCACAATGAGAGTGGGGAAGGGAAGTTGTGGATATTCCATCCCTGGAGGTGTTCAAGGTCAGGTTGGATGGGGCCTTGGACACCCTGGTCTAGTAGGACGTGTCCCTGCCCATGGCAGGGGGCTTGGAACTGTATGATCTTTAAGATCCCTTCCAACTCAAACTATTCTATGATTCTCTGAAATAAACCTATTCTTTCTGAAAAACAATCAGAAACATATACGTAAATTATTCTTTTTAAAATAGGAGAGCTTGTGTTTTAACATTTTACAACTTTCTGTTGTCAGAATTAAGAAAGATGAGAAAAGAGCTCTACTTTGCCCTTATACCATATATCTGGACATTACTTCATTCTGAACAATGAGAAAGGCTCAAGTGCTTCAAACACAAGCTTTACTGAGGGTGAAGCAGCCCTGTAAAACAGCAAGTTTCCAGTTCCAGTATGTTCTGATGAGCAGAGTCTGATATACTGAGCACCTCTGTGCCTGTGTGGTAAACCTCTGTGGATTAGTGCAATGACCAGAGGGTAAGTGCAAAATTTAAAGTTACCATAAAAAGCTGGATATGTACCTTAACTTGAAATATGATTTTATTTGTAGAGATGCAGTTCATGAATATTTTTTTTTATAGAGCCACAGATGAAATCCAGACTGCTTAGTTTTGCCTTCCCCTACAGTACAGTGCATTCAGCACGCTTGGTTATATGCATGGAGCAAATAAATCATGGAACTAGAGCATGCAAACCAGATCTGACGTATGCCACACTGATCTGGTTTCACATTGCATAAATGCCTGACAAGTAGAGTAAATAAACCAGACTGCATTAATTGCTCTTCTGAATCTCCTAAAATCCATGGAATTTATTCCTGAGTGAATTCGGTGCATCTAGCCAGAAAGAAACAAACAGAGGTCAGGACTTCCAGTAGCCATTTGCAGCCTCCAAATTGCAAATGGGTATGAGATCTAATTAAGGTGCCTATGAAACTTGCACTTTGTTGCATAAATAATCAAATTGGAACTTTTTTTTTTAAAAATCTGCAAGAACCATGCAGACTTCCCCAGCATTCATCTGGCAGAATAACAACAGGAATAAACACTCAGAATGTCTTAAAAATACCTGGAAAGATTAAGCATTCAACTTTGGGAACATGACAAGTATTGCTAAAATTCAGGAGTGTTTAAAATCCTCCACTCAGAAACCCCAGGATATTAGTACACAGTGCCCACATGTACATGCATGTGAAATTATACTTGACACTATCATTTGTTAGCAATAGACTTCAATAACTCTGTCAGTTTCATTCTCTTGCACAAAGTACTTTGAGGCATGGACTCTAACTGTACTCAGAAGCCCTCCACAAAATCTGAGCCTTGATTGTGTAAAGGACATCTATCTGATGCTGTGATGTACACTAATCCAATACTAGTAATACAGGATTTGCATAGCTGAATTCATGCTCTTCATAAAGTTATCACTAAATAAACAAATTCCTTTTATTAGTACAGCAAAATAAGATATAAAAAATCAGTACCATCCTCCTAAAGTTTATTAGAGCACTGATACTGTTCTACAATTAAAACTTGCTATCACTCAGTGCTTTGGCATTATTCATATTAGTGTTTGATGGGAATGGTTGGACTCGATGATCCGATGGGTCTCTTCCAACCTGGTTGTTCTATGATATTATTTTCCAGTCTAGCAACCACAGGAAGACTTTCCAGTCCACCCAAACAGAGGATCTATAGCTGGCAGTGAAGAACAACAGTTTAACATGTCTTTTAAAACATGTGGATGTCCAATAAAACAGGTTCTATTTTCTTATTGTCTTATTGTCTATTTGCTGATTCTTTCCAGACTAAGAAAACTTGATCTTATCTTTTAAACATAACAGCACATTCGTAGTGCTCTCCCAGAACATTTCTTTCCAAATCACTAATACTCTTTCAGACTGATAAGTCAGAATTTCTGTGGCAGTGCATTGGAAAAAGAGACTCTGAAACTATTTTCCCCTCTCTACATAATAACAGGTATCTACTCTAATGTCAATTTTCAGTTCAAAGTAGTGATAATTGCTGGCAGGTGTTTCTTCCATGAAATATGCTCTTCATCTTCTTGTGATGCTTTATCAAATTTGTCTGAAGTGAATTTATTTGACCTCTCTGTACTTTACATTCCAGTTTCTTCTTCTGCCCTAATAAATTTTAATTTTTAACATATTTTTCTATCGCTGAGTGACAAGTAGGCTGAACACTCTTTGCTAAAGAAGAAATTTCAGCCTCAGGAGCTCTCATATTTTGGAGTCCAGGAGCCAGATGGTCTCTTTATCTTGTTGATGTGTTTCTTTCTGATCTGCAAAAACAAAAACCTTTTTCTTTTCCTCAGCCTAGAAAGTGACTTCTTAATCTATTGTCTTGGTAATGTTCTACTCTCATACAAGATCTTTCTAGGCTTTTTTTTTTTTGGAGACTGCACAACCCCTCTGAGCAACCTGATTTACCAATGGACTGTCCTGTCCTTTTAGCCAGGCTGAACCCCTGTGAAGAGGCTCTGTCTTCTTCATAATCTCCTCCTGGGTCATAGCAGGCTGCTGTTAGATGCTTCAAAGCCTTCCCAAGTCTAGGCAGGACAAATCCCATTTTCTTAGCCTCTCCTTACAGGATAAATGTTCCAACCTTGAATCAGCTTGGTGACTCTCTACTAAACCTCCTTTGGTTTATCAGTGTTTTTCCTGTATCGATGAGCCCAACAGTTGACAGAGCATCCAGATGTGCTCTCACAGGTGCCAAGCATTTTCTTCAATCTGTTGGCTTTGCCCTAGTTCAAACATTGCAGGATGCTGGTAGCCTTCTTTGCTATCAGGGCACACTGCAGGTTCGTGCCCAGCTTGCTGTCTTCCACAATTCCCAGGTCACTTCTGGCAGAGCTACTCCTAGCCTGCACCTCTGCTCCAGGTTCGTCCTTCTTAGCTGTAGGACACTACATTTGTGCCATCGTGCTTCTCATGTGAGAACCTGATGAGCCTTCAGCACTCCACAGCCTTGTTCATTGACAAAGATGCTGACAAGGATAGGTTCAGAAGGTATCCCTGTGGCACACTTGTCTGGGGCCTCCAAAGAGTATCACCTTCTTAGCCTGGCCATCCAGTTAGTTTTCAACTATACAGTTGTCCACTGATCCAGATGGTAACATTCCAACTTAGATGGAAGAATACTGTGGGACAGTGTTGGAACTCCAGTATTTGTTACTCTACCCTGTCTTTAGTGATTTTAATAACTTGTAGACCTGATTTTGGTATCTGACCAGCTCTTCACTGGAGTAACACCACTAACTGTCACAATATCTCTTAAGATTAATGTCAATGAAATTGATATCAATGTCAAGCTCTAACCTTTTCCCACTTTGGTGACTCCGAGTAGGAATAGTTTATCTTTGCTTTTTCCAGGCATGTTGACAGGATTGTGCAATGTTTTATTTGTGATGAGACTTGCAGGTCAGTGCATGTGTGTCTCTTTGAATAAAAAGTTTTGAGCAAGGAGCCAGAATGCTTTTGATGTGACATGTGCCAATCACAACAGATGACAGCTCTGATTCCTGAGCAGTCCTACGGCAGTTGCCATTGTTATACTTCCTCTGTTTCCATATTGCTAGTGTAGTCAAAACCAATTGTTTCAATTAGACTTTTAGAGTAAAGCCATGTCAATGTCTTGCATAAACAATTAAGTCTAATTAAGTAGACTCACAGAGTTACACTAATGGTTATGTAGAAGTACATGTCCCTCATAGCTATATTTGTTCAAGGCATTCTTCATATCATTTAACTTGCTTCAATTATGCATATTATATTTTGCCTACTGATGATTTTGCATGGTAATTTTATAAAAGTAAACATGACCTACAGGATTTTCACCATTATTAACTTAAAATCTAAAGACATTTGGCATACAATTTAGTTTCTTTCCACTACTTTTTAAACTCAGCTGCTATTAAAATTACTCCCTGCACTTAAAACTCATTCCATTTGTATTTTAATTATACCAGAGTAGACACGAGATAATGAGAAAATATATGAACTTTAAATAAACATTTTTCCATATTTTTATATAACTAAAAAGTTTTTTAAATGAAAGTTTTAGAATTATCTTTTCACACAAGGAAATTCATTATTTGAGGTCACTATTCAATATAAGAACATTACACCATACTTCTTGACCTAGTCACAGGAGCTATATTTTCATAGAATACCTCAATTTGGAAGGAATCCATAGGGATCACCGAGTCCAACTCCTAAAACTATCTAAAATGAAATCATACAATTATGAGTGCCACCCAGATGCTCCTTGAACTAAAACAGCCATATTAAGGCTTATTTCTATAAGAAAATCCTTAGAAAGAGCTACTTACCTCTTCCTTGAGATGATTGTCTTTCCACAACGATGCTTTTTAAAGACAAAGCATTCAAATCATTAGGAAAACTTGTCTGTAGCTTCTATGTTTAAAGCATTGAAACTGTTGGACACTTGCTTTACCTATTGAAGAAAACAGATTTACCAAATTGTTTGTCTTTGCAATTCAGGAACTGTTCTTACACAATGTAAAATTGTTGGACTCAAGAAATGTTAAACTGTTTAGCTAAAACTTGCAGAGCTCACTTGAGGATATGTTCTTTATCTTTTTTTGCTTTCTAGAAATGAAGATTTGTTTTTCCCATCAGAAAATTCATCCAGCATTCATCCTCTAAATATAAATAAGTCCTGAAAATAAAACAAGCAACGCCCAAAGCAACATGTGTGTGTAAATTCTCGATCTTCAGTGTTATATTCCATCTCTTCTGGGTCTGCATTCAGCAAACTACCCAAGCAAGTGAAAGCAACTTTGATAAATATCAGCTTGTAACTTAGTGCAATCCTGGATTTAGGACTTTCTATTGATTCCAAACACATAACCCATCTGTTGGCTGAGAGGAAGCATCTGTAATACTTCAGTGTGCTCTGAACTGCCCACAACATTTGCAGTGAGGAAGGAGTTCAAACTACACATTTTCACATATAAGACACGACATATGTGAACAGCGTGAGATTTTTAAAAGGCCTGTTGTACATCTGGAAGCAATTAGAATGTGTATCACTTATGAGGGCTTGATCAAGAGATTAAGGACTACAGAGACCCAAATCAAAACCCAACAGCTCATCGCTTATAGAGCTTCCAGACAGGAGGAGACAGAAAGTGGCCTACAGACTGCTAACATGATGGCTAATTCCCAGAGGCAATAAAATTATGAAGGACATTATTTGTGGGGAAAACCACACAGACCAATATGGAATATCTCAACAGAAGCCTGTTTCTGTGGAAGCAGAGTACTACAACTAGCATGACAGTAGACTGAGGGACAGAAAGGTGGTCAGTGCTCTGGGGTAGATCCATCTAGACCTCTGCCAGAAGGTACTCTCCGTAAAAGACTGAACATGTTTTAAATGAAAAAAAAAAACCAAACAGCCTAACTTTGTCTGAATAACATTTGGAATGCTTCCTTTTAAACAGAGAAAGCTCAAAGCAACTAGAAAGAACACAAATGAAGAGTTTACAGAGACCTCCTCCGTATTTGCTGTTGTCTTTACAGAGACTTCCTCCATGTTTGCATTTGTCTTTGCTGTTAATCAATTCAGTCCTTTTTGAGTAGCAGCACACTGTCTCCAGACCTCTTCAGTCACAAGGAGGTCTGCCTAGCCACTCAGTGCCTTTTCTGGCAGTACTGCCTTCTTTATGTAGGAGATACAGGGATTTGGCTCCCTACTGTAACTCCCTTGCCAAATCTTGCTGCTCCACAAGCCAAATTGACCAGCCATTCTTAGTGGTTCTCCACAATCTCATTACCTTCACTGCCCTAATGAGGCCCACCTCACACCATCTTCTTCGAAAAACACAGCATACCTTGTGAAGAAGAATACATAGGTAAAGCAAGTAAGACCTGTCGGATCTGTGTTGGTTTGATTGGGTTTATATTAAAGGGTTATCACTGATTTGAGTAATTTAACAAGAGCCCAAAAAATCATGAGAAAGCAGGGGATTGGGTGATAGATTTCTGACACCTAAACCCACCTTGTTCTCTTAAAGCCTAAACTCACCACATTACCAAGGTGGACGCTAAGCAGTCATGGGCTACACAGGCACAGAAGTCCTGGTGTTGTATCAAAACACTCAGTAAAATAATTCTGTGTTAAATGCCAATAGATGAGTAACCTACATCAAGGAAAGAAGTTAAAATGAACTGAAATTAAGACACAGATGCATGAAGCAATTGAACCAAGTTGGCATTAAAAATGAAATAAAAGGCAGTAGAAGTTGGGTTGGGGGGAGGAAGGCAAGACTGCTCATAAGAAAAAGAAGGAAACATAAACATAACACTTCCCAGATCACCATTTAAATACCAGTATTCTATCAAGTATGCACCTGTTCTCCCCACACCCCTGCTGAGCACATGGAAAAAACAATTTAAAGAAACAGTATTGACTGTGGAAATTGCAGACCTATCCATCACAGCTACTGGAAGAGGAGCAAGCAAACCAATAAGCCTTTGTTTCTGAACAACTGTGTGACTATTACATGCACAGAGGCATGCACCACCCCCTGCACCTTTTGCTGCTTCTGGCTGTGGATTGAGTTTCATCCAGGGAATAAAAGCAGTAGCATTTAAGTGATGCTGTGGTGCCAGAGGATTCCCTTTTACAGTCCTCATTTTTATGTATTCATTTTATTTTGTAAGTACGATCCACATGAGGTGCCTGAGTGTATGAAGAACAATGGCAGTAGAAGTTATTGCTGGGTCAGAATCTCCCAAATCAACAAATAAAATTGTTACTGTCTGCTCCCTGACTTAGACATAGATTAGACTCAGACAATAGGAGGAGGAAGACAAAGGCCACATTAGCTAACAGTTGAGGCCATGGGAAGTCTTCACTTTAATTTCTCAAACTACCATAAAAGGGGATCCTCCTCCAGAGAGTCAGTTCTCAGGAGACACCAGTTGTGTTGTCTTCGTTGCTAGACATTTATTACAGTCCTAATGTAAATAAGCAGGACTCCTACTTCTGGATTCCAATCTAGCAGCAAGTAGTGGTAAGAGTCTTACCGTACAGTAAGAGTCACACAGAAATGAATGTTTAAAAGAGCAGTCACATGTATTTAATTTCTCTTTTTTGAGGAATCTAGGACTCTGGAGCAAAAGCTCAATAAAGAAAAACAACAGTAACAGTGTTGCTTTTAAACTTGAGTCATTTACACTTGCACCACCAGACTGCACTTTCTTGTACACGGAAACTCCATTTTCAAGATCAAAAAAATCAATTGGAAAATCAAAATATTTAAAAATGGAAGCATAAATGAACCAGATGAAAATTGTGACTGTTGTTCTTGCGGGTATTCAGGCTCCTGTATTTAGACCTCAGAGGTAAACATCTATGTTCTCAAAATATAAGGAGGAATTATAGGCTTATTATCTTCTTGTAGAATTATGGACTACTTAGAGCAGCATTAAGAAATATTATTTTGCTAAACTTCTTTGACAAACGAATGCAGAACTCTGGATGACAGTTATGTAACTCCCTTAGGCTTCTGTATGGTCAATAGTTTTCAAAGGATGCAAATAAGCAAGCTTTTTCAGATTAATTCAATTCCATGTGTCAATCATCTAAGACACGATTTCTACCTTAAGGGGAACAAACACTAAAAAAAATGCCACCCTTGGTGTGTTCTGCTTCATTTTGTTTTGTTTACTGCCTTCTCTGTTAGTGCCTTACAGATGTTATTGTTCACTTTGGTATTTTTAAAGCTCTCTTTTTAATATCTGGCATGTGCCTGCCCTGCAGTGAATAGAAGTAAGAAGCTGTTATTTTGATAGGGTTGCTTAGAGATTGCTCTTTCTCTGTGCTGTCATTGTATGGGAGATGTACAGAGCCAGAAGAAAGCTACAGAAAAAAAAACTCCTTAGTGATGGAACAACTTCCATGCCGTTATTACTGTTGGATTTTGTTGTGTTACTATGAAAGTCCATTGTCCTAGGTGCTGTGCAAACTCAGAATAGAAGTTTGTTCCTGCTACAGAGCCTTTTTAAGTCATTGAATTAGCTTGACATCACAGATTCTGGAAGAGCATAGGAAATAAGTTTGTAGATGTGGGAGAAAGTTGAAAAGCCTGCCTTACTGTTCAGAATTAGCTGCACATAGGGCAAAGTCCATGTTTTTTAATGTAAAACCCAGGACAGATCTCGACTGACTGTATAGAAACAGTTCAGCCTTCTGCAGGTGACCAAGGAATCTCATGCAGGCAGCAAAGCAGGCAACGGTCAATGGGAAAGCTGAAATTATCTGCCCTTGTGCAGCTCCAGTGAAACCCACAAACATTTGCATCACTTCCTCTTTGAATCTATCAGAGATAGCTGTAAAATAATTTCACTTCTCTTGATTTTCTCCCTCTCTAGGTTCCTCAGCTGTGTCCTCATAGGTCATGTTTTTGAATACCCTTAATAGTTCTTGCTGCTGTATTCTAGGATCTCATAAAACTACCCTGTATCTTTCTTAACATGTGTGCTTTCACCTGGACATTGTGTTCTGGTTAAAACCTTGGCAGGGTGAAGTAAGGCAGAAGGATACTTTATCTTGTTTTCATCTTGCTTATAACATCCTCATTGGGATGCTTGCCCTTTTCTCAACATGACATGACTCACATTCAGCTTACCCACCATTAACATCTTCAGGTCATTGCAATACTGATTAATTGCGCAACAAATTATTCCCATTGACATACTGACACTTGTTTGTGTGTATCCTATTGTACCACATCTGATCTTTTTCACCCATTTTATGAGTTCCCAGTTTTTCTTCACATAGTTCCTCCATTCCTCCTTTATATTTCATAGCTAGTGTCACATTCCTGTGCAGGGAATGACGACATTGATCCCTTTAGCAAAAGTACTCAAATCCATTATTACACATCTTCAATTCACACTTATCAGAGAGAATCTAGTGTCTACAAAGGGCATCACAGCACAACCAGTGATGCTCCATCCCTGCTTTCCCTACAGGCTTTGCTAATGATACCTATTCTGCAGCAACAGCAGCACTAGTGAAGTTGTCCTATCAAACGTAATAGGAAAGCTACAGACAGTGATTAATAATGACTCTAACACCATGAAAAGGAATTTACAATACAAACTGAGGTAGAGACTTCAGTGTCTCTAAAGCAGTACTTTGTACTTATGAAGAGATCTGAAAGGTGAGGCCTCAACAGAGCTGGAAAAAACTCAGCACCTTGCCTTTGGCACAGAAGTCAGTGATAGATACGCCTGATGAGGGAACATAGAAATAGAACAGGCAAAAAAAGGGTCCTGCAGACTGGCCTGACTCCCTCGATATTCAATAATTATATAGACTCTAGTGTCTTTCTCAGTGGATCTTTTTAATATGAGAAACCACTTTAAATACCAGAAATATTAGCACATTTACTGCTGCTCTTTATGGTGTAATTGTCACTTTGTGACTTACAAAAATGAGTTTTATAGGAGTTCTACAGAGTTGGGAAGCTGAAAAGGTCAGGTTTCACTGCTCTGAACTCACCCCTTTAATGATCTGCTGTTGAAATACTGTGTCTTTCGGTAAGGACCTAGTCTTGTATAAAACCCACAAAGCTAAGAACACTTGATCATTCCTTTAGGATTAATTAATTTCCCAGAAACCAACTAATGCATTTTAGAAATAGCTGCAGGCAAATGTTAATCAGCGATTAATCTTTCATGCCTTTCAGAACTTTTTAGACTAAATGAAGGTAGGTTTAACTTCCCCTGGAGTTACAAACGTGAACAAGATCAACTGGTTTACATACTTCTGTATGTATCACTTTTGTGATAAGTGAGACTTCAATCAAAATGGAAACAACTTTTGCCCAGAGCAAAAAGATAAATCCCTATTGTTAAGCCATTGTTAAGCAAGATAAAATTTCAGTAACACAGCTTGTGATAATTGTCTCTTCAGGTAGGACTTTGAGAGAACGCTCAGATCTGCTTCTCAGTATGAGACCTTCTGCTTTGGCCTCAGAAACTTAGAGGAAAATTCTTTGCAAGTAAAACAGGCTATTTTTGAATTGGCATGAGAGAGTCCTGTTCTCCTTAAATTAGGTAACGAAAATAACAAAACACTTCATTCCTATGGATAGAGAAAGAGGCCACATATTGGAAGGCTGGCAGCTTGTGCATAAGGCGAAAAATAAGAGTGATACCTGGCAATACCAAATCTGAAAAGCTCTGGATTCCAATAAGTTGCTGTTTTTCATCAGCTCCGGTGCCAGTGACCTGCTGGCTCCTTTGGGCAAAGCCCTACTGATGGTGCATAGCCCAGCCCAGGTGATGGGCTTTGCCTGTACTGCTCACAGCCCTTTAGTCTCAGAAATGCTAGCTGGCCAATTCCTGTGAGACCTTGGGCCAGATTCTCTCTCCACTTAATTCAAGACCAGCCTCCTGTACCAAAATGCTGTGTTTTCCCATCAAGAAAGAATATATTTCCCTAACATGCAAAGCACGGATAACATGTAAAATATACAACGTTTTTAAGAGGATGTGCTATGAAACCCTTTTCATGGACTAAGAGTTCTTCTTTTCACAATACTGGGGCACTGAAACCCTACATTGCCAGTCTTGCAGAATAACTAAGAGTAATGCCTTGGCATTTTATGAAATACCTGAAACTTTGGCGCATATCACTGAGTGACTGAGTGCAGTAGATGGTGATTAATTGGCATGCAAAATGGCTCCCCTTGCCTTATGATGATTTTATTCGTGTGCCTATAACTCTATATATTCTGAACAACAACAGTGCACCCTAAAGTTTAGCAGTTATATTTCTCCTTGCTCTTGTCTCTTTAGAAGGTTCATCCCACAAATAAACATTTGTATTCACTCTCCCTCCAGAAATAAGACCTCATAAATATCACACTGATGCAAGTGTTTAAAATGTGTTAAGATGCTGACATATCATGTCACAAAAGGTTAAAAAGATTTATCCATCGGAAGCAATAAACACACCTTCCCTGATTAGCGCAATGTTCTGAATGCAGCTCACATGCTACTGCTTGTTTGCAGTAGTTTCTATTCTGTGATTAATTGTTTACATGGTGTTCACTGTTAAGCGCTAGATAACACATTATTCTTAGTGTTATGACAATATTCCCTGTTGACATCTTTTAACTGTCTACACTTCTTGCAGCAGACTTGGCAAACATTTCCTGAATGTATAATGTTTGCTCACTCCTTCTGAGTACAATGTTAAAAATTTAGTTGGGTGAGAGATTTAGATCCCACTTTTGTGGTACACTTGCTAGTCCTCTTGCAGTGCTGTACATTATTAATTTCAGATTAATTTTACCCTCTGGTTGTGCACATTTAATAGAACTCCTTGGACAAATACCTCAAGTGAAATGCTGTATTTACCATACTTTCCAGGCATATTCATCTAAATTTAAAAAAAAACCTTTAAAAAAACGCTGTTGAAATCAATGCATTAGTGAAACATTGAATCAGCTTTAAAAAAAAAAAGAAAGAAAAAAGTCAAACATACATATTATATTTCTGTGATACAGTTCCAGTTTCATTGAATGCAGCCAATTAGATTTGCTGCTTATCTAAAGCAGGATTGACTTGTCTAACTGAAACATCATAACAAACTAAGCACTTTTCCGCTTATCTTCTGAGAATTTTTCTAGCAAGCAACATGGAAGTACAAAAGAACAAATACCACATTCAAACAAAATCAGCACTGACCTTTCTTATGCTTCTCAGTTCTTTTCCCCTATCATACTCAAACCGCTTTACATCAGAGAGTGGAAGAAAAACATCCTATCTGGGCAACTGTTTATATATTCAGTGGACACACCACTGGATCACAGACTTTCTTTAGACAAATGGTGATCATTCTTTTCTTCAAAGAAAAATAGAGCAGCCCAAGAAACTATCTTCTTGTCATTTACTTTGAAATAACACAATGAATGTGCAGGGCACAACTATTACAGGTTGGGGTCCATAAGAGTACCTGGTGCAAACAGAAATGAGATATACTTCTGATAAATTACAGCCAAGGAACAGGTTTCTGGCCACTTTTTTCATAAAAACTGACAATTTTTTCAGGTTAACTATTTGACAGGAAAAGAATATCTGCCATCTGCTAACGCGCTACTTGCATCAATCAGGTGCTCAGATGTAATGGCAAAGAAGGGGAAGAGCCAAACAGGCATGCCTGAGGGCTCTTACTAATGGTATGTGCTAAAAAGCAGATACAAAGTAAAAAGTAGCCAAGGGAGAAGCTATCCAAGACCAACTCCCTCTCTCTGACAAGAAACAGGCCCAAATCTTCATTGTGATATCAGGATTATACAGAACTGTAGATATCAGGCAGCCAAGGGGGACAGGAAAACAATCAGAGGACTTGTAGTGTCAGCAGAAACACATTTTTCTGGCTTCAGAGGCAGGTATACTACAGCAGTATGGTCACCCTGGCGTCTGCAAGGTGAAACAAACAGCAAAAGGACATTGGTACCACTATCCCCTCTGCCACTAGTGCAAACCAGGTCCAGTTTCTTACAAAGAGAAGAAAGGGTGTGTTTTTGAAAAAGAAGAGACTCAACTAAGATGGAACAAAGTAATGAAGTTAGCAGAGAAGATGTAGGCATCATGCACACACTCTCCAAGAATATCCAGTTTCCTTGGAGATAATGGGCAATGAGGTAACACACTGAGAACAGCTGCCCTGTGACAGGTTAGCATTAATCAGCCAATCATCCACTTAAATACTTTAGGGAAAAATAGTGAGGAAAGAAAAGTGAGAAGAAATCCTACTTAATGGTAGTTGTCCAACAGAGGATGATAAAGTTCCCGTATCTTGCTGAAGCAGATAATGTATATTTTTAATTTTGCACAGGGAAAGCCTACACACCTTTCAGTTGAAGCAGCTAAACAATGCTGCTGGGCTCCATCTGCAAAGCAATGAACTCTCATGTGGCATGAACTACTTGAGCTGAAGGGATTTTCCTGTAGATCCTTACCATTCAGGTGAAGAACGACAACTACAGAAAAAACTTTAGGTTTGCAGAGGTACTTAAAAGCCTACGCAGGAAATGCTAAATTCCAAAAAAGGACACAAAAGCAATTTGTGAGTCACTATGTTGATAGGAAAATAGTAAATCTCTGACACAAGCCTTGTCTTTTGTCTGTCCTCCACATAAACATTCACTGGACCCAGTCAGCCTCCATGTATCCAGCTGTATCTCCCAGGGAACCTCTTTTGAACAAGGAAGCATTTCTTCAAGACAAAAACATCTCAGTTACAATCTTACCACAAAGAACTGGATGATGGGTTAAAACTGAGTTAAAAAGAAAACAAGTATATTGCTGTATGCAAGTGGCCTTGCAAAATAAAAAGAAATACAAAGAGCGATTGGGGTAATTTTCTTTTTGGGAAGGCACTGAAAAAATCCACTGGTTACAAACCATACAAGACAATTTCCCAGATTCTGTCATTTAATGAATGAGGAAATTGGCTGCAATATTTCTTCTTGACATTATAACTTTGCTAATAAATGATACACTAATGTACTCAATTTCATAACACTAAATAAGGTGAGAAGGATTCAATATTCAGAAAGTTCATTTGTAGAAATTAACAGATTTAGTTGCCAGTTTTATATTCAGGAGTAATTGTTCCCCAGTTTCTATGAAGTTTACATTCCCAAAGTCAGATGACAGCAGAGAAAATCTGTAAGTCTTTTTCACACAAATCAACAAGTTCCTGCTGTTCCTAGGTAGGGAAATTAAACAATAATTGTATTATCCACAGGATCTACAGATTCTCCTCATAAGATGCCCACATGATTTTTGAATTTCTGCCAGTCACTCTGTAATGTATGAAAATTAGTAAAGAACAGCTTGAAGAACGGAAGTACAAAGCATGTGCTAGGCATTTATATTTATGCAATATTTCAAGAAGTTGTTTTCCACCTTAAACCGGGATTAGCATTCAGGGCAAAGAAAGTGAGACAAATTTGGAAATCTGACCAGCTTTTTCTCCAGCCTTGTAACTGGCTAGAAGATTCTGTTAGGGAGTCTGAGACCACAGCCATATGGACAGTAATGACAGTCTGTTCAATGTCATCTTCCTGCAATACTCTAACACATGCAGTTTTTAATAGCAAATTATTATCTGAACACAGTTAAATAATACATATGCTGCATAAGCAAGAGAAAAAAAACAGTATCCTTTATATATTATTTCGTTCCTCTTTCGAATATCACACATTTCAATATCTAAGTATAACTCCATGGCTACTATTCTTTTCTGACAGTGAAATATGAAAGGATATATTTTCCTCCACATGCATGCAGATTTCAAGGGCAGTGAATTTCATGCTTTTCTTTGCCAGAAAATCATTGTGATCTGAATACATTTTAAGAAAAATTACCATGCTAGCAAGTGATTAAGAAAGAAAACATCATGTATTGGCAGCAAACAAATGAAAAGCAAATAATAAAGACGGGTAGAAAAGCAGTTCAAAGAATTCTAATCCCCTTCTAAATTAAATAATTTTTTAAAAGTAAATGCCTAGTGGAAAAAAAAATGGTGAAATATAGCCTGTTCTGGCCTCTTGCCACCCTCACCCACAACATAATTCAATTTACTGCCTCAAAGTTACTCTTGACTTACCAAGGTGCAAACAAGATCAGAATGAATCTCTGAGCATCTGCCTCAGGGTGAACTCTCAGTCGCTGAAAGATTAAGAACAGGGAGCCACTGCAATCTTCTATGTCCTCTGCAGCACGGCATTCACTAAAGCAGTCATGAACCTGTTGTAATTTATGAATTAGGGTGGCTTATGGTTGTTTTATGTTGCTAGAGCTTTAGAAGGGAACTACAATGTATAATTGGTCATGATATCCCTACACACAACATGAAGAGGTGCAAAGACCAAAGCAACACAACACAACACTCCCCTACAAGCATTCTTAAGGAGGAAGGAAAAAGGGGGGAGGAGAGGAGAAAAGAAAAAGAAAGAAAAGTGCAAGAGATGAATCATGTAAGTAAAAGCTTTGGGTATAACTATAGAGTAAGATGATAACTTGTAGCCCTATTGAAGAAATCTTCTGTCCTCAATGCTGCCTTCAGCCACCTGCTGTTCCAGGCAAAGTCTCATCATGAGCAGATCTGAGTTACAATAAAACTCTTTTTCCCAAGGCTGTACCACTGCATCAGGTCCTCCTAGATCTTTAAGGACACTGGAAGCTGCAGGAACTAACTTAAGATTCCAGGCTGCGTATGTGGACTGTATCCAAAAGATCAAGGGAAGTGGTTTCTCCCCATTTGAGACCTGAGACCACAGCTGCATTACTCCAATCTGTGCACACAAGTACAAGACAGATGGACCTTGCTTTGAAGTTGGCCCTGGTTTGATTGGATCAGATGATGTCACTTCCAGCACAAATCATTCTATAACTCTAACAGCCGTGCTGTCCTAGGTGGTTTACTGCCTTCTCATACTGACTGTACATGTTTGAATGCTGCTGCTGTCTTTTATCATTTCATCACCACAATCTCATCCTTCATTTTCCTATTAAAAGGACAGTAGCTACAGCCACATCCCATTGGCTTCCTCTTCCTGCTTTTCTCATTAACCTTATAGCCACTGTTAAGCCCTTGTCTGGCAGAACAACATCTATCAGGTCACATTTATGTGAAGAAAGGTTTTGGGCTGAAGAGCTGAGATCATGCTGACAAACAAAACATTCTCTGAGTCACAAACCCTTCCTTGCTCCTACCTTTCTTCCTGATAGAATGTAAAATACTCAATCTGAGTCATATTTCTTCCAAGCCCTTCTAACACGGAACAGTTTAAATGGGACAAAACATTATTTTGAAGAATCTTTTGTAAAAGTTAGTGGTAATCTTTTGAGATAGTTGGAATAGTTTTTCAAAGACAATTTTTTGCACAGGTATACCCATTTCTACCACAATTTGTTGCTAGTGGCATGTGCCTGCCCATGGCAGGGGGGGTTGGAACTAGATGACCTTTAAGGTCCCTTCCAAGCCTAACTATTCTATGATTCTGTGTACAAGATAGTAACTACAATCAGGAGAGAGTGATCTGAGAGGTGGGAGGTCGAGATTAGAATCTCTGCTCCATCAGACTATGTTGCAGAGAAAAGGTCAGCCTCTAAAGCTGAGGAACCATTCGGTCTGCCAAATGGTAAAATTCACACTGGAGCCCTGTTTTGAACAGAACTAGATATTTTCATTTTCATACATGTTTACCTGGGACTTTCATATGCACACACACACTTGGAAGCACACATGTACACTCACTTACATATATAATTGTGAAGGACATACAGAGAAAGTTTTGTTAGATGGCCAGCAATTGCACTCTGTTTCAAAATTATGCTTCTTAGTAACACCATCATTCAGTATGTATCCCTACTGGAATGTTAATAACCATGGAGTTTGGTCTCGTTTATAATCAGCATAGCACAATCAAATTTAGCATGGTTGCAAAAAGGAGAGGTGATTTCACTAGAATATGCATCTGTAACTACAAAGCTTGTGCTACCTCATTGTATTACCTTTCAAAACCAATAATTTTAGAACATGTTATAAAAAAATTAGTCAAACAGCAACTCGATTCCTACCCACAATGTCCAGAACTACTGTATTTTCTTATGTTTGTTTCCTGCAATGAAGAAAACCAGCTACAGTTCCAGTGGCTCATTAAGAAGGAAAACATTTTTAAACTTTTTGGTCATCAAATCTCATCAGTTTCCAGGCTATGAACTGCTTGTTTAACCTCGAGACATACCAGTCTATGCATAACACAAGCCAGTACACAAGGTACGCATGAGAGGTTCACTGAGTCAGTACCAAGAAAAGCAGGAAGAGGGAATCTTTCAGGCTCTCTGTGTTGCATCTGCATCACCTGCATTTGCATGAGGAGAAAAGGCATGAGGGCATTTATCCAGTGCAGGCATGGCTGAGCCCTCTTTAGAAAGGGTTCAGAATCACAGAACAACCAGGTTGGAAGGCAGCAATCAGATCTTCTAGTCCAACCGTTCCTATCTAACACTAAACCAAGTCCCTCAAGATCTCATCCACCCGTGCCTTAAACACCTCCAGGGAAGGTGACTCAACCACCTCCCTGGGCAGCCTATTCCAATGCCCAATGACCCTCTGTGTGAAAAACCTCCTCCTAATCTCCAGCCTAAATTTCCCCTGGCAGAGCTTGAGGCCATTCCCTCTTGTCCTGTCCCCTGTCACTTGGGAGAAGAGGCCCTCTGGTAGTAGTCCAGACTGGTAATGATGACCTAGCAAACAGAAAAGCTAAGGACATCAAAAAAGACTTCAGGGCCCTTGGGAAGACGATGGAGGGCTCAGGGGTGCAGGTGGTGTTCTGCTCCATCCCCAGGATACATGGAGTAGACCTGCAGAATACTAAGAAGGACTCAATTAATGCCTGGCTCCGAACCTGGTGCGAGGAAAAGGGCTTTGGGTTCTTTGACCATGGAGTGGTTCATACACCCCCTGACATGGGTGCAAAGGTTGGGACACGTAGGTCTCCTAGCAGGGCTAAGGCCCTTGCTAAAAACTTAGCTAAGCTCATAAATCGAGCTTTAAACTAGGTGTGAAGGGGGAGGGGATTGAGTCCAGGCTAGACAACTGCGTGCCTGGACGTGGGCCACTAGAGTTTAGGAGGGGGCGTGCTGGTGAGGACCACCAGCGCGTCACCACACAGGAAGTGGGGGAGAATGCAGCCTCGCTCAGCAAGGGAGATATAGATATTCGGGCATCAGCTACTCCGGTTATTAGGCAATTGGGAACAAGCACTGTCCCCTCTAGGAGGGCTGAAGGCTCAGCTACTCAGCTGAAGTGCATTTACACCAATGCACGCAGCATGGGGAATAAGTTGGAAGAGCTGGAAGCCGTTGTAGGGCAAGGTGCCTATGATGTCGTTGCCATCACGGAAACGTGGTGGGATGACTCTTATAACTGGAGTTCAGGTATGGTGGGGTATAAACTCTTCAGGAGGGATAGAAAAGGTAGGAGAGGAGGTGGAGTAGCCCTCTTTGTAAGGGAGGACTTGGACACCTCTGAGATGGACTGTGGCGATGAGGAGATTGAGTGCCTGTGGGTTAAGATCAAGGGAGCCCATAAGAAGGGAAGGGTTGATCTGGACTTCATCACTGTTATCTCCTAGAACTGGAACAACTCTGCAGTCCTACATACACAGAACATAATACCTTTGAGAAGCCTTCTCAGAAGCTGAGAATCAAACATGATCATAAGTAAGCATACGTAACATAAGGTGCACAGTTTTTTTTAACAACTGGAAATTCATTAATTAAAGCATATGTTTGAGGTTGGCTAACTAAAGGGCCTGTGGCATGACCCCCAGCATTTTCTGTGGGACAGCTGTAGTAGTTTGGAGTTAGTGAGCAGGTTCACCATTTGGATGTGATACTTAGGCAAGTCTAGACTGGGAGAAAGCCCTGTCTACCATGTAACAGCTGAGGGGACAGTACATGAGGAGATTCCAGTGGCATTTGCTCCACCATGACCTGGGATGAAAGGGTGTCCTTCATTTAGATTTCACTTTTGTCCTTTACAACCACAACAATGAGAAGTATGACACACTTCTTGCTCCTTAACACCCTCAGTGCAAGACATCAAGTAAATATTCCCAGCTGAAGGGCTCAGACTTTGAACTGGAAACCTCCTGAGAGGCTGTCCCAGGATTACTTTTCCACAGCTCACTGATATCCTCCTGCTTTGACAGAAAACCTTCCAGATATATATGAAATTCCAGTCACACCCTGCAAAATATGTCCAGCTCAGGAAGAACATTTCCATCTCCCTTTTGTCACAAGTGACCCCCTCCTCCCCTCTTCACCCCCCCAAAAATAGCCGGAAAATTATCTAGAGAGGAAAAATCAACCACATTGGAATTTGCCTATTTACCTTGAGACTGCATGTAGATTAAAATACATCTCCAAGGATACCAAAAAGTACAGAGCTGCTAATAGAGGTTTCAGACAGCCTGCTTACCTTCCAGGCTGCTATCTGGCAAGAACTCAGGTAGGCAAACCTGCTTTTTATCAGTAATGAATCAAAAGTATCAATTGGATTCACACAGTATGATTTAGTCAAACAAACATTTTCCAATCTGGATGGAAAACTACCACCCAGGGCTTGTTAACTACTTGGAATTGTTAGTCTGAAGCTCATGGAGTATCAGTGCCACACTTAGACCATTTGTAAAAATCTTTTGGAAAGAAGTAGCTCTCCATTTTTTAAAATATCACATAATTTCTGAGAATCCAGTTTCATTATATCAGGCCAGATACATGTACGGGGAAGGGTAAGCTGCACTAAACTTGACTTTTGAAATTACTTTTTACTCAATTTTCTTTCCAATATTAGGGCACTGAGCTTGTTTAAATGGACTAGCTTATTACACTGCCTAGGACAGAAATAACATTAAGATGATATAAAGGCAAAATGTAAGATTATAATCCACCCCAAGTAAGCTACTGTGAGTCATTTAAACTAGGTGATGTTTTACTTTTTTAATTAATTCAAAAAAATATTACTTTTATAGCACTAAGTTTTCACTGCGAGTAAGAACCACAGCACACTGGCCCAGGATTGTGTTTAAGAATCAGAGCTAGGGTCAAAATCTGCAGTCTGCACTGAGGTAAAACACTCAGCTTTTACACCTAGGAAGCAATGCCTCCCCGGGGAAACAACCATACCCATTTGTGCTGAAACTGGTTTTTAAACCACATACTGTAAATAGCATGTGAAAAAGACTTAAATATTCAGGAGGGCCCCAGGATTAAAAGAAATTATTTCAAGCTGCTTATCAAAATAATATTCTTGGGAATAAATGGCAATTGAGGAAAAAGAACATTTTAATAGGCCTATTACTCTCACCCACAGGACAGATTTCTATTTCCTCCTCAAATGAGAGTGGTGATTTCATAGGACTTTGAAAACAAAAAGCCAGGGCATAGTATTCACTTTCCTAGTAACAACTATTAATGTTGGCACCAGGGACTCATGGGCTCAGAAAGGACTGTTGTTGGAAGATGACATTTTTAAAACACTTCTTTCATTTTCACCTTCTGGAGTTGCAATTGAAACTTAAATTACCAGTTTCATTCGCCACAGACAAGAACAAGTGCCTTCCTGGAAAATGAATGGAGACTTGTTACAGCATGTGTTTAAAAATGATAAAGCAAGAAAGATCTAGGTTATTTCTCTAAGGATTTGTCTATGACAGAAGTCAAGCGTGAACTCAGACTTCTTTTTCTCCAGACACATGGGGTCCAAGAGACAAGTAAGTGAGATCCAAAAGAGAAAGTTGCTTTTCTCCAGTGGGTTCACAGGGCTCAAAGTTGTTCTTCTGCTGTCTTTGTTTAAAAAATGCATTTAAAAGCAGGATGTGAAAACAATGGCTGAAAGATACTGTGGGTATTTTCTGATTTTTAATCATGTTTCAGTGCCTGATGGGCACCTACATGCATTCATCACTGGGAACTCTCATACACAAAAAGATCAGTGACCCATATGGATCAACAGTCTAGACGCACCTATTTCAGCAACTTAATAGCAAGATAAAAGAAAGAAACTGGGTGAGAGTACTCCATGTAAAAAGCAATAGCTTATTCTATGTAATACAATTGTCTAAGTATTGTTTGAACCACTGAGCAGGAGATGAAAAGATGGCTATGAGGAATAACTTCTGTATGAAGTTTTACTACTGGAAACTTTTGTCTTACTATCTAGAAATATTACTTTAGCATATTTATTCTTCCCCAATTCTGCACTCTCGGCACCCAATGGAACATTTATCTCCACTTTGAAAAAGTGTAATCAGCTACACATTACTATCTCTAGACTGCAGGTCTGGGTTGCATTGTCTATTTTGGTTGCAATGCTTGGACTAAAGGGACAGTGGTAATGAAATGAGTTAGTGCCATCTTTATGTGAATGACAGTACTTGATTAGCTAATAGATAGCATTCATTGTCCATTAATTTGTCAATGGAGTGTTCCTATTTCTGTACTGTTGTCTGGCAAGTATATGATTGATACCATCTCACAAAGAGCTGGTTTGGAGCTTGCAGACAAGAAGTTGTTGCAGCTCAAGAAGTTGTCTGCTGATTCTAGACCCTAGTAATAAGCTAGAAAGAGGAAAACAAGCCTGGTTTAACCATTTTTTCCTGCTTTTTCAATCCCTTCCAATCTTTTTATCCCTATGAGTTTATTCTTTAAGCCTAATTGTTCTGGCCTCAGTATAGCAAAGGACTTAACAATGTGTATGTAATTCACTACACATTAAATGTTATTGTTTTCTCATCCAGGGTTATACTTTCCTTGTGTTTACTTGTGTTTTGATAGTTATTCACTGAATAGATGAATAATAGGAAAATAATAGAAGTTCAAATCTACCTGTAAGAAACACGCGTGGAATGTCTACTTTTAACTCTGAAATATCAAGATTATGCTGATTAGGTAATCTATAAACAGGAAAATTCTTAAAAAATTATTTCATTGAGGTGCCAAATCCCTTCAACTCATATTCATTCTGAAGATTGTTGGCAACATGATCGTGAATTTACTTTCTGAAGCATTTTATTACTAGTTTGGTAAATAATTTATTAAAAGAAAACAAATTCTTTTCTCTGGAGATGAGGCAGTAGTAGGGTAATCCTGATAAAAATCAAGCTCTGCATGGAAATAAAGACTAGATCCAACAAGCACCTTCATGGGTAACAGGTTGCTCATGCTTCTGCCTTGATACTTGCACAGTCTGGCAAGAAAGATTTTTCTCCTGAAGATGTGCTATATGTACCAAGTATTAGAAATACCAAAACCCAAATCAAGATGGTTACCATCAGCTTTAGACTGGCCAACAATGCCACTACTTACCCCTCACTAGCACATTTCTTAGGACGAATACTGAGACCAAACTGAAAGTTCTCAAAGCAGTCATCTCAAAGTTACCAAAGCAAAACTTATTGAGCAGATTCTAAAGCAAACACCGCAAATGGATTGATTTGTACATGCAAGTATATAATCCAACACCTGAAGTGGTACCAGGAAGAAGTTATGCCTTTCTGTGTATCCGTTTCCAGCACACGTCTGTTCCCCTATAGCAGATCAGTCTATATGCAGAATATGCAAGACAGCAAACTCAACAGTGGAAGTTAGTGATTTATTTGGACCAAAATGGACTGATTAATGTCGCAGGAACTTTCTTTTATACTCACATATGCCAGAAAGCATCTTTCTATAATGACTTTAATTTCAAAAAAGTGAGCACAAATAACTATGAATGTACAAATTATTTGGGTTCATAGCTACTGTAATAATAACCATCAGGCAATATTTTCCAGGATGATGTCACGATTTTGACTTTTTGGCTACAGTTTTTCTCCACCATCTGTTTTAAAATCATCCTCACAGGTGGCTGACTTACTGGCAGATGCCTTTCATTTTGTAACAGGCATTATACTTTAAAAGGTGCTGTCTTAATTGCTTACCTTTTTTTTTTTTAAATAGGTGATAGCAGATATAAAAGGAGGCTGATAATCTTCATGAGTCATCCTAACAACAGTCTTATAAGAAAAAGTAAGAGTAGGCTATAGGTAATGTTTAGAATCAATAATAACCTAGATGCAAGAGAAGCATTAAACATCAATTTGTGATGCACCAAGAATTAGGTATACAAACTAACAGGGCTCTCGTAGCTTTTTTTGTTTATAACAACCTGCTAAATAAGTCCACAAAATGATGGGGAGATGCAATCCGATGAACAAACATATTTTTTGACACCTTGTAAGAAGAGTTGGGGTTTTGAGCACACACTAAAAAAGCCAAGGAGTATCTTAGACTCAGCATGCACAAGGGACACTAATACCTGAGCCTTTCTAAACTTGGGAGATTACGGGAAAAGAAGCTTTTAAAAATTGGAAGGAAAAAGTCTCTAGTTCAGCTATACCACCTAGCTAAATACAAGAGCATCTTGTTGACAACATCCCCTACACATCAGTGGAAAGGGGTACAGTCTTTCACCATACAAAACCTGTTAGCTTCCCTGCTCTGGAAGTAGGAGCTGCAGGGACGCAGGCAACGTGGTGATTGCAGGTGACTACTGCAGTTGTTGATGACTATTGCAGAAAGTTATGAGAAGCCAGTCCAACTTTCAGAGCCTTTCAGCTGAGGCTATTACCAAAACATTCATCATCAAACCAATTTTAGGTATTTCTCTTAGGGAAAAAATCTATGTCTGATATTAAATATTAATACTCAATATTATGATATTATGATACTAAACATTACTCCAATTTCCTTTATACTAGGAAATGAAATTTCAATAAAGAATCTATTTTCTCTCTTCTGCCTTCAAGCAGGGGTTGATCAGCATAGTCTAGTATTTTTTCAGGTGGGCACAGAATGCAAGTTGTACAAAGGCAAGCCAGCAGCTCCTGGAACTGGCCACATCCACATATAGAATCACCTACCACGCTTTTCCCCTCCACACATGGATTCAGTGCAGGGAAAGATGTCCTCGGGCAAAAGCATTAGGTCAGATGTGCTCCAGCCAAGTGGCTACTCCCCAGATCATACCTAGCAGGACTACCAGCTTTTTATGCATGCGATTTATTGCTGCTTAAAAAATGAGAGAAGTAACAAAACACACAGTCACAAAGCTAGGAGGAAAAAAATTATCACAATGTATTGAAAGGAGCTCTGCAAGGTCTTCACTGTCTAAGCAGTTGTACAAATACAGAAGTAAAGGATGTACCTTGCCCCTGAAAGAGCTTGCTAAGACTCTGAGATGTTACAAGTAGTCACTGATAATTTGTTGAGGATGTTGAGGCTCTGGAGAGAGTCCAGAGAAAGGTGACAAAGCTGGTGAAGGGGCTGGAGAACAGAACCTATGAGGAGCGGCTGAGAGAGCGGGGGTTGTTTAACCTGGAGAAGAGAAGGCTGAGAGGAGACCTCATTACTCTCTACAACTACCTGAAGGAAGGTTGTAGAGAGGAGGGAGCTGGCCTCTTCTCCCAAGTGACAGGGGACAGGACAAGAGGGAATGGCCTCAATCTCCACCAGAGGAGATTTAGGCTGGAGATTTGGAGGAGGTTTTTCACAGAAAGGGTCATTGAGCATTGGAATAGGCTGCCCAGGGAGGTGGTTGAGTCACCTTCCCTGGAGGTGTTTAAGGCACGGGTGGATGAGGTCTTGAGGGACTTGGTTTAGTGTTTGATAGGAATGGTTGGACTAGAAGATCCGATGGGTCTCTTCCAACCTGGTTGTTCTGTAATTCTATGATTCTATGTACTGGAGGCTTAGAGGGAAGATGTGGAAGACAATGAGAGATCTTGTGAGGTTCAATAGAAAATGCATGAATTTGAGGTGCTGAGTCTAAACAATGCTGAGGGAAATTCATAGAATCATAGAATAACCAGGTTGGAATAGACACACCGGATCATCGAGTCCAACCATTCCTATCAAACATTAAACCAAGTCCCTCAGCACCTTGTCCACCCATGCTTTAAACACTTCCAGGGAAGGTGAATCAACCACCTCCCTGGGCACACTGTTCCAATGCCCAATGACCCTTTCTTTGAAAATTTTTTTCCTAATGTCCAGCCTAAACCTCCCCTGGCGGAGCTTGAGGCCATTCCTTCTAGTCCCATCCCCTGTCGCTTGGGAGAAGTGGCCAGCTCCCTCCTCTCCACAACCTCCTTTCAGGTAGTTACAGAGAGCAATGAGGTCTCCCCTCAGCCTCCTCTTCTCCAGGCTGAACACCCCCCCTAGTTCTCTCAGTCGTTCCTCATAAGGCCTTTATTTGACTCTAGAGCTTTTCTCATATATTCTGCAAGCACAGAAGGCAGAGAAAGAAATCGAAAAGTAAGGAAGAAGCAAGAGAAAAAAAACTAGCAAATATTTTCTAATCAATCAGAATTATTAAGTGTTCGGGTTCTTCCAAAGTTTTTAAATAGCATGCTTATTAGACATCAGGAAGGGTTTATCTTGATGGGATCGTATCTCATAACTGCAATGCCACTTGGAAGTTACAAGCCAGGTCCTGCAAATCACTAGCAACATCCCACAAGATTACAAGGACCACACTTTCCTACTTTGAAGGAATGAAAGAACACCACAAAGAAAACAAGAAATCCGGCCTCCAACTCCATTTTCTTCCTGCTCAAAAGTTCAAGGAAATCTTGAAACAGTGGTCAATTTAAGCATGAAAGTAAGCAGAAGAAAACACACGCATTGATCCTATGGAACTTTTCTGCCAAAATTTCCAGCAGCAGGTACTGAAAAATACTCCCTGCCATGACTATACAAGGTTCAGGGGAAGCTCTGGGAAACATTCAGCTTGTCTCTCACCAGGGAAAAATAAATAATGACTCTGTGTGGCCTTGATAGCCTACAATACACTAAATACAGAAAATAACAGAGTACATCCCAGAAGTCAGCAAATGAAATACATACATTTGGTTATCTCTGTCACCTTGACAGGGCGACATTTCTCTCCCCTTTATATTTTCCAGTATTTCATCTAGTCTTTTTAAAATTCCTGAAGATTGATACTTCTATGCCTTTCAAATGGTTTCATCAACGTGTTTCATTGGCAGAGATTGCTTGTTGATGTTCGGCTTAAATGTACACTTTTCTCCCATTCAGCCATTTTGTGCTACAGCTCATGGCAGGGAAACATTTATTTCATCTTTGTGCCACTGACATCAGGGATGTTTGTGCAGAGGATGGATTACAGCATCTTGAAGACCTTTCTAGTCACGTGGCAAGTGCTCACCTTTCTAGGGAAAACTGCTCTTCCACAGAGGGTGCAGCATTCTGATGGATCCTCTCACCCCTCAATAACCAACCAATGACAACTTATCATGAAGAGTAACATGCTAAGCAAACATGGGGAGATAAATCCAGCAAAGCTTCCTTCTCTACATGCTAAATGAGGGGATTTTGAGGGGGGGGGGTGTGGGGGTGTGGGATTGGTTTTTTTATAGGTTTTAACAGCAACTCAGGCTTCTTCCTCACAAGGTTGCTCATCTCTATAAATTACTCACAATATCACTCTGCGCTTCCCCGGAAAGCCCTGATGGACATAGTTTATGAAAATTACAAGACAGCAGTTCCCACATATAGCATAGAAGCAGAATAAAGAGAAGCACAATGTGCATGATCCCAGGATAGCAGTAGCTGCTTTCTTGTATTTAATGCTAACTCTTTTTTAACTCAATATATCATATGGCAATTTTGACTTTTTTTTAAGTTCTTGATTGTTTGAAAATTAAGCATTAATGAAAAGTGTTAGAAATTGCTAGTTTGTACATAGCCATATGAAGAGCACTGAAGGATATTAAGTCCCACCCTGCAAATATTACCTTACATAATTCCTGCTACTTTTTTTTCCAGTTCAAGGACAAACAGAATGATTTGTCTTCAGTAGCCTTCCTCACCTGGCCTTAACTTTAAATGCATACTTTTATTCAGTCTAGTTCTGCAATGCAATTATACATATTATCTTATTCCTGTACTTAGCATTTTGCTTATGCCCTAGGCAAGACTGCTGGAGAAAAACAACAGAAAACTACCATCTATCCTAGCTAAACCCCACATGCCACTGATAAGAATGAGGGCAGATCAAAATCAACAACCTCTCTGTGCAGGCAAAGGCTTATTAGCCCATATAATTTGAGTCAGCAGTCACTTTATCCTATGTCCACTTCACACATGTCACTGAAACAGGGTTTAGTGTGGCAGTTGTTTATGCTATCACTTTCTCTTTTGTCTTATTGCCTCTTTCTATGCAGGTGCAGAAAAGAGCTGGCCTTGTGCAGCCTTCACAGTCAGGCTGTTTCTCAGCACTAAATGCCACCTCCAATGTATATACAGCCTCTCAAAGTCTTGGTGTCGATGGTCAGTAAGAAGATTAAGTCAATATGTAATAATCCTGCTATATTGGTATTGAATTTCTCTGATATATTTCTGTTTGGAATTCAAGTCAGAGAAAAGCACTGATCCACGCTTTTCTCACAGTTCTGCTAAATTGCTGCCATGCATTACACCACTAAACCTTCTGAACTCACAGGTGCAGCTGTATTTAGAGACTGCAGAAAATTCACACATTAATAAGAATGCTTGCCATGACCTAACGTCCTCCACAGATGTGAGGAATCTGTCTGACATTCTTTACTGTCTTTAAAAAGCTCATCACAGTATATTCTTTACTTTTCTGCACAAGCCCTTTTTTTAACCTCTGCCAACTACATATGATTACTTTGCATATTCAATAGACTGTCAAAAATTAGATACTACTACTTACTCATTCTATATAACACTTGCATATTTTACTTAGTCATGTTTTACTTAGTCAGGTGTGAAAGCCTTTCTAGCTTCCAAGTGAAGGTAGTCAGAGAGGACTCCAGTAATGAAGGGCTCAGTACAGTCCAGATGCAAAGCAGAACATATGAAGGAAGTGGCAGGTATTAATGAAAAAAGGAGCAGAAATATAAGTCAGGAAGCTCACCTAGCCGAGTGCAGTAACATTAGCTCAGCCTGAGAGTATACAAACACAACAATAGAACCCTGAATCTATTCTGATTCCCCATTTCTCCACCTGTACTTGGCAAATACAGGAGTTCGGGAATGCAGGGCCTTGATCAGAGTGAAGTCAAGCGGTGCTGCAGCACCGGTGTGCATTGACTTGCAGTTAGAGAGGTAACACTTACCCTAGCTTCCCTTCAGCATAGCACCTCTCTGCTCAGGGGTTTGCAGACTTTGTCACTTATAGCCAGGGCTGCTTTGGGAGTTTCAGTTTAGCAAAGCAGAGACGAGTTAGTTTCTACCACACCCCATGAATGAAACGAAGATGATTCCTACATGAGTGTTTGCCTAGAGTTCACAGTAGGAATAAGAGATGCCTCTGTTATTTGCTAGATGGAAAGCTGTGACTATTATCTTAAAATGCCTGACACATGTTTCACTTCTCTGACCCCCAAGGTACACAGAAATCGCATACAATAATGGGGAAAAAAAAGAAAACCCAAAGCAAAAGTGTGTCACAATGACTTGATGTTGCCTTTGCCTAAAGCAATTTGATACAATTAGCCATCTCGCAAGTAAAACCTTTATATTTGATTCTTTTACACATTTATAATAAAAAAATGTACATTGGCATGGATAGCTTGTCATTTTAATATACTTTGATGTTTGCAAGATTTGAAATATCATGTTGAAATTTGTATGCAAATTTGTGTTTCCAATTACATACTCATTAGTTCTTCTGGAACTCCATCTTAATATTCGCAAAATGTTTATAGCTTTCTCTGTTGTTTTCCTGAATTGCTTCAGGATGAAACCCAGTATATAAAAAACAAATTAAGAAATCCATTAACACTCAGTAACTTTCTTAAACATCACATTTAATTTCTAAGGATGTTATAATTTGTCACTTCAAAAAGTTCAAATATCTATGCACATTCTATCTGATAGCATATTAAAAGTTATAGGCAAATGGCTTTGTGCCTATGGCATCGTTAGCCTCCAGAAATGTCGACCTCCGCTACCTACTTACTTTAAAAGCCTCCTGCCTTTATCACTGTATTTAATGAATGTTTTGGTGCACATCTAACACTGGTCCGTATCCTTAGATGAAATGAAATTGGGATTACTGCCTAGACTTCAGTAGAACAAAGCAAATTTACAACAACTGTGAACCTTGTTCATTTTTTTATTAATTACCCATCTCCATTGAAAAGATGAATCAGATTTTAAACTCCAGTGAATTAACAGCCACGCATTTAAGAAAAAAAATACACAGATCCCCACCATCAGAAAGAAAATTTTGGATGAAACCTAGAGCTCATTAGTACATAAAATCTACAACATAATGTAAAACAAGAGGAAAGAAGGGCTAGGAGGGAGCATAGGTCTGACTCTACCTTGCCTAGGAGTGATGGGATGGAAATGCACCTGGGCAGACACACGTCTAACCTGTTCTGACAGAGCAAGCTGATGGTGTTAAAGCTGTCCCTGCTGGCTGCAGAGGGGTGGACTACATGACCTTTAACTGTCCCTTCCAACTCAAACCATTCTATGACTCTACAAAGCTATGTCCCTTCTCAGAGACTTTACAATTCCCCTAAGCTATCTGTCACTAGCAGATTTTTCCTAACGTCTACTTTACCAATATTATTTGTCTACATGACGTGTCACAGCCTGAAAGTACTAAACATAACAAAGGAAATCCCCAGCTGATAATGTAGCAGTGTCCTATTTTGAGAGGAAAAATTTGGCAGGTAGCCACTAGAAATAATATGAGCAATTAAGACTGAAACTGTGATGTACCTATTTGTGGAGGAGAAACGAGGCAATAGTGGCCAGGGAGGGATGGCTTTCCCTGTTTTGCATTCAAAGTGAGTAAGACTCACCGAGCTTCACATAAATGCTGACTTTCTCAGCCTTTCATCCTTTCTCTATTTTGGTTAAAACTTGCAGTCAATAAAACAGCAAAGAAGCGACAAAGATAGAGACTAATTCAACGGAAATAAAAGCTGATCAGGTTTCATACCTATTTACATTTTTGATGTCAGCAAAGAATACTATAAGCAAATATAACCCAAGTTCACACCTCACTATTCATGTCAGCAGGCTTGAACACATAACAAGCTTCTTTGCATTAATAAATCTGCAACAATATGTTAAGGGTTTTTTAATGACTTTAAATTAATGCTTATCTTCTTAATTAAACTTTTTTCATTAAGAAGTAAATCTGTGCATGAACAGATCAATTTATTCTAGCATGCCAGCAGCATACAAGATGGATATTACGGAAATACTAGCAATGCAGATCTGCATCCTGCTCCAACGGAGCTAGTTCTCTTCCTACAGGCAGACAACAGCACCTGCAGTTCAGACAGACGGAGTAAACTTGTTCAACATTGAAATGTATGAGGCTCAGCAGAAGACTAAGAGTTAATTTTGCAAGTCTTTAGAAATAAGATACTGGAAATTTCTCCACTGCTCTGAAACTAGACTTGGAAATGGAAGAGTAGTATAACAAAGAGGCAGAACATGCTAGAGCTTGGAGTGCTCCCCCACGTCCTGGGCAACTACAAGAAAACCATATTGGACAGGGTCCTTTAAGAGTTTCTGCACCTCAAGATTCAAAGTCTTTTTGCTTTGGAAAATCCAGTCAAGTTCTCATTTGCAAATTTATGTACAAAATCATACTTAAGATAATCAAAAGGAGTATCAAACCAAATTTGTAAGATATTGGCTACTGAATTCACCAGACCATCTAATAGATGGATATCTCAGAGAAAAGAAGGAACATTTATGTGTGTGTTTGGCTGTACTAACACTGGATACAGAGAGACATCCAAGGAGCAGAGGGGTGGTGAATACTAAGTAAAGTCAGAAAGAAAGTTCCTTGAATAGTTTTTAAATTATTTTTAAAAAACTTTGAGATAACTGTCAATAATATTAATAAAATATTAAAAAGTAAAATATAATGATATAATAATAAAATATAGTAATAGAAATATAATACAAATTAAAGTTCATCAGTCACATCCAGTGATTTTGGTAAATCCCCAAATCTCAGAATTCTGTAAAGGCTCATTATCACTCCCTTCCATGAGAAAGCAATTTACAAGTAATTTATTTTTAGGAGAGACAGAGAATGTTAGATATCTATCATCTCAGGGGGCAAATCTGACAGGTCATCAAGTTCTTTAAAAACAGATATCACATGAATTATGAATAACCTGTCCATGGTTATCAAGTAGTGGGAGCCATGCACCTCAAGAAACTACGTTAGAGTACCTTGGCTAGTAGCATAATTATGAGAGCAGCAGGACTACTCACACATAAAACAGCCGCTCCTGTCATGGTTTGCTCCCTTTGATCACCACAAATTTCAGCAAAAATGTTTTTTAGAGGAAGCAACTGAGCAGGTGGGTTATTCTAGAAAAGCAGGACCTTAGAATATTTACTGTGACATTATTCTTCTTATAAAAGCACAAATTCTATGGGGTGGTACTCACAGTGAGGAATTTTCTGATTATATCCACATCACAGAATCATTGAGCTTGGAAAAGACTTCTAGAAGTCATCAGGTTTGACACTACCAACCCACTGAAAGGAAGATAATCTACAGCAGGTTGTTCAGTGCTATATCCACTTGGATTTCCAGTATCTCAAAGACTAGAGATTCCACAGTCTCTCTGGACAACCTGTTACAATATTTGACCACCCTCATAGGAAGAACATTTTTCTTAAGTTTAAATGGATTTTTTTTTCCATGTTTCAATTTGTGCCCATTGTCTCTTGCCCTGTCACTGGGCATCACTGAAAAGTCTAGCTCCTCTCATTAGGTATCTGTACACACTGATAAGATCCATCTGACCCTTCCCGTCTCCAGGCTGAACAATCCCAGCTCCCACAGCCTCTTCTCATATGATCAATGCTCCAATCTCTTAATCATCTTCACACCCCTTTGTTGGACTCCTTCCTGCACACCAATGTGACTCTTGCACTGGGGAGTATAGCAGAGGATGCAACACTCCAAATCTGATTTTACTCAGTCTGAGTAGAGGGGAAGGATCTCTTCCCTCAGTCTTCTGGCTACTCTCTTCCCAGTGCAGCTCAGAGGGCAGTTTGCCTTCTCTGCTGCAAGAGCCCTTTGCTAATTCATGGACAGCTTGGTGTCCAGCGCAACCCCCAGGTCCTTTTCTGCAAAGTCATTTCCCAGTCATTTGTACCACAGTTTGCTGTGGAGCTTGGGGTTATTACTCCCCAGGTGCAGGGCCTGGCTTTTCCCTTTGTTAACTTCAGGAGATTTGTGTCGGCCTATTTCAGTAACCTACTCACATCCCTCTGAAGAGCAACACAACCAGCTACTGCATCAGACAATCCTCCCAGTTACTGTTTGCAAATGTACTGAGGGTGCATTCCACTCCACCATCTAAGTTATTAATAAGATGTTAAACAATAGTGGCACCAGCATCAACTTTTGGGATACATCACTCAAAACAAGCCACCACAGGAACCTTGTGCCACTGACTATGAACGATCACATTTACACACTAGTTCTCCACAGATTACCAATATGTTATAACTGCATGAGGAGTGTCAGCTAAAACTGTTCTCCAGTCTACACAGACAGGGATCTTGGGAGCAAAACAGCAATGTAGCACTTGTGATGGGGATGGTGTGTCAGAAATCATTGGCATTTCTCGGACCAGAAAGAAAGCAAGGAAATAAATTACCACTTCAAAGCAGCAGCCAACTGGGATTATATGTGTGAATGCCACAGGGCGTAGAAGCTGCTTTATGATAGGTTAGAGTTCACATAGTCCTGCATTGTCTGATTTTCTTATCTTTATGTTATATGTTATCTTTAGGTTTAGTCTGCTAAAAAAAAGCCAAGAAAAGTTCATCTATCAATTATTGATTAATGCAGGGAAAACCCAAAGGGTTTTTCCTATAGGATTATCTAACATGTTTGTGGTTTAGATGACAATATGTGTTGACAGTCCTGCATATATATTTCTTTCCTACTTAAAAGAAATCTGTCAGTAGAGTTAAAAAAGCATCTAGTAGCATAACCTGTCCCAGAGGACAGAGTATTACTCAGAATCCTGCGTTAGACCTTTTAATGCCTAATATATCTGAGGCATCCAAAAAAGTGGGCCAGTTTTAGGAGAAGGGGATAAAGACAAGTAGCATCCCCCCCACAAGAACTCAACACGTCCTCAGTGCTCTCTAATGTTCCTGTTCTCACTCATGCACAGGTCTTACATCATCATAACCTTCTGGAAGATTGATTCACCTGTCCTACTGAAAGTTGCTTACTTGCCAGGATCTTGGCAGATAATGTGCCATTAACCTTGCCTGAAAAGTTATTGTGCCATTCACACACTCATTTACAATTTTTGCCAAAAAATATTAAGGAGTATAGAGGTACATCCTTCCTGCTCTAGGTATGAGTTGAGTGATATTTTTTTTACTCATAAAACTGGGCAAAACAGTTCTTATACAAAAATAATACTACCAAACCTTCGTCAAAACCTCAACCCCAAGGTCAAAAATACTCTGATAAGTGTCTAAAAAATTCACCACACCCTTCCTCCTAAATACCTTTAACTGGTTCATAGTGATTTGAGACTTCTCTCCAATGTCAGTGAGTTGAATCTCTACCTCCTTCTCTGAGCATGCTGAGTTTCTTTTTGCTATTGCTGTTGGAAGAATGGCATGATGAAGTAACGAATGAGTGAATCCTACAGCAATGAGAAGTTACTAGAGCCACTTCCCTACACCTGATTGGTCTTTTCTCTCAGTTCCATTAAGGGCATTTCTCTCTCTTCTTAAATTATCTGCCAGACTACAGCTCTCCTGGATCTCAGCAGACGTTCAGAGCCACTCCTGCTTTTGGTAGCATTGATTTATGAAGCCCTTATTGGGATAGACTTAATCTATCACAGGAATTGTTTTTTTGCTCTCAGAACTCAGTATAGCAGATGTGATAAAGCACCTGTATAATAGGCTTTCTATGCTGCTGCTGCCTGAGGATGAGGTTTACCACACTATTTGTGAATTATGGCTTCATTCTGAGCTTAAGTAAGCCTGGGCAGGGTAAATGAATTACAAAAGTGAATCGTGGAGATGACAAACACCTGGAACACAGTGGCCCAAGCTCTTGCTGAAAGAAATGAATTGGATTTTGACAGCAGTAAGCAGAAGAAACTGCTTGTGCTGGACTGTCCAGAGCAAATAATCCAGTAGAGTAAAACACTGAGGCAAGAACACGTGCCTTTTCAAAAAGAGTAGCTTTGAAGTGTTGTTTCTTTTCCCACTTCGTCATATAGGTCTTGGAATAGTTGTTTCTGGATTTGTCCAGCTGCATTTCTTTATTTAGTCTCCAGGACTTTTTGCCCATTAGAAACTATCAGAACTTGCTTATGTGAAAATTCAAGGACAAATTTTAACCCTGCACTTTAGATACTGCATTTTTTGGACAAAGATGAAATGTATGCAACTTAATATTTTGATATTCCAAGATTCAACAGCACTTTATTTTCTTTTGCAAGATTCAGTTATATAAATTTAATATCAACAAATGTTTTATGCATTGTTTCCATCAATTTGCCTTCAAGGCATACTCTTAGTGAGTAGTGTTTTTATTTCAGGAAGAAGTGTGTCTGTCTCTCATAAAAAGAGAGAGACGCAAGAGAAGTTAATTTGTTGATAGTTCATCAGATTAATTAATTTGAAATGCTAATTCACTGAGGAATAAGCTACTTACAGTTTTAGAGTGTTGCTTCTAGTACAGAATATGAGTTACTGCAATCTTTCAACAATAATACATTAAATACCATAATTGGCTTATCATGTTTTCAGTTATATAAGTAAGATGGCATTTATGACAGATTAATTTGCAAATCTGCCCCCAAAGAAGATTTTTTTCAAAATATGCAAAACATATTTGGGAATTGTTCTTCTCCCTATCAAGAGATGACTGTGAAGTTCTGCGTTCTGGAGTTAAGGCAGCAACTACTGTGCATTTGAGAGCTTTCAATCAGTCACAAAGAACTGAAAATCAAGATCTAACAGTTTGAAATGTGTCTAAATGAGGAACGGGAAACAAATTGCTGCCAAATTGAACTGAAATGTCACATCACACTGAACCAATTCCAGACTTTGTGGAAGGAGACGGAAGTTTTGCATTTACTGCCTCTCTCATGTACCCTTAGCCTTGTGTCTGAATTGAAATAGTAACAACTTTGATTCACTAAGAAAAAAAAAAGTGATAGATGTCAACATTTTCCTATACAGCTTCTAAAATCCTTCATATTACTTATCACCTTCTCATTAAGATCCTATAAACTGATAAATAACTACGTAATATTATCTGTGTGGCATGAAGCACGTGAAGATGTGATGACAGCAATAAGAGAACACTATATATTTGGCATGTTGTAGAAAAACAATGAAAGGAAGGTATCTGGCATCCAAAAACCTACAACAAAGTCAGATCCATTAATAGCTTCAGTTCATTTGTTTGGGAAGAATATTAGTGGCCTGAATGAGATTCAAATGCATCTGATCTCTTATCCATTTAAAAAAACAGATGAGCTTAATTTATGACTTACACATGATTTCATAGCCTAGCACACTCAAGTGATAACAGGATTTTTAAAAGCCTATCATCTCAAAAGCTAATTGCTTTTTAAAATATATACGTTATTTTTAAGAAGCTGTTGCTAAGACAGCTACTTTTAGAATAAGCTTTCAGAAGCACCCAAAGCGAATGTCTAAACATGACACCACTGATGATGTGTCCTTTTCTGGTTTTGTTTTAGAAAACCTTGAACTTTATTTTATGTGTTTTTAAGTCGCACTATTGCTCAGTGCTTTGGCACGGTTGAGCACATGATGCATGGCAATGATGTATATCCTAGCTAGTTCTTCCTTGAGATAGGACTCTCTTTCCCTCTGCTGACATATCTTTAAATCAATATAGGGCTTTTCCATCAAGATGGAAGAGAAAGTACATGAAAATCTGCTAGAGTCTGTGCTAGACTATATGGATTCATAAAAAGATGGACAGCATGCCAGCAGAGAAAGAGGGGAAGAAAGTAACTTATAAGAAGAAAAATTATTCTCTGTATTTTTAACCTGTTTGTGCAAGGACCATGGGAAATCACAGAATCACAGAACAACCAGGTTGGAAGAGACCCATCGGATCTTCTAGTCCAACCATTCCTATCTAACACTAAACCAAGTCCCTCAATACCTCATCCACCCGTGTCTTAAACACCTCCAGGGAAGGTGACTCAACCACCTCCCTGGGCAGCCTATTCCAATGCTCAATGACCCTCTGCGTGAAAAACCTCCTCCTAATCTCCAGCCTAAACCTACCCTGGCGGAGCTTGAGGCCATTCCCTCTTGTCCTGTCCCCTGTCACTTGGGAGAAGAGCCCAGCTCCCTCCTCTCCACCTTTCAGGTACTTGTAGAGAGTAATGAGGTCTCCTCTCAGCCTCCTCTTCTCCAGGCTAAACAACCCCAGCTCTCTCAGCTGCTCCTCATAGGGTCTGTTCTCCAGCCCCTTCACCAGCCTCGTTGCTCTTCTCTGGACTTGCTCCAGAGCCTTGACATCCTTCTTGTGGTAAGGGGCCCAGAACTGGACACAATATTCAAGGAGCAGCCTCACCAGTGCTGAATACAGAGGGAAAATCACCTCCCTGGACCTGCTGGTCACGCCGTTTCTGATACAAGCCAGGATGCCATTGGCCGCCTTGGTCACCTGGGCACACTGCTGGCTCATGTTCAGTCGGCTGTCGACCAACAGCCCCAGGTCCCTCTCCTCCTGGCAGTTTTCCAGCCAGGCTTCTCCCAGTCTGTAGCTCTGCTTAGGGTTGTTGTGCCCCAAGTGCAGGACCCAGCATTTGGCCATGTTAAACTTCATGCCGTTGGACACTGCCCAGCGGTCCAGCCTGTCCAGGTCCCTTTGCAAAGCCTCCCTACCCTCCAGCAGATCGACACTTGCACACAGCTTTGTGTCATCTGCAAACTTGCTAAGGGTACCCTCAATGCCCTCATCCAGGTCATTGATGAAGACATTGAACAGGACTGGACCTAGCACTGAGCCCTGGGGGACACCACTTGTCACTGGCCTCCAGCTGGACTTAACACCATTTACCACCACTCTCTGGGCCCGGCCATCCAGCCAGTTTTCTACCCAGGAGAGTGTGTGTCTGTCCAGGCCAGAGGCCGACAGTTTCCGCAGCAGAATGCTGTGAGAAACTGTGTCAAAGGCTTTACTGAAGTCCAGAAATGCCCATTATACTCGCAACTAGAATCTATTTCTTCCATTTAATCACGACATTTTTGCTCAGAGGGTTCAAAGAAACGTATGTATCTGCACTGGCCCACTGAAAGTCCAGAGAAAAGCCTTTCAAACCAAATTAACAACAGCTTTTAAGTCATTCCTCTGCCCAAGATATTCAAATTCCATGATAGTGGACAAGAGTATCTCCTGGTAGGAAGCTCTGCATACCTTTATAATACACAGGGCATTACGCTAGAGTAAAACCTGACCTTTGGGACGAAGGAAGAGTTTGGCTCCATGGAAAAACAAAGTGAATCCTAGCTTAACAAGAGGCAAGAGTATCTGATAGGTCTGACAGAGCTGTGAAGGAAATATAAAGCCCAAGTCTTAGATGAATATACACACTTGGTTCCTCTTAGGTCTCTTCTCTGTATGCTGCCTTTGTACAAATAAGCAAATAATACACCATTATGACAATATCATTTGGTAACATTTAGGTCATTTGCCTGGACATAGTTTCTAGAACTAAAGGTCTCATAGGAACACAACGGTTCTTCTTGAGTAAAATACATCAGTAAACTCCCTGAGAATCACAGAATTTCAAATTATATTCTGAAGTCTTTGGGAACAGAGGCCTACCTTGAAACATATTTTTGGGAAAGTCTGAAAAAAGATGATGATGTTAAATCCAAGGCTATAACACCACTGAAACATACCAAAGTTTTCATTTCGGTGTTGCTGAAATCTGGTCTAGATAGGAAAGTTGAACCATCTCTCTCATAAATATGAGTAATATACTTAAAGGGTAGATTGCTCTATGTATACTTTGTCTTTGCATGTAAAAGCTACATGACCTTAGGGATAAAGCACTTAAGGCCCTCTCCATCACATTACCGCTTTGGCGTTTCACTATACACAAAACCAAGCAAGCTGCCAATCTAAACTCAATTGCTCACTGACCTACTCAACAAAAAGGTCAGTCATCCTCCTCATATAATCCTCCTCATTTACACCTCTAAATCACTGTGATATTTATCGGGAGTTGATAATAATTATCTACAAGTAGCTGAGCTAACATCCATGAATAATGAATAAAAGCATTTTTCAAGTTTTGTGACTTAGATTCCTAATTCTCCAAAAGTTTACAAAAAGTACCTGTGCTTTTCTTTCCTACTTTCATATTTTGGAAGGTCTCTTGGATTTGCAAGCATCTTTATTAGATGCTTTATTATTAAAATGCTGCAAGAAAGAAAATAGTTTTGCTTTCTGTAACAGAGTTCCAAAACTTCTTCACTTCTAAAATAATCAGGCACAATGTTTATAGACTCTCCACGTTCATTGCTCTGTTTCACTTTAGTCTTTTTATGCTGTATTGTACTAGTGATTTCCCCTGCAGAGGTTTCTGCAAACTGTTTCATTTAGGTCCTTCACTCTTTATAAAGATTCCTTTGCATCTGCTAATATTTATCATATTTATGCAGAGTAGATTTAAGGCAGAATTTTTTTACTCCTCCTGTATACCTTCATATTTCTTTATCCACTCACGAAGACTTCTAAAAGTTCTCAAAAAAATATTGCCAATAGAAAGCTTATGATAGCAGCACAATTTTCAATACCTTTTATCTAACCCTGTCTGAAATAGCCACTTTATCTACCAGAAATGTCTTGATGTCACTGTAAAATAAATAACATTTTCAGATCATAGTCTCTACGACTTTTATAAGTGGTTAGAATTCAGCTAGGTATAAATGTATACATTCACTTTTCTAAAACCTTCCAAACAACTCTGTTTAGAAAGTTTAGAAGTGCAGGCTGCAATATGTCTACAAGCACTGTCACTCAGAAAGGGAAAATTCCCTTTTTTCTCATACCCACAAGAAAATAAACATATTCCTTAACTGGAGAAAAATTATTTAATAATAGTACCAGTAGCCTTTGCATTAAGCAGCATCCACTCTTCAGTTGATCTCCCTAAGTAATTATGTGGAAATGTGTGTTATTATTAGCCCAGGTTGCTGTGCTTTGCATTTATGATTAAATTTGTGTCATACAAAATCAAGATTTATATTTGCATCTTGCATGTTCTCCTCTACCTTCAAATGTTTTGCCAAGTTCTTTGTTTTCTTGTGGATTAGGTGGATTCTTGTGGATTAGATTTTCTTCTGTTTATGCACTTTAAATAGTTTTCAGAGATTTTGTTTTTATTTATATGAAGATTAATTTTCTTCAAAGTCTGCTTTGGTTTTTAATAGATAATTTATTCTATTTTTCTATAAACTACGACAATATTAACCCAGACAAAAGAAGCAATTGTTTTACTATTGTAGAAGAGTTGCTTTTATAAAAGAGACAATTAAGCTTGATGCGGCTTCTAAGTGTATTTCACTTTTCATTTAATAAACTGACTTATGGACCTACGATTTAAGAGAGCCCTACTATGATCTGAATTGCTACTGAAAGCAAGCCCCAAAGTCTTCAGCAGACCAAACCCAAACCAATTTCAGATTTAATTGACTGTATTTATCGAAGCTACCTTGCCTGTTGTACAGCAGATGAAGAAATCTATTTGGTGATTTACTCTCAAAATTCACCAGAATAATTTCTCAGGTCAAAGGGTTTAAAGAAGACCTTTAAAAGTGCTTCAGTTTAAGCCAGTTAGAAGGTAATACAACTTAAATGGTCTAATCCTGTGCTAGAAGTCTCAGTATGGATCTTTCTGGGGTATTCAGAGCCTAGGCATTACACCACAAAACAAACACACACCCCCAGGAAAGGCTCATGCACCCTCAAACAATCTGGCTGTCTAGCAGAAACACTTGGAAGAGATGTAACTAGGACAAAAATAAACAGGCACTGATGTTGTAACTATCACGTCTTTTTAAAATTCTCAGGAATCATCTTCCCACCCACATAATCCTAAAACTAGAGTGATTAATATATTCTGTCTACATATAAATTCTTATCTGACTGCAAGAAATACCTTTTTGTCTCCGAAGAAAGCTAGAATCAGCGCAGGAAAAAACTGTGTTCAGTGCCACAGGTGGTGCTTAGTTAGCCCAAGGAATTAACTGGTCCCACTGAAGCATCATTCAGCAGGGTCTGCAACACATCTTTCCTCAGGTTTTCCATGACCTGCATCTCAGCACAGAGGGAAGGGCAACATGACCAGCTGCACTTGGCCAGCGTGACTGAGAGGGGAAACTCCTGGCTCACATGTTTTTGTGAAAGAGACATCCAGCTACTAGAAAGGCAGGACTTGGCCATTCGCCCACGTTGTCCTACTTCTGCAGGCATCCAGAACTTGAGAAAGCCTAGCACTGACCGACCTGGGCAGTCAAGCAAAATCCATCTGCTGGGAAGCCACGTGGTGTCATTGGGAGCTGCACGGAACAAACAGAGTTGCTGGTGCTCAGGGATAGGTGGGCTGGGGGCCAGATGGAGGCTGAAGAGCTACACTGCTACAACACAAATTTGGGATGAGCTGAGAAGTAAAGAGATATCCTTCAGCTTGTAGTGATGTACTAATTACCCCAATTTCTTTCTATTAGGTTTCAGTGTTGCTTATCACCAGGTGGAGAATCTGCATATTTATAAAAGCAGAGTCCATTCTTTGACCTAGCACAGAAAGCTCTGTAAGGCAAGCATGGATGTGAAAAACCCTTCACAGAAAGGGTCATTGGGCATTGGAATAGGCTGCCCAGGGAGGTGGTTGAGTCACCTTCCCTGGAGGTGTTTAAGGCACAGGTGGATGAGGTCTTGAGGGACTTGTTTAGTGCTAGATAGGAATGGTTGGACTAGAAGATCCGATGGGTCCCTTCCAACCTGGTTGTTCTAAGATTCTATGATTCTGTGAAACCTTCACATTGGAAGTCTTAGGGTAAGGACCTGCAGACCCTGGAGTTTAGAGCCTAAGAAAGGACTGGAATTAGTGTACATCTTGGACTGTGGTGGTATTGTATCATCACAAATAATTTTAGCCACATAACTATAATGAAAAATTAACTAAGACTACTTTGTGGTGCCTTGTGTTTATTTCATGTTGTGTTTGTTGTTATTTGATTTGAACAACGCAGTAATTCATAATTAGTCTTCCAGTCTCAGGGAGATTTTACCCTCCAAAGCGATGAGAACAATAAGCAATGTAAATGGCACAAAATTAAGTACTACTGCAGAAGGACATGGAACAAATCTTGTGGTATCCCTGTTGGAAGGGGTTATTTTACTAGATTGGGCTTTTCTTGGTTGATATTTTTCATGAGTTACCTCAGAGTCTGTTTTCAACATTCAATTGCTCTAGTCAATCTGTTATTACAGAAGTGAACACTTCTACTTCCTTGCCATCTCCCTGTTAGAAAAAGCCTTAAACTGGCAAGAGTTAAAGTTTAAGATAATGCAGCGAAAAGAAATTCCAAGGTAGGTTGATGTTTTAACTGCAAATCATTAATGTTTTACAGATCTGTCAGCACTGAAGATTTAACAGAAACTCTTGTTAGACATTACAGTTTGGTGAAAAAATACACTATTTGTACAAAGTTATCGCATACAAACAGAAAAATACTTCTCAAATTTCTGGGAATGGTTATGAATTTGCAAACACAATGCTTCTCAAATGCAGGAAGCAAGTTCAATAAAAACAATTCCTGTGGCATAACTTTAAAAGGTAAAAAAAGAACTACACATCTAAATGCCCATGATCCAACCTCCTTCAACAGGAAGCTTGAAAACAGAGCTGTCCCATTTTCTTTAATCAGTTAAGAAAACTGGGATTTAAACATAGACAGGTCTGATCTCCACTAGTGATGACATACATTACTTTTGATGGCAGCACTAGAGAGGCTTGCAGAATGCTTATGCTTCTGGCACCAGTCGAGGTTTCCTTGGGAGCCCCTGTTGGTGGATACACTGCCAGGAAGGACCAATACCGCTGACAGAGAAAACCAGCAAATTAGTCCTCTTCCCAGAAGAAGTACTTAGTAATTTTCAAACGAAGAAGTATCTGTATCACATTTCCTTTCCACTAATTCTTAAGCATACCCACTGATTTGGTCTCACATTTTCATTGTCAAAATATAAAAAGCAAAGGGGTTTTTCCTATTTTTTTTTTAAATGTATAAGTCAAACTAATCTAGACAGTCCTATACACCAGTACATTAAGAATAAAATGCTTATGATATAAATCTTTAGTCTCGTTGCTTTGCTGGTATTTTTGGAATAAAGACTACAGTCAAGTTTCTACTCAGTTTGGTGAACACTTCCACGTATGACTCCTGAAACATCTGTAAATCTCTCTATTCGACTATCTCTAGCAATAAATACTACTTTCTGTAACAAACACTGTGGGGATCTGGACTGAGATCTACCATCTACAAATACCTTCAACATTATCCATGTAATTCATTTTGGTTTTCTGCAGCTCTTCAAATATTTGCAGTTCTGATGTGCCCCTCTTGTTCCTTATTTCTCTATTCTTCCTTCTTTCTCTCTTAAACCTATTTTTATGGGCTAATATGGCCAATTCAATCACATTTTCTTCACATATAATTATGGTTTGTTATTAAAATAGTCCTTTAAACAATTTGCAGATTGTACAAAATGGCTGATCATTTTGATCTGAGATGATCTGAGGAGTTACAAACACAAAGTTTGCATATAGCCCAATTTTAGAGTTTTGTTGAAACTACAGGGATTTACATACTTAAACCACAGGCTTCAAGAGAACAAGTGTTTACTTGAATATTTATGAAACTCTTTGGTCCGGACCTATTGGATGCCTTATTTAAAGCACTTATCTCCAGATCTGTACTCTGCTAGCAGCTCTATTACAGCAGAAAATGACAAACAGATCACCACATGCAGGAATGCACTGGGACGTCGTCTCTTCTGAATTATTCCTAGTTAAACTAGGTGTATGTCATGACAACTCCCTATATTCTAAAATAAGTTTTAGCAGGTGTGCTGTTTGAGATTATCCTGAATAATTAAGCTAGACTACAGGAGAGTAGTAAATGTCCACATGTTTTCTATAAGAATATCTTGCTGATTTAAAAACACAGTTTTATCATATCCTGCACAGAAGGAAATCTACCAGTGAATCCCACTAGCTTCTGTAAATATCTCTGGTCATGCAGGTTTCTTATTTTCCCTTTCATTCTACACCTCAGCTTGGTCTTGAGGGCGTTGTCACCATGCTGTAGCTATAATGCAGCCGCACCGCCTTTTGCTGCGAGAACCAGCTACAGGGAGCTAATCCCTTGTCTTGTTTACTTTAGGCAGGTGGAGCAAAACATATATATAATGAAGATACCTCTAGATTTAAGTCCTGAGTGGGATCATTGCTTCAAAAAGGAGCTTTTCTACCATGTAAGAGCATCGGGACTTCAAGTCAACACAGAGTCCCTCAGGGGTAGCCTGAGCTGCCCCTCATCACCCCTTTCCACTACCAGGCTGCTATTTGAGGACCTACGCAGTAAGTCATAGAATCATAGAATAACCAGGTTGGAAGAGACCCACCAGATCATCGAGTCCAACCATTCCTATCAAACACTAAACCATGCCCCTCAGGACCTCATCTACCCGTGCCTTAAACACCTCCAGGGAAGGTGAAGGGCAACCTATTCCAATGCCCAATGACCCTTTCCGTGAAAAACTTCCTCCTAATCTCTAGCCTAAATCTCCCCTGGTGGAGCTTGAGGCCATTGCCTCTTGTCCTGTCCCCTATCACTTGGGAGAAGGGCCCAGCTCCCTCCTCTCTACAACCTCCTTTCAGGTAGTTGTAGAGAGCAATGAGGTCTCCTCTCAGCCTCCTCTTCTCTAGGCTAAACAAGTCATGCTGCTCCATTAGCTAAACAGCCACATTAAGGAGACATCTTCAGCCTTTTGGCTTCACTAGGTGCCAAAGACCCAGGAGAGTATAGGAACAGCTTGTAGCTTCATTAATCGTAGAATGGTTTGGGTTGGAAAGGACTTGAAAGATAATCCAGTTCCAACTCCCCTGCCATGGGCAGCGACACCTCCCACTGGATCAGGTTGCTCAAAGCCTCACCCAATCCAGTCTTGAACAACTCCAGGGATGGGGCAGCCACCGCTTCCCTGGGCAATCTGTGCCAGTGCCTCACCACCTCAACAGTGAAAACTTTCTTTCTAGTATCTAATATAAATCTCCCTTCTTTCAGCCTAAAACCATTACCCCTCACCCTGTCACTGCACTCCCAGATAAGAAGCTCCTCCCTAGATTTCTTGTGGGCCCCTCTTTAAGTACTGGAAAGCTGTTGTAAGTCAGTGGCTGAAGATTGTATTCTGGGTTCTGTAATATGGATGATTTGTATCGGCTAACACCTCTTCAGCGGATGATTATCTCCTTACATCTTACAATTACAGAAAAAAAACCCTTATTTTTACTTTCAAAAATTAAAAACAAAGAAAAACCAAGAAAACTTTCAAAAAGCTATTTGCATCAGACCCATCACAATCTCATGCTCAGAATTTTACTCTCTTTCCCAAACATAAATTGCAACAATCTGGGAATTAAAATTAAACCATCAGGCTTAATTGAATGGTACAACTGCATTCAAAGTGCATGCACACAGAGATGTAAAACTGAAATTCATTTGTGCTCCTTTACTCATTTAAATGCACAGTGCAAGTAAAAAGTGTCAGGGCTTCTTCAAGGAACTAATCAATGCTGATGCATGATCTTTCATTTCAGATAACTAGCCCTTCTTTTTCCTCGCCTTCTACTGTGGATACCCACTCAGTTTGTTGGGGGTTTTTTTCCTCAAACCTTTTGAAGAAAAACCTCAGGTCAGATGGATTTTCTCAAGCTCTGCCCAGTTCTACCCATTACTGAAAATCTAGAATTTAAAATTGCATATCCAGATGTTAACCAAATTCCCCAATCACTCTTGTCTTTTCTCTCAGAATCATTCCCTTTTTTCCTATCACAGAATTTCATTACAGTATCAAAGGGATGTGAAAATAGAGCTCTTGCAGTCTCTCTCATATAGTAGAACTGCAGATGGCTTCAATTCATCTCCTACTAAAATGAAAGAAGGTAAATTGCAACACCCACATAATTTCACATGAGCAGAAAATGCCAATTTTTTGTTTCATCTGCAAATCTGATGGTACAATCTCATGCATCCAGATAATTAGGTAATCCTTTTGTTTTAAACCTTTCATAGCCCTTCATTGTTTCATCGTTTCCATTGAAAATAGCTGTTAACCTCCATCAGTGAAAACTGGTTTATATTATTATTATTTTCTGTTCAACAGGCTTGTTGATATATGTCATGGATCATTTAAAGGCCTGTATAAACCAGATATATTGATATTAAAATAGAAGCAAGACCTTTCACTTGCAGATAGTAAGGTAACATATTAAATATTAAAGTTGATTTACTGAAAGACTTAACATATATGACAGCACAAATCAGCTAAGAGAATGAAAATAAATTGAATTATATTGTTTATGAAGAGAGCTGAGAGAAGTAAAAATATCTTTATATGATGGTTCTTTTAAAAAACAGATTAAAAAAACGTTTGATTGATTAATCCCCATAGAATTTTGAGTCTTGATCCAGTAGCGAGACAAGTGTAAGGGGTAGCAGGGAAGGACAAAATAGGGACATGGACTTAGAAGATAAAAGGCTCCACTGGACAAGAAGGAGGAAAGCAAACCTTTAGTGTTATTGAAGTCTCTTAGGCTGATGTTTCTCTTGCTGTTAATGCACCAAAGGTGAAAAGTCACAAGAAAAATATTACATTTTATTAAACAACATGTGGTTCTATGTGTATTTCATAAGGCAAATTCTATGCATTTCTGCAGAAGTTTCTCTTTAAATTCCGCATTCTACACTTTGATCATTTTATCATATTCATATCCTAAACCACCAGTTGGCAGATAGCTTAAAAGGATGTGACGACAAGTAATCCAAATCAAATATAAATGTAGCAATGCATATAATCCAAATGTAAAATTCCACCTCCGAACAATTAACAATGACACTCCTTAAATATTTTAATCACATTAAGATGTCAGATGTCTGGTGTGAGCTGGCATCCAAAGAGGGCTGGCTATGCACATGGAAATCTGGCCATACACATTCCATTAAACCACATTAGGAGGAGGGAGAGGTATTCTAAGGGAGAGGTATTCTAAAGGAGAGGTGTGCTTCTGCCTTCGCTACCTGTTTCAGTCACTGCCTAGTGGGGGATAGGAATCAGCTACAGAGATTTTCTTCTTCTGAAGGGTCTGACTCTGAATACTGCAGGGACCTGAATGATAGGTCTACATAGCCTCCCTTTTCTGGGAATGGCAACAGAGGTCACTGCACTTAAATTGCTAAGGAAGCAGGGCAGACGACAGCCTCCAACAAAGAGACTTACATACAACTAAGGACTGAGGACCCCTACCTCTCCTGTCAAGAAGACTTCAATCCCACTGTGGTTGTAAAACTAAGACTCTGAATTAGGCTAATTAATTTGCATCGAGTCATAAACATGCAGTACCTGATTCTCCTCATAGCCCATTGCTTTATAAGCCTTACTCATATTTTCATTTAAGACAGACTCTCAGTGTGGGGTAAAATGTGATAGTAAGGGAGTACCTCATTGAACCTGCTCTAAACAGGTACAAGTAGGAACACTAGACACAGGCAGCAGGATCAGGCCCATATGCTTTTTGTACCCATTTCTGGCTTGTAATCCTACTGAGAACTCAAATGCAACCTTTCTTTTTGGAAAGAGAGAATGAGTTTTCTCAGAGTTTTCTTTCATCCATCATATTATTCCTCCAGGCCAACACCTTCTAATATGGATGCTTAAAAATCTTTGAATTAGAGTTCCATAGAAGAACTGCTTATGAAATTAAATACACCTAGGTATTCTGCATACTTGCTTTCTTCCCTGCTATTGCATGATTAATCAATGACTCTTTTTGGTCTATTTTTGCTCTGCTCATACCAGACAAAAAAAAAATAAATGCACCTGTCTCTATGATTTTCATCCACTGATTTCTTTCCTAATGAGCAGTTTCATATTAAGATGGTTCTGTTGTAAAAATATTTTTTCTAGAGTTCCCAGAGTCTCTCTGTCTAGACACGTAGAGGAGGAACCACGAGGAATATAGGTAAAGTGCCAAGAACTTGGTGCACAATAATGCCTCATTACTGGTAGATCTGTCCTCAGAGTAAAATTCCTTTGGCACACAGCTAGTACAGCAGCCCTACTTTGTCCTCCATCCCTTCCAGATCTCTAGGCAGGAACTGCAAGTTCCTTAGGTGGATGGTCTATTTTCTAACTTTCCCAGCCTCTGGCTCAAGATGTAATTCGTGAGCAAACTCCTCCATTTCAAGGAGCTATAGAACTGCAGGGGTGGAAAATGTCAGTTCTGATTTTCTCTTGATAGTCTGCCTCCATGGAAACCTGGAACATCCTGGAGTTACCAAGTAAGTTATCAGCTACCTGTTGGGTAAACTTCCAGCACATATAATAGGGAAAAAAGGTAGTTATGTTTTTCCCCAATTCAACTTTCACTGTTCAGCTAAGCATTACGCTGGCAGTTTTTTCTCTTTTCCCCTTTGGCAGAATGCATAAAACCATTCACAGAGTTCACAGTTAATAGAAATCTTCAGCAGAAATATAACAGACATAAGTGCATCTCCTAGTCTTCTTGCATATCTAAACTCAGTACAAATTTTATATTCATCAGGTTTATCCAGCTACTACGTAGGGACTTCAGCAGCTGTCTCCCACAACATGCAGTGTGTGCTAGGGATGACATGAGCCTACAGCTCCCCTGTCACCAGTGGTAAGGGCTCAAATGTTAGGAAACAGCACAAAGAGAAGCAGTAGCAGGGAAGGCCATCCATAAGGGATGGTGTTTTACACAATTAACATGAAATATACCTAGCTTCTTTCAAACTTTGGACTACATCCAGTATATTCTATCTTACAGGCTCTACATACTTCATATAACAGGGCTTTTGTTCTTTTTTCTTTGGGGTAAGGAACAGGAGGGAAACTTATCTTTTCAGTGATATTCCTCATTTCATGTATATATTTAACTACTAACTATTAACTTGCTTTGCAAAATGTATCTTCCTTTGTCACTTCAGAATTATCCTTTTTGTGTGAAAGAAAAGAGAAGAGGCAGGAGGGGTGTCAGAGACTCCATCTCCAGAATACATTTCACTACAAAATGTATTTTCCTCTGTGAGAGGAGAGGATTACAAGAATTTTGTTCTGCAAAAGTATGCCTGAAGCAGAATTTCTGTGCTACAGGAAGGTCATCACAAATGTAGACTTTGAAAGTCAGCAAAAGAGAGGTTTTACTGTAAAAGAGGAAGACGCTGTTTCCAGAACAACAGTGTCGCTCATTTTGAGAGGTAAAATCCAACCATACTGCATTGCCCTTCAGAAGAAGTTGGCTACACCTAAAGTTCCCCTCATCAAAGTATATAACACTCGAATCACAGCTACTCCAGCCTGCCCTGACACTTTGCAAGCACTGTTAAGGGTCTTTCATGCTCAATTATCAGAAAGCTGGGGGAAGAGAGTAGAAAAGGCATGAAGCTGAACATTGGGAAGGACAGAAGGACAGCCACAGGGGGAGAATGGAGCAGAATATTTGGTCCCCAGTTTTCAAATAGCCATAGCCCTGTCTGGACATGCCTGGAAAAACACTTATTTTAATGCACAGGGAAAAATTTCAAGCGGATTATTTTGCCTCTGAAATTGAACCGGTTTTCAGGAACATGATTCCAGGGCAGCCTTTTGTCTTTATATCAGACACAAAAAGAGCAAAGCAACATCACTTATTCCTGTAGCAGGATGGGAACATCATCTATTTCTACCCCTCACATAAATACCCACTCACTGTCTTTTTTTTAAATTCTGAAAAATATTATAACAGCAATGGCACAGTATAAATTTATTGCACACAGAAATGCATCTTGTGTGTGGGTAGAGAGACCATGTAAACATCTGATGTTCATCTCACAGATGAACCAGATTACCATAAAAGTAGAATTACTAAATGCCAGATACTTTCTCCCACTGTACAGTATAATGAGAAAGGAAAAGAAGAACTGGTGGAAGAAGCCAGCCACGAAGGCAGCCAGAACAGAAGAACAACTGTGCTCCTTCCTTTCCTGACAGCTCAGCGACACGGTGCCAGACTCCGGTGGCTCATGGCCCAGAAGTGTTGGAGAACAGATGGAATCTAGCATGCTCCTTTCTGAAATGAAGGCAAGCAAGGAAAAGGAAAGTAAAAGGAAATGAAGCTCAGATCAGTACTTTATGACCTGCACTTCCTCCACAGTGCTTGATGCAGAGCTCTTTGAATCCTACAGAAAGAGCCCAGCTGACTTCAATTGGATTTGATTCAAAGCCCAAAGGAGGAGAAAAAAAACACGTGGCATAGCAGAAATCTCACTGTCATCATGGCTCTGTGGGGATGCACAGAGTTTTGCTTGGGGCCATGTGTGTTTATCAAATGTTCCCCTTCTTTGGATTGCCCTTGAGACATGTCCCATCCAGGAGGGCCCAAGGAAAAGATTTAAAATACAGTTTAATTTGCATTTCTTTGACAAAGTACGTAAGTGTTCTTCTAGAAGATTTGTGAGTCAAATAATGCTTTTCCTCCCCCTATCTGGAATAAAAGAATATTTTCCCTTTTTCTGGCACAATGCTCCTGCAACAGCATTGTATTAACTCTGTATATTACTTGAAAATTTGTAATGTTGCCTTTTTTACTGGACACAGTTATTACAGTCAACATTTCTTTGGTCTTTTTAGACTGGTCTTGCTTCCTAACAACCATTCCCAGTGTCTCCGCAGGCACACATTCATTTCAGATTTCTATTGCTGGCAAGTATTTCAATTTTCCCTCTAATAGCAATTTACTTCAATGTATTAAAAATGCCTGTCAAAATCTTAGTAACTACTGTCATTATAAAAGACCCCAATATTTTTCTGGCTTCATGTCAAAAGAATTCTCACCAAAAAAAAAAAAAATCTATCATTCAAACTACCTCTTAGTCCAGTTTTATGTGTATCAGATAGTTAAAATAGCTCTCTGGAGCTTTATACATCATTCTGCCTGGAAAATAACCAAATGATACTCCCTTTCCTCCCTCCTCCAAAATAACCACACAACCTTTAAAAATATTCTGAAATAATAAATTATACATAGAACTATCACGTATCCAAATATCCCATCTTCTTCCATGAGCAAGGTAGTAACTGCGACATAGCACGAGTGTTTAGTTCTATGATGGCTCCTAGAGGACTCCATGCTGCCTGCTCTATGACTCACAAATTACAGGGTCAAAGCCAAGAAAAGATGAAGAAATTTAGGTGGAGGAGACATATAAGTCCTCACAATGAAAGCTGTGGTAAGGTCCTAAATTCTATAGCCTTCTGTTTGACAAAATGTTTGGAGGAGGTTTTGGAGGCCAGTTGTCAGAAACTCCCCAACTGCCTAAGCTGAACACAGTGTGAGAAACAAACTGAGCAGCAGAATTATATCCAAGTGACAACAGGTTCAATGGAAAAAGAGCTGAACAGACAGCAAGGCTCAATCAGCCTTCCTGCACAGAGACACACTTGAAATAGCAGATGGACAGGCAGCAAGGGCTTTGGAAGGGGCTCACAGAAGGATCCAGTAGGCTAAAGAAAAACTTAAATGCCATATTTTAAATTGTGACAAACAAAAGCTTTATCAAATCTGCTGGTACGGCCTGCTACAGATGAAGCTGAAGTTTGGGCAAGGCAAAATCAAATGCCTCCAAGGCTACCAGTGAAGCAAAAAATTACATTAGCTTTACAGCCTGAAGCATATTTGTTAGTATTTAACAGATTATGTGCTTCATTTAAATACCGTTGCTGGTAGCCAAATAAATTAAAATCACCTCATTACGTTTTACATCAGTGAAGTTAAAAAATTAAAAGAAGCTTTTCTTACCTTCTGCCTAGGTGTCTTTCTACTTGTACAGTCAGTGCCAGTAGGGACTTATGTCACTGAGACCTTTTTCCATATCATTTGTTTCTAGGAGTCCTGGGCCTAGACGGTTATAAAGAAAGACAAGGCACACATATGACTTCAAAATATTGCCATAATTCCATTATCAAAAATATGATCACTGCAATATGTGAAATGGAACAGCCTGAAGTATTTACAGCTCTGAAGGCCCACATGCTGCCCTCTGGTAAAAGCAAAGAAATGGGCACAAGCAAATATTGAGAACTGATTGTATTTCACTAGCATGCTGTATCAAATACAGGTATAGCCCTGCATGGAGGAAACGGGGAGGAAATTGGTCAACCAGCTTCTGCTCTTCACTTCTCCACCTACTTACAGCAATGCCCAGTCAGTCCTCAGGCAGCAGCTGCTGCCCCCTAGCCAACTCCCCCCAATTTTATTCCTCAGCAAGACATCATATGGTATGGTACATCCTTTTTTCCAGTTTGGGTCAGCTGTCCTGGCTGTGTTCCCTCCAGCTTGTTGTGCACCTCCAGCCACCTTGCTGGCAGGGCAGTTGGAGAAGCTGAAAAGTCCTTAAACTTCATGTAAGCACTGCTTAGAAACAAAAACATCAGTGTATTATCAACATTATTCTTATCCTAAATCTGAACCACAGCGCTACACCAGCTAGTCAGAAGAAATTTAACTCTATTCCAGGCAAAACCAGGAGAGTCCGACTTAAGGAAAAGCTTTTTTTTTTTCCCCCATCATGACGGGTAGGAAACAAGGACTACATGTAGCACTTGCTATTTATTTGCAACATTTTACCAACTCTGTTGAAGAAGTCAACTCTCTGTTGAAGAAAGACAAATTGTTTTTAGCTTATAAATTGTTCATTTCTATGGAAAGTATTTTTTAGAAATGAAAACATTTGCAAACTTGCATCCTGCAATAAGCGTATCAGAAAAAATACACACTATGACACCTTCTAAGTGAAGCATTTTGATTTATATATTGAATTGTTATTTTGGGACCAGGCTTAGCACATTCAACTTGTAATATATATTTAGTGATTAATAAAAAGTTCTATTCAATCAAAAAATAAATATTTCCTCACTTCTTAGGATTTACATTTTGGCATGGAATCAGAAACATTTCTGGTTCAGGTCACCCAACAGCAGCTTCTCTAGAATGATTTGCAGCCTTGCTTAGGGAATATTTGAAAACTTGTAGAAAGTTTCTGCAACTGCACCGCAGGAAAAAAAAATGAAGACTGCATAACTCATTATGTATAACTAGTATCAACATGTTTCAATATTTAAGATAATATTTAAGATTTGCTATTCCTAAGTGCCAATTTCCTGTTGAAGCTGGCAGGACCATTTACATACTTCTGATTAAATGTCTTCCTAAAGGCTTCACCACGTCAAGGTACATGAAGTAAATGAAAATGAGAAAAAACTGTTGAATATCTTGACAGTTATCACAAAATTCTTTGAATAAATTACATGAACAATTTTACTTGTTATTGCCCTTTTGGCATGAAAGACTTCACTTAAAACAGCTCCTCCTCTTTAATGAATTTGATTTGTGATGATGACTGATCTTTGCTGTCCTTGCATTTTGGCATTCCTCTACAGTGGTGACAATGACTTACGAGGTCCTGATTAGTCTGACTCCAAGCCAATGGTGAGAAATAAGGAGTATAGACTTCCACCCATCAGCAGCAAAAGTAGTCAAGCAAAACTACATTGAAAAGATGCTTTGAGGTAACAAAACCCAGTAGCAATAAATTAGCTAGCCATATTGTCAGTGGTTACAAGCAAGTAACCTTGCTGGTCCAAATGTGTGCAGTTATTTCTCGTTAGTGGAAGAGTCAGGTGCTTGTTAGGGTTTTGTGGTTTTGATACTTGTCTCTTCTTGTTCCACTGTGGAAAGGTTTTGTAAATCCAAGGCTCCCAAACATATCAAACTTTTCATATCACTGTAAAGCAGAATGAAGTAATCATGATTTGAATTATGTGCATCAACTTCATTGCACTGAATCTGATCAGACTCATCATATGATACCCAGGTCAAGAAAGGCAGTTTATGAAATATACTGGAGATTCCAGTAACACGTTATTGATCCCGGCTATTTTTCATTTTACTTCAGACTTACCAAATATTACAGAGGTGTTGAAACAGTCACATATCTATTAAGTTTAACACCTCACACAGCATGTTTATTTTCAGTTGCAGTTCTTTAACTTACTCAGTATTTGCTGATTCCAAACAGTTTGTATCCAGAGCATCCATATAACCAGCATCATTTCAGCAGACTTCCATTGGTATGTTATACAAGTATCGATTTTGGATACATCTTTGACGCTAGTCAGTTCTTCAGAATATCATATTCAGAACTGAGGGTACAAGACAAAATTAGTACTCTGTGTAAGAGTGTGCTGTGAAATTATACTCAAACTAAACCAAAAGCTGGTACTCAGACAAATATGAAATCGGGTTTTTCTTTACTGCTTTAAGGAAAAGGGACAAAGCTATGGAAGAGGCACTAGAGATGCTTAGTTTGGTAGGAAGTAACTCATACGCATGTTCTTCAAAGAGTGACAGCCAGGCTGTCCCCTAGAGATTATAATTTTATGAAACTGCTGTAAACTGCAGTTCAGACGACATCACCCTCCTCTCCCCTACCACTCCCATCCTGATATACTCTTTGGCCTGTGGAGTTTTACAACCAAGTGCCCAAGAGTCACAAGTCTTGGCCTTTCCCCTTCACCATGTTGATGCTTTAACAACATCACACGCTTTGCCCATGGTACACAGCTTTTTGGCAGCATATGTGGGAATGAATTTATCACAGCTGCTCCCTCTACATTTACATTTGCACAAAGCAGCAAAACAAGATTTCAAGAGGAAAAAGGTGACTCCGTAGCTAAGCAGATGACAATAGAATAATCTTCTGAATTGCACTCTCTCTCTCTGCTCAGCTTCACATACACAGATGCACAGCGTGATCTGAAGCCAACAGTTCTGGATAATTTTAACCAGAGAATTCATGAATGTTGCTTCAGGTCTAGAGAGGGGGAGGTTGGACTTGCATTTCTCCAACCTGACCTCAGGATCACAACAGAAAAATCATTATCCCTATTACTATTTGAGAGTAGAGCAGTTAGCTAGTGTCAGTACAGTGACTTTAACCAGCCTGCTCACCAGCAGATTCCTTGCAGCTGCTTTAGCCTCCTGTACTCCATCCATCAGCAATGGGCTGTGCTACCTGGGATTTTGGCCCCAGTACAAATGAATGTCTGGATGCAGGAGGACCTTTCAGCATCTCCAGAAACAGACTACCTGGTCCCCATCTGACCAAGGACTGTACGCTGCTTACTAGAGATTACAAAGGGAAAAGGAAAAGAGGGGTAAGTAAAAAGAAAGGGGAAAATAAGAAGAAAAAATAAAAGGGAAAAAGGTGAAAAGAGAAAACTAAAAAGAAAATGGGGAGAAAAAGGATAAACAAACTAAAAGGAAGAAAAAAACAGGAGAGATGTATAGGAAACAAAAAGGAAAAGGAAAAAAGAAGGGAAGAAAACAGCAACAAAGAAAGGCCAACATCCTTTTAAACACAGGGATTAGAGGTTAATTCTGGAGATCAGAAAAGAGAATTGGAATGAGAGAGAGTAATGCCAAAAAAGGGAGGTGAGGGGAAGCCTGTTTATTTCTACTGGCATATGCAAAACCAATATAGATTTCTATATACTGCTAAAAAGACAGAGAAATCTATCCTCAGTGGCTGCCTGAGTGGAAGAAGGACAGCTGTACCACAGGAGTACTACAGCCATTAACATTTTTGCCAGTTGATGAGAAAGCATTTCATACCAAAATGTGTATGGTCAGCAGAACATAAGCATTAACTTACTGCCTGTCTGATTTTCATCTTTCATTTCAGTGTTCTGAATTATTAATCTCCTCCTAGTCATTAGTTTAACTTTTTTTTTACTACTTTTTTTTTCTCCAGTCTTTATATAAAGTCTTCATAGAATTTAAAAAGCTTCAGGGCTCTGAAGCAGCAGCTCTCCTAAGCATATCTATGAATGCAGGCTACTTAAAGTGCAAAAAAAAACTTTTTTACCAAATGCAGTTACCATTCAGCACCAGAAGAACTACGGATACATTCCAGCCAGAAGACAAACCGCCTAAGCTCTATAATGACTTTAGGAAAAACCATTTCTGGGGAGGTAGAGGGAAGGGTAAAACATCAAGGGCAGTGAGTGGATTCATTCTCCTTGCAAAAGGTGGAGAAGCAGATGGAGGCAGCTGACTGCTCAAAGGAACCTTCCTTCAGACCTATGGGTTTGTGCACCAAAGCCAGGCCAAGACTTCTATGACAGCCACATCACCTGCAGATATGAAGCACCACAACATGTACAGCACAGCTCACCATGCTGATTAGACAGCAACCGCATCTTCTGCTGCAAGACTTTGGTTTCACAAAAAAAAAAAAAAATATATATATATATATATACACATACGTCTCTCTGATTTCAGGAGCAATCCTTAGCAACTTTGCAAATGCCTTTCATGGAACCACTCTTGTAAATTTGACCAAAGCAGCTGGGAAAGTCTGTGCAGGGTCAGAAGCTGATGAGTCAGTTTGCAGTCCATGACCTTTATCCTTTCGAGACTGTAGTAGGGCAGGTGGCTGAGAAGAGAGGAAGGTTAATACTTCAGTGGTATTCAATGCTGCTGTCACTAGAACATTTCAACACTTCAAAATAAAATTCTTTAACCTCTCATTATTGCAAAGGTTTGAAAGAATTTAGTGCTGAATGGGATTACCTCTTTATTTATTTATCCATTTTCCAGATTAGCAGAAGCACAACTAACTCTATAAATTTCCGAGGAAGAAACACTACATGCTGGGTGGGAGGGAATCAAATAAGTGTGTCTATCTTAACTCTGTGATTTGAAAAAGCAAACTTGAGAAGAGTAATTAAAAGCACACAAAATAGAAAATGCGCCCTTTAAATACCAACTTCTAATTGCACTGATGTGAATATTGTAAATCTTATTATGCACATTTAAGGATAAGGTATTTTATTAAAACTGCCTAGATGCAAATTGCACAGTCAGTTCTTTTATTAAAACAAATCATCAATTTCCATTCTCATTTTTGTTGAAAATAACTTAAAAAAATATCAGAGATATACTATTCCTGTGAGCACTGCACTGATGTCTTTACAGTACAGCTAGATTGGATACTCTAGTGTTCAGCTCCAGCATACTTGTGATATTATATTAAAGCAGTCTATGACAGGAGTAAAAAAGAGCTTCATTTTAGTCTTGCAGAAGAATATTTCTTAGTCTTAAAAGGTAATATGTAAATTCAGTGAGATGAGATTTCAATAATTTTATCCTTTTTTCTAAACTGGTGCAAATATGTTCATTGCAGTTAATTCTAGACCTCTTTCCAGTCAACCTGCTGTCTAACAACTGGCAAGAGCAGCCCTGATGGTTTTGGTTGAAGTGTAGTCACTACCTTCATACAGTGAGGGTACAGTTACACCTGTACCTCCACTGCCTTCTCAGCTCAGGGGACAGCACTAGGGCAGAAATCAAGGAATCACCTTCTTCTGAGCTCACCACTTACACTTCAGCTTACAGCAGGGCAGCCGGGCTTCTTCAGACAAAGCAACTACCCCTCCAACCATTGGTTTGTCCCAGGGTTTAGTCTGGCATCACTGCTGTGAAAATTATTATAATCATTTGTCTGTTTTCTCCTCTCAATTTGAGTTCAGTATCTACTGATCCCTATAACACCTTCCTCATAAGATTAAACCATCTTTTTATGTCTGCTATATCCTACTCTTAAGGCATAAATGCATAGGATAGTTCAAGCAGAGCAAAGGAGACACAGTATCATTTTAGCCAATCACATACAGGACTATGCTCACTATTTTACCCTAAAAAGAAAAAGCCCAAAGCATCTGGATGAGAATCTGCCCATTCCTTCTTTTTCCCAAATATTGAGGTCCAAGAGATCTGTGACAAGAAATGTTTTTAAAAAAAAAAAAAAAAAAAAAAAAAGTTTCTTTCCCAGCTTTCACTGCTGGGACAGTGTCTCTGCATTTCCTTCATCTGAAATTCAAACACTTTCTCTCCATTGCTTCCTGTAATTTCTTCTTTTCATTTTCCAGAACAAGACAAACTGCAATTCTCTAATGAGAGCACAATTCTCACATGTATGTAGCCCTAGGGGAAGGACATTTTGTAGACTATTGACAGCATTGTAAATTTTTGCAACTTAAAGAGAATATTAAGTATAATGAAGTACATGATAAATCCCCAGTACAAGAGCTAAGGGATTACATGAAAATTTGAGCTTTTATTAAAATATACATGTGTGGAACCTGTACACACTAGAAGAAACACACTGTAAAATATTACAAGTAAAATGGCATGGAACACAAAATTACTATTCATTGTACTTAAAAATTTCAGTTTGTAGGGTCTGTTAAGATTATTCAGAACAAACTTTTGAATTCTGAGCATTTTCTCTTTGGCAATACTGAATAAAGGTAAATTAATTATATTGAAGGAGTATTTCACATTAGACCAAGTCTAACATGCATACTATAATGAACGGGGCAAGTATAACGATCAGGAAAAAGCTAGATTGTGTTTATTTCATGTTTGGAGGGAGAAATCAGGTCCATCTTAATTCAGTCTAAACCATTTTGCCTATCTCGGGAGCAAAGGTTTAAGGGCAGCCTTTCTAAAAGTTAAAAGGAAAAGATTTCACAGACTGTTAAACTTCATCTTCTAAATATCTTTTCCAGAACACTACACTAGTAATACTGAAATCTTCAGCTTTTTCTTTCACTGAATTAATTACTGGTCATATTTCAAGCATCCACTCTCAGTGCTTGGAATCAAAGCTGCTCAGTACAATTCTACAATCATTCATACGAGCAACACATCTTTTGCACTCAAATTCGAGTGTATATAGAGGTACTCATTCTTACATTGTTACTTAACAATCAAAGCCTACATGAACAAAAAGCAGAGGAAACCTGATACAAGTCATTGTTGAATACTTTCAACAGCTGTTCTACATACACAGGTACCATGCACATGTCTAAACAGAAGGGCAAATTGTAGTAAGATGACTCACCAGTGTTCTTGCAGGTTCCTCTTCACATCATAGAATAGCGGGTGATTAAGAGAAACAGAGAAGAGAAGAGATTCAAGACTGGAAACATGAAACACATAAGGTCCTAGTTTCTCTTAAGGGTCAGAGATGCACACAAAACCCAGGCTTTAATGCTCAAACTGCAAGTCATTAATATCATATTAAGTGACTGTAACTACATCACTCAGAAATTAATGGGACATCAAAAGAACAGCAGGCAGAACATTCAGACAGCACTGAGACCCCTCAAAAACTCACACACCCTTTCCAGAGTTTCAGAGCCTTTGGCTCAAAACTCACTTACGAAAAAGGAGTAGTGCAATATCTATAAGACCACCCCCCACAATGGCTCCAGTCCTAGTATCTAGAAAGGGAAAGCTGTACAGATATTTCTGGGTTATCCTGAAACCTTAAGAGATTTCCTGGTAGAAATGGACGTGGGTATTTGCAAATCTATCATCCTGCTGTGGCTCCTATGTCATTCCTGTATGTCCCTGGCAGGTGACCTGCTGCAAAAGGAAGGTGGTGATGTCTCGTCCTCCATGGGCAAGAGGAATCTGGCTCACCAACAGCTACATGGATAGTGGTTCCTGGGAGCAAAACTGAGTTCTGTTTAAGATACTCAGCTTCGTAGGAATTTCAAAGCTAAGGCAGAACAGAATGGGGTTTTGCCAGGGGGTCATTATTTGGGGGGTTTAGTAACTTCCCTCCCATCCACACCTGAGGACACGTGAAGAGTTTGGTTATTTCTGGTCCTTCTCTTATCTCAGCAGCTTAGAAATAAGAATAACTGGAAATTACAGATGTAAGGTCATCAGTGGAAAATTACTATGACTAAGTCAGTATGCCAGGCCATCAATACATCTGAAATAATGTGCTAAAGTTTATAAGTTAAAATACCAACAGTCCTGCTTATCTCACAGTTTATTTTTACAACACTGTACTGGTCAAATTCCTTCCTGAATTATACAGAGGACAGAAATTGTCCTACGAATTACTGCAGCACCAAAGGAATTAATTGAAATTGATAAGAGATATCATCTTTACACACATCTTAGTGCACTGCTTGGCCCACTAACTTTGAATTCTATGCCTTGAAAAGACATGTGGCCTCTGAAGGCCAGTTTTGGCTCACATTTGCTCCTGTATTCTCCAGGCAATATGGTCTACTTGAATTCAGGTGGCAGATGAGAACATTGCTGCTTTGTTCCCCCCATTCCTGTCAGTGACACTCAGGCCTCTCTGAGACAAAGGTCCCCTTCATCAGCAACAGAGATTTTGTTTGGAAAGGTGTGGACAGGGTGAACTGGGGCAAAGACAGGAGTTTATGTCAGTAGTGAAATCTGAAGCATTAAATCCCACTCAGTGGTTCACAGCTACCCTTGACTGCAACAAAAACAGGTCAGGTGGAGAAAAACCTTGAACAGAGTTTTGCTCAGTGTAAAGCTATAGAGGAGATTTCAGTGCAAGTTCTGTTAGGTGCTTCGTGTGACAATGGCACCTGATGAAGGAAGAGGCCTCTCCCTAGCCCAGGGTCCGGGTTTGCTCAAGCAGCTTGTGGCCAAGACTGGTTGAGTCAGGAGTTTCATACAGCTCCATTTCCTGAAGCTCCTCCTGCCTTTCTCCCCGACCTTCAGACTGGTGCACAGCCACCATGTGTACGTACCTCTAATTTAAATTCCTACCCAAACTGATAACGATATTCTCACTTCACTGCCCTTGAATGCAGCTGAATTAAGACACCAGGGTAATAAATGGGCTACCATATTAACAGTGATGTATCTCCCTGTTGCACAGAGCCAACATCAGACTAATTTTCATGTGGAACTCACAGCCTAAGTAGACAAGTAGACTTCACTGCCATTAAGAATCGGTTAAACATTAATTAATAGGCGTTTAAACTTTTACTAGGACATGTTTAATGAAATTTTTTCCATTGGCAGAATAGTAATTAGCTTTCTAAATTTCACAGATCCCTTAAAAATGATCTTTTCTATCTGCATGCCCCATTGCGCCACCATTTTGATGTACAGTTTATTTGGTAATCACGTACAGACAGACAACTAATCTATTTCTTCTGACACTTTGTTTTAAAATCCTATTTAATATGATCAGTTCCTAACAGAATTAAGAATTTAGCAGAAGAAAAAATGTAAATGGAAGCATTTATCAGCCTTAAATGAAACACAAGAAAAGACTGTTGATACTCAGAAACTCACTGGCATTCTGATAGAAATAGTCATTTCCAAGCATTCTCTCCAGAAGTGAAAAGATAATGGAAAATTTAAGTCTGCTGTTCACTGCTTCATACTACTGTATCTCCTCATTTAAAAAAAAAAAAAAAAAAATCAATACAGGCTATTAATCATTTCACCCCATCTCCAAAGACTGTGAATGCCTTAAAAGGTGAGCTGTAAAGGTCCAAGGAAAAAAAAAAAACACAGAGAGGGAGAGAGAGAGAAAAGCAAAATTGCTATATAAACACAGGATAATTAGGAGACAGACATTTCAAACTGATGTTTAAATTATACACTGTCTCTCACCTTCTTTTTACAGATCTCAACCTCCTCGCTCAGTTGAAACACACAGCCACACACAGAGATGATTATTTCTCTACCCTTACTGACCAGCCCAGAAGCAAAGAAAGGAAGACAGGATTTCATTCGACAATCTAGAGCTCTTCCTGACCCTTTATATCTTAGGGATTTTTTCCTTAGCTTTTATATGTAGGAAATAAAAATAAAGCGAATCATAAAACATTGAATAAAAGCCAGCTTCTTTTTGCCTTCTTTTGGGCTCCTTTCTCCAGGCTCACTCGTTCAAGATACTCATTTTGGCAACTGTGTGCATGTTGTTTCACTTCTGCTGAGCACAGAGCTGATCAAAAGTGGATCAGAAGTTTCACAAGCCAGGGAGAAAAACGCAGTTCTGCACCACACCATAGTGCTGCTAAGCTTACTTAGTGGTGAGCTCATCTGTGTATTACAAACAGGTTGTGACACCAGGCTTATGCCCACAGCATTTCTCAGTACATCCTCAAGGAAAGGTAGGTTGTACCTACTCCACCAATCACAGTGTTGTTATACTATTTCAAAATACATGGATATCTTCATTAGAAATGTCAATTGAAGAAATTTTTTTTTTTTATCCCCTTGGCTGTCTGTCAGTCTGTAAACGCAGAGTCATACAAACACTAACCCAAGCCTTGTGGGATACAAAAATGTATTTCACCACCAGGTGACAAGACAAAACCAAGTGACAAATACAACCGCTTAAGGGGATCATTAGAGACCTCACAGCAAATTTCTTAAAAATGTTTTCATGAAAGAACAACATTTACTTTTAAAATGTTGTGTTCTCTGAAACAGCAAGGAACTCAACAAAAAAAAACTTCACAGTAACTGGGTTTCTAGATGCTGACCTTTTCTAATTTTCAACAGAAAACCAATGGGAAAGAACAGCCCACACCACTAAAAAGGCAACTTAAATATTCACAGACATCATGACTTCATCACAGTAGCATCTTTAATTTAATACTGCCTTTACTTCTCATGTAATGCCAGCAAATTAAAGCCTTCACATCTTAAACAATTATTGATTTGTCTGATTTATGAATAAAAGGAAAGCTAAGTAGTTGAAATGTTATTTGGGCTGACTGGATTTGAGTTTTATCTGGAAATTCTTCTTTCTAATACAGATAAAGCCTGCCCTCTAGAGCATTGCTATCCCTTGTTGGGAGAAACCCATCTGCATTAACTGATTTATACTCAGTCTTTAGCAAAGAAGAGTGAACTTGTGGGATTGCTTTAGCTTTTTCTGAGATGAATTGGAAGTGACAGATTTTTCAGTTAGAAGGTTTTGAGCCTTTGAGCTAGAAAAAAGTTTTCAGGTTCAAAGTTAAATCATAACGAGTTCCAAGCTGCATGACAAGCAACATGGGCAAAATCTAGTGCAGGAATCCAAATGTGATGCTTTAGTGCCACTGGAGCCACCTCTGCAAAAGAACAAAAGGAACCGGCTCTCTAAGACACACCAAAGCCCACAGTGAGCTGCCACCCACTCTCGAGTGGCCAGATGGATGAAAAGAAGGCAGAAAACACTGACAAATACAAAAAATTCACATGTTTCTGGCTGAGCACCGCTGGTATGAAGTCTCAGTGGCAGCATTTGCTGCACCACACACTTGTATTATGACTCTGGTTATTATCATTGACTGCATGTAGCATCAGCACTGAGAACTACCTGGAGGGGCTGGCTGCACTGGAGGAGCATTTACATGACTCTTTCACAGAGCAACATTGGGCTGTTCCCCCCTGCACCCAGAAAAATCTTACAGAGCATGCAAGAAGTGAGGGACAGAGAGAGGAATAAATGGGACTTTGCCATGTCCTTGCACCACTGCACTCTCCTTTGTCAGAGTAGCGATGTCCCCATTTTAGCAGCAATACATAGGGCACAGCAGCACTAAAGAAACTCTCGATCCTTTCATTATAGAGATGCATATTGTATCTGCTTGGATATAGCACAGTCTGAACCAAGAAGTGATCACAAGAAATGGGAGCACATAGATGATAATCATTGTCTGGCCTCAGGTTGCCTCTGGGGTGATTTCAGATCCCATTTGAGGATTCAAGGCAGAGTACTTTTTTGTAATATACAGGGTACTTTTCAACCCCTAAGCGGTTTACAAAAAAATGACAGGCCAGGTTCTCAGATCACTTAAAAAAAAATAATTTTTCCAACAGAAACCTCCCAGGTATGGTTCAATCCACCTGGACACTCATACATCCTACGCTGCTCCACCTCTATGCTTTTTTAGACCTCCCAGGAAATGGCACTAAACATGATCCATCAGGAATATGGCAAAAGAGTTGGTTTTTTCAAGGGATTCATATTACCCTCTCATAGAGTTTCAACACTCCACCAGAAAGGGTATGGAAAAATCTTGGGTATCTTTATACAGCAGCCTGAAATCTTAAGCTTCTATCTAGTAGAGTCCATGCAGTGGGGAGAAGCAGAAACCAGAGTGCTGCCTGAGGTGACTCACCTTTCTCTGCTTTAATTTGTTTTTTCACCCTCATCCAGTGAGCGTGCAGAGCAGGGATCTAAGCTACAGGCTGGCACAGAAGGGAGCAATTGTTTGGGGTTTCCTCACGGATAGGCTGCTGTTTGTAGTGATCTGTCAGAATGTGGAAATAGCAAGTATTTGACAGAAGGTGGAGGAGAGGTATTTGTGGTAAATGACAGTGGAGGTTCAGGGCCAGGCAGCCAGATGGAGGTTTACATCCGTGAGAATAGACAGAAAATGAGAGCATCTTAGTGGCATATTTAATTTCTGTAAGCTTGTTCTTTTAGGCAAGAACCTGAGCAGCTGCATTCATTTCATGCATAGACATCTCTAAGGATCCTCTTATATATGGAAATCACTGAAATCACAAATGAAATACATTTGTCTCCCTGATGCATTGCAAAAGCCTTTTCACTAGGCACATCTACACAGTGCAGCAGACCTGGAGAAAAAAAATAAACAGTGCAGAAGAAAAAATGCCCAATTTTGTTCCTCTGAGCCTCCTAGGAAACCTTTATCTAATTACTTTTCTTTAAAGAGGAAATGTAATTAAACCACTTGGGGTGGACAGAGCCCTGATTTTATGGGAGGAGAGCTGTGCAGTTGCAGCAGCCAAATATGGTGTGAGAAAGTACATGTTTGCAGAAAGCTGTTAGGTAGAGACAAGTTTCCCCTGCCCAATTCTCTCTACCAGGTGAATATACTCCTGAAACCTGCCTCAGATGTCATCATTGCTTTCTGCTAATCCTCACAAGAGGAACTTCTAATGACTTGGTATTCAGCCAACAGTACAATTGACATAGCAGCCCCTTTCAGCCACCAGGAACCACATCAGCTGAAGGAACACACCACCAAGAGCCAGCACCTGCTGCTTAGCTGTGGCTTGTACAGCTCAGTTGATAAAAGCCAGACAGAACACAGCCCCAGACAACACAGATGCAGACCACTTGCCTTTTTACTGTGCTTGTACAGACGGTAATATTAGCTATTCTAGTTTTATTTCTTGTAACAATTTTTTCTGTCTATTTTGGCAGCTGGAAAACTTCAACTGCATTAATATGCTTCAGTTCCCAGGCTCATCAGAAAATGTTTGGATTCCTCAGACAGAATATGAATCATCGTAATGGACTAACTTAGCTCCCACTTCTACATAATAATGAGAGATGCATACAGTCCCAACAATCTGAAATGTATACTTAATTTACGTTTTGGTGAAAAGAAATAGCACATACAAAGCATTTGCCTTTAATAAAGTGTTCTTGCACCTCCTGTGAGCTTAGCTGATGTCATTTGATGACATTTCTCTTACAGCTGGAAAGGCCACCTTGTAAGCAACAATGATGTTGCACTTTGAAGATCTGAACAGTAAGATGCAGCGACATAAAATCACAGACATGTTGTGTTTATCTAATCCTTGCACTTCCCACCCTACTTGGATTTGAAAGTGAAGCATTTAATAATAGAAGGAGTAGCCTGAGTGGGATATGCTTTAAATAAAAAAGTTAATTTAGTTCAACTGCTTCTTTAAATAACAAATATGTTAACTTAAAATCTTGAAAAATTATTTTCAATTAAGTATTCTTCCTAGAATTTGAAGTGAGAAACTTAACAATTTTGGTGGGTATATTTCTCAAGTTTGATCTCCTATGTGAAATAATAATAGGAAAAATATGGCATGAAGGCCAGATTACTCAAATTAGGACCTCTAAGCTGGAAACCAGACATATGTTCTTCAGACAATGACTCTTCTATGCAAATCTAGAGAAAAAAAATCTCAGTAACTTCCCCAGTTAACATAGAGCTCAAACTTAGTCATTACACTGACTTTATTAAACCAATTTTTCACCTTGATTATACACAGATAAGGCAAATTACAGTGGAGGAAGCATGAGTTCTGTTTCACCACTTTGGAAATGCAGTTCCATAAGAAACCAGTAGCAGTGGATGTTGACTTGAAAGGTATCCTTCAAAATCTATGTCATTCTACAGAATGTCAAAAACCTGTATTTTTTGCAATATTTATAATTCAAATATAAAATTTTTATCTGACTAGAAATAGTATATAGACTTGCCCGCTATGTTCCCCCTCTATTTCACACTTAACAGTATACACGCAGGTTTAACAGACAAGAGGAAATTGCCTTGGTTAATAGTTGGGAAACATTTGACAGCATTAAGAAAATACATTTGGTCATTTTTTGGAGTAACATAAGCCTGAGAATACTGAAAATTAATACATTTGAGGCACTTTGCCACGAACCTTTTGCTCAAAAGTCAAATCTCAGAACACAACAAAGACAAGTGCTACCACCTGTTCTCTGGCATCTTAAGAAGACTTACACATCCCCCAGCCTTATCTGTCACCAAGCCAGGGAAGGCAGAAGGAAAGCTGGTAAATGGGTCAACAATCTCTCCAATCCAGGGCTCATCTCCAAGAGACTGCTTCTCCAACCACCAGCTCCCCAAAACCATTAAGAAGAAAGCAGAAGATAGCACAAAGGATAGGTCAAAGACTCCAGTGGTATAGAAATCCTCCTGGCTTTTCATCTGATGCAACTTAAGTAAGCAGAAGGAAATGCAGATTAATATCAGCACATGCAGAAACACTTCCCCTACCTGCACCTACTCAGTATTTCCCTATCTCTCTATGTCCTCCAGCTCCAGTGGAGAAATATCAAATCTGGGATGTAGCCCCTGGGTAGGATAAACTGTGAAGGCACTTATTGCTCTTGTAGTGTTTGCCATTTATCAGTCTTATAAGATACAACAAGAGGAGCACATATTCAGTCATCAGTTTAATAGCAGGGAAAGTCAGCTGCCTCCAGAGAAGCCATGAGAAAGGAAGAAAAAACAGTTCATGCTTACTAACATTCCACATAACATCTGGAAGTTCAGGGAGTACATCGAAGTCCAGTTATCAACTCTATAAGGTACCCTGAAAGGAAAGCTGTGTCTTTTTTTACAGCAAAAGAATTGAGGGCCACTGACCCAAAGCAACTCCTCACTGCCTGGAGGAGGAGATTTCTGCTGAAAACTAGTTTTTCCACAGAAACTTACCTGGGGAGCACCAAGAAGATAGACAGGCTTATTCCAGTCATGTCGCCTTAAGGAGAAGAGCTCCTGGGCCCCTGCCAGGCAAGCAATGCTCTTCCAAACCAAAGTCATCCATTGAATCCTCAAAAGGGAAAGTCTTGACAGACAGAAGCAGAGGTAGGGGAGGTCTTGACTCCAAAGCCATTGCACAAAAGATCTCTTCTTAAAGAGAGGAATATGAGATGAAGACTATGCTCTTTCTCACAGACCTGAAACTTTCCTGGACTCTCTAATCGCATTTCAGTGATTGACATCACATGTTGTATGAGGCAAAACTAATTAGAACTCCTGCAGCCTGGTGGTGACCACATCTGAGCTATTGGTCCTGCAGTCAAAGAATCCACAGTCCCAGATTTCACAGCTGAAAGTCATGATCTGAGCTTGGAGAGAGCCATCACATGTTGGTCCCTACCCAGATCAGTAGCACTCACCAGAGCAAGATAGAGCCTCATTACAACAGATCTGTACTTTTTCAGACAGGAAAGCTGATTCAGGCTTTGACAATAAAATACAGCTTATGTATTATGTGACTGTAATGGATAACACAGGTGGCATTTCACCTTTACTTTTGTGATAACAGTAACATAATAGAAATTCATTCTGAACAGAATCCTTTCTGCAGGACTACAAAGTTATGTTAATTACACAGTGGCACTGAATTTGAATTCTGTCTATCCTAAATGCTATCTTTAGGCCTAATTCACATCCTGCTCACATAAAATGAGGAGGCAGACTTTTGAAGGTACTGTAATTACATCAGGTCAAACCAATCCAAGAAGAAAATCAAGTCATGAGCACAAACTGGAGCCTGGGTAAATGCTCATCAAGCACAGACCAGAGCAGATTCACTGCCTGCTGTATTTGCAAAGCAACAGCAGAGATGATATTGTTTTGTTCAACTGAAGCTGATTCAGAGTAATATAGTTAGGAGGTCGTATGCTATGCTGATGCCATTGTCTAGCAGATAAAATTGTCATTGTAAAATTTAAATTTTTTTCATTTCAAATTTTTAATATTGGAAACACAGAATGAACATTAATTTATCATTATGCATACCACATGTGGCATTTCTAACCTACTTCTATGCTAATAAATTTATGGCAAATGCATTCTAGGAAAAAGAATTCAAAAATTGTACAGTGATACAATGAAAAATAAAGAGGGTTGGGGATGTTACTGAAAAGTATCAGAGCTTCCTTCCAGTACAAGTCTTTGAACCTAGAACCCACAAGTCTTTCATGCTAGAGAGACTGGGCTCTAATTCTTCTCTTGCTGAAAATGACTTTACATGGTAGGAATCATAGAATAAACAGGTTGGAAGGGACCCACCAGATCATCAAGTCCAACCATTCCTATCAAACACTAAACCATGATCCTGTCTCACACAAAATGGAAGTCAGAGTTTGGACACTTGAGTGAATGCTACCAGGTCCTCTGAGCCTTTCAAATCGTTCTCCTGAAGTGATAGGGGAACAAATTGTCCCTATTTCCATACTATCTGGGAGTACGACTGTTAGTTCTTACTGTTTGAGCCCCCTATGTATCTCAGCCCAAAAGTGACACCTCATAGGCTCCCAGAAGTCTCCCAGCTTAGTGAACTGCTTTTAAAGTATTCTTATAACAAAACCATTTCTGATATTAATGGTTAAAAGTGGGTTTGTGTTGGGTTTTTTTTTTCAGCAAGAAAAAGGAAATTTTTAAAGAGTGCTTTTTCTGTAAATTACCATCAAGAAAGAAAAGATTCTTTCGCTCTTTTTCCCCGTCAAATATTTCTCAGAACAAGCTTTGTCAAGCCACAGGGATTAAAAATGTGCAGTATCTGGAGAGATATATTTTAGGCAAAGACAAAAAAAATAAAAGAAAAAGCAAAAAGTAAACTGTCATATTCAAGGTGGAGGTTTGTTTAAAACTGCAGACTTCTGACAGTCCGGCTTCCAAAGCCAAAAGACACAAATTTTGTCACTACAGGTAGTATTTAATAAAGGAGAGAGAAAAGTACAGCTGCCTGAGTCTCTAAGGATCCTTCCTGCCCAAATTCCTATTCATTTGTGACCTCACCTGTGAATTGGCTGTTCAGCTTCTGGGGAAGGTGGCACGAGACCAGCTTCAAGTGAAAATTATTCTGTGGGCCAAAGTTTCTGCATGGAGCACAGCTCTCCATGGATGCTATGATAAAAGGAGTCTTGACATCTAAAAATATCCACAGAAGACAAACAAACTGAAAAGAGAACAAAGCTGACCAGCAGCTTTTGCATTTGATTTTAAAATGTGCATTGTTTAAACTGGAAGTGAAGTTTTGTCAGGAAGCCAGGTTTGCAATTCCTTTTATTTCATTTTTGTGACAAAACCCAGCAGCGTGTCTTTTGCAGTTCTCCTTTATTTATTAATTCCATGAATAAAAGATTTTTTTGGTGACTAATTCACCCTGACTTTTTGGCCACCAACCCTGCCCTTTTTATTCCTTCAGGGAATGGATTTCCTTCCAAATCTAAATGGCAGGACCGAAGAATGCTTTAATGATGGCATGGTAGACAAGTGGTACCATTCTCCCTTGAGCTGAATCACCTGCCTCAAGAAAAAAAACCTAGTTTTTCAATCAAGGAATTTAAATTATTCATAAAGAGAGTGGAAAAAAACCCACATATCTGTCAAACGTTGTCAGACATTTTCTTACATGGTGTGAATAGGCACAATAAAACAATACCAGTTTTTATACCAGTTAACATTGAAGAGGAGAAGAATCTCTAGTCACAGCAAATGGAGCAATTCCCATAAGAGTACTTACGGGACTTAGTCAAAACGACACTTTCTTAGCTTGAAACAATAGAAATCCACCTTTTATCACTCCATGACAGGATAAGCCATCTCCCTATAGATCTCAGCACTCCAAGTTACTTTAATGACATCAAAACTTGGTTTTCAATTAACAACGTGACTATGACAAATTACCCCAAGTAAAAGGAAGAAATCATGTTCCCAGTGAAGTAACAACGATCCACACAGTCGCTTCAAGAGATCCAGCATCTCGGTTTATTATTCTAAAAGGGATCATCAACTTTTCACTTACTATTACTCCAGTACAATAAAGAGTTTAATTCAAACACCTGTAGCCAAGAGGAGACAGTGTCCTTCAGATCACCACACAACCCTATAACAGACAATTGTGGACCAACTTGACATTGGGAAATTTCTATAGAATTCAGCAGTTTCGTCAGCATTAAATAAGCTCTAGAATGAGTTATTACCTTTTCTCAAAAGCCACAGGAACTGGTGCCAGAAAACTCAAGCATAAAACCTCTCTCTGTGCAATAAAATTGAAATAAGTAAGACAGGCATTTATCAACTTCATTCTCAACTGAAAGTCAATGGACTCCCAAAATCTTGCTCAAAAGCATATTCCCGTGTTGGGTGACAGAAAGGCCACAGAGCTCCTGCCTGGCAAAAAGAACTGTCACACTTCAATCCCATTTCTTGTAGCACCTCCCTGCTCAGTTCACCGTCAGGAGGGATTTCTGAAAGTGAACCCTCAAGCAGCTGACTCTATAGTCGCTCTAAGCAGCATCTCAGCTCAGCTTTTTCTCTCACGTTTTAAAGAGTGGAGTTAGCACTCTGGCCCAGGTGTATATTAGTAGAGCAGTGAAAGAGACCAGAGGACAAAGAGTGTGAGTTCAGGGACCAAGTTTTCATCTAACTATTATGCAAAACTGATGTTATATACCTATGCCTCACAGAAAATTAAACAACAAAAACAAACTAAAAACGCAGCCCATAAAGCAAACCTTGCTCTGAGGTAAATGGTACAGACATTAAAGAAAAAATCAAACTCTAACAAGAGGAAAACAATGCAACAACAGCCACTGGACTATACTAAGGACTGAGAAGACTGAAATGGAAATGTATTACTTTGTCATTTCCACCCCTACCAGACATGCAAGCAAGCTCACAGCTTCCAACTGTCTCTCTATGGTCAGAAAATGACAGGTTTCTACTTTATTACCACTTTAGAGAGAGCACAGAATCATTTTTAAACACAACTGTTCAGTAACAATACTAGAGGGATGCCTCGTGTCTGTACAGCAGAAACTAGAGCCAAAGACATTCTGGACTTCAGCCTTGAAATTTTCCATTTACACCTGCATCACAGAATAATGAATGGGTGTGTTAACAGCAACTGAAGTAACAGATGTCACTCCCCATAACCTCTACTGCTGCAGGGTAGAAGGCGAGTGGAAAACTCAGTACTTGCATTAAACAACAGTAATTTCAGATCCAGCTTCTTTTCAAAAGTTCTCAAAGATATCAGAACAACACATGCCTTCAAAACACTTTCTCCAAGGATGAACCTGTGTCAAACTCAGGATCTTCCAAAACAGCACAATGGGAACAGTACAGATGACTCCAACAACATGGAACACCAAGGAATTTGGCCAAGAAAAATCTACAAGTTACGTTATTTCAGGCTTCTTTTCATAGAATCATAGAATCATTCACGTGGGAAAAGATTATTAAGATCATCAAGTCCAGCCATTAACCTAGCACTAAGTCCATCATTAACAATTTTCCCAAGCATCACATCTACACATTTTTTAAACACCACCAAGGTGATGATTCTAATGCTTCCCTAGGTGGTCTGTTCCAAAGCTTGATAACCATTTTGGTGAAGAAATTTTTCCTTATAACCAACTTAAACCTCCCCTGGTGCAACATTTGTGACTTTAGATCTCTTTACCTCTTAAAGCTATAATCCCAGAGTCCCATATGTATAGAAAATAGAAGCAAGAGATGGCTTGATTTTCACGAGTGGTGAAATTCAGGATTTGATGATCAACATTAATTCCAGATGCAGTTTTCATTAATCCAGTGACATCTGCATCTCTTGACTGAAGGTTGCTACTGTCCTTTTGCAAGAGGACCCCATATCTTTTGACTATAGGGGTACTTTTGCACTACTGCAGAATGCAGGTCTAATCTTGCAGCGCCAGCTATAGAGCTGGTATTTTAACTCCAGGTGTCTAAGTGAACGACATGACACCCCATTTGTCATATTCTGGTTTTACACACACTACTATAGGAACCTTTGTCACTGGAACAAAGGCCAAAATAAAGTGAATGTGAAATAAATATTCATTGGAAGCACAACTAATAGGGTTTCATGGTGATTAAGTCAGGAAATTGGAAAACAGAGCATGAGAGAATATATTATTAAATTATTCATTTCTCTCAGTGTATGAATAATACAGAACTGAAATTGATAAACAAAGCTCTAGATACCACCAGAATTATGTGAAAAGTAATTGTAAATACTGCACAATAATTTCAGTTAATTATAGGAAAATACAACTTCACTTCAATGCTCTAATTTTAATTTACCTACTGTATAATCCATAGGTGGAAAAAAAAATCATGATTAAATTAGACCTCATAAACACTCCCAGAAGATGATGTATCAGCATAATTTGAAGGATTAGAATTGAAAATTAAAGCTTAGTTTTCTATTATTAGAGCATTGATGGGTTTGGATGAATAAATGTCAGACTGCAACAGCATACACTAGTTACCAAGGATATTCTTACTGGGCTCAATCACAAAGTTGCTCCCTGTAGCAAGGATTAAAATCTGCCTCTGTTGAAGTCAATGGCTTTCTCCCTACACACTTCTGAAAGTGCAGTTCAGAAGAAGGTGAAAGTATGAAGCATTCTAGCAATTAATTAGGAGTCATTTTTCTTCCACAAACTCTTAACAAAATAATGAAAAAATGCATGCTCCAATATCATGTGATTTCAAAAAGCTGCTGATAACCGCTGCATAAACTGTAATAGCAATTTATTCAATATTTACTATGCTTATTCATCTGAACTTATCCTACAGTGTTAACCCTGCAGATGCATGGTCAGGTCATTTCCAAGAATAAAAGATAGTCAACAGGGGACAGTTTAAACAATGAGTAAGTGAAAGAGGCAAGTGCTAATGGGATCTTCAGAGCTGTTTTCAAACAGGAGTTACATCCAACAGGATTCTGAAAAAAAATCTCTTTTTGCATCCATCTGGAGTTCTAGCTTCTTGAATGGCTAAAATATCTTGTGTGACCAAATGTTATATGATACCTCTGATGTATGGAATCATAGAGTAGTTTGGGTTGGAAGGGACCTTAAAGATTATCTGTCCCATGGGCAGGGACACATCCCACTAGACCAGGCTGCCCAAGGCCCATTCAACCTGGTCTTGAACACTTCCAGGGATGGAGCATCCACAACTTCCCTGGAGTTCCAGTGCCTCACCACCTTCACAGTGAAGAAATATTTACCTGGAACATGTTTAAATTCTAGTGGAAGTCAGAAGAATCAATCTATGTATTACTAATTAATTACAAAATGTCAGCGAACTGTGAGCCAAGGCCAATCTGGAAAGGCATTGTGTGAAAAATGTTCATGTATTTCTTTTCTCAACCATGGAATTCAGGCAGAACTAACAGAAGACAGGGGATAGCAGTGATTAAAGAACCACCATCATACTACAGCCAATTGATTTTAGGTGTTGAATTTTCCACCTTTACAGTGATAAAAACTAAACTTTTGTGGATTTACCAATGATTCCATAATTGAACTCAAAATGGCTGTTTCATAACTGCAGATTGCGACTTGAAGTAATGACAAAGCCATCAGCTACATGAATTCTGTCACCACCTTCTCACTCTGAAAGGTCCTATATGTGGCCCACGCATCTTCCGAGGCACTTTTTTGCTGCTACTGGAACAGGAAGTACACAATAATGTTTTAAGGGAAGATTATCAGTTTATAGTTTTAACTGCTTACCTGGACTCTAAAATCAACATTAAAGGTCAAAAACCTTGTCAGATTATCAGCATCTTCTGATTTCAACAGAATAAAATGTACCCCCTAACTCAGCCCAAGAGAGCATCAGCTTCAGATGAGAACTCAGCGTTCAATGTAAACGCTTCCTGTCTCTCAGTCCCTCTCTCATATATTTTTTATTAGCAGCATCATAAAAGTAATACTTTTCTTTCAGCCTGTATGCCTACAGTACCTGTTATTCTTACCTTACTTAGCAACTGAAGCTTGCACTTCAGAAACACTGCGCTTGTCTGGACAGGGACTAAATTAATGTAAGAAAAAATGGGTCAGGATGAGATTATATAAAGAGAAGCATATAGCAAATTAATTCTTCAGTATTTCCACATCTCTTTTACATTGTTCTAGCAGCTTCAAACAGCTTCTGCCATCTTTAAGGTTACTCTATGCAATTAGGCCATTATAAAGTCTATGGAGAGAACAGGAATCAGTAGCACACATGATTAATTGAGATCTACCATTTTCCTGTTTCCTCAAAACAAGCATAACTCTATTCCTCATTGCAATACTTTACCAGAACATAAAGTAATAAGTGCAGTACTTGCAAAAAAAAATAGAAGGATTGAAAGCATATTGATTTATCTACATAGGAAAAGGAGTTTCAGTTCTGCAAACAGCTTCTCAAAAAAGACCTATATGGCTTGTGACACAGCATTGTCAGTGGCTGCAGAAGCAGAAAGTCAAAGCACTTTAAAAACACAAGGGGGTATATGGACCCGTGTGATACAAGCATTTCCAAGATTTGAGGCAAAGGCAGCATGGAAATCTCTGAGACACACCACAGACACACTGCTCAGCCTGCACACCACAGTCCAGGCTTTAAACAGTATAGACCACTGTATGAGACCTCTGCACTCATTCAAGCTGTCTCCTCCACGACATGAGCTGACAGTGTTCCTGAAAGGTGTGCTGTATCGTCACTTTATTAGGGCCTGGGTGACCCCTGCAACACTCTTTTGAAAAGCAACGTTAAGACACTCGTAGATATTTTATTCGGAGAGCACCTGCAATACACTCTGACAGCATTCCAGAGCAACAACCACTGCTAAATCTCTCCTTTTTAACTCCTAAGAAAGCAGCGATAAGCACCACAGAAGGGTCTTACCAGTTTTCTTGGGCACTTGAAGAATAAATAAATGGTGTATCACCTCTTCTGGCACAAACAGCAGTCAGTATTCAACAATGTCAGTGCAGCTTCCAGCTCTCTAAGCAAGAGGCAGCTTTATCATCTGCAGCATGAGAGAAGGATGTCAGGATTCTGCTCATGACTAATGATTTCATGCTGCAATGCTTCAGAACTACACCTTGAGCTAAATAACTTCAGAAAATTAATTGAGGAGTTATCCAAGCAAGAAGGGGGTGAAATGCTTCAGGATTGCATCCTACACTCCTAGATAGACATCAATATTTGCCTCAATGTCTCCCTTGAGCTTGTAGCCTTTGGTGTTGGGAGATGCAGACATAGGGAGGAAGGGAAGAAACAAAAAAAAAAGGAAAATAAAAAGGCTCACCTGAAAAGAGAGATCAGTAACCGGGGAAATTACAAAGCTGGCTCGTGCAGTAAAAAGCCCAGTGTATAGAATCGATTGAAGCTTCCAATACTCGGGAACAAGGGTCTCATTTCAGCTGATGATCAGTTTAGGTTCACAGTCATAATAAAAAAGGCTACGTGCTATGATTGCACTTCCAGATTATTGAGAGAGCCTGCTACCTAAGTCTTTGTTTCCTTAAGGCAGAATGAATACATGTAGAGATTTCTCACCTGATGAGCACTATTCAAAAGTTCACAATCGGACATCACAATAAATTTTACACATTAGTAGATTTCTATGGTAACTCCAACTCAAAAATTTAATCCTTTGAGGAAAATTTTGGAAAGCATATGGGTTTGAAAGCAAGGCAAACAGAAGAAAATTCTCAACTAAAAAGGGAGAATTAAAGTTCAAGGAAATATCAGCAGTTACACATACCCACACTTCACAAGACAACAAAGAACACATTCAAATAGAAAGAAGACAATGTGCTGATATTGTCTGCAGAACTGCAGTTTATCCATAACTGTCCCATTCAACAAAAAGCCAAGAGTTACCCATCTCTGACCCCTGAACACTCAACAGCCAAAAATGAGGCATGGCATTGAGAAAGACTACTTATATCAGAGTAATTACCTCCCCTTTATCTTCTCTGCCATCAACACATTGTTTGGGCAGATCCCAAAACAAAATTTGGCAGAGAAACTGAATCAGAATTAAAACCGTACAAGAAATAAATTCATCCCCTCCATATAGAAAAAGTTTCTTTTGGACAAAAGCAGGTACTAAATAACTACTGAAAACATGCTTAGCAAACTCTTCTGCAGGTAGATATCTCTTAGGTATCTCTAAGATATCAACTTACAAGATTGCATAGTCAAAATCCTCAACTTAACTCTCATTCAATAATCATCTTTGCCTTGAAAACACCCTCTTCCTTGTTTGAGACAAACAAAGACACTTTTCCTCACCTGTGATTGACTCACATCACACTTTCTCTACTTGTTCCTACTCCTCCAGCACAAACATATGCTACTTGTTTTCACTTCCAAAGCATTTGCGAATCTACCCTTTCCCTTGCCATCAACTCTTACACAAGCATCCCATGTTGCAACCATTTCTTCAAACATGTTAGCAGTCTGAGAGCTGCGTACGCACAGCAAGCCTAAGAAGCATATACCCTACTCAGACAGAGCAAAGCTGCAATACTTCCATAGCCAACAGCACTGCTTACAGCGGCTACTTTTTATGCCCCAAAAGGTTGTGCACTGACTGATGACCTTGTAGATGGAGAGAGAAGGAACCAGCTCCATATTTGCCCTTACAGCTCTCTAGCAGTACTCCACTGAGACCATTTCTGCTTGAGGCAGGTTTCCTGCCATACAGGACCACTTGTAAAATCTCTTTTGCCTTATCCAAAGTGTTTCTTCAAGTTTTTCCTCCAGTGCAATCATAAATCTGTCTGATATTCCTTCCTGGGTAACACATTGATTGCCATAGCATTCTCTTAGATATAACTTTGTTTCTTTCAGTTTGTGGCAATGGACTATATAGCAAATTCAGTTTAACATCATCGTAGCATACAGACCATTTATAAATATGCAACCGTTAACTAACAAAAGCAAAGCAGATGTATTCAGGCATACTGTATTTTACTGCTGGGGAAAAAGGGGGGGTCAAGAGGGATGGCAAGGCACCTCCCAATCACAAAAAACAACATTTAAAATAACATTTAGAAATCTAGTTTAAAATTCTGGAAAGCATCACAGATAACACTGAGGCTGAGACGTTAATCCAGACAGCAAAACAGAGAGTTACAATCCTTAATGATCTGCAATAATCAAATGACACAAATCCCAGCACATGGCATCAGACCTAGGCAACCAGCACAGGGACTCGGCATCACCTTCCCCAGACTCCATCCCCATCTGTTGTGAGTTAGCCACCAGTAGCAGCCTCTCCCACGCATAGAACCATCTGAAACAAAGAGTATATTTTATTTCCAGCATCTACTTCATTCTTTTAAGTCGTTAGTCGATGTGTGAGCTCCCGGGAGATTATTAACTCTGAAATGGCCCAGACGACTCAAAGATGTGTAGGCTGTGTGCACTTCCCCATGGAATTATAAAGGAAAACTGCTGATTTCTAATATAGTCACTTATAAAATGAATTCTAAAAAATCAACTCATATTGCTGAAGCAGAGTGTTTGTTAATATTTGCACTAACACCACAAAAAATGAGTGGTATAAATAGCTTTTTTCATTCAGTTTGGGAGCCTGACATTTGTAGACAGGAAGCTGATCTCAATCTAACTAAGTAAAAGAGGTTTTTGCAGTAATCATTGATTTAATAGCAACAAGAGACATTTGGCAAATAGAAAAATAAATAAAACTATCTTGATCTTCAAACTCACCTGGAAAATCTCAACTACTGTAACATTAATCTAAAGAACTTTCAAATATTTTCTTTAAACTTAAGGAAGCTTTTAGAAAGATCTTTATTATCCCTCATTCAAAAAGTAATTAAAAGAATTCAAATTCTATTCTTCCTTTAATCTTAAGGAGAAACTTGGAGAGACTCATCATGAACACAAATCAAAAATAAATTCCAAGTACTCCTTTCACTTACTAAAATCCATGCAGTCTGATCCCAGTGTAGTGTTTGTCAGCAACTCTACAGAAGTTTAATACAAGCAGTAAACCCAGACCAGGCCTAAAAGCTGTTTTTCTGGCAAATTTCTTTTTCAAAGTAAAAAAATGCAGGTGATTTCAATGAGAAAACTGCTACACTTCATGCAGATATGTTATTTATATTCTGGTATTTCTATGATATAGTTTTAAGAGGAGTTTCTATAGCTTTAAGGGGTGTTAAAATAACGGCACATCTTCCTAGCATCCTAGACCCTCACATCTAGTCAGCCATAATACTATGATCTAACATTCATTTCACTTACTGTGAGTAACAAGAGAAGGATTAGAGACTTTTTTTTTCTTTTTTTTTTTAATGAGTTAAAACAGAACTGCTTAATAATGTACATGAAGTTCCTGATGTGGAAACTGTTGCAGTAAAACATAATGAAAGGAAAAGAATTCTGCAAGACTCAACAAGAGAGAATGATTTTTTTTTTAAGTAGCTGCATAAATTCATCTTTATATTTCATAAAAAGATAAAGAATGAAGAACGATGTACATTTGTCTCTGTGTTTCCCAACACTGAACGTCTTGGAGAGCAGTTGTTTTACCAGAAGCACTAGAAAATCACAAATTTCAAAATGAAACACTTTTTACCGTCGTATAAAAGAGTGGATACCACAGCAGTGAAGATATTATCTCAACTGTATTTAAATCACAAATTTCACTGATACCCCAATCATTTTCAGCACATATACCAAAGTTTATGACAACCAAGTTCCAATACTTTCTCTCACTTTACTGTTCAACAACAGCAAGCTAGTAGTTTAGGGACACAGTAGCACTTGTATTGCTTTTCCACTGAGCTAAGAAGAGTCAAAAAAAGGTCATGGCATTTTACAGAAGGAGCAAGAGTCACTGATTTGACTCAAGGAAGAGCAGAAAGATGACAATTGTAGCAGTGAAGAGAAGATGAGCATTTTCATGGCACAATGTTCTGTGGAGCTGTTACTATAGAAAGCTCCAGTGACAGAAAAATGCAAAGTTGCTTCAGACCTAGTAGTTATGTCTGAGAGTGACACAAGAGCCTAATTAGCTGTATTTAAAATGCAGCTAGTCCAGGGCGTTGAAAACTCAAGTTAAATCTCTCAGAACCCAGAAGGAAAGATTGTGCCAGGATTCACTGAATAACCTAACAGGCCCATGCAGTTTCGATTCAGAAGAAAAAACACCGCTTTGTGTATATGATATTGCCTGCAAAACTGCAGCTTGTCCATAACTGTTCCACTCAACAAAAAGCCAAGAGTTGCCCATCTCTCACCCCTGAACACTATGAACAGCCAAAACTAAGGCATGGCATTGACAAAGACTACGTATATCAGAGTCGTTATCTCCCCTTTATATTCTCTGCCATCAATACATTGTTTGGGCAGATCCCAAAACAAAATTTGGCAGAGAAACTGAATCAGCATTACAACAGTACAAGAAATAAATTCATCCCCTCCATATAGAGAAAGTTTCTTTTGGACAAAGCAGGCACCGAATAACTACTGAAAACACACTTGGCAAATTCTGCTGCAAATATAGTCAGTTATTTTTAAGAAATAAATATGCAAACAGGCTTGTCTAATTTCTCAAACATTTACAAACAAATCAATCTATACACAGGAAAAATAAGTAAGGCATGTAAGAGTTCAGCACTTTGGGGTGAAAACCAGACCTTTGAGCATTAGATGTATTTGTGCTTTTCACACTACAACTGTCCATAGACATTGTTCTTTTCTGCTTTCATTGAATTATTAAAGCTGTCTCTTGCAGTCAGTGCAACGGAATGTCTAAAAAAAGAGGTTAGTGTAAACACTGTCAAGTACTGGTGTCCAGTTACCACCTGGACAACAAATTAGGGAAGAAAAGGTGTTTGCCTACCTACTGCAGTTAAAAATTAAGTAAAACTTTCCAGAAACAATTTTAAAATCTCAGTATCTATCTCCACTTACCAAAAAAGATTTCTATCATAGAATGTCTAATTGAAACAGAAGTATTCCTGTGGTGAAGTGTGGTAGAATAAGGGTAGCGTGAATTGGTAATAACTTAAAGGCAAAACCTTTCAGCGGTGTAATTCCATTGATTTCAATGAAATTACTTCCAATTTTTACTATTGTAAGAAAGAAAAAATAAGAGAGAGGAAGAGGTTTCATCTTGATTTTGCACCAGAGAACCCAATAGCAGTTGTGCAGTTGACTACAATGAGTGCCAGATTCAACTTGGAGTCTGATGAACAAAATTTTGAGAAGATCTAGCAAATTCAATTGCAGCTCACTGCAAAAGACCCAGATGGACACTATCTGATGATTTTTTTTTTCTGGCTGTCCACTATTTGGTCTGAAAACATTAATAATGAAGGGCAACTCGTAAAAAAATCTCAGAAACACCTGTCCCACTGTGCATGAGTGAAACTGCTGATGTTTTTCCTTTACCAGGCACTATGGCAGCAGGACATGGATCCTGCAAATAATACACACTACTTATGATTTAGTCACCTAATAGGAGAGTAATTTCATGACCAAGAGCAACATGGCTAAGTACCAGTAATAAATGAGGGATCCATGTGGTGAAAAGAGTGAGCAGTAGAGACTTTGTTAACAGTGCCAGACACGAGTCATTATACTTGTTCTCAGAGCTGACCATGGCTGAAACCTGAGTCTACTCTTTATTTGGCTGCTTACTCCAAAAATGTTAAATCTTGCACAGTTAAGCCTGTATGAATCTCAATTTGTTTTCTAATAAATAAGGGGAAAAGTCATATTTAAATAATCATAAAACAAATTGAATGACTCAGCCCAGTGTGTTTTCTGGATTCTTAACAATTTCCTACAGCAAATGGTCCTTGCTTTCACTTCACACTATTAATTTTCAAAGTCGTCATTAGTCTCCTTAGAGTTTTGATGATGATTGCTTAATTAGATGGAAAAATAGACAGATTATTAATATTAATTTGCTTAACAATGGGCCAAACTAAGTTATCTTCAATTCTCAGTGCATTCTACAGCTGCCATTTTATGCTAGGAAATAATTAATAAAATTATGAATTTAAACAAAGCTCTTTACTTTTACTAGTGAGATAGAAAATCCTTATCTGAGCTCATGAACACTCATATTTTACTTCCTGACTCCTGTTGCATTTTGGTTACCATATGTAAGCCTACAAGGTAAAGAAATTGCAAGGTTTACTTTGACATTTCTATGTAAATTTCTTAACGTTATGCATGGAAATCTCATAAGACAGGCTCTGTCTTTCAGGGAAATGTGAGAACGTTCTTCTAAAGACTAGAAAGATAAATTTAAGACCAAAGCCATGAGAGTGAGGATGGACTTAAATATTTAAATTCAGAGAAGTCTGACTCCTCAGAGAATCAAGGAACTTTTTACATCTTGACACACTTATCTGGAAATCTCAACTACGCTCTTAGGCTTCTGCTTTCCACAAGCCTTCAGGGGACAGCTTGGTGAAAGTGTCCAGGATTTTTAAAAGAAAAAAATATTTTCATGACTTTTCACAGCAGGTCATCGAACCACTTGGAGGCAAAATATTTCCAAATTAGGAGAATTAAAAGGCAGGTTTGGCATTTACTTGATAGCCAGTGTACGGCAAATTTTGTTTGGGTGTGGTGCCTGCATAAGGTCTTCCTTTGCTCATTCATCACCATGAACAAAGAAGAGGTGAGGTTTGAGATACTCAAAATCTCTCTATACTTAAAGAGTTAATCTGTCTAGGCACATGAAGGGGAAACAGAATATCTTCAACTGCAACTTTAATTCAGATGGACGTCTTCTATGACATTAGTAGAATGGCTTTTGTTAAGAATAAGCGAGGGCTCTCATGCAATTGAGTGAGAATAGAAGGGTATTAAATCACAGCCCTACAAAGGGTTAGAATTGTTTTTCACACAATTCATATTTTTCCACTCTTTTTGTTGCATATATAATCTGAATCAAGTCCAGAGAAGAGCGACGAGGCTGGTGAAGGGGTTGGAGAACAGACCCTATGAGGAGCGGCTGAGAGAGTTGGGGTTGTTTAGCCTGGAGAAGAGGAGGCTGAGAGGAGACCTCATTACTCTCTACAAGTACCTGAAAGGAGGTTGTAGAGAGGAGGGAGCTGGGCTCTTCTCCCAAGTGACAGGGGACAGGACGAGAGGGAATGGCCTCAAGCTCTGCCAGGGGAGATTTAGGCTGGAGATTAGGAGGAGTTTTTTCACACAGAGGGTGATTGGGCATTGGAATAGGCTGCCCAGGGAGGTGGTTGATTCGCCTTCCCTGGAGGTGTTTAACGCACGGGTGGATGAGGTATTGAGGGACTTGGTTTAGTGTTAGATAGGAATGGTTGGACTCAATGCCTCCAGTGGGTCTCTTCCAACCTGGTTGTTCTGTGATTCTGTGATATATATGTGAGCTAAAAATTACTTCTGGAGACCCCATCACTGATGCAGGATCAAATAACTTGACATCACCAGATGCTTGCCTGACATGGTTCTTTAAATCCCTAAGGGCTCATAGAACTTTCCCAGATACCTTTTACCCTTTCAAATCCGCCATTAAAATTCGGACATTTTGGATATTTAGTAACTAAAATGAATTAGATAGCATCCCAAGCTCAATATCTTGCTCCTTAGCCCAGCAGTATCACAGTGATTATCATTCCATTTCCAACAACTTCTTACATATCAATAAACATAACCCTGCCCCCTCAGTTCCTCCACCCTCATCTGCAAGTCCTCTTTAGCAGAAACAGCCTTCTTGCATAGGTCATGTTCTCTAAACCTCTTGTGACTTCCCAGCTGTTGTTCCATTTGAACCATCTTTCAATATGTCAAGATCAATTTGTCAGCCTTAGTGAAATGAGACTGTAATACTAAGTCATGAACACGCTGACCAACAGATTGCTTCTTTGGCCATTGGTCTTCCAAGAGGAGCAATTGAACAACACTTTCCTCAAAGCCAGGCAGAACAACTCCCCCAGCAGTTCACTACAACATGTTATTATATGTTAATTCTCGGGTTTGAAGCATGATTGGATGAGGAAGGCTACTGATGAAAGCTCTGCAGCAGAAGATGACAGACAAAGTAAGATTAGAGATGATTCTCCCTGTAATTACAGCATTCCTCTTTTTTTTTTTTCCTTTTGAGGTTTCTTTCTTGAAGTGGGTAGAATGTGTTCTTTCCTGTCATTGCTTTCTGTTGTCATGTGACATATACTTTCTTCCCTCTCATTATCAAAAAGCACATTCACTTATTTTTCTGCTTTAACTTCCTTCAGAGGATAAAAGATAAAAACAGTTTAGGTCCATCTAGCAATCAGAGAGCAAATACTACATCAAACCAGAACTCAGCCGACTTAATGCAGCTCAGGAACATAGAACATTCAAAGTGAACAATGTTTGTGACACAGAAAGTAATGAAAAGTTGACAACATGAAATTGAATTCTTTTACTATTACAAACGACTCTGACAAGTTTTTGGGTTACATCCTCTCACTTACATTAACTTTTATATACAGAACCCCAAAACTTTGTCACGGAGAAAGAAAGGGCATATCTTATCTTCAACCAAGTTCTCTAGCAGAATTCTTTTGTAATATCGCTAAGTCTAACCTCTCCCACTGTTTTTGGCTGCACTATTTCTAAGTTGTTAAGGTATTGCAATAAAATACGAAATCTGAACATTTACACAGCATCATATTTTACTATCTATTACAAATAACAAGTATAGTATTTCTCAGGTTTCAGTATAGTATAATACAGTAGCAAAGGACTCCAGGGAAAATCCAAAAGCAGACTGAGATTATATCAATATATTGGTATTTCAGGAAGAAAAGTAGGAAAGGGGAGAGATTTCCCTCCCTCCTTTATTATACCTTTATCATACCAGTCAGCATTCAATTCACTATTATTCTAAAGGAAAAAAAATTAGACCAGATCCACATGCCAGACTAATCCACCACTAGTGGATTAGTATTTCATAATTGTCCCTCACATCTCCGGCGCTGGATGTTTCTTTTCTTCCTCTGTCACATTGTCTTGCCCCTCCCAGTTCTCTGCATGCCCACAAAATGCTGAATCTTCTGCAGGCATCTTTTTTATTTTGTCATCCTATATACAGTGCTCCTACTGCCTGAGTAGCCTTTCTTGATTTTGCCTCTTTTCTCTCTCTCTCACTGTCCTTCTCCCTTTTAATCTTAGTTGTATAAATCTCTTTTCCCTTTAACTTCTGGTATGTAAGAGCCAAGGCAGAAAGAGATTAACTCTCCACATGATGCCCTTAAGCCTGTTAAGCACTGCCGATAGAGTCAGTGCATGAGAAAGCTGACATGTACTAAAGCTCAGGTACTGTGATAGTTAGGCATGTGATCTTTGGACAGATTTAGTATCTATTTAAGCACTGATAAGATTAAAGAATACAACAATCGCATCTTTGGGGGAGAAAAATATAACTACAAGTCCTAAGTACAAGAAGCCAATATGGCAACACGTCACACCTTAGAAATATCTGTCTGGCACATCCGCATTACTAACCATAAAGCATTAATACTAGTAACATTTTTAATTTTAAATCTCTGGGGCCTTGTACCGTATTGCTTCATCATCTAGCTCATTCAAACTATGGGTTTTTTTGGATTAGTCTGTGTGTTTGCTCAAATCAGCCCCTCGTTGTTCAAGATGTTCACATCAATTGCATTGATATTAGAGTTTACGTGCCATGGTACGAAAGAATTTGGTTTAGTTTCTAAAACTCGCTACTCTTCTTGAGAAGTTAGTTATCAGCTCTTTGGGCGACTAAATTTAAACAGCAGAATTTCTCTCTTAAATGGTTCTAAAACAATCAGTTCTTTCTCCCAGTTAATATCACTCACATCTAATGACTATGTTTTGAATAGTCACACAGTGACAACTGTCAGAGACTGTGAACACAGCTCAAGAGACAAAGACGACAGTCAGGTGGAGGGAGATGACCCAGTTTTAAACTCACCTCTGTTACAAAAACCTTGATGACACTTGTAGACATAGACTACACTGCCAGGCACTTATGTCCCTTTGTTGAATCACTGTTATCCAGTGCTCCATTCCCCCATTTGTCCCATTTCCTGCTACAGTCTGCTGTCCCCAGTTGCTAGAGGGGGACACAGCTCCCAGCCCAGGGCTCAGCAGACATTCTGGCATACTGGGGGAGAGGGAGGCACTTCACAATTTAAACCTCAAAGAAAAGTAGATTTTTGCATTTGCAATCAATTTCTTTCGAGTGCTAAACATCCATTTAAAAAACCACAGCAGACTTGCAGACTGCTGTCAGCCCATTTGTTTCTGTTCCAAGTTTATTTCGCTGCAGCATTTGTTTCACACTGTCACCAAGAACATGATTCAACTATCTTGCTTTTAGTCCGTCTCAAGTACCAGGGCAGAGATACGGCTCACCATTAGGTCAAGGAGCCATAACTATCACCAGGTTCCTCAAGTTCCTGTCCTTTCACAGATCTCTAATTACACACAAATCCTGGTGCAATTCTCTTTGGCTGTATGCTGCAGAAATACTAATAAACAACTCTGTTTCTTTAGCTGCTGCTGCCCAGAAAGGATTAAATGAGCTCTTTTTTAAAACTGAAATAAAGCAGATAAGTGGTAAAAATAACAAGCGCTCCCCATTGCTAAAAGGAGGCTAAAAGACCTCAAGTGGAAAAGCAACACCTACGTTTGGAGAGGCAGGGGGAAAAAAAACAAAACCATAACCCAACCAAACAAATCCCCTTGTTTCACTGGCCACATCTCCTCAGCAACTGCTTCACTCCCTGGAGATCACTGGAAACAGTAAAAAAAAAAGAAAACAGAATCTGACTCTTCATACAATTCATTCTGTCATTTAGTTGCTGAAATTAGTCACTTTTTCCTGGTCCTTTCAGGGTTGCTATGTGAAGTACAAAAAGAACTTCCAGGTGTTCAAGTAATGCATAACAAAAAGTCAAACAATCAGACATGTCAGACCTTTTGCAAGCTTCAAACCCAGCAAGCAGTAAAAGTATGGTGGCAAAATAGAGCTTTTCATTTTTTTATTCCGTCCATTAGAGAGGTAATTTGTACTGCCCTCGACGTCCTCAGGTGAAATCTTACTTTTCTGGATCCTTTCTGGATTGCAGGCAATAGAGCAGAAAGTAAGAGCACAGAGTGAAAACATTTGTGATAGTAGTTTACATTAAAAAAAAAAAAAGAAAATAAGAAATCAAATCTTTTGACTAATCATGCCTGAAGAGCAACAGCACCTTATAGGCAGCATGTGGCCTCAGTGAGGGCAGTCTGAGCCTTCACAGATACTCAAACTGCTATAAAGTTAGCCCATCCCAGCACAACTTTGGGTAACACCACATTGACCCACCTGGATTTACTCTCCCCGCTTAGTGTATCTTGCGCAACTCCTTTAGACAAAGCTAAATGTAATTCACTACAAAGATGCTATAAGTAACAGAAATTTTTAACTCCCCCCTTCCAGTGAAAAATCTGTGGTGAAATTGAAAGAAGAAAAAACATAGCACTTGCAACATAGGGCTTTGACATTTTGAGGAGAATTCTTTTCATAGGGCTGGTTACAAAGTAGATCAAAAGTATATGCTCAATTTTGATCCCAACAACGTGAAACCCATTATACTAAATCATTTACCCATGGAAAGATTTCAATATATATGGAACTGTCAAAAATCTCCATTATACACGTAGAGGGTACTATGTTATGTTCCAAAAGAAAAAAAAAAAAAGTAATGTAAAACCTACAGAGATATGGGAAAGATAAATGAACATCTACCACAGAGGCTGAGCAATTCCTAAATGGCAAAGGGTCAGAAAAATTCTTCAGGTTATATTGGGAGGCATTTCTATTATCTTTGTGACTGAGTAGAACACAGGAACTGCTATCAATAAATGTCCATATATGTTTTATAGTTTGGCTCACTGCAGCCTATTTCAATTTTCACTTGCTGAAGAAGGAAAAAAAAAAAACAAAAACAAAAACAAAAAAAAAAAAAAAGAGGAGGCCTGCCAGCTCTACGGAAGAGACTACTAAACACAGTTATATACTTTGACTTCAAAAAAAGACAATTTAAACTTTTTGAATTGCATGTGTACAGGAGCACCACTACCTTCCTTCATAAACTAATAAAGAAACACCAATATATCAGAAATATAGATCATTACATTTAAACTAAATATGCCCTCCTATGTATCACAATTACAGACTTCAGAATAAAAGAGAAAGAGGCTATTATTTGGCTTGGAAATGCTCATTTCCTGACCTTATTTCTAGTATTACAAGCTGAAAACATATTTCCACCAACAGAATTAATGCAACATCTTTTTTATTCTAGCAGATGATTCTCATAAAGGAGTAAAAAGTATTCTATTTCTAAAAATTATATATATCAATTTGCACACTAATTCCTCTTCCCACGTTTCATTTTGGTTTGCACGATACTGATGCTGAAGCTGTAGTGTGCCCACAAAAATCTGATTTCCATAGAAGTTAGACATGCCCTGGATAGACATGTAAAAAGAAACTGAAATAGGTGTTTTCCTCTGCACAATGAGGATGGGATCACATGGTTCTTTCAGCTACGTAGCTGAAGTACACTTTCATCTTAGAAGAAGTATTCAGTAGGCAGTGGAACTACCAATGGTAGCATTCTAACTACTTGTCACTGTACTGAGAAAAATAAGTCAAATACCAGCAAGGGAAAAAATCCACAAGTGACAAATCACAGTTAATAAACTACATGAACAAATAGATGCAAATAAAAAAAGTCATTACTACTCTAACTTTGCACTTCTATTGTCTGTTCATAGTCACTCTTTATCCAAAATTTTCTTCTGAAGCCTTAAATGAATCTCCACTAATTGCTGAGGGAACAAAATGGGAAACTTATGACATGAATTCTTTCTATTATCTTATAATCAAATAAATATGCAGGAAATAGAAAAGCTAGGATTCCTTTGTAGACCACAAAATGGTGGAGGAGTGGGAAAGGTGGGCTGTTTTTTTTAAATATGTACACTTAAACAAACCTACAACTAATTAACTCATTTAATAAAATTAGAGCCTCATTTTTTTCAATATCTGTACAGAAAAGACTTATGAGAACAAAAAAAGCTAAATGCAAATTCAGGTCAGATTAAGCCTTTGGGTGCTTAATGGGTAAATAAAAATTATTTGCAAAGAAAACCAAATTCATTCAACATTCCATTTTTTTCAGCATCACAAGGAATGAAACAGCAATTTAGTCAAGCAGTGCTCGTTTTGTTAAAAATGCAAGTTTGTCACATTTTTCAGGTGGAATGAGTTTGCTGAACACAGGTCAAGCTGATACCACACACTGCTATTATCCCTAAGTTGTGGGGGGAAAAAAATGACCAAAAGGCACAGAAAAATTATGAATTTTTTAAAGAAAAACCCTAGTGAAATTGTTAAAAATATCATGCAAATTTCCATTAAGTGTATGCACAGCACACTTAGAAAATATGCCAACATTAACTTGCATGGTTATCCAAAACTACTAAAGGACTGGACAACTTTAAAGTCTTTTTTACTTACATTATTCCACAACATGTTAATTCTCAAGCTATCCAGCTATTCCAAGTCTTTGTAAGCTGTTTTCCACAAGCAGTTCCTGTAGAGTCAAAGACGCCTCATTCTTTGATGGACTTAGAAGTTTGGCTGATAAAGATGAGAGCAGAAATCCAATACACACAGAATTCTGTAAAGTATTTAAAGCCCCAAAGTAGATATTTAATGTATTTAAAAATGACTAAATGACATATGTGTTGAAAACAAAATAAAAAAAAGGAAAAACCATTTGTCAGAGGTAACCATGACTCAACAGAAGTCAGTACTATTTACAATGTGGTATTTACAGTCTGGAGGTAAATACTACAACCCTGCAAATACAACCAGCAGCAAACATGATCAGAATGTTAAACAATGAAGACCAGAGAGCCCTCTTTCAGAACAGCCCCAGACGCTTGTTAAGCTGAGTCTACACAAAGCAACCAGGATTGTACTGCACCCCAATGTAAAGTTGCAAACCTATGAATAAATATTGTTATCAACATCCACAGTGCTGAGAACCCTGCCTTGCACAGCAGCAACTCTGAAATGAGTGCCAAGTTCCCGTGTGATCCTTGGCTGCACAAAAGAGAAGTAACGAGATCAGGATGTGGCTCTGCACATCTCTGAAGTACCACTGAGACCCATAATAAAATACTGCATACAGACTTCTTCTCATGTTTTAAGGTTCATTAAAAAATTGAGAAGGATGCACAGAAATGTTTAGAATCAAACCAAAGGACCAAGAATAAAAATATAAAAACTGTCTCAATTACACTTTTTTAAAGGAGAAAATACCTGTTATAGCTCTATAATTCTGCAGTATAGTCTAACAAGAGCCAATAACAAACAAAAAAAACACACTAAGTGAAGCAAATTAAATTAGATAAAGCTTTTAATAGTAAGAATGATAAACTATTGAAATAAGAAAAGAAATGGCAGGTTCCCTGCTCCTAATATCTTCAAATGATTGGATTCCTTTCTGCAAACTGTGCTTTCCTCTAACATGATGAAAGATCATTAGGGGAAGCCATGGCTGCATTCCCAGGAGGTTGGAAAATTGATCTAACTATGGACCCTCACATAACAGGTAATTTCAGCAGTTTACAGTCAGCAATGCGAACTTCCTCTTCTGTGTCATCTCTACAATTGATCCTGTGGGCAGTGGGAAAAACTACCACCTGAAATAGAGGGCTGAGCTAAGTCAAAATCTTATCTCTCCTGAACTCTGCTCCTACAGGCATTCTCAATGCATTCTACAAACCAGCAATCCACAGAGATCTACACCCCACAGCTTTGCTCAGAAAGCATATCTGCTGTTCTGAGACAGTAAAGCCTCTTCAAACTGTGCATCACAGGTGAAGAATTTAAAAAAAAAATAATCACCACACTATTACAACATATTCCAGCTCATATTGCAAATGTATCTCCCTAACATCAATTTTCTTTTATCATAAATACATATCAAGTTTTGCATATTCCTACTCTGTTTATTCTGTCTTATGATGGCCAAGACCAAAACTGTCTCAAATCAGTCAATCATAACAGAATTCTTGTTCTGTTTTATATTTCCTCCACAAATGCACATGAATAAAACAGGACTAACACAGTTATGAACTTGGATGACAGAACTTGAGAGCTTATTGTAGTGAAAGAAATGCCTCTTTTCCACACCGCATTTACAATAAGCACTGCATAAAGTTCAATTGTATGATTGTGGTGATCATGATTTAACAGGATTTCTTTTTCCTCCTGGAGGTATCCACAAGGTTAGGTTTACAAATCCAGACAGAAATTGCCTAGATGCACAGAAAGAGCAGCTGACTCAGGAGTTTTCTGAAAATCTCACCCAAAACCGCCCATGTATTAGACAAAACCATCTGTTTCAAATGGGAAAGTTGAGTTTATTTCCTGCCTGTTTTTCAGCTCACATTATTTATTGAGATTCTGCATGCAGCAACTGCATTTCAGATTTCTCCCTGGGAGCAGGAGGAGGCAGGTCCCACCCACAGCACGTGAAAGTGCACTGCCAGCTGAGAGTGTTAAAGTATTGCACAGGGAACAGCAGGGCACCATCCTCCTGCATCTCAGAGGGAGTCTTGCTATCTCTCTCCTGAGAAACAGTATTGAGACAGCCCTTGCCATGCAAAGAGCTCTCAGATTTCACCGATGTTTACAAATCAAACTTTACGCCAGGCAGGGGTAAAAATGTTACACCATCCAAACCTATAGGTTATTCTTTCATGTTGCTCACAATAGTAACTATAGCTAAAACACACAGACTGGAAAGCTGGTACTCTTGATATCTGTGATGCAGCATAACCAAGCAGCAAGACATGACTATGTTTAGCATGGTTGGGAAAAGTCTTCAAGGGCAATCCCACATTCAAGTAAATCCAGACTAGACAAGGCATAGGGGGGAAATAATCTTGGAGAACAGAGACCAACCTCTCAACAAATCAGTTTTAAATATGGTGCTCAGCAAACAAGAAAAGGCATTGTGGTTGACATTACACTTAGCTTTTTGGGAGCATTCAATGAGCCACAAACGTGGTGCACCTTGCATTCATCTCTCCCGCATACCACGAGAGAGCTTGACTCTCCCATGACACTACTATACTCATTACTTACCTGACCTTTTCTTCTCTAGTTTCTCGATTGGTCATTTTCTCTCTTCTGACACTGTTATTCATTCACATCATCTTCCTGCTCACCAGTTTCCAGACTTACACGGGCCTTTCCTCTTCCTCCCTCTGCTGCCTTGTTTACTGAATCCTCATAATTTATTCTCTCTCCTCTCCTCCGTGATATATTCCTTCCTTGCGCATCAAAAGGATTTTCACACTGTCTGATCCAAGCTCTTAAAAAGATCAAAAATAAGGATGCACATTTGTTTATTTACAACTTTTTTGTGTGTGCATGATTGAAATTTTGATTAAACCACAGGAAAATTACACAAGTAACAGCATCTCCATTCAACTAAATGCCTGTTCATCTTCATATACCAAACCCCACAAGATTTATTTGTAAAAAGCTGTGCGTCCAAAGCATAGTTCAGTGTTTTTCTCAAGTTGTATTTAATTTGATGTCTTTTATCCCAAATTGCTTTGCTTTGCTTTCTTTTTTAAATATTGTCATTATTTTACTATTATGAGCTAGTCCTCGCTTCTTTCTCACTCTGGCAACCACCTTGGCTCAAGTCTAACTTGTCAAATGAAGCAGAAGCCTGTTAGAAAAATACAAAATTGCTTTAGATGAATTCATTTCTTTTCCTTGCAGGAAAGGAAAAAAAAATAAAAAGAAAAACATTTCTTATTTCCTCTGCTGTTTGGGTGCTTAGCTAAATCATGCCCTCAAATAAATTTTAAAAAGTACCTTTTATAGGAAAACATTTTTTCCTGCCTGTTCTCCTGTGCATTATTTCTCTCTGCCAGACAGCCTTTACCAGCCACCTCTCCGGGCTTCCTTGTCTCCACACTGCATTCCTGCTTGGTAATTGAGCAAAACTCTGCTAGGCTTTTTTACATTGAGGAGACTGTTATCAGTGCAAAGACAGCCTGCCTAGGAAATCTCAGAGGAGAAACACTCTTTTCTAATATCATCCCTAATTGTATTACTCAGCAAATGACACTGCTCCTCTGTGTTCGGTAGCTCAGACGACTCCTGCCTCCAGTGGAACTGGACTGGAGCAACTTAATGTCGGGCTTTTTGCAGAGACAGCCCTCAAGGTTGAAGAAGTGAGACTAGTCCAACTCTCCTTCATGAGTCTTCATGCTTTCCCCAGGAGGATACAAGATCAGTCAACTCCAGGCTAATGTTTCCCTATGGCCACTCCCAAAGGGTTGCCTTGTACTTGCATGTGTAACGGGTTCAAGAGCAGCATGGAGCTGCCCCTTGTTGGCCTGCTCGTCTCTTGGCTGTCACCAGCTCCTGCTCTCAGATGTGAGAAGCACCATTTTCTTCTCACTTTCCCCAAGTCACTGCCTATGAGACTCATTGTCCCCTCAGGGATTAAAACCAGCACACTGACCACCTCAGGAAAATGGCACCTCTGGAGAAGAGCCATGTCGTGGCTTTCACACATGGGGAGCCTCAAGTAAACAGCTGTCAGGGGCAAACACCCCCATGAGGGAAATGACCATCACATATTGAGTTCTGCAAGGAAAAGGCTGCCTCAGAGAAATGGAAACTTAGAGTGATACCTGCTTGCACTCCCACCTTCCCTTACATATGCCCTGCAGCGCTGAGGGTTGCAAGACACACTGAAATCAACCACCTCAAAGGGCAGACTTTTTCTTTTCCTACCTTTCACACCCACAAAGACAGCTCATAGTCCTGCACTGGAGCAGCTGTACCCAGGGAGCAGCGTGTGGCTGCCTCTCCCCTGCTGTGGGGCTGCCATGGTCATCGGCCCAGTTCCAGGCCCACTTCTCCTGCCTCTGTTTCACAGATGTACCATCCACAAGTGACTAGCATGACCCCTCCACAGCTGATTTGTAGGCTGGGGTTTATCTGGGGCAAAAGGCTGACACGGCTCCTTCATGCACAGACAATCCATCATGTCCTCAGCGACAGGGTACAGCGCTTTTCTTCCCTTTCCTCCCAACCGCCCTGAGGATTCCATCACCAGTGAGCTCGCAGCGCCTGTCCAGGAACCACACTCAGGAAGTCTGCAGTGTGAAATTGGAAATAGAGAGATAAATTGTGCAGGTAAACTCTGCTCCCAGAGGCTAAACCCATTGCCACAGCAATCATGGAGAACACAACCCACATTTAAAAGGAGGAGAGGGGGAGCTGCACCGCAGATTTCCACAACTGCTCAATATAAGCTACCACACTAGGCTGGAAGGATGGAGGAGAAGAAGAGAGAAATCACATTCCTTTCACAGGCCATTTTACTTAATATCTGCTGCGACCATATGTGTGCTCATAGAAACAATCTCTGCATCAAATATTAAGGCATTTCCAGGGAAATCTGTAAGTTCTGTACTTACTGCACTCAATCTTTTTTGTTCATTCCATCAGTCCTTATTAAATAATTAATAACAGGTAAAAAAATGATCTTTCACATTAATACAATTTCTACCACAGTTAAAAGAGCAGCTCCATCTCATGTTCGCCATTTAGGAACAAGAGATGCTTGATGTTGATATACACTTTACATTTATCTTTTGAGTCACAGGGCATTTCTTTTCCCCTGGCTCCAACTGAAACTCCACACCTGACTGTTCTTGCAAGAGACTCACCACACCAGTGACAGGTTCACAGAGAGATGTGGGCATCACAGTTGTCCTTGGCCCTCTGCTTTGGGGCATCGCTGGCTCCAAAGGCTTCAGCCACTCTCACTTCCACACCTTTTACCACACTGTATATTCACATGGGCCTCCAACCACCTCTCTTCTCACAGGCACCACCAGCAAGACCCTCTCCCAGCTTTCTGTTTGCCCCTAGTAGGGTGTCAAGTGGGCAACCCAAGGCCATGTACTCCTCCAAGAAGATGCACTAGCCCTTGGGACAACTTTCATCAATTCCTCCTGCTGCCTCTCCCAGGAGCTTTCTGTCCTTCACCTTCTCTTTTTCCTTAGCAGCTCTCCCGAGACTGTTGCCATGGAAATCCCCAATTATGAACCCCTTTCAGATTCTCTGAGCCCCAGGAACCAGTCCCTAGAAAGAAGAAGAAAGTGTTCTTCTTTCTTCTTCTAGAAACGGAATTTCTTGGGTTGTGTCCACAAATGGTCATGGTTCCTGCAAAGAAGGACCTCACTGGCTGCCCTGCGGAGCAGCCCTCTGGGCTCAAGCTGTGTTTGAATCAGTTTCATTGCTACCATGAGATGAACCCCACACCATGAACACAACACAGATCATCACTGCAAACATCTTGTCATTTATACTTACAGAAGAGCCAAAATGCACTTAAAAGCATTGGATACATCAGAGAAAAAATAAATCAGAACTGCTTTGGTTCTCCAGTCTGCCAGTGCTCAGCTAATAATGTGCAGAGTGCTCTACTGAAATCCAGAAACTATGAATTTACATTAAAATGGTCATTCTACCAAAATAAAGTAGAAGATATTTCCATAGGAAAATGGTATGTTAACCAACATATACGATTGAAAATCTTCCCCATAAAACTTTGGTTTCGACTTTGCACACATTTGATATTATGGTTGGTGAATTTTGTAAAAGGTATTTATACTTAAATTGGGTTAAAGCTGTTAATATAAAGGAATAAGCCTATATTTTTTCATTTCTTGATTAAAATGTCATGGAATTGAAGAAAATGTTATTTTCAAGGAAATAATGCTAATGTTATGCTCCAAATAGGATGATAGGTAAGGCAGTAGGAAAGACAGTAAGAAGCGATACTTACATATCCACCACAATTCACTGATAGGTTTTTTTTTTTCTAAAAAAACAATATAATGTCTAAACGGCACAATAACCGGAATATGAAGAAAAAGCCATTTTCACTTCAAAAACACTTCACAGTGAAGCTTTTGCAATTTAAGTACCATTCTTAACCCATTTTCACAGGTCTTTACCTTAATGCAACAAAATGAAAGTGACCTTAGGGACATTTTCTCCTCTCTGTCACAGGCAATACAGGCAAACTATATGAACTCCCAAACACTAAAATTGTTGCTTCTAAATGGGGCTGTCTCGGAGCACAAAGACACTTTACAGCCACTGAGGCATAACTATATGTTTACTTTCCCAGTAGTGTAATTTGCGACACTGTGATTGGTGCTGCAACCATGGCTCACAAAAATCATACTACAATTATTCAATGTAGTTCAATTTGCAAAACCCTCTCTGGCAACTAGCTAATAATAATTGACTCCATCTGAACAAAGCATTCTCAATAATCACTCTATTATCGGGTTTTTTTCAATTACTTCTCAGTTAAGTGAAATTTCATACATCTGAATGGCTCTACTTGAACTTACTTAAAAACAACCACCTTCAACAATTCCAAAAACAACATGTTAGCTTTTCCTTCTATTACAGGGAAACGTGTCAATTTCCAGTATAACATAATAATAAAGAAACCTAATAGTTAACTAAATGAGACATTGTCAAGAGGAATTAGGTTCCAAAATTTTCCTCTTTTCAGCCATGCGAAGAACAATGTGCAGGAAAAAAATCTCATATGACTTCTTTCAATTTAAATTACATATTTCAGTCATACAAAAGAATACAAGATTTTCAATCTATTTCACTCACCATGCACAAAAACTGGAAGGAAAAGGGCATTAAAATCAAAAGTATTAATAATTTCAGAAACACATATTTCAATTTTTGTTTTACATAAACTTATCAAGTGTTTATGTTTTCATAATTACCACAAATCTGAAGTAAAAATATTTTATAAAAAATTATATTTTTTCTCTAATCTTATTTTAGTAGAAAAGTCAAAAGAAGCTATTTCAGATTGAAGTCTTTTCAGGGTACTGGGTACCTAGTATAAAAAATAAATCTTATTCAAAAGCTGTGTTTAAAAGATACATTTTTAATCTTTAAAAGAAACCTTACTACACTTTTTTTGCTTTTCATATGACAGCCCTTTGAAAGGTCTGAAGCAGAACTCAGGAGTTTCAGACTCCTATCTAGACTCTCTATCTAGAGATAATTAAGTAATTATCATGACCCAGTAGTTTCCGGGGAAACAGGAATTGGTTTGTGAGCTCTGATTAAGAAATCATAGAACACCGAACTGCTACTTACATGCCTATCTCTTCCAGGACTGGTATATACGTTTAAGTGAAACAAACTACCCCTGCCCACCAAACAGGCATAGCTGATTTCCCCTTCTCTGAAAAACTGAATTGTGAAGTCCTACTTAGGTGTTGCAGTGTGGCAGAAAGGAGAGACAAGTTCCAAATTCACAAGAGATATCAGAAGAATTGTTCAAAGTATACAAGCTCACTCTATCTCTGCTTTCGGGAGAAGACCAGCTCACTAGTAGCCAGTGAAATATTATTCCTCTGACCTCAGAAGAAATAGGATCATGTCCAGCTTCTCACAGTCAGATTCTAGGGATTAAAAATGAAGAACATATTCAGCCCCATTTGAAATCACAATAAAGGTGTTAATGAATTAATTAACAGGTACAAAGACAAAGCTCCACTGCTCAGCTTTTTAAAAGCTATGTGCTACCAGTGAGCAATGTCAGCTCTACATCTTTGCCTGCATAATTGTCTGACATTTTACACTGAAGTTATTTGCAAATTGAGATGACGGATGACAGAAAAGTGAGTTCTAAAATATCCTTTAATTTGGTGTTTGGTCAATGTTCCAACAAAGGTTATCAAACAGGTCAGGTGATTTTCATGGACAAAGTGTCTGCACTGTGATAAGAAATGTGATGGAAATAGTGACAGAAAAAAATCGTTCTCTTGTCACCCTCGGTAATGTTACAGACATCCTCATGTAGTTTTACTGCCATGGGATAAGTGATAAATTATGTATATGGTACAACATCATGCTGATTTTGGGGAGGGCATCATGAAGGTGAAACGCATACCTTCTGCTCATGAATGTCAATGCAATTGAAGTTTAGGAAGCAAATACTGCTGTCAGACAACTAGAAAACAAAAAGGACAGAAAATATGTTGCCTGGGTGCTTGCCATGAATGAGGGTTGAAGAGAAACTTCACTGTTTGAAAAAGCAACAATAAGAGATCCACAAAAAACCCACTTTGTGGAATAAAAGAGCTGACTTCTAAGATTTCCTTCAAGGCTGGGGCATATCAAATTCTTTAAGGACTGAAAAGAAGAAAGAAATCATCAGTAGCTAGACCTCGAAACCACATAACAAGGCTAAAAATCAGTAAAAGACAATACACTGTTGAATCTGTCTTCTCAAAGTACTGTCTGGATATTTCTCTCTTTTCTAGATTTTTTTTTAGCCCAAGGGCTTGACACACCTCCTCAAGGCGGCACAATACACTTAATCTCCTCCTTGCATGGTGAAGATTGCTTCTATATCACACACCCTGGAACATGACAAAATGCTTCTGCTGTTGTGTAAACTGTAAATCATTAGCAAATGCTGATGACAAAATAGAAATCAAATGTAGGCAGCTCTCTATAGAGATTTATCTTCTGACATGTGGATGAATATATGCATATACACATGTTTTCCCCAAGTATCAAAAAGCAGTAAGTCTCTATTTTGAAAGCATGTGTTCTTTGATTTAATTCCAGCTCTAAGATCATTTCTCACATACCAATAATTGTCTTTGTAGGATGTGGCAGTAATGCTGTCTGGCCCTTCCAATATCTTTAAGAAATTTTATGGATTCTTTGCCAAAAAGTAAAACATTTCATCACAGAAGTCACACAAATGCAGGTGCTGCTACCTGCTTTTGGCACAGGCAAGAACATGAATGTAAAAGCCACCACACTGATAGCACCTTAAAGCTGTCATGGGTACTTGTTGCAAAAGATTGGCAACAGAAACCTCAAAATTGGCTCTGAATGTGACTATAGGTCACATGCAGCAGCCTGACATTATCCTAATCACACAGGACACGTATACAGAGCTTTTCACTTTAATATTACATTGACCATACAACTTGAAAATTCACATTCAAGGACTGAACCTAGGAGAAACATTAATGTTAGAGAGAAAATGAACTGAAGACAGAGATGGGATGCTGCAGAGTGACAGCTCTAGAAAGCCTGTAAATTGTGCTTGGGAGTTGGGCTTGATTTTGACATTAATAGGAGCCACTGGCATCATTTGATACTATATTCTGTGCAATCAAACATGTAATTGCTGCAGATATGATGCCAGATATCCCTTAAGAGTATATCTGACATGTGTCACTCGTATGAAAGGATTTCATAAAAGCATTGCATATTGAGCTGTACAGACCCATGAATGCATTAGCATTGGCAAAAGGTCAGCTTTTTCTTCTTTTAGCATAAGAAATTAAAAAAGCAGAACAACCACTTTACTAATGTCAGAACTTGTTCTACAACTAGGTGCTAATATCATAGAAAATACGTTTGACTTCTTTTACCCTTTGCTACAAACAAGAATAGTTTACTCCTCCCTCAGGAAAAGCTTAGAACATTACATCGGGTGCTGATCAAATGGCCCTGTGGTCCTTCAAACTCAACAGCAGTTCTAAAATCACCTGCTCAAAACATCATATCAGCTTTATTTCTGTCCTGCAATGCATGAAACAAGACATATCCAGAGTTCAAAGACTTCCAAACATCTGAGCAGTACTACTGGATCTGACTAAACATGTCTAAAAATATGGTTTTAATCATTCTATCAAAGTCAATGATCCCCGATCAATTAGTGAAATCTGTTCCATAAGAATATGTTTCTTTCCATTGGATGTAAAAAAAAGAAAAAATAAATAAAAAAAACTTGAAAGCAAATGCCTTCCAACAGACTTTCAAGATTTAAATAACTATGTATTGTCAGAGCTGTTCTCCTCCATAACAATCCTTTACAAGGCTGAAAGAATTTCAGTTTTCTAGTTTGTTGTTGATTGGGAGTAGAAGTGAAATAGTACTTAGATCCTCAAGCAAAAGTCCATATCTCTCTTCTGCCTTACTTGTATAAGATGACAGAAATTAAAGTGAGACAAGGACAGTGGGCTGCTTATTTGGAACATGCTGTTTAAGAGAGAAGCAGTATCTGTCATCCCCATGAGGGAGGAATAATGATATCAACTAACTCTCTATTTCTGTAAGCAGTATTTCTTTTAAACTGAGGTTTTGTAACACTGATTCATTTTTGACTCAAACAATTTACCACAATTCAGGATCCAGAGAGTTGTTTTGATTAGGAGGAAGATATATATCATGATGGAACCAAGTAATTTTCAGTTGAAATCATTTACTTGTATAGGACATACGAAGTTCTGTTTTCCTGATCACAGGGTCAAACACTAAAGCCTGTCATCACACACAGCTTGAAGCCTTGCCCAGCCTGCAAACAGACAGAGACTTTTTCTTCAGTGGCACAAACCCAATGACATGTCCCTCTAGTTTCTGATCTCTGTCACACTCCAGTTGTGACGTAGCTTGCTTTTCTCATGTGTTATTTCAGTACAACCCCTCAAGTCCTCTTTAAGCTTCTAACATGAAAACAGAACTCAGGGAAGTGCTTAGTAAGGGCCCCTAGGGAAAATGTATTGAAGGTGCTGGAATCCATTGGTGCTGATCACTTTTTAATTAGTTTTAATAATGCTGTTCACCACTGTAGGGTAGAAATTCATGCTGCCATTCACTCTGCCTGGGCAGTTATTATTCTCCAATTTTTCATAGAATAACCAGGTTGGAAGAGACCCACCAGACCATCAAGTCCAACCATTCCTTAACAAACAAATTCCTATTTTCCCTCCAGCTTGCCCTGTATCTTCCCTAAGTACAGGACTTTGCAAAGTGGAGCCTGGTCTTGTTGATTTACAACTTTCTGAAAAATTAACAAGGCCCTTTCCAGTTTTGTTTTCCATCATCCTTACAGCATGCGAGTTTGATGTCCTCTGTGTATTTGACCAATATAACCTCCACTTCATTACCCAAGTTCTTAATGAAAATACTGAATACAAACAGGCAGGTTCAGCTCTGGCAGTGCACTACAACTAGTGTTGATTGGTTTCCACTCCACTGCTTGCAGTGTTTTCATGCTGGACACATTTCCCTGTGTAGCATATAAAGATGCCATGAGAAAATGTCAAAATTCCAATTGGAATCAAATGGTATACCCCCCTATGTACTGTATCTATTATCCTGCCCTAGAAAGAAATCAGGTTAGTTAGACATTTGTTCCTCACAAGCCCATAGGGTTTTTCTAATCACTTAATCATCTTCAGCAACTGTTAAATTGACTGTTTAATAATTTGTCCCAGAACCTGCCCTGGGATTGAAACCAGGGTAACTTCTCCTGAATTTTGCCAGTTTAGTCCATTTTTCCTCCTTTTCTCCAGCTGAAATCTTTAAGTGACAACTTCAAGAAACTCAACATATTAATAAAATGCATTCTACAAAAAGATAACCATAACTCATGTCCCAAAAAGTGATCTGCATATAAAAAAACATACTGTTTATCTGAACATTCCCAGGAGTTTCACAAAGGACCGTGGCTCATCCAGTGAAATTGCCAGAAAACAGGAACAACTGAGACTACTTGTTCTAGTAGGAGTATGAATCAGAGGGGTTATGCTCGAAGGATACAAATGAGTGCACAGCATATCGAACTTAAGCCAAATGCTCCAGTTAATCCTCCTGTGATGCATAACAAGCAAGCAAGCAACAAATTGAAAAGCATCCTTTTAAATGATGAAAAACACCACATTCTTTTAATTTTAAAAGGACAGTGTATGGACACTTGTAAAGTGTCTTGTATAGTGAGGGGGAAAACACACAGCAAGGAGGATTAGATGTTTCTACAGACAAGAGCCAGAAACAAATGCCCCCCACTCCACAGCGGAATAGCAAAGCACCAGTTTGCCTTGTTAAATCTAAAGCAAGAGCACTGCCAGAGGGAATTGCTGCATCTCTGCTTTTGATGCCCAAATGCTGATCATGCTCACCACCAGCTCACTCTCCCAGCACATTCCTGCACTTGTCTTTCTGCCAGTGATCACTGGTTACATTTTTCTTCCCCTCTCCTCCTGCTTTACAATAGTTTTCTTACCATTTTGCCGCCATATAGCACCTGATCAGTCTCAATTACTCTGCAGTAAATACTTGCTCCAGGACCAGAAATGTAAGTAATGTGACTGGGCCACAGAGCAGTATGGTTAAAACTTGCCATATTTTCCATTGCTTATGTGTTCCACATCTGGTCTGTTATTTACATTCCCATGCATTCACTTCCACAACTCACTTAGCCTTTTATCCTCCTTCAAAATCATCCACTTGGCTGAAAAGCTGAGGTGAAAGACACATTTAGCCTGGAACCACACATCAGCTATTGTGCTGCTCACCCTCCTCATTTCCCATAGCAGCGTAATTCTTTTTTGTATTATTAAGCCTAAACAACTGTAAAAAATTGTAGAATCGTCGAATAATTTGTACTGGAAGGGACCTCAAAGCCCATCCAGTTCCACTCCCCCTGCTATGGGCAGGGACACCTCCCATAGAACAGGTTGCCCAAGGCCCCATCCAATCTGTCCTTGAACACCTGGATGAATGGGTCATTTTTGGTTTAAGCCTTTTGTTTTAATCTTTACGAAGCCCATCTCAGTCTAACTTTTGTCTGTATTCCCAATTTAGCTCTACCTCCTTGCCCACCAAGATATATTTACTGCACACTGTTCAAAGTCTGCTCTGAAAACAGAATTATTTTTAGCACCTGTCAGGGTAATACTAGAATTTCATAAATGTCAAAGGCGAAACAAATGTCATTTGTTTGAGGAGGAGGGACTCCCTCTCCCCATCTCAACACTTCTAGGTAGAGAACTAAGCAAAAGAGAAAACAATGCCAAAATTGTACAGGAATTTTCTGTGCCCAAATGAGCCACCCAGCACATGACATTTTGAACAAGCTATTGCAACACCGTGATTATTGGTTCCAAGTGTATCTATTCCCAATTTGGTTTGGAACTGCAAGTCAGCACTTCCACAAATCAGACCCTAGACCCCATAATGATGCATCAGAGAAAACACGTGAACAGTGCTTAGTTCACACAACTTGTTCCGTAAGAATGCACTGACAAAGGCACTGAGCAAATCCAGCTCTCCAGTGCACCATTCAGATGAGCCTTCATTGGGAAGGCATCGTCTTGTGCCCTGAAGTCTCTAGCTATACAGAACCCAGACCACTGGTGCACTCAGCATGCCCTTGCTTCATTCTCTTGACTGCACAGTCATTCCTCTTTTTTTTTTTTGCATTATCTGCCCCAAGAAACAGCTTGCAGCTTACGTCCATTATTCATTCTTCCCACTCCAATGCTTCCCTTGCGTTTGCAGTTGTGTATTTAAAGGCCATTTCCTAACCGCAGGCACACAGAGGGCTGCATCAAGGTTGCACAAGTATTCTGAGAGCCTGACTTTGCAAATTTAATGTATTTGCAGGTCTATGATCACATATGCCTAAAATACACCAGAATTAATAAATAATCATGTTTTTTACTTAGTGCTTAATAAGAACCATAGGAAGTACACCACACACCCCATGCCTTCTCTCTCACCTTTTCTTTGTGCATATCCCCAGGGTATGTGATTTGTTACCTGAGAAAGAGAACAGAGCAGAAGACCACTCCAGCATGGCATGGCCTCTACTGTATGGGACCAAAATATAGACACTCATCAACATGCGCCTTCCGTGACTCTATGCTCAGCAGTAGTAATTATTTCCTCCTCTCTCAGGATTAGGAGACACAGGACAAAGAAGATATACATGAGAGACTGCAGCCCAAGTGAGCACGTACTGTTTGCACATCAGCTTCAGACCTTGTTCTGAGGCTCAGCCTTGCAGCAGGAACTCACAGTTGGTGGGGAGAGCCAGACCAGTAAAGAAGAAGTGATCCTGGGACCAAAATTCACTGCCACAGCTGAATGCATGGGGATGGTCATGTGCTGAAGTGTTCCTGCTTTTGCCTGAGAAATGGTCACATCCAAGAGCAAACTACAGCATTTTGATCCAAAGTTTCCTGCTCTGCTGAATTTATTATACCATCCATTTCCTTCAACTCTCTGCTGCAAAGGTCCTAAATAACTGTTGATCAGAAAGAATCTAGTTGATATAGAAAAAATGCAACTTGTATAAGGCCATTATGTTCAGTGATATCTGTATGGAAAATACTTTTCACAATCACTACAAAAAAAAACCCCTATATCTTCTATGCTGCTGCAAAACCCCAAACTAGGAGTGAGAAAGAATAAAAGGATTTTTTTTTAAATAGCAAAAATTAAGAGAGAATGTGCTGGGGAAACAAGCAAGAGTTGAACTGTGATATAGCTAGCATTTTACACACAGGCTTTTAGTACAAAATAAAAGCACTGCATCAACAAAAGAGACTCATTACTAAGAGTACAGATTGCTGGGACCAGCACAGGGGGAATGTGATTGGCAGTTTGGGCTTTGGCTAGAGTTAAACGCGCCCATTGGAGATCAGTGATTCAAACCACTTTTTCTGATAAGCAGCATGGGTATCTGCCGAAGGGAGACACTGCAGTCTGTGTTTGTTGCCCTCATTTTGGTAGCAAGTTCTTAAAGATACTGAAACATGAGTAATAATCCCTCATCCAGTGACCAGAAGGATCTTAAGAACCACCTGGTTTGATGAAGAAAATGAGGAGCCTGAGCTAAGCATACCCAAAATCACATCGTAACTGCAGCCTGGAGCTGAACACCCAGGAGGTAGATTTACTCTGAAGTTTTTGCCTTTCTCTATGTTTTGTTCGTCTTGAACATAGCATTTAGTTAGCAATAAGGCACTTACCACTCACTGGAAAGACACAATATTACTCATCAGCTTGCATCCCTGCATGTTTTTAGTGTTTGCTTCAGTTGTGCAAGCTACAAAAGCCTTTGCTTTTGGCAAATCAATAAAAAAGCTCACATCTTTCACAGGTTCAGCCCCTGTGTTTGTCAAATCTATTAGAAGATAGATTTTGTCATTTACAGCACTTTTCATCTTGTGTAGCCCTAAACACCAGCAGCTGGACTGAGATTGCCTTTTCAGAGTTCACAAGGGACTTCTACCGCTGTCAGATCTAAGCAAAACTATAAAACTATTTCTCAAAGCAAGATTTATTGAAGGGCTACCATCTGGTGACAAATGTTGAAGGAATAACAAAATCCTTTGTATTGCGGGGTTTCTTGACCTGCCTGTTTATTAATGTTCATCTTTCCTCATAACTCAAAAGCTCAGCTTTGTGCTTCTGATGCACCCTTATGATAACAAATAAAATACTGCTGCTGCTTGTGCACACAGGAAAAAATCAGTTCATTAAAATGTTAGTGTGGTAGTTGCCAATGACTACATTTGTTTGCTTTCCCCACTTTCCCTATCTAAACATAAGTAACAAATCTCTACCAGCTCCACAAAAGAACTGAGCTTTTCCAGGAGTTAGAGAATGGCATATTTTAATTCATCTTCTATTTAAAAGCTCTGATTTCTGTCATGGGTAGGAACACTATACAAGGGTGCATAACTAGTGTTATTTCAACACATTTTCAAAACGTGACTGAGCAACTCTGCTCTGTCATGTGTGCTGGACATTTACTATTGCTAGCAACGGTGGGTTTTCCCTGAATTTTTTCCAGACCCAATGCAGTGAAAAAAAATTCAAAGAGACTCTTTCGGACTGTTCTTACTCAGGCAAAATTCATTATGTGTTTAAGAAGAGCATTTTGTGAGGCTCTGGATTAGGAGACCAAAAAGTGGTTAAAATATGCACCTTTGCTTATGCCTCCTAGTTTCCCCTATACACCTGATCTAGTGGGACGTGTCCCTGCCCACAGCAGGGGAGTTGGAACTGGATGAACTTTAAGGTCTCTTCCAATTCAAACTATTCTATGATTCTATGACAATCAGATGTTTGAATCTGGCTTCCATGTTGCAAGATCTTAGTCTATATGGACACCAATACTGAGGAGCCAGAGGACTGTAGAGAAGCGGTCCTTTCTGTAGCCTGCATGCTTCCTAACAGGACTGCTTGATACCTCATCTTCTGGACCACAGCCTGAGCAGCAATTTCCACCCTCCTAGACTGCAATGACTGAATTTAGAAGACAAAGCTAAATCAGATCTTTTTAAACTGGTTAATAGGAAAAATGCTCTGTTGTGCTTCACCGATCTTAAAGTCCCTCTTGTTCTGCAAGTACCTTACTGGGAATAATTCAATATAATACCCCAGATTCAATCACAATTATGCTCTTTGTATAACACACGTGCATAGAGAAAGCTTCCATTATCTCTATGTTCTTACATCAATATCACCTAGGATTGTATCACTGCAGCTCGTCAGTTCTGACTAGTTCACTGCTAAGTGTGACTGTTAATTGGCTGTAATATTGCTGCTTTCCAGGTTTCCAACTCATATAGGAATCAAATTTGTATTTGTATGGGAACATTAGGCATAATATTCCTCTAGCAATTTCCCCAGTGATACAGACAGACTCCACTTTGTTACAGAATCATAGAATAACCAGGTTGGAAGAGACCCACTGGATCGAGTCTAACCATTCCTATCAAACACTAAACCATGACCCTCAGCACCTCATCCACCCATTCCTTAAAGAACTCCAGGGAAGGTGAATCAACCACCTCCCTGGGCAGCCTCTGCCAGTGCCCAATGACCCTTTCTGTGAAAATTTTTTTCCTAATGTCCAGCCTAAATCTCCCCTGGTGGAGTTGGAGGCCATTTCCTCTCATCCTCTCCCCTGCCACTTGGGAGAAGAGGCAACCTCCCTCCTCTCTACAAACTCCCCTCAGGTATTTATAGAGAGCAATGAGGTCTCCTCTCAGCCTCCTCTTCTCCAGGCTAAACACCCCCAGCTCTCTCAGCCGTTCCTCATAAGCCCTGCACTCCAGCCCCTTCACCAGCCTCGTGGCTCTTCTCTGGACTCGCTCCAGAGCCTCAACATCCTTCTTGTGGTGAGCGGCCCAGAACTGAACACAGGATTTGAGGAGCCAGTGCCGAGTACAGAGGGGAAATAACCTCCCTGGACCTGTTGGTCACACCGCTTCTGATACAAGCCAGGATGCCACTGACCACATGGGCACACTGCCCATGACCGCCTTCTTGACCACATGGGCACACTGCTGGTTCATGTTCAGTCATATCACAACACTTTTAAAAAAAAAAAAAGTAAAACAAAAAAAAACCCTACAACAACAACAGAAATTAATCAAAACTAGTCAGAATTCCCACCTGTTCCCTGTAAATAGCAATCGTCTATATTCACATGTTTCTGTGAGCATCTCCCAGAGTAATGTAGTGGCTGGAACATTCTTAGAAGCAGCTAATTCTAAAGTAAACTACATATAATACTCAGGGAAATAGAACTTACATTGCCATCAGAACTTGATTTGAGAAAATAATATTATTCCCCATCAGGAACTGAAAAGAGTAGGCGCATCAGTAGAAATGAACACAACCTGAATTTTAAAACCCTATTACAGTTTCTTTTCAGGCAACCTGTTCTACAAAGGTTCGCAGATATACCTAATTTACACTCTGAAATTAATCCTATTGTTTTCAAAAGCCGATATTGTGGCACCAGAGCACTCTTTTGAGCCGGAATTCAACACACAGTTTGCAGAGGCACTCATTGTAAAATTGAGCACTGGTACAGACTTTAGCAAAACTAGATCCTCATACTGGGGAATCAGATGTGTGGTTTGGAGCAGCAGCATTATGCACTGAGGTCCCTGGATGCGCTTATACAAAATACAGTGTAATGAGTCTCCAAATCTGATATTTGTGAGAAATCAACAGACCTGCAGATCTCAACTCAGAAGTGAGACTGAGATCCAAATACTGAATTACATAGTGATTTAAGCAAGTCTTACTCAACGCACTTATAAAACCCTGATAACAGAGGAGTTGAATTATTTGTAGTAATTATTGACCCATTCATTATGAGACAGCAAATAAGGTAGGTTTTTTTATTTAAAAAAAAATAAAATTCATTCACCACTAGCAGGATATTTGTCAACACAAAGAAATAAATTCATCAAAAACTATCCCATATGAATTACCCAGGTAGCCCTGGTAAACGTATAAACTCTTCCCAATTTTAATAGCTACTGCCCAGCTCTCACATACAAAATGCTAGTCATTGCATGTGCAATAAATATTAATGGTTCATAAATTAACTAGCATTATTCTTCTTGACATAACACCATTTTGCAAGGCCCCACGGAAAAGGTACAGGCAGTTTGTTGAGCAAGCTCTGATAGAAGAAAAATATGCCTTTGTTTTCACTTTTAAAAGCATTTGTCAGGATTTATAGGGTATATCCAGAAGGCAATTAAGGTGATATTTTACAGAGAGCTACCATATGCCCTCAAATAACAAAAAGCAATAAAAGGAAAGTGTGATCTGTTAAAACAATTTGATTTATAGAATTACATTTATAAAATGTAGATACCTTCAGCGTAAAAAATTTGTTTAGGAGGAGCTTATGCATAGTGATAACCCAGAAACTTCATAAGGACTAAGCTGCACTATTCATATTAGACTGTAACCCTGTCAAAAATATAAGTAAAGGTGAAGCAGGAGAGTGAGAAAGACTGGTACCACCTTCAGGGCAGAAACAAGGAGTTAACAGTTTCATAACCTCACGGGGCAGGCCTGGAAGGGTCCTAAAAAGTGAAGAACGACAGTGTATTTAGGGAAGGAAAGTAAATCAGAGAGACACAAGAAGAATGAGGAAGTGATTAATTAACAGGGCAAGAAATTAATCTCAATAGCAACAGTCCCAACAAATATAAACTGAGTGTGAGCATTCTCCTAGGCACCTCCAAATATGAGGTGGTCAACTTGCATCAGACTTTCAGTTGTGCAGACATCAAGATGATGCTGCACAAAAGAGAACAGCAACATACAGACATCCTGGAAAGGATGTGAGGACAAGGGAGGACTTGTGAGGCCTGAACCAACATCCATACTTCAGGCTGGGCCATGACAAAGACACTGGATGGTGTTGTCTTCAGTTACTGGAAGGGAAAAAAAAAATGAGAGAGAAAATAACCCTTAGCAAGGAAAGGACAAAAGGCTGAATTTTGTTAACTAAAGTTCCACTCATTCAAAATGCTACAACTTTAGTTTGCACTTGCTAAGTTTGCATGGAGTGCTGAATCTGAGTCTGATGTCCAGAGACAGCACATCACATGAAAAAAGGAAAATATAGTTAGATCTCCAGCAAAGTTCTGTCACTGCTGAAGGCATTTCAGTTCAGAAATAAGGATAAAATGGAAAGTATAAGTCATGAGAAAGCAGTGAATTAATCTTCAGGGTAAAAGAACATGGGGTGGAGAAAGGGAAACCGTCTGAAGAGTTGATGGTGTATTTCAAGGTAGAGGATACTACAGTGAGATCATATTTTCTGTGGAGAAGACTGCAAAATTGTACTGGTCAAGAGAAAGGGTATGAAAGGAATTCTAACTGAGAAGCCTGAGGGACTGGTAAGCATATAGAACGTGCTACAGGGGTTTTTTAGTCACTCAAAAAGTAAGCTTAGAGTTCCTAAAGTAAAAAGGATGGACATTTCCAATGGTACAGGGTATACTGAAATTTAACATTTCAGTCACGGGAAATGCTGTGGTCTCTGAGACTCTGTCTATTTTCAGGAAAGAGCAAACTAAGTCCCTGCACAGGGACCAAGTCACAGCAAATAAGTTTGATGCAGAAAGTTTATAAGCCGTCCATTCCTCATTTGAGATGGACTTGAGCTGGGTGAAAAGGCAATGTTTTGAATTTAATTAGAGTAATATACCTATGGAAATATTGTTTCTTTATCTCTTTAGCGCAGAGGTGATCTAGGATAGCATTTGCTTTGTCTCTCACAAATAATGATTGACTACAGACAAGATAAGCAGGGGATCAGCACACTCGGGTTTGTGTAAGGAAAAACAACTTCTCACCTTGGGGAAACTGAAGAGGGAGAGGGCAGGATATTAGGTACAGAGAACATTCAGTGACAGAGAACACAGTTATAGAGCTGAAGGACACATCATATCCAAGCTGAACTCACAAGCACGTGCTCAACAAAAGTGACAGGGGACAAGACAAGGGGAAACAGCCTCAAGCTGTGCCAGGGGAGGTTCAGACTAGATATCCGAAAGAAATTTTTCACAGAAAGGGTCATCAGACAGTGGTACAGGCTGCCCAGGGAGGTGGTTGAGTCACCAGCCCTGGAGGTGTTTAAAAGATGCGTAGAAGCTGTGCTCAAGGACATGGTTTAGTGGCAGATAGGAATGGTTGGACTCAATCCAAGAGGTGTTTTCCAACCTGGTGATTCTATGAAGGACTGTTCATTTTTCCCCATTATTTAAGAGATTTCTGGTTGTTCTGGTCAGTGAAGCAGGAGTTCAAGGCCACATGCTTGCCTAGGGCCTTAGTGAGGGGGCCTCTGCTGACAAAGTGTCTGTGGAGGCACTAAGGAGCAGAAAGAGCTTGTGCATATAGTGATGGAAAACTGAAAGATATTCACCTCTTTAGTTTTTCTTAAACTATTTCTTCTGGTTGTGGAGAGGAGGGAGCTGGAATATTCTCCCAAGGGACAGGACAAGAGGAAATGGCCTCAAGCTCTGCCAGGGGAGATTTAGGCTAGAGATTAGGAGGAAGTTTTTCACGGAAAGTGTCATTGGGCAGTGGCAGAGGCTGCCCAGGGAGGTGGTTGATTCACCTTCCCTGGAGGTGTTTAAGGGACAGGTGGACAAGGTGCTAAGGGACATGGTTTAGTGTTTGATAGGAATGGTTGGACTTGATAATCCGGTGGGTCTCTTCCAACCTGGTGATTCTATGATTCTGCTTACCTAATTCCTTTCTAGTTTTTAAAAAACCCGTAGGACTGAAAAACATACTGACAGATCTGATGAACAGAAATATTAAGTAAGCCTAAATGCTAGTTATTTGGACTTCATTTAGTTTCAGGTACTTGACAGTAAATTGCAGAGCTCTCCTGAGGTCTCTATATCTGAAGTTTTACCCTGACCCCAAACCAAGCACCAGTGCTGGCAGTTTAGCAGTTAATTCCAGTATAAATTGAATATTTCTATTTAAATTCTCTACCTGGGTCACAACAGTTGCATATTCAGCATCCAAATAATCCCACGAGCCCCTGTCACTTTTTACGGCCAGCAGAAAATACAGCCTGTACATTGAAAGTAAAGGATATAAAAGTGCAGAAAATCTGCTTGCTACAACCGCAACAACTGCCTGGCTCTGAACTGATGAAATGTGGCAATGTTCAGAAATTTATAGGGCAAAGACAAAACAGTAGGAGGTTGCGCTTCCACAACCAACAAACCGACAAAACAAAAGATTGGGGGGAACATGATTTGAGGTATTCAGACCAAAAGTGACACAGATATTTCTGCTTCCCACAGTAAATAAAACATGTTGTGTCAGCTGGGGAAAAAAAAAAAGTACTCCAGCAATGATGTCCATCTCAGAATAAAGGTAGCAGTGAGGGGAGGTCATCTGTCACAGCCATAGCATGTTTAATGTGGAGTTCGTTCCTGAGAAGGAACTGGTATCAAGACAATCAGGGTCCAACTAGCCACAGAAGCTGCTGCCCACAATGGTCTTGCCCGCAGCGCATGGGAAGAGCTTCCAGCTGGACTTGTGAGAAATAAAATTCAAAATCCACTGGTTCTGAAAACTAAAAAAGTTGCTTCCTCATATCACAACACCGTATTTCTAGGCTACAGAAGAAAAGAATTTTTCTAATGTGTCCATGTTCCCCTGGCGATTTCTCTGCCTTTACCTCTACACGTGCCCTGCAAATATAAGGGTTGCTTTTTTCTCCCGTGTAAGCATTGTTAGTTTTATATCTATAAATGCTTTCCATCCCACAGCCCAAAGAGGATTCTATTGATTTTAGGGAGTTTTACCAATATACAAAAGCTGGACAACAAGTCACTGTCAGGAAAAAAAAGATTAATACAGCAAATGCATTATGGTCTCTTCCTGCCAACAGAAGAAAGCTTGAGTCACGCAGCTTGTTCTACCACATCAGCCAGAAAGATGCTTATTCTAACAGCCAAGGAATAACAAATTATCAGAGAGAAGCAAGCTGACATCTTACCCTGCCCAACCTTTCCTGCAGCCAGGACCTCGCCACGCTCCATTATTGAACGTATCTTCCAAACTATCAGAGGGATCACAAGGCTAATCTTTACTTTATCTAGCCAGTGATTTGTAGGCAGTGGAAAACAAACAATGAGATCACAAATTTCCTGAAGCTATAAGAAATGTAGGTGTTGTTTGCATGGTAATTATCGTGGTTCAATTACATTTAGAACAGCCTTAAAAGAAAAGTTAGACTCTTCCTGTGGGGGCAGAAATGAGTAAGAAACTATAATTACCTTCCTAACTTACTTCCATAAGAGTTGAAGTGTTTCCTGTAGAGGATGAAAAAGATAGTACTTAGCATGAAAATAAGACATTTATTTTTAAGAGATATGGGAAAATCTACACACTACACCTCTAAAACCTTCTGCTTGTTGCCCCTAATGTTCAATAATTTTTATTCAAAAGTAGTACCTCTTCCTGGATAGACATCAACTGCTCTCTAGTCATGTTATTATATGCCAAGCTTGTTAATATAAAAGTGCAGTCATTCTGATGAGGTCCACATTCTAAAAGTGGTCTTGATTAGTTTTGCATACTATCTTACTGTAGTTTCACAGATGACATTGATAATCCCCATTTACACAGAAAGAATAAATCCCCAAGATCATAACACTATGCATTTTGAAACCTGCAGATGACTTCCCTCAAGAAATTGCACAAATAAATCACCTGAAAGCAATAACAGTGCAGGAAAATTCTACAGCTCCTGACAATGTGTAATCAGCCAACACACATTGTATACGTCCCTTTGCCTTTATCACGTCTGACAAGCTTACAGTTTGAGACTGACAACAGAGACAGTCTTTTTATCAGGAAGAGGACAGAATTCATAGGATACCTCTTGAAAAGAAGTACCTCAGCTAGAGAGCCAAATATCCATGTCAGCCACAGTTTGGTAATAATCTGTGCTCTATTTTCCTATAAAGCAACCTCTTTTTTTATAAGAATGTTCAAAGATCTTTTGGACCCAAGTGTAAATGCTTCAGCTCTAGTATTTCTACTAAAATGACACAGTACAACTATGAAGAGAACAAGTACAGATGAGTCAGGATATAGTAAACTATATAGAAGTGCCTTTTGCCTCTGAATTACTGTGTTAAAAAAAGGTCTGGGTCAAGTGGATGGCTGCCTAGCAAACTTCACTGCTGAAAAAGTACAGTTTCTAGTTCAGAGGAGGCAGATTCTGATAGCATGCACATTGATATATGTGTAAGAAAATATTAACTGAATCTGTTGAAGTAGTATCAGATTTTTGTGGAATTCAAGGTACAAGAAATTTCTGCCACTCTCAATGGCACAAACCCATCATTTTTACTATTGCTGTCATTTGCAAGACTAAAAATCCAGCAGCTCAACTGAGAGAGCAAGGATTATGCTGCTCTTTTGTGTTCATCACAGTCATACCTCCCAGGCATTGCCCATACACCATAGAAGAAATCACAGCCCTAATGTGCATTAAAGTTACAACCTTTGCAGGTAACACCTTTTCCAACAGGTGATGCAAAAAGTGCATCTCTGCTGCTTGAGTTATTTCGTTGTTACATTTTTAGAAGCGTATAGGAAGAAGGTCTGACCTGCCTTTGCACATCAATACTGTCACATGTTGGGTCCCCCAGAATCTAGATCTTTCAGGTGGACTGCACTACTCCAAAATGGCAAAAGAGACTTTTACCTGGCATCAAATGTACTGTACACAGCCATGAGGCTAGTGGAAAACTGCAGAAACATCTCTCTAGAAAGGAGATGATGGCTCTTGGGAAATGACTCCACACCCAGGTTACTTCTTTGTGGGTTCTCCATGGCACAGGTCAAATGTGTGGGAGCACAAAGGGATTTGTCCTTTTGCAGTGCCAGAAACAGTGGGAAGGTGAGAGATGGCATGAGAGGATGCTCAGTTCCACTAGCTTTGTGCCACAAGGACTTTCTGTAGTAAGTTTTCCCCTGTGCTGCTCTGACAACGAGCAGCAGCTCTGCTTTGTCAAATTTGAACTGGAGATGCTGAGAATAAATACACACTATGGGTCAAATCCTGGAAAGCCACCATACTAGAAACAGTTGAGGGGAATGTGGTAGCCTGCCAGTAAAGGAAATTATGTACTGGGTAAATCAAAGGAGCATTTATAAGTTCTCAAGCCCAAACTATTTGCAGGTAGTTTGCAAGCAAGGTCAGATGGCATTTGCAGGCAGAGAGGAGGAGGGGGCTCTGCAGCTGTAATCATTCAAGCACAGGAAAGGAACCACCCTGGGGGACACAGTACAGCCCCCCAAATCTGCTCCATAAAGCCTGTGAACAGCTGCCCCAAGAACTGTATCTTTATGTCTACCGACAGTTAAAAATGCAGGAAAATCATTGACCTCAGGATCTGGGCTCAGGCTGAAGCATGAAAAACATCCACAGAAAATGACCTTATACAGCTAGAATTAGAATCAATAACTTATCAACACTACAGAGAAGAAGGGAAAAAATCCCAGTTCTCTCTGGCCTGGTGGTTCTGCTTACTAACTAGGGCTATATTGTAGTAGTCAATATTTCTGTAGACAGTAGTACTGAAGGTAATTCATGCACAAGTAGATCAAGGACTGAAGGTGGCCAAGGAGAAAGGGAGACAGCAAAACCAAAAATGTGATTGGACACTATTTGGATTTGAAGCTCTGAAGCACTTCCATCAGGTGACACAATTTCTTCCACTGGGGCAACCCAGAAAAAAAAACAGTGTGACAAGGTCACCATGAATTGTACTTTCAAGGAGAAGAAAAAGGGTTGTCATCATCTCTAGTAGGTAAGGAGAGACCAGAAAAATATTAAAGTCCTGTCTTTGTGTATTTCAATTTTTATTATAAGTTCCCAATATGTCATTTGATTTCTATAAGCACAAAATTCAGAGAATTGTTTTTTAAAGGAGTTAATAGTGTCTGAAAACTCTGTTTCATTTACAGTCTAAAGGAAAAACATAAATACCTTATCAAGTCTTCGACTGCATGCAATTTGATGCTTCAGTATCAAGTTAAAAATGAATAATTCCATGCCTAAAGGAACCACCTCTCACTTTCACTTTATGTTAAGGGTCATTTTTGCAAGCTGTGTGTATTTAACCAGATGGGAAAAGTATAATACAGACTTGTTTGGAAAAAAAAAATATATATATCTATTTTTATAATTCTATCAAGTTTTCATATTATCACACAGTCAAATTGGTTCTATATTCCTGAGCCATACTGCATTATGCCAGGGGCAGAAGGTGCATCCCTGTTTCACTAAATTGTGGAGGAGTAGACTCATTGTGATGGGGAAAAAAAAATTTGATTAAAACAATCCATTCTCAGCTGAAGTTGTGGGTAGACTCCACGATATTTTGGTAGCTCACTTGAACGATATATTGCTGCGATGTGCAAAAAAGAAACCACGCAAGAGTACTGCACAGACCATGGTTTTAACTTCATGTAAAGGGAGTCATACATCTTGGCCACAGTGTTCAACTGCGTGGAGGATGCAGGGAGTGAGCTGGAGTGCCCCACTGTGCCCCCAGCAGCAGGCTGACACCCCTGCAGGATGCAGGCAGCACACCCTCAGGCAATTCCTATTGCCATTCTTCCTCCCCAGCATGAAACCAAGGGGAACACCACTCAGCTGCCAACACCAACAGCCTAGTCCTCATCTCTCCAATGCACAAATAGTGGCTGGCCTGGCCCAGGTCTGACTGTAGGAGGAGACGAACTCCCAGGACAGGTATTTGGCTCCCCCAGCCTCTGCCCAGCACCAAAGTTGCACAGAGAACTTCCTCACTATGCAAACAGTATCACTCACTGAAAACAAACCCATCTCCTTGCCTACCCTGGATGCTCCAAAAGTTACCCCTAGAGAGGTGTAAAAGCCCACAAAACCCCAGCTCCTGACAAGTTATTAATACAGACTCTCTTGTACATGCCTTTGACAACACTCTGCAGTGAACAGTGGAACATACATTGCAAAATGAAGATGAAATAAAAGAAAATATCATTTCTAGTGGTGAGAAAGTGGACAGCCAAAGCTTGTTGTCCTCCATCATTTAATACAGTCTGAAGGAAAGCAGTGACACAGCATTAGATTATATTTCAATGATGCACTTTGTGTCCTCTAAGTATGCATCTCCAGCAGCTGCTTTCATTCTGTCTCAGTATAGTGGTGGTACTTAACTGTTTTACATCAGATCATGGTAACTTTAAACACTGATAAGTGCCAGGTCTTTGAAGAGCCCATGTAGTAACAGGTATATGACAAGAAGAAATTCCTACTAACAGCAACTATGACATTATAAATAGATCACTTACACAGAGAAGCCACATTTTGTAGCACTGAAGCACTTTACAGCCTTTTTAACCTCTCTACACACACAGTAAAGATGGAAGTACAGGTAAGGAAGTCCCCATTTCTCCCATTTTAGAGACAGGAAAATGAGACACAGGAATATAGCAGCACTGATACATCTGTGTCTAACCAGCTTTTAGATTCTTCACATGTTTGGGCCTAAGTTGATTTACAAGACCACATCAGGCATGACGGGTTGCTGCTGTCTTTTCTCAGACCCTAACTGTTCTTCCCTCTGAGCCTATATGCAAGGAAGCAGGTTTTAAGGCAAATTGGAAACCTTCTGACACTACCATTGTGCAAGGGGCTCCCTCTTCTCTCAGCTGGACCAGGTAGAAGGAATTTATCTGTCTACTAAGTGCAAGGTCAAGGTCCCTTAACATGTTATTTCTAATGCAGCGATAGGCATTTATCTCCTCATGCTGAGTATTCAAAGACACCTAGATGAATCCAACTTGAGATAAAAATTCACCTCAGAGCAATATTATCACATTACTAGAATTCATTTTGGGAACCATTACACATACTGAGGAAAAAAAAGGGCTATGTAAGAGCAGAGTAGGCTCAACCTTCTCATCTCAGTGAAGTTCAGCTACAAGAGAACAGTGGCCCAACACTGTGTGCAACGTAAAGTGTCTGAACACAAAAATCCATTCCAGAGTTTCCATGACAGTCTTGTTCAGCCCTGTGGAAAATATGCATATATCTCATTTTGCTGAGCTCGTGGTATTTTCCTTGACATCTGAAATTTATAACACTCAAACTCCATTTAACACAAGTATTTCTAAGCATGTACATGTGGCATTTCTTTCAATGTAATTTTCTATTATTATCAGAATAACTTTTTATGTATGTGACAAAGCCTCAGCATCATCAGAGTCTAAACCTTGCAAGAACAGAACTGTATCAGAAGTAGGTCTTCCATATCAAATACATCTTCGACAGACTCGAGCAAATGAGGAACAAAAGCTAACATTGTCTGAAACCAACTGCAGTTGTCAGCTGCTGATTTTCAAATGAGCTACCTAGTATTGTCATCCTTGGAAAAGCAGTGAGACAGAAGCAGAGAAATTAACTCTATCCAAGGGCTTGGATTGCATGTTATAAAAAAAAGAATTACTGTGGCTGTTGCTATATTCAAGAAGGGAAAATTATTAAAGGTTTGTCTGGGGAAATTTTTTGAACCCAAGCAATTGCAAAGGTAGGTCAAAACAGTGAAAATTACTAACATTATAAAAGTGAAACATGCATATGGTGTGCTCAGTTTACAATAAAATTTCATAATTACACCACCATAGTTACTCTTTGAAAATATCAGCTCTAGTCTCACTAAAAGAGCTCTGCCTGCTCCCACTGGCTTGAACAAGGCTACTCACATGAATTTATCTATTTATCTATTCTAAGATCATATAATTTTGGAAAAGCAAGCCAACCAAGTACAGAAACCCAGCCTCCATCTGCAGGATCACAGAGCCAAAAGGTGCTGGGCACTGGAACAGGTTGCCCAGGGAGGTGGTTGAGTCATCATCCCTGGAGGTGTTTAAGTCATAGGAGGACAAGGTGCTAAGGGGCATAGTTTAGTGTTTGATAGGAATGGTTGGACTCGATGTAGTGGGTCTCTTCCAACCCGATTGTTCTATGCTTCTATGACCCCCACCTGCCCCAGAGCCAGCTCTGCTTCCCAGCCTTGCTCTGACAGCCTCGAGCAAGCATGGAGCAGAACCCAAATACTCAGTATCCCTTGGTGTTAAAAATGATGCTAAAAAGCAGGTTTTTTTGTTGTGAGGAACTTATAGCTGGATCAGGCCTACAAAGCATCACTGCAATAGAGCCAAGCAGCCAGGAGAGGTAAAAAAAAAAGAAAAAACCACACACACACACCCCCAGCCAAGCCACTATGTATTCAGTACAAGTAATGCATCTAGATGCCATGGCTTTTGAGAGGGGTGCCAGCACAGGAGGTCATCTGTGTTTGGCTGCAGGTTTCTCTCTGTTCTGAGTACCTCATCACAAGAAACTCAGATATAAAAATGCATGGTGTGAAAAGGATAACCCTGCATAACATAGAGGCTTGGTTGATAAAACCTAACAATCAGCCATGAAAACAAGCAAACAAAACAAGCCAGGACAGTACCTGAAAAATGCTTGTTTGTCAACTTAATTCTTATCATACAGTCAGATCAGTCAACTGCAGACACAGTTACAGATCTCTATAATAAAATATTAATAGCTCCTTTATACTGCTTCCACAAGGTAATGTAGTAAAAATTGAATGTTGCTCACACACTTCCACATTTTCTCTTCTGTTACTGCTGAAAGCTTATGTCTGAGAAAGTCAGTTTACTGCAGCATTATTCTTTTCTTTTTTTTTCTTCCCCCAGGAGGTATTTTTCCTTTAAACCTCAGAGAAAAATTAAAATTCCTCACACAGGACAATGGTAAATAAGATTAGGGCATGCATTCCAAATGTAGCATACTAATGGCATTTTTGGACTCTGTAATAAATCATCTCCATTCTCTGCAAGCAGTAGAGTAAATGGACAAAATCTCTGAAATATACATACCCAGAAATGAGTCCCAAACCTTCATTCTGATATTATCTTCCCATACCTGTGACTTGCCCAGACATCTTGGTATTGTAGATAGGAAATTAGGAGGTTTTTTAATACATCCCACACCAAGCCAATAACTGCAAATACTATAGGAAGGCAGCAGCCCGCTGATACTCGCGGAACTATTTCAGCCTTCGCCAGGGCCAGTTGTCAGCAACAGGCAACTAAATCTACATTGCTCTGATTCACTTCTTCATTTGGCCTTTCAGTTTCCGTTTAGCATGGGACTGAATAGAAATGTTTTAATGCTCACTATGAGGTCTACTTATTTAAGTACATTGAAGCGGCTTACCTGATAAATCCCGTCCCAATTTGCAAGAAACCCTGTTGGCTTCCCACATTACACATTTCTCAACATTTTTCCCCCAAGAAAGTTCTTCTGGATAAACAAAGATAACAAATGAGCTCGTTTTCCAGTTTTCACAACAAGTAGAAATTTAAAAGGGAATAAAATATTAAGGAACAAAGAGTGTGGGTGCATTTATTTTCAGAAAATTGCACAGGTAAAGCAGAACTTCTCTTCCAAGAGATGTTCTCCCAAATGCCCTTTAAGTTCAAATTTCTGCTGTACTTCGCATATAAGCATTCAGTACTTCTTGGTTTTAGCTCATGCAATCAATATGAATCAGAAAGCTATTACCCTCTAAATACTAACACATTTCCTCTCTTCTCTACAATAATGCCAAACTAGAACAGGTGCTCCTCACAAAGATTGTTGTTATGGGTTTGTTTATGGGGATAAAGTCTTTGCTATGGACTTTTGTAACTTTAGAGTCCTCAATACTGACTTTCTTGTTCCCAGGGCAACGGAAAGGCTGTCACTTTGGGGCCAGCTTTCAGAAAACTTGAGCTTATTTATAGCAACATAAGCCAAGTGTACAAGGGTGACTGGAGCCTTGGTTTTCTTTTGTAGGAAGGCTCCTTTTCTGCACCAGAATCACCACCAGCATCACACCAGCCCTCACAGCCCAAGGACAGGTGCAGACCCCGATGGGGCTGGCGTTAGCGCTGGCTCAGCTCCCTAAAGCTACTGCCAAGTAGGCAGCTGGAAGCTGTGAAGTTTAGTCAGAAATTTTGATGGAAGATGCCAAAAAGATAACTAAAAGCTGCTGAGACTTTTCTTACACCAGGGACTCAGAAGTTCCACTTACAGAAAGCTTAGAAGTGAGATCAGCAATTCAGGGAGCTGGAGAATTTGGTAATATGACAGCTGAGTTACTGTAGCGGCAACTCCATCTGAGACTAAACCACTTCCCCAGTCATCTCAGCCATTCAGGATGTGTCTAGAGGATCTTGTATAGAAATACCTTTTTGGTAAGATTTCTCTGTCAAGTTAGCAAAGTTTGTGATACAATGTTTTTTACAAATACTCACACAATTAAACAGAGAAATAAACACACACTCATTTCCCAAAGAACAGTATGCATTAAGTCCTCCCCAAATAGAAAAGCACCAAAGCGGGTGCCTGAATCATTCCAGTGACTTTACAGATCAAAGTATCATTGTATACAGGACTTGGTCACAATTTTCCATTTGGGACTTGGAAAAAGCAGTGACAATCTTGGAAGGGGAGTCAATCCACTAATTAATAATGGGAGACAAACAGGCAGCTCACACACAAGCAGAGCTACACAAACAGACTGGAGTGAGAGCCACGCAAGTGCACCCTCACCCCATTATCCACAACACTGCACCTCCAAGGGTGCCCGAAAGCTATTTCAGACACAGCAAACTTCACAGACTCTTCCTGCAGCAACTCAGCATTTCTTTTTTGACCCCCAAACAACCTGATACTCCTCTCAAAACTAGCCAGGTCTACAGAAGCTCTTAAAAACAGACACACCACAAGCAAACAAAAAACTCTCCATCACCCACAGCCTCTTCAGTTTGCAGCTCCAGCACATTTTGACAGCTATAATCCATTTAACTACAAATTATGGGTCCAAGACACTTTCAGTTCACCTTCCCCCCCGTCCCCCTCACCCCCCGAAGGAAAACTTTCTTATTTAACCCACTTCACAGTTTATCCTTTTCATAACATAGCCACACTGCTTATCAGAAGGAGCAGAAGAGACAAGAATGAAGCAAGACACAGGCAGAAAAAAAACTCTCTTTAAAAACAAATGCCTGTATTCCTTTCGGAAATTTCAAATTTTATCATTCTCTTATTCTAGACATCCTGCTCACCTCCTCCTCCATGCAAGTGAGAGCAGCAGCAAGGGTACAGGTCTCCGAGGTATTGCACATAGCACTGCTTTATAGCTGTCATTTCTGATTAAAAGCTGCATGCTTATCCCGCTCGAGCGAGGCTGGATCTCTCTGCAGGACTGTTGTCAGTCCGCATAAGGCCTCTACATAAAACAAAAAGAAAAAAAAAGTATGAAATGCCGCAGCTCCTTGTGTTCATCTGGCTCAGAAATGAACATCTAAATATAAAATGTTTATTGTCACTTAAGGTGAGCTCTGTGTCCCAAGCCAACGAGTTGGCAGCCTGCAAAGGGAGGCCATATATTTGCAATGGTTGCCATCCAATACTTTGCATTGTTGCAAACAAGATTTAATGGTTATGTTCTGTATCTATTACTTGTTTAAATTACTATTCCAGCATGTTAATATTAAAAAAGCTGGAAACTGGGAGAGGCAGATGAATTCCTGCATGAAACCACAGATAGAAAAAAAAAGATTCAAATGAACATTGTTCTAACAAAACGTGTAATGAAAACAAGTACCACCCTGACTCTGGGGATGTTTCACTCCTCTTTGTCAAGCCCAGAAGTGAATTACATTGTTCCAAACTTGATTTCATAAAATCATAGAATGGTTTGGGTTGGAAGGGACCTTTAAAAGCAATCTGATCCATTCCCCTGCAGTATATCCTCTCTGTCACGTTCTCAGAGCCCCATCCAACCTGGCATCAAAAGTTTCCAGGATGGTAACCTACTACCTCTCTGGGCAACCTATTCTAGTGTCTCATCATCATCATAAACAAATTTCTACCTCATACCTAACGTGAATCTACTACTCTTTTAGTTTAAAACAATTCCCTCTTGTACTGTCTCCACAGGTCTTGCTAAAATGTCTATTCCCAATACATCAGTAAATAAAACATTTCCATCTTCAATATTGCCCTGCTTAAGTCGTGATTTACAAGATCTAAATCTTACACATGAAAGCATTTTTAAGAAAATCATACAAATTGGTTCCTCTGACCTAAATGGCAAGAGCAAAAAAAGAAAAAATAATCATCATCAAGCTGGTTTTGGTAACTTTTTTCCCATAACAGAGTTTTCTGCAAACCAAGTGTTCTTCCATGTTTATTCTTAAATCTTCCTTCTATACTTCAAGCATAAGGAAAAGAGAGTCAACATTTTTGAGCATGATTCCAAGCATTATGAAGAGTTGTTTCCCTGGGGAGTAAGAAGGACTTCCCCACATTTTTTTTTTTTTTTTAATCTGTTGCCCAAGACTCAGACATCTTTTCATAGTTGATTTCTAAAACTATGTAGTTGGAGAAGTCCTGTCATCAGGTCACTGCAGGACTGTTCAGATGATTCTGCACTGGGAAGTCCAACATCACCAAAAATTTCCTGAGAAATTTGAACGGAAAAAAATAAAACCTGTTTTGATTTTAGAAGACACCATTGTCAAATAGCTTTGTCTGATCTCTCCTTGTATACCAAGCAATTTAAATTCCTTGTTATAACTGCAAGTCAATCCAATTAGACCTCCTTTTCTTCTGTTGGTGTAACTTCAGGGAGGGACACATGCAGTTGTAGTTCTGCCACTTCCTCCTCAGCGTGACATCACATTTCTTTGTTGTGGCCAGCTCTAGGAAGTTTTTTGGCAGCACAGTTAGTGCCCAGCTTGTAGAGGACAAGTCCAAGTCTCCCTGCCAAGAGGCACTGTAAGGACATCATGCTGCCATGTTCTGTCCTCACCATGCAAAGAAATAAAACAAGCCAAAAAAACCTTTCACTGTTTGGGGTCCTTCTGAAGACAGAGAAGGGGGTCAAGATTGTGCAAAGTTGATTGTCCCAGGGTGTGTGTACAAGAAGACTCTAAACACAAGGGGATGATAGTCCCTTGGTATAAGTCCTGAGCATAAACATTCCTCATAGTCAGGGAGGGAACAGTCATCAGTCAAGCACATCCCTCTACTGATCCTTTAGACTGAACCCCTGTTCCCTCCTATGTACCTAAACTGCTTATCTGGATTTCCATGGCACCTGCTTACACTCTTCCTTAGCCTTCTTCCAACCGAGCTCTCTCCAGCTATTGCAGAGCTGGCTGGTAGAATGTGCCACCAGACCTTCTGTCATCTTCCAAAGCAACAATCCCTATAAAATGTAATGGTTCCCAGGGGTGTAGAGTGAAAACTGGGGAGAGCAAACCAAAACCAAACAAAAATCCTAAGAACTCTCCAGCATGAAGAACTGACAAAAGATTCTTTGAATCACCAGATCTTCTCCGGATCCCTTACTCAGGTCTCCTAAACAAACTAAAAACACAGAACACCAAACAACAAAGGCCCAGTCAAGAAGACCCTCACATTCAGCCTGCGGTGAACGAGGGCAGGGAATGAATTATGGGATGATAGATCCTTCATAGACAAAAGACATCCGCTCTCATTTTATTGCAGATCATCTGCCTGCAGCTCCTTTCCCAGCAGCAGCCACTGCTGCACCATTACCTGTCATCAGAGACGGGCAGCAGCCTCTCCCAGGGCTTGGAGAGACAGTCTGACATCTAATGACACTAATTCCCTTTTATCAGTTACTAATTGAAGTTAGTATTGCAATTTTCCTCTCTGACCTTTGGATTCCTGCAGCTCAAGTATTACTGTAAAAATCTCACAGCGATCTCATGTCATTGTCTGAACATTACAGGCTCTTACATCACATAATCTGCTCCCAGATGTGAGGTTTTTGGTATTTTTTTACAAAATGGAAGGCTTAGCATTAAGATGGAGGACTTGCTGAACTGAACTTATAACTCTCTTGCAGAATATGACCTAACAAATTTAATTAGCGAATTTTACAGGAGTTACTAAAACTGGAGGCTGGAGATTAGGAGGAGGTTTTTCACAGAAAGGGTCATTGGGCATTGGAATAGGCTGCCCAGGGAGGTGGTTGAGTCACCTTCCCTGGAGGTGTTTAAGGCACGGGTAGATGGGATCCTGAGGGACACGGTTTAGTGTTTGATAGGAATGGTGGGACTTGATGATCCGATGGGTCTCTTCCAACCTGGTTGTTCTATGATTCTATTCAACCAAAAATTAGATGCAACTGCATTTAAAGCTTTATGGAGCTCTTCTAATTGTATAAGAAAGGGCAAATGTAAAGCAAATGCGCATTTTCTTATGTCATCTCTCGGTCTGGCTCATACCTCAAAGTCTGTCTAGGTTGCAGGGGGTGATTTTTAAATTTGTAAAGCCTTTTTAGAGTTTAAACTTTAAGTTAACAAGAAAAGATAGACTTGAGCTAGCAACGCTGCAAGATACCACTGTAATATGGCATCGACAGTCATGCCATTTTAATCAACATTGTTCCTGTTCACTGAAGCACATTTCTGATCTTAGGCCAAATCATGCAAGAGAAAATTGCATTCATACTCCCTGGTACTGCTGCTTCTCAGTAATCTATTACTGCATTGAAGCAGGTAGAAAACCCTTTCTCAAAGGCATATTTTTCTGTCAGATCTTCAGAGGAGGGGAAGAAGGAGCTAAAAGCAGCCTATCTCCAGCCCTCAGTCCCACCAAGGGTCCTTTACTCACAAGTGGGGATACTGGCTAGTGAAACAGGAGAGCAGTGAAACACCCTCCTGGCAAGAAAGCTTTGTTGCCTCCCCTTTGAAAAAAAGGAAGGCAGACGTACCTAAAGCTGAAAGCAAGGCTGTGGATGTGTTATACTCTGCAAACCCCAGAGAGCTAGCTCCTACCTAGCTGCTTGCGCAGGTGCATACCTGGGAAGAAGTGAAGAAATCACAATTTTTCATCTCAGATGGGGAAACAAGAATCCTCTTCCCTGCCTGCTACTGATATTTAGCACAATGCCAAGACAATGAAGAGTCAGCCAATGTCTGAGAGTCTGACTGATCCCTGATAATCAGAAAGTAGCTTCACCTGCTCCCTGGAACCAGCAAGCAGCCTTCGCCTTCACCATGAAGGCATCATGTTGGCAGTGAAAAGCTTCGTAATCCTGAGGCTTTACCTCCAATTCAAATATTTTAAACAACAAATACATTTAAGTGCCAGCAGTACTGGGCAGGTAAACATCCAGTATCTTTGAAAGAGAGGTGTTCCACAGTCCGAAGGAAATATAGCATGGCTTCTTCTGACTTGTATATTTTAAACTTAATACATTATTATCTGCCTACAATATGTGCATGATCTTGATTCAATAATTAGATTTCTTCTCACAGCTGCACCTGGGAAGACAAGCACTTCTGGAAGTTGTCTTCTCTGTCAATGAGCAATTAAAGGGGTATTTTTTTACCACAATGTTTTTCTCTTCCATCATCTTGGGTTATGGCTTGGGGTTTTTTTAATAATTAACCTTTTGTTTCCAGGTTTTGTACCCACCTGTATTTGCACTGTGCTTAGTCAACACCAAACCCCAGACATCACTTATTTGCAGTGGCACATTTTACGGGTTCTAAAAAACACGTAGCTGAATTTCTCACTAATCTTTCATCAGGACCATAACCCTCAGCACCTCTAGAAGAACTGTTACCCTGAAATTCCTTTCAGTTGTGTCTCATTTTTAGCTTTCCACTTTACCACATGATCACAAGCCTAAGAGATGACAATACCCCAACACACTCAGAATTCCCCAGGAGCTGTGGCATTGGCACCAAATGCCACAATGCCAGTAAAGTCATGAGATTCAGCAGAAACTATAAGCAGTGGAGATACCTTAAATCACCTTTTCCCAGTGCCCTGAGCTGCCTTTCCACAGAGAATGAACTGGGGTTACTGCAGCAGCTTGCACATTTCTGTCCTAATAAAAGGAGCTGTATTGTACAGGGTAGTGGTGGGAGACAACGTTCCCCAGACATGTTTCCAGGTCTCACAGATTCACTGTGGTGCTGCAGTGCTGTAGTGGCTTTAAATTCAAATTTCTTAGAATACATGAGTAAAAGACAATGTCAGACTCATTTAAAAGTAGATATATCTCCAAAAACTGATCCATAAAGAGCTTGGAAACACTGGAAATATACTTTTGCCATACCTTAAAGTACACAACAGATCACTAGAAAAATGATGTGTTACTGTGGGTTTTTTCTTGTTCATTTGTTGTTATTTTAAAAGCATCACTGTGTGTTTGCAGAGGTTTAAGGCCAAAGTACTGAACAGAGCATTCCAACATCTTTCTGAAGCAGCAGTCCACTACAAAGAATAGAAGGGAAAGCTAAAATCCTGCATTTTGCTGGGTGTGCTGACAGAACTGTGTTTCCAATAGAAAATCAACGCCTACATTCTACCTATAAAGCCAATTCCACTATGGTCAGCCCAAAGAATTAAAACCTCAGTAAAGACCTGTTCTTACAACATGCTTTGCTTCCAAGATGCCCTATAGCTAAGCTTATCCTAGGCACCATTCCACACTTATGTAAGCTGTTGCCTGTTACCTGTTGTGCCCAAAGGACACACTCCAACTCGTGAGGGACTTGTGCGCACACCTGCAGTGAAGAGACTGTCTCAAATCCAGCCATGCTCATTTAACTTGACAGCTACATCTTTAACCCAAGGTAAGAGCTCCTCGGGGCTGATATTTCAGGCAAGAACTATTCTTTGGCATACCTTTCCTCCAGAGAAAAGGGATTTGGGTTGGGATTCTGCTTCCTTGTTTTCTGAATGCTGATGTCCTCTGCTTAAACCTGTTGTTTTTATGATCACTTCATTCAATGCCCAAATCCCACTCCTGCAGCTCAGAATTGCTGGGGTGATGACAAGCCCCACAGGGTCACACCCCAGAACACATACAGCCCAGGTTCTCGTAGGCTCATACCATCCATACAAACAATTTGTTTGATTATGTTGCATTCTTTTCAAACTGCTGGAAACTTTAACTGCTGTAAGATACTTTCAACCATCAAATAGAACAGCCTGTGAGCAACTTGCTAGCAACCGCCGCAAGAGCTGCTTCTACTACTTGAAGTCAAATCTCTACCATCAGCAGGGGCTCCCCAACTTACTCTGCTCTGCTGAATCCTTTCCAAATAGCTATAAATTCAGTTTATTGTAAGACACTTAAAGCTTTCAAGTAGCAAAGCTGAACTCTGCTCCTCTCTGACATTCATCCTAAATGCCGTACAGGAACACGTAGGGTGGCTTAATGCAGGTCTTCCCAAACTCACTTTGCTCAGGTACCATAAATCAACCAGGAGGCACCAGAGCATCTTTTACTGTTGACTTCCCCATGAAACATAAATGCACATGGTGTTTCCCATCATTAGAAATTGCAAAGGCAACAGTTGCATGATTTACTGCTCTTTGAAATGGAAGAGACTACTGGTGAGCAGTGTTTGCCCTTACCTGTGCTTTAAACAAAGTTGTTATGCGAGCAAACAAATAGAGCAGTCGAGTTTATGAGCACTCAGCCCTGTGGTGTAGACATGGCAGAGGGATCTGTTCAGCTGTTACAAATTCAAGTCACTGATATTAAATCTAGGCCATGAAACAGATTTAAAATGACCCTAAAACATGTACTTAGTTCATACTTAATCTGAAAGGACTGAGGAGTTTGTAGCTGGTGCAGATATTTCACGTGTTACTCAAATATCCTAGGTGGCCAAGAAGGCCAATGGCATCTTGGCTTGTATCAGAAATGCTGTGACCAGCAAGTCTAGGGAGATTATTCTCCCTCTGTACTCGGCACTGGTGAGACTGCTTCTTGAACCCTGTGTTCAGTTCTGGGCCCCTCACCACAAGTAGGATGTTGAGGCTCTGGAGTGAGTCCAGGGTCGAGGGTGCTGGCCTCTTCTCCCAACTGACAGGGGACAGAGGGAGAGGGAATGGCCTCAATCTCCACCAGGGGAGGTTTAGGCTGGACATTACAAAAAATTTTCACACAAAGGGTCATTGGGCACTGGCACAAGCTGTACAGGGAAGTGGTTGAGTCACCTTCCCTGGAGGGGTTTAATGGACAGTTGGTTAAGGTGCTGAGGGACACGGTTTAGTGTTTGATAGGAATGGTTGGACTCGATGATCCAGTGGGTCTCTTCCAAACTGATGTCTCTATGATTCTATGAAATTTCCCCTGTGATGCCAGCACTGAGCATGCACATCACACACAACATGAGGGAGAGTCACAAACTTCAGCACAAACACCAGACAATAACAGGTATCAAGGAAACACAACAGGCACTTCATGAAAAGCCAGATTATAGAGTCCAACATGGACATGTATGCAAGAAGAGCAGAGCAGGTAATTCTCCCTGCCAGCTATCAAGCCTACATTAAAGCACAGCTTTAGCACACCTGATACTGACTTGCTGATAATTTTGGGTGGCTAACCAAGCACCTTGTTTTACCTGCAAACAGCCTGCAAAATTCAAGATGTTTCCCCAAACTGCCTTCTTTCAGCATTCCCTTGCTTTCTTATGATGAGTTTGCAATATCAGAATGTGTTCAAAAGCATTTGAATGCATCATACATAAAATGCAGCAATCTGACCACTTCACTTTAATCCTCAGTGATCCACAGAAAGAGCAACAAGGGCTGAGGTGCTTTAGGAAAAAAAGGCATTGGCATTGTTCTATTATGATACAAGAAATAAAAAAAATAAACAAAACCAAGACTTATTCCTAATCTTCCCAGCAAATCCTTGTCTGATTGCCTGTTGTCTGCATGATCCCAAAGGGAACATAAAAATCAGAGCAGTAAACAGGAACAGAGTGAGAGAGATGCTGGTGGAATGAGAGAGGGTTTACCAGGTCACCCTTCACTCACATCACCATTTACTGATTTTTTCAGTTAATGGCTCTTGCCACTATTCTATTCAAATTTTTAACTGTTTCTTTCCCTCCAGGTTTTTGAAACAACCATGGTTGCTTCATTGCCAGGGCCCAGCACTGCATCAACAACAACAGGGCTACACCGCAACCAGCAGCAAGTCGAAAGGAGTTAGGTTTGAACAGCAAAATCCTGCAGGGGCTTTCCTTTAAGAAGTCATAGTTCTCAAAGTCTCATTCTCCATGCTACAGCCATCAGCCAGCTGAAAAGCAGCTCCTGCAACTCCACTCTCTGCTTTCTCAGCTGTTTTAAATAAGTGAGTTATGAGGAATTAGTGATCGTTCCCTCCTGGACCCTCTTAAACCCTGACAAAGTCCATGCAGCCACACACCCCTGTTCCACCTGTCAGGTCTGCTGTCTGGAAACCCTTTTGCAACAAGGAGCCAGCAATACAGACTGTAGACTGAGAAATGTGACTGGTTTCTCCACTTTCATTCAAACTGGTCTTTATTTTGCTGCTGGAGACCTGGCAAACTCCATCTCCCGTATCACAGCTGCCATCTGCAGGTACCCAAGCTCCTCACTGGGGACAGCCTCTCTCAGGCATAGTGACAGGGATCACAGAACAACCAGGTTGGAAGAGACCCATCGGATCATCGAGTCCAACCATTCCTATCAAACACTAAACCATGTCCCTCAGGACCTCATCTACCCGTGCCTTTAAATGCACCTGACAGAAAGGCTATTCCTCCTCTTCCACCTTGCTCACTATTTTTCTACCTCCCACCTGTTCATCTCTTGCCTGTCCTCCTGGGCTCTCCGCATTCTCCATACATTTGCACCACTAACATCTATATTCTTTCTCACCTTCACATATGTCCATCTGCTGATGCGTTGCAGTTGCAGTTTAAGCTTCAGCAACCATCAAGCACCAGAAAGAAATGTAATTCCTCATCCTCCTTTAGCTCTTCTCCACCTTCAATGGCACCAAGGAAACCAGTTGCCAATGCAGACCTCTTTATGCTTCTCCTTGGGATGCTCCCCCATAGCACAATACCACCAGGGCAATTCCTTCCTCTCCTCAGTGTTTAGAGCTCCCTTCAAGGCCTACCAGTTGCAGCTGCTCCCAAGCACTGGCACCAAAGTCAGAGTCAGGAGCAATGATTTCAAGGGACATCTCATTAGCAGCCTCACAAGTCTCCAAGAATGTTCCACACCTGAGGCCAAACGAGAGGCCTTATGAGGAACAGCTGAGAGAGCTGGGGGTGTTTAGCCTCGAGAAGAGGAGGCTGAGGGGAGAACTCATTGCTCTCTACAACTACCTTAAGGGAGGTTGTAGAGAGGAGGGAGCTGGCCTCTTCTCCCAAATGACAGAGGACAGGATGAGAGGGAATGGCCTCAAGCTCTGCCAGGGGAAGTTTAGGCTAGAGATTAGGAAAAAAATTTTCACAGAAAGGGTAATTGGGCATTGGAACAGGCTACCTAGGGAGGTGGTTGATTCACCTTCCCTGGAGGTGTTTAGGCACGGGTGGATGAGGTCCTGAGGGACATGGTTTAGTGTTTGATAGTAACGGTTGGACTCGATGACTCCAGTGGGTCTCTTCCAACCTGGTGATTCTATGATTCTAAGAGGGGTCTCCCAGAACTCTGGTCTCATGTTCTGCCTACCCCCTTAATGACTCCCTGATTAAAGATCTAATCCCTCTCCCTCTATCAGCATGTTAAAGTTGCCTAGCTCTCTCCTCTCATTGCCTTTCTCAAGCAGAGCATTTTTTAAAATTATCTACCTACCTTTGGAAGTAAAGAGCCTATTTAACAAGGCACGCGCACCAAGCTACCTTTTATCATCTTGTCAGCAAGCTGAGAGTGAAAACCACAGAACATGAAGAGGGAAGAGCTCATTGTCACAGCCCAAGATGTATTCAATTACCTTCTCTCCCTAATGCAAAACACTATTAATGAAACATGCAAACCCCAAAGGGACAAGCAGGTCCCTTAGTATATCATAAAAGCAAACATACTGGCCCCATTTCACTCCTAACCATCCTCCTTCTATGTTTGTTGAGCCTCCACCTCCCCAAGCAAGTGTTAAAATGCAAGACAGTTCTACCAAACTTGCAGTGACAAATATTCTCATTTTCTGCTTCCCCATCACAACATGCACCTCATGACAGTTCTTCTGATAATAAATAACTCAGAAACATGGTAGATGGCAATTAAACTCAAGTTATCTCAGTTTATGAATGAGAATGCCTTTGCTGAGCTCCTGCCTTTGAATTGTATTACAGCATTTGAATTGTGTGAGGCTTTTGAATTAATAATCGGCAGAGAATAAAAATTAATATTTTGAAGAGTTTGTTTTTGTTAGGTATACCGAAAATATTATGATTATTTATATTTTCAATCCCTATGTCCATTGCTGAAAGACCATTGCTTTAGAGAGTTAAAACAGAGCTTTTCAGTATTTGTATCAATAATTTGTTCAGGCTGGAATTGTCCAGACTACCAAAAAAATATTTTAACTCTAGAAAACAAAGTTGTGTGATCTCTGATTGCCATGAATATTCAACAGAGGCAATGTAAAACCATACTCAGCAGTAGCTCTGCTGCTTACACCTCAGTCTTTGCATAATTCAAGACTTTCTTTTGATAGCGAATCAAGGCACTGTGTGGGCACCAAAACAAACCTGATACAGCTTGCAAGAGCTAGAAAATCATTACCCAATCTAACACAACAGCAGGCAATATTCCTCTTCCTCCTCCATTATCTTAACTACGCAAGATAAGAGTCATGCTGAACACAACTACCAGGCAAGCAGAGTACCAGAAGAAATGTGCCCTCCCTATCACGTCCCCTGGAGCATCTCAAAGGTGGGTACTTCTGCTCATCTACACGAAGATCCAGCAGGGTATAAAAATGAAACAGGAAAAACAACAAAAGCAGGAAAGATTCCAAAAATCAGCACAGAAAAGGGAGACCCACACTGCTTCAACATCATGGTCCAAGAGAAACACACCAGGCATATTGACTGCATGTCCAGCCCTTGCACTGGACAAGCACCAAGGAGTAGGGGGACTCCCTGTTGGGGGGAAAAAAAAAAAAAAAAAGAGAGATTAAAGAGTAAAATACAAGGTCCAACACAAAAAAAACCCAAGACTAACCCTACATCACTGGTACTAAGAGTGGGAGTGAAGAGACATAGTTATAGAATATGTTCTAGCCTGTGACAGTGAGACGAGGCTCAACTCAATCGCTTCACTCAGTACAAGTGGACATGTATTCAAATATTGATGTTTTCTTACCTTCAGTCAGAAAACATTGGGGTGTGTCAGCTGCCAACATTTTGTTATTAGCTAAAAACTGCTTCACAGACAACATGGCTGTGCTTGAGCACATTTTCTTCACCAGACATGGCCTCTGTGGTTCCTACCCTCTTCACAAGGAGGTAGGAACTTCCTATCTGCTCCCAAAGAAGCAGATGCTCAAAGGAACCTATTTTTGGTCAGTAGAAGATGTGAAAGCAAAAACAACACAGATCATCAACAGCCCTTCAGTGAATCGTCTGCCTTGAACACTGGCAGCTGTGTGTCAACTCAGAAGGGAATTATGTTTAAGGTGATTGTAGCTGATTTTCTTAATGCGTTAAATAAAAAGTTATAGGCAGTCTCATTTTTTTGTGTCGGACTTTGCATATACATGTCTGTTCCCTTAAAACTTCTTGACAATGTGCAGCTTTTACCTCTCCTCTGGATTTGAACATACTCAAATGATTAGAGCTTCATCCCTGACAGGAGGCTCACACCGCTTGTGTGCTGCTTCTCTTTCCTCCTGGGGCTCACCAGCAACTTGGTGTGACACGAGGATGCTGAAACAGATGGACACAATGAGCAAAAGTGTGACTGTCACTGTAAAGGTTTAAATTAAAACTGAAAAGGTGCCATATTAAAGAGTTGAGAGGAAAAAAATGTTTTAAAGCACGTCAAGTTTTTCAAGTGGGAGCAGTTTTCTTCCACCACCATAACAATTGTGCACCCATAAATGAATGCTCCAGAAGGCTTCATGGCATCATGGGCACTGCTTATGGATTGCAGGGAAGCCCTGCAAGGAAGGGAGCCCAACTCCCACCCTCCTGGAGAAGCACTTGCTAACAGGAAACTTCATACTTAGAATCATAGAATCACCAGGTTGGAAGAGACCCATCGGATCATTGAGTCCAACCATTCCCATCAAACACTAAACCATGTTCCTCAGGACCTCATCTACCCGTGCCTTAAATCAAATGCCCTCCTCGTTACTAAAGTCCTACCAAACAGGCTTCTCAGAGTGCGCTGCCTCTCGCTTCAGTCCTCACTATGCAAGTGACCGTAGCCACAGCTGGCAGGAGGGCACTAGGGACAAGTGTCTTCATATGCCCACATCAGGTGAGCCAAGCAGAGCCTGAATTAATACTGACAGTGCTTTGAATTACAACACCGTGCAAAGCTGTGCTATAGCCAGACCCAGCTACACTGAGTTTTCACCCAGAAACTTTGTCTCTCCCTTTGTGAGTGAGAACCAGGCACAGGTCAGTCCTTGGGAACAGATCCTCCAGCGACACCAGAAGCTGCCAGCCAGACCCTGACCCCCTGCACCCACACCCCCTGTAACCCCCACTAGTGCAGCTCACTCACTGCCTGTCCCCAGCATAGCCATTATGACAGGTTTATTCTAGTTTAATATTAGAGCCGAGAAGACTATTTGCATAATTAAACATTGATCTGCTCTCCCTCTCCGCACGTGCCTCTTATTCATGTGAAATACATTAATTCATTGTCTGCCCTAGGACAGAGGTCCTGCAGATGTGATGTGGTGCCTGTTCCCTATGGAAAATACCGTCCATCTTCAGAAAAACACATAAAATCTTTTCAAATGTATGGCCGAGGTGACAGACCGGGGGCATTTTCCTTTCTACCGGAGAACAAAAGAAGAAAAACAAAGGGATGTGGGGATTAGCCTCCAGGCTGGCACAGAAAAGGGGATATAATTGCTTGGCTTTGCTACTGCAGTGCCCATAATCTTCAGCTGTGGGTGTTCAAACAAATCAGCACACCCAGAACAGGCAACATAATAAAAACACCAAGCCAAAGTTGTAGTTCAGAGCTGGTTTTCAAAATGCGTTGCAAGCTACTAACAGCAGGCAACACTGAACCCACTCTTTTTGTTAAAAGATATTTCAGAGGGTGTAACGTTCCAAAGTTATTCTTTTATTAAGTAATTCTGAGAAACTAGAAGAACCAGCTTGAGGGGAAAAGAATCCTAATATTAGGCTACTGCCAACCAGGGTGCTGTCCCACAGCTCACCATCCCTCCTGGACTATCCCTCAACGGGAACATCAGGGGGTGAGCAGTTGTTTCGTCCCCTGGAAAAGCAAAATAGCCAGTGGTCTGGAAAGATAACCAATAACACCATGGAAATGTTGCTGGTCACAGATGAGAGTCTGAAAAATCTCAGGGTGAGCCTACATAGCTTTGCATAGCCAGGGATGTGACAGGAGTCAACTCTCATCTAGAGGAGAATCAGCCTTAGTTTATCCTTTGGGAGCAAAATGACACCAGTGAAATTAGTGACAGAGCAGTTCCAGGCACTCCTGGTAAAAGCAAAGAAGAAATTACAGTCAACCCCAGGAAAAGGAATATTAAGGTTAAAATCTATACGAGAGTTTTGTCGCCCAGGCAAAATTTTTTGCTTTCATCACTGTATTGGTCCCTGTCATTGGTCCCTGGTAGAGGCTGCCCAGGGAGGTGTTTGAGTCACCTTCCCTGGAGGTGTTTAAGGCATGGGTGGATGAGGTATTGAGGGACTTGGTTTAGTGTTAGATAGGAATGGTTGGACTAGAAGATCCGATGGGTCCCTTCCAACCTGGTTGTTCTGTGATTCTGTATTATTAGAGCAATTCAAATGAGGACAACATGGCCACAAGATCTGTGCTGAGAGGACTCCGCTTTTTATGGAGGAAAATAAAGCCTCTCTCATACATAAGGATGCTCAGGGAAGACCAAAAAAAAAAAAAAAAAATCAAGCAAATCTCCAAAGCTAAATCAGCTGACAAGTGAAAACTCTGCCACGAAGGGGTCAGGCAGGCAGGGCAGGAACACAGGTTCTCTGTAGGATGCTTCAACAGGGAACACCAGCAATGCTACTTTGGGGAAATGCCTTCAGTGTGCAAGATACAACTCAGAAATAAGCAATTTCTCTACGTAAATTGCATAAATATATTCCACAGAATGTATCAAAATACCTGAATGCTCAAATTAATTGTTTTCATGGGAGACAACCGGCAGATAAATAGCCAACATTAACATTTTGAGTTCCAATTTCTATCTTGTGCTACTGTAAATTATTTTCACATTTAAATGAACAAACTTGTATTTAAGCTAATCAGGGTTTAACATTTGAGACAACTGGAAAAATATCAGGAGAATGCCATTTTTGCTGCTAGCACTGATTATTCTCATTTGGAAAAATTGTAATTGGAGCATTGCAACCTTTGCCTCCCTGGCTATCACAGAAGAAAATTGCATTGGGTTTTTTTTTGGTTGGTTTTTTTTTAAGTCATTTTATCTGAATTTTTAGTGGGACTTATCAGAATATCTTTTGTCTGCATCAAGTCTTTTACTTTCCCTGTATGAATATATACTGAGAACCCTCAGCTACTTGGCAGGATTTGCTCTGCCTAGCGTTTGTAAACCTTGCTTTGCTTTTTGTTTTGGTCCCTTCCTTAAAGGCCAGCAAGCATCACACCTAATCTGACCTGTAATTACTCCAGTGAACGTGGCTGAAGAGATAAATGCCAGCACATTGAAGTATATAACATTAAACACACTGCTCTCTGTTCCTAATGAACTAGATAACAAGAAAAGCAGAACTATAGCACTTTTCTAGTGCTGATTTACAAGCCAAGATGAAATGGAATGTGTGTCTTTCAACTGGCTGTAAAGTCTCTTTTTCCTCCACAAAACAGCCTGATTACTCCTTCTTGCTCTTCCTCAAGAGCTACAGAAGGACAGAATAAAATAGTTGTACTGCACGAGTAAGGAAATAATTTAGGTGCAACAGGTCAGCTCATAATGCAATATAAATGGCCCATTTGAATTTTGGCAGCCATCCGTTATATTGATCAGATTACCTGGTGACAGCAAACTCTAAAGGATAGATATTTCAGAAGCCTCCATGGATGAAGAAAGCCAAGCGAGCCAGTGAGGTAACCAGCATCACATCCAGTGTCACGTGTCACCAAACAGCACGACCTTATCCAAGGACAAGGGCAACCTCTCCTAAGTGGAAACAGCAATAAATCTGTAAGCTTACTTTAATGAGTTAAGATAAATAAACCAAGGAGGAACAGAAGAGCATGCATGCAGGGAGCACAATGAGGCCACAGGGAATTTTCCCCAGCACCAGCGTGGGGCTGGGCACAAAGACAAAGTCACCACCAAAATGAAGGGAAAGATGTAGGAAACACCAGTTTGGACGCTGCTGGCAGAGAAAGCTGCTGCTGGCAGAGAAATCTGCTGCTGGCTTCTGCTTACAGGAAAGCAGCTCCTAGCAGGTGTCTCAGCTGCTTCCCTCTTCATCCTTCTCAGACACAGCCCTCCCACTGAACAAGCTGCTGCAGCTTCTCTCATAGTCCGAGTTCAAAAATCACATATTGGCTTTTCCACACTCAGCCCACTCGCAGCCTGGGGTTTCCACACCATCCCCAAAAATCCTGAAGTGCCTTCCCCTGTGACTTTGTAGAGGGCTGGACTGCTGAAGCCCACGTCACCCCCAGCTGCAATGCTGCATTCCTCATCCAAGCTTCTGTGAGCCGTTTTCTCAGCAGGAGAGCAGCAGAATATCATTTCCATACTTTAAAAAAGAATAATCAGAAAGAAAGCAGACAAACCTAACTTCTTCCGTAATACTTCCTCACTATCTGTGGCTGTATTCAAAAATCTAATTTTTCAGTTGCATTTGCATTTCTCCTGTGAGAATGGAGCATAAAAGCAATCCAAAGTCCCTAACAAAAGGAACCACAGGTTTCTGTGTAAAAAAACAAATAGCTCTCATCCCAGCAAACCCCACAGCTAGTGCAAATCACTTGATACAATATTTAATACAAATACCAGACTCCATCCCTGACTGAGTCAGGATAAAGAGCCTATTTAGGGAAAAATAACCACCATACATATCACCCCACATATCAATATTAAGTGAAATGAAATAACAAAAGAAAATCATAATTTCCCAACCACAACTCTTGTCAAATGCCAACCTAAGAAAATTGGCAGCCAGTATTTGACTAATACCCACATTAATTTTATTGAGCCCACTGACGACTGCTGTGAGACTGTTAATATACCGCTCCACTGCCACATGCCAGGATAGAAATAGCTAAATCAGGTCAAGATTGGTACAATGGAAGAAATGAAAATCTCCTGTCAATCTAGGCAAGAACACTGTACTTCTCTCCATGAATATATCACATACACAAAGTGGAAGCAATAGGACCAGAGGTGCATTTACTTCAACTTTAAGAATCCTTTCCTCAGCTGTCATTTGCACTGGTGCGATACCACCGTTCTCCCTGCTACAGCAGGGTTAGGAACGGTTGGACTTGATGATCCAGTGGGTCTTCTCCAACCTGGTGATTCTATGATTCTATAGCCACCATCTGCTCAGCATGGATGTGGGAATGGTGCAAACCCTGATGGGCTGCAAGGGATGGCCAAGCTACAGTGAAGGCTACCAGAGTTTGCAGACGTGTACATACTACAAAGTCATCTGAAGCTAGAATCATAGAGTCACCAGGTTGGAAAAGACCTGCCGGATCACTGAGTCCAACCATTCCCATCAAAAACTAAACCAAGCCCCTCAATGCCTTGTCCACCCATCCCTTAAACACCTCCAGGGAAGGTGACTCAACCACCTCCCTGGGCAGCTTCTTTTGGGGCTGGTTTTTTAATTAATTTAACTCATGAACCCTCAATTTTAATTTTGAGAAGACGAGTGCTTCAGAAGACAGTTAATAGTTTTTAAAAGTAGGTCACCACAGGTCTCAATCTATCTACAATTCCAGTTTTGGCCAAAAAAAGAGAGGGAATTAATATGACAAAACATAACTGTCTGCTGACAAATCAGGTGCCATTTTCCAATCAATAATGGTAAGAGGTTATTTTCAACCAGCTTTCATAGTCCAGATCCTCTCCATCTACAATTCTCAAAATCTCTAGAAACCATACACAATATTTGAAAATCCATGAAGATGCTCTTTTCTCTGCTAGCACTCTTTCATTTCACAGAGATACCCACTTTCTGTGCTGGCCTATAACAATGCGTGTTAGGTTCATAACTTCCTAGGTCACTTTCAAAAAGACAACTGCAGCTCCCAGGAGAGCTTGTGGATACCTCCACCCCAACCTGCCTGTGCTGCACAGGTCCTGCTCACTGCTGCTGAGCCCAGAGGCTGCAGAGGAGCAAAAAGCCTGCAGCATTTCACATGGCAATGACACCTCTCCCATTGCTCTCTTCTTCCAGCCAAGTTGCACAGTTTGGGATACTTGACAAATACAGACACACTTTGCATTTAACTATTTGCAAGAAGCTTTGTGGAAAGGCTAGGTGTTACCAGCATGTTTCCATGCACAGCATTGACTGGGATTCTCCACCAAGAGCTTGGCCACAAGGGAAATAAGCATTAACTCCTGCACCAGATCTGGAATTGTGCCATTTTCCAAACTACTTCCAAACCTGATGTTTATCAGTCTCCCAGTAAGCATCATTAAGACACATTTACTTAGTCTCCACTCACCTATGTGTGCACTACATGCAACTCCCAGTTTCTGGTAAGTATGCACATGCCAAATGTGATATTTACATATTATTTAAGGTTTTACATATCCCTAAGAGCTGAACAAATTATTACTTTGATTAACTTAGCCATTTGCTCATATGCAATTATTTGCTAAAATTAATGCATTATTTAAATTTATTCAATAAAATAGCTTCTGGGGTGTTTCTTCTCAGGGTTGATTATAAGCTCTGAAGATCAAACATTCATCATTCGGGCTCTGTGGCTTTAATTATAATTGTTAAGGTAAATCACAAAGCGCTCCAGCTCTCCGTGGATTGGAGAGGTAGAAGCACACTCCTGCACACAAGCCAAATTTTGCATTCAGAGCAGGCAACACAACCTTGACATTTGCTTTCATCAGACCTTTCGCCAAATAAATTCAAAATAATATTTGTGATAAGGGAGTAGGAAGGATCCGTGAGTGCAGCTTGAGGTAATTCTCTTTAAAATGTAGTTGAATACATGCACAGAACCCCTCCCTCTCTCCCAAGCCTGCTGCCCAGGATCCTCCCCAACAGCAGCACAGACAGTAAAACCTTACATGCACAGTCTGAGATTTCCCATTACTCAGGAACAGTTATTAAAATGCATCTTGTTCTTTGTTTAATTTATAATACGCTCTCTTTTCTACATGCCCTAAATAATTGCTTTTTAATAGGTAATACAGTTCTACATCATAGTGTATGTTAGTATTTCCCACTGGGAGGCTGGAATGTGCTCTCTAACAGCACTGGCTCCCGTTCAGAGATTCAGTGACACGCCTGCTCTGACCAGGAGGAAACGTGCAGATATACAGCTTGTAATCAGCACTTAGTGCCAAGGAAAAAGCACAAGGGGGAAAATAACATCAGAGAGCTTCATGCCAGGGAAGGCTTTAAAAACACGGATGAGCCCTTCACCATCCAAACTATCTGTCGTCTTCCTGGTGTACATCTGAAAAACTACCAACAAAAGCAATTAGCTTTGGAGAAGTATTTAATTCCCAGCAATGCATTTAAGTGCTTTGCTATTGCTTTTTAATTGGAAAACATGCTACCAAGAATGTTTACTGCAGATTTTGAACTGACCCTGCCAGTATCGGAATGGGTTCCTTTGAGGTTTTCACTTACTACGGCACAACTTTATCAGTAACAAGAGTTAGTACTTTTTAGAAGCAGGTTCATAGAATCATAGAACAACCAGATTGGAAGGGACCCATAGGATCTTCTAGTCCAACCATTCCTATCAAACACTAAACCAAGTTCCTCAAGACCTCATCCACCTGTCCCTTAAACACCTCCAGGGAAGGTGAATCAACCACCTCCCTGGGCAGCCTATTCCAATGCCCAATGACCCCTTCTGTGGAAAAACTTCCTCCTAATCTCTAGCCTAGATCTCCTCTGGTGGAGCTTGAGGCCATTCCCTCTTGTCCTGTCCCCTGTCACTTGGGAGAAGAGGCCAGCTCCCTCCTCTCTACAACCTCCCTTCACTTACCTCAGAGCTCAGAAATAGCAGCCTTATGTGTTTTGGCCAGTTTTACCAGCTTAATCATCATCCAGCACAGCAGAACTTTAAAAAAACAAACACACACATCCCACTGGCTGATGCAGCATATGCAGCACATGGGTGTGTGTCTGTTTATACAGTGAGATGTCTGAACCACCCAAATTCATCTCTATTTCAGCACCTTGTATCTCACCAGTCCCCCACAGCACACAATGAACAGAAGTACAGTCTTTCTTCCAACTGAACCAGACAAATAAATGTCCCTGCACTAAATGAGAAAACACTTGATTACAGATAACTCCTAAGCCAAAAATACAGAGTGTGGGGGATAACAGTCTGTTCATTATTTCTTTGCTAATCCCTGAATTAAAGTCTTCTCAGTGACTAGAAACCAAACCAAGATTGGTAAAATCTGCAGTATTTAAGTTCACTTAGAGCTGTTCAAGATTTTTCTGTGCAACACACAGAACTTCAGAGTCCTACAGTCACTGTACAGCAATTCACCTGCTTCTTAAAATTCAAATGGACATGATTTTGATGTAAATTTAATTAATGCATCATTTAAGTTACCCAGTTGGAACACACTAAACAAAAGCTAATGAGCACTTATAGAACGGTACCAATATTGCAAAACGACCACCAGAAACCCCCGTGGGGGAAAGCTGCACCAGGCAGGACAGAGGGAGTGGGAAGTGTCATTACAGTTATTGAAAACATTACACCTAAAAGCAGCCGACGGTCCTTGAGAATATGGAGTTTGGACTTTAAGAGAAGGCTTCTTGTACAGATTCAAATTTTTGCGTTATGCCAATCTACGGTGGAGAAAGGAAATTTCATGCTTTTTTGCTGCAAAACTTAGCCCCTACTGCCCCCTGCAGTTCACACCAAGGGCACTCGGATGAGGCGATTCCATTTCCAAGCAGAAGCTGCTGCACACCCCTGGGTGCAAACCCAGGATGCCATCTCAAACCAAGCAGCCGCAAGGGTCATCCTTTCTGCCATTAATATTTAACCACTGGATGCTTGTTGCATGAGATGCTCTCACTTACACATCACCCCCAAAACCAGTGAAAACACCACCAAACTCAGCATGGATGCAGCCCAAAGACCTGCCCGGTTAAAGCTCTGGCCTTGCAGTGTTTGCTGTCCCTTGTAAGCGAATTGTACATGTTCAAATATGCAAAACCCTGACTGCAAACAGCACCTGTGCACATCTCCATTTCTTTCTCTGGCCCTGCCAGCCTGGCAAGAATTATGTCAGGGCTGTCACCTCTTATGCTCCTTACAGCTCTCCCCTGCCAAAGGCATGGCAACACTGACCTAAAACCACTTATTGCAAATAAAGGAATAAAATTAGAATTAAAAAAAAAATAATAAATAAGGAATTAAAATGAATCAAAATAACTTTTTAGAAATCATTAATACATAAACACACGGATGAGATGCTCAGGGACACGGTTTAGTGATTGATGGGAATGGTTGGACTCGATGATCCAGTGGGCCCTTTCCAACCTAGTGGTTCTATGAGTGATTCAGTCATTGCTTCAGGGAAGACGATTTAATATCTAAGTGCATATATGAGGTCCTCTACAGCACAATTTGCATTTTGATTCCTGACAGACCTGGAGAAGAAGAGACTAAGGGAAGACCTCATTGCACTTTACTGGGGTTGTTTAGCCTGGAGAAGAGGAAGCTGAGGGGAGGCCTCATTGCTCTCTACAACTACCTGAAAGGAGGTTGTGGAGAGGAGGGAGCTGGGCTCTTCTCCCAAGTGACAGGGGACAGGACGAGAGGGAATGGCCTCAAGCTCTGCCAGGGGAGATTCAGGTTCGACATAAGGAAAAAATTCTTCACAGAAAGGGTCATAAGGCAATAGAACAGGCTACCCAGGGAGGTGGTTGAGTCATCTTCCCTGGAGGTGTTTAAGGGACAAGTGGACAAGGTACTGAGGGGCATGGTTTAGAGATTGGTGGGAATGGTTGGACTCAATGATCCAGTGGGTCTCTTCCAACCTGGTGATTCTATGATACTGCTTCTTCACATGGAAAGGAGGAGGAGCAAGTGCTGTTCTCTTCTCTCTGGTGACCAATACAATAGGACCCAAGGGAATGGCAGGAAGATGTGCCAGGGGAGGTTTAGACTGGATATTAGGAAAAGATTCTTCCCCCAGAGGGTGGTGGAGCACTGGAACAGCTCCCCAGAGAAGCCCTCACAGCACCAAGCCTGACAGTATTACAGAAGCATTCAGATAACATCCTCAGACACATGGGGTGTGTGTTGGGTTTGTCCTGTGCAGGGAGAGGAGTTGGACTCTGTGATCCTCATGGGTCCCATGCAATTCAGGTGATTCTGTGATTCTATATCAGTTCCTCAAGGATCACATCCACACTGGGGAGCACAAGAGGTCCCAGCAGCAGTCCTTACCAAAAGCTCTTCTTCTAAATCCCACTACAGTTATGTCTTAGAGATCAGGTAAGAACTCCTGTGCACCAGACCGACCATAGCTGGCTGAAAGATGCCACCTGACTGCTCTTTCCCTCACCTTTCACAGCACAACTAGGGAATAAAACACAGTGAAAAATCATGTGGTTCTAGATACAAAGATGTATCTGGACAGAGAGATCTCTTACCAAATACCATCACACATGAAACAGATGCAACTAGGGGAAAACCAGTTCCATGCCTTACCAGTTAAACTGGGTTTGGATTCTGACAAATAAACATAAATTACTTTATCTGAGGTGCCGCTTACAGGGCCGAGGGGCTTAGGATGGTCCAGCTGCAGAGCTGCCAGATCCATCTACATCTGAACTGGTTCAGCCCCAGCATTTCCTCACAGAGACCCCTCAGCCCCAAAGGGAAAAACAATTAGTAAAGCACACAGATACAGTCACAGAAGCTCTCTTGAGCACCTGATCACACCTCTTGTTAATTTAGGAGTAATTATGAAGCAGCATTGCTTGTGTGCATAGACAGCACCATCCCCGCTGAGATATCAAGGGCAAAGCCACCCTCTGGTTTGGTGCAGAAGAGGATGGGGCCAAACTGCTGCGCTTCTCCTCCCAACACTCACCTTCACCGCCTGATACAGTCAGTTGCCTTGATTTTATTTCTCACCTCTCCTCCCTCTGCACAGACAAATCTGGCAATAATCACAACTGAACAAAAACCAGCTCAAGGTTTTATTCATTAACTGCGTACTTGAAGTAGAGAGCAAGGCTTCACAAACCTGCTCATGCATAAACACCTGGTTTATGGCAATTGACTTTGTGTTCTCAAGTCATTCTCTTTCATCTTTTACTCAGCCCTTTCCTCACTCATTAACAGGCTCTTGCTGCAGTTGCTTCAGGGTTTTCGTGTGTTTTATTGTACTTTTTTTTTTCCTCTTTCCCTCCACAGCAGGATTTGGGTGAGCACAACGTTGTTCTTGCTCCATCACCAAGCTGGCTCCAGTTACCCGAGGCAAAGATCTCACCCGGGGACCAGCAGCAAGCACCAGCATCTTCTGCACCCACCACCAAAGTTCACCAAAATGAGGAGGCAACCTCTCCCCAGGAGGGGGAAAAGAAAGGGAATTGCACCCTGCAAACGAGCAATATTAAAAACACTAATCCAGCTGTCACACACAAAGGCATCTGCAAGTTATCATCACTGTACATCACCCAGCAGGCAAAGTCACCAACTAGGAACAGTGAGGAAACCAGCATGAAACCATGACAGCAATTTTTTTCCTTAAAAACAGTAAAATGAAGCTCAAAGATCAAGACTGCGTCAACAGAAGTTTCTTCAAAAGCTGCGTTTTCAGGCCTCTTTTTTAATTATTATTATTTTTTAATCCATCTTATTACATGTTCATTTCACAGATTCATTGTGTAGAATGCAATTATCGTGGAGCGGAAAGCCAAGATCAAAACCATGAGGGAGATTTTTTTAATTATAACCCCAAATAACTGCAAACTGACTGTGAAAGCAGAGTCTGTGTCCCCTCTGGAGCACAGACGAGGCTCTGCTGCCCCGAAAGGACCATCCTACCTGGCCTCTGGGATGCTCGTGAGCTGCCCCCGCAGCTCACGAGCATCCCAGAGGCCAGGCAGGATGGTACCTTCTTCTACCCAGAGTGGGTGATTTATTCCAGGCTGGATAAATAGTCTCCCTGGATGGATTTTAAAAATTCATACAGAAAAATGTGGCTGTCTCTGGTGAGTGCGTTTGTCTGTAGGGTTTTTGGCACAGAAAAATCCTCCAAATGAAAACCATCTACAACTTGCTACCACACACGCAATAAAATATGTGTATTAACAGAAGTAGAAAACCTTAATACTGGTAACATCTACACCTAATAAGCCACCTAAATGAAAACAAACACCCTTACTTCTCAGTGTGGTAACGTACAGGGTCACAGCTCACAGTAAGGCTGAGGGACCACCAGAGGTGGAGAAATAATCCATAAAATCCAAATCTCTGCTAAAGCAACAGAAATCACCAGACTATTTTTTGAAGCCACCCTTCTCCCTGCCTAGTCTTGCTTTGATGTGGTCAGAGGCAGGCTCCAGCACCAGGGGTGCTCTGAAGGTCAGAAGGACTTCTACATCTTTTATTTTTCAGGAACAAAGTTGCAGGGAGAGATGATTTAAGTCACAGGGATTCATTTTGTTTTCTTTTGCAATTTCACTACAAGCTTATGCATTTACTGTTCAACAAAACCTCCAAATAACAGCTCCGTGTTAATAAGCACAAAGAGAAAATCCACCTTTCTGCCATTTTTCCCCCAAAATCATTCAAATTAAGTTTTTCTTGACAAATGCAAAGTGAAGAGACTATCACTGCTCAGCATTAGCCTCCCAAAGCAGAAATACATTAGCTAATGGGCTGTTCACTAGCTGCAATGGCTAATTAAATATACAGAAAACATCATCCAAGTGACAGTACAGCATCCAGTCTTAATCCCGTCAAAAGCATAGGCAAGCCAGCTCATCATATTTTCCTTCCAGCTCTGCCGTCCTCTTAAAACCAGAAAATCCAGGTGAATTTTTCCCCAGTCCCTCTGAAATGAAAAGCTAACATTGTTCAGGGCACAAGTGGATTGATTAACTTTCAAGAGCACTTCAGTAAAGACCAGACACTTAGTCAATATTATTTTGCTCTTTTAGCCTTCTTGTCAGAGAGAAGTCTAAAACTGCCTAAAAGGCACAGTATAAAATTTTATTTTCATCCTCTTTTATTTCATTGTAATATGTTGCTCATGAAAAGACAAAGAAAAAAAGGATTAAACTTTTAAATGACATTTCTAGACCTCCGTGGTTCACACAGCAGCAAATCTGGTGCAACCAGGAGCCCTGATGAGCAACGTGTTGGTTCAGAAGCACATCATCAGGTGCCAAGAGAAGCACTAACCATCATCTTCCCATTTTCCCTTTTCCTCCCAGCACAGTACCAATTCAGGACTAGCATAGTCCCCATCCTAACACTTTGCTCTCACAGCCACCTGCATCATTAGTTTCTTTGAGAAACTAATTGTCCCTGGAATGACCTATTAAAACAAAAATTGTTTCTCTAGTAACCAGTAAGAAAATGGATATGAGCTCAGCAAGGCCAGGGGGCAAGAGCAACTTCTGCACCACCCAAGGGCCAGCTCCAGATTATTCACAATATCTGAGGAAAAGTGTTTTCTTCCCAGATCAGAGGCCTTTCCAGGTTGGATGCTCACCTGGCACAGCCACACTGCTTCTCAAGACTGGACTTAACAGACAAGATGATTTTCTTAAGCAGGATAGAAGAATCCAACGCAAAATTAAATATCAATGCAGAACAGGAAAATTAAGGCAAGTTCATTTCACAGCTATATCCTGGTTCAGGAAAACCCAGAAAAGTTATAAATCCATTGCAGTTTTAGTAATGCCAATATACCCTACCGGCATTATTTGCCTGCATAAATTTCAATCAGAGGAGAAACTGTTCTCCCTTTCCCATGTGTACTTGTGCACACCCAAAGAGAGGACAATAGCGGAACGCCTGTGTCAGGATAGAACAGACTTCAAATAAGAAGACCCCTTTAGAGTCATTTATTGATTTTCATTTGTTTTCATTACTAGCGGTTAGGGTAATGCTCACTGATCACCAGGAAGGAAAAGGTGTGATTTGTTACCCGAGCTGCCTGATGTTACTGTGGATTTCCAATTGTCACCTGATACCATTCTAGATTTCCAGTTGCACAGCTGTGTAGTTGGATGCAAGGGAAGAGGGACTGAACATGAACATAATCCAGTATATTCCTATGGGTACAAATGACACGTGCAAAATGCATCCTCTGGCATGGAAACGTCATATTCCCATGAACTCCGAGGCATGCAAGAATGAACTAAGAAGTTTCACAAAAAAAAAAAAAAATCTGTGCCCTGCAAATCTCAGGCAGTGACAAGCAAATTCATTAGGACAGAACTGATGATCGTGGTGCGTACATTATCACTGCAAATGCAGGTGTTCAAGCAGGCAAGATCTCCTTTCTCCAATATGCAAACCATCTCATCACTTCAAATTAGAAAGAAGCCTTGATGTAGCCATCCCTGCAACATCCATCTACAGTCAGCATTGCTTGAATTTTTTCTATTTCAGGGCACAGAAGACCATTTGATTTATTAAATGCACAATATTATGGGAAGTCCTGCAAAATCAAAGTCGCACATTGTGACGCTAAATCTATTCACAGCCCAGGAGTGTTAGCAATGGGATTCCAAGACCACAGGCACTGGGAGAAGTGGCCACTTGGCATTCCCCACTTCAAGCTGTCACAGCCCCTCCTGCACTAACATCCATTTTCCTTGACGCCTCTTTCTCACCTGTTCAAGTTAAATTGAGTCTTAGCACAAAGAGTAGATTAAGACAGCCCTTATTATATAAGTACAGTGCAGCTCATGGCTTTCCTAACAAAAGTATTACCCATAATTAAAAGTCACATGTCCATCAGGACAGGAATTAAACCTGGAGTAAAGGATTATAGCAAATCATAGAATAATCAGGTTGGAAGAGACCCACTGGATCATCAAGTCCAACCATTCTTATCAAACACTAAACCATGTCCCTCAGTACCTCATCCACCTGCACCTTAAACGCCTCCAGGGAAGGCGAATCAACCTCCTCCCCACCAGCCTCTGCCAGGGACCAATGACCCTTTCCATGAAAGATTTTTTCCTAATGTCTAGCCTAAATCTCCCCTGGCGGAGCCTGAGGCCATTCCCTCTTGTCCTGTCCCCTGTCACTTGGGAGTAGAGGCCAGCTCCCTTCTCTCTACAACCTCCTTTCAGGTAGCTGTAGAGAGCAATGAGGTCTCCTCTCAGCCTCCTCCAGGCTAAACATCCCCAGCTCTCTCAGCCATTACTCCTAAGGCCTATTCTCCAGCCCCTTCACCAGCTTCGTTGATCAAAGACTTAATACATGACAAAGCTACTAGTTGCTAATCAGGAAGGTGATAATTGACAGCAAAACCAAACCCCAAGCTGTTGAGGGAAGTTATGACAGATGATAATCTTACAAGATTTAATGAACACACCCTTATCCTCATCCATGAGGCTGTCCTTACCATGCCCAGGGCAATATCCTGTGGGGCACCCTCCCCTCCTCCTGCAGAGTAGCCCCAGCAGTTTCAAGATCAGCAATCCTAATTATTCTAGAGAACTGGCTTGGCCAACAACATTGGTCTGTGCACTGAAAAACATGAGATATTAAAGGGATGAAAGTTGAGTCAGGCTACCCATGAGTTCATGCTGCACACTTCCCACCTACTTCTTTTCTCCTGCTCCAGAGACACTTCCAGCAAACCTACCACAGGAGCCAGCAGTCTTATTCCAAAATTCCCAGGAATTCTTCTTGAAGATTCTTCAAAAAACACTTCTCAGTACCCCAGTGCACACCCTATTCTCTCTCCAGACATCTCTGAAACAGGTGCTAAAGATAAGCCAGCAACCTGAAACACCCCAGGACCACTCCTCTTTCTGTACCAAATGACTCTCTTTCTGCCTTAAAAGCGGAATAATTTAATTACTAGAGAACTATCAGCTTTAACCAATTCACACAAATCTTACCATTCAGCAGGTTCCATTCTCACCCCCACCTCTTCTTGGTTCTTAACTCATTAAGAACCTATTAATTCAGGACCTCCCTATAACTTATCCACAGTAGATTTCTGGTTTAAAAACACAGCAAGCTGTCAATATCTATATATTAATGTACAAGCATAAAGTAGTCTCTTACAAAAAGCAATTTTTAAAAACCACATACATCTTGCGTGATGCATACCACGAACCCACTACAACTGCAATTAGATATAATTAGTTGTGTGTTTGTAAACCCAACAGTTTAATCATGTTTAATTAACCACATTGTAATTGGAACATTTGATAGTTAAATGTTGCCTCGCTAAACTGATGAGCACCTGGAACACACAATTAGTTCCACCAATAATAAATTAACTTTTAACGAAATTCTGTCATTAGTAATTATTTTCCTTCCTTCCTGGTAGACTGCTAGGATTAAAAATAATAAATAGCCAATTCAAATCCATAGCAATTTGTTAAGAACTTGACTGCAGGATCTCTTCTGCTGCCAATTTTACTTTTCTTTGATACATTCTTCAGAGATGACTAACTGCTGTATAAGCCATTGCTTTTCCTGTCTTATTTTATTTCCAAATTAAATTTTTACCTGTGTTAGGTGTTGGTTTTCAGTGCATGTTTTTTTGCAAGAACTTTGTGGTCAAATGTAAAGCGATATCTCCAGGTGAGGAGCAGGGAGCAATGATCACCTCCTCAAGCAGCCAACTATTCTAAGATAGAAAAGATGATAATTACACAATATTTTTGATCTGGCCCAGCATATACTGGGGGCCCCGAGCAGTGCAGTACAGGGCACATACACATACTGTTCCAGGAAGACCGATTCTATTTCTACATGCGATGGATGCTCTAACAGCTGGGGCAAACTCTGCAAACTGCAGCAGAAGTAACTTTTTCAGGAGCTAAACACCAAGAAATCACTCAGTAGAAGTGCAATCCCCAGGAAAGGGTGAGAACACGGCAGGGCAGAGCAAAGCAGCAATGGTTTGATAGGAATGGTTGGAGTCAATGACCCGATGGGTCTTTTCCAAACTGGTGATTCTATGATTCTATGATAAAAGACGAACCCTCACAGAGACTGCAGCAGATAGTTTATGAGCAGGTCTTAGTATGAGTAAAACTGAGCACATGCTGAGGGAGTTCTATTACACAAACACTTTGAGAGTTTTCTTACCCATTTCACAGCACAGAGACAGGTATGAAATAAAAGGAAAAGCATCCATTCACAAAAATAATTGGAACATTTTAAGAAGAAGAAAAATGAGACAGCAAAAAATACGTAGCACTTAGCTTCAAGGAGTATCTATAGGTCAAACATTCTATTTGCTGCCATTGCTCCTGACCATTGGTAACTCCAGTGGAACAGAGGCATTAAATCGAAAACAATAAAAGGAAACAAATATAATGCAATGACAGGCTGCTGAACTGTTATGTCATAGCCTTGAAATAAAGAGATCAGGAGGCCTTAAAACAGGACTGGAAATTTGCATGAGCACTAAAAACACTATCATAAGGATTAAACAATGTTTTGAAACTGAAGAGACGTCTCCAAAGCTACAGCAGAAAGCTGGTGGATGGAACTGAATTTCTCACAGTAACATTTGGAGTCAGCCGTCACTGAATATTGACACCAAGAAATATAAATCTGATCAACCATAGGACAGGAGATGGTGAAAAGAAATGGTCAATTCTTTCAGCCTGGACACTTCTGGAGTAACTTCATTTCATGTACAGATTACAGCTACCTGGCATGTGCCAGCTACATACCACAGCCTCTTTCTTTTCATTCTCATGTTGGCACAGAGAGATGATAATTCAGTCAGGCCCTGCATCACTGCGGATGTGGAATTAAGGAAAAGAGTGCAGAGGAAGGTAGAAAATTATGTGAGTGAGGCTGTGACAAACGAAATGAGGTGTTGCACACACAGCATCTCTTCTTCAAGAGTTAAAATAAATATAAGTGCCATTTTAATCCTGGAGTCTTTTATGACAAAGACAGTCAAACACTAAGTGTCAGCAGCGCTGATACCTGGCAGATAAAAGCTCAGCACAGAAATTTTCAGCCCAAATAACTGAAGTTGTTGAAAATATTACTTAGGGTCAGCCAGTCTATTCAGACTTCCCTGTCATTAGCATGACTAGGTTGCTACTACATGGGAAGATGTCACTTAAGCAGCATTTCACTCACCTCTTCCTTAGGCGAAAAGCCATCAGCCTCAATGGCTTCAAACACCTATGGACTGCTCTAGGGAACACACACTGTTATCCAGCTGCAAACATAGTTTGATTCCAAATCTCCTCTTCGACTTTTCAGTCATATTCCCCTTCCCTCATAAACATCTCCAACTACTGGAGCCTCCCACCCTCCTCCTCAGGTGGGCACAAACAGCACACTGTAGCCCACACAATTCTTTACAGATCTGGAAGTCTTAGTAAAAAGAAAATTCTACTACTACAAGTAAAATTCATCCCAAATTTACATATCATTTGCCCGTAGCTGTACATCTGTCCACTATTTTCACAAATCTAACTTACGGAAGGATTTCATCTATCAAAAGTCATCACTAGTAAATTTTACATGTCCTGTAGCAAGTGAAACAGAGAAAGATGACCTTTTCAGTACATTACTGATAATTCACTGCATGGAAAAAAATTAGCTCTCTTGCATGCTGTAACGCACGATAACGTTATATGCCTGAAGCAGACTAAAAACTAAATGGCAGAACCAGCTGGTTACAGATGGTAGTGTGAAAAGTTCACCTCCTCCTTTCTCTGCTGCTTAGCTGCAAGAGCATTAGTCAACAAAGCAAAGGATTATTTGTACTTCGCTCTGCTCAGATTAAAAAGGATAAATTCTAAAAAGCAGCCCATAGCCTTCACTTCAAACAATAACATACAGTGCTCCAACAAAGGAAGAAACAGCTTTGATGAAACATCAAATGGGTTAATGAAAAAGATCACCAAGATAAGCTTGATGTGAATATTGGACAAAGTTGTCTTTCCGGAAACAGGAACTCAAACCCTGCGTTTATACCTGACCTGATTTTTAACGGGGTGGGGGGTGCATGTTACTGGCTGACGACAAAATAAAGCACTTGCCAGCCAGGAAAATGCAGATTCAGCCAAACCCCTGTTGCTTCCCCATGCTGAGTCTGTCACCAGGAGGGCCATGGGGTGACAAAATGTGAAACAAAATATAAAACATAGCATGAACTGGAGGAAAAATACTTTTTATTATTTACAGCTGATATTCTTCCTTTGACAAGGGGAAAATTGGGGCTTAAGCAAACCTAACCAAGTATTAAAGGATAAATACTAACTTCTAATGACAGGGAAATAGCATTAAAATGTGGGCAGCTTAATTGAATGTTCAAGTTCTGTTTCTGCTCAGCATTCTTAGCACCTAGTACAGAAAAAAAGAAACCAAACAAACAGTGCTCCTCAGGGGAAAAACCAATAAGATTAAAAGATTAAACACAGAAAGGAATGAAAAAGCTGAAATCAGTTCAGACTTCCTTTCTGGACAACCTGTGAGTACCACAGATGTATTTAAGAACAGTGCAAAGCAGCCAATTAATTTTTTTTCTTTAAACCTGCAGATTTACAGTTGAAACACAGTAAAATCTGAAGAGCAGCATAATTTGCTCAAATGTTTAAGTAGAAAGACTTCAAACCAGTTTGAAAGCAGATAAAGAAATAAAGGCAATTTCACAATTAAGTGCTAAAGCACTGAAGACATTGTTCTACCACAGAAACAGATGCACAGTGCAGATGCAACATTATAATCAAATTTCTACGCACAAATAAAGCACAGGGGAAGAGCTAGAAGTGATACTTAAAGATGGGGATTGTGACCTAATGTGTGTAATTAAGCCACTTAAATTAACTCAGCTACCTTTGTTCTTTCCATGAAGAAATGGAAAGGAATAAATAATAGACCTGTACTGAGTAAAGGATTTATTAGGGCATTCCTCCCCAAAACTGCTTTGTATTCATTAAAAATAACAGGGGAAAAAAATGTTGCTCTAAGTGAAGAACTTCTAATTCCACAAAGACAAATGCTTTAAGAGAAGGTATCTACTCCAAAAAGCAGTTATTTGACCAAAAATGCTATCTTCTCTGATTTGCTGTGACATATACAATAAAGAACAACACAGTTTGTTTTTTCACTTTAGGCCTTTGTAAGATATAATGCACTGATTACACTAGTGTACCTGAAAATATTTCTAATAAAGCTACAAGTAATTTACTTTAAACATGTAATGAGAAGGACACTTTTTTTATCACACAGCATCATTATATCTGACAATAGCAAAATGCAGCAAGGATATCTAACATAAAAATTCAAACAAGGTGTTAAACTGAATTGAAGAGATAAGAAGCAAAAATGGAAGTTGATATTTCCATCCGTATTTTCTTTCAGATCTTGCAGATGAAGTACCAAAGCAGCCTCCATATTCATAAGAGCTGCAGATATTGTGAGTCACACCAGGGCTGCTGAAAATATTGTTAACTTCTTACTGGGACACAGAGCTTTGCAATCATCAATATCAAGTTCACAGAAGTCAACCCCAGGCAAAGAATTCATTAATTCCGGGTTGAATAAAGTAGAAACAAGCATGTTTAAAATGTAAATTATCTTTGTTTCCTGGTTTTCACACAATGTGAAATAAAAGGCAGAGGAAAGATGTACTGATGCAGCCCAATACACGTGGCAGGAGGGAGAAACAGACTCCCCTCACATAACGGTACATTTATAATCTTCCTCTTCCAGAGTTTTGTCTCTGCTTTGGGAATACAATTTTATATCATTCTACTTCTTATTACATTTTATTTCTTCTAATAAAAAAAATTGAAGTCAACAGTAACAAAACTTGGTCTTTACCATATCCCTGCTGACCCAATTATGCCTTGAAGAGGTATAAGCAGTCATGATGGTTATAAATGTTAATGCAGTAGAAGGCATTAATATTATTCAGAAAAAAAACATCCCCAAACTCATGAATGTGAAATATTACAAAAATGATGCATAAATAAATGATCAGAAGATAAAAGCTTGCAGCATATTCTACAGGGTGTTTGTCATCAAGCTTCAGCCCCAGAGGATAGGCCAACACATGTGCAATCGAACCACAGGTAAACGTTATCTAGAAGCTCTTCTGATTGCCAGGTCCAGGGAGGTTATTCTCCCTCTGTACCTGGCACTGGTGAGACCGCTCCTTGAATCCTGTGTTCAGTTCTGAGCCCCTCAACACAAGAAGGATGTTGAGACTCTGGAGCGAGTCCAGAGAAGAGCAATGAAGCTGGTGAAGGGTCTGGAGAACAGGCCCTATGAGGAACGGCTGAGAAAGCTGGGGGTGTTTAGCCTGGAGAAGAGGAGACTGAGAGGAGACCTCATTGCTCTCTACAACTACCTGAGAGGAGGTTGTGGAGAGGAGGGAGCTGGGCTCTTCTCCCAAGTGACAGGGGACAGGACAACAGGGAATGGCCTCAAGCTCCATCAGGGGAGGTTCAGGCTGGACTTTAGGAAAAAATTCTTTACAGAAAGGGTCATTAAGCACTGGAACAGTCTGCCCAGGGAGGTGGTTGATTCACCTTCCCTGGGGGTGTTTAAGGTGCGGGTGGATGAGGTACCGAGGGGCATGGTTTAGTGTTTGATAGGAATGGTTGGACTTGATGATCCGGTGGGTCTCTTCCAACCTGGTGATTCTATAATTCATTTCCACCTTCTGGGGACCTGGTCGGGATGTTTGGAAAGCTGAAAGGACAGCACAGCGACTGGTCTGTGCTTACGTATGCACACATGTGTGTGTAAGTGCACACAAGCTTATGTGCTTATCATTTGCAGAACTACTACTCAACCATGGAATGTGCTCAAAATACCAAAGCCCTTTCAGTAATTTTTTTCTATCAGACGCATTAGATAAAGGGCCAAAATAAAAATGATACGAGTATTCTTCAAAAATCCTGGGTAAACATCTTGGAAAAAGCAGTACTCATGATACAGACGTTAAATAATTTTCTTTTTAATAACAAAACTGTATTTACCGTCAAAAAACTGTAACGTTTATGGCACATCTATTCTAACAAAAATATATTAACTGTTAACTAAACACATACAGTCCTCTTGTGGGGAGAATTTCCAATTCATAAGTGAAATGTATTGGATTATATATATATATATAGTATGATGTATGACTCATATTCAATTATTTCTAGTTCCACATGTACAGCTAGAACTTAATAACTTCATCTAAAAGGTTACTCATCCTTCTCTTTAAATGCACCTTTTAAAGGTCTGGCATTTTTCCAACACAGTATTATTTTTATCTTTACGTATTTTTTCATGTACAACCATATTAAAAAATTACTTACTCTCACAATAAAATCAATTTATTCTCTTTCATAACTCCTGCTCCGGTTCCTTGTGCTAGACGTACGAAGGCAAACAACACATAAAATTCTTTGGTCTCTTCACACTGCGAGGTATACCATAATACAGAGGCAAAAAAAAATGTAGAGAAAATTAGCATATGCAGAATGCTGTTGCTTTTCACAATTACAGCTTGCCTGAATATACAAGGTCATCTAAATTTTAAATTAAACACATTGCTTCAGTTACAGCATTATCGCTTAATCTGAAAGGACCAATTGCATATTGTAAAATAAATTAATACTTCGTTTTAAGAAGTCGTAGAGAAGTCCAAACATCCATAGTATGCTTTTGTTAAGTCATCAGTTAATGCACAGATTTGTCACCTCTGTTGTCAGAAGCTTTGATCAACTTCTTCTCAATTTGCCTCCATGTAAAACTGTTTGATGTGCTACAAACAGCATTATCCAGGAGTCCTCCAACATTTCCTGTCTAATACACAGAGCAAGACTCTGCCCTTCAACTGTTACAGCTTCTTCTCAATGGAGGCTTCATTTTCCATCAGGAAGGCCTTCCGAAACTTAAGTGTTTTCTTCTAAGTGGTTTGCCTGTCAGAAGAAAAGCAAATATTTAAAAACAGTTTATTTTCTTATTTTCTTATCCTGCTTTTACAGGCTAATATTAAATGTGAAAATCAGAACTCACTGCTTTTTTAAAAAATCGAAGTGAAATTATATTCCAAAAGCTCAAAAACTATTCTATTTTTTCCCATTTCAACTGAACAGAACATTATTATGTATTAGGCAAAAAAAGAAAGCATAATAATCAGCTTAATCATACTACACACACTAAGTGCTATAATTACCAACTAACAAGCTAGCATGTCACAAAAAAAACACGAGAAAAACATATTCTTTAACACTCACACTAAATCTGCTTAGTTCTAAGCTAACAATTCCTTGCTTATAGGATTCCTCCCAACTCCTTTTAAACCTAATTCTTCCAGGAAGCCATTTCTAAACTTGAGGGATATAGAATCATAGAGCCATAGAACAACCAGGTTGGAAGAGACCCACCAGATCACTGAGTCCAACCATTTCTATCAAACACTAAACCACGTCCCTCAGCACCTCGTCCACCCGTCCCTTAAACACCTCCAGGGAAGGTGAATCAACCACCTCCCTGGGCAGTATGTGCCAGTGCCCAATGACCCTTTCTGTGAAAAACTTTTTTCTTAGGTCTAGCCTAAATCTCCCCTGGTGAAGTCTGAGGCCATTCGTTCTCATCCTTTCCCCTGTCACCTGGGAGAAGAGCCCAGCTCCCTCCTTCCTACAACCTCCTTTCAGGTAGTTGTAGAGAGCAATGAGGTCTACCCTCAGCCTCCTCTTCTCCAGGCAAAACACCCCCAGCTCTCTCAGCCATTCCTCACAAGGCCTGTTCTCCAGCCCCCTCACCAGCTTCATTGCTCTTCGCATATACTTCACATTTTCTAGTCTATTACCTGTTGAAACAAAGAAAACTTTCATTTCCCACTTCCAAAGTTTTATTTAGTGCATATCAACAAGAGAACACTTTAAATGGCTCTAACCCAGGAAGCTAACAGAGGCTAAAACACTTCCTCAGTTATATATTAATTTTAGATTTTGCTCCACTACAAAACACAACAACAAGGCGCAATCCAATATATGAAAAATATGCCTAGCTGCTTTTCCTGTAAAAGCATAGGAATGCTGCCAAATGTATTGTCCCTCATTATTTTAGGCTGCCTTTCTAAAATTCGTTTCCTTTAAGGAAACAAAATGGTAATCATTTGCATATAATTTAATTCATACAGCTGAAAGCTGTTAGCCTTTCTGTCTTTAAGAGGCAAACAAAGAATAAATTTCATCTCCACAGAATGAGGGGAAAAAAACTTCATGCACACGTTCATTCACGCACGATCTAAACAATATGAACTAAATCATGGTTCACATAAGATAGAGGGGGAAAAATGTGAAGCTACAGTAAAAAAAAATAAATTACTCTGCCTCTTCATTCTTCAGCAGTTGGTACTTGGCACTCTGGAGATCTTCAACACTCTCAGCAATTGGTTTGTTTAGTGTTTCTGGCAGAAGGAGAGTCAGGAATCCTGCTGACAGTCCACTGATTCCAAACACCACGAACGGTACAGAAGGACTAAGATATTTCTAAAGTTAAAAAACCATAGTAAGAAACTGCTCTTAATACATACAATCCATATGAACTACAGTCAAAACCAAGAGGCTAGAGCTTTTCACTCCAGCAAATTTTTGCAACTATCCATGTACTGGAGAACAAAGAAACCCAAGAAATGTCATTTCAGAGAAAGAGCTTCACATGAAAACTTTATGTGGCTAAAAACTCAGATGCTGAGTAGGCTTAGCAGTACCAAATGCATTGTATGATAATCATTTCACCAACAGATGAGATATTAACACAACAGAGAACGTTAATTTATTTCCATAAAGGGTATATTGGGTATTTTTAAGCATCTTGTTCATCAATTCTTGAAATGGAGTGAATATTATTCGATTTTTAATAAAAATAATCTTTTCCAAGGAATATTAGCATATGTGGTACCAAAATCAGCAGAGTGTTTTTACAAGTATGTAACAAATCTGAGTTACATAAAAAGTAGAAAATAATCTTACCATAGATGGCACAAATGGAGCCAAAATGCCCCCAAATCTGCAAGACATGGAACACACCCCCAGGCCAGCATTTCTGTTTCAAACAAAGGATGAGATATCTGTAGTTTCAGAATACACAACTGAATCATGCATGAACATGTGATGGCACTGGCAGAACCAACTTATACTTTAAAGTTACCAACAGTCTTTAGTTTAAAAAAAAATTATTTATAGGCCTCCAGCTGAAGACAATCTACAACTATCTGCCATAGCAAGGTAAACGACACCTTTTCAAACCCCTAGCAAAGCCACACTGTTGTGAAATCCTTCACAAATGTTTGAAGAAAGAACCGTAAAGGGTGATTTAATTGGACACTCCTGTGCTGGATGGGGAATGACTTCTAACTCCGGTAGGACCTTCGAACAGAAGATGCCAAATGCTACCTCCAGTTCAGGCCCTTGGCAGTAGCCTCTCTTCTGCCACCTCAGGCTGCACAAGTGAAAATAACAGAAAATAACTACTTGCCCGTGTGAAGCATGAACACATCTGGCCAGATGTGTCAGAGGGGCTGCTGAATTCTGCTCTCTCTTCAATTTTCAGGCAAGTTTAAAACAATCTCATCTAGGCTGTGATACTCAAAGCATGGGACCTCTTCAAACAAGTTCCAAAAATCCTCAAAGTCTTCCTTTTTCTGATCAAACACAAAACCCTTCCATCCCTATATCACTCTTAAATATTGTATGTGACAGTCCCTTCAGAGACTGACACTGGCACAAGACACCAGTGAGACAGTAAGAACTGGCTCATAGTGGCTGCTCCCCCTCTGTTGCTTCCTCTCATTCATCATTATCCTCAGTCACACTGCTGAGTTGAGGTGCTTGTGCTAACCCTGTTTCCTTTTCCTCCTCTAAAGACAGGAAGAGAGTGACAGGATTAAAGATGACAAGCACAGGTGACATGAGTTGCTAGAATACCAAACCACCCACCTGCATGACCCTTCCTAATGGCCTTTTGCACAGGGTAAGGGAAACACTATGAAAGGAGCTGAGATAAGAAGCCAGTGACTTTGGAGTAGAAATAAATAACAAGGCAACCTTTTCTTTCATCAGGTCCTTTTGGGAAAAGCAAAATAACAACCCACACTTCCTTGCACTGAGGCAGCATCAACCCAAACTCCACAAAAGAAGGCCAAGCACCTGCTCTGTCAACAAAATCCCTGAATAGATGAGAGACACCAGTTTGTGTGTGAGCCATTCATTTAGAACCATCCTTCCCACAGACTCTAAACCAGTCCACATCCAGAGGTTTATGGGGTTTTTTTATTTCTGCTGAGAGGGAACAGAGTAAAATGTGATCCTCAATGCACATTGTGTCATTTCAATGAAATGCAAAATGAAAGCAGCTGTTAAAACACTTCAGGATACCCTTTAATTCAGAATTCAACAGACTGGGCTCTGTGGAACATCATGGTATCCAAGAGGAAGAACGCATTATCACCCAATAACTACTGTTAAGTATTCTTGAGGTGCTGCACTGCCAAAAGCTGACCACTTGCCACGCTCTCTAGAAGACTTGCTAAATCTGACTGATGGCACATGCTTCTACCACCCCACAGAGCATAGCCCCGAGCCAATGCCAGCAAAAATAGCTCTCTGCGAAGCAGGGTAATTGCATCAGCCCAGGACTCCGTTCAAGGCAATGAGATCCACTGTATCTGCCTAGCAAATGCCACGCAGCACTCCTCTGGCTGCACTGGTAAACAGGGAAGAGCCCTGCACAACTGCAAAAGCTTCTCTGCTGCTGGCACTGGGAGATCTAAGGTTGCTCTAAGCTCACCAAGGATTGCTATTCAAGAGAAAGAATCGTGGAGAGTTACTTGCAAAGAAAGCCAGAGATCAGAAGAGCAAGTATTTTAAATAAGTACAAACTTATCTACCACCATGGACATTTAAGTGAAAATACAATAGTTCTTCCACTGCGAAAATCAGCTTTCCAAAGCAATCCTAGACAGTCCAATGGCCCCACTCTGATTTCACCCATCATATGCAAAGGGATGTCATCATTTTGCAACCATTTTCTCATTAAAAATAGCACAATTTTATTTTTACATCTACTCAACTAGAGCTACGATTACATTTTGCCCCCAAAGACAACCTCCCCTTTTTGACAAAACGCAACAGCAGTGATGTTTTCTAACTTCTTTGTTCCCCAGCAGGTATCTTAAAGACACATCAAAAAGGAAAAAAGCTCAAAGCACATACATACTCTCCAGCTTGCAACACCTCCCCACTTCTAGCATTAGGTGTATTTGCCACCACTCCATGTACCAGTTAACTGGAAAAATATGTCTAACAGTCACAGAATCACAGAATTGTTCAGGTTAGAAAAGACCTTTAAGATCATCAAGTCCAACCATTAATCAGAGTTTAACAGCACGTTCCGCTCAATCCGGGGATTCTGAGGGCCCTTCCTAGCATTCCCAAACAAGGCTAAAATTAGTAAGTAGGCTTAGATAAGGAGCAGTAATACTGAAAATATTTAATTTTTCTGCAGGACATCCAACTGAAAAAAAAAAGAAAAAAAGCTTTTTATTCCACCTCCTCTCCGCTGCCTTTGAATTGCACATGTTTCATCCCACTACCTGCCTCAGCTCTGCTCGATAAGCAATACCAGCACCAGTACAGAGCTTCGCAAGGACCACCAGATGGTGCTGATGCTTTACTTTAAATTAAATACTCTCTCTTTGCTGTTTTTCTTGCATATTTGTAATAAAGTACCAGTGGGAAAATGTCACATGTGAGGAATTTTCATATGGTTTTAACAGAATCATATTATTATTAAGAAGTCATCTAATAAAGTTACTAATTTTTTAACCTGTCTTTATTTTTGCATTTGCTCCGCTGGCAGCCTTTATCTTTGATACAAAACTACTTTTTTCCAGACTATTAGTGCAGATTCTCAAATTAAGCAGCAATTTAATTGATTTTTTTTTAACCTTCTTAATCACTATCACTTAAGTTTCAAACACAGAGATACTACTGTAATTCCTGCTAGGTGTGAGCTGTCCCATTCTTGGCACCAAACATCAAAGGGACTTCAGAAGACACCAAACATGAAAACACAGTGAAACAAGCAAAAGTTGAGAAATTAAAAAGTTTAAGATTTAATTCTCTTGATTCTCAGCTCCAGAAAAAGTAGAGGGGATAGGAAACAAGAAGTCAAAAACCACCCACGTTTAAATAAAAACAACTCAAAAGTTTAGACAAGGAGAATGTAAACAAGCCCCACACCCAATGTCAGTCAGCGTGCTGGGGACTTGCACATAGAACCTAAACCTGTGCCAACATTCACAAGCTCAGTATCCAGAAACAGTCAATCCACCTCCACCCTCACAAGTTTCATCACTAAACTGCATTCCCAGTCTAGCTTTTACGCCTCCGTAACATATGGCAATTTGGGAACCTCAAAAAAATAAAGAAAAAAGCCAGTCCAAAGAGTCACCCACATCCTCCTCCACCTCCCTCATGTCCTCAGTGTCCTGGAATCAAGCGACTTATGCCACCATCCTAACTACCCCTACAGAGCTGCTGGACACATCGACCAGCCAGGACACCTTCCTATTCCATGTCAGCTTTCAGCTTTCCTGCTCTCTCTAGGAATAGCACAGGTCTTGCAGTAGTTTTGTAGTTGCTGTTCTTGTGCAGCTCGTGCAAGATGACACAAATTCTGAACATGCACTTCTAGTATCCTTCAGAAAACCACGTGGAAACAAGATGAGGCTTAGAAAAAAGAAGATTGTGTGGTATTATATTCCCCATCTCTGGTTTATTTTGAGACAACAGAAGAGTAATCTTACAAAGTGTGGGTGAAAACTATGAAGAATAATCTAAGGTTTTAGACCACTTGTTCACTAATTAAATGGTGAAAAGCAAATTACTGTCATGAGGGAACCATTAAAATTAGCTGCATTATGAATATTCAATTAAGTAACAAAGATACAGAAAAGCATTTGTTTGTCAGGAGATGAAAAAAACATAATCATATGAGAGATATAAGTACACAGAAAGGCTGTATATAGTCCATATTTGTAATTAAGTTAGCATATGCTTGCATCGTGTCATTATGTTTGATTTTGCAGCCTATAATTTTACTCCCAAAATCAATAGCAGAAATGACAAACATGGCATCTAGTATTGCAGTGTAAGAAGCTGTGTTTCATATTTTTACTCTGGATTCAGATATATTGGAAAATATATCTGAGCCACAAACAGCCCAGAAAAGTGCATCAGTGCAAAACATACGACTAATGGGGGAAGCCCTTTAAAGTCCTGGCAAGCTGCCTTAATTACAGGAAGAACTCATGTTGATATTTCAGGTAAAAATAATTACAGATAAACATTAAAGTACACCCAAAACCAGTATCACTCTGCTTAAAAAGTATTTTCATTTACCCAGAAGTTCTGTGAAATTACCTCAGTACTGTTGGGTATAGTTCAGATGTATAAATATACACAATGTTGAAAGCAGCGCTGACCATCATTTTTCCACACAAAGCTAGCAAAGTGGGACTGAGGAGCGGACCTTTCAGGAAAGAGAAAAATAAGCTGTAAGCATAAATACTCTGTTTTCTTACTTTCTCTACACCATGTTGAAAACATCCATTCCTCTTTCAGAGACTGTCATGAAAGCCAATGTTTCATCTGTAAGTTTTTCAAGTACGAGCACAAAAGCAATTACCTCAGTTCTTCCCAACCACTCTATGAGTTAGCCTAAGAATATATATATATAGAATCACAGAATCACAGAATCCCTAGGTTGGAAAGGACCCACTGGATCATCGAGTTGAACCATTCCTATCAAACACTAAACCATGTCCTCAGCACTTCATCCACCCATCTTCTAAATAACCCCAGGGAAGGTGACTCAACCCCCTCCCTGGGCAGCCTGTTTCATTGCCCAATGACCCTTTCCGTGAAAAAACTTTTCCTGATGTCAAGCCTGAACCTCCCCTGGTGGAGCCTGAGGCCATTTCCTCTCTTCCTGTCCCCTGTCCCTTGGGAGAAGAGCCCAGCTCCCTGCTCTCTACGACCTCCTTCCAGCTGAGGGGAGACCTCATTGCTCTCTACAACCTCCTTCCAGGTGGTTGTAGAGAGCAATGAGATCTCCCCTCAGCTTCCTCTTCTCCAGGCTAAACAAGCAAGAAAAAAATGCCCCATTTGGGGAGGGAAAGTGTAAAGCTATCACAGTGTTAGAAGGAAGAGATAACACTTCCACCTCTGCAGTCAGAATACCTTACCAGGTAACTATACCTTTTGATGAGCACAGACAATACAACTCCCTTGACTAATTTATTAGATTAAAACCATAAAACTTCGTTCACCTCAACAGCTTATTTGCTCCCCAAGGACATTCTGTTGGGACTTCAAATCCAGTAGCTCCATGATTGGAAAGGACAAATGCTAATGCAGCCCATTTTACTTAAAGACAGTCTTTAGTTGGTTAAACTGGAGTGTGCCTATTTTTAAAGTACAAAAGAAGCCTGGCTTTCATTATCAAGACTTATTTTTGTTTGCACCGTCCATTTTAACAAAAAATGAAATTTAATGTATTTGAGGATGAAAAAAAGAATTAGTACTCTCATTAGCTCTATATCAGATTCTCCTCCTCAGAACTGAGTTCAGCATGTTTCCGTTTGGATCAAATGATGTTGATTAAGTAATGGGAAAGTCTGGTTGCTTCTCGATTGCTTTTCTTTCAATTTTCCCCTTAAATATTTTCAGTTCTAGTCATCTGATCAAGTCAGATTCCATTTCAGATGATGCAGAAATTCATTTGTACATAACCTGAAATCCTTGATTTAAGTGCAATGTATTTTTGCAGTTATTTCTGTAATTTATGCAAAACAGATGCAACATTTTCATCCAAGTTCTCATTTTGTTCAGTAAGAACTGGAATATTAAATAGAGTTACCAGATGCAAAGGTGTGAACCTAGTCCTCAGAGCCCTGCTGGGTACCATCAGATGGCTAGGACATCCCTTTCGTCCCATCAACCAAACATGAAATGATGAAAAAGAGATTTGTAGAGATCTGTAATTCTCCACGATGTTTTAAAATTTGCTGGATTTCACCCAGGGAGATTTAAATTGAACACCACATATCCATATACGAGAAATTTAACGTTAGTGCATTGGGAAATTTTGGGTTTACTATCAAGACAGAAGAGTCTGTCTAGACAGAGAAATTAGCACTCAGAAGCTCGGGAGTGCATTTAAAGAGTACTGTCTTCTCCAGACTCCCTCCTTCAGAGGAGGATGAGGGCTGGCCACACGAGAAATTACTGTGGAATTAGAAGCACATTGGAAATTCACTGCACATCAGCTTCCGTGTGTAAGCAAGCCCAGACAGTCATTATATTTTCCTCAGAATCTTAGAATGTATTATTAGCAATTCTTGCACAACAGTCCCTCATTTTCTTTACATATATAAAATACAACGCCATTACGCAACAATGCACTTTGTGGTGACCATTTATAGATTGTTCACAGCCAAGCATGTCTATGCAGCACCCTTAATACTTATATTTTGCCCAACACCCTTTCACCTGAACGTCCAGTAGCAACAGTCTGAACACAATTCTGTCTGAAATGGTACAGTGAAGGCAACTGTTTCAAACATTGGCAAAAGTCAAGGTTGTAAATTTTTCATAAATCCATACATTTGAGTTTCAGTGCTAAGAAATAATCTTCTGTTAATTGATCCTTTGAATTTAGGGAAATAAAATGGGTAGAAATGATAACAGTGTTGATGGTTAAGAGCTTCTAGAATAGGAGTTACAAGTTTTCACATCATCAGTGCCATTAAGAGTCACATTTGCAGTGGCATTATGTAGATTCACTTTCTGATTGTTATCTTCATAAGTAGAATTTCACTCCAACAGTACTTTTGAAACTAAATGAGTCTAAATTTACCTCAGAAAAAATATCCACCAAGAAAGGTGAGTTCTAAACAAAAAGAAATACCCAACATTAACAGAAACTGAGGCAACTTGATGTAAAGAACTGCAATTTTCTTCCTTTCTTCATTGGAAAGTAGATCAATGAAAGTCACAAAAAGTTATTATGCATTCAGTACAAAGAGATAAATCTAAATGAAAGTTAAAATCTAGTTGTGCCTGGACCAGAAGTCTCCTTTCTTTGCTGTAGTTAAAGCAGACAGAAAATGCTGGAGACATCTTTGTGCTTTAGAGCAGCTTTTGAAAGAAAAGAATATTACAGCTTCATTCCCCCTCCACTAACACTCTCCCTCATCATTTTCCAATCTGATACTTGCACAAATTAACTGATGAGTTCTAAGTGATGAGGAAAAAGGGAGCTGAGGGATGTATCAGTTTTTACTTAACATTGAGGGATTTTTAGTCTCAAATTCAGTATACGTCTTTAACAACTGAAATGTTCATGTCTTATTCCACAGGGAAGATGACTTGGATCAGATTCTCATTCATAAGTTAGTAGAGTTTACTCATAAATCAAGTGAAGGTTAAGGACATGAGAAGCAAGTGCTCAATACCTCATTAAAATCTTAAATTGCCTGTAATAAAATCAAGGCTCTTATCCCTCCAAAAACGCAGACTTACACAAACATAAAAGGTGTTCTGCTTTGTAACAGGAGGGCCAGATTAGAGAGACAACCATCCTCATTTCATCCAGTGAAGTGACTCATCTTCATCATGCTTGAAGCTGAATTTCTTTCTGCTTAACTGACACAGAACACTCTGGGCCAAGAACCAGCTTCACACTTACCACAGTGGAAAGTAAGATGTTTTAATGGGATTAAAGTCAACTGTAAAAGGCAGAAGATTTCCTGAAATTTAGTGACTCTTCAGGAACAATTACCTCATCATGACTAGTCACTACTGCTTTTCTTTCATTTTGTTTTAAAATACATAAAAAGAAACAAAAGGAACAAACTTGTTGGAACAAAGGAAGAAACAGCCTCAATAAAAGGAGCAACAAAACGTCTTGGGACTTGAATTAACGCAAGCATGGCAAATGGGATTATGGGATATTTTCTTTCTGTGTTTTTCCTCCTGAGACTTTTCTGAAATCAATTTGAAATGGATGCCAGACAGTATTTATAGCTGTTAAGAATAAACACAACCTATAGAAGACTACCTTGTAGCATCACTACTGCAGCTGGGTCACAACACTGTTAAAGCTGAAATATTCCTACTGAAGCAATATTAAGAAAAATACAAGCAGAGGGCTTGCTAGTGTCACAAAGGCATAAGTTTTCAGTAGCTAAAATAAACACTAGTATAGAAAAACTGTACTTGAAATAGAAAGAGGCGTGAAAATACAAAATAAAACACATGAGAATGTCATTGACAATGTTACAAAAAGCAAACCTTTTGAGATAACAAATATAGAATCATAGAATCATAGAATCACCAGGTTGGAAGAGACCCATCGGACTGTCCTCACAACTGCACAGTGCAACAATACACAGTATGAGACTGAAAAAGGCAGCAAGCTTCTTGCTGTCCCTATGGTTTCCATATTGCAATTCTGAGTTCCATTTCTAATTTTAAAATGTAATATATATATATTTTAAGATTAAGTGGTTTGGGGTTTTTTAATGATGAATTAAGCTTCTAATTTGGGAAAATCTCAGTTCCAATTTCTAGAAATGTTACGTGCCACCAAAAAGAAAAAAAAAGTAAAATTAAACTTGGCATCTCACACTGTCAAGATCCAGTCAAACTAACATTATAATGCACTGCAGTCTGGCTATTAAATCAGTGTTTTAAGGTAAACTGCTTAAGTGATAAATTAATGTGGTGTCAATAAATGACACAGAACACTATAGTTTTATCTGACCTTCAAAGAGCCAAGGGCCTGCAGTCAAACTTAAATCAATTAACAGTGTCAAATTATGCCAGCAAGAGGTTAACAGCAATATCAACAAGAACCCCTAAACCTGACCAGCCCCAGAAGGGACAGAGAGAGAGGTTTAAATAAACTTGTTATACTTCGTCACAGAACACTTAATAAGGGGTTTTGTTGGCTTTTATCAAAATTAACAATAGCTACTTCATCAGCAGGATATACTTACCAGCATTTGTTGGTAGAAATGTGGTAAATATACATGCAAATCCTGCAAATATCAGAAAAGATGTCAGAGTTTTACGTCTTCCAGACCTAGAAGTAAAAGAGCACACAGACAAAGACGGAAATAAAGTCCTTCGTTATTTTTTCACGTGTCTACACAATTCCAACTTAAGTACACAGCAGCACTAATAATAGTTATCTACCTTTTGTCCTTTGCTAAGTGCTTCAAATCTTGCATTATTTTCCTAGTTCTGCGTCCTGAAATCCTCCCACAAAAGCTTTGTTATTTCTAGCCAAGTTCTAGCTATTGAATTTGTAGCCTTGAGAAGAATACACCTACTTCTGCAACAAGAACTCAAGACTTTTCTTCTCTGTACTGAGTGAGTCCTGCCACCAAATGGGTATTTCTAATAAAAAAGGCAGAAGAGAATTTGTGCAGTTTGTGGTTTAAATACATGCCCTTGACTTAGGTTTTTGGGCACAAGGTGAAGGCTGGTTGGTTGATTTGCTTTTTAGCTTGACTGAGCTGATAGCTTCTTTTACTACCCAAAAAAACCCCAAAAGGTGATACCCTCACCTGACTGAAGAAAATGGGGGTTTTGCCACTGACCTCTGTGACACCAAAGTACCATCACAAAGATATTCGAACCAAAGGTCACATGAAACCTTGAGGAGCTCTGGGTTGCCAAACTGTTCAGCCTTTGGCAAAAGTACCAACTGAAAAGTATGAAAACACCAGACATGGGTCCTTCACTTCTTTATAAAAACTAAACAACTCTCATTTCAAAGTTCTCTTTGAGAAGTTCAAGTAAGAACGAACAACACTGAAAACTGCTTTCAACTGCAGTTGGTATATAGTGGAAAAGTTATTCTGAATAAAATATGTAAGAGATACAAGCTATAGGTACTTAAATAACTAGGCTACTCCCATCTTTTCCCATAAAAATCAAACTTTTTTGAATAACATTGATCATTGAGAGGTTCATCTCTTGAATAATTCAAAAGATGAACAAAACAGAAAATGTAAGAGGTAGAAAATCAGAGTCCCGTTTCTATATCAGCTGCAGAAACCCATGCAGCAGAGGAAATCCCCAAAGAATCAACTGTTTTAGAAGAACAGTGATGTATCTTACTGAGGAAAATGTTAATATTTTTCCAGGCTAACTACAAATACATGCAGAAAACGAGGAAATAAGCTTTTCTTACCAGGATTTCTCAATAAAAAACATGCAGAGAGGAAATGCTGGAACTTCTACAAGACCAGAAAGAGCCACATTTAAATACAGATTTCCTCTTAATTCACCAGCATTTAAAGTTAGTCCATAGTACACAAAGCTGCAGGCATACCTAAAAATAATGATAGGAGTTATATTACTAACATAACAAGTCTTTAGGGCTAAGAATTTTTTTAAAAGTACAATTGTGCTGAGTTACGGAGAAGCTATATTGAGTTACATGGTAGAAAGAGAACTCTTATTTCCCCCCAAAAAGAAACAAAGCAAAAAGAATAATTCCAATTTAATTAAAGAAAGTAACTTCTTTGAAAGAAAACAAATGTCCACATATATATCTGTTACTCTGGAGTTTCTTTCTAGGTTATTCAGTAAATCGAACAAGTTTAACCATAATCAGACGATACTTAACGGTTGCACAGCAATTCTATGAAAGTAAAAAAATATGTATGTCCACTGTTCAACACAGGGTGTCTTCCCCAAAGCTAGAGAAGGCTTCCAACAAACCTATTATCACTTCCTTTGGAAAGAACTAAGCCCCCACATCCTCACCTCACAAAAAACAACACTGGGTTGGAAAGACCACCAGATATCACAAAGACATCTTGCCTATTCCTGAGCTGCTCGCTTACTATCCAAGCAGAGCCCACGCCAAGTGATGGAGAAAAAGAAAGTTTTGCCGGATACAGGGAGAGGTCCCGTGCCAGTCACTGCTGAGGGTGGTATCTAAAGGCTGCTGAGCAACAGCACAAGGAGATAGGTGACACGGCTCCAACAGCTCCATATGTTGCACCTTAACAGGGTTTAAGCCAGAGAAACATAGTGCTGCGACCTCTTCTTCCAGAAGGTAAGAATGCCTTTGTCCAATTTGTCATCACCACAATTATTTATATTTATCTACCAGCAAATTAAGACACTAAGATGCCTCTGGAAAGGTCCTGCTTAATAAAGATGTTCCTGATGCTTCTCCCATATCTTTCATATCTCTGTTTAGCTCACGCATAAAACTACTGGTTTTCTCATCAACATCCTTACAATTGTCCCAAATTATGCTGAACTTTAAAAAGGAAAAGTTATTCTTGGCATTTTGGAAAAGAGCTGTTTTTCCAACAGATTTTTGCTCCAACCAGTTTGCAACACCTGTTGCTTTAATGACAAACCAAACACCCTCCTCACTCCATGGGGTCCATCCACACTGCCAGTTATTGCTAATACATGACGTTACATCCTCCTGCTACGTGGAGGTGTTTTGTTTGGGTTCTTTTTCCCAAGCTGTACTACTTTTCAAGATAGTACCTAGGCAGTGATCTCTTCTCTCTGGCAGTCCATGATAGGACCAGAAGGAACAGTAGGAAGATGTGCCTGGGGAGGTTTAGGTTGGATATTAGGAAACGGTTCTTCACTCAGAGGGTGGTGGAGCACTGGAACAGGCTCCCCAGGGAAGCAGTCACAGCGCCAAGCCTGATAATATTCCAGAAGCATTTGGACAACGCCCTCAGACACATGGTATGAATGTTGGGGTTGTCCCGTGCAGGGACAGGAGTTGGAATTCATGATCCTTGTGGGATCCTTCCAACTCAAGACACTCTGTGATTCAATCTGCATATTATCTTGCTTTCAGTTTTCCTCCACTGGACCTGTGTAATGTGCTTTTGGGCTCTTACCACTTATTCCTACTCCAGATCTCTATTTCTATCTAACCAAGTAGTCCTTTTCTCACTAAGTCAGGTTGAAATACACATCCCCTCAGTAATTCCTGCTTCAGCATATGATTTCACTCCATGCAAATATGTTCTCACTGGATTATTTCTCTCTAGGTTTCAAAGCAGTTCATAAGTAACACGCTGAAAATAAAATTCAACAGAAATAATAATGAAACATCAATTTTACGACACATCACTTTAGATTATTATTTTCTGCCATCATTAACTGACAAATTTACTGTTCTCTTAAAAGGACGAAATCTTAATAGTTTCTCCATGTCTGACTCATTCACAGCATCTCAGCATCTTGTCATTACATACCAGATGTACATCAGAACGACGGTTCGCCACCGAAGGACTGGGTGTTTCACTAAGTTTAGGATACCAGGTGCCGATTCATCATTTCTCAATGTTCCCGGGCATGGTTTTAATTTTAGATTTAATCTCTCTTTTCCATTACCAAGGGCAATATATTGCAACACATCTTCAGCTTCTGCCGTTTTCCCTTGGGAATACAGCCACCGTGGTGATTCTGGCAGCATACTAACAGGAAAGAAAACAGAAAATCAACAATGACAAGTTCATTCCTATGAACAAAGCATTGAAATCATCTTTCCATTTCACAAATCAACATTTTTTTTTAAAAGTACCACTAAAAAATTCAGACAAAAACATTCTATTTGCACTGTTCTGCATATTAAGTGGCACGCACTCCAATAAGGCTGCACTTAGCCTTACAGAGGGAATGTGGGAGACGCCTGACAAAATACTCAGTCACATGAGAGGAGTTTAAATCTACATCTTGACTTCTGCTGAAGGAAATTCTTAGGAAACGCCACACTAGCATTATCAAGGAAGCATTTCAAATCCCACTTATCTGAACAGACTGGATGAAGATTTGTTTTCACAAAGTTTATTTCAAGCTCCTCCATTATGAACAGGGCTCTGAGTTGGAGTGAAAAGAAACCTTACTGAGAAATTACTTATTAGGCTCCAAAACCAGCACATCACCGCCTGTGTAAGTTTTAAATGTCTTAATCCCAAGTACAATCAGAATATCCTTGCTTACCACAACTTCAGTTCATTATTCCCATTTTTTTCAGGCTGTAGAGTGTGCTGCTGCTTTTCTATGAGCCATAAACTAGACTGAAATATTTTTAATTGAACTTTTATTTCCTCTGGTACTCTTAACAGGGATATACAGCCTACACCTTTTAATTACTTCATAGGATCCCAGTATTTTAGTATTTGAGAGAAGCAAGTCTATTTCCATCAGAAACAGAACACCATAGAGTGAAATGTGTTATGCAAAACTTCTTTACTCAGACCAGAGGCTGTTTTCCTTGAATACCACAAGAGAGAAGGTTTTTTGGTGTATTCTTTAACAGAACTTATTGTAAGAGCTGACGTATTCAAAAAATAAGTGAATTTAAAAAAAATTAAATAGAATCATGGAATGGTTTGGGTTGGAAGGGACCTTAAAGCCCTTCTGGTTCCAACCCTAGCATGGCCAGGGACACCTTCCACTGGATCAGGTTGCTCAAAGCCTCATCCAAACTGGCCTTGAACACCTCCAGGGATCAGGCATACATGGTTTCTATGCTGTATACTAGACATTCTGGTATTATTGTGCAGGTAACCTACTACACTAACACTTGTACTTCTCCCACAGCTCTAATTAATGATCAGAAGTATACACGACATAACAACACAGGCCACACAAAGCTAGCACTTTTAATTCCGTAAGTATTGATGCATTTTGTAATCATTTTTATGATAATGTCCATGTAGAAATTATAAACAGGGGTATCCACATACAACAGCACCAGGAACACACACCAGGGAGCTCAGAAGTAAGCCGATACATGCACTCGTCATGCTAGAAAGGCAATTCCAACTGCTTTCACCATTTCCCTTGCATGCTTGTGTCTTATGAAAAGAAACTCCAAAATGCCTCTAGGATCACTTCCAAAACTTCTTAAGCGCTGAAGCCCTTCCTTGGCAGAAAGCAGTGTTCCTGGCTGAAGCTCCAGCTCAGTGCCTCTGGCAGGTCTTCCCTTCCCTAAGCAGATTTGTAATTGAGTTTTATTGGACAGCTGGCACACAGCTGCTCTTTGCAACGCTGGCCACCACAACTGCAACAGCATGTAGAAATACAAGCGTGTCTTCTGGGTAACTCTGACCTTCTGCTTCACTTAGAACTGCTTCTTCCTTCACAGTATCATTTTCCTCCTGCTCAGTTCACAAAACCATACAGAAAAATGTCATTCTTGTTCATACCGCTCTCTTGAACAAGGACAAGAAAAAGTAACTGTTAAATCGCTGCATATTTTTTTCTTATCACTGTAATGCATGTGAACCACTTACAAAGAAAGAAGAAGGAAGATGACTCCCAGAGTATTTGATATCAAGGCGAGGTAGCGCCATTCCCTTATGCAGTAGCCCAGTAAAGCATAAACAGCAATGCCAATTGCAAATGTCAAATTAGTTAATGAACCTGAAAATACAAGACCACAAAGGTGACTACAGAAACCACTGACAAAAGAAAAAAAATTATTAAGCAGAAGCCTGAAATTCCTAGCCTGTAATATACCTAAATAAAATAGCAATAAAATCTTTGAAGTATCTTAACAGCACTTGTGAACCATCTGGTTTGAGTATATTTGTGTAATTCTAATGAAGAATAAGTTTGTAGAACATGAGAGGGATCCCTTTCTAAAACAAAGGATGGTGCATAGGAGGCAGCAAGAAATGAACAGGAACCTATAGACTAAAGACAAAACCCGAAGACAGGAAGGGGAAGTGTTAGAAATGATTTATTTAGGTCTGTTCAGGCAATCTTGAACAGAGGTGGCAGACTAGAACAGAAATTGGAAGAAAGCTATAAAAATAGCTGAGTTCAATATAAAGCCAGCTGCAAGGCAGAGGTGTGCTACAGCAGCCTTCTGATGAACAAGTATAATAAAAATGATAAAAAGCAGGGTCAACCTGAACTCCAAAAGCCTAACAACAAACCCTCTGAAGTCTAACACAGGAGATCTTGTACTAAACCAGGAACCCTCTGCTGTCACCCAGAAAGCCTAGCTTGAAACCGACACCTAGGAGAGCTTCTTGAACTCTGCTCAGCTGTGTTCAGCAGCTCCCTCTCCTTCAGTCCCTGATCAGTTGTTCAGCATCTCTTTCTCAACAGCTGAGCAGAATCAGAATAAAGCACCTAGAGTGACAAGCGGCAGGAAGCAAACTGTCTCTTTAGTCCCTCAGGAGGTTTACTCTGCAGAGAGAAAGACCATGAAGAGCAGAGAGAAGCAAGGGGAAAGGGGAAAGGAGGGGTATGGCAAAGAGAGGGTGTGAGTCAAAGACGTGAACCTGGGAGAAGAAGAAAAGTAAGTACTTAAAAAAATAAAAACATAAAGAACTGGAAAGCTATAACTAAACCACAACTGCTTCGTATATCTTCATTCACCTTACAAAGAAATAAGAAAAATAGTAGAACGGGGTAACTGAAGAAATGAGAGAGAAATACGTTCACAGCCACAGCAAGTCAGTGTTTGGACCAAGTTTTTCCCCATGCTGCACAAGCCAAAAAAGTATTAGAGTCCGAGCAACTCCAGCGCTACAAAAGAATGACATGCAAGCATTAAATTTATTTTAAGTCTTGGCAGTAACATATGAGAAAGGACATTTAAAATTACCGGATGGTCAGTACATTCAGCAGTGGAAAAACCACGATCCAGGCACTAAGTCATTTTGTGGTGCAGAGAAACTTCAAAGAACCCTTTCACAAACACCTTCCCAAGATAATATACAGCATAGTTCAGAAGTTGGCAGGATCTGCCAGAACATTTATCTATTTCTCTAGTGTATTGCAGGGTATAAACTGGGAAGTTTTAGGAATCAATGTACCATTTTTAAAACCTCAAGTTTGCTATTTATCACACAAACTCAATCCCTTCTTCCTTATTCAGGTATTTTTTCCCAGAGAATGTAGAATTTGGAATCACACAACACTTCTGACTTCTGCTACAAACCGATTTTACTTGGTACAAATATAAGAATTTTAAATGTAAGGTATTGATAGTGAGAACAACACGTGGCACAATAATAATGATTAAATATTCTCAAATCCCACCTGTAAATGACCAAAACGATTTTCCTACGTATTCTTGGGTTAGGACAAAAGACACAAGAGCCATTCCACCATTCACAATTCCAACAAAAAAACGTGAAACTGCAAATATGCCATAATTTGGAGCTAATGCTGTGACATACCCCAAAACAACATCAAGAAATAGACCTGTGGAGAGAGAATAAAATGCCATTATAACTTATCCTATGCAGCTTGAACTCAGAAGACAGGCAGCAAGCACAGTTCATTAAAGACTGTAACGAGGAGTCTGTACTAGTCTCTAATCTTCATATTTGGCTTTTTGAAGTCATATCATATGAACATTATGATCACCTTCAAGTCACATACTCGAGGTCTGCAATAAAAACACCTTTTGCTGCAAATGCAGCTGGAAAGATGTTTAGGTAAATCATTCTCCCTGAGCCCTCCCTCCCAAAAAAGTAAATTATCTTTATTGGAGACAATATGGTCAAGCAATGTGTGGAACACTGTGCTCAAAAAGCAATAGTCATAACAAAAGCAAGTTACTTTTCATCTCCCATTGATATTCCCGTGACCACTATGCTGCCCAGACCACTCATATTAATGAACTTTAGTGCTACTCTACTGAGAGAAACATTTATGCACAGCAGCCCAAGGGAGCACCTCTGCTATGAGAACAGGCTGAGAGTTGGGGTTGCTGAGCCTGGAGAAGAGAAAGCTCCAGGGTGAGCTTAAAGAAGCCTTCCAGTACCTTTAGAGAGCCTACAAGAAACCTGAGAAGGAACATTTTACAAGGGCATGTAGTGATAGGACCAAGGGCCACGGCTTTAAATTGGAAGGGGGAAGATCTAGATTAGACATTAGGAAGAAAATCTTCACAATGGGGGTGGTGAGGCACTAGAACAGGTTGCCCCTTCCCTGAAGGTGTTCAAGGCCAGGCTGGATGGGGCTTGAGCAGCCTTGGTCTGGTAGGAGGTGTCCCTGACCACGGCAGGGGATTTGGAACTGCATGATTTTTAAGTTCCCTTCCAATCTAACCATTTTATGATTCCAAGGGCAGCCTCCAGGCAAGGGCAGCCCACAGACAGAAAAGAAAGAGATGCAGTTACCCAGGTAGTATGTTCAAGAAAAACCTTTTACCAATCTTACCTGAGATATACACTGGTTTCCTGCCCAGTTTATCCGACAAAGGGCCAAATGTGATATTTCCAATAAGCAATCCAGCAAAAAACAGGGATGATGCAAGGCTCACTTTGTAAGCTTCTCGTTCAATTAGGTACCACTGTCGAAAAAAAGAATCTCCTTATTGTTAGCAGTATTAACACCAAGTGGCTGGCTTCCTCAAAAATAAAATCTACCATAAGTCTTCTCTTTCCATTTCCTCCTTCTTGCTTTTTATCAATTAAAGATTGTTCTAACTTTGATGGGTAAGACAACAGTATCATATTTTCTTCCCCTCTAAGAGACTCACATCTCTGCCTTCCCTCCTCCAAGAAAATTCATTAACATATATTATAAGCTTTCAATTGGATAAGTATAATTAGTTGCACTCCAATTCCCAAGTTTTGACAAGGCATCTTAAGATATCAAACCAAGGAAAGCCTGAATTGTTAATAGCTTAGGCATTTCAGCATTGAACAAGCTATTTCAATGAATGGGTAATAAAAACTCTGCACTGACAAGAATAAAGCATGTGCACTACCGCAGTGCATAGAGGGTTAACACTGTGCTGCTGTGCTTCCTGAATCATGAGTAATCCCCAGTGCCTTTCCTCCTCATACACATGTTGAATTGTTGAAGAGAAGCCGGAAGGGGTTATGGAAATATGTCCTTGTTTTATAAAAACTAAGACCTACTTACTGACCACTCACTGATAGTTTAATAGCTTATTGTGCATTTATAATCAAACATAAGTTAAAAATTAATTATGGGTTTCTCTACAGAACATACTTTCTGCCCCACCTGAAAGCTAAACTGAGGCACCATAATCACAAACTGTCAGAAGAGAAGAAAATGAACTGACAGTGGGTTGAAATCAGAATGAAGCTTACACTATTTCCTGGTGGGGCAAGGCACGCAGACAGTTTGCAAAGATCCTGCTGCTACAAACAAGGAGAATCAACACTCACAAAAAACGCATTGTTGAGATTACAAACATTGACATCACGAACTCGGGAAAGAACAGCAATCAGGAAATCGTAAGTGATTTTCCACGAAAATATATTAACTAATTTGATGCAAAGCTTTAGCCAAATGAATATTTAATTATTTCAAATAACTCTAAGGGCATTTAATAGAAAACTTACTTTCTGAAAAGTAGATGACTGTCGTGCTGACTTCTTAAATAAGTGCACTATGTCCTTTGGGGAAAGGAAGAAGAATCCTTGAAAGGATGTTGAGGCTCTGGAGTGAGTCCAGAGAAGAGCAACGAAGCTGGTGAAGGGGCTGGAGAACAGGCCTTAGAGGAACGGCTGAGAGAGCTGGGGGTGTTTATCCTAGAGAAGAGGAGGCTGAGAGGAGACCTCATTGCTCTCTATAACTACCTGAGAAGAGGTTGTAGGGAGGAGGGTGATGGCCTCTTCTCCCAAGTGACAGGGGAGAGGATGAGAGGAGATGGCCTCAAGATCCACCAGGGGAGGTTTAGGCTCGACATTAGGAAAAAATTTTTCATGGGGCACTGGAACAGGCTGCCCAGGGAGGTGGTTGATTCACCTTTAAGGCACGGGTGGACAAGGCGCTAAGGGACATTGTTTAGTGTTTGATAGGCATGGTTGGACTCGATGATCCTGTGGGTCTCTTCCAACCTGGTTATTCTATGATGCTATGATTCTAATCCCATTTGCATTTCTTTAAGAAGCACAAGGTTTAAAAAAAAAGAGCCTATTGTAAGTGGCCCATGACCAAAATCCAGTACAACACACCAGGACTACAGCCCTGAAGTATCTGCCTTGAATTAATACCAATCCCCAAAGAATATTAGGAATTTACTGACTTTTAACTATAGCACTCTCAAGACATATGCTTTTATTCAGTCTGAACTCACATAGTGGCAAAGTGCAAAGACACAGGTTGCTAGAGCAGGACAAGATCTAACATCTTCTTTAGTTCAGCGTATCCAGTGTTGGGGGACTTCTGGATACACTGGGAAGGTAAAACTGTGCAGCAACATTCTACTCTACTACAGTGGATAAAGATATCACCCCACAACCTACACTTTTCTTAACTTTCTGAGGCAACTTCAACAACACAACATTCCTGGGCATGAATCCTTAGGAAACTTCAAATATAAAAATATCACAGCGTGTGCTTTCCAAGGCACAGAGCACTGCTGGCATAAATCCTTCTTTTCTCTGCTAGCACTCCACAGCCTACAAATTCCAAACTCCCAGTTTTTGCCCGCAGAATTTTCAGGCTGACACAGGAGACAAAACAAATTAATACTCCTAGATATGGTTGTAAAACTTAACTTCTCAAAGGTAAAGGATCATTTCTACATCAAAAGTAAGATGTTCCCGAATTCACCTCCTAAGCACCATCACTTATTAAATGAAACGAGACTGAGCTGATGTCAACCAAGAACTTCTTGTATTTTCCATGAACCAAGCCCAAGCTATTATTTGTGAAGTCTTAATTATGCCTAAATTAATTACCCTGATTAGTCCTTGAAGCAGAACTGAAGAGCTGCTCTGAAATTTTGCTGTGCTTCAGAGCAGAACAGTGTCACTGCCAAACCAGAATAGATCTGAAAATATTTACAGTTCACGCTCCATCACCAAAACAAAGGAAATGAATTTTACAAAAGCAGTTTCCTCTGCTTCCACAAGAAGAGAGAAGATTGCTTTTGCAAACTACTACTTGCACTGCTTGGTGAGCTCCTGGAAGATGGTTATATCTTAACAAGTCTGATATAATAATCTGTGAAGAATATAACTTTAAAAGAACGTGTCTATCTACTTTATTTGCATAAGAGGAACTTGTTAAATATTTGTCAAAATGAACTGCAGCTTGCCAACAAAAATGTTGCCAAGTTTGTTATCACCAAACCAGACGTTCTCTCAGCTCTTCAAATCCACATGGCAGTTTGATTTAATAACTAGACTGCTAGCATGCATCAAAAAGTTGGCCAGCATCTAAAGATTTCATGAAAACACTATTGACAATATCATTTTTAAAATCTTATAATAAAGTTACTAAAATGAATGAGAACATATATTTGTTTTGATGAGTCTTTAGAAAAAAAACATATTTTTGAAATAGGGACACAAACTTCTGCATTTAAAAAGACAATATTAGTTAAAATTTGCTGATTAATGATTATTAAGCACTACCCCATATAAGGGAACCTACTGAGAGTGTGAAACTGAAAGCTGATCTTGGAAAATAGGCTAATAAAAAAAAAATCTATTTCTGAGGGAGGATATGATTCAATATTGCATCATTCCTTCTTACCTCTAGTCACTACATTTTTCCAGGAGAAACGTTACACAGTCGCATTTGAGATAATGGGAAGGAAGCAAAAACTTGGCAGCAGCTACACCAAGTGATAACCTGCCTTGTACGAGTTTACTGACAATGCTCCAAGATTCCAATCAGCAGAACTCTGACAGTTTACACTACAAGCCAAGCCACCCGCGCAGTCTTTTTTCTGGCACTGGCAGCAGTGCTTAGGTCACCCTCACTTGCCTGAGTGATTACAGTCCAGGGACCAGCAAAAAGCAAACACAGCCATTCGCGTGGAATTCACAAGGCGTGAGGATGAAGGGTCAAGCTTCTGTCCCACTCAACAAACTTCAATCTGTTCCATCTCCTGCTCTCACCACATATTAAAATATCCAGACATGTGGTGCATGAGTTTCATTTGCATACTAGTTTTAACATTTAAGATGTATCTTCTGTGAGAAACTACTGCAACTCATGGCAAAGCTTTACATGCACAGCAGATTGCACAGACATGACAAACTGAACCCTTTCTTGGTAGAAAAGAGACATCAGGAGGAGTAAATCCCAAATTCCAGAGTTATTATCATCCCCCCTTAACAATGACTTTCTAAAACATCTGAAGATAAAGAAAAATGAAAAGAAAAAAAAAGAAAGTTTAACCTGAACTAATAAATATTAGATTTACAGTAGGAAAACTAAACTAGTAATTTAATCACGTTGTTTCAAAATTTAAAATAATAATAAAAAGCCAGATGTGTAGGTGCCAATAATTTTTACTAGCATAAGCAAAACATTACCCTAAGCCCCACTCAGCTTTTACAACCACCACATCCTGCACTAGTGGTATAAATCCCAAGAAGAGAAGAAATGGTTAGGAGTGACAGAAGTACTTGCCTCGGTTACTATAGACGTAAAGTTATCAGCAAAGTGGATGTGCTTGGCAAGCTCCGCTCTGCTCGCTGGAATTCCTTCTTGGTCTATATGATACTCAGGCACAGCTCCCACAAGCACAATAAGCATCGACTGACAAGCCACATATACCTTAAAACAAAACACAACTATTTACCCTAAGCAATGTGAAGGAGAACAGATAGGATACTGTAAGCTTTTCATTAAAGTATTAACAATCACCCTTTACTCAGCATCTCAAACAAAACATAATCAGTCTGCTGTGTTTAAATCCCAGATGTGATTAGCAAGGCAGACGGGTACTAACTTCAGAGATACTGGCACGCTTTCCGTGAAAAGAGAGGAGACCTTATCGCTCTCTACAACTACCTGAAAAGAAGCTGGAGTGAGGCCAGTGTTGGCCTCTTCTTCCAAGTAACAACTGATGGGACAAGAGGGAACGGCCTCAAGTTGCACCATGGAAGGTTTAGATTGGATTTTAGCAAAAGTTTCTTTACCATAAGAGTAGTCAAGCTCTGGACCAGGCTGCCCAGGGAAGTGGTAGAGTCACCACCCATGGAGGTGCTAACAAAAAACTCTAGAAGATGGTTTAGTAGGCATCATGGTGTTGGGCTGACAGTTGGACTGGATGATCTTTAAAGTTGGAAAAGACCTCTATGATCCCTGTTGCAAAATTTTTCAGGGATTTTTTCCACTTGCTTTTGCTGTTTTATAGTCAGACACAGGAAAGAAAGGTATTAAGAACATATTAGTTTCACTAATCTTATATTTTTTAACATTTCTGCTTCTTCTTTCTATGACAGAGAATGAAACCTTACCCTGATCAACTATAATGTGTAGGAATAAAAAAGATCTTCATCTAGAAACCCTTAGGGGACTACTTAATCATCAATATGGGCTTCAAGATGTTCCTAATGTCTTCTGGGGTTTTGCATGTGATTTTTTTTCTAACATAAAACAACATTATACTTAAGCATAACCACACACCAGTGACTTTCAGCACACTACCACTGATGGAGAAGTTTGTAATCTAGAAAGACACTTACTCCACACTGGTGTGGTCTCACATTGTGTACTTCGTGCAGTTTTGAGCACCACAGTATAAAAAGCAAGCTACTGGAGAGTGTTTTGAGAAGCCCATTAAGCTGGTCAAGGGTTTAGAGGGGAAGCCGCCTGAGGAGCAGCTGACGCCACTTGGTCTGTTCAGCTTGGAGGAGACGGAGGGGAAACCTCATCATAGTCCACAGCTTCCTCACAAGGGCAGAAGGAGTAGGCACTGATCTTTGCTCTTTGGCAACCAACGATAGAACCCAAAGGAACAGTAGGAAGATATGCCTGGGGAGGTTTATACTGGATATTAGGAAAAGATTCTTCACCCAGAGAGTGTTGGAGCACTGCAAGAGCTCCTCAGGAAAGCAGTGATAGCACCAAGACTGACAATGTTACAGAAGCACTTGGACAATGCCTTCAGACACATGGTGTGCATGTTGGGGTTGTCCTGTGCAGGAACAAGAGTCAGACTCAATGACCCTTGTGGGTCCCTTTCACCTCAGCACATTTTATGATAAGCCTTTGGGTGGTGGATTTGGTTAAACTTGATTTTAATGTGCTGTTTCATCTCATGCTTACCTTGAACTTTCTTTGAGAAAGAAGTTATAAACAAACCCCTGTGATGAGCACCATCTCCTTCCCTCAAAGTCACGTTTTAAGTGAAAACACGGAACTGAGCTAACAGGAGGCAGTGTGCTCTGCAGAAAGGAAGCGAGTGGAACAGATAAATGTTTGCATGGAGGGGTGTGGGTGCTATTTCAGGACAGCGCCCTGCATGCCACTCTGTGCAGGAGACTTTTAAAAGCCACACAGCACCGAAAGATTGGTTGCTGTGGTTGGCCTGCATTTCCTCCCACTGAGAAGAAGCTTGAAAGGTGCTGAAAAGAGTGAGAGATGGGCACAGAAATACGGAAAGTGGGTCACAAACCAACTACTCCTCTCTTGCAGGACCTTATTTGGAGTTCTGTGTCCAGTTCTGGAATCCTCAACATAAGAAGGAGATGGAGCTGTTGGAACGGAGCCAGAGGAGACTACAAAGATGATAAGGCTGGAGCACCTTCCCTGTGAGGACAGGTTGGAGAGTTGGGCTTGTTCAGCCTGGAAAAGAGAAGGCTCTGAGGAGACCTTATAGTGACCTTCCAGCGTCTGAAGGGGCTACAAAAACGCTGAGGCTACAAGGATGATCCAAGGGCTGGAGCACTTTCCATACGAGGACAGGCTGAGAGGCTTGTTCAGCCTAGAGAAGGCTCTGAAAAGACCTTACAGTGACCCAGCGTATGAAGGGGCTACATGAAAGCTCGGGAGGGACTGTTCACAAAGGCTTGTGATGACAGGAAGAGGGGGAATGGGTATGAACTGCAGAGAGGCAGATTTAGACTAGACACAAGGAAGAATTTCTTCTCCATGCAGGCGGTGAGGCCCTGGCCCAGGCTGCCCAGGAAGCTGTGACTGCTCCATCCCTGGAGAGGTTTGAAGGTTCGATGGGGCCTGGAGGAACCTGATCCAGCGGGAGGTGTCCCTGCCCGTGGCAAGGCGGTTGGAACTAACTTTAATGTCTCTTCCAACCCCAACTATTCTACGATTCTATAAAACTTTTCAAAGTCAAGCGGCGAGAGCGCCCTGAGGCGAGAAGGGGGTTTGGGAAGCAGCCTGCAGCAGGCAAACAGCGGAGCCGCTTCGGAAGCGGCCGGAGCCGCCGGGCAGGGTCCCCCCGCGGGGAGGGAGCAGCCCCTGCAGCCCGGGACGGCGGAAAAAACAAACCGAGGAGGAGAAGGGGGAAGCGGCGTTGCCGCCCTCACCTGCAGCAGCACCAGCAGCGCGGCCAAGCGCCGCTGCCCCGAGCCGAACGGCCCCGCGGCCACCAGCGCCTCCTCCAGCGCCACCGCCATCGCCACGCCCCGGGCAGCGCGGGGGCGGACCAGGAGCACCAACGGCCCTGGGGAGCCCTGCCTGCTGCTCAGGCACCGAGGCACACACAGCCTGGGGTGGAAGGGACCTTAAAGAGCATAGAATCATAGAATAACCAGGTTGGAAGAGACACACCGGATCATCGAGTCCAACCATTCCTATCAAACACTAAGCCATGTCCCTCAGCACCTCGTCCACCCGTCCCTTAAACACCTCCAGGGAAGGTGAATCAACCACCTCCCTGGGCAGCCTGTGCCAGTGCCCAATCACCCTTTCCGTGAAAAATTGTTTTCTAATGTCCAGCCTAAACCTCCCCTGGCGGAGCTTGAGGCCATTCCCTCTTGTCCTGTCCCCTGTCACATGGGAGAAGAGACCAGCTCCCTCCTCTCTACAACCTCCTTTCAGGTAGTTGTAGAGAGCAATGAGGTCTCCTCTCAGCCTCTTCTCCAGGATAAACACCCCCAGCTCTCTCAGCCGTTGCTCATAAGGACTGTTCTCCAGCCCCTTCCCCAGCTTTGTTGCTCTTCTCTGGACTCGCTCCAGAGCCTCAACATCCTTCTTGTGGTGAGGGGCCCAGAACTGAACACAGGATTTGAGGAGCGGTCTCACCAGTGCTGAATACAGGGGAATACTGGGGAGAAAAGGCCGTCACCCTCCTCTCTACAACCTCCCCTCAGGTATTTATAGAGAGCAATGAGGTCTCCCCTCAGCCTCCTCTTCTCCAGGCTAAACACCCCTAGCTCTCTCACCCGTTCCTCATAAGGCCTCATAGGAGTAAGAAGTGAAGAGAAAGAGGGTCAAAAATCACATTCAAAACAAAAATCAGACAGTTCCAACCTCCCTGCCATGAGGAAGGACATACCACTGGATCAGGCCCATCCAACCTGGCCTTGAACATCTCTGGGGAAGGGGCAGCTACAACTTCCCTTGGTAACCTGTGCCAGCACCTCACCACTCTCCTGGTGAAGAAATTCTTCCTAATGCCTAATCTAAATCTGCTCCTCTGCAGTTCATACCCATTCCCCCTCTTCCTATCACCACAAGCCTTTGTGAACAGTCCCTCCCCAGTTTTCATGTAGCCCCTTCATACGCTGGAAGGTCACTGTAAGGTCTCTTCAGAGCCTTCTCTAGGCTGAACAAGCCCAACTTTCTCAGCCTGTCCTCGTATGGAAAGTGCTCCAGCCCTTGGGTCATCCTTGTAGCCTCCTCTGGCTCCGTTCCAATAGCTCCATCTCCTTCTTATGTTGAGGATTCCAAAACTGGACACTCCAGATGGGGTCTCACAAAAGAGGAATAGATAGGCAGGATCCCTTTCCTCCCTGCTAGCCATGTTTCTTTTGATCCCCAGGGTTGGCCTTGTGGGCTGAGTGTATGCTGCTGGCTCACATCAAGCTTCTCAGCAACCAGCACCCCCAAACCCTTCTTTGAATCCAAGTCCTTCTCATATCCCTAAGCACCTCATCCCCCCGGCTGTTAAATACCTCCAGGGATGGTGACTCCACCCCCTCCCCCGGCAGCTGTTCCAGTGCCCAATAACTTTCGTTGAAGAAATTTTTCCTGATGTCTAATCTGAACCTCCCCTGGCACAGCATGAGGCCATTCCCTTTCATCCTATGACCTGTCACTTGGGAGATGAGGTAGTAGGTGTCCCATCTCTGGAAACCTTCAAAGTCAGGTTGGTTGGGACTCTTGAGAAACCCAGTTGGGTTAAAGATGCCCCTGTTGCTGCACAGGGTTGGACCAGATGACCTGTAAAGGTCCCTTCAGCATTCTATGACCTCAGTTTTAAGAGAGGCAAGATTCTTCGTCAGCATATAATCTAGTCTAAATAACTGCAGGCTAATTTTGCTCCATAGGCTTCTCCCCAGGCTGCCATCTCTCATCTGGGCACCTACAGAACGTGTCAGTTCTGCTTGCGGCTTCAATAAACCAAACTAAACAACCACAAACACTCCATTCACCCTGGGGCCTTCATCCTGTTTGCAAAGTGCTCCACATTCTATGGACAATAGGATAAACTCTAGTTAAGCTGTCAATTCTAATATTAAGAATCAAGACATTAATTATTATTAATTAGTCTCTGGGAAAATAGGTTTGACAGAAGCACCATGAGTGGCCTTGTTCGGTGTAATTCCTTCAAGACTGTAATACATGCAATTATGCTGGCATTTTTCCTAGCATGATGTTTGAATGTGTTACACTGCAGTTACACTGGCTTAAGACAGGGCTTTGGTTTGCTTTAGGTGAGTTGGTTTTTCTCCTTTCCTCCTGTTAGCCAAATCAATTATTTCTTTTGAGGCAGTAAGTTAGGATGATCTCCTCATAGTTTCTTAATTCAGGAGAACTAAATTTAGTGGAACAACTGGATGGAGTGGCACAGCTCACTGAGCATGGTGGGTGTGTTGCCCAGGAAGATTGAAGTGAGGGTCAAAGTGCTGCTTACCTTGGAACTGTGACAAGCACGGATAAAAGAGTCTTTTCAATCATTTCTGAACTTCCTCATCCCCATAGTAACTATACATTAGCAAGCAGTAGTGAAATAGTATATTTTAAGCCCATAGGGTCTCTGCTTCAGCTGCTTTCATGATCCCAACCCCAATTCAAACTGAGCAATATGGTGCTGAACCTTGGCAAAGGCAGGCAGATATAAACAAGACCTGTTTTCCCATGTTAGTGCAGAAGGTAGATAACATTTACGGTCTCTTAAAATACAAACAGCCCCTGAACACTGTCATCATAGCTGCATCTGCTTCACCTTGAACTTCTTAGCCTGGGACACAGGTATTAGCACTGGTTTAGAATCACCAGACCACCATCCCCTCAGCAGGCCATACCAGCATCATGTTAAACAGGAGGAAGACAGCTTTTAGCCCTCATTCGCAGATGTTCCTGCTACCTGCTGAACATTAGTTGAACAGATAAAGGGGAAAAAACATCAGAATTGTTGTCTGACATCTGTGATTTCTTCCATAGGGATTTTGTACTCTCTGAAATGTTCTGACAGCAGGAATCAAATCACTGCAAGGTCCATTACAGTCAGTTTGTGCTCTGGGATCTATTTCCATAATGCTTGTCAGACAACAACAATAAAGAGTAGTTTCTTTCTCCTCAATTAACCATACCAAGATATTCTGTCCTTTGAAGCAATAGATCAGGAAACCTTGCAAAAAAGGTCCAGAAAACATGGTTACTGAGTTTTTTTCCTTGTGTTTACTAGGGTGTTAACAGCTTATTTGAAGTAAATTTAAAAATGGAAAAGCCTAAGTTTACCTATGCCACTCCTTCTCTGGGTTACCAGAATTACCTTGTTTGACCAGGAAATACAAAACAAAATCTGTTTGTTGGCACAAGCAACAGTAAAGCTGCATCAATAAAAACAGAAGCTAGCACTAGAAATGGTTTAATTAAAAAAAACCAAAACATCCAACAGTTCTCCAGGAAGCCATACTCTTTTGGGAGACTAAGCATCTTCTTTTGAGTTTACTCCAAAAAGAACATTTAATAAAAGTAGGGAACATGATAACATGTTCAAGTTACCTTTAGCAGGGCAAGTTTCATTTAAGTGAAAATCTGCAACAGGCTCCATGGCAAAAAAAAAATCAGTGGCAGCTTAGTTATGGTTCAAAACCACACAGGTTTAAAAGCTTCTTCAAACTTGATACAGGTTGTTTCAATACTAGAATCATTAATAAGTAACAGAATACACAGAATAGCTGGTTTGTTAATCACAGTTCAGGTAATAAAATAACCACTGCAATCTGCTCAAAGCAGCTTTTATTAAAGATAGTGTCAAGATAAGTTAATGCATAATGAAGCTTTCCCTCCTACAAATATGTAAACAAGTTGACAGCAAGTTATTATTACAATATAAAAATTAAAGCTTACATTGCATTTTTTAAAGCTGCTACCTTCAGTTGCAATGTAGACAGTCTCTGGTCTGTAGCGTTTAAAAATACAGTTTCTTGAAAAATGTTAAAGTATTGCCTTTGCACATATACATTTTCTGTAGAAAAAATACTTGAAAATACCAACTTTCCATTAACAAAAGCAACTCCAAAAATGAAGCATCTTTCCTCATGAACAGCGTATTAAACACATTTAGCATTCACTACACCATTCTGCTCAGCCAAATTAAAATTTGTTTTAAATTTGTTTTAAAATTCACTATATATTTAAATTTATATTTAAAATTTTAAAATTCACTATAGCCTGCAAAAAGTATCTTGGATAATATTCAGTTACTTTCATATAGCAAAGCCACTAGTGTTAAGTAGCCAATACTGGCAATTGCCTTGTGATCAGAGTTTGGCCTGAGCTCATTTGCAACTGAGGCCATCAATTTAATCCTCATAGTCAAACTGAGTTTTTTAATATGTACAATAGGCTCTTGTTAGAAAAATCTGAGTCCGACCAGATATCATTTGGAAAGGCTTAAAACCTTTATATGATTTAAATTCATATAAGATAATATCGATTTCTTGTTAAGTTTTTCTTCAATTATCTTAGCAGTCCTCTTGGTGGCAGTCCGCTTTGTTCGTAAGATCATCTAATTTAACACAAATTACATTTTATATTCCAAAACCAAACAGAATATTAAGCTCAACTTTGAGTTCTGTTTAACATTTTTCCAAGACGTTTACTAGCAGGAGCTACACAGGTTATTTTTGCAGCTGCTAAGGCAAGAGAGTTTGAAAATTCCCTGTTCACAAAGTTTAAAAGGTTATTTAATATTTCAAAACCAAACTAAACTAAATCCAACAAGCAGAGAGAAATACATGTCACTCACTAATCGTGCCACCGTGCCTTACCAAGCATCAGCTAACAATAAACAATAAGGGCAGAAAGAAAATAAAATGAACAGGTTTCAGGATGAATTCAAGGGGCAAAACTGAGCTGTGAAGGAAATAATTTTACAGTATGATATTAGATTAAAAAACAGCTAGGGAAACACTGGAAAAGTTATCATTTAAGACAGTATCTGAGAGAACACAAGTACTTTCATATGCAAACAGTAACAAATATGAATAATGCTGCTAACTTCCTCATTCCATGCATAGTTCAGAAAAAAAGCAGAGTTTTTTTAGTATTTGTCACTACTTAGTTAGAAAATGAAGTTAGCAACAAGTTATAGCCTTAAGTACAAAATGAGACATGGAACAACTTGCTGACCAGGAGTGTGGTGGAGCCTGAACTATTCAATGATCTCTAGCCCTGCAAATGTGAAAAGAAACAGGATCTACATGAATCTGTAGCAGCAGCTGTAATTCTCAAAGAAGGGCTCATGCTAACTCTTTCATGCAGGACTCTGATTTGTAGAAAGATGTCAATTTTATTGCCATACTTGCCAATACAACAAACATGATGAGTTAAAGCAAGATGTGGTAGCAAGCGCAGAAGGGGAACACTCGGCTGGAGCGTTAAGAGTTAGAGATTCCACCCAAGACCCAGGTTAGTCCTACTTTGAAAAAGGAGCAAGATGCAAACAAGAGCCTGAGTTTCCTCTAATGTCTCACATACCTCAACACACAAGACAGCTTTCCCTGCATTAAAGGAAACAGATTAGAATCACAAACATTCCTAGGCCATTGGTGATGAGCCAGGCCACACAGAGGCTGCCTTTCTGGTCATTGCCTCTGACACAAACAACAGCTCCTTACAAAAGCCAAGTCACAAGTTGCAGGTTTAATTAGAGGATGGGGTTTTTTTGCATTATACTCGTTTGGGAGAGAGCAGCCTTCCTTTCTTCTAGTACAAAACTGTGTCTTCATGAAAATTAATACAAGTCTTGGCCTTTTAATCACACGGACTGTTGCAAGTTCTTACAAAAGCATTTATCTTCCTCAGAGATGCTAGAAGCACTGCGTCATTGGTACTGTTATGTTGGACTGAGGCTTTGCACTTCACCTACAAATGCCTTTAATAGCAAGTAAGTAATACAATGCCAATACAGACCAGCTGCTTTTTCATCCGCACAGTTTGAACCCTGGCCCAAAGTCTACAGAAGACTACTTCAAATGTCAGCATATATTCACAAGCCATTAAGTGTCCACCAGCAGTTAACCTGTTGTAGCTGTAATGTAAACAGAAAAAAACAGCAGCAGGCCCAAGCCTTAAGAATATGTCTGAAAGAGCTGCAACAGACTTACAGGTAACTTCCCCCCCCAGGATACTTGGAAGAAGGTCTAAGGATTGAAGTCTGAGATTCAAGGATAAGAGGGATCATACACCATATTCTCCTTAAGAAAAGTAACACCATCTCTCCTCATGCCAAGTACTAAAATACTAACTACAAAAAGTGCACGTTTTCTCCTTGAATCCACAGGAGAAATATAGTCACACAGGAAACTAAAATCAGCCTAGTTCTCAGAATTGCAGAAAACAGTACCAAAAGGACTTCAAAAAGTCACTGTGACAAGTCCCTGCCTTGAATGATATTCCAAATTTAATCTCTGTGCAAACAGTTATGCCATGGGACTCTGGGTTACAAAATGGCTGACTAAATCAGCAAGACTTTTAGAAAAAGCTATTTCTATGTAAATGGTTTAGTAATAACTTCAGGAATAGAAGAAAGTACTGTACAGCCAGTTTTAGAATCCACATATGATATGAAATATACACACATACATGTTCTCTTATATATATATATTCATTCTTAAAAGCAATGCAGAGCAAAACCAAGCCAGGGCCTGAATAATCTATCACACATGCCTTCGTGTCAGCATGACTTCTAACACACAGCTGATGGACTGATCAGATCCCTGAGATCTATCACTGGAATTGCTACAAGTTGTACTTACCACAATTTCAAACAAAAACCAACTTAATCATTTTACATCTCTCTAGGTGAAAGCAGAAGAAAAGACACAAACAAAACAACAAAACCCCCAAACAAAACAAAACCCCATACAAACAGAAAAACCACACAGCCTCGTAATACATTGAAAGGCACCTGATAGTATTGTTAGTAGCACTTATCTACAGCATCCTAAGCGTAGTTAAGCAATCTACATAAACTAAAAAATATTACGAAATACAAGAACTGCTGGCATTCAAAAGATGTCCAAGCTACCTATGAAGCCACTAAAATGACATGTGCAGCTGTTAAGCAGTAAGAGTGCAAAACCATACAGTTTTGCATAAAGTGCTAAACACACCCCCAGTTTACACCTGTTAGTATTACATAAGTTGTTAAGCTTGGCAATATGATGCAAGATAACGATCTCAAGGATGTAACATATTTATCTTGTCTTTTCTTTTCCCACCATCATCCACTGCCCTTTGTACTGTACATTTTTATATTACACAAAGGCCTTTTCAGGAAGGCCGTTCAGAAGAACATTTCAAGTATACTTGTTTCCATGTAAACCTGGGGACACCATGGGTTTGATTTTCAGAAGTTAAAAATACTTACAACTTCTGCTAATTCATACTGGAGTTGTAATTATCTCAATCTGTTCAATATCTGTAAAAATGCTGTTTCCTGTTACTGACTTAACTCCTAATTAAGGAGCTATGAAATTCATACTAAAACTTGTTCAGATGTAAGGCTAAACAATAAGCAATTACAGGAAAGCAGAGTAATATTTTATCCAATCGCCTGGGTTCATAAAACCAAGTCCTACCATCTCCATACATACTCGTTATATGAATCATACACAGATCTTTAACATTTAACGCACTAAATTCAAGTTATTATAATACAGCAGTTTTTCTTGCAGGCACTGTGCAATGCACTTAGAAGTATACAGCAGCTCTCTTCTTTGTTCTGTACTTTAGCGATCCGTACCGTATCTGAGGGGAAAAAAGGAAAGTTTTAACTTAACAAAGAGCTGAGATCACTTCAGGCAGAAGTGTTATCTACCTTTCCACTAATTCAATCTAGTAAGCATCTTTAAATGTGCTCTGGACAGTCCACAGGTTCAGTAAGAGAATCTGCCCCTGATTGAACGAAATACAGTTTCAGAATGGGGCAAGAGGGGCAAATCTTGACTGTCTTCCCAGAATCACCCACAAACTTTTATGGGATTCCATAGACGTTTGTCCTGAAGTATCTTTTAAGTTTTGTCACACATGCAAATCTAAAGCACGTATATTCCCACATACAATCTTCTCTTTGTGGGTTTTAAATCAAAGCAGGCCATATGTCTATGGGAACAAAAAAATTCCAAATCATCTTTAATCCATTAAACAGGAGAGGTTTAAGTGTGCACAGCAGAGACATGCAAATACAGATGACAATACCGCTACCTGCAGCCTTTCAAGGTGAGCAGTTCCTGGAATCTGGGCTTGGTGGTGTCATAATTAGCATTACAAGCACAGACTATTTCCTTGCCCTTTTCCTTTGCTTAGTTGGATTCATGTATTTCTCTTGAACACCTCAGGGTACAAAAGCTCCAAGCTTAGATATTGTTATCACATACTACCCTCTCCATTTAGCATCCCACAACCCAGTTATTGTTGATAACCACTCTAAGATTAAAAAAAAATATGTATTTCTGCATTATTAAAATGATACGGCACACTGTAAAAACAAACCCAACAATTAACTAAGATTATACTTGCCTCTTTACGGCCTCTAATGCTTTTCACAGATTTCATGCTCTGAGTTCTTCGAAGGCCTCTCTGAGCAAACATTTCATCCTCTGAATGTGTCCCCTCCATCTCTTCATCTGTTTTATCATCTCCAGGATTTTTTTCCAGTGAAGTTCTGTAGCCTTTAAAAAAAAGTTTCACAAAAATGTTTAATAAGAAGTAGCTGTAACTTTTGGATTTCTAAGAAAGTTTCTAAGAAAGATCCACTTTTAGCATACAACCTTCATTCTTTTCTATTATATGGTCAGTCTGCCAGGTGTTTCAAAACAGCAAAACACCTAGCCTGCCAGGAGCTCATTACTTAGAATTCTGCCTTTTTTAATTAACAAGCTATTTCATTCCATAAATGAAATGGTCCCTTAATTGTCTAAAGTTAAACCATCAATCTGCCACCACCTTCTGCTTTACACAGACCTGCAAAAAACCATGGCAAGGGGGATGGACGGGATGATCTCTAAAGATACCTTCCAACCCAAAGCATTCTATGACTCATAGAAGCTTTCTTCATTCTTGCGTACCAGTCTGCCTGTTTAATACTGACCTTCCTTTCTGACAGATATCAAAGTACTATTATGAGTTGTTTACATGCAGCAAAACTAGGACCATTATCACCACCAAAGATTCCCACTAGAGGGTGCAAACCGCTTACGAACCCGCACTGCAGAGCGCCCTGGGGTCCAAACGCCCCAACCACCACAGCCCCAAACACTGCCTGGTTCTTTCCCTCCCCTAAGCTCTCTTTCCATAAGGCCATTCCAGAACCTACAAGTCGTAGCACTTGGTGACACCTTTTAGACTCCAAACCCAATTTTACTCATAATCAACGTACGCTTCATCTTAAACTAGTACTTCATTTAGACTTAAGTAGATTCTTCTCTTTTGATCATTTCACTTATTTCTCCAAAACTAGTATCACTCAGCTACTGCACAGATACTTAAGAAAAACTTGCCTCTTCCTCCACTCTTGAGGCATTACGTGTCTGCCTCCAATACAGTTTCAATTAGTCTTTTTCAATATGGAAAATTGAAACCACAACTGTTACTCGCACAGTTTCTGACCAGGTGTGTTTGCAGTGACACCGAGGCTTCCTTATCTCTATTTGTAACACCTCTTCTGATGCATCAAAACCCACTTGCCTTTTTCACAGCAAGCACAGTCACCCAAACACGAATGTCCTTCTGCAATCAGATTTCTTCAACTGATTTGTACAGAACGTCCACGTCAAAACACTGAACACAACATTCTGCTAAGTGCAACAACATTTTATGTAGTGTTCCCGACTATCAGTGGTTTGTCGTTTTCTTAAAACTCTTAGCGCAGAAGAAACTTCAAAGAATACGGGAGGGTGTACACTGGATTTGGGTGTAGACACAGAAATAATTACTAAGAAGGCACTTGGACATGTGAGATTGAATCTCACAGTCATTTACACACTATAATCTGTACCTAGAGTAATTTTTTCTAAGGGAATTTTAAGCATTTTCAAGCTATTTCTGACAGATAACTAACACTGTCTTACTGAGCCCCTGCACAACAGCTGCAATGACATCATCCTTGATGCAACTCTTGATGAACTCTTGAGCTTTCTTGCTGGCCAGGACCCCTTGTCTTTAAGCTGACAGGCACAGAACATCATCTGGGCTCCATCAGCCATTCAACTCAGGGCCATTCAGGTGGCCACATGCTCCTCTGAAACACCATAGGCTACTGTGTGATACCTTGAATTCCTTCTGCTCTAAAGGCGTGGTCACTCCCCAAAAGGGAAGGATGAGAAGTGAAAAGACAAGAAATAGACCAGTTAATTCTTTTATGTGAAATATTACCCACTTCACATTATAGCCTAACCACTTAGAAAGCTGCAACTGACAGCCTTCCATGGCAACCTTCCTTCAAGCATCACAGGTTCAAGAGCAAAGTCATTATAACAATTAATAATACTACATATTATAAAATGACTAATAATATAATAAAATATCTCTGCCAACACATGTTGGTCACCATACACCATCTTCTGGGTGTTCATGTGCATCAGCGCATCATGACAAGTAAATGCCTTCATTATTCCTCTCTCCACAAGTCATTTTACGTTTTGAATTAGCATTACAGTTCTACTGAACTAGTTTCCATTAATTTTCTCTTCCAAGTTAGTGAGTTTCCATAAATTTTCATGTTTAACTTTTTGTACATTTGCCATAGAAACACCACTTAATCACTTTTTTTAAAAAGATTTCCAATTAAGCTTTACTTTGGCAAGGAATTCTTGTTGCTAATTGGCAAAGATAGGAGTAATGAGTACTGTATAACTACACTGCTAGTGGCGGTGAGAAGAAAAAAATTCAAGGAGCATTTCTCAACTGTCATAATGTATCTTGTTCAAGTTAACCCTGATTAAGTGCACAGGAATTCTTTGAGGCATTTAAATTCTAAATTAGGTAGATGTATTTCTACTTTCCCACATCTATGATTGGTGAATTGTTATTTTGGTTAAAATAATAGATAAATACTTACCTGATGATTCACTGGCAGAGGCTCTGGTTTTCTTTTTTGCTTCTGGTAGTGTCTGATAGGATCCCTGTCCTACTGGCTCATCTCCTTGTATAGTAGTCAAATCGTGCATACTGAAACTTCTCAGTTTCTCAGTTATCGCACCTTGACTCTGAAATACAACAGCAGAATCTTTAGAAACAAAGCAAAGCTTTAACTTTGCTGTTCAAGGTGGGTTAAGATGTTTAAGTCCATGCTTTGTTGTTGCACTACAGGATTCACAGAACATAAGCATGCAGTAGACTTAGATAAGCTCTCACCCAAGCTTAACTGTATATTGCTCCTGGACAAAAAAGGTTATAGATAAGCTATGAATTTCAAATATGCATAGGAAAGGGGAAAAAAGTATTAAAAATACACTCTAACATTAACCCAAGTAACCAAGAAACCGGCTGTGAAACCACAAAGCAAAGAGGTCCTGCCTAGACTACAAGGGAGGCTAACAGGTTCTCTTACTGATGTAGATTTGACTGATATAACACCAACCCAAAATCTAATGCGACATAAAACAAAAGTCGATCGCATTTGAACATTAGTATTCCTTCTCTGGTTGTTCTTATGTCTTTTCTATATGGGACGTATAGAAAGTTTCCCCATAGAAAAAACGGTCATCAAGCAACTCTTTCATCTTACACCAGATGATGTTATTACCAAAGCACTGAAACTTAATTTATTGTGTAAGCAACTAAAAGGACAAGCACATTACTCAATGTCATGTTAAAATAACATTCAATTCTTTCTTGCTGGCATAGGAGGCAAAAAAAATAACCATTTTAGAGGAAGGTTTACAAGCCCATGCATGAATCACACTTTGTGCATGGGTTAAGAATTTTGCTTGATTCTTATAAATGAAGCTTTTGGGTAAGATTTCTCATTTGAACATTGCTAGCTGGCTGTAGCAGAAATCTGAATACTATTCCACACACCATTCTCTACAAGACAACCAGAGTAAGGCAGTTCTTATACCACCAACCACAGCCATTTGTTCCCACTCTCACGGCAACAACTGTTAGCAGATGGCAGACCAGCACACTAAATTCTTCCATGTTAAAAATAGCCATGTATAACTAAGAGACAGTAGAATGATATGCCTCAGGCTTGCATGGTCACCGAAGGCGGCGGAGGTGGGGAATGGCAGAAACCCAGTATTCATTTTCTAGTGACTAGTCATTAGTACAGCTTATAAAAGGTAAGACAGTGTGCTACACAGGCAGAAAAACCTGCTTGAATTCTTACACCATTCATACATTGCCACTAAACAATCATAAAGAAATGGTTCCCTATGAGAGAAGCAGAAGCGTTTACTTTTCTAATTCTTCCTACATACATGTAAGATGGCTGACAGTTAGGAAGAACACAACTGCAGCTGGCTTTTGAGTTAGAATGCACTACTGACACTATATAGTCTGTGTATAAACTATTGTAGAAATTCTAAAGTAAATTTTATTCCCTAAAATGGCTTATTTAAGGCAGGTCTGTCCTGCCTTAAAGCAGGAATCCTGGTCTTCCACTACTCCAGTTCTTGCTTTGAAAAGCATTCGTACAGTAAACCAAATCAGGAACCAGCTATGCCTGAGAACTAAGTCAGCTGTTAGGACATTAGAGAAGAGAACTGGAGAGACAGGACTGCTTCTTTTGACAGCAAGTAACAGCTTACAGTGTCTCCTGTAACACCGGAGACTGTTGATCAGTCTGCATCCATTGCCTAAAGAAATGCAACTGAGCTCAACTCTCAACCACTGAACACCAATAAATGAATAAAATGGACCCAGCTGGTTCTCAGTAGAATCCATATAAATTCAGCACAAGTTCACTCACTAAGTGTGGACAGAATCTACTATAAAAGTCACAGATGCTGGATTTGGCCAGAAACAAAAGTATAGGAAGACACTTGCATAATAGTTGCACAGAAATTACATTCATCGTATGATGTACTACAAAAAGACATTTGGAAATCGTACAAGATAATGTAATTAAGGTTATAATAACTAACATGCCAAAACGAATTCACATTACAAGCTTGTATTTCCTACTCCACTGTAGATAGAGAGGACTAGATCCAAGCTTGGAACGCCCAGCCTTTTTTTTTCAGTGCAGCTTTTGGTACAGAATTTTGTTTTTCAAAGGGGAAAGAAGTCAAACTACGTGCCATAAAGTAACATTGCGCCCTTAACCAAACTGCACGCTTGATGAGGCCAGAGCTCCTGTGGAGCACAGTCTCATTCAGCAAGGACATAACAGATTCATACAATGGGCCCTTCACTCCAAAAGTACTTGCCAAGATGGAAAGTTTTACTCGTTACACCCAGCAAATATTAAGAGGTTTGAAGGGATACATATACAAATAAGATATGCAGAACACATGCCTGAGAGTCACAGGAGGAACAGAGGTTGCACAACTGCTGCTGTACTGCCCAGTCATGGTCAAACATTATACTAATCTTACACAGGTACTCCCTATAACCCTCCCATCCCCATCTCCATCCCCTAAAAAGATCCAGTCTAGTCAAGTCAAGATTGATTTCCACTTCACACCACTGCACTGACTAACCGGAGGACAAATATCAAGCAGTTTCATTTAAGTGTGAGGTTTTTCAGTTATAAAAACACCCACACACACCACTGGGCTCATACAGCACTGGAGCTTTAGGAAAGTTCTTCCACTTCCCATGTCCAAAAGAAGCAGATAATTGTTTTCTGCCAAAACAAAGGTTTTTCATAGAATCATAGAATGATCTGAGCTGGAAGGGACCCACAAAGATCATCTAGTCCAACTCCTACTTGCAGCAAGTGTTTTCCAGCAGAGACACTGACTCTGTCAATTCTGCCCCGCTAAGAGAAGGGCAGATAGGGATATTTACTTCAGTTAGCAATCAGTTATGATTCAACTAGAACAAAGAACTTATTTGTTGAATTAGTTACCATCATCTTAAAATCATCACACTTCAGAGTAGAACCACACTTAAAATACGGGAAGTGTTATTTGCCATATATGTATTATGTTATTAAGCATAATACAGAACCACATATGGATTAATATCATCTCAGGATGAAAGTCTGGATGAAAAACATTAACAGGACAAGAGGGAATGGCCTCAAGCTCTGCCAGGGGAGATTTAGGCTGGAGATTAGGAGGAAGTTTTTCACACAGAGGGTCACTGGGCATTGGAATAGGCTGCCTAGGGAGGTGGTTGAGTCACCTTCCCTGGAGGTGTTTAAGGCACGGGTGGACAAGGTCCTGAGGGACATGGTTTAGTGTTTGATAGGAGTGGTTGGACTCGATGATCCAATGGGTCTCTTCCAACTTGATTGTTCTATGATTCTATGAAATCAGAGAATGTTAAAATTCAGAATATGAACACATTAAGACCTTCGCTATCTTGTTTGACAGTTCAGAGAGTTATGAGGCACAGCTTGAAAGCAAGAGGTTTGCCCACAAAACAGAAGGTAGCATAATCCAGTTGCAGGTGGAGCAAAGGGGATCTCCTGCTTCCACACTCATGCCACAGGTATGGCAGCAGCCCTCGCCTCTCCCAGCCCCAGGACAGGGATCACAGCAGAGCAGTCACCACGCCTGCACTGGTGTCCCATTATTCCAACAGTTCCAACCAGTAAGGAAGAAATAGTGTGGGCTGCATCCAACCCAGAGACTGCCAACTAAATTACATCACAAAAGACCGAGATGTACACATTTACAATTACAATGCAGGGAAAAATATCAGAGAACAACTTCAATGCTCCAATTTCTATGTAAATAAACCCTGAAGAGAGATGAACTAAGAAGTCTGTATTGTTTTAAACAAAACACAAGTCTGGAAGAATGAGTCTACTTATTTATTCAAGAGTATTGCCTAAAACATATTAAATGGTTTTCAGAGACCAGGACCTACCTGAAGCCCTAATTTGATGGGTTCCTAAATGTAGTGTTTTATAAATACAGCTTAAAAGATTCCTGCTGAGACTCTAGTAAGCTATTAGTATGCCATCTCATCAGCTGACCCTCATCTATGAGATGCCCTTCTCTATTTTGCTATTAAGCATGTATTTTTATAGTCTATAAACTTCAGCCAGGGAAGCTGCTGCAATCAGACACCATACAGTGTATCTGCCTCAGGGGCTGCCCTTTTTTTTTTTTTTTTACTGTTTAAATTGGACTTGCATCCCCTCAGTGGTCGGGATCACTGAACAAAGCAGCTTGCCTTGGCTGGACAAGTTCTCAATGGACTCTGCATCCACAGAGCCGCATGGAGCTTTGTGGCCGCAGGGCTGCAGTGCGCAGCACCCACATTCCCAGCTGTTTTCTCCCTGATCTGATCCAGGCTGACGGGGAATGACTTCTGTTCCCTTTCTCAACCTGGAAAGGGACTGCTGTCCTGCGAATGACCTCTGCAGCGTGCCAGGCAGTCCCAGCAGGGAGGAGGGATGAAAGCAATATTGCTGGTGAGCCGAGCTGCTCATAGTGATGCTGGCTGTGCGCCAGAGCTGGCTGCAAGATCCCTCCTTCCTCTGCCATGCCCTGAGTGGGAAGAAGGGGAAGTCTGTGCAAGGTTCAACCAGCAAAGAGGCAGCAGATTCAGGATGACTCAAAGACATGCAGAAACACAGCCCTCAAATATTCTGAATATTTTCTTCTAACCAACTAATACACTACAAATAAACAATCCTTGTGTGATCTCATAAAGAAGGACAGTTAAATCGGCAGCCATCCTGCATGTGGTGATGCAGAAAGCAGTTTTTGCTAGCAGCTTGAGAAGTCATAATTTATATGTTGGCAAAAACCGGAATGTACAGGTAACTGGTGTCTCAGATCTGGTAAGCAGATATTTCAAAATACAAGATACAACCAGTGGAACTTAGTGTTGTGGATGTAACTGCCACAAATCCATACACTATTGAGCTGAAAGAGCTCCAATAACTTTCCTATCATTAAAAGCATCTTCATAGAATCGTTTAGGTTGGAAAAGACCTTTAAGATTATCAAGTTCAACCATAAGCCCAACACAGCCTTGTTATAGATTCTTTTATACGCTGAAGAAAAATTTAATTAGTCAACTGTAAAAGTCAGTCTAGATCATATTTCATCTCTAAATCTCCTGAAATCAGGATTTTACAAAGATTTGTTTTCTTAAATTCACATGACAGTAACAATTTGTTTTTCTAATGCATGCTGTTTAGCGAGTTTTGAAACACTACATTTTATATGAACAGTGCCTAATTAGTACAGCTAAAAATATCTGTATAGGAATGTGAGCTATAAGCCACGACTCCTGCCAATTAAGTTTTAACTACAGCGGAGCAGACTTAAATCTACAAGAAATTTAGGTACACTGACTTGGCTGGCTGCTTCATCCTCCCCTCCGCAGCCAGCTGGCCTTCTCATACTAATCCCATATTCCTTGGAGAAAATAGCTTTTTCCCCCACACTTAATCTTGTAAATATTCCAGAGTGTCCAAGCAATTTTACCACCTTTCTAAAGTCAGTATAAACAAATATTGTAGTACCTTTTGCTTGGACACTTTAACAAACAGAAGCTTGCTTTGGACCTCCTCTTGTGTAAAACCTCCCACATTCTCTACTCCTAATTTGAGATCTGATGTCAGAATAAGCACGCCTGCTCCTTAAAAAAAAAAAAGTGATGAAAGTGTGTCTCCTTGCCGTCAAAAGTGATCCCTCTAATAGGATTCCATTCCTGAAATCCTATAGTGTGCTCCACCAGCTCACACTGAAGGGATAATCTTTTCACCTGCTGGAGGCAGCAGTCAACTCTTGAAAAACAGGGAATAAAATCAAGAACACATGCATTGTCTCCATTTGCTTGCGTGGAGCAGTCACGCTCAGCTTTTTGGAATGACAAGCCAATGAGAGGTTTAATATGCCAAAATAGAGATTTTTCAGAGTCTCCTCTTTAATACTGTTTAAAAATCATGGCTATTTTAGGTCTTCAGTATTGTGGTGGTTGTTTTGCCCAGGCATCTCATCTGCACTGAACTAATTCTGTACAAATATTTGTGAGCACATTTAACAAGTTTCAACAAATGGAGCAGGCATCTCGCCAGTCACAGCTGAAGAGCAATGAAATCTAAATACAGACATGTAGGAAAAAAGTTATTATTTCAGAAGAAAATGGGAAAAGATATTGCATCCTTTATTTTATGATACTTCTCTAACACCATAGGATTAACAAGGAAATATCCCACATTAGCCAGACATAAGGAAAACACATAGAGTGTAAGTATCATTACAGGTGCATGTTGTAATAAATTATTATTTGCTGTCTGGCAAGGAATTTGCACTTTAGCTTCTAGCATAGCTTTTAAACATTTTACCAGTAGAGTACTTTGAGGTTTGGGTTTGGGTTTGCTTGAGTTTGGTCTTTTTTTATTTATTTAAATAACTTATTTTCACTCCGAGTACTTTACATTAGAGATGTCCTCCATTTCATTCCACATTATTTCATGCCTTGAGGCAATACTAAAAATTTGAAAAAAGAACCTGCAATCAAATTGAATCACATTTGCAGTATTTTCAGTTATGTCCATATTTTAATAGAAAAAATATGGTTTTTGCACTACCACCCACATATATCTTTAAAAAGAGAGAAAATGAACAAACAAGAGATGCATGACTTTTTCCATACCTTTTTGAGATAACTTTTGAAGATGCAGTTTTTAGAAATATCCTTGATTTAGAAGTAAGAAGTTCACATACAAGCACAGAAATTTAAGTTAAATGTGAGCTGTACCTACTTAACTTTGATAGCCAGGGATTTCTACACTGCTTTTTGTTATGTGCTAAGTGTTCAGGTCTTCAGTTCTGTTCCTATGAACGCAGCAGTTTCATTTATTCCCATGAAGAAATTAATCCAAACAGCCTAAAAACTGTCATTTAACTAGGACACACATATCCTTCCACACTTTTTTGTGTGTGTTTTGGTTTAAATGACTATTAGGTAGGATACACATTGCCTAAAGTTAAACTCATTTTGTTGGGCCACAAGTTGCTTAGAATCTTACTTGCAAGCCTGTATTGTTTCCTAGACCTAGAACCTGAAATTCAGCTGAAGGTCATGAGTTTTGTGGGGATGCCAATTGAGAACACCAGAGGTTACTTCATGATTTAATGTACGTTACATGACAAAGCACGAATAAGCTAAAAAGCAGTATGCAAACTTATGCTTAGTGTATTAATTTAATAATTCATTCACTAAATTGCAAACAAGTTAATCGTGTCAAGATAATTTATCTGTGGTAGTAATCTTTCATGCCTCACTTCAAATGTGGAGTTACCTCAAGTTGATTGGAGAAAAACAGCAGAAAAGCCAGAAATCCTTTAAATAGTTTGTTTACCAACAAGAAAGCACACAGACAGAAAAGAAACAATGGTCATCTTTACCAAAAAGCCTTCATAGAAAACTGCATGGCATCTTTTGAATCACTGAATCATCCACAAAATAACTACAAGCCATCTTAAACACAGTATGAGGAAGACTAGAGTTCTGCAACCCTTAAATTGCATTCCGTATTTTCAATAAATCTGCAGAATTTTCTTTTCTTGTATTTAGGAATGGCACATCCTCAGTACAATTACACTGTTCTGTAAGTATAACAAGGACAAAAGTAATCAACACAAACAGAAAGTTACCTTTACAGCTGCTGTTACTGCAGCAGTTGCTGCCAAATTCAACCCCTGTCTTCCAAAATTCACCATGGTCTCGTAGCCTCTTTCTTTGGCTTGTACAATGTACTCATCAATCTCCTAAAAGCAAAACATACTTAAGATTTAGAAGGCTGCACGCTAGAGCCATGTTACCCCATAGTATTATTTTTTTTATCAATAAAGGAGCACAGAAGAAATCTTTAAGAAAATGTTTAATGAGACAATTACTCTTGCCTTTGTATACTGATACTTCGTTCACTTATACTCTCTCATTTAAAAAAGGATTAGGTCTGGTCAAACAAGAAGATAAAAGAGATCACTTATGTCCAGCTCAGAAACATTGCAGTTACATAGCAAGATCCTTACAGAGAGTAAGTTTAGCTTGTCAGACAAAAGCTGTTCAAGAAATAACATGTTTAAGATCAAATCAGGGAGCTCCTTAGAAAGGTAGAGTCAGTTCACAAAGAACTTCTGAAGCCAGAGCTTTGACACACTTAAGTACCAAGGACAACACAGCCATGACATTTATCCCCAGCAGTGGTAAATGCCTGGAGCTGGAGATAAAGGCTTCAAGGTAGTTCACAACAGCTAGCAGACTACAGGGAAAAATCCCTTTAGCTTATGAAGTTGCAAACTGTTTATAGTTCAACCTTCAGAAGGTCAGGATGATCTTACTGTTGAGACCAGGAGCGATCATGTCAGCTACCTGGTTTGCCTACTAAAGGCCAAGCCCAACACTGACCTTTATGAACGCTATTTTCTGTACTGTGAGATTTTTTAGTGGTAGTTCTTCCCTTTGCTAATGGCTCTTTCCACACACTCAAACAGAAAACAGAAAAAGAGCTAAGCAGATCTGTGGCCCTGCTACACTTTGGCTAAAGCTGAATATCCCTTGGCTATGTTCTGTGCACACCAGATAAGTTGATGATGTTTGTCCTGAGAAGTTTTATTACCAGGCTATGATAGTAAAAAACAAAAATCTATAACATGAAGAGCTGTTACTAAAACTGTGTTCATGTTTCTGCACAGAGAGTACCGCACATGCTCGTCCAGTAGAAAGTCAGACTGCATCACTTCCACTCAACTGGGTTCCCCAAAGTGCACCGAGTAGATCAGAAAACATCAGGCTAGCTCATGTCAATAGAAAGTAGAGCATTGTCTGCTCATACAAGTTAAACAGAAGCATATATACAGTCATTCATACACATGTGCCTCTTCTAATCTATGTTCACTCTGCCTGGCAAACCAGTAACACACCAATCTGCTTTTATCATATGTCTAGCAACCGTCAGCATTTCAACACACAGTATTTCCATATCAGGCATTAAAAATATGAGAAGTTATTTCTTACCTTTTCTTTAGAAGAAAGAAGCGGGTGAAGAAATTTTCTGTAGATTAAACTCGCCCCTCTGGTATACGGGGAAAGGAGCCAAATAACAAAAGCTATCTTCAATTCATAGTACAGTGGAAACCTACAGACAGGTTAAAGGTTGCATGAAATCAAGAACTGCAGTAAGAATATACGTAGCAATTAATAACCATAAAGACATCTATTCAAAAAACACGATTGCAAATTATTAGCATTTAGGATTCGCCACATACAAGAAGCAACATTAGACAAATTAAACAAGTTAAGACCTATGAGGGGCATGGTTTAGAGATTGGTGGGAATGGTTGGACTCAATGATCCGGTGGGTCTCTTCCAACCTGGTGACTCTATGGATTTAATTTTTTAATTTTTAATTGACCTTACTGTCATTTAAGAAATGGAAAGTTAATAAAGTTGCATTGCATTATGGATCACTGCTCAGAGAAATTACAGTCCCTCCTTTTAAGAGTTCCATTCCCCTATCCAGTTTCTACAGCAAAGGTGGGATTTCGTAGTCCCTACTTTGAGTAACAGTGCACAGCAAGCTTGAAAACAGATCTGTTCCTGGAAAACAAGGCTGTCAACAAGCACAACTTCTTTATAAAAATTAAATCATTACACATCAAAGGACATCAGAAACAAGTATAATTTCATACAGATTTTGTTAAAAAGCAGGCTCTTACCAAGAGACTGTTAGGTCAGTTACTGTTTCAGTGACTGTATAAAGAGCAAACACAATCCAATACATCATCCAGCGAACCTGAAAATTAAAACACCATCTTCAGTAAGAATTTTGATTTCACTTTTCACAGAATACACTGTACAGTCAGTTCAAAGTTGTCACAGCCAGACTTTCAAAAGCATCTCAGTTTGCATCAACTGGGTTTCAAGTGAAGTTACATAAAGGTCCAAAGGAATTTCTGTTCATAAACAGAACTGGTGGCAGCTCCAACGAGCTAAGTGAAACAGTTGGGTCATCACGGTCATAACCTCACCTAGGTCAGTTTTGCCAGTTTGATTCTACCTCTAGAAAGCTTTAGTTAGGAAAAAAAAAAAAAAAAACTTTGATGCAATGAGTCCACTATAGCAGTACAGGATATTTCACTCTCTTCCACACTGATCTATGTGATTATATCATAAAAACAAAAGTCAGCATTAGCAAGCCGGGGGGGTCCTTGCTTTCATTTCACAATGCACGTTATTCAGCTATACTCTGCATTGAAGTTCTGCCTGTGTGCTTAGCATTATGGCATTAACACCACAGCAAGGCAGGATAAAAGCACTTTCATTGAAATTTAATTATACTCATATGCCAAAAACTACAGAATTCTTGTTAACAAATTAAGTTTACATGTAAGCATCTTACTGCCTCAGAGGTTTGTATCAATACACTTCCAAGATTTACATGACACATCATTGTTTTGAAATCAGATAATGCTCTTAAAACACAAGTTTTAGTTCTGTTTTCCAATTGCTAACTAAATCTCTCATTTCTTTTTAATAGTTGTTCAGATCTGGTTGTCTAAATTGATTACATCTTTCAGAATAAATATTACAAAAGTAGTTCCATGCATTTATCTTCTCTAAAATACGTTGCATTTGGCCACCAATATTTCCAGAATAGGTCAGTGCACACCAACACTGGTTATTCGTACTATAACTGAACACCCACATGTTCCTTAAATTCCAACACTATTTATGCTAGAAAAAAATACAACCATTTAAAAGAGAAAAGAAAGGAAAGGAAAGTGTCACCTCCACCCAGATGAAGTGAAGTCATTTGATTTTCAATATACAGGCTGCTAACTCCTCTGGTTTACCCGCAAAGCATTAAACATCACATTTGGTAGACGCTAGCTGAAGTTCTGGATTCATGGCATCCTCTTTCTAAAGGAGGAATATATACGCTTTCTTACAGAGGACATGACCCAGATTTAAACTTTACAGCAATCTTTTATTGAAATGGATTTAAGTAAGCACTGAAAACCTAATGCTACACTACTACCTACTTCATAGCTAGCATTATGTTTTAAAACCACTTCCTTCACCATAACTTGAGACCTTCTTTATCTCAAATGCTTTTCTGCATTTCAATTTGAAAAAAACTCAGTCATGTGATGACATTCCTAACTTCAGTCTCTCAGAGGATTTAGATATTTCAGGCTTGAATAAGCTAAGACAAATGTACACAACAGATGAAGTCATCTTGATAGGCCATGTGATGCTCAGACTGGTGACCGTTCCATGAACCGGAGTCAACACCTGAACAAAAATATTCACATCCACCCTTGCCCTATCAACCTAAGCATGATGCAATGCAATTTTTAAGAGGCCATGCAAGACTGAATTTTGTTCCAATGTATTTTACCCAGACTATTCATTCTTTAATCAACTTCTATTTATCCAATTAAGGACAACAGCAGAAGTGGAGTTTCTTGTGGGCTACTAGGACACTAATTTGAAACTGCTATCTTCTACTTTGCCTTTTGAGGGAGCAGGGCAGAAAAATGGATTATAAATTCTTTGCATTATGTACTCTCCTGACAGGATAAAAGTAAAACAGCAAAGTAACTCAGTGACCAAAGCCCATCGTGATTGCAACTGGGTAACATTCTTGTGGTAGTCATCACTGCTCACACTGAAAAATAAATATTTTAACAGACTAATTCTAAACTACAGTAACTATAGTAACTGCATTTTTCTCCACCTTACGCTTCTCTCTGTTCCACTTCTTTCCTCCACACCATCTTAGCCAAATCTTCTTCCTTGGTTAAGTTTTTTCCCCCTCCTCTTTGAGGAAAAACAGGTCAGTGAGAGCTACTCTCTTCTCAGGTAGATTTTGAGTCCATTGTTGAGCTCTAAACAATGACAGTTCAGCAGCTGCTGCTACTATTCAAGTGGTCACTGAGAATCAGTTTGCCATTGCTTATACTAAGAGGTGTTGACAGAATTAGGAAACGTTTTCAATACACCCTGCCCAGAAGTGCATTATTTTGGGCACTTTGCTGAAATGCAATCAGCTCTTTCAAGTTTATGTTTAAAAACCCTTCTAAAAATATCTGAATAAAGCATAGTGAGAATCAGCAATGTGAGAAACCTTAACTCTAGCTCTCCAAACAAAATCATAGGGTTTCCAATAGATTTACACAGGTATTGTAATGATGTTCAAAACAAGTTTTCATGCGATTTATTGCACTGCATAATGAAAATTTCACAGTTGCATGTCAGAGGCATTTAATTAAGCAATTAACAGAAATGTGACTTACATATTCCTTCACATTTTTTGTCTTCACAGCTTTGTAAGAGTAATATGCAGGATACAGCATCCCAAACACCAGCCTATTGGAAAATAAAAAGAGCTTTCAGAATCCGTTATACTGTATCGGACAAAACAGTGACAATACATCATTACAGCAATTCAGCCAACTTAATAGAAAAAAAAAAACCCTTCTCCACCTTGAAAAAAACCCCATGATGTACAGGTTGCGACCCCACTGGAGCAGTTACCTACACATTTCAGATGTTGAAGCCTTTTGAAGGAGTCCAGGCTACTTGAATTCCAGTTCAACATACTAATCAGTAGGATCCTATCCAAATACAGCTGTGCTCCAATACAAAGACCTTTCATCCTAAGGCCAAGTAAAGCAGCAGTCAAAAATCCCTCAACTGTTCTATATCCAGCTAGGAGAAAGGCCTGACAAGACAAGTCAAAAACCTCACTTCACTCAAGTAACAGGAGGTCTGGAAACAAAAGGAATAAGAGACCAGACACCCTTCATTTTGATGAAATTCTGTAGACAACAGCTCTTCCTCTCATTTTTGTCCCTGTGGAATACTTCAATCAGCAAATCAACAGCTATAATAGATCTCACCTCTTCTTAACTCTTCTGGTTGAAATTATAACTATTAAATATCAGAGATAAGGAGTCTTGCTAGTCCTAATCACTAACGCAACCTTTATACTAACATCACTTCTATTTTAAAACAGTAATACTTTTAATTTTAAACAGCAATTTAACCTTTCAATGCACCACCTTCTAGAATGTGGCAGAAACAAGAACTGGGACAGAACAGAACTTTTTGAGAACACTGCATTCAAAACAATTGATCTTCAAGCAGAAAGCAGTAAGACCATTGAGTTAAGCTAAAGAAAATCTCAAGTTAAACAAGAACGCTAGTGCAAGACAAACACAATTAAGGTAGCTGGTTTTCCCTATCTAGCCAATCTTTACGCTACTCAATACTGCTCAAATCAAGACTCAGAAATATCCCTTTTTTCTTTTAAATAATTCTTCTAGAACTTACACTCAAAACCAAAGAACAAGACGCTTAACACCACAATATATTATTACTTATAGGCGTTCAATACCATTATAACATGGAAGTGTTAGAAAAACTGCCAGTTGTCCCCCAAAAGTGAGTAAATAGGACTAAGAATTGAAAAAATCTGCACATTTAGCCAATAACAATAGGAATCAGTACTGTGAAGTTTTTATGTCCTGGCCAAAGCTGACATTTTAAGTGTGGTGCGATGTTTCTGCCAACTCCAGCATCACTACCTCCTTCACACAGGCAGAGTTATCTAATCTTAGTGAAAGGTACTGGGCAATTTAACAGTAAAAAAGCCAACTTGTCACCAGCAAGTGTAGTTGAAGGTCAGCAAATTCCCTTTTTACCTGCAATCTATACATGACAGACTGTAAAAGAGAGATGGCTGCAGCTAACTGAATCAGAAACACATAGAACAGGAGTGGCAGGGAGCCTGGGAACAATCAGAATCATTGACATTAACGGCTACAAAAGCCAAGCATTTTCTAATAATTTTCTTGTTTGCACTGACACCTCCCAAAATCTCAGAGTTGTCAGCAGCACCTACTGCAACACTGAGTGCATCCTTCCCCTGGTGTTTCTACAGTAACCATACCATATACTGCAAGGATGCGCCCAATTCTTCCAAAACCCAGTAATTTTAAAAGCTTAAGTGTTTTTAAAGTTCAGTTTGTATTCACACTGGTTATCAGCACACTGCACTGATGTAGCGGACAAAAACAAAGCCAGTTTCCACTTATGGAAACAGATTTCAGCCAAGTGTGATGTCATTTGTTTTATTTTACTAGCAGATATATGGATAATCCTGCTTACCAATGTAATTCTACTGCCAGTTGTACGCCTGGCTATTTCAGTTTTTCAGCTGTACTCGGCCCCTAATGCAGCACATTCCTTACCAGCACTTCCTCTACAGACATTTTCCTCATTTAAAGAGAAATGGACCTCAAATACTCTAGGAGATTAAGAGCAAAAGACAAAGAAAAAAATGTATCAAAATGTCTTGAAATCTGAATAAAATAATGTATTTGTGTAGCCATGTAGCTGTATTAAAACAAACATAACCTACTAGCTGTATAATCTATTATTATCATAATCTGCAGTCTTAGAGTTTAAGTAGCTTTAAAGGGCGCAGTTATTTGAAAAATTCATTTCTGAAGCAAAGCAACTGAATTTGCATTTTACTGATAACTGGAAAAAATCAGACTATCTGTGCACACACTGCTCTGGCACTGACCATATTGAACATCAACAGTAAACAACTCTAAAGGTAATATTTTATCCAAAAAAAAAAAATGAAAGCCACCAAGTCACTCAAAAATTCTACTTGCATCCAGATTCCCAAAACATTAAGACATTAAACCAATAGTGTATTTAAGACTTCAGCCTCTTCACAGTGTCAAAAAATTGCCCAAAAGAAGGAATAATGTTTGGCACTTAATTCTTTGGTTCCTCTGAAATGCAGAAAGACAAGGACCACAAGTGTTCCCTTACAGAAAAAGTCTCTCGATACTTGGGGGACAATGCCATTTGCTAAACTCCTTTTCCTCAGCAGCTTTGATAACAGAGATGACAGCGATTTGTCCCCCCACTGACACAGAGCCAGGCCCTTGCTCATTTGTGCACCTCAACATAAACAGGCACCTGCATTCTGAAGGAGCACTTGATAGCACTTGGCAGGTTGGAGAATGAAAGAATCCTCCTCATCTCTGTGAAACCATGGAAGCAAATATATATACCTGATTCATTTCCCAACTGCTGACCATGCCTAGTTCTGTTTCCTAGGACTCACCTTTATTTGTACACTATGATAGGAGCATCTTCCACTCCCACCGTATCCACACACAAGTTTTCCCAAGAGCTGGTCAGACACGGTGCAAATATCAGCAGGAACGCAGATGACTCCCAGCTCTGTTTGGGATATGGAAGCCTTAACTGTACCCAGTACCTATGCAGAAACCAGGTCTGATGTTGTTAGTATTTGCTTCTACATAAACTATAACTGCTATTCCATATTATAGTTAAAATGTTTAGTTGAAGCAAGACTTCTCCTGAAAGCCACGTTTGCTAATGGAAACTGAATAGCAGAATGAAATCCGATCTGAAGAACAATGGTCAAGTCTCTGACTTGCTATTCTTGGCCTCAGAAAGGGAAGATATGGCCACACTCCTTAACAATGCAGCCACGAGGTTTCAATCAGCACACACTGGAAGAGCATATGCATTTGTGCTGAGACTGCATGCTACTCATACACTTGCAAGCCACCCCCACAGGATAAGCAGTGTGGATTTTTGTGTTTCCTTTTTGGCTACAAAGCACTAATTCTAATGAGTTACACATTAAGTTATAGCTTCTATGTATCTGTGTAGTACCCTTAAGCTCAAAACGAGGCAGAAGTAGTATCTGTAAGAATCCTATTCAGGAAAAGAAAAACTAACTGCAATGAAACAGAAAAAGCAAGGTGCTCGGTCATGCCTGCCAACACTCCCAAGGGTTACAATTGAGTAGAAAGTTCTAGACTGAGCCAGCTAACTCCTAAGTTTTTACATGTCCACAAAAACAAAAGCTCAACCTGGCATTTTTGTCCTAAATGTTTTTTGAAAGGCACTACACTGAACAAAGTCTTTGTCTTCAGCACCTGAGAGAAATTAGTTCCATCTTGCTATCAGACAACATTCATGCATAGAACATTAACAATAACAGTCTACGTGAAAAGACTATGTATTCAAGTAACTACAAAGAACACACTCAGATAAAACCACTAGTCTGTTACAGCAGCAGGGGAGCATGAGGATAAGCTCCTGAACCTCTCACCAAACTGTATCCTATTTTTCCTTTCACAACCCCCATGCCTTAGGCAAGGAGCAGGGGAAATCACATAAATCCTATTAAGAGAATCTGTCTGCCAACAGTAGCAAACCTTAAATTCAGCAGCATCTTTAGCAGATTAAGGTTACCAAAAGGCACGAACACAATCAGAAACAGAACTGTTAAAATCTTCCTAGCGTTCTTAAACAGAGAATATCCCCAAAAGCCATAGGAAAAAAAAAAAAAAAAAAAAGCCCTGACAATTAAAGAATATACCCAGAAGCACTGACAAATCTGAAAAAAGCACGTTCTTGCACAGAGCAAGAAGGCCATTAACCTTCCAGCTTAGGAAGCTGGAATTCTCCAAAGCAACTGCCAGATTCTTCCGACGTACAGCATGACCAAGAGAAATGCAATTACTCAACTAGCTGAAAAGCACCTTAAAGTTTTAAGGGGAAAAGTAACCTCCCTACCAATTCCACTAGAATATGGGAATTTCCCACATCAGTAACATTTATCTAATGAAACCCAAGTACAGTAGCTGCAAGCAATCTGGTGGAAGTGAATTAAGCCTTTATTCCAATGCAGAGTTCCAGGCTCCATTACACATATCCTAGCCACTCATGTTCATGGAATATCACTTTATTGACTTCCCCCAAAACAGGGAACCTTTTGCCAGATTCTCTTCAAGTTCTCTCAATACAGAAAACAGCCCTGCCTGAACCTTGAAAGAAGTCCAAAGAGAGAACACAAAAAACATTTAGAAAGTAACCTTTTGGAAGGGATGTTCTGTACTGGAACCTCTGCTGAAGTACTGGCGTACATAGGAGCATGACAGATCAGTAAGATGGATCACTTATTTGCATAGGTTCACTAGGTTTCTCTCAGAGAAAACAAGATTTACATGCCAAGAGAACATTCAAACCTTTAAGTCATTTTCTCTGCAGAGAAATTTGAGTCCAAAGTGTGGGTTTTCCTTTCCTGCACTACCTTAAACAAAATTCACCTATAAATGCATCCTCCAAAGAATTACCATTTGTCTTCCCTATATGCTCAAAAAGCACTGACAGCACTAGAAACTTTCACAGTACTTTCTAGGTTGCCTCTCACCCATTCTACTTGCTACTACAAAACCCTACATGACACAAAAAAGAACAGAGAGTGGACTTAATTAACAATTAACTTGATACCTGTACACACACAAGCTTTGCTATCTCCTTCGGCAAGAATTAACTCAGAATTTCCAACTCACAGCCTACAAATGGCTTGCAGCCCATTAGGTCAGTTCAGTCAACCAGTAATATACCCCAAACACAAGTCCCTTGAGTCCCATCCTCCCAGCAACAAACATAATTGCTGGTTGATGAGAAGCTGCTGGTTGATGAGAAGCTCGACATGTGGGACGTGTCCCTGCCCATGGCAGGGGGGTTGGAACTAGATGATCTTTAAGGTCCCTTCCAACCTTCTATGATAACGTGTGTGTTGTAACAGCCCTCTCTCAGGGCCTGTGGCTGTCTGGAACAACATGCTGTTAAAAAGCAACTACCAAAGCAATACAAAGGCTATTTTCTCTAAGGAGCCAGCTTGGAAACAGTCTTTCACATGGACGAGTGCTCTAGCATTACAGCTCTCCTAGTCACTCTCAGAGCTGACTGCGCATTACTGGTACTCAAACCCTGTGAAACAACTCACCTCTTATTCACGTATAGATCACATACAGTGCAGAAGTACTTCGGAAGAAACTATTGGCGTATCAATGCCACTAAACTCGCATCCAGGACAGACCAACTTTTCTTGTGCTGCTGGACAGCCTAGGCATATGTTAACCAAGTGGATAAGCCTAGAGTTACCATCACCCTGCCATTAAAACCAAAACCAGCCGCACCCTCCCCTCCAGGGTCTCAAATCCTATTCAAAACACACAGTCAAAAGGCCCATCAAACCCAGCAGCACAGAAAATTCAAAACAGCTAGTACTGAAAAGCAAACTAGAAAGCGTATTAGGAATAGGAATCACTATAAAACTCTTAGTCACTTGTCAACATGCCTCCTATTCAGCACTTCATGCACATGCCTGACCACTGGGGTAAGTGCAGCCCTGTCCCATTTCCTGTTTACAGCCTCACCGAGCTCTGCCACGTGTGCACAACACTCACCAGGTGAGCTCATCGTTTCCAACACCCACACCATGGAACCCAGACAAGATGCATCCATGACACTTCCACCTGACAAACCCCAGACACTGAAGGCCTTCGATACAGACTAACCCTTATTAAAGAACTTAAATCTTTCCCCTAGAACTTACCTCAAGCTCAATGGCAGAATTTCATTCCTGCCAGAGTAGTATTCATTTCCAAAGCTGCTCACACTTATTTAAATTGCAAAAAAAATGACCTTCCTTCAAATCTACCTTAAATAGTCCCTGATTTCACCTGCTGCTGACTGCTTACCACTGGCAGCAAAGTATTTGCGGCCTTACAGCAGCTGCTTGCAGCATCAGGCAGGAGCACAACCCAACATTTAGAGCCAGCCAACAACTGAACCTACTTCTCACACAGCTCTAAAGAGAACCTGGCTTGGCTTTCTTCAAAGAAAAAGATGCATCTTTGTACTGAACTGTGCTTTTCTTTCAAGATCAGCAAGAACCGATAGATAGCTGGATTAATGATGTCAGCAAGAAGAGACCAACCGACTAATTTGTTGTTTTTCATTTTTTAAACAAAGGTCAAGCCAACTCAACTTATAAGCAGATATATTCTGATTTTATTTAGCACCTTCATGAATAAGCTTGCTCCATGGAACAGGGGAGCGAGAACATAATTGAGACCACAATTGCCACACAGCATAAACTCTATTTTAGTTGATTATGCTTTACAAAAGTTTACATAACCACAGAAGCGTAGAATAGTTTGGATTGGAAGGGGCCATGAAGGCCAACACCCCTGCACTGAGCAGGGACATCTTCAACTGGATTGGATTCCTCAGAGCCCCATCCAACCTGGCATTGAATGTTTCCAGGGATGGGGCACCAACTACCTCTCCGGGCAACCTGTGCCAGTGTTCCACTATTCTCAGCGAAAAAAAATTCTTCCTAATATCTAAACTTCCCCTCGTCTAGTTTAAAACCATTACCCCTTGTCCTATTGCTACATGTCCTGCTAAAAAGTTTCCCCCATCTTTCTTATAAGCCCCCCTTTAAGTACTGAAAGGCCACAACAAGGTATTCTCAAAGTCTTCTCCAAACTTCCAATAAAGGTGATTGACAGAGAAACACATGAATTTCCTCATGCTTGAAAAAGTTCTTCACACTTACTACTCTCAGAGGTTCTGCAGCCTACACAAACAATGAGCAATGCGATCTTCTTAATTTAGGATACCTCTGATGAGCTCTTAGAAGACATAACTCATTTAATTAGCTGGTGAAAGGGCTGGAGAACAAATCTGAGGGACCTGGGGTTATTTATTCTGGAGGAGGCTGAGGGGAGACCTCATTGCTCTTTCCCTGAAAGGAGATTGTGGAGAGGAGAGAGCTGGGCTCTTCTCCTAAAAACAGGGGACAGGATGAGAGGGAATGGCCTTAAGCTCCACCAGGGAAGGTTTAGGATGAACATCAGGATGAAATGTTTCACGGAAAGGATCATCGGGCACTGGAAGAGAGGAGGCGTTTGATTCACCTTCCCTGGAGGTGTTTAAGGGATGGATGGACGAGGTGCTGAGGGACACGGGTTAGTGATTGATGGGAATGGTTGGACTCGATGATCCGGTGGGTCTCTTCCAACCTAGTGATTCTCTGATTTTCTCTCTCTCTAATGCAGATGTAGTGCTGAAGATTAACATTACAAATTCAAGAATTAAGTCTTTCATTTCATCATGAGGTTTAAGGTTACATATGCATTTGATCATTAGTTTCTTGGCTTTGATAAACTGAAGTAAAATATGGCCAACTCTCTTATTTACCTACTTACTAATCTTAGCTTCAGGTCTAGCGTCTCCAAAATAATTTTGGGAACTCCTACAGTTTTTTAATTAGGTCTTAATTTCTGTGTAAGAATATCAAGTCCTTCACATCAAGGATACTTTGCATGAATCCATGAAAGACCTTGCAAACACCTTCTATTTTAATCTGATACAATGAAAAAATTGTTCATTACAATAATTTCAACCAATTCATGCAAAGTCAGTGGTCGCTTCTTTTAAGAGGTTTCTCTGCTCCGTGCCACAGTAAGTTTTGCAACCAGCAGAGATAGATGGATGTCTGGAGAGCCAAAGCTAGCATAAAAGAATAAAGCAAATACTATCATCTCAGTCCTGCCAAGTCCTGCACATTTTTGAACATGTTTAAAAATCATAAAGCTTCAGCTGCTGGAGATCTCAAAGATCCCAGTCCCAGTGAAATGACTGGGAAAGAACAGATTTGCATAAGATTATGGTCTTTTACCTACTACAAAATCAGCACAGAAGCGATAAGCTAGCAGAGCTGAAGAACAGCAACCACCATGACAAGGACCTGAGAAATACCAGGCTGGCTAAAGACACGAAGACACCAGGCATTCCAGATGTTGAAATCTCATTACTTCTTTTCAGGTTTCTTAAAACAGCTGTGTAATAACATTCCCAGCTTCCATCTGAACTTGTAGTTTACTTTGCCAGGGCACTAATTTTAGTTGGAATGAATCTTCATTTTGAGTGGACGATTCACTGTTTTGTGAGCACCTCCCCAGCGAGTTATCCCATCCAATACCTCAGAATGCCATATAGTTAATCAAATAAATCTGTTCTTAACCTTGTCAGGGTTGTTTTTTCACCTTACACTGGTCTGCTAGAGACTCCTGGAGAACCTCACAAGTTAAAAGCCACAATCGCACCACTACTGGCTGCTCAAGAAGTATTTTCTCTCAACATTTTGGAGCACCACCAACATCATAATAACTGACTATAGAAAACTAACATTTAAAATGGGAGAGGTCTCAACCAAGAATTGCTTTTTTCCAAAGAAAACCACATTTTATTTTTGGGACATTTTTAAGTGAACAACAAACCACACTGCATGTAACCATACATTCATCAGATGGGTTGCATTTTTTTTAAATGAGAAAAGAGTGTCCAACACTGCTATATGCAACACTGTGGAATATGAATCTTGCTGGCTGATGTTAGAGATAGAAGTGAAGTACATAACTCAAATCCATAGAAAGCTCCTACTTAATCGTTATACATTTCAGAACTCAAGGGTGTTGTCACACACCAGCCTCAAGGTCCTGCCTCCCCCAGGAAAATTCCACAAAAAGGCAAAGAATTTCAGCAAAGAAAAAAGCACTTCCACTCTTAAAGTAAAAATTAGCCTCTTACCTCTTCACCATACAGCTGCGATTTTTGCTTTTGATCACCAGAAGTTATTTACTACAATTTTTGCCTTAAGGTCCCCAATTTCCAAACAATTTTGTTACTCTACAACCCAAAAATAGTATTTCTGAGGCTTCTTCAGGCATTCAAAAATGAAAATCCCCTATTGTACACAGGAAGAGACTTCTATGAAATTTGTATTTGGCAGAGACTGTTGAGACAACATCTAGACTTGTCCTTCCGAACCTATGAGGAGCGGCTGAGAGAGCTGGGGTTGTTTAGCCTGGAGAAGAGGAGGCTGAGAGGAGACCTCATTACTCTCTACAAGTACCTGAAAGGAGGTTGTAGAGAGGAGGGAGCTGGCCTCTTCTCCCAAGTGACAGGGGACAGGACAAGAGGGAATGGCCTCAAGTTCCGCCCGGGGAGATTTAGGCTAGAGATTAGGAGGAAGTTTTTCACAGAAAGGGTCATTGGGCATTGGAATAGGCTGCCCAGGGAGGTGTTTAAGGCACGGGTGGATGAGGTCTTGAGGGACTTGGTTTAGTGTTTGATAGGAATGGTTGGAGTAGAAGATCTGATGGGTCCCTTCCAACCTGGTTGTTCTATGATTTTATGATTCTATATGTGCTTCCGAATTCTAACAGCCACTTGAGAGAACTCCGTGAATATGCTGTTAGACACCAAGTCAGAAACCAATAACATGCAGAATCTCTACCAAACCTATTTGTACAGTTGTATTATTAACTTAACCTTAATACCAAAACTATACTAAAAGATACCTTCAGTACCTCCATTCTAAACCCAAATAATTTATTGGTTTTTCCTTAGAGATACAGATTAGGTTGAGAGGTAGGTTTTGTTCTTAAAAACAGCTTATCTTAGCACACAATGCTAATTAGCCAAAGGTTTGGTTTTGAGAGGAGAACTCTGTTTACAGAAATACGGTTGACTGGTAATACATAAACAGGCTGAGAAGCCAGAGGATACAGAGGGAATCCAAGTGTGCCTTTTCAGAATGGTCATTTGCCAAGTGCAAATGAAAGGTAATTTACCCAATTAACATTACCCTCTTAAAATGGAATTTGCATTTGTATTATCTCAAGCATTCAAGGTTAACTTTTATTCAAGAAAAAATACCACTCAAAGATCTATACACAGAACAGTAAAACCAACACTGCTTATATTGCATCTACCACAAACTAGCCACTGCCAAAGCAGTCATTTAAAACACGTACTTCATGTTTCTGTGGATGGGTTTTCTTCAAAGTAAAACTTTAAGCTGTTTGCTGCTGAAAAATCATAGTTTGGGTTGGAAAGGACCTTAATGACCATCTAGTCCCAAATCCCCTCCCGACACCTCCCACCAGACCTGGCTGCTCAAAGTTCCATACAACCTGGCCTTGAACCCCTCCAGGGATGGGGCAGCCACAACTTCCCTGGGCAACCTGTGCCAGTGCCTCACCAGCCTCATTGTGAAGAATTTCTTCCTAATGCCTTATCTAAACCTTCTCCCCTCCAATTTAAAGCCATTCTCCCTCATCATTTCACTACCTGCCCTTGTGAAAAGTCCCTCCCTAGCTTTCCTGTAGCCCCTTCAGGTACTGAAAGCTGCTCTAAGATCTCCTTGGAGCCTTCTCTTCTCCAGGCTAAACAACCCCAACTCTCTCAGGCTGTCCTCACAACTTCAGCCCTTGGATCATCTTTGTAGCCCTTTGGACCTGCATGTGAATAGGTCAGCCTCTTCTCTGGCTTCTACAACAGTCTAATAGTAAATACACTTCAACTGAGTAACATTAGGTATGCTTTTGGACCATGTGTTCTAGAACAATGCCTCAGTTTTGGAAAAAAGATTAGCAGACAAAAGCAAATAATAAAAGCACAAAGCCAAAGAATTAACTTTTTTTTTTAACATTACAGTTTAAGGTAGTGTTACTATACTGTCAAAACTCATTAATGTATCTTCAAGCTAGTGACCATTTTCCTTACTCTCCTTTCCACATTTTTGATCAATGAGGACATTTGATCACAAAATAGGGTGGGGGGGCAGAAATAGCAAAACCAGAGAGTGGTAGGAAGGCCCAAGCACGAACTGTTTTCTGATTTTTTTCCTTTGAGCACTGCAAGTTCTAACAACTTTATTAGCAGAAGAGAGTAAAGCATTATGCCAGACTTCTCGCTAGAGAAAAACAATCTGCTTTGCGAATCCTTGAATTTAAATTGCTTTTCAAAGAATCATGGAATAGTCTGGGTTAGGAGGTACCTTAAAGGTGATCTAGTTCCAACCTCCCTGCCTACATCAGAAACTGCACTTAAGTTTTCATCACCAAATGCAAGGTCCAACTGTCTTCAGGATACGTAAACAACATTTCAAGATAAACACAAGGAACATATTAATGTATCAAACCCAATTCCACATCAGTGCTTGCAGACTAGCTATAAAACAGCAAAAACAGAAGTAACACCCTGTCATTTTGCCAGTGATAAACCAAAGTGCACAGTAACAGTGATGCCTGATTAGAGACCCAATACAGAGTTAGCCACTATGGGGTGTTTTCTTTCCCCTTATATCCAGAAGCATCTCTCAGACTCCAAGACCAGTCACGTTTAGAGGCAGACAGGTCAGCAAAATTACTGCAAAAATCTTTCCTATCCAGACTCCTATACACATCACTTCACTTGTCCAGCAATAAATTGATACAGTCTAGTTAGGTAAGTCTTTACATTCTGAAAGACTCACAACAGAGAGGTTGTATTGTTTTCAGCGGTAATATTTTCCACTCTAAAAACCTAATACTTTCACATAATAGTACAGGTTTGGAAAGTCCAACACTTCAAAAACCAGAATAAAAAGGATCAACAAACTTAGAGAAAGCTTCTTTTCCCATGAACCACCAGAACAGGGTTCTTCACCAGACATTTTTACATTTTTTTTTTAATAACTGTCTATCAATGGTTAGTATTATTAAGCCAGAGCAACTTTTTTTTTAAGGTACGAGAATTGGGCCTGGAATCTTCCTCAGTGGTATATGAGTCTATCAGGAATTGGCTCTACCTACAAAACAAGCAGGAAAAACAATCCATCTAGGTTGCAGAAATGCTCAAGATCCTAAAATAAGCTCAGTCAAAGCAGACATTGTTTTGTGGAACATGCTAGAGTGGAGGTTGTTTGTCTTAATTAGAAACGTCTTTTTGTGCCAGACCACGCAGTTCACGGTATTTCTTTATCTGCAACACATAGGACACAGATGCTGATTTCGGCACGTTTTGTAACAGAGCACATGCCAAGATCATTAAGTAAGAACATCAGACTCCACAGTTTGCCTCTGGTTGTGCTCCATCTGTTTGGAGCAAGCTTTATTCCACCCGTCTGCTATAGGCTGTGAACATGCACGCATGCTCTGCGTCTCCACAAAGCTATAAACACAGGAGCGAAAAAAGCAGCTAGACTGCGTAGCAAAGACTGATTTAAGGAAAGGTATGCCAGGCAGGCAGTGGAGACGCTAATTTCTAACCAATTGTCAGAGCTAGTGATTTTGCATCTTGCTAACTTACAGCACAGGTATTAAAAGTCAAATTCAGTGCGCAGACGCTTTTTGCTCTACATATCAGGACTGCCTGAGAAGCTGAACTATCCGAGAAAAGTGCTCTGATGATTTCAGTGCTCAATTATGTAAATGATTTTAAACTTTCACACAGACAATACACTTAATCCCTAGACTTACGTATGCTTACAGATTTCAACCTATAAAATTTAAGACCCTTTAAAAAATTCTGGCACCTTGTTTGATTAGAACAGCTGTGCCATTATTACTGGAACTAGTTTGACTACAAGAAAGAATAAACAGCTGCATGCAAGTGAAGAACGTAGCTTTGGAGTACACTTTAACCAGTCTGGTAATACACTGATGCCAAAAACAACGTGGGTTCTGTCTTGCAGTTTTTCATTCTCAACACAGCACTTACCTAGCAGCTACACGACAGCAGCGTGAGCTGGCACAGTCTGCTGCAACCAACGTAAGATTAACCTCTTTCAAACATCTTAGTTTCCCTTTGGGTTGACAAAGCAACCTGAGTTACCCTGTGGACACACAAGTTTTGGACCCTGTGGCAAGCAGAGAACGAGGGGAGAGTGAAGGGCAGGATGGCCCCTCTCAGCAACAGGTCAGCGAGATCTGTTTAGGCATAGCATGAAGTGTGAAGGATAACTGATAGATGGTGACTCAATCTTTGCAGTGCTAGGGTGAGACACACATTTCAGCACGTCTTCATCTGAGTTGCTCACTCTATGACAGCAACTCCATTTCCCCACAGGTGCAGCAGCAATTTATAGGCCTTTAAACTGGAACGATACCGGAAGGCATTCAGCATCCAACAGAACTCAACAACCTCCATAGTTCAGATGCCAGGAGAAGAGCAGGCAGCAAACAGTGGAAGAAACTCTCCCACAAATAGCCCTTCTGACTTGGCGATTAGGTTGTATATAGCTATTCCTTCCACACTGCATGCGGTGGTATCATTACTTCATTCCACCTGATGAATCATGGTTGTTTCCAGACAACATGCTTGACGGCATCTTGATTAGCAAACAAGAGGGTAAATATTTTTGTACTTGTTGATTTTAATAAAAATATTTGTATTCCAAAAGCAAAATGCAGGTTTACAAATGAGGCATACACAGTTACATAAAGCATCACCACCACACTAAGGCAGATGTTTCTGACCATAGCCCAATAAATGGCTTCAGCCACCCTTTCTCAGCTGTCTAGTAATTCTAGGAGCAGCTGGATGTCTGGAAATGTGGAACAACAACAATATTAAAAGTGGAATAAAAGAATGCCTAGGGACCTTCTATAAAAGAAACGGCTCCAATCCGTAAAGTAGCAAAAGTGGAAAGAGACTACTACTACTATATACCTTCAGGTCACCAGCTGTGTGCCCAAACAGGTTTTGTTCAGTTTAATGTAGTTATGGTTATAATCCAATATCAGAACCAAAGAGTGCTTGAATCTTCTACTTGTAAATATTTTATCCTTTCAAGGCTCTAACTTGGGGGTGGAGAAGGCAGGCATTGTAAGTACAAGCAGACAGAAAAGTAACTACTAGTAACCCAAGACAAATCCATCCTCCTGTGGACCACCACAGCTCTCCCTTCCAACAGTCTTGACTGCTGACCAGTGTTACTGAAAACAAACCATGTACTCGAACATGATGGTGGAGAAAGTGTAGAAAAGCAACACAGATGGGGGAACTTTCATTTCTAAGCAAGGAGGGGAAAAAAAGTTAACAGATTACAGCAGACAGTCTGCTCTAACAGATTGCAAGAACAAAATGGCCATCTACTTTGTATTTCGGATGCTTCACATCTCTGCTTGGCACAGGGGGTAGTCTGATCTCATCCATACCAGGCTGTGACTGACAAGTACTCAGCATGTTTAATAGTAAATACACTGTCTCAGCAACTGATGTGTACACACTTGCTCAGACCTCACAAATGAGAAGAATGAGCAATCAAAGAAGACTAAAAGTCAGGCACAGGCTGTATTAGAAGCTAACAAGAGGGGCAGCCACAAATTTAAAAAGCTATTCCCACCATTAAAGACCAAGAACTTGACTAAGCATACCGCTTAGAGAAGTTATTTCTTTTGAGGTCTCAGAAAATTATCTTGTTGGTTTTAGAAGTGAAAAAAAAAGAAGAAAAACTCTGCAGTAATCATTCAGAAAACTGTTGCAATAGCGACTTTAGAATCAACTATACTTACTACAGCAGCTCCCCATAAACGGAAAAATCTAAAATTAAAAGAAGTTATAATTATGTGTTTCAAGTCTTCTGCCTCTTGACAGAAATGAGCAGACATGCAATTAGTATGAAGTATTTCACACATTCAGATGCCTAAGCATAATAGCATTTATAGACCAAAGGAAAAAGATTTCATTAAAACTAAGTTTTGCCAAAGATTATTATGGGGAGCAGTGAATTGGAACCACTCCCTGTTTCCTGTGCATCACTCTTCAAGACAATTCATGTGCAATTAAAAATTCTAATTCTCTACTAGCTCCATTCGCTACTTCCTTAAAGCTTTAACCAAACTATTTTTGTGGAGCTGATTAACCCCAAATTGCAAAGTCTCAAACTGAATTAGAAGCCAGTCTGCCTGGGACGCACATGTCGGAACACGTCAGAAGTCAGCAGAGGGCACTGTGACACACCTACAAATTAATATTTTGCTGCTCTTTTGGCCCCAAAAAATAGGTCAGTCAGAAGAGAAGAATTTCACTGCAGCTACTGCTGCCCCTTCCAGTCACCAGCCAAGACAACAGGTATTCCTTATGGCAGCCCAAACACGACATAGAGCTTCCTGAACTTGCTCCAGAGAGCATAGGATATCCATAGCTTTCATTTACAACAGAACGTCACCACACGAAAATTAAAGCACAGCATAAGAGAGAACCTCAGGTCTTAGCAACTATATAGTGGTTAAAAATATTTTCATCTTTCTTATGGGGTTTCAGGGAAAGGTAGCATACGCCTTCTGAACTCATAACACACAAGTCAACTGGAACAGGTATGTCTGGAAAAGAGACCAGGAAAAAAACCAGATCAAATAGAGAAAGACAGCATAATGGACACTGAGAAAGGAGAATAAGGAGGAAAATCTCAAGACCACTGAAATTAAGACCTTTAATGACACACCACACTGACTTCCTTTTCCATATGAATTTTGCTTTATTAAGCAAAGTTAAACAATAGACTTGAAGCTGTCCAAGCTCTCACTGAGCACTTCTTTCTTCCTGGAAAGCTGAACCCAGGAGAACTAGTTAAGTCTCACAGCTGGGAAACAAGGACATAAGAAGGTGAAGAGGATTTATAAATAATATTAAGGACTCCCTGTTTTTAGCAGAAGTAATTAGGGCACACAAATGAGTGACCGACAGCAACCAGAAAACCCAACTGCATGGAGCCGCACATACGCTGTCCTTTATTGGCTCTTGCAATAATCTGTGGATAGCAGTAGCTACTCTCTTCATTCTTTGTGCCCTTGGTTAGGCCCACAGAGGATTTAATCCTCAAAATGCAAATTAAACCCTTAGCAGTTCATTTCTTGGAAAAAACAACTGACTTCACAAGAATCTGGTCATCAGAAGTGCTCAGCACCACTGATACCACCCTTATAACCAACACAGTCTAAGTTGTTGTCAGAATAAAAATTCTCTGGTTGGTGCTTTTACATAACAAAGCAGAAAACAGGTTCAGCAGCTACAGTTGACAGTTCAGAAAGTAAGCGTATGCCTCTTCCCTCTGCTCTGCTGCGTATTGTCCATGCAAAGACCACATTGACAGAGCCAACCAACAGCAATTCTTCCCACATCCTGCCTTTTCCAAACCAATGCCCTCCTCTGCCAACCCTGGAACACGATGCTCTACTTCACAAGTGTCAATTATCTGACAAGTGACAGGGAGAGGGAGGACTGCTACTTATCTCGGTGACCAAGTTCCAGCAGGAAAATGTACCTGACAGTACAAGAAGGTTTCCTGACAAGAAAGAAAAATTTCCAGATGAAATTACACCAGACAGCTTAAGGGAAATGCCTGTCACCAACAAAACAGGGAAATCCCATTACTCTCTGTTGTGGGTCATACAGTCCAGCTCCATACTTTAATTCAAATATTTGTGGGACTGCTTTGTTAGCAGATTCACTTAATTTGCCTGGAAAAAAAGTCACACACAGCAAATCTCAGCTCAAGCAACCCAATAAGCACCGGGTCTTCCACAGTGACAGAGCTGCTCAGCAGGGAGCAGGAGGAAGACTCAGCTGCTCAAATATTACTCAACATTTATTACAGAATACTATTCAAATGAGCAAAATAACCCATCAGTTTCAGGGAGGAATAGCACAATGTCTGAGAAAAAGACCAGAGGTTGTACTGGAGTTTACTTTTCTCAAACAGAACTTGGACAACACCTACGAGGATACTTTTTGCCTAAGAAAGTTTATGCCTTTGGTTGCCAAAAACTCAACTTCACAAAAACCAGGCCACAATAACACACCGGTCTATCCATCAGGTGATGACCTATACTCACCACAGACCCCGCATCACTCTGCCAGGCGCTTTCCTAGCCCTTCCACAACTTAAAAAGGAAAACAGTCACCAAACAGATTTTATGGGTTACTCTGGATCAGCGCACAAGCAACGCTCACAAAGTGTGCGCAACAGGCACCCGTGTCCAGAGCATCTTGGCTCGACAGCCCTGGAAGACACACAGGCCGGTGCAACCGCGATGTGCAACCTGTGCCCCCCAGGAGCACAGTGATCAGGACACCCCTAGCTGAGGGGCTGCCAGGGCAGAGCCACCCCCACCCTCACCCCTATTGGGGAAATTCCTACAGGCAGGGCTCCCCGGGGTTGGGGGGGAGAGGGAGAAAAGTAGGGGATGAGGTGGGAGGAAAGGAGAGGGGAGAAGGAGGGGGACAAGGTGGGGGGACAAGGTGGGGGGACAAGGAGGGGGGACAAGGAGGGGGGACAAGGAGGGGGGACAAGGAGGGGGGAGGGAGAATGGAGAGGGATGGAGGAGGAAAAGGTGGGGGCAGGAGGGGGAAAAAGGGGGAGAAAAGGGGGAGGGAAGGAGAGAGTAAAGTGGGGGAGGAGGGGGGAAAAAGGGGGAGGGAAGGGGGGAGAAAAAGGGGGAGGGAAGGGGGGGGAAAAAGGGGGAGGGAAGGGGGGGAAAAAGGGGGAGGGAAGGGGGGGAAAAAGGGGGAGGGAAGGGGGGGGAAAAAGGGGGAGGGAAGGGGGGAGAAAAAGGGGGAGGGAAGGGGGGAGAAAAAGGGGGAGGGAAGGGGGGAGAAAAAGGGGGAGGGAAGGGGGGAGAAAAAGGGGGAGGGAAGG